>OX336392.1:79563043-81963043 GCA_946902985.2 Meconema thalassinum | reverse complement strand
GGCGAAGAATTGTGTGTCTGTCTGTTTGTGTGTGTGTGTGTGTGTGTGTGTGTGTACTCTGAATGTCTGTCCCCCCTTATCAATTCGAACACGGAGCAACCAAATTGAACGATATTTGGTACGTAGGTTGCAATAGCAAAGGGCACTTCAGTGTCATGTTCTGTATCGCCGCCATCTTGACGGAAACGTAATCGCGGCCACCCAAATGTTCAAAGCTTAAAACAAATTAAGACTAACCTAATCATCCAATCTCTACCAAATTTTGCAACAACATATATTTATGTGTTGGGCGTCTTTTTATTAATCTACAAGGTCATCAGCCCAATAGTTTGCAGTTTTTTTTCGTGTAGCCTCCTGAGAGGCCGAGTACAGGTCTTTCAAGTCGACGCCCGTGGGCGACCTGCGCGTCGGGATGAGAGATGGAATGGGTGAAGACGAATAAAACTGGGCTAGGATGTGGAAGGAAGCGGCCGTGGCCTGTCAGAAGGTACCGTTCCAGCATTTGCCTAATGTTGAAAATGGGAAACCACGGAAAACCATTTCAAGGACGGCCGACGGTGGGGCTCGAACCCGCGCGTCTACCGAGTTAGCAGAGAGCTTGGCCCCATGACCTCATGCTGCGCTTTAGCCAGCATAGCCACTGCTGTCGGTAGTTTGCAGATGACGGCCATGTATGTGTGCAAATCGATTCCCCCTATCAATTCAAAGACGGTGAAACCGAATTGAACGAAATTTGATACAGAGGTAGCACTAGCGATGAGCACCTCAGTGTCATGTTTTATATCGCCGCCATATTGTAGAAAACGTAATGGCGGCCACCCTGATATTAAAAGCTCAAATCAAATTACGACCAACCTAAACATCTGATCTCTAGCAAATTTTGTCACATTATACCTTTATGCACGATGAATTTTTTTACCTAACCACAAGGTCATCAGCCCAATCATTTGCGTATGGTGGCCATGTATATGTGCAAATCGATTTACCATATCAATTCAAATACGGTGAAACCGAATTGAATGAAATTTTGTATAGAGGTAGCACCAGCAAAGGGCACCTCATATTCATGTTTTTTATCCGTATAACACGTTGTATTTCAACAAGCTACTACAGCCAACATTTAATTATACTCCATGATTTGGACAAAGAGTTATAACAATACCAATGCATTTAGGACAAAGTAGGCTATATGTTCTTTACTGAACATCTTGTTTTTGTGTGTCTTCGAACCTAACCTTGTTTAATCATCCATGTTTCTATATTATGTTTTACCGAATTTTAACTGTGGAGTTGGGTGATGAACCGGGCCACTCAATCCAAGGTTGGAATATCGGGCACAGCAAACTAAGCAGTATTCTTTATGAACGTGCATGATGTTCGGGTGATATCTGTAATAGGGCGGCTTTTGTGACGTAGTTGATATCATGCTGAGCATTTATGCCCAAGTTTTTCGGTTCAAACACAGCCGAAGTCGTCGGATTTCTTAAGAGCGTTAAATTTCCCCGAGTATGCCTTCCTTTGAAGGAGAAGTGAAGCCAGCGGGCGCATGTCATAGATTTATGGCATGTAAATGAATCTTCCACTAACTACAATAATAGTGTGAAGCTAAATTTGTTATTTTGATTAACGCTCTATTAAGTTCCAATGTTTCATCCAGTTTCGGTGGTATCTTGTAGCCTCGTTCACAGCTAGGTGTCATTAACGGAAGCATTTGGTAGAAAAAGTAAGAACTACTTGAAATTGATCGCCTGCAGTCCTTACCTGAATTACAGATAACACACACACTAATACAGCCATCACAATGAACACCGGTTATCAGACAGATTCTGCACTCACCCAAAGTACACGGAGCTACGTGCCCGCGTTGTCGCAGACCCTAAACTGAAGAACCAACCACTATCTGTAATAGTGTCGGAGACATAGAATGCCGGTGAAACATTTTGTGTGGTCACTATGTTGGGTTGGTGAATGGTATTAAAATTTGGAAGGCAAGGTCAAGGTTGGACTCCTTACCGAGTATCAGTCAAATCGCTTCATCACTTTAGATTTCATTAGGGTGGGAGATCACAAGCACACACACGGACAAATGAAATGTGATCTCATTAGCCTATTTATTCACAAAATGAAAATAGGTTAAAAATACTCCTCGAAGCAAATAAATGTTCCGTTAGAAACTTTCGTAGCTTAATATGATGGAAAAAAGAGAATTTTGAAATAATCTGAAATGAATAATATATAAATTTAATTACAGTACCGGTTTCGGCCACATTATGACTTTCCTCAGCGGCAATAAATAATACATGTCAAGTTGCAAATCTTACATTCAACAAGTAGTTCCGTGAAGAACTATAAGGCCTATTTTCATATATCCTACTCATGTTAATTGCCACTATCAATATACTACATTTCAGTTTGATTGCTGTAATAGATTCGTAGATATTGAGAACCGACTAAATATTGCGGATGGTCTTCATGTTGGATTTTATATATATAAGTCCTAGAGTTATGTACTGTTACATGAAGATTATTGTGTACGTGTAGCATTCAAACTTCAATCGCATGATTACTGCACAAGAAGTAACAAGGAGATTTTAAAATTTTGCACACCTGCCATCTTGTGGTTATGTAAACAATTGAAATAAAGTAGATGCCAGTGGATTAACATTCGTATAAGGATTTACTGTACCAAGTTTCACTGCACTCGGATGGTTAAATTGCGAGAAACGTCCATGTGAATATTTATAATTCGCGTCGCCGCCATGTTGGATTTGTGATCACCAGATTATTTTAAGTCCTATAGGTGAACTTGAGTTCATAGCCCCTATGAACATAAAAAAATTCAGTTTTATTGCTATAATAGATTCGTAGATATTCAAAGCCGTCTAAATATTTCGGATGATCGCCATGTTGGATTGTTAAATGTATAGGCCATAGAGTCATGTACCATTAAAGGAAAATTATTGCATAGGATCATTATTCACACTTTCACTTCGATCGCATGATTACGACACAAGATATAAAAACTTAATTTTAAAATTCGCACAGCCGCCATCTTGAGGTTATGTAAGCAATTGAACTAAATTAGATAACAATGCATTACAATGTGTATAAACATTTCCTGTACCAGATTTCATTGCGTTTGGAACATTCGATCACGAGAAAGGTATATTTAGAATTTTCAAATTCGCTTGGCCACCATGTTCGTTTTGTAGATAACCGGTTTTTGAAAGTCTTATAGATGAACTTCCAGTAGTGCCTTTTATCTCCGTACAAGATTTAAGGATGATACCACTAATAGTTTCAGAGATATAGAATGCCAGTGAAATATTTTGCAAATCCGCCATCTTGTGGTTAAGTAAACAATTGAACGAAGTTAGATGTCGGTGCATTACAATTTGTATAAACATATACTGTACCTAGTTTTATTGCGTTGGGTTGGTTAAATCACAACAAACGTCTATGTAAATGTCGCGAATTCGCGTAACCGCCATGTTGGTTTTGTAGTTACCAGTTTTTCAAACGTCACATAGGTGAACTTCTAGTAGTTTCCTTTATCACCGTAAAAAATTCCAGGGTGATATCGGTAATAGTTTCGGAGATATTGAATGCTGGTGAAATATTTCGCACAGCCGCCATGTTGGATTGGTGAGACGTAATAAAATTTGAAGGGCACGGTCGGGGTCGCCCGGAATAGTGTTATGAACATACCGAGTTTCATTGAAATCGCTCCAGCCGTTTAGAAGTTATTAGGGACACACACCCACACACACACACACACACTCCTCACACAAACACGCACGCACACACACACGGACTAAAGGTGATCTCATAAGCCTATTTTTTTCAAAATTGAAAAATAGGCTAAAATTCTTCCTAACATAGGTTGTTTTCGAAAATATTTCGAAAGATGCTAGTCTAAAGGATAAAAAACATATCAACATTCTAAAAAAAATCGGATCTGTTACAAGTATATATTAAAATCGAAAGATATAGTTTTTGAAAAAAAAACACGATGTTCAGTAAAGAACATATAGCCTACTTTCTCCTAAATGTATCAGTATAGTTATAACTCGTTGTTATTATCAAAGAGTATAATAGAACTATTCTTTGTTGAAGACCTTAGAAACGATTTACCTCTACCAAACGCCACAACCTAGATAAAAACTGCTACCATCATTGAAGAAAGAAAGATAAGAAGTTTATCAAGAATGTTATGGATCTGGAGACATAATCGACCGGACTGGCTGCGTGGCTCAGCGGTAACGTTCTCGCTTGCTGGGCCCTAGGTTGTAGGCTCGTATCCTGGCGCAGTCAGCTGGCATTTGAGGGTGCACAAATGCGAGGGAGCCGTGTCAGTACATTTACTGGCACGTTAAAGATCCCCTTCGGGCCAAAATTCTGGCACCCCGGTGTCTCTAAAAGCAGCAGTAGTTAAAAGGGATGTAAAACCAATAACATTATTATTATTATTATTATTATTATTATTATTATTATTATTATTATTATTATTATTACATATACGACCTGCCGTGGGCAACATCCAACTTTGAGTTGAGGCATGTCTTTACACGTCTGGTTGTGCATGGCTTTCACAACCCTAATTGAATTAACAAATCTTTCCATGACCCTACAGAGACGTGTGTATACAAACTATGTGGATATTTTCGATTACTATTTGCCTGAAATAAAAGTAGTAATTAATAACCTGAACTAACACCAACGGCTTGAATTCAGTTACTATGTGAAATCGTTTTGTTCTTTACTTCAAATAACATTTTCAAGTAACGCAAAATAGGCTGTTACAAACCCTTTAAAATAAAAAGTAAAAATGTATCGTAGTATCATCTTGTCATTCTTCAAATTCGATGCGCATAGAATGCCAATGGTATAGTAATCAATGGAGCCCCACGTAGACTAGTCGTGACATCTAGTGGTGAAATATCGAACAATATAATCCTAACAGAGCGAGTGCATTCTAGCGGCCAGAAGAAGAAACTTTTCAATAAAATCTGGAAGTTAATAAGTAGGTCGGCGTGCAGTTACCTTTTTGGCAGCTAGATGTCTCGAGTAAATCTGCTGGCGTATTATGTTTTAATTAAATATATATTTTACACCATAATATGCACAATATAACGCTTAATTTTAAAACGTCTGAGTCATTACAAAACAATAAACATATAACATTTCAAGCAAAAAACCTAGCTCTGACCGGGTTTGAACCATAGGCATATGACCGATAGGCTATCGCTCTACCACTGAGCTAATTGTGTCAACGAATATCGTTCTATATAAAATGACTTACATAGAACTTGTTAGCAAATAATGATTTATACTAAACGATTTCATCACTGGAGTGTATTATTTATATATAAAGCATTTCATACAAAGTTTATTTATATTGTATCAGTACGCTATATTGCATGCAATACTCAAATTAGTGAAATATAAGTCAGGCACAAGATATCCGCTGCCATCTTGTCTTATTACTGAATCGGCTCAGCTTTTTAAAATCACGTCTGCACTATAGTATTACAAAATAAACTTTTAATTTCGAACGTGCCTCTTCCTTTAGAACAGTTAAAACGATTCTCGGCTCGATAATCGGAACTGGTGGGTCCCATGATATGGATTATAAAGTTTGCATAATTCGCACGGCCGCCATCCTGAAATGGTATGGCGGACGACCTTGTAGTTTGGTCACAAGACGCATCCTATACGAAGGTATGTTGTTACCAAATTTGGTAGAGATCGGATGATTTGGTTAGTCGTTATTTGATTTTACGTTTTGAACGTTTGAGTGGCCGCCATTCAGTTTTAGTAAAGATGGCGGCGATATAAAATATGACACTGAGGTGCCCTTTGCTTGTTCTACCTCTGTACCAAATTTCGTTCAATTCGGTTTCACCGTGTTCGAATTGATAGGGGGGGGGACAGACATTCAGAGTACACACACACAGACACACACACACACACAGACTCACACACACACATACACACACACAGACTCACACACACACTTACACACACACAGACAGACACACTTTTTTCGCCCTGTGTTGATCTCATAAGTCTACTTTCATTTTTTGCAAAAATCGAAAGTAGGCTAATAGCTTGAAGTTGAAAGTATCTGTAATGTGGATATTATATAAGCGTTTAAATTTTCGGGTTGGGAATGATAAGACCATATGTTTGAATAGGAATAAATATAATTGTGTTGATGGTACCTACTGTGAAAATCGAGGAAATTGAGTATTCAAAGATATTTTAAACTATTAAATATTTTCAACTTACCGCAGTCCCTTAAACAATACGATTCACTATTTCTCTGAGTGATTACCTAACAGCTGTTAACTACGTAGCCGCTGATATTTGCATATCGGGGCACGATAAAGCAAACATTTGTATCAAAACAATAATCAGCTTCATACTACAGTCATAGCTGTTGTTTCATATCAGAGGCTTAGACGTTGTGCTCATTTATTCCCGTGAGTGTGGATTTTCGTCTGATAACCTGTGTTTGTGGGATGGCTGTATTAGTGAGTGACTTTTAATTAAGTTTGAAGATTAGGCAGGAAGCAGCTGTGGCCTTAAGTTAGGAATCATCCGAGCAATCGCCTGGAGTAGAAGTGGGGAAACCACCAAGATGACTGAGGTGGGAATCGAACCCACCTCATTTCACGACCTGATATCCTTTACATCTGAGCTACCGAAAACGTACATTTTCTGTCTCCCTGGCAAAGGCACTCCTATCGCGCGACCACGGCTGACAGTGTACCAGTAATATGTGAAACAGAGAGTTAAAATGTCTATTGCGAATTGGACTTGAGGCTGAGACCTAAAGATTTCCGGCCAAATGCTTTTTAAAACTGAGCTACCGCAAAGAGCCACCTTTTCTGGAATATACCCTCTGCAACAACTGACAACGTCTCACTGTTCCGATCACTAGTGAATACATATTATCTCTCTTAGTTATTTTAGCAACCTTCAGAAGCGGCTCCCTGAGAGTGCCTTGAGCTGCGAAAGAACCTCGGATCGACATCCCACATCTAAAGCCATACGCCATTGATTTCTGAACTTTCGAATTGAGCCACTTTGGACTGCGAGTAAACAATCAATAACATTTTCTGTGTGTTGCTCTTGTCGTCTGCCGACTTTGATGTCCTGCCCGTATCTCTCAGGTTCATCACTCAGTGCCCTCTTTCGATCTTCTGAAAGAGGTCGCCTCAAGTTTGTGGGTTTTGCCCCTAGATTAAAACCCTGGTAGTGTCAGATTTGTCAAAATTCATTCCAGTTCAGAATTTTGTCCTCCAAAGTACCGATTTGTGTAAGATCTTTATAAAATTCTTGGAAATCCCACCTTTTTTATTTATTTATTTATTTTTGCCTTTGGTTTCACGGAATTCAAAATTGTCATTGTCAGTCGATCACTGGGCATTCTGAAGATGTGCCCATAGATGGTTGGTTGGTTCCTTAGTTTAGGGGCTGCGACAACGCGGTCATGTAGCTCCGTGTACTTTGGGTGTGTGTAGAGTTTGTCTGATAACCGGTGTTAATTGTGATGGCTGTATTAGTGTGTGTTACCTGTGATTCAGTTAGAAGGACTGCATGTGATTATTTCTTTCAAGTAGTTCCTATTTTTGATACCAAATGCTACTGTCCAAGACACCTAGCTGCGGACGTGGCTACTAAATACCATTGCAGTCAGCACCTGGCGGCGAACGTTGAAACTAATATTTCGTTATCAATCTAACCTAAAAATTTTAGCTTCCACAAGTGTAGTTAGTGGAAGGTTCTTTTTCATGCCCTAAATCTATGACATGGGGCCACCGGCTTTACTTCCCCTCCGAAGGAAGGCATACTGAGGGACTTTTAACGCTCTTATAATAAATTTATTAGAGCACAAATATTCAATCGAATTAAACATAACTTATCTTTTTCTCGAACATCATCATCATCATCATCATCATCATCATAGAAAGAAAACAGAAATTTGACTGGACTCCTAAAGCGACGACCACCGACAAGTGGAAAGAAGCCAACTACGGTTTAAGACACATAACAACCAGACTAGATGTGCACGGATTTCACCCTAAGCTATGCTCCACGAAAACGCACCACTCGCCGAACGAGGAATGCGTGTGCGCCCTATGCGGGAACTTCAGCCGGGTTTAAACCCGCGATCCTGGGTATAGAAACTCATTATGTGCCCATAGAATAACAACCTTTTTCGTTTTCATTGTTGGCGTGACTGGTTCTATATTTCTGTGCAACCCTTCATTTGATTTCAAACGTATGTTTCCGTCAACCCATCTCTTGCCTAAACTTTTCCTCAATATCCTGCGTTCTCTTTTGACAGACTGGTTGCCTAGATCCCGTGTATTCATAGTCTTAAGTCTCCGAAGAATAATCCTTCAGGTTTGACAACCATGCAGTAGTGTCTTAAACTGGATCCAAAACTTAGCGACTTCTTATTATAGAGAGTTTTCGTCAGGTGATATACTCGGTTTAATTTCCAGTTCCTGAGATTAATTGCCTCTTGTTCTAGGCCATTTTGTTGGATTATCTCATCTAGGTATCTAAATTTCTTCACACGTTTAATCTTCCCTAGGTTTGTGATCGTCCATTCTGGTCCATCACTGATGTTAGTCATGTAGTTTGTCCTCTCAAGGGACACTTTTAATCCTAATTTCTCAGCCATCTCTATCAACTGACTTATCTTTACAACTTCTAAATTATTATTGTTAGAAAAGATAGATAGGTCACCTGAAAAGGCTAGACAATCTACGTAAACTCCTTTTCAGTTTGGGCCCTTCCCTTCTTCTCGATTCAGTGTCTTCCACCGTTCTTCAATGACCTTTTCCAAGGCACAGTTTAAAATAGTTCGAGATAGTCCATCACATTTTCTGACACCAGTTTTGATTACAAAGGGATCCAAGATCTCGCCAATGAACTCCACCGTTGACACTGTTTCGGTCAAACTCTATTTAAGCAGATTTCTGGACGTCTCATCCACGCGCCATTATTACAACTACGTAAGCGGAATGTATTCAATTGTATCTTATCTTTGAAGTTTCTGTTTTAGTGCTGCTGGGAGTTCAGATACAACTGGGGATATTGTCAGGCGACCGCTAACTTTGGTCTAATTAAAGAAGGGTCAATGAAGGGATTTTGGAAAGAAGATTTTAAAAGAAACCGCCCCAGCATTTGCCTGGTATGGGAAACCATGAAAACCAATTTCAGGACGGCCGAGGTGGGATTCTAACCCACGCTCTGCCGATGCCAGCGAGGCACAAGGTAGTGCGTTAGCGCTCTTGGTCACAGTAGCCGGTTGGTTTCTTTCTACTTGGAAACACTTATTACTTCAATTCAGTGTCACATCAACATTTGATTTCAGATAATGGATATAAAAGTGCTTTAAAAAAGGACGTCTAGGTTCATCACGGTGCAATTAGAGAGCTCTAAGCTTTAGGAGAATAATGGATCGATCGAATAGCACTTAAGGAACAAAAACAAATAAGACTCTTCGTACATATTCTGCTTGCCTCAGAGTGAAATATGGTGTGGTGAGAGCTATATTCCTCAAGGATTTCTAAAAAGGAGCAATTAAGAGAGATTTATAGCAATAACACGTTATTTCCACGAAACGTGTGGATAAAAAGGAAACACTTATACAGTCCCACACAGTGGGGAAGAGGATTAGGTTTTAGCATTCAGCATTATCCATGTCGGCGTAGACGGTAGCATGCTGAGCTTCTATGCCGAAGATTGCGGGTTCAAACCCGACCGAAGTCATCGGATTTTTTAAGAGCGCTAAATTCCTTCAGTATGCCTTCCTTCGAAAGGAAAGTAAAGCCGGCGGTCCCAAATCATAGATTTATGGCATGTAAACGAACCTTCCACTAATTAAACTTGTATGAAGCTAAATTTGCAGGTTAGATTTCGTTGAAATGCTCTAACAGAGTTCCCACGTTCACCGCTAGGTGTCAGTGACATCAGGTAGCGAAATTTGGAACTACTTGAAATTGAACGGCACTTGTAGCTCACCCCATGGGTGCCACATTGAAGCAGCTACAGCCACTGGCGAGCCGAACATGTCCTAGGACACTCCCGGCACTAAAAGCAATACGCCAAATAAATAATAATAATAATTTCATAATTAAAGTATTTCTTAAACCCCATGGCGTAGCCATGCGTGTTAAATTCCACAGCAACTCCAAATGAGGAGATGAAGTAATGTCGGAGATCAGAGATTTGAATCACGGTGCGCTGATAATTGCTACCCCGAAGGTGGGATTTCCACCCTCCTTCCAGACAAATAGCAGGAAAGTACCTAATTCAAAGTACTGGGGTTCCTACCCCATCCCCATGTCTAATAGTTACAGCTACACACACTGCGGAAAGCACCACGGAAACACAGGTTATCAGGGATGCCCAAGGATGTGTCAAGCCCTTATGCGAATGAACAATAACAACATACGTGTTTATACGAGGACTGTTTGTTTCTTCAAGTTCTGATGGACGGTATAAAAATAACAGATTGGCATACCAAACTGATTTTATTACTAAATGCTTGCTTGTTTCATTCTTATGTGTCAACATAATCGCCAAAACGATTGAAACGTTTGTCGTATCGTTACACCAGCTTTCCAATGCCCTCGGCAATAGTTCTGCCGCCACTGAGGTGGGTATGTCTGGACAGTCTCCTGAAGTGTTTTCTTTTTGGCGAGGCATTGCCGCCCAACCATACCTTCAATTCTCCAAAAAGGTGAAAATCATTCAGTGCTAGTTTGGACTAATCGGCAGATGGTCCAAAACTTCACACTTGAATTCTTTGAATAAGTCTATCGTAACGTTGGCACAGTGCGTCGTTTAGATTTTCAATTTTTTCGAGGAAAAAGGAAGAAACTTCAGGAGACTGTTCAGACGTGCCCACCTCAGTGGCGGCAGATTTTTTTGTCGAGGGCATTGGAAAGCTGGTGTAACGATATGACAAATGTTTCAATCGTTTTGGCGATTATGTTGAGGCATACGAATAAAACAAGCAAACATTTAGTTGCAAAATTAGTTTGGTATGTCAATCTGTAATTTTTATACAGTTCATCGGAACTTGAAAAATGAACAGGCCTCGTACACTGCTCAAAATAATTAGAGGGGAACAATTTTGGTTGTCTATAGGGCCACTTCCTGGTGTAGCAGCTAACATACTTGACTATCAGCCCGGAGGTCCGGGTTGGATTCCCAGCTCTGCCAAGAAATTTAAATCTGGTCTGAGGGCTAGAGCTGGGTACACTCACCCTCGTGATCCAAAACTAAGCAGAGGCCGGTTCGATTCCCATCTCAGCGATCCTGGAAGGATTTTTCCGTGGTTTCCCCCCACATCTACTCCAGGCGAATGCAGGGATGTTTCATAAATTTTGTTCACGTCTGCCTCCTTACCAATCCTGATCTGAATTACAAACATACACACTAATACAACCATCACAATATCGAAGGTTATCCGACAAATTCCACACACCCTAGTACAAGGAGACACATGGCCACGATGTCGCAAAGCCCCTAAAATGAATCAACAACAGCAACAACTCGATAAAGTGTAATTTCTTATAGCCTAGTAGAGAATTCAATTGGAGATAGCAGTTGCCACCTCCTGTGATATATGAGGTGTCTACCTTTATCTGACGTGCAACACCGAGATGAAGCCTTTGTGACATATTCCGAAGATAAGATTGTATGTTATGGAGATAAAGGAGAACGTTACGCGCAGGAAATAAATGTTCCATTTTGTCACGCGATAAACCGTTTAGGCGGGGCGCTAGGGTGCGCAATGAAAGTCGTTAGGATATACAGTAGCCAGGAATGTCGTTGTTGTTAATTCATTTAGAGTATTTTGCTGTATGTTGATCATCACGTTCGTGAACTTAGGCAACGAGTTGAATTTGTTGTTGTTGGTTCATTTAAGGTGGCGCTAACTGAAGAGTTGAACAAAAGAGTATAGTTTCTTAATATGATTCTACCGCAAAAACTACTCAATAAATTATTATGAAAATGGATAAACATTCACCTTTATAAGATAAAATAGTTAAGTTACTGAAAATATCATACACTGGTACCAACATTAAATAATTTAAATGATTCTTAAAATCAAAATATTAAGCAAAGGGTACAGTTATGATCTTACTATTGAAGCTAAAGATTTGAAACTAAATACACTTGAAGATTTCATGGTTCTAGTTCTTCAAAGTTATTGTTTGTAAATTTTCCCTCAATAAGTTTAAAAGGAGCTTTGTTATTGAAGAAATAAATAAATACTGCATCCATTATTATTGGGCTGATGACCTTGTAGTTTGGTCAAAACATGCTTCCCAAATGAAGGTATGTTGTTGCAAAATTTGGTAGAGATCAAATTATGTTAGTCGAAATTTGATTAAAGCTTTGAACATTTGTGTGGCCACCATTACGTTTGCGTCTAGATGGCGACAATATAAAACATGACACTCAGGTGTCATTTGCTAGTGGTAGCTTTGTACCAAATTTCGTTCAATTCGGTTTCGTTGTGTTTGAATTGATATGGGAGGGGGCATATATACACACTCACACACAGACAGGCTGGCAACTTTTGGCCCGAGTAGGTCTCATCAGTCTACTTTCATTTTTGCAAAAATCGGAAGTAGGATAATAAATAGCTCGTTATTGTGTATGAGTATAAAGATACTGTGAAAATTTCAAGTAGATCGATGCAGTATTATCTGAGATAATGCACCTTATTTGCGTAAAAATAAAAGTTGTATGGAATGGCTGCCAAAGAAATGTCTTCAAATAGACTAACAAAGATTTTTTAGATGTTTTCCAAAGTTGACAAACTTAAAAATCTGTTATTTCGGAAATAAATTAACATTTTTGCTCGAAATAAACTTCCTATGGTATTTCAATATGTTGACAACAGAAAACATAAAAAAGGTCCTCTCGGCACGCCGGAAGGCGGAGGTAGATTTCACCGGACAAACTTGGGGATAGTCGAAAATAGGCAGAATAAGCAGGTTTTCGTACAAGGATCAGACCACATTTATTGCGTGAAAGTATTTTATAATTGGAGATTAATTAACTTTGTTTTTCGTCATTTTATGCATATTTTAAACATTCTATTGTCTTATGATGACGGTAACCTTCTTGTCATTTGGAGTCCATTTTTATACTTGTGGTCACACTGTCCTTATGCAAAGTTTCGACACTGATGTGTAACTATGTAACGGTCTGTTACTTCTTCACGCAAAATTATATCTCCCGCAGAGATGTTGGTTGGTTCCTCAGTTTAGGGGCTGCGACAACGTGGTCAAGTAACCCCGTGAACTTTGGGTGAGTGTAGAATCTGTCTGATATACAGTGTGAATTGTGATGGCTGTATTAGTCTGTAATTCAGGTAAGGACTGCAGACGGTCAATTTCACGCAGTAGTTCCTAATGTTGCTACCAGGTACTACCGTCAACGACACCTAGCTCTGAACTTGCCTACGAGATGCCACCGCTACCAGCAACTCGCAACGAATGTTGGAACTTCCCCTCCAAAGGAAAGCATACTGAGGGATTTTTAGCGCTCTTAGAAAATCTGACGACTTTGGCCGGCTTTGAACCCGCGACCTTGGGCATAGGAGTTCAGCATGCTACCAGTTAAGTCACCGAAGCCGCATCACACTTAGTCAGATGGAAATCTGAATCTGATCTCGCGCAAGTGCATTGTCATGGCAACGTCTGATGGCTCATCCCTCATCAATTTAGTAGTGTTGCCATGTCAACCACTGATAGCTCTTGGCATTTTCTTACAATTCCGAAATCATTTTTCTCATCCCTTGGCGTAATGGTGGCTCATATCAAAAATTCTTTCAGACAAAAGTTTTAGGTAATTATTAGGGGAATATTGTCCATTTTGTACGGTTTTGATATTGTGCCTATTAACAGAGATATGATTAATGTTTCCCGAAAAAAACACTTTTTCTCACCCCTTTGGTCAATGGTTGGTGCTATCAAAAAAACGTTTCTAACATAAATTTCTGAGCTTTATCCGACACATAGTATGAACTTTGAACGGATTCGATATTTCACATATTAAGAGAGTTATAGCAATATTTCATTTTTTCGAAAAAAGAAAAGTCCCCCATTTTCAACCCCTTCGACCGATTTAGCCCAGTAACGAACTCGTCCGAGATTTTATGGGTATACATATTCGGTAAAAAATTCAAAGTGATTGGTGCAAAATTACGGCAGTTATCGTGTCCACAAGAAACTGATATACATATATATACATATATTACATAAATTATATATAAACTTTTGAACTGACGGTGGTTTTGGGATCTGGGGGATGTGAAACGCGAAGATATGTCGAAATTTTCCAGAAATCGAAACATGGTACCCTTTGCAATAGCTTTCTAATGAAATCTACCTAAAATACTGCCGTCAACGACACCTAGCTGTGAACTTGGCTACTAGATGCCACCGCAATCAGCAACTCGCAACGAACGTTGGAACTTCCCCTCCGAAGGAAAGCAAACTCAGGTTTTTTAGCGCTCTTAGTAAATCCGACGACTTCAGCCGGGTTTGAACCCGCGACCTTGGGCATAGAAGTTCAGCATGCTACCAGTTCCGATACCGAAGTCGCTTCCCACTGACATATGAAAACTGAATGTGATCTCGTGCAGTGGCGTTGTCATAGCAACTGCTGATGGTCATCCCTTATCAATTAAAAGTAAAGTTGTCATGGCAACCTCTCTTGGCACTTGGCATTTTCTTATAATTTAAATCATTTTATTCACCCCGTGGCGTAATGGTGGGTCATATCGAAAATTCTTTCAGACAAGAGTTTTAGGTAATTATTGGAGGAATATTGTCCATTTTGTGCGGTTTTGATATTGTGCCTATTAACAGAGATATGATTAATGTTTCCCGAAAAACCCACTTATTCCCACCCCTTTGGTCAATGGTTGGTGCTATCAAAAAACTTATTTGACATAGATTTTTGGCACTTATCCGACACATATTATGAACTTTGAAGGGATTCTATATTTCATGTATTAAGAGAGTTATAGCGATATTTCACATTTTCGAAAAAAGCCCCCCATTTTTACCCCCTTTGAGCGATTTTGCCCATTAAAGAACTCGACCGAGATTTTATAGGGATACATATTATGTAAAAAATTCAAAGTGATTGGTGCAAAATTACGGCAGTTATCGTGTCCACAAGAAACTGATATATATATATATATATATATATATATATATATATATACAGGGTGTATTTGATATGATGGAAGTCCTTTACACTGGTGATAGAAGATGGTATTCTAAGCAAATATCTTCATGAAATTAAGTCGGATCTTAATTAGTGTAGGTGGAATTAAATTACAAAAATCGTCGGTCAATATCTTGGAAACGGGCTTTCACTTCGTTCCCCTCAGCAGCAGAGCTGACTTCTCCCCGTCTCCCTCCCCTCCTACGCTGAGGAATGTTGACCAGAGTCTGCAGTTGAGTGACCTCCTCGCCTTGTCTGCCAATGACATTGAAATACACAAACCGAGCCTATGAACAGCTGATTCACACCTTCATGGGGAGTGGCTACATGACTAGTGATGGTGGATCTGTCTAGGATTTTTCCAGCTTCATGAACTATGCATAGAAAATAGAACTCCTAAAGATTTAGTAAATTAATTTAAGGAACTGTTGGTCTATCTTTGTGTGAAGATAGTGCAACAACTGTAATAAACTTATTAATAATACTAATAATAGTAATAGTAGGCTTTTAGACACACTAACTTCTTTTATGTTTCTTTTTGGTATGTCGAGTTGCCAGACTTTAATGTACGTAGGATTTCTTGTATGTGCCATGAAATCCATGGAGATGATCTTATTAGATCCCATTCATTTACTACATGACTGAACGTAGATCGCACCCTCGGGATGGTTAGCACTCTACCACCAGAACTACACATGCTGACTCTTATTATTATTATTATTAGACTATTATTATTATTATTATTATTATAACACTGTATTATAACAATGTATTTGTATTTTATTTTCATTTTCGTGTATTTTCATATGTATTTACATTGTTGATGGACCAATAAATCAATCCTCCCCCCCCCCCCCTCTCCAGTTAATGGCCACCCGAGGGCTGGAGATGGGATGGGACAATTCACAATATGAACATGTGGTACCATACTAGTATTAAATCTTGGAAGTAGGTTTCCATGGGTTCCCACTTCTACCCCAGGCAAATGTCGGGATTGTTCCTAACTTAAGGCCACGGCCGCCTTCTTCTCAATAATCATAACCGCTGGCAGTGCAGCCCATGAAGGGCCTAGGCCTACCAAGCGACCGCTGTCCAGCCATTTGGCCTGCAGATATTAGGGTGACGCGTGGTCAGTGCATCGGGTCCCCTCGGCCATTAATCTTGATTTTCCTGACTCGGGCACTGCCTCACTGTCAGACAGCTACTTAATTGCCCTCACGAGGCTTAGTGCACTGCGTTACAGCCCTCACGTCAGTTTCTAATATCCCTGATGGAGCCAGGAATCGAACCCAGGGCCTCCAGGTGAGAGGCAGTTGCACTGCCCCAACACCACAGGGCCGGCGCCTTCTTCCGAATCCTCACCTGAATTACAAATACCCACATTACTACAGAAACCACAAAACACAGGTTATCACACAAATTCTACCCACACCCAGCTACATGGGGCTAAATGACCAAAATCGCCAAGCCTCTCAAACAAAACATCAAGTTTTTTACTTCCGTCCTAAATGCCTAGTTCTGAACAGACTGCGGGATGTCGGAATTTTGTCACACTGCATTTCATTAAGAGAATGTTTTTAGTATTTTCAGAAACTAGTCAACAGAAGGTCCGACACGGACGCCAATGATACATCAGGGCTGAGTATCGAAATTATTTTATACATGAACATCAATCAATGAATTCCACACTTACAAAGTAGGCTACACAATACTACCGGTCCTGACGTCCCAAGCCATTGCGTGCGTTGTCAACAACAACAACAAGAACAACGGCAATGCACATTTTCTTACGAGACGGTAGAGCTCATCCTCATAACAGCTGATAGCCTACCACCCCTCAAGTCAACCGGTAAGGTCAATGCTCCGATTACGTAACAACTTCCCCTTCGCGCGTCGTCACATCTGGCTCCACCTCGTTTCCCCAGCCTGCCGCACCACTTTCTGCCTGATTAGTTTCTGAAATAACTAAAAACATTGACTTTTTAATGATTAATTATCAATTTCAAGATAGGTGACAAATTTTTTACCTAGGAAGCTTAGAATAGTCTCTTCTATCACCAGTGTAACGGACTTCCATCATATCAAATACACCCTGTATATATATATACATATATACATAAATTATATATAAACTTTTGAACTGACGGTGGTTTTGGGGTCTGGGGGATGTGAAACGCGAAGATATGTTGAAATTTTCCGGAAGTCAAAACATGGGACCCATTGCAATAGTTAGCTTTCTAAAGAAATCTACCTAAAAGAGGAAATGTATTTTCTCCACCAAAACCTAAGTTACAGAGGTTGGTTGGTTGGTTCCTTAGTTTAGGTGCTGCGACAACGCGGTAAAGTAGCCCCGTGAACTTTGGGTGTGTGTAGAATCTGTCTGATAACCGGTGTTAATTGTGATGACTGTATTAGTGTGTGTATCTGTTTTATTAATTCAAGTAAGGACTGCAACTTCGAATTGTTAAAATAGTCCCTACTTTTGCCGCCAAAGGCCATCGTCAACGACTACTAGGCCAAGTTCAGAACTTAGTTACCAGACGCCTCCGCAGTCGGCTCTTGGCAACGGACGTAGGAACCTAAGAGCGTTGTTTACATTCTTAACCTATACAATTTAGTTTCACACAGGTGTAATTAGTGGAAAGTTACCGGGTGAGTTAGCCGTGGTCGTTACGGCATGACTGCTGGCAGTCACTCACATCCGGGAGGCGAGGAGGTTCGAATCCCCCCGCCGGCAACCTTGAAGATGGTCTTCTGTGGTTTCCCATCTTCCCTCCAGGCAAATGCCGGGGTTGGTCCCTAACTATAGGGCACAGCCGCTACCTTCCAACTCCTCGTCCTTCCATTCCAACTTTCCTCCCCCAACGGTACTTGTAGCTCACCCATTGGGTGTCCGTCTCGAAGCAGCTACAAAAACTGGCGAGCCGAACATGTCCTCGGACATTCCCGGCACTAAAAGCCATACGCTATTTTTTTTTAACTGGAAAGTTCTTTAACATGCCATCAATCTATGACATGGGACCGCCGACTTAACTTCCCCTCCGAAGGAAGGCTTACTGAGGAATTTGTAACGCTCTTAAAAAATCCGACGGCTTTGGCCGGGTTTGAACCCGCTATCTTGGGCATAGAAGCTCAGCATGCTACCAACTACCTCACCGAAGCCGCCAAAGTTACAGAGGTGTACAATTTATATTAGACTCGATGGCAGTTTTCCAACAATTACTTTGTATGTTTTGTGACTTCACACAGTAGAAATGTTTTCTAAGGGGCTGAATTTATTTCATACGTTTAATCAGCAGTCTTAATATGAATTTGATAGTAAACTATTTGTTGTTTTTTACAGATTCCACTAAAAGAGGAGACTTGTTGATACACAATATGTTTCGGATTGATTGCTTTATTTTAGTTTTTGTATGAAATTAAACCAGAGATATTAAAAGTTTTTATTACGGTACTGACTGTCCACTCTTGAACTATTCAAAGTTTCATGGGCAATGGATTGAAATCACCTGACTTAGAGGATACATTTCAAAGTCAATGAAAAAGAAGTAAAAACGGACCCAGGTCAGGTGTCCCTCAGAATCTCCAATTTCGAAAATTTCTAGATGTTATTCCCTACGGGAAACGTTGTAAGTCCATAGGGGAGAAATCAGTATTAAGTAGGATAGAATAAAATTACTTTGAATAAATAATTATGACTTATTTAAAATCTCTATTTGAGTTTAATGAAGCCTCCATGGCTAAGGCGGCAGCACGCCGGCCTCTCATCGCTGGGTCCGTGGTTCAAATTCTGGTCACTCCATGTGAGATTTGTGCTAGACAAAGCGGAGGCAGACAGGTTTTTCTCCGGGTACTCCGGTTTTCCCTGTCACAAATTTCATTCCAGCAACACTCTCCACTATCATTTAATTTCATTTGTCAATCATTTAATCATTGCACCAGGGGAGTGCACAGGCTTCGGCAGCCGGCACAGTTCATATGCTCACCACAGTTCATATGCTCGCCACTAGATGGGGGCTTCATTCATTCCATTCCCTGACCCAGTCGTCCGTCTGGAAGCAGGCTGTGGATTTTCATTTTCATTTTCATTTGAGTTTAATAATTTTCACACCTCTGTAGTGCCACCTTAGGAGCACCGAAATGCTGAATATCTTCAACATTTTCAAAATCGTGATTTCGCGCCATATTAATCTTTGGCCTTTTAACTTTCTAACGGTACCTACTGTTATATATTACTAGCAAACCGCCCTGGCTTCGCCCGGGAGCAGTTATGAATGCATTAAGTGATAAGCGATTTTATTTCGATGTCAATGAACTACAACCTATATCCGTTTTACGTCTCGGCATGATGGGTTAAAATCACAGACTGGACTATTAATCATATTATCATAGAGATGCGAGTGCAATGAATTCTTGTTAGGCGTAATTTAAGAATGGCGAGATGCATGAAACACAAATCCCCCTTCCGTCCAATCTTAATTTGACTGCGTAATTTGTGGAATGAAAATTTTACAAGCGAAATGAAGAGAAGCCGAGTTGTACTCTCAGGGAAACTCCAAACACAACCACTCTTCACTGAAGTCTTAACTCAACACGACTCGACAGATTGCTGCTGGCTGTATCTGGGATAATAGGCTCACCTGCTAGATAGGTTGTAACTGGGGTGATAGGCTTGGCCCTAGATAGCTCGTAAATTGTCGCCTTAGTAATTGAATGGAGATTGTTGGAAGAAATGGAAACGTAAAAACACTTATAGTAGGTGATGTATAGAAGATAGAGATATGCTCTTGCGGACTCTTTTGTAGAACTTTTCATGCAGAACAATTCTTGCAGTCATAGTATATTGATATTTTTAACGGTTTGCCCAGCGTAAGCTTAAGAAGCGTATGGATGCCAGGTTTCTTTCGACGTTTTCATTGAAATCTTTACTGCTTTGCTTCCTTTGATCATAAATAAATTATTTTCTACAGAAACCTTTCTCATGATATCCTTTACAAATTGGAGAAAACCGCATCAAAATCCATCCAGTGGTTCTCGAGATTACCTGTGGCATCCAAGAATCGGGGAATTAGTTTTACTAAGGATAGATAACTCATTTCTGAGGCTACATTCCTTATACCTCCCCACAATCATGTGCCCTATTAGTAAACGCACCAAAGAATATTGTTAGCCTACTTTTCACATTTTGCAAAAATGAGGAAAAAGTAGACTTATGAGATCGGGCAAATGTCTGTCTGTCTGTCTGTCTGTCCTCCTGTCTGTCTGTCTGGCTGTGTGTCCCCCCTATCAACTCCTAAACGGCTGGAGCAATCGAAACAAACTATGGTAGGAGTAAAGATCTATACCTGAATATCTCACGGCCATATTTGAAAATGATCTCAGTGCTACCAACTGCTGAAAAATCGCAATTGAAATTTGAGCTCCATGTTGGATATCATGGAAGGTATGAATGGGAGCTATTTCAAAATTGGCACACGTATAGATAATAATATTGCAGTTTAATTTCCAGGAGGCCATATATGGCAGTGATGCCAAAATGATTATAAGCCTGCTGATAGGTCCACATTTTAAATGCATATAACTTCTACACTAGCAATTGGATTTCAACCAAATTTCGTATGTGCTATGTGTACATAAACAGATATGATTGAGCACATTCTTAAGGGCCACCAGGGCTGCCAACTGTTAATAAATGCTATCAATTTTTTTTAATCCAAATACCCATATATCAGAAAGTATGCAAGCCGACAGCTTTAAAATATGCACACGTATAGTACCTGACATTCTATATTAATTTGGAGTAACTTATATACGTCAGTGCTACCAACATGATCTAAGCCTGCCGAGAGGTCTAACTTTAAATACATGTAACTTCTATACTATCAATTGGATTTCAACCAAATTTCGTGTGTACTATGTGTACCATAACAGATATGACTAAGCCGATTCTTAAGAGTAACCAGGGCTGCCAACTGTTAATAAATACTCTCTCTATTTTTGTTATCCTAATATCAATATATCAGAAAGTATGCAAGTCAATAGCTCTAAACTTTGCACACGTATAGTACCTGGCATTCTAGATTAATTTGGAGTAACTAATATAGGCCTACACCAGTGCTGCCAAAATCATTCTAAGCCTGCTGACAGGTCCAATTTTAAAATGCATGTAACTTCTATACTATCTAATGGATTTCATTCAAAATTGACACAACAATAGATCATATTATCTCAGATTATATCCGACCAATACATGTATGTCATTGTTGCCAACATGATTTTACGCGCGCTGTTAGATCCAATGTTTATTTTTTTAAATAACAGCATGTAACGTCCATGCTATCCATTGGACTTCAACCAAATTTTGTATTCTGTACCTTAAGAGATGGAACTAAGAATAGCCTATATTCAGTCACCAGGCCTGCCAACTGTAGTTCTCTATTAGGCTACATTATGCTAGGTATACAGTATTTCGAACTAATTAGAAATTTCGATATTACCAACTTAATTTCGTCATTATTCTAGATAGATCCATATAGATTAATTATTGGCATGAATCTGAAATTTTAAGAAAATTCGGCTCTTTAGTTCGTCACGGAACTTCTTGTTAATGTGTATCATCATTCCACTCGGTTGCTGTGTATTTTTGTGTGCGGGTGATTTTGTAAAAAGGACGGAATTGGGACGGAAATGCAACGGAAACAATGACCGCACGCGGTGGTGGAGATTGGTACAACGACATACTCTCGACCATGTGGCTATGTGGAATGTAAATCGCATACGGTTTACTTCAGGGTTTGAAGGCCCCATTACAGATATTCCTACAATACAACATCTTCAAACTGTCGTTCTTTGGTGTGAAACTATTCATTAAAACATATTTGCTGAAAACAATTATGATTTATTAAATCTGTCTACTTTTGCTGTGTTCTTATTTAATTTAAGCACTCGAGGTACTGTCGGCCAAAATAACGCACTATGTGTAATGTATATAGCATAAGGTTTAATTCAAGGTTTGGAGGCTCCATTAAAGAACTTCCTATAATAAATCATCTTCAAGTTGTCGTTCTTTGGTGTGAAAATATTTCTATTTGACAAACAAATATTTTAAGAAAGCGGTGGCGTTAAAGGCAAGGACAAAGGGAGATGGAACAACAGCTAAACGGATGCTAGTGTTTCATATGGAACAAGAGGAATTTTATGGTAATGGCATGTTCTAAAATTCAGAAAAATCTTTGATTCCATTATTCGATAAAATGTTTTTCTACATATAAAATTTCATTCCTTTCCCGAAACATTACAACACACAAAGCTTCAATTTTTAGATAACATTCTTCCTTAATGATGTGTTATACCAGGTGAATTATCTGCTGCTCATAATATTGTTATATGCAGCCCAACTACCTTTGTTGTCTGTAAGGTTGATATTTCTTTGCTTCCTTACCGTATGGTACTAATGCGCTGCAAGCCTATCCCGCAAACGATACTGAACACTATTATTTTTTCCCTCAGTGTGACTACAGACTAATACGCGGGAAAAACGATATCTTAATTAATATTTTTCATTGAACTTTTCATTGTCAATGCCAAACGTGTACAACAATTGAACAATTGAATGGATGTTCAACAATTAAATAGTAATGCCTTAATTTGTATCGATTGGCGTAGTACGAGGGCAAGTCAATAAGTATCTACAATTGTGCTCTAAGTGTAGTTAGGTTGGCTGTATGACATTGTGAGCTCACCAGCCTCTAGATGGCACTGTCTGTGATAGGTTTTAGCGGTATCAGAATAGTACAGCCTTCGCTGCTGTGACGTAAAGATGGCCGCGTTTACACCAATGAAAATCAGCGTTCCTTAATCCATTTCTTTTTTGTGGTCTGAGGGCGTATCAGGTGTAGAAATTCATAGACGACTTATAAAAGGAATTGCTAATGTGCGTTGAGTAATGCTACAAGATTGCAATTTGGAACTGCAGCAAGTGCGGAGCTTGGAGGTTTGAATCCCGGCACGGACAGTGGCCATCTTGAGTGTAAGGTTTCCCCGGGTTCCTCCACACACTCTCTTCAAGCAAAACTTTATCCCCATATTGTGCTGAAAGTTATCCGGCACCTTATACATGTTTCCTTGTGAATATTGTCTGATAGTCCGAGTTCTGTTCGGGTCTAAGCTCTGTGAACTTGCGGGATGAAGAGCAGAGGCAGGGAAGGAGCAGGCGAGAATTGAGAAGCCTGTCGACAGCCCGCCGTGTTACCTGGCATTCTCGTCTATTCCAATACTGCTAACATAGGGTATTTTCTGAAACCAGTGTGGCTTTGCGAATGAGTGAGTGAGTCACCGACTAATGTATTTGCATCTATTACTACGCAAGGACCGAGAAACCTCATCACTCGTCACCACCACTACTCATAGTCCTCGATGCACTTTCCTCTCAGGTTCACGCAGCTTTGACGCGAGCAGTACCTGCCTCCGTATTTTGGAATGCCATGAGAAATGGGAGCCCTAATGCAGGCTACCCACATAACATTTTAGTGTAGCGGGTTAACATATTTCAGGCTATAATAAATTGATTGCAGATACTTATTGACTTGCCTAAGTATATTTAAGAATTATGAGTAAGTTCTTGTAAAAAATAAGAAAATGTGTCTTACTTGCTTCATACCTTTGTATATCCCCACTCCCCACCCTCCAAAAATAGATGTATATACCAATAAGAAAAGTAAGGGTAAGTGTATTCAGTATCAATTCCAGTGTTGTAATCAGTGAGTCATCACACGAGACCATTACTTACTTGAAAGCGGAGCACTCTTCCAGTATAAGCCGAGCTCTATATCAGATATCAAGCTTCAGCGCGTCCGAATCAGAGAATTAACTTTATACTCAAACTCTTGAACGCTGACCACGGAATTAGCGTCATTTTAGATTTGGTCTGGATCACGCACAGTACAGTACGTCCGCTTGCCTGCAATCCTCGGAGACCAGACTTCCCGGCTTAGCTCCTAATACTCCTCGCCAAACTTTTTGGAAGCCATGATCCGCTTTCAGCCTCAGCTTCGAGAGGTCACACAAAAGTGGAGATACGAGGGAGAGGTTGGATGTATTTTATTTTATTTTAGTTGATGTTGGGCTTTGAGGTATGGTTCGTGATTAATCCCGGGGAAAGTTATTTTATCCAGGCAGGATATTATGGATTTCCCTCTTAAAATTATTTATGGCCCTGCCTTGTATACTGCATGAAGTAAATCATGATGGAAGAAATGTATCTTTGCTATCATCTGTGGTCTTGGGGTACGTTCGTTCATTCATTAATTAATTCATTCATAAATTTACTTTATTTGCAAATGGAGGCAATTCTCTAGTAGAAAATTGTACAATTACAAAAAATATCAACAATACAGGGTCATCGAAAAATAATACCAACATTTCAAAAAATTATAGCACCGAAACCCTTCATGTTAAACGTGTAATTCTTTCACTGAACGCCAGCTGGTTAAAGTAAGTTTTGTTTCGGAGGGGACGTGACCTTGCTATGCGCACACTAGATGCGACCTCACCCCTTTGGATTTTTTTTTCTGGGGGTACATTAAAAACATTGTGTATGAAGTGTATGAAGAAAAAGTTCGGGATTTGGAGCACCTGCGGGAGCGAATTTCTGCCGCCATCTTGACAGTTACTCCTGAAATGATTGCACGTACCAATCCAGCCATTGGGAAAGTGTGCGTTCAATGCTGATGTTGGTGGTCGGCCTGGCATAGATTTTTTCTCTACAGTCCCTGTTTCCTTAAACTGATTAAACCATCGAATTACAGCTTTGTAATCAGGTGCAGTTTGTCGGGAGGTTCAGTCATTGGTGCACGCGCCCCAGCCAACCTTGGCTACTGCGCATCTAGTGTGTGCATAGCAAGGTCACGTCCCTTCCAAAACAAAACTTACTTTAACCATCTGGCGTTCAGTGAAAGAATCGCACGTTTAACATGAAGGGTACCGGGTGAGTTAGCCGTGGTGGTTACGGCATGACTGATGGCAGTCGCTCACATCCGGGAGGCGAGGAGGTTCGAATCCCCCCGCCGGCAACCTTGAAGATGGTCTTCTGTGGTTTCCCATCTTCCTTCCAGGTAAATGCCGGGGTTGGTCCCTAACTATAGGCCACAGCCGCTACCTTCCAACTCCTCGTCCTTACATTCCAACTTCCCTCCCCAACGGTACTTGTAGCTCACCCATTGGGTGTCCGTCTCGAAGCAGCCACAAAAACTGGCGAGCCGAACATGTCCTCGGACACTCCCGGCACTAAAAGCCATACGCTAAAAAAAAAAAAAAAAAAAAAAAAAAACATGAAGGGTTTCGGAGCTATAATTTTTCGGTGACACTGTATTATCAAACACACTTAATGTTTAAAAGTCACGATGAATCGTGGTATTTATAAAAAGTTTCAGTCTTCTCTTAAACACATCAATATGTTTTGTGAAAGGCTCTAAGACTGTGACAGGTAATGAGTTCCATTTATCAATACGACGATTAATGAAATACTATTTCAAAGCCAGCTCGTGGGAAAATGCCGCGTTGCCATTGTGACAGGTTATCTCATCTGATTCTTTATGTACGCATAATTCAAGAAGCGCTGAACCAATTTTGATGCGGTTTTCATTCCTACCTATAGGACCTTCCTAGGAAGGATTTTTAAATTAAATGTTGAACTGTGATAAATAGAAGCCGAGCAGTAATGGTTTCTGTCAACATAACTTAACAACATTTTGAGCCTCGGAAACACTTCTTGGTGTACATTGCCGAAACCGTTAAGGATACCCACAAACTAAGAGTAATACATTAGAACATTAAACGCTTTACAAAATGTCCATGACGCCATGGTGACGGAAGAATGGAAACAGGCAAACTATGACCTCCGATATGTAATAATTAGGGCTCGGATTTTTAGGTGCTAAAAATCGGGAAAATATTTCTTTTTTGTGTATTAAAAATACCTGAAATATGTGACAAAAAAGTAAAAATATTTAATTTTCATTCAGTCTATTAATGTGAATATAAACAATATGCAGTACTCACGAATGCAATTTATGCTATGTCTCACTGACTGCTGAAGCATTGCAATACACAACGAGATACGTCTTCAGGTTGTCCATCACAAATGGCGGACGATTATCGCGAAACACTTCCCCTGAAGGCGTGAAACTGTGGCAATATGTCTCTTGCCCTTGAGGTGTTGTGTAACTTGAGATCGCTGTTCAGCCTTGATTGCTTACCCACATGGTTGGCAGAACAGAACGCCCCCATCAGAAGTAAAATAACTTGTAGTTGTTTTTACTTAGGCATCGTAGAACTGTCTTACACTTCACAGTGCAAGAAATGAACTTCATGTGAGTGACACTGGGTCCAGGTATCTGGGGGATGGGGAGGTCTAGCACGTGGTGCAATATGGCTATGGGCAAGGAAATCCCCGGCTTCCACAGTGAGTGGCACGGCGCGACAAGTTAAGAATGACTCAGTTGCAAGCTGACATACGCTCTGCATGAAGATTAGATAGCTCACAGGTTCTTCCCCGTTGAAGTACCGTAGCACAGAACAAAAATGTAATAAACTGAGAGATCTGGCATACTGATTTTTTTTAATGGAACTATTATGTCCTTTTATGTGCTAATAAGCGAAAACCAGGAATTTATGTATTTTTAGAAAAAATCCTTAAAATGTGTATTTACATAGGAAAGTATTTATTTACCTAAAAATCCGAGCCCTAGTATTAACACTATACTTAACACATGGCTTTCAACACAAGTTCTGTCAAAATAAGATAATAATAATAATGTTATTGGTTTTACGTCCATTTTAACTACTCTGGCTTTTGCAGACACCGGGGTGCCGGAATTTTGTCCCGAAGGGGATATTTAACGTGCCAGCAAATCTACTGACACGGCTCCCTCGCATTTGCGCACCCTCAAATGCCAGATGACTGCGCCAGGATACGAATCAGTTACCTTGGGCCCAGCAAGTGAGAACGTTACCGCTGAGCCACGCAGCCAGCCGTCAAAATAAGAGATTCCACCAGCCGAATGAGGACTGTCTATGTGAACTTTGCAGTAAATACTGTGACAGATATCATGCAAAGCATTTCAGAGAAATAAAAATGTAACTAATACAATTAACATTAGAATAATGTAGGCTACCCAGTTTCCTGTATTTGCATTGGTCTACCGTTATGCGTTACGGTTACGGCGTGTATGACGTCATCATGTTGTTCAGTGCATATGCACCGAGTCTGAGTTTACTCCTGGGGTCTGGCGTTGTGCGATACGGAGACGGCGAGTGCGTGACGTCATGCAGCAGAGTGCACCTGCCGCTCCCCGTTCCCCGCGCGCGAAGCCTAAGTTAAAGGGTAATGGAGTCTGTTGAGTCAGAGTTTACTCCTGGGGTCTGGCGTTGTGCGATACGGAGACGGCGAGTGCGTGACGTCATGCAGCAGAGTGCACCTCCCGCTCCCCGTTCCCCGCGCGCGAAGCCTAAGTTAAAGGGTAATGGAGTCTGTTGAGTCAGAGTTTACTCCTGGGGTCTGGCGTTGTGCGATACGAAGACGGCGAGTGCGTGACGTCATGCAGCAGAGTGCACCTCCCGCTCCCCGTTCCCCGCGCGCGAAGCCTAAGTTAAAGGGTAATGGAGTCTGTTGAGTCAGAGTTTACTCCTGGGGTCTGGCGTTGTGCGATACGGAGACGGCGAGTGCGTGACGTCATGCAGCAGAGTGCACCTCCCGCTCCCCGTTCCCCGCGCGCGAAGCCTAAGTTAAAGGGTAATGGAGTCTGTTGAGTCAGAGTTTACTCCTGGGGTCTGGCGTTATGCGATACGGAGACGGCGAGTGCGTGACGTCATGCAGCAGAGTGCACCTCCCGCTCCCCGTTCCCCGCGCGTGAAGCCTAAGTTAAAGGGTAATGGAGTCTGTTGAGTCAGAGTTTACTCCTGGGGTCTGGCGTTATGCGATACGGAGACGACGAGTGCGTGACGTCATGCAGCATAGTGCACCTCCCGCTCCCCGTTCCCCGCGCGGGAGTCCTAAGATAAAGGGTAATGGAGTCTGTTGAGTCTGAGTTTACTCCTGGGATCTGGCGTTATGGGATACGGAGACGGCGAGTGCGTGACGTCATGCAGCAGAGTGCACCTCCCGCTCCCCGTTCCCCGCGAGCGAAGCCTAAGTTAAAGGGTAATGGAGTCTGTTGAGTATGAGTTTACTCCTGGGGTCTGGCGTTATGCGATACGGAGACAGCGAGTGCGTGACGTCATGCAGCATAGTGCACCTCCCGCTCCCCGTTCCCCGCGCGCGAAGCTTAAGTTAAAGGGTAATGGAGTCTGTTGAGTATGAGTTTACTCCTGGGGTCTGGCGTTATGGGATACGAAGACAGCGAGTGCGTGACGTCATGCAGCATAGTGCACCTCCCGCTCCCCGTTCCCCGCGCGGGAGTCCTAAGATAAAGGGTAATGGAGTCTGTTGAGTCTGAGTTTACTCCTGGGGTCTGGCGTTATGTGATACGAAGACAGCGAGTGCGTGACGTCATGCAGCATAGTGCACCTCCCGCTCCCCGTTCCCCGCGCGGGAGTCCTGAGATAAAGGGTAATGGAGTCTGTTGAGTCTGAGTTTACTCCTGGGGTCTGGCGTTATGGGATACGAAGACAGCGAGTGCGTGACGTCATGCAGCATAGTGCACCTCCCGCTCCCCGTTCCCCGCGAGCGAAGCCTAAGTTAAAGGGTAATGGAGTCTGTTGAGTATGAGTTTACTCCTGGGGTCTGGCGTTATGCGATACGGAGACAGCGAGTGCGTGACGTCATGCAGCATAGTGCACCTCCCGCTCCCCGTTCCCCGCGCGCGAAGCTTAAGTTAAAGGGTAATGGAGTCTGTTGAGTATGAGTTTACTCCTGGGGTCTGGCGTTATGCGATACGGAGACAGCGAGTGCGTGACGTCATGCAGCATAGTGCACCTCCCGCTCCCCGTTCCCCGCGCGGGAGGCCTAAGATAAAGGGTAATGGAGTCTGTTGAGTCTGAGTTTACTCCTGGGGTCTGGCGTTATGCGATACGGAGAAGGCGAGTGCGTGACGTCATGCAGCAGAGTGCACCTCCTGCTCTCCGTTCCCCGCGCGGGAAGCCTAACTTAATGGGTGATGGAGTCTGTTGAAAGAGTCCTCCAGAGCCTTTCTAACATGTGTAGCATTTGTAGCATGCGTCATTTGAAATGATATAAAGTCTTGACTGTATATTTTTTAGCCTACTTTTCACATTTTGCGAAAATGAGGAAAAATTAGACTTATGAGATCGATCTTGGCAAATATCTGTCTGTCTGTCCTTCTGTCCTTCTGTCTGTCTGTCTGGCTGGCTGGCTGGCTGGCTGTATGTGTGTGTGTCCCCCTCCACATATCAACTCCTAAACGGCTGCAGCAATCGAATCCAAATTTGGTATGAGTAAAGGCGTATACCTGAATATCTCAAGCCCATATTTCAAAATTATGTCAGTGCTACCAACTGCTGAAAAACTGCAATTGAAATTTGAGCTTCATGTTGGATATCTTGGAAGGTATGCATGGGAGCTATTCCAAAATTGGCACACATATGGATAATAATAATTCAGTTTAATTTCCAAGAGGCCATTCATGGCAGTGTTGACAAAAAAAATCATAGCCTGCTGATACGTCCAATTTTTAAATACATATAACTTCTTCACTATCAATTGGATTTCAAACAATTTTCGTATGTATTATATGTGCATAAACAGATATGACTGAGCGTATTCTTAAAAGCCACCAGGGCTGCCAACTGTTAATAAATGCTCTCTCTCTCTATTTTCTTATCCAAATGCCAATATATCAGAAAGTATGCGAGCCGACAGCTTTAAACTATGCACACGTATAGTACCTGATATTCTAGATTAATTTGGAGAAACTAATATACATCAGTGCTGCCAACATGACTCTAAGCCTCCTGATATGTCTAATTTTATAATACATGTAACTTCTATATTAACAAATGGATTTCATCCAATATTAGCACAACAAGAGATCATAATATTTCAGATTATTTCTGACCAACACATGCATGACATTGCTGCCAACATAAATTTACGCGCGCTGATAGATACAATGTCTAACTGCATGTAACGTCCATGCTATCCATTGGACTTCAACCAAATTTTGTAATCTGTACCTCAAGAGAGGGAACTAACAATATATTCAGTCACCAGGGCTCTATTAAGCTACATTATACCAGGTATATTTCGAACTAATTAGAAATTTCGATATTACCAACTTAATTTCGTCATTATTCTAGATAGGTCTATATAGATTGGCATGAATCTTAAATTTTAAGAAAAGTAAGCTCTTTAGTTCGTCACGGAACTTTTTGTTTTCCTTACTACTAATATCAAAAATACCTTAATACTTTTCCGAATCACACTCAAATGAGCCTTATTCACGAATTCTGTAGTATCGTACATAAAACACTAAATGATATGTGAGTATCTAAAAATACCTAATTGCAGTTTTATTCCATCTATTGTGGTGTATTTGAATTTTTAGTCCATAATTAGCCTATTTTCATTTTATGGAAAAATAGGCTTATGAGATCACCTTTTGTCCGTGTGTGTGCGCGCAAGTGTGTGTGTGTCCCCTAAGAACTTCTAAACGGCTGGAGCGATTACAATGAAACTCGGTGAGATCATAGCACTATTTTGGCCGACCCCGACCGTGCCCTTCAAATGTTATTGTGTCTCACCAATCCCACATGGCGGCTGTGCGAAATATTTCACCAGCATTCAGTATCTCCGAAACTATTACCTATATTGCCCTGAAATTGTGTACGGTGATAAAGGGCACTACTAGAAGTTCATCTATGAGACTTTCACAAACCTGGTTACTACAAAACCAACATGGCGACCAAGCGAATTTGAGACACTTAAATAGACTTTTCTCGCGATTTAACTATCCAAACGTAATGCAACTTGGTACAGCAAATGTTTATACACATTGTAATTAACTGGAGTCTAATTAAGTTCAATTGTTTACATAACCTCAAAATGGCGGCTGTGCGAATTATTTCACTGACATTCTATATCTCCGAAACTATTACAGATATCACCCTGAAATTTTGTACGGTGATAAAGGGTACTGATACAAGTTTATCTATGTAACTTTCATAAACCTGTAAAGTACAAAACGAACATGGCGGCCAAGCGAATTTGAAACATTTTAATAGACTTTTCTCACGATTTAACTCTCTGAGCGCAGTGAAATGTGGCACAGTAAATGATTTTACATATTGTAATGCACTGGCATCTAATTTAGTTCAATTGTTCACATAACCTCAAGATAGCGGCTGGGCGAAATTTTAAAATTAAGTTTTTATTTCTGGTGTCTTAATCATGCGATTGAAGTGAAAGTTTGAATAATGAACCTAGGCAATAATTGTTCTTGAATGGTACATTAATCTATGGCCTATACATATAAAAATCCAAAATGGCAAGCATCCGAAATATTTAGACGGTTCGCAATACCTATGAATCTTTTACAGCAATCAAACTGATTTGTTTATGTTCATAGAGGTTATGAACATAAGTTCACCTATATGACTTTCAGTAACCTGGTGAGCACAAACCCAACATAGCGGCGACGCGAATTATAAATATTTAAATGGACGTTTCTCGCGAATTAACTATCCGAGTGCAGTGAAACGTTGCACGTTGAATGCTTATACAAATGTTAATCAACTGGCATCTAATTTATTTCAATTGGTTACATAATCACAAGATGGAAGCTGTGCGCAATTTCAAAATCTCTTTTTTACTTCGTGTGTTCTAATAATGCGATTGAAGTTTGAATACCAGACGTAGGCTACACAATAATCATAATGTAATATTACAAAAATAAAAATCCAACCTGACGACCATCTGAAATATTTAGACGGTTCTCAATATCTACGAATGTATCACATCCTTCAAACTGAAATTTTCTATGTTGATAGAGGCAATTAACATGAGTAGGATGTATGAAAATAGGCTGTATAGTTCTCCACGGAACTACTTGTTTTTTAAAGTAAGCCACAAGACAGTGTTTATTCCTAGGTCTAGTTGATTGAGAGAAATCCCACCTGTCAAAAAATTCAAATACTTTCAGTGCTTTTTACAGTATATCTTATTGTTTGATCAGAAAAGTGGGAGTTAAACTCTTATTGTTTCCAAGTTCCCTATATCCTAAATCAAAAAGTAAAATAACGGGATAAAATGTAAAACCACCTCTGGAATCCTTGGTTTCATTGAATTTGAATAATAAACTAATTTAAGGAGAGCTAATATTATTTAAAAATTTGTAGATCTGATTTGATAAAAAAATAGATCATTATGTAAAATATTTACACTCTCGTTGTAATCAGATTTTCTACTAACAATTAGGCAGACATTAACCCTAGAACTGCTGCAGGTTTATCCGTCAAATGCTGCAGTGCATTCCCATAAAATACACACTATGGGAATTTAGTATCTGTAAGCAAACTGTGTTCATGAATATAACTTATCATACATCAATAGAAAGCTGAAAGACTGTTCTATATTATTCTTATAGAGGTGAATCGTTCAGACTCATCAGTTTGAATTAATCATAAAAAGTGTTTTATAAAACTAAAAAAAATATATAAAAAATTGACTTTTCTGCTCTAGAAAACTATACTGCCAAGCTAAATGTTTGTCAGACACATCATAAATGAAAAGTTCACAGTTTTTTTTACTATTTCAAGAACCAGTTATAAATAATTCCTGTTTTTTACTAAAAAAGAAAATTATTTGTACAATATGACATTTCTCCATTATGCACATATATGAGAAATTCACCTTCTGCCTCTTCTGTAAGCTAACTGCATTCATGAATAGGCCTATAACTTATCATACATCAGTAGAAATCTGAAAGACTGTTCTATATCATTTTTATAGAGGTGAATCATTCAGACTCATTAGTTTGAATTAATCATAAAATGTATTTTATAAAAAATAAAAAATAAAATTGACTTTTCTGCTCTAAAAGAACATATTGCCAAGTTAAATTTTTGTCAGACACATCATAAATGAACAGTTCACAGTTTTTTGTTACTATTTCAGGAACCAGTTTTAAATAATTCCTGTTATTTACTAAAAAAGCGCTCAATTTCTGAATCATCTACATAGGCTTGTTGGCTGCCATTTTGCTCAATGCAACTTCAATGTCAACATGAAAGTACTTCCACTTCTGCAGCCAAATAATAGCCTGCTTATTGTCATTTGTTTGCCAAAGAGTAACACAACGAAAGATAAAAGCATCGGGAACCAGCATGACTTGAAATTAGTGCCATCTGATGGCTAACAGTAGTACTATATTTGAATACCGAGACCGTCTTTCAGAGAGACGGTCGCACTTGATAAAACACCACACCGTCTTCCTGGAAGACGGTCCGCAGTTCTAGGGTGGTAACCATTACACAGTTTATGTCGACATTCGCTACATCTAAAATATAAAAATCTATTTAAAAAGTCCTCTCGGCACGCCGGAAGGCGGAGGTAGATTTCATCGGGCAAACTTGGGGATAGGCGAAAATAGGCAGAATATGCACGTTTTCTTAGAAGGATCAGACCTCATTTATTGCGAGAAAGTATTTTATAATAGGAGCTTAATTAACTTTGTTTTTCGTCATTTTATGCATATTTTAAACATTTTATTGTCTTATGGGGACGGTAACCTTCTTGTCATTTGGGGTCCATTTTTAGCCTATTTTCAATTTTGAAAAAATAGGCTTATGAGATCACCTTTTGTCCGTGTGTGTGTGTGTGTGTGTGTGTGTGTGTGATTCGTGTGTGTGTGTCCCCCTAATAAAATCTAAACGGCACGAGCGATTTCAATGAAACTCGGAAAGTTCATAGCACTATTCCCGGCGACCTCGACCGTGCCCTTCAAATTTTGTTACGACTCACCAATCCAACATGGCGGCTGTGCGAAATATTTCACCAGCATTCAATATCTCCGAAACTATTACCGATATTACCCTGACATTTTCTATGGTGATAGAGGGAACTGCTATAAGTTCACTTATGTGACTTCTGAAAACCTGGTAACTACAAAACGAACATGGCGGCCAAGCGAATTTGCGACATTTAAATAGACGTTTCTCGCGATTTGACCAACCAAACGCAATGAAACTTGGTACAGTATATGTTTATATACATTGTAATGCACCGACATCTAACTTCGTTCAATTGTTTACATAATCACAAGATGGCGGATGTGCGAAATATTTCACCGGCATTCTATATCTCTGAAACTATTAGCGGTATCTCCCTAAAATTTTGTACTGAGATAAAGGGCACTACTGGAAGTCCATCTATAAGATTTTCAAAAACCGGTTAACTACAAAACGAACATGGCGGCCAAGCGAATTTGAACATTTTAAATAGACCTTTCTCGCGATTTAATGTTCTAAGCGCACTGAAACCTGGTACAGGAAATATTTATACACATTGTAATCCACTGGCATCTAATTTAGTTCAATTGTTTACATAACCTCAAGATGGCGGCAGTGCGAATTTTAAAATTAAGTTTTTATTTCTTGTGATGTAGTCAGGCGATCGAAGTGAAAGTTTGAATAATGAACCTACGCTATAATTTTCCTTTAATGGTACATGACTCTATGGCCTATACATTTAACAATCCAACATGGTGACCATCCGAAATATTTAGATGATACTGAATATCTACGAATCTATTTTAGCAATCAAACTGCATTTTTTAATGTTCATAGGGGCTATGAACTTAAGTTCACCTATAGGACTTTAAATAACCTGCTGATCACAAATCCAACATGGCGGTGACGCGAATTATAAATATTCACATGTACGTTTCTCGCAATTTAACCATCCGTGTGCTGTGAAACTTGGTACAGTAAATCTTTATCCGAATGTTAATCCACTGGCATCTAATTTATTTCAATTGTTTCCATAACCTCAAGATGGCAGCTGTGAAAAAAAATCTCCTTGTTTTTTCTTGTGTCCTAATTATGCGATTGAAGTTTGAATACTACACGTTCACAATAATCTTCATGTAACAGTACATAACTCTAGGACCTACATATATAAAATCCAACATGGCGACCATCCGAAATATTTAGTCGGTTCTCAATATCTACGAATCTATTACAGCAATCAAACTGAAATTGTGTATGTTAAATAGTGGCAATTAACATAAGTAGGATATATGAAAATAGGCTGTATAGTTCTTCACGGAACTACTTGTTATACTTGTGGTCACACTGTCCTTATGCAAGGTTTCGACACTGATGTGTAACTATGTAAGGGTCTGTTACTTTTTCACGCAAAATTATATCTCCCGCAGATATTTTGGTTGGTTCCTCAGTTTAGGGGCTGCGACAACGTGGTCAAGTAACCCCGTGAACTTTGGGTGAGTGTAGAATCTGTCTGATAAACAGTGTGAATTGTGATGGCTGTATTAGTCTGTAATTCAGGTAAGGACTGCAGACGGTCAATTTCACGCAGTAGTTCCTAATGTTGCTACCAGGTACTACCGTCAACGACACCTAGCTCTGAACTTGCCTACGAGATGCCACCGCTACCAGCAACTCGCAACGAATGTTGGATCTTCCCCTCCAAAGGAAAGCATATTGAGGGATTTTTAGCGCTCTTAGAACATCCGACGACTTCGGCCGGCTTTGAACCCGCGAACTTTGGCATAGAAGTTCAGCATACTACCAGTTACGTCACCGAGGCCGCTTCTCACTTAGTCAGATGGAAAACTAAATGTGATCGCGTGCAAGTGCGTTGTCATGGCAACGTCTGATTGCACATCCCTCATCAATTTAGTAGTGTTGTCATGGCAACCTCTAATAGCTCTTGGCATTTTCTTATAATTCCGAAATCATTTTTCTCATCCCTTGGCGTAATGGTGGGTCAAATCAAAAATTCTTTCAGACAAAAGTCTTAGGTAATTATTAGGGAAATACTTTCCATTTTGTACGGTTTTGATATTGTGCCTATTAAGAGAGATATGATAAATGTTTCCCGAAAAAAACACTTTTTCCCACCCCTTTAGTCAATGGTTGGTGCTATCAAAAACTCTTCAAACATGAATTTTTGGGCCTTATTCGACACATAGTATGAACTTTGAATGGTTTCAATATTTCAAATATTAAGAGAGTTATAGCGATATTTCACTTTTTCGAAAAAAAGCCCCCCATTTTCATCCCCGTCGACCGATTGTGCCCATTAACGAACTCGACCGAGAATTTATAGGGATACATATTATGTAAAAAATTCAAATTTATTGGTGCAAAATTGCGGTAGTTATCGTGTCCATAAGAAAGTGATATATGTATATATATATACATAAATTATATATAAACTTTTTAACTGACGGTGGTTTTGGGGTCTAGGGGATGTGAAACGTGAAGATATGTCGAAATTTTCCGGAAGTCGAAACATGGTACCAATTGCAATAGTTAGCTTTCTAATGAAATCTACCTAAAACCTGTTCTACGTATTACAAACTAAAAAACCTATTTTATGTTTTCGAAAACATAACATGACTGTTATGATTGTTCCATGAAGTACAATGCAGCCTATGTACATAATATCCCACTTATGTTAGTTAGTTCGATCAACATAAAAAAATCAGTTTGCTGTAATAGATTCGTAGATATTGAGAACCATCTACATATTTTGGATGGTCACCATGTTGGATTTTTATATATGAAGGTCTTAGAGTTATGTACTAATTCATGAAGATTACTAAGTAGGTGTAGTATTCGAACTTCAATCGCATGATGAGGGCACAAGAAGTAAAGAAAATATTTTAAAATTTCGCACAGCTGCCTTCTTGTGGTTATGAAAACAATAGAAATAAATTACTTGCTAGTGGATAAAAATGTGTATAAGCATTTACCGTACCAAGTTTCACTGCACTCGGATGGTGAAATTGTGAGAAACGTCCGTTTAAATATTTATATTTCGCGTCGGCGTCATGTTGGATTTGTGCTCACCAGGTTATTCAAAGTCCTATAGGTGAACGTATGTTCATAACTTCTATCAACGTACGAAATTTCACTTTGATTGCTGTGTTTGATTAATAGATATTGGGAACCGTCTAAATATTTCAGATGGTCACCATGTTGGAATTTTATATATGTAGGCCATAGAGTTATGCACAATTAGATGAGGAATTTTGCGTAGGTTTATTATTCATACGTTCACGTCGATCGCATGATTAATACACAAGAATAATATAAATATTTTAAAATTTTGCAGAGCCGCTATGTTGAGGTTATGTAAACAATTGAACTAAATGACATGCCAGTGCATTACAATGTGTATATACATTTACTGCACGAAGTTTTACTGCGTTTGGGTGGTTAAATCAGGAGAAAAGTCTATTTAAATGTTTCAAATTCGCTTGTTCGCCATTTTCGTTTTGTAGTTGAGAGGTTTTTGAAAGTTAGATAGATGAACGTGTAGTAGTACCCTTTATAAACGTACAACATTTCGGGGTGATATCAGTAATAGTTTCGGAATGTAGAATGCCAGTGAAATAATTTGCACAGCCGCCATCTTCAGGTTCTGTAAACAATTGAAATAAATTAGATGTCATTGCATTACAATGTGTATAAACATTTGCTGTACCACGTTTATTGCGTTTGGATGGTTAAATTGCGATAAATGACTATTTAAAAGTTTCAACTTCGCATGGCCGCCATGTTCCTTTTGTAGTTAAGAAAGGTTTTTGAAAGTCTCCTAGGTAAAATTCTAGTAGTGCCCTTTATCACCGTACAAAGGTTTAGTGTGATATCGGTAATAGTTTCGGAGATATAGAATGCCGGTGAAATATTTCGCGCGGCTGCCATGTTGGATGGGTAAAGGACAAAGTCGGGGTCGGCCAATACAGTGCTATGAACTTACTGAGTTTTAACGAAATCTCTCCAGCCGTTCAGAAGTTATTAGGGGGGTGGAGGCACACACATGCACACAGATATACACACACACGGGCAACATGTGTTCTCAGAAGCCTACTTTTTCATAAAATCCAGTCCCTACTAATGGCAGTGACAAATCAAAGCACAGCAAAACACTGCTTCAAACCATTTGCTCGCCACGGTCTCTGGATACATTGTAAGACCGCTTGCTGTTGCCATGGAGACCATTACCCCTCTCATCCCATTTTAACACCTCACCTAATAAGTGGATGACAGCTCTGTCACTGTTCTTCATTCGTAATACAGTCTCTAGTACCTCTCAAAATTGATAATGGGCACCGTAAAAAATGAACATTTAGTTGAGTGGCTCCTCAAAAACTAAAGTTTTTGGAAAGAAAAAACAAGGGCCAATTAAGGCAGGAAAATAGAGTTAACCCCAGGGCTCACATATCCTAATACCGTCTGGGTCGGAAGACAACAAGAGTAGGCCAAGGTAGGTCGATATTAAGGATGAAGGAGAGAACCCTTGCACGAGTAAATGTAAGAAATGTCTGTGAACTCATGAGTGCCAGCCACTTCCATACAAGCTGTGATCCCCACACGGTTGTTATTGAACTTTGTCGCCTGATGTATTGAGGCCTGTTCTTCTACTTTGAAAACAAACTTAAAAAATCCATATGAGTGTGGATCGTCCTTGTATATTCTTGTGCCCTGAGGACAGACTGGGAAGAGCTCCCATATCTTCTTCCCTATATGTGGCTCACAGCCAGACTACGTAAACCAGCCCGCGTTAATCTTCGCAATTCCTTATTGACGGATCGTAAGTCTCGAGCACGTCCCTGTTGTCATCATTAGGGTGAGACTCCATTCTAGAGTGATACTTTATATAAAAGTTCTCGAGGTGACAAAATAATGGCTATAAGGACATCATGGACACCAAGCTCGTGTACCCGTGAGTAAAACAAAGCAAAGCGAACTCCATACAGGCCATGGAGGCCCTGGGAGTTGTAGGAGGTAGAAGCTTCCACCCTTTGTGGCATCAACAATAGATGGGATGGAGTTGTCAACCCTGCCGTCATTGCTTGGTGTATGCTGAGTGACCCCAGGGCTATTTGCATTTCCGAAAGTGGTAGTTTTGTTTCTAAAATCCACTACCCGGGTGGGGATCGAACACACTCCCTTTCAGTTAGAAGCTCAGTACCTCTACCGACTGCAATATGTAGCCCCAACAAACATGCTAAATTGTAGTTTCCTAAGACTAATGGTTACAGAGCTACGAAGATCAATGAGTACATCGGTTTGCGATTATACTCGTACCAGAATAATCAGCCGCCCCTAAGAACATTATTTTATGCAGCCCAACTAACGTGTGATGTCAGGAAGGTCGATATTTCTCTGCTTGGATCCCGTATGTTACTAATGAACTGCAAGCGTATCCTGCAAACGATCCTGAACCCTACTACTTTTCCCCCGTATTAGTCTGTAGTCACATCGCGGGAATCGGACTGGTCTAAAATGACGCTGTCTGTGTTATGCGCCAGGTACTGGTACGGCAAACGTTCCTCTGCCTGGATTTGAATCTAATTTGGGGATGAAATGATTTTAGATTAATACATTTTTCTATAAAGTGATTAATATTTAAATGTTATCGTTACTATTTAATTTGATTTGGTTAAGGGGTTTGACAACGGGAGATTTGAATTAATATTCGCATAATGACGTATAGGGATTTATAATTTCGGGAATTGACATAGCTATTGACCGTCGCAACTTCGCTCATTAGTTCACTACAGTTAGGGATGATGTTCGCTTATTATGCTAGATGGAGCATAGCTACTTATCATCCCCGTTCGCCATGGTTTGGATGGTTTGGTAGTCGTTTACAGCGGCAGCTTCATCGTAATGTATAGTAAACTATGAATATGTTCCTGAAGATGTAAAAGATGAATATGTTCCTGAAGATGTATCTGTTTAAGTTACTAGTTAAAGGCTTTTCTCCGGTGTAACAACTGGTGTTCGTTGGTTATTAAATGGTACTCGCATGGTATCGTGTTGCTAATTAGAACCTTGGGGTCCTTATCGGGGCTGGAAGTGTAATGTAGTGTGTAATTGTATGTGTGGGTAGCAGATGGCAGTAATCCACATGAGTTTTACTCTGATTTCGCTACTATCTGCTGTGTGCTGGGCTGTATCAGGGTTGAAAATGATTTTAGGGGACTCGTGGGGGACTGTATTAGTTGCTGGATTAGTTTGAATTAGTTTGGTCTTTGCTAGCCATAGTTATTAATGGTAAAATTTTTAATTTAGGTGGACATGGCGTGCTATCCAGTGGCAGGCACCCAGGCGGGCGGGGCGTGCTATCCAGTAGGTGTGCCACTCTTGGGGAGCCTGTGCGAGCTCACTGTTGTCCTAGCCACGTGTTTTTGGTTGAAGGTGAATTCAGTATCGTTTGCAGGATATGCTTTCAGTGCATTTGTACCATACGGGGTATAAGCAGAAAAATATTGACCTTCCTAAATACAACGGAAGTTGGGCTGCATAAAACAATATTATTAGGGGCAGCTGATTCACCCGGTATAAAAATGAAAATCCACAGCCTGCTACCAGTCTACCCACCGGGTCAGGGAATGGAATGAATGGAGCCCTCATCTAGCGGCGAGGATATGAACTGTGCCGGCTGACGAAGCCTGTCGCACCTCCCTGGGACAATGATTAAATGAATGACAGATGAAATGAAATGATAGTGGAGAGTGTGGCTGGAATGAAATTGTGACAGGGAAAACCGGAATGCCCGGAGAAAAACCTGTCTGCCTCCGCTTTGTCTAGCACAAATCTCACATGGAGTGACCGGGATTTGAACCACGGACCCAGCGGTGAGAGGCAGGTGTGCTACCGCCTGAGCCACACAGGCTCTATAAAAGGATGATATGAAAATCTCAAATAATTTTTAAGACACAAGAACGAAAATTAGCAGTAATGTAGAACCTTGTAAATATATTCCTATGACTAAGTCAAAAGAACAGTGACATGATGGCAGCTGGGCGTATTCTTGAAACTTGGGTATCATTACTTCACAATAAAAATAACCAAATTAATGCGAAATTTTGTGACGGAGAAGTATCATACAAAATATCTCGAAATTGTAATATGACACTGAATTTCGTGCGCAGCGACCATATTTAAGTTATAAAATAATAAACAAACAACATAATTATATAAATCTCAAATAAGCATTAATGTAGAGCCATAAATGGGATTTATATGCCAAAGAGCACCCGCACCATATATTTAAGACGGTGGTTGAATACATTATTAAAACTTCAACATCAATAAGTCAAGATCCAAATGCGCTATTAACACGAAACTTTGTAAGAGGGCAGAAATGGATAAAATACCGCACTTGCATTAATCATCAGATTATCGCACTTTATATAGCACGCAGCTATATTTTTCCCTCATATTAGTCTGAATTCACATTGAGGGATGTAGTCGGTAGCATGCTGAAGTACTGTGCCCAAGATCGGGGGTTCAAACCCGGCCGAAGTCGTCGGAATGTTTAAGAGCGTTAACATCCTTCAGTATGCCTTTCTTCGGAGGGGTAGTAAAGCCGGCGGTACCATGTCATAGATTTATGGCATGTGAAAGAACCTTCCACTAATTAAACTTGTGTGAAGCCAAATTTGCAGATTAGATTTCGTTGAAACGCTCTATCAAAGTTCCAGCGTTCACTACTTGGTGTCAGTGACATCTGGTAGTGAAAGTTGGAACTACTTGAAATTGAACAGAACTTGTAGCTCACACCATGGGTGTCCGCATTGATGCAGCTACAGCTTCTTGCGAGCCGAACATGTCCTCGGACACTCCCGGCACCAAAAACCATACGCTAAATAAATATTTAAACAATTTGTTCCGTGGAGAACTATACGGCCTGTTTTCATATATCCTACTCATATTAATTGTCTCTATCAACATACAAAATTTGAGATTGATTGTTTCCATAGATTCGTAGATATTGAGAACCATCAAAATATTTCGGATGCTCGCCATTTTGGATTGTTATATGTATAGGCCATAGAGTTTTGTACCATTAAAGGGAAATTATTGCGTAGCTTCATTATTCAAACTTTCACTTCGCATGATTACGACACAAGAAATAAAAACTTAATTTTAAAATTTCGCACTGTCGCCATCTTGAGGTTATGTTAACATTGAACTAAATTAGATGCCAGTGGATTAAAATTTGCATAATCATTTACTGTACCACAATTCACTGCGCTCAGATGGTTAAATCACGAGAAAAAAGTCTATTAAAATATTTCAACTTCGCTTGGCCGCCATTTTCCTTTTTTACTTAACAGGTTTTTGAAATTTGCCATTTATCACCGTACAAAATTTCAGGGTGATATCATAAATAGTTTCGGAGATATTGAATGCCAGTGAAATATTTCGCATAGCCGCCATTTTGAGGTTATATAAACAATTAAACTAAATTAGACGCCAGTGCATTACAATGTGTTGAAACATTTGCTGTACCATGTTTCATTACGTTTGGATGGTCCAATCGCGAGAAAAGTCTATTTAAAAGTCTCAAATTCACTTGGCTGCCATGTTGGTTTTGTAGTTACCAGGTTTATGAAAGTCTCATAGGTGAACGTCTAGTTTGGTCCTTCCTATCAGCACGCGTTATTTGGGTTGATGCAAATGATATTGAAAGGGGCTGCTGAATCACCCGGAATATTAAATTGATTAAGCATAATCGAGATTTGTGGGGATAAAAGGTTACGCTGGTAACTCGATACTGAAAAGGTTAATCTTATAATTTAGTTACGTCTGAAAATTGTAATTGCATCAGACGTGGACTCTCAACTCCAATACAATAACGAAGTAAATGTGATAAATAAATTGAAAGTCAAGAGTACGTCACTTTGGAAGCACAGTAGAGGCTTATCCTTGTGAATATTGTTTGCTGAGCACGGCGCAGGGCTGTGGGTCCCCACGGAGTTCCCAAATGGACGACAGCCTCCCTCTCTCTCTCCTGAGGCAGGAAAATTACTTTAGCCGTGAAGGATTGTGGGTCACAATGTGAGTGCTGCCTTGAATGGAAACGAAGTCTACTTCTTTATGTGTTGGTGGTAGTGACGGAAACAAACATGGTTAGGTTTTGTGATAGAGTTTATTCTTGAGTTTAAGGAGCAGAACATCGAGGTTAACTGCCACAATGAGGATGGTCATTCCTAGTAATGACACAATTCAAACTTACAGCTATTTCTTTATATCCTCCCTATATTATTCTGCTAAGGTCCCATCCCGGTTTTGTACCGAAAATAAGGTCCTGTTAACACCAACCTACACATATGGGGTACCTACAGGTTCCGCATAACCCCATGTGTGCCCGAAACGCACTCACTTCCTCTTTAAATGCCTCACAAATAATAAATACCTTAAAAATGTACGTTAACAATGGGAGCACCGTAACCTGGTGAGCCTGCCGCTAGCGCGCAGGGCAGCGTGGCGGCAGCAGCCATCTGTCGGGAGCGCGGCGTACTGCTAACTGAGGAGCCTCTCAGCAGATGGCTCTGGTGTAGTCTCGCCAAGACTTTCTCTAGGGTTCAATCCTTTGCAAATGAAAACATTGCTGTAGAAGAAACTCCCGAGCTAACAATAACCGATGAATTCGTTGTAACATCGAATATTGTCTTCAATGAGGTGCTGTGACAAGTACAAAACACTGTTCTACATAATTCTTTGTGTTCTTCTCATGTACGTATGCCGTTTAACAACAATAAATACATTTCTTCAATTTTTAAAACTTCCTTCTCCCACATTCTTCCCTACTACCCCATAAACCTACATTCACGTTGCGAAAGCTCGCACGGGCCCACAAGTATTTATTTATTTATTTATATATTTATTTGCCAACAGTGGTAGCTACACTCGCTAAAGCGCAGCGTTAGGCTTTTGGGGTCAAGCTATCTGCTGACTCGTTAGGCGTAGGTATGAGCCCCACCGTCAGCCGTCCTTTAAATGGTTTTCCGTGGTTTCCCAGTTTCAACACCAGGAAAATAGTGGGACAGTACCGTCTGACAAGTCACGGCCGCAGATGACCTCGTAGTTCCGCCCCTTAAAACAACAATAACTAACTAACTTCCTTCCACATCCTTGCCCTGTTTCATTCATCTTCATTCCTTTAATCTCTCATTAACTCCTCTCAGAAGGTTGGTGTCAGGAAGGTCATCCGGCCGTAAAAACCATCCGCCACAGAGAATTCTATCGCATCTCATTCATGACCCAGTTAATTAATTAATTAATTAATTAATTAATTATTTGTCTTCAACAAAATAAAATTCCAGTTTCTGGCGACTGATCAATATTACATAGCATGATCACAATTACAAGTTGAATATCACAAAACACATACAGTGCACAGTTCTCAAGACATAATCTAGACACAATTAAACTAATCTTAAAAGTTAAATTAAAAGAAATGGAAATTTCAAAAATATATGGTGGCTTAAAAATAAAATAAATTAAGAAAAATTAAATCTATACTGTAAATACTTTGTGATTAATCAAACTAAAAACTCGATTAAGTTGAACTAAAGAGTAAAGGAAAGAAACAGCAACAAATGATTAAATGTATGAATACCTGGTGATTATTACTAGCTGCTTACTACTGAGCAGATGGGCTGCAGTTACATAAATTATGATACATAGATTTATGACATTTTATGAGTCATTACTAGAGAAATATTTTCCAAAATGTATTAGTGTTATTCACTGACTTAGTATGTTTTTAAACTTTTGCAAAGATGAAGTGAAATCAATCATTTCGAAATACACACTCATGGTATTAGCTGTCCGGCATATTCTACTAGAGTAGAAAGAGAAACGAACGAAAATGTGGACACATGAAATAAAAATGAAGAAATAATGAAATAAAGAAATACACAAATTAATGAATAAAGAAATAAAGTATAATAAAGAAATCAAGAAATAAAGAATGAAGAATGAAGAAAATGAAGAATAAAATAGTAAAATATAATAGAAGAAAGGACATAAATAAATAAATAAATAAATAAATAAGAAATGAATGAATAAAAGTACAAACAATTAAAGAAAGAAATTAAAGAATAAAAATGTATTTAAATAATTACAGATATAAAGAAATAACGAAATTTTTAAATAAAGAAATAAGGAAATAAATAAATAAATAAATAATAAGAAATTAAGAAAGAATGAAGTTGAGAAAAAAGAAATAGAGACATAAAATATAAATAAGTAAATAAAGAAAGAAAGAAAGAAAGAAAGAAAGAAAGAAAGAAAGAAAGAAAGAAATGAACGGCTAATGAAGGAAATGAATAATGCAATGAAAGGAATAAAGAAACGAATGGATAAAGAAATGAATCCGGAAAGAAAGAAAGAAAGAAAGATATGAAATGAAGAAATAAACGAATAAAGAAATTAATAAGGAAATAAATTAAGGAATAAATAAATACAATTCGAGTCCAGGTACTGATGAACAGCAATTAGTTATACTGAAATCGCGCCAGGAGTTGGCAGTTGGGTTTGAACTGCAGTGGTCTTCCCGCTCACTGTGTATCGCGCATTCCAAAAACATTCAGTTTGTCATTGCTAGCTTCACTCACTCAGCACATTCCTTCTTTCACCGGCTGCGTATCGTCTGCTGTAAAAATAACCATTGGCATGCGGGTAGCCGATATATTTAAGTTTGGAATAGGTGAACCGCGCATGCGTACTGCAAGACCCTTCGCACCCCGTCACATCGTGCTTAACTGCCATCTCCTGCCGCGATGACAGTATCTTGGCAGGCTAGCTTATCTTTCATACAGAGCCCAAGAGTGAGCCAATTTAATAAATAGAACAAGGGAGATGCAATTTTATTTAAGTTTCATTACGAGGACTACACGGAAATGGATAATACTGGAACAAATTCTTGACACAATGATAGTACACACCTGCTAAATACTGCACATTGCAGTAGCTAGGATAATGGGCTAGGTGAGAGCATTATTGCATTTGTAGAGAGATCCTCTTCGTAATTTAACCATGGTAATGTGATGTATCATGGGTACACAACGAGTCCATTACTGTAAATTCCAAACACATTCAGCACTCTCTGTTGGTATCAATCAAAATGATGTTCAAGTCACAGAAGATTGTGATGGATTGCGAAGTCCAGCTAACACTATGTACTAAAAGGGGTAATAATTATGGTTCTTGTTTCTAGTGAATTCTTCAGGTGTGGCTTATTGTAATTTTCTGAAGCATAATTATATTAGAGAATTAACACAACATTGTATTCTGACAATATTGTGGCTGCTGACTGTTGAAACCAATCTAGACAATTTGTGATGCCATATTATTCTACTTTGGGTCGAATATCAACTCTTGAGGAATACAGAGTTAATGCATTTTTCTGTTAGCAGAGGCTTGAGCAAATTGTGACTTTTCACTGTTGTATCAATCTTATTTATGTTCAAAAAAGACTTTCCCATATATTAGCGACGAGAAGATGTAATATCTACGGCCTTAAACCCAATCCGCTGTATGTGTGATGTATAGATGTGTGTGTTCGTCCTTATCAAAGGTCAATGCGGAATAAGGAAGACTTGATCGTTTATTACCGACGATAAGTTCTAAATCCACTGCCTTAGAACCAACCCACTGTACGTGTGATGTAGAGGTGTGTGTATTCGTCCTTATCAAAGGTGAAGGAAGAATAAGGAAGACTTGCTCGTATATCAGCAACAAGAATATCTATTTCCTCTGCAATAGGCCCAACCCGCTGTGCGTGTGATGTACAGGTGTGTATGTTCGTTCTAATCAAATGTCAAGCAAAAACAAGAAGTTCCGTGATGAAATAAAGAGCCTACTTTTCATAAAATTTAAGATAAGGCCAATGATTAATCTATATGGATCTATCTAGAATAATGACGAAATTACGTTGGTAATATCAACATTTCGAAATAGTTCGAAATACCGTATACCTGGCATAATGTAGCCTAATAGAGCACTACAGTTGGCAGCCCTATTGACTGAATATGTTCTTCGCTCCATCTCTTAACGTACAGAATACTAAATTTGGTTGAAGTCCAATGGATAGCATGGGCGTTACAGGCAGATAAACATTGGATCTAACAGCGCACGTAAAATCATGTTGGCAACAATATCATGCATGTATTGGTCAGAAATAATCGGAAATAATATGATCTATTGTTGTGCCAATTTTGAATGAAATACATTAGTTAGTATAGAAGTTACATGCATTTTAAAATTTGACCTATCAGCAGGCTTAGAATCATGTTGGCAGTACTGACGTATATTTGTTTCTCCAATTTAATCTACAAAGTCAGGTACTATACGTGTGAAAATTTTAAAGCTGTTGGCTTACATACTTTCTGATATATTAATATTAGAGTAAAATAGAGACAGCATTTATTAACGGTTGGCCACCCTGGTTACTCTTAAGAATAAGCATAAGCATATCTGTTATGGTACACATAGCACATACGAAATTTGGTTGAAATCCAATTGATAGTACAGAAGTTACATGTATTTAAAAATTGGTCATATCAGAAGGCTTAGAATCATGTTGGCAGCACTGACGTCCATAAGTTACTCCAAACTAATCTAGAATGTCAGGTACTATACGTGTGCACAGTTTAAAGCTGTCGGCTTGGATACTATTAGATATATTGGTATTTGGATTTTTAAAAATAGAGAGAACATTTATTAACAGTTGGCAGCCTTGGTGGCTTTTAAGAATACGCTCGGTCATATCTGTTTATGTACACATAGTACATACGAAATTTGGTTGAATTCCAATTGATAGTGTAGAAGTTATATGCATTTAAAAATTGGACCTATCAACAGGTTTAGAATCATTTTGGCAACACTGCCATGCATGGCCTCCTGGAAATTAAACTGAAATATTATTGTCTATGCATGTGCCAATTTTGGAATAGCTCCCATGCACACCTTCCAAGATATCCAACATGGAGCTTAAATTTCAATTGCGGTTTTTCAGCAGTTGGTAGCACGGACATAATTTTCAAATATGGGCTTGAGATTTTCAGGTATAGATATTTACTCATACCAAATTCGGATTCGATTGCTGCAGCCGTTTAGGAGTTGTTAGGGGGGGGGGGGGGGGGCACACGGACAGACAGACAGACAGACAGACATTTGCCCGGATCGATCTTATATATGTTTTCCTTATTTTTGCAAAATGGGAAAAGTAGGCTAATAAGGAAGACTTGCCCATATATTAGCGACAAGAAGATCTATTTCCTCTGCATTAGACCCAACCCACCGTTCGTGTGCCGTACAAGTGTGTGTGTATGTTCGTCCTAATCAAAGGTCAAGGAAGAATAAGGAAGATTTGCCCGTATATTAGCGACAAGAAGATCTATTTCCTCCGCATTAGACCAGACTCGCTGTACGTGTGCCATTTAGGTGTGTGTGTTGTTCGTCCTAATCAAAGGTCAAGGAAAAGATGACATGTCCATAGATTTGCGACCAGAAGATGTAATATCTACTGCCTTAGACCGTAACCGCTGTACGTTTGATGTACAGGCGTGTGTGTTTGTTCGTCCTAATCAAAGGTCAAGGAAGAATATGGAAGACTTGCCCGTATATAAGCGACAAGGAGATGTAATATCTACTGCAAGCCGGCCCCGCTGCAAGGAACGGGCTATTAACTTGCCTTCACCGCTGCTCTTTTTGAATACATGAAAGGGCAACTTGCTGCTATTAATAAACGTGAAGGAAGTAATTTCGTGACTTTTAAGGCAGTGCGGATACACGACATGAAAATAATTAATGGAAGGTTTCTGTTCAGAGAATATTAACGTACAACATTAAACACAGTGATATGAGGTGAAGCAGTATACTCGTACATTGTTAACAAGGTGTCTTATTTAACAATTTCAACAACCAATATCTGTGGTTATTGTTGGTTCAGATCAATTAAATTCGGCATTGACCTGGAAAGAGGTGGCCGTGGTCTATTATAAGGTTAAGTCCAGTTGAAAATGGGAAACCACGAAAGGAAACCATCACAGTGTTGCACTCCCTATGTGTTTATTGTTGTTTTAGAGGTTCGAAAATTCCGGAAGATTAAATTAAGAAGGACAATTTTGGATGTGAAGTATCCAATATTATTTAATATATTATAAAGTCCACTTCGTTGCGTAGTGGCTAGCATACTTGGCTGTCACCGTAGAGGCCCTAGTACTATTCATAGCTCAGCCAGAAAATGTAATTCTTGTCTGAGGGCTGGAACGGGGTACACTCAGCCTCATGAGGCAACACTGAGTAGAGTCGGGTTTGATTTCTACTTCAGTCATCCTGCATGTGGTTTTCCGTGTTTTCCCACTTATACTCGCACATCAATTACAAATACACACACTAGAACAGACATCAGAGTGACACAGATTATCAGAAAAAGTCTACACACCTATGTACATGGGAATACATGACCACGATGTTGCACAGCCCCCAAAGAATTAACATCATCAACAACAACAGCATCAAGTTTCTTGTTTGGGTGAGAAGTGTTTTATTTAGTGTATAGATAATGAATATAATATACTGTATTTCTGTTCTTATCGATGAGGAAGATGATTCACCAGATTTCATATATTGTAATAATTAACTAGATAATGCTAATCATACCTTCTTCTCTTGTGGACGGTGGGTCCAAAAAAGGCTGTCCCTTCAATAGCACATTGCGGTAGAGATATCTCCAGTCAATATTGTTGCAGTGATGCTACAGAATGAAGAAAATTAGAATCTGAAAATATGGAAAATATCCTCCGAACAAAGAAGACAGATCTGGATCGCCACTGAAGATAATTCACTGCGGAAGAGTGCCCTACCGACAAGACTAAAATGACGCTAGCCTGAAGTAATGTGATAAACGTTTCCAAATTAGATGTGAAACGTAACGGGAGAGTTTTAGTCGGTAGTCTGGCACTCAGGAACCCAACACTATGTGTGTAAATCCATTTATTCCCCTATAAAGAGACAATACGGAAGAGGAGATTGATATTTCTTGGACATTTGAACAGGATGGATGACAGTAGGTTAACCAAGCACAATATTGTTCCGGTGATGCTACAAAATGAAGAAAATTAGAAGCTGAAAATATTGAAAATATCCTCAGAAGAAAGAAGACAATTCTGGATCTACCTGTATAACAAGAAGTCAACAACAACCTGGGTACAAGAAGTCAAAAAGGACTTGGAAAGAAACAATATCAGAGAAGAATATACACCACAGAGAGATATTTTTAGGCAAAACTTGCTAAAAAATGGAAGCTTTCCAAGGGAGGAAAGGAAAGAAAACCGGCTCAGAATGGTCCGAGGAGAAGAAGATGATGATGATGATGATGATAATTGTTGTTCTAAGGGGCCTAACATCTAGGTTATCGGCCCCTGATGGTTTGGGTGGTCGTGAAGATGAAAATGAAATGCAAACTTAAAACTAAAACTAACTACTTACCTACATACTAGAAGAAGAAATGGAAAACTAAAGGAGAATAAGGCAAATAAAGGACACGAGGAAAAAGAAATGCCCTCAACCCTCGAAGAATGGGGATTGATGTACTTGGAAGGAAGGAGAGCTATGAAAGGCAGATAGGAAAGTGAAAGAGGAGAGGGTCGTCCCCACAGGGAAGGGACAAAAGGGGGAAACCGGTCCCAGCTCAGGAATCCCTCGGGGTCACCAACTCCCGAACTCACCAGCCGTGAGCCCCTGAGGGTGTAGCATTATCTAGGGTGTACCAAAAGTGGTGGGACTACATACACCCGGCCTCCTTGTGGGCCTTGGGCAGAAGGCAGGACATAACATGAAAAGAAAAAGAAGGCTGACCCCTCGCAGAAGGAGGGAATCAGAAAAGATGAGACAAGGGCCAATTAAGGCGGGAAAGGAAGAGACTCCCTAGGCCTCGGGTACTCTAATACCGTCGGGGTCGGAAGAGAACAAGAGTTGACCAAGTGAGGACGACAGGAGAGAAGACAGAGAGGAAGAGGGAACATAGTGAGTTGATGAAGGAATATTGGAGGAAGAAGAAGAAGGAACAGCAAAGGGCAAAGCATTGGAATTGGCTCGTGGTCCCTAGACGACCGAAACGAAAATAATAATAAATATCTATAGGCTATACAATATACATTTCAGGCACTAGAAAATTAACTGTAATTACTCGCCCAGTCTAATTGGACACACTCGTGGTGTTGATCAACTGAAAAGCTATTGTCTAATGAATTAGCTAATGATGTATGTAATTTTTCTTATTATTATTCCCCTTCTTACGAGGTTGAGCAATTGTTATTGTTTTAGTTTGGTGGCTGATCATCGTGGATTTTCATCCCCGTGCACTTGGGTAAATCTAGAATATGTACAATAACCTGTGTTTCTGTGGTGTATGTGTGTCTACTTGTGTGTGGGACTAGGATTGGGATGGAGTCGGTCGTGGCCTTAAGTTAGGAATCATCCTGGCATTCACATGGAGTAGAAGTGGTAAACCTCGGTGAACCTTATAAGATATCACTGAGATATATATCGAACCCATATCTCCTCCGTTCTACCTCACGAGTTTTAGTGCATCCTGATCCAGACCTCAGATTATTTCAAAATGTCTTACCAGGACCTGGAATCGAACCCGAACGTAAGGAATGATAGACAAGAATGTTACCTCCTATAGCAGGAGATGTCTATGGAGTTGGGCTTTCCTGAGGCCAAGCCTAATAAGACGAGTTAATGAGCGTGAAATGAATAAAGATTTATTCATTTCGTCATTGAGCTGGGAAGAAGTGGCCGTCGCTATTACAAAGTTCCATCCAGTTGAAAATGGAAAACCACGGAAGAAAGCTATTTCTTAAAATGCGTAGACATTAACCATTATGAAGATGGTAGAGCTATTATCCGAGTTGACTTAATATTAATCTATAATTATAAGATATGCCTTGTCGAACACTAGAAGGTAGTTTACTAATTAAAATATACGTACATGTTTCATTATTACATTGATAGCTTTTTCAGCGTTAGAAAATCTCAGAAAATTATATCAACAAAGAATTAAATAGGAAATGGATATCCTTACAGAAATTCATTAACATAAAATAATTTAATGGACACAAAAATAATAATAAAAACTTACTATTATAAATCATGCGCAAACGACGGATGTCATTTTTTGGGCTTTTAAATAGATTGAATAATGACAGGCTAACATAACAAATTTTTATAAAATTTTAAAACTTAATGATCAACTAGAGTGGTTTACACAGACATTAAAGGATCTTAAGGTAGCCGGCATTGACATTACAGATACATATAATAGGAATTTATTTCAGGACAAAATTCAAAAATTGATCTTCAGGGAGGAACAAGAAAGACAACGAAAGCAGCTACGGAACAATGAACAGCTCCGAAAGCAGAGCTCAAAGAGGATGAAGCGAATGTGGGAGAAAACAAGTAGTTCCGTGAAGAACTATACAGCCTATTTTCATATATCCTACTTATGTTAATTGCCACTATCAACATACATAATTTCAGTTTGATTGCTGTAATAGATTCGTAGATATTGAGAACCGACTAAATATTTCAGATGGTCGCCATGTTGGATTTTATATATGTAGGTCCTAGAGTTTACTGTTACATGCAGATTATTGTGAGCGTGTAGTATTCAAACTTCAATCGCATAATTAAGACACAAGAAAAAACAAGGAGATTTAACATTTTTTCACAGCTGCCATCTTGAGGTTATGGAAACAATTGAAATAAATTAGATGCCAGTGGATTAACATTCGGATAAAGATTTACTGTACCAAGTTTCACTGCACGCGGATGGTTAAATTGCGAGAAACGTCCATGTGAATATTTATAATTCGCGTCACCGCCATGTTGGATTTGTGATCACCAGGTTATTTAAAGTCCTATAGGTGAACTTAAGTTCATAGCCCCTATGAACATTAAAAAATGCAGTTTGATTGCTAAAATAGATTCGTAGATATTCAGTATCGTCTAAATATTTCGGATGGTCGCCATGTTGGATTGTTAAAAGTATAGGCCATAGAGTCATATACCATTAAAGGAAAATTATTGCGTAGGTTCATTATTCAAACTTTCACTTCGATCGCATGACTACATCACAAGAAATAAAAACTTAATTTTAAAATTCGCACTGCCGCCATCTTGAGGTTATGTAAACAATTGAACTAAATTAGATACCAGTGGATTAAAATGTGTATAAATATTTCCTGTACCAGGTTTCAGTGCGCTTGGAACATTAAATCGCGAGAAAGGTCTATATAAAATGTTCAAATTCGCTTGGCCGCCATGTTCGTTTTGTAGTTAACCGGTTTTTGAAAATCTTATAGATGGAATTCCAGTAGTACCCTTTATCTCCGTACAAAATTTTAGGGAGATACCGCTAATAGTTTCAGAGATATAGAATGCCGGTGAAATATCTCGCACATCCGCCATCTTGTGATTATGTAAACAATTGAACGAAGTTAGATGTCGGTGCATTACAATGTATATAAACATATACTGTACCAAGTTTTATTGCGTTTGGTTGGTCAAATCGCGAGAAACGTCTATTTAAAAGTCGCAAATTCGCTTGGCCGCCATGTTGGTTTTGTAGTTACCAGGTTTTCAAAAGTCACATAAGTGAACTTATAGTAGTTCCCTCTATCACCATAGAAAATGTCAGGGTAATAACGGTAATAGTTTCGGAGATATTGAATGCTGGTGAAATATTTCGCACTGCCGCCATGTTGGATTGGTGAGTCGTAACAAAATTTGAAGGGCACGGTCGAGGTCGCCGGGAATAGTGCTATGAACTTTCCGAGTTTCATTGAAATCGCTCCTGCCGTTTAGATTTTATTAGGGGGGGACACACACACGAATCACACACACACACACACACACACGCACACACACACGGACAAAAGGTGATCTCATAAGCCTATTTTTTCAAAATTGAAAATAGGCTAAAAAAAGATATGTCGCAAGATTTAATGTATTGATTTTACGTGCTCTGTAACAGTGCTATTCGCTTAAATAAATAATAATAATAATAATAATAATAATAATAATAATAATAATAATAATAAATCAATTAACCTTGAAATATACATATTGTATGAAGGAAACGTATTATACAAGATACCTAGTTGAGGCTATCGGCTACGCCAGTTGTGATCGAGCCATAGTTGAGATTTGTGGGCAAGGAGAAAAGATAGCGTTCAGATCGAGTCAGAAGAATGGTAGGAAATGACGTAGGAGGCCGAGGTAGATGGAGCCACTATCCCTCAAACATAAGGAATTATGGGAGAAATACTGGATGATTATAAAGATTAATTTGGAATAAAATCTTATCTAACCTCAGAAGGGAAGGAAATATCAAGAAATCTTATTGACAATAACTTGAAGAAAGGTAGACAACTCCTTAAGTTATGTTATGACTTTATAGCTGAAGATAGTGTGGTCGAGGTTAGAACTGTGACGCCAGCCAGCGGAAGGAAGGAGGAAGTCACGTGGTAGGTCAAGGCGAGATGACCGAGTGCAGTGACACTAGCGAAGAGAAGTATTCCAGCAGTCCAGCTGAGTGGATCAAGTTGTGCTATAACAGAACAGTTTATAAGGCAGTGCAATACGGAGAGTTACGTGCAGGAGGGAGTCGCTAGGCGAAGCCTGCAATGCAGTATCAGGAGTTCGGTTTTGGAGCACATGCTGTCCGTCCATAGGGCAAGTCATGCTAGCCGTTAACTTTAGCAAGGAAGCCGGTGTTTAGACACATGTTATTTCAACATGGCAGTCGTATTCACGAGGAACAGCAATGCTTTTTCAAGCATACAATTTACCGAAGCAATACGCAGTATTACACTAGGATTGAGAAACATTATTTAAGCTACATTCTCAATGTATAACACACAGCGAAGCAGTATAATGAGGCCAGTATTTAACCTCATATTGCACATGGACAGTGAAGCGAAACGTGTCGTGCTGTGGGCGACATTTTGTTACCATGCGATAGTCAACGAGTTGAACATTACTCTGACATTTTGTCAAGTTTGAGATGTTAGGGCTTGTATTTCAACAGTCCAATTGTGCAGTCCAGTTACAGTTATACACCTTTTATTATGGACATTCAGATGGACTGACATTTATTTTTAGCAATATTACAGCATATTTCATAATGCATTTGAACCGACCATGGGGCCGTTCCAACATTACTGCTTTTGGCAAGTTAAAATATGTAAGCGTATGCACTTTGTGAATAGTGGCACGTGCAGTATAATAGTTACACGTCATGAACAGTTATGAAATATCTTCATTACGAACACAGATACAGGGTGTCTGACAAATCAGTACACTTTCGAAGCTACATTATTTTTCTATCAGTGCAATTCAGCCGCTGTGAAGACTAACATTATTATCGAATGCCAACCAAATAGTTTATGGCGTGGCGTGGCATATTCGAAGAGAGTATGGGGTACTCTGTGTTTTTCAACTTTTGTGGAGGATTTTGGATAATATCCATGATGGATAATCTTCAGTTCATCATGTCGTGTTAGGCGGATACGGAGACGTGATGGCAGCTCAGAGCGATGGATTCGGTTCCTAACGAAGAGGATAAATATGACATCAAATTCACTTGGATGGAGTCAGGTGTTAGTTCAGTGGGTGATACAGCGTTTTCGTCGATCTAGCGAGAAATCTGTGACAAATACTTGGATTACCAACGATCTTTGAATTCTATTAACATCTGGAATATGAAGGTATTGTAAGAGTTATGGCATTACTGATATGATTTTTCATGAACACTGGGCATACTCGTATATATTTTTGGTAGGAGTGCTACTATTATTTTTCGACATGGCTTAAATATTTTATCACTCCATTTGCTAAAATATGGTGTTACCATATGATATGGCAGGCACATTTATCCAACGTTCTCACCATTGGTTGACTTTATTAGACAGGATTTTGGTCTTTATATTTTCTGTGAAGATAGTATTTCTTGATTATGGATATTTTTAGCGAGTGTTTCGAACTCGTGATCTGCAATTGGATAATTAGAATTTTTCGTCAGTTCATTGCATACTAGCGAGTATGTATAATTCATCAGTAGGGATTTTTTATTGGATTGTTTGGTGATATTACAATTTTATTCAATCAAGTGAATGCATATCGCTTTTATGTGACAAATAGAGTCTTGTTGATTCCAGTCATGTACCCTCATTCATTAGTCTACGAGACGGGGCCTGTTACTTTGAGTAACTGTGTGGTCGCACTCACCTTACCTGCCATTTTAGGGAATTTTCATCATAGTCTACGAGGCGGGTCCTGTTGCTCTAAGTAATTGTGTGGTGGCACTCACCTTACCTGCCAATCGAGGGTCTCATTTTATCATCCGAGTGTAATTATGATCGTAAGAGGATTAAACAATAAACTACCAGTCACATATTAGTTGAATTTTGTTAAATAAATTAAAAATAAATGTCAGCAGGGTTACAATTTGTAATTCTTGTTTTGCCAATCCAATAGTTTGTTGCAATACTCTTTTGAGGGTATAATAATTTAACAGTTAATACTTTTGATACTCTTTGTAAGTGATTTGATACCTTTGAGAAGGATTTCAAGTAATTGAATCTTGTAAGTTGAGTTATTTATTGTCAGAATTTATTTTGAGGCAGATCATTATTAGATATTTTTGATGTGAGGTGATACAACACATTGGTGTTTTTTAAAGTAAATCTTGAGGATCATAAGAGAATTTATGCTCTGAATTAAATCAGATCTTGTATTGGATTACGATTACTAAGGTAATTTTCCTATTGTTTAAGAAGTTGTCTAGATATGACAAGATTAATTACAGTTCTTGTAGATTGTGTGCGTTAATCATCTGAAGCCAGTTTTTTTTTTGTGTGGATCATGCAACGTGATTATGTGAAGTATTTTTGATAAGAGTTTTTGAGGTTGCCAGGTGAAAGTTTGCAATATTGCCAATGATAATTTTGAGGCAGACATGGGGTCGTTGAACCCAGTCTAGCATATTTTTGAGATTCATGCTGTGTGCTGAATAATTGTGGTGTTATATGGAATAATAATGGTATTCAAATGTGATATTTGACAAAGTGAGATTAAGTGGTGAACTTTTGGATAGTGAGATCCAACGTGATTTTATGAAGGAAACGTATTATTTTGGTATGATAATTAAATATGAGGAAAAACTTCGAACTGATAAAATTTTAAGACAACGCTCTATAACCTATATTAAACAATTTTTAGGAAATTAAATAAATAAATAATTTTGATAATCCAAGATTTTCTCATAATAATAATAATAATAATAATAATTTATGAAACAATAATCTGAAGTCTAAACATATTAATGATCTGACCCGATGAATTAAAAGTTGAATAAACTCGATGAATTAAATAAATTGATAGTTTAATAAATAAACTGAATTAAATAAATTAATAGGTGATTAAACAGCTGATGAATAAATGAATTAAAAGGTGATAATTAATTAAAGGAGCTGATGACAATAAATTTAAATAAATTTAAATAAATTTAAATAAGAGATATGATTTAAATAAATTGATGAATTGCAACTTAAATTAATGAATTGAACAATCTAAATGGATGGATTGAGATAATTTAATTTAAATGAGATAATGAAATGAGAGTGTGTGGGTGATTGAATAATCTAATGAATTGATGAATATAATATTTATTTAAATGATCTGATGGTAATTAATTAATTATTCTGACTTGAATATAATGAATAATGGGATGAGAACTGATGTGAGAAACATTTATTTATTGACATGATAATGATGGTGATGACCGATGAATAGTGAAGTTTTCTTTGATTCACAACCAAGTAATGATCAGCAATAGTGTAAATATGGTGTATAAATTAATTGTTAAATTTTAAGGAGTAATTGTTGGGATTTCCAACATTGATTAATGCCATTTAAAACATAGAAATGAGTGAATAATTAAATATATGTGTTTTTAGGGTATTTTGTGTTAGACAGATTCATATTTCTTGACATCCACATTACTGATGTTAAATTAACGAAAAGTTAGGTCTCAGGGATCACGAAATGTCAGTGACGCAAAGACATAGTGCTACGGTGGCCCTGAGAACTCAAGCGAACTTTAGTAATCTTTACTTTTTTATGTGGATGAAAAATAATTTGAAATAGCACAGAGATGGTTCGATTTTTGAGGACTACATCAACATAACGTTTACATTCGACAATACTCGTAGGCAGGGTTTGTGTTTCTTTTTCTGTCTGACTGATTAAGTTTAAATAAATTTTGTTTTATCTTAGTTGTGATCCGATGATGATGTTGTTTTCCCAATCCTTTCCTTTGTCTCAATTAAGGCTTAACCAGGAAGGATGTGGTTTGCTAGGTGTTCAGTTGATGGCGCCCATTTCTATTTGCTATTATGATTAAATTTAAGCCCGTAACGACCCTCTGCTTTTGTGATATTTCAACTGAATTTCCGACACATTCCTTATTTTATTTCATGTTCATTTAACTCCACTCTGGCCTGGGAAGCCAGGTATGCTATGTATTGGCAGATGGGTCAACGCATACCTCGGATGAACGGGTGCAGTATATAGGATGTTGTTGAATGTCACGGGTTAATGCTTCCAGCCAGGCCCAAAGAATGATATAATGCGTAAAATACTTGATTTCAAGAGATAAAGGTTCTTCAATCTTGAATAGTATTGCTGGAAAACATCTATTGTTTATAAAAACGTAGATATGCTATATGACGTTGAATGTCTCGGGTTGTAGCTTACAGCCAGGCACAAATAATGTTATAATGAGTAGAAATAGCTCAAAAGATAAAGGTTGAGATATTTTCCACTCATTATCTGGTTCTGGATGTATTTTGGCCCCATTATCATGTGCCATAGGGCACGTAGCTACCGCTGTCGATAGCTAATAATACTTACAATATATGGCCGGATTATTATGATCATTCTTAGATTTCTTGTATTTATCTGTTATTACCTTTGTTTCCTCTGTATACGAGATTTTAGTTAAATCAATATGATCAACTCTCTTTCACGTTTATTGGCATTTTGTAGTGCGCTTGGAGTTGGTTTTGGCGAGTGATTATCGAGTGGCCTATGTGTTTCAGCGAGTCTTTTGCTTTTGTAAGTTTTTGCTTATTGTAGGTAGGAGTGAAATTGTGATTGCTCTTTGCTAAAAATCCTTTCATTTGTACTGCTCATAATTATTTGTACATTCAAAATAACCTCCATTAATGATGGAATAATTAAGAAATAATTCACCCTGGAAAATACACTCTGTTTTCGTGCAACTTGCGTTCATTTGCAAACATAAATAAGCCAACAAATTGGCAATTACAGTATGACATGACTGTGGAATCAATAAAATAATATTAAATGGGAAAGATTTAGGATGTCAGAGGGTAGAGAAATGCAGAACCCGAAGAATAACATCACGACAAACGTGTACCGTTACATGATTAAATAAAAATCTGGCTAGGAACTCTACATACTTTCCATGTCCAGGAGACACACACTATGGTCTTCCTTTCCAGATTTCTGTATCTGGTTTCTCTCTGTCCAAGGCAATCATGAGATTATTCTGAGTGCAAGAATCATTCATGTATTGGCAGGTGAGTAGGTGACAAGGAAGTTGAGTCTGTCCGCAATCGCATCTCGCATCCTCAGGTTAGCCCCACTCAACATGATTGCTTCGGTACTTCGACACCCTCATCTTAATCCGGGTTTAGGTCCTCCAGCTAGTTCATCTTTGGGAAGTAATTCTTACATAAAGGGTGACTATTTCGTGCTGTAGCGACTAGAATTCTTGGCTGTTCCTTCGGAGGTCCGGATTCAGTTCCCGGCTCTGCCAATAAATTTAATTCTGGTCTGAGTACTGGAAAGGGGTACACTCAGCCTTGTGAGGCAAAACTGAGAATAGAAGTTGTCGATTACCAATTCAGCCATTTTGGAAGTGGTTTTCCTTGGTTTCCCCCATTTCTTCTCCAAGCAAATGCTGGAATGGTACCTAATTTAAGGACACGGCTGCCTCCTTCTCTATCCTCCCCTAAAATTCCAAATACACACACACAGCCATCACAATAACTCAATGAATCAGATAAATGCTCACATACACCCAAATAACCGGGGCTGAAAGACCACGATGTCTAAGCAACTCTTACGAAACAACAACAACTCTTTAAATGGTGCTATTTCTTCCCAGAACGGCACGCGACGAATCTTCGGTTTCAGCAGTGGGGAAACTGTTGCACTGTCCTTTGTATAACACTACCCCTGGATGTATAAATTGCGTTCAAAAAGTAACAAGCCGGAGGCATAATTACAGATACCAGTACCTGTATGTTAGAAGTATTGGCCCTGGCTGTTGAGGCAATTGTCTCACTGTGACTCGAGGCGGTGAATGGCTGCGATGTGAACCAGTTCCGCACGCACAGCTGGACGTCGGCGTCCGAGGTGAATCGTTGGCCCCGCAGAGCCCTTTTTAGGGGACCAATCATGGCGTAATCACAGGGACTGTATGGAGAGTGGCCGAGAACCTCCCATTTGAATTTCTGCAGGAGTGCCGCGATTGTATTGGCCGTACGAGGTCGTGCATTGTCGTGGAGCGACCACGGCGGCTATGGCATTCACTGTCACTCGGCGGTCTTGGCTAATGAGTGCATCAACCAGCTGGACGTTGTCATCGGTAATGCAGGGGGGTGCCCCAGACCGGGCATCATCGGCTAACGACACCCGTCCTTCCCTGAAGCGCTTGTGCCACGCCTTGACCCTTGCAAGGGACATGCCGAGTTCGCCGTACACTTGTGACATTCGGCGATGAATGTCCGTTCTCCCTACTTCTTCCGCTGTCAGAAACCGAACAACACCTCTTTGCTCTTCGGTTGACGCCTCAATGTCACTGTTTTCAATGCGACTGTCAGCGTTAGACGATTGATGCATGCTGCTGCTCGCTTTGTATCGTCACGTGACGTTCACGCGTGCCCTCTAGCGACGGGGCTGTGACCTTCCACGCTCTGGTCGGAACCACACCTCGTTTCACATGCCACGATTAGCCGATTTAGTCACCAGTTTGCCCATTCCAATCTCCAGCTCGTTACTTTTTGAACGCACCTTATATTACAAAACTTGGTCACAGTATGGTGGTTGGTGGTGGTGGTTACTTTATGGTATAGTGGTCTCTATATTAACCACCTGTCATAAGGACAGTTTATGCTTTCAAAGATGCTGATGGTTGAATGTTTCAGCCACATTTAGGAGAATTTACATGCCGAAGTGGTAGTATTTCTAAAAATCAAATATTATATACGTATCTAGTTGACGTAATGTGTTGGATAACATTAAATTAATATTAACAATTAAAATGTAAAAGTAAAATGTAAATATAGAAATAATAATCATAAAAAACTTACAATAATAAAAGAAAATATAAAAATTAAAACAATACACATAACTTAACTACAAAGAAAATTATGAAAATAATTGTAAAAATTAAATCGAAATTAATTAATTAATTAATTAATTAATTAACTAATGAAGAGAAGAGATAGGTTGGTAAGACACATACCAAGACGCCCAGAAATAGCAAGCTTAGTTATGGAAGGAAGGGTCGAGGACAAGAACTGAAGGCTTAGACCAAGGTTAGAATATGTTAGACAGATTGCCTCGGCCGTAGGGTGTGGTAGCTATGTAGAGATGAAACGATTAGCTCAGGACAGGGAGTCATGGACTGCTGCATCAAACCAGTCAAAAGACTGAAGACTCAAACAACAACAACAACAACAACAACAACAACAACAACATTGTATTTCGCCCAGTCATTGGGCAAAATTGTGTTGACCGACTGTTGAATCACAACTAGGAGTTTGTATAGGCAACACTGGACCACTGGCTTCAAAACTTTACACTGGAAATAAGAGTTGAAGTATAAGTATAACTAGCATTACCCGTCGGCTTCGCCCGGGAATATTCTAGTTGTAAAGAGTACACTTAGCAAAATCTCAATCATGAATGCTATGACTGATTTATCCTCCGCATGAATAATCAGACTATATCGATTCAGCTACTGGTGCAGTGGTTAGGGGTTTGTCATTCCTTCATAGGCATATCAGAGCGAAGTTAGTTTTCTGGGAATATCACATACACTGTTAATTTAAGGGCCTTTAAATGTGGTTTTCGGAGACCCTTTATAGTCGGGTGAAAAAGACCTTTAGTACTACACTCACACGTGAAAATTGCGTGAAAAATTCTAGAGTGCCACTGGACCACCTTATGCGCATTATACTGTATGTATTGAACCCAACGGGGTTAGGCTGACTGGTGTCGAACGTGGATCTCTGAGATAGATGAGCTCAGAATAGAGATTCCAGCAAGGAACGAACACAAGATCTTTTGAGGGAGTTTAAGTTATAAAAACCCCAAGATAAAATACATATTAAATCACTGTTGTGATATGAACTAATTCTGACATTATTTGTTAACATAATGCAGGGAATAATAGCAGAATACTGCATTATTGGGCTGTATGAGGCATACAATTCTGGACTGAGCACAGAAAGTTTGAGCGCTTGACAGTTGTCAAATTACTCTAGAATGTAGGCGTGGTTTCTTGGAGCCGTGCCACTCAACGTGACCTACTTATGCCGTCTGGAGCAGGTCAGGAGGGTAATATATGGACAAGTTATTCCCCGTTTGAGAATAGAGAGGCCAGGGGAAGGAGAAGATACCAGCGTAATTTAATGATTACTCGTGATTGGGTTAACTCAGAGACATGAGGATTGCTCCTATGTGAATGTATAGCCGGGAGGCTAATTATCAAGCCATTAAACATTGAAATCTAGGCAGATTTAATGGAATGCGCAGGGACACAGTAGAGCGGAGGTTAGCGGCGAGATCTGACCATGTCTTCGGGGATTTTTAGAGGACGCCGCGTGGGTACGCGCTGGCAAAGGCAATTAATATTAATTAATTGGCCTATCGATCCTCGAGCAAGAATACAGACCTGTGATCAGCGAGGAAAATGGAACCATATAAACGTTATTTCAAGACCAGAATCATACTGAGAGAGAAGATGACGCTGCAGGGAAATTTTCGGTCTACTTTCTCTCTCCAAACGGATATAACTGCTGGACGAAGGACACGCAGTCAGTTGAACCATACTTGAGCGCAGGGAGCACATCACCCGAGCTCAGAGAAGGGGCGCGCGGACTTTAACAGTTTAAGTGCAGAAACATAATAATCATGCATTAAGGCATGCATTAATAACGATTAATGTAGTCAGTTGAACCGCGGTCTAGTGCGAAGTGCACGTTACCGAATTCTGAGAAGGGGCGCGCGGACTTTAACATGAAGAGCCATGCAGTAAGGCATTTATTAATCACAATTATTACGGACAGTCGTGCCTTTTTTATAGTCGGCATTACGAGGGACTACTATCGAGCACGCAGGAAAGGTACCGTGTGATATGTAAGGTAGGACAATTGAGAGTGGTAATCTGTACAAGTACAGTGTACAATGGTTGAGCGCAGTATGTAAACTATTGGTTAGACATATCATAGGATGTCGGATTGCGCAGATATAAACTTTGTTATGCGATTGGTGAAATTTCGCAGGGATACCACTGTAATTAAGACTCAGGACGATATGCAAGCATATTTATGCGATATCAGGAAATTTCTCTAAGGATAGAAATTGATAGACAGAGGGGGACCGATAGGAATCCTTAGGCAGAGAATCGAGACTTTCAGACGAGATGCGGGAGAAAATTGGAGGAGAGATCTTCAACGTCTGCATTTCTGATATTTTGCCAGGAAAAGTCAACCATTAAGAAATGTACATAGTGATCGTGTGATTGTAGTGATGATCATTTAAATATATGTAAAATTAATAGTGTAATAAGTGATATAACGTGTTGTGTGAATAAGGAAGCAACAGCTTCAACATGGAAGAGCAAAGTGCCGTGTGTTTTGTAAGGCAAAAGTTATGTGAAATGTGTATGGGAAGTATAAGAATGCCTGCTAATTTTGCAAATGATGGCGGGCATTACTGGAAGAAATGCGTGGTTGGAGCCACCAGGTTAACCAATGTAAGTACCAAAAAACCATGATTTTGTAGCAATTATAGTCCACTGTATGTTGAGTGATTTCAAAATGTATAGAATATGCCAATGAGAGTCAATTTTAGGAGGTAGAACCTCAAGATGTCATTGATGTGTTGATTTTAGTCAAATTGAGAAGTCTGTGTACATCATTGAGTGGATAAATCGTTACCACTATTGTAAAATGGCAATTCAGTTATATAGAAACGTAACGTAACGAACACGGATGTTCGGTTATTGAAAATGGTTACGTTGTGTCGGGTTATTGTTATTCATGTCAGTAATAATAATAATAATAAGAAGAATAAGAATAAACGAATACACATCAGGGAAAAATGGTTTTAAGAAAAATATATATGCTAATTGGAATATTTATCTATCCAAGCAGTAAGATTATACATGAAGGGCTAAGAAAAGCAATTTAATATCAGAGTATATTATGATAATGGAAATAAATATGCAAGAATCTAGGAATTGGAAGAGTTTAATAGAGAATTTAATTTGCAGCTTGCGAATAAGCTTGTAAGAGTAGTTGATAGATTTATCTTACTAATTAAAGATGGGATCATAGCACCATGGTCACGGAAGCCAGGTAATCTATTCGACGTGTGAAATCTCGTATAGCCTAGGGCATACAGAGATGTTTATTATTGCCAGAGTGTAATTAGTGACTGACCCTAGCTCTGTGGATTGATATGGAATGTTCCGGGTTCGAATCCAGTGGTGTATGGGAGGATAACAATTGAAACCTCAGCATGACACCTGATATTGACCGAGAACTAGCTATTGAAATAATTCAGCTCCTGGGAAGTGAATTTTGTTGGCGGCAGGATGTGCCTGACCGTGTCAATTAATAAGATGCCGGCTAGCCAATTCGACCGGTGAATGATGAATCTCGTTCCTTCATATAATGTAATGGACCTGTTGAGGCCAGTTATTAATATCCTAAGGTTAGGAATAAATGTTTAAACGAGTCCATAACCTATCTTGCATACAGTTTAGTAGATCATATGGGATATGCAGGCCTATGACACTGCACTACCGTAGTTAAAGTCACTTGTTACTGCTTGGAGATAAAGGAAGAGGAAACATAGTAAAGGACGGAACGAGTGTTTTGTTACCGCCAGACTCAGCCCATTATATACAGGAAGGGCCGAGGGAGAGATTTTGAAACGACCCTTGGAGGTTGACATTTAGAATGGACAGACATTGAAACCCTGTTTGTAATAAAAGGAGTCGTTGTTGTATTGTATAATGAATTTGTGTGGTTTGAAACACATTGATAATTAAGGATCATCCTGATGACTTAATATTTGGCAAACTTATGAATTGTTGAAAGTTGCATTTTTATACTGACATTGTCACTTTGTTTTAATGGTCGACACTAGATGCCATAGGCTATGCCCACGCAAGGGTAGCATAATATACCATCCGACACAGCGGTAACGGAATCTTTGAAATTGAACTCACAACGGCATACAGTGGAACTGTAGAAAGTGGAACTGCAGAAAGTGGAACTGCGGAAATGGGTATGATTACAAGTAATTGTGGAGTTGAAAGTAAATTTGATGTGCAACCCATAAATTGGTTAATGCATGGTAAAGCATTTTGGTGGGAAGAGAGATCCAAAACACAATTGTACGCATAATGTAAATTAAGATGTGTTGAGAGTAAACAATTAAGATTGTGAAATTAAAGAGGTCACAATAGGTGACATAAGATTATAAGTACAGTTTATGTGTAGTTTACCTGTGCATCAGCGCACGTGAGAATGAATTTGATGTTAATATCATGGTAAATGGATGAATAATAATTTGGATTTGCAAGGATAAAGTGCGAATGTTGGTGGATTGAAGGAATGATTTTGCATTGTTTGTGTTATATTGTTGGGATTGTGTTTTTGTTTGTTTGAAGCCATGATTTAGAGCTTAATTAAAGTCTTTAGAATAGAGTTGTGCTTTATTATTGTAGAGTTGATACCTTTTAGTCTCAGATCAAAAATTTGCAACTGCTCAGTGGGTGGACGGTACACGCCTGAGGACTGATGCTGGCTGGAGGCAGAAGCATGTTTTCCAAGGACATTACTCACATGGGTACAGTATTGATGAACTTTACAGCTTAATTTGGTTCAGTGATAACCTTATAACCGTCAGGAAACTTTCACATTAATGTAATAATTGGAATTGCATTGCGTCTTACAGAAATAGATGGACCTGTGAGATTCTGTTACCATGGTTACCGTGTTACATTCTTTCATTATTTCATTGTAAATATACATGTTTAATTGTGAGGCATTTAAAGAGTAAGTGAGTGCGTTTCACGTACGCATTGAGTTATGCTGAACCTGTAGGTACCACATATGTATAGGTTGGTGTTAATGGGACCTTATTTTCGGTACCAAACTGGAATGGGACCTTAGCAGAATAATATTGGGAGGGATTTTTGTACAAGAGTTATGACAGACGCAATCATATACTTAATACTGTTACTTCTATTGAATATTTGAGCATGCGCCCCTTGAATATTCCCAGGTGCTATACAGTTACTCTGACCCCAATGCGCTCTCTTAAGGCTAGTAGGAAATATTTTTGGTATTTACCTTTACCCCTTACACCCTAAATTCACTTAGTGAACAATCCCGCACAGTTCTCAAAGTATAATACACAGCAAACCCTCGATTCAGCGGACTAATTGGGGTGGAGTTTCGTTCGTTAAATCGAAAGTCCATTAAACCGCGAAGTTAGAAATATTAATACGAATTATTTTAAAAACCTTTAAAACAAGAAGTTCTGTGACGAACTAAATAGCCTACTTTTCTTAAAATTTAAGAATCATGCCAATGATTAATCTATAAGGATCTATCTAGAATAATGACGAAATTAATTTGGTAACAACGAAATTTCTAATAAGTTCGAAATACTGCATACCTGGCATAATGTAGCCTAAGAGAGCACTACAGTTGGCAGCCCTGGTGACTGAATATATTCTTAGTTCCATCTCTTAAGGTACATAATACAAAATTTGGTTGAAGTCCAATGGATAGCATGGACATTACAAGCAGTTAAACATTGGACCTAACAGCAAGCATAAAATCATGTTGGCAACAATGTCATGCATGTATTGGTCAGAAATGATCTGAAATAATGCCTTTTAAATTTCGACCTATCAGCAGCCTAAGAATCATGTAGCCAGGACTGACATATATTATTTTCTCCAAATTAATCTAGAATGCCAGGTACTATACGTGTGCAAAGTTTAAAGCTATTGGCTTGCATACTTCCTGATATATTGACATTATTGTACCAAAAATAGAGACAGCATTTATTAACAGTTGGCAGCCCTGGTTGCTCTTAAGAATACGCATATTCTTATCTGTTATGGTACACATAGCACATGCGAAATTTGGTTGAAATCCAAATGATAGTATGGAACTTACATGTAGTTAAAGTTAGACCTCTCAGCATGCTTAGAATCATGTTGGTAGCACTGACGTATATAAGTTACTCCAAATTATTATAGAATGTCAGGTACTATACATGTGCATTGTTTAAAGCTGTCGGCTTGCATACTGTCTGATATATTGGTATTTGGATAAAATAAATTTTGAGCATTTATTAACAGTTGGCAGCCCTGGTGGCTCTTAAGAATACGCTCAGTCATATTTGTTTATGTACACATAGCACATACAAAATTTGGTTGAATTCCAATTGTTAGTGTAGAAGTTATATGCATTTAAAAATTGGACCTATCAGCAGGCTTATACTCAGTTTGGCAACACTGCCATTTATGGCCTCCTGAAAATTAAACTGAAATATTATCATCTATACGTGTGCCAATTTTGAAATAGCTCCCACGGATACCATCCGTGATATCTAACATTGAACTAAAATATCAATTGCGATTTTTCAGCAGTTGGTAGCACTGACTTCATTTTCCAATACGGCATTGAGGTATTCAGGTATATATCTTTACTTCTAAATGTTGTTTCGATTGCTTCAGCCGTTTAGGAGTTGATAGGGGGGGGGGGGGCAAGGCCCGCGTTTTGAGATACGCATCCCCAAATGCGCTGCTTTCGAAGGATTAAAATATCGACATTCTACTAACTAATAATCGATCCTTAAAAATTATCCAATTAATGTATTGTCCGTGGTACGATCGATTAGAAGTGTTCTTTTAAAAAATGGCTGTATGCTGTCCTTGCATTCACAATTATTGCCGATAAAACAATGTTTTGGGGAAAATTATTTCGTACTTTCATTTGGGTGCGCTAATAAACAAGAACGTTCTATGCGGTTTTATTTATTCATATTACAGTAAAAGCAGTAAGGTTATGTTTATATCGTGTCGGCCACTAATTTCTTCTCACGCTTAACCATGATGATCACATATACGTTTTGAAAGATATTTTTCATTATATGAATAATATCTTGTGATCTACAGTGATGTCTCTTCGTTTTGTAATAGGCTATTTTTTCATTACGATAGAGGTTATTTCAACGATATGAGTGTTATAGGTTATGTCACCCAACGATTTTTCCCTTATACATTTGAATATGCTGTTAGATAGATTATTATTCAAGGGTAGCTAATATGTGTATCATTGGTTGCAAGGTTTGATTTTTTGGGTGTTTTTGGCGCTGGTGGCTTGGTTTGGCTAATTCGAAGTCATTTTTAGCCTATATTTATTTATGAAAAAAAAAAAGGCTCGTGAGATCACCTTTTGTCCTTGTGTGTGTGTGTATGTGTGCGCGTCCGTGTGTGTGCCCCCCCCCCCACTCCCCCTCCCCCTAATAAAATCTTAACGGCTGGACCGATTTCTATGATACCAGGTAAGACCATAGTATTATTTTGGCCAACCCCGATCGTGCCCTTCAAATTGTACTGCGTTTATCCAATCCAACATTGTGGTTGTGCGAAATATTTAACCGGCATTCTAATTCTCCGGAACTGTTACTGATATCACCCTGATATTTTGTAGGGTGAAAAAGGACACTACTAGAAATTCCCTTATATAACTTTATAAAACGTATTAACTAAAAAAGGAAAATGGCGGCCAAGCGAATTTGAAACATTTAAATTGACTTTTCTCGCACTCATACCATCCAAACGCAGTGAAACTTGGTATTGCAGATGCTTACACACATTGTAATGCACAGACATCTAATTTAGTTCCATTGTTCACATAACCTCTAGATAACGGCTGTGCGAAATTGTAAAAATAAATTTATATTTCTTGTGTCCTATTCATGCGATTGAAGCCAACGTTTGAATAATGAACCTAAGCAATACACCTCATGTAATAATACACAACTCTATGGCCTACATGTAAGAAAATCCAACATGGCGACCATCCGAAATATTTAGACGGTTCTCAATGTCTACGAATTTATTACAGCATTCAAACTGACTTTGTATGTTGATAGAGGCAATTAACATCAGGATATATGAAAATGACTGTAGTTCTTCACGAAACAATTTGTTTCTGCTCCGACCACTTCGAATCAACGGGTTTTACTGTGCTTTTTAGCCTAATTTTCTCATTTTGCAAAAATGAGGAAAAACTAGACTTATGAAATATATCCGGGAAAATGTGTGTATGTCTGTCTGATTGTCTGTCTGTCTGTCTGTGTGCCCCCCCCCCCTATCAACTCCTAAACGGCTGAAGCTATCAAAACCAAATTTAGTAAGAGTAAAGATCCAGACCTGATTATCTCACGGCCATATTTGAAATTGACATCAGTGCTACCAACTGCTTAAAAATCACAATTAATATTTTAGCTCTATCTTGGAAATCTCGGACGTTATGCATGCGAACAACTCAGAAATTCGCACAAATATTAGGTAACAACATTCCAGATTAATTTTCGGAAGTCCTTACATGCCAGTGTTGCCAACATGATTCAATGCCTGCTGATAGGCCTAATTTCTAAATGCATGTAACTTCTATCTATACTATAGATTTGATTTCAACCAAATTTCGTGTGTACTATGAGCACTACAACTGATATGACTGTGCGTATTCTAAAGAGCCACCAGGGCTGCCAATAATTAATAAATGCTCTCTCTATTTTTCAACCCTAATATCAATATTGTGCACGTTGACGCATGTTTGCTCAGATAACAGAGACGAAAACTTATGCTGAAATGTGACTGAACATACTCTGCGAGCGGCGGGAAGAAGCTGAAGCAATATCGCTTATGATTATATTTTTACTTATTTTTCACATTCCAAAAATCTACTATATTTATAACTAAGTAATTCTGCATATTTGAAGTACAGCATACTTCGTAAATCGAAGAAACTATCAATTTACGCGGCCAGTTCATGTATTGAGAGCACGCCATATTTGGTAACACCAGTTCCTATTTGTCTGTGGAAGAGACAACATGTGCATGATGGAGCACAAGTGAAAGGAAACCATGTGGCAGGAAAAATCTGCGAATAACTTTCTTACGGATAGCCATCGTGGCATTGTGTTTTAATTAAAGGATTGAAGACATTCACCACTACGAGAACTGTAAAGTATTTTTATTATTATCCGAGGTGAAATGACGGACATGTGTGAAGAAAACTTTGCGACCGCATGGTCTCATTCTCACGCACACACATATGTCTCAGTGTTCTATAAACTGTGTATTTAACTAACTTTATAACTGTACAAAATCTACAAGTACAATATTTATTTGCCGGATGGGCAGTGATTTTGATTTATTTTTTGTTAATATTTTCTTGTGTAAATATCAGTGCAAGTCACGAGTGAGTGTTGCACAAGCGACAGAGGCTAGAGCCAGTGGCGGAGTGAAAATGGGCAATTTTTTTACCGCATATTAGCTGCAGTGCGCGAAAGTTTTATTTAATTATGTGCTACATTTTTACCAACGCTAACATCGCAATAATGATAAACCAGCAGATCTTCAGATACAACTCCAACCGCGCGATGGCATGTGATTGCTAAATCATGCGTGGGGAATTGGCGACGGAGGATGTCCAGACACAATGAAATGGTAACCTAAAGCCATACACGAGACCGCATACAACATCTCATGGCGGGACTTGAACCAAGTGACGCTGAATCTGTAAGTCAGATCAAATATTTATAGCGTATTGTAAGAGTGGAAAACAGTAGATTAGTTTATTTTGGTTTCATTTATTTAGTGCACAATACAGGTAGCTAATTATAAGACGCGTGTGGAAAATATAAGTTTTATTAAACATTTATAGAAGCCAGGAAGGCTGGATTTTCAATGCTCATTCGTATCATTCAAAAACAGGTATTATCAACTTTTATTTTGTCAGGCTGATGACAAATAAACTAGTTTGACAATGTTAAATCAAGGCCAAGGTTACGAGCCAAGTTCACTACACAGCACACTCGATTCTAGGCAGTGGATTAATATTTTGTTTTAGAAGGCTGTGAGATTCTTGACATTATTACAAGTGGAATGCAGAGTTCCGTTACTCACATTTATTTGCCAGAACAATACTTGAAAACAGGTTTATTTCTTTAAAGGAAGCCACACAGGCAATGAATGAAATTGTATTTTGTAACCAAATGAACGCAGGTTCGATTTATTCAGGGAAGAGGCAATTTTATAAATGCTCACACACAGTTAGCTTGTATCAGAAACCTTTATGTTTATTTAAAGCGTTGTCAGGATGTGTTTTTGTACACATAATTTTATTACCAGCAATTCAAACGTGTATCAATTAGGATTCCACACTTTTGTAAATTAAGAATATTATATGAGTCGTGACAGTGGATGAATACCTCCGACATAAAAGTAAAGTAATTGGTGAAGATATAGGATGTCTAATAAGTGTGATAAAATATTGATGAAGACACAGGGTGTCTCGTAAGCTATTGAACTATTGAGTTATTTGCTTAAATTGGATACAAACGTTACCTGAATACACTGAACGTTTTCAAAGGTCTATAAACTGAACAACAATACTGTCAGGAATAAATAATTGTGTGAAACTTTAATAATCAAAAATAGGGTTATGAAACTAACAAATCTTATAAATTCCCCCTGAACCTAAATAAAATGTATAAACATTAAAAATAAACTATTTTTCTGGACCAAATGTCAACACTTAGATATTGTTAAGCTATTGTAGATACATTTTGATACATTTTCACATGATTAGTCGACCACTAATTGGTGATGTGATAACTGAAGCACACACATCAGATTAGTAGCAATATGAGTCGATGTAATTGTTTAATTACTATCGCATTTGCAGGCTATCCTATATTTTCTATTTTCTTAACACTTTGACACTATGACCGTTTGTTACAAACAGTAACAAATCGAGTACGTAGGCAGTGCCAATTGCACAAGTGCTGAATTATTGTATGCATTTGTGTTGTATTAGCATAGTTTTTTTTATTCAGCAACATTGTGCACATAGCTTGATTTTCTTAGTAATAAACGCATCTCGTTTATTAATTAATGATATTTAGGACTAGCTAACACTTAACTCTAAAGATAAAAGTTAGAGATGGCACCATCATAGCATAGGACAAATTTTCCCCTTGCTACTAAATGTAAATGTTCTAGTATTTGTAAACAAGTAAAAGTCTTGCTTTGCTGTAGATCCTTTTGATGTTTGATCCATCCGTAAGTTATTTCGATGTAATTGCTCAGGGCCGATCTTACGTGCCATTCTCTTAGCTTGTTCATTTTGTCGAATTTTGTATTAGGACCATGAGAGTAATTTAGATCTTGTTTAGGACTTTTTTATATTTCTTTCAGGGAAGAATAGTATCGGACTAGCCGTTTGTAACTCTCATGCTAGGCTAGGGATCTATTCTGAATAAAATTTATTTGTGATTTTAACCTAAGACTGACCTCTCTTTTCTTGTTTAATTTTGTTATCGATGCATTCCTCTGAGCTGGTTAAAGATCGAACCTCACTAATTCCCGACACCCCCGAGTGCAGACTTTTGTGCTACACCAGCTTATGAATGTATCGTCCCCCCATACTTGTGTGTTAACTGGAAGAGGGTCTCGGAAGGGTCATTTGAAACCGGTGGCTCCCCAAAACCTTCGGCCAGCGGGCACATATAGTACGTTGGCGCCGAACGTGGGACATCGTAACTTGTTTTCGATCTCCATGATTCGATTATTTGTGAGGATTTTATTTTGTTAGCAAATCCAACAGATTAGTAACTAATTGAGGTTTCGTACTAGTGTTTTGGAAGGCTACATGACATTCTTATTCCAGAATTAAGACCATGAGGCTAGGTAATATTTAATAATGATAATAAGTTGAGGATTTAATTTGCAGTTATCCTAGTCTTGAGTAAATGTAAGTTTGTTGTTGTCTTGATGTCATTTAAAATTTTACCAGAGATTCAGCTGGTATCATCGAATAAATTTATGAAGGAATGGAATTTCTACTGTTGTCCAACTCAAATCATTGTTAAGGCATATGAAGTTTTTAGTTCCCCGTATTTCTCCAATTGAAGATATTATGTCTGCACAAGAGACAGCCGAGTTGTTGGCAAACTTGCCTGCCCTACTGCATAATCTGCAGGTGTCGATGGACAATTTGACACGTAACAATAATTATCTCAGAGCTGATATAAACAAGGTTACTGAAAACATAAACACTGTTAGGACAGATATGGCTCAATATAACGAAACTTTGAGGGCAGACATGAATGAGAACAGTAACAATGCTACAGCTACTCTGTTACAAACTAGTAACAACATTACCACCAATATTAGGGCTGACATGGCACTGTTAAACAATAACATTAGAGCAGATATGGCACAGAATGTAGTAGAAGTGCGAGAGGACATTACCAATGTTAAAACCGAAATTACTGTCACAATCAATAAGGTTAGTGATGATTTGCGTGCAGAAATGGAAACTTATCGCACGGAATATCACGCACACTTAGAGGGAATAAAACAGGAGATACGCACAAATAGATCTGAGATAAATCAAAAACTCAAAGACGTTCAGACGGAGATGAATGATAACATCGAATCAGTCAGGAGTGAAGTCGCTAATGCAAAATAAATCGTTAGTACTAGGATTAACTCCGTGGAACAGCGTATGGAAGAAGTTGACACGTACGTTGGTGTGTTATAAGCTGATGTGGCTATAGTTAACTCTAGATTAAAATTAACTAGAGGCATAGCATTTGCCGTACACACGAATACCAAACGTGTAGCAAACAAAGTAGAGAAGGTGGAGGCTGAAGTCAACGAAATAAAACAGGACTTAGCTACAGACACTGAAGCGATTCGAGAGGAAACTAGTGAGAACAATCACAGATCCAACCAATACGAAGCAAAAACATTAGATGCTTACTTTGAGGAACAGGATGGGAAACAGAAAGAATTCGCTATTCGCATTGAAGGAAGATTTGAGCAGATAGAATCACAAATGAATACTATAATTAATAAGCAACCTGAGAAAGTGTTGGAATACGCCGAAATGGATGAACGCATCAATCATCTATTAAAACCTAATAGAGATGGTGTACCATCTACAAACACTGCGACTAACATACCGAAACCGAATATTCCGATGTAAAATCTAGGTTATAATCAATTTAGGACAACATCACAATTTGTGACACCGAATGCTAACATAACGCCGAATTATGGGCTGACACCTAACTTTAATGTCACCCCGAACTATGGTCAAACTCAGTACTCGAATATTGTGTATTTGAGAAGCCTTGAAGATCGACCGGCAAAATTCACTAATTCCAATTCCGTTACACCGGTAGATTTTCTGAGAAACTTGGAGTCATACATGAGAGAAACTATGGTAACACCAGACAGGGAGTTATGGACTGTCGAAAAATACCTAGAGAACAGCCCATTAACCTGTTTCAAGGCATTCAGGTATTCATTCCACAAATATCAGGAATATAAAGTAGCATTCCTTAAGACTTATTGGTCTTTGGAACGTCAGCAAACTATAAGGGCGGAAATGTACAATAAGAGGTACGCTAGTACTCAAACAACCAAGAACGCTACCTACTTCGCAAGTCAGCTTTCGAAATTGCAATGTTTGGAACCCCCTTTGTCTGAATTAGAACTTATCCAAACCATTAGAAGACAATACCCTATGGAAGTACAAAGGTTACTCATAGCGTCAGATGCAAATACATTTATGAAATGTGACGAAATTCTTAGAAAACTGGATAGCAGTCACGAACAATTTGGACCTACACCTAAACATAGGAGCACACATGATGTAAATGTACCTTCAGTGGACAGAACCAGTCAGACTGTACAAACTACAGAAAATCGTCGAACAAATAATCGTCAAAATCACGAGGGACCGGATAGAAGGAGAGATTTCCGTGATTATCGTGAAGACAATACACCTTATGCAAGGAATCGTCGATTTGACACAATCAACAAGAATTACCAGAACAGATATCAAAACAGAGCCATCAATTACAACAACAATCGTCGTAGTAATAACCATAACAATAACAACGCTAATTTCAACCGTGGTTATAGAGGACAGCCACGCGATCGTGAGGATCGAAATAACCGATACACTGATAATCCCAGAAGAGATTACAGACACAGTGGCGGTTACCGAAGAGAAAATGATTCTCGTTTCCAATACGATAATGATTGGAAAGGTAAGGCTAATGAAAGTCGACAATACATTCAGGAACGAAGAAGAAGAAATGCAGAAGACGAAGATCCAGACAGAAGAGGAGATGGAAATAACATATGTCGTGAGAATAACAGGAAAGTTACGACAGCTGATATTCACAACATTGAGATTGAACCAGCAGGTGAAGACAATCGCATGAGTGATGAAGAATATCACAGGATCACTGACAGAATGGATCGTGCACGAAGTCAAACCAAGGATTGGTAATTGGCTGAAATAAAAATTGACTTCCACAATTTTTATTTACTTGACGTGGAGATGTATGCGCCCGTTGACGCTTGTTTGCTCAGACAACAGAGACGAAAACTTATGCTGAAATGTAATTGAACATACCCTGCGAGCGGCGGGAAGAAGTTGAAGCAATATCGCTTATGATTATATTTTTACTTATTTTTCACATTCCAAAAATCTACTATAATTATAACTAAGTAATTCTACATATTTGAAGTACAGCATACATCGTAAAGCGAAGAAACTATCAATTTACGCGGCCAGCTCATGTTCTGAGAGCACGCCATATTTGGTAACACCAGTTCCTATTTGTCTGTGGAAGAGACAACAAGTGCATGATGGAGCACAAGTGAAAGGAAACCATGTGGCAGGAAAAATCTGCGAATAACTTTCATACGGATAGCCATCGTGGCATTGTGTTATAATTAAAGGATTGAAGACATTCACCACTACGAGAACTGTAAAGTATTTTTATTGTTATCCGAGGTGAAATGACGGACTTGTGTGAAGAAAACTTTGCGACCGCTTGGTATCATTCTCTCACACACACACATGTCTCAGTGTTCTATAAACTGTGTATTTAACTAACTTTATAACTGTACAAAATCTACAAGTACAATCTTTATTTGCCGGATGGGCAGTGATTTTGATTGATTTTTGTTAATATTTTCTTGTGTAAATATCAGTGCATGTCACGAGTGAGTGTCGCACAAGCGACAGAGGCTAGAGCCAGTGGCGGAGTGAAAATGGGCAATTTTTTACCGCATATTAGCTGCAGTGCGCGAAAGTTTTATTTAATTATGTGCTAAATTTTTACCAACGCTAACATCGCAATAATGATAAACCAGCAGATCATCAGATACAACTCCAAACGCGCGATGGCATGTGATTGCTAAATCATGCGTGGGGAATTGGCGACGGAGGATGTCCAGACACAATGAAATGGTAACCTAAAGCCATACACGAGACCGCATACAACATCTCATGGCGGGACTTGAACCAAGTGACGCTGAATCTGTAAGTCAGATCAAGTATTTATAGCGTATTGTAAGAGTGGAAAACAGTAGATTAGTTTATTTTGGTTTCATTTATTTAGTGCACAATACAGGTAGCTAATTATAAGACGCGTGTGGAAAATATAAGTTTTATTAAACATTTATAGAAGCCAGGAAGGCTGGATTTTCAATGCTCATTCGTATCATTCAAAAACAGGTATTATCAACTTTTATTTTGTCAGGCTGATGACAAATAAACTAGTTTGACAATGTTAAATCAAGGCCAAGGTTACGAGCCAAGTTCACTACACAGCACACTCGATTCTAGGCAGTGGATTAATATTTTGTTTTAGAAGGCCGTGAGATTCTTGACATTATTACAAGTGAAATGCAGAGTTCCGTTACTCACATTTATTGGCCAGAACAATACTTGAAAAAAGGGTTATTTCTTTAAAAGAAGCCACACAGGCAATTAATGAAATTATATTTTGTAACCAGGTTCGATTTATTCAGGGAAGAGGCAATTTTATAAATGCTCACTCACAGTTAGCTTGTATCAGAAACCTTTATGTTTATTTAAAGCGTTGTCAGGATGTGTTTTTGTACACATAATTTTATTACCAGCAATTCAAACGTGTATCAATTAGGATTCAACACTTTTGTAAATTAAGAATATTATATGAGTCGTGACGGCGGATGAATACCTCCGACATTGTTATTGTGGTTATATCGGTGGTAATGAACTAACTAAAGTCGTACCAAAACCGAAGGCGCCTGGATCAATGGATCCGAAATAAAAGTAAAGTAATTGGTGAAGACATAGGATGTCTAATAAGTGTGATGAAATATTGATGAAGACACAGGGTGTCTCGTAAGCTATTGAACTATTGAGTTATTAGCTTAAGTTGGATACAAACGTTACCTGAATACACTGAACGCTTTTAAAGGTACATAAACTGAACAACAATACTGTCAGGAATAAATAATTGTGTGAAACTTTAATAATCAAAAATAGGGTTTTGAAAACTAACAAATCTTATAAATTCCCCCTGAACCTAAATAAAATGTATAAACATTAAAAATAAACTATTTTTCTGGACCAAATGCCAACACTTAGATATTGTTAAGCTAATGTAGATACATTTTGATACATTTTCACATGATTAGTCGACCACTAATTGGTGATGTGATAACTGAAGCACACACATCAGATTAGTAGCAATATGAGTCGATGTAATTGTTTAATTACTATCGCATTTGCAGGCTTTCCTATATTTTCTATTTTCTTAACACTTTGACACTATGACCGTTTGTTACAAACAGTAACAAATCGAGTACGCAGGCAGTGCCAATTGCACAACCATAGGAGTGCTGAATTATTGTATGCATTTGTGATGTATTAGTATAGTTTTAGGTAGATTTCATTAGAAAGCTAACTATTGCAATGGGTACCATGTTTCGACTTCCGGAAAATTTCGACATATCTTCGCGTTTCACATCCCCCAGACCCCAAAACCACCGTCAGTTCAAAAGTTTATATATAATTTATGTATATATGTATCTATATATATATATATATATATATATATATATATATATATCAGTTTCTTGTGGACACGATAACTGCCGTAATTTTGCACCAATCACTTAAATTTTTTTACATAACATGTATGCATATAAAATCTCGGTCGAGTTCGTTAATGGGCAAAATCGGTCGAAGGGGGTGAAAATTGGAGGCTTTTTTCGAAAAAGTGAAATTTTGCTATAACTCTCTTAATACGTGAAATATCGAATCCATTCAAAGTTCATAATATGTGTCGGATAAGTGCCAAAAATTTATGTCAAATAAGTTTTTTGATAGCACCAACCATTGACCAAAGGGGTGGGAAAAAGTGGGTTTTTCGGGAAACATTAATCAAATCTCTCTTAATAGGCACAATATCAAAACCGTACAAAATGGACAATATTCCTCCAATAATTACCTAAAACTTTTGTCTGAAAGAATTTTCGATATGACCCACCATTACGCCACGGAGTGAGCAAAATGATTTAAATTATAAGAAAATTCCAAGTGCCAAGAGTGGTTGCCATGACAACTTTACTTTTAATTGATACGGGTTGAGCCATCAGCAGTTGCTATGACAACGCCTCTGCACGAGATCACATTCTGTTTTCATATGTCTGTGGGAAGCGACTTCGGTATCGGAACTGGTAGCATGCTGAACTTCTATGCCCAAGGTCGCGGGTTCAAACCCGGCTGAAGTCGTCGGATTTACTAAGAGCGCCAAAAAACCCTGAGTATGCTTTCCTTCGGAGGGGAAGTTCCAACGTTCGTTGCGAGTTGATGGTTCCGGTGGCATCTAGTGGCCAAGTTCACAGCTAGGTGTCGTTGATGGTAGTATTTTAAATTATGTAGCCTATTTTAGGTAGATTTCATCAGAAAGCTAACTATTGCAATGGGTGCCATGTTTCGACTTCCGGAAAATTTCGACATATCTTCGCGTTTCACATCCCCCAGACCCCAAACCACCGTCAGTTCAAAAGTTTATATATATGTGTGTGTATATATATGCATATACTGTATATCAGTTTCTTGTGGACACGATAACTGCCGTAATTTTGCACCAATCACTTTAATGTTTTACATAATATGTAACCCCTTAAAAAATCGGTCGAGTTCGTTAATGGGCAAAATCGGATAAAGGGGGGGGAGGGGGGAAATGGGGGGGGGGGGGGCTTTTTTTTTCGAAAAAGTGAAATGTCGCTATAACTCTCTTAATACGTGAAATATCGAATCAATTCAAAGTTCATAATATTTGTCGGATAAGTGCCAAAAATTTATGTCAAATAGTTTTTTTTGATAGCACCAACCATTGACCAAAGGGGTGGAAAAAAGTGTTTTTTTCGGGAAACATTAATCATATCTCTCTTAATAGGCACAATATCAAACCCGTACATAATGGAAAATATTCCCCTAATAATTACCTAAAACTTTGTCTGAAATAATTTTTGATCTGACCTACCATTACGCCAAGGGATGAGAAAAATGATTTCGGAATTAAAGAACATGCCAAGTGCCATCAGAGGTTACCGTGACAACGCTTCTAAATTGATGAGGGATGAGCTATCAGAGGTTGCCAAGACAACGCCATTGCACGAGATAACATTCATTTTTCCATCTGACTGTGGGAAGCGGCTAACTGGTAGCATGCTGATCTTATATGCCCAAGGTCGCTGGTTCAAAGCCGGCCAAAGTCGTCGGTTTTTCTAAGAGCGCTAAAAAACCCTCAGCATGCTTTCCTTTGGAGGAGAAGTTCCAACGTTCGTTGCAAGTTGCTGGTTGCGGTGGCATCTAGTAGCCAAGTTCACAGCTAGGTGTCGTTCACGTTAGGATATGGTACAAAATTAGGAACTACTACTTAAAATTGACCGTCTGCAGACCTTACCTGAATTACAGACTAAAACAGTCATCACAATTAACACCGTTTATCAGATTCTACACACCCGGGGTTACATGACCACGTTGTCGCAGCCCCTGAACTGAGGAACCAACAAAAATCTCTGCGGGAGATAAAATTTTGCGAGAAGAAGTAACAGACTGTCTGATAGTTACACATCAGTTCCAAACCTTGCATAAGGACAGTATGATCAGAGGTATAAAAATGAACCCCGAATGACAAGAAGGTTACCATCCCCATAAGACAATAAAATGATAAAAATATGCATACAAAAACGAAAAAAAGTTGATTTTTAACCTCCAAATGTAAAATACTTTCTTGCAATCAATGAGGTCTGATCCTCCTACGAAAACCTGCATATTATGCCTATTATAGCCAATCCCCTAGTTTGCCCGGTGAAATCTACCTCCGCCTTCCGGCGTGCCGAGAGGATTTTTTTATTCAGCAACATTGTGCACATAGCTTGATTTTCTTAGTAATAAACGCATCTCGTTTATTAATTAATGATATTTAGGACTAGCTAACACTTAACTCTAAAGATAAATGTTAGAGATGGCACCATCATAGCATAGGACAAATTTTCCCCTTGCTACTAAATGTAAATGTTCTAGTATTTGTAAACAAGTAAATGTCATGCTTTGCCGTAGATCCTTTTGATGTTTGATCCACCCGTAAGTTATTTCGATGTAATTGCTTAGGGCCGATCTTACGTGCCATTCTCTTAGCTTGTTCATTTTGTCGAATTTTGTATTAGGACCATCAGAGTAATTTAGATCTTGTTTAGGACTTTTCTTAATATTTCTTTCAGGGCAGAATAGTATCGGACTAACCGTTTGTAACTCTCATGCTAGGCTAGGGATCTATTCTGAATAAAATTTATTTGTGATTTTAACCTAAGACTGACCTCTCTTTTCTTGTTTAGTTTTGTTATCGATGCATTCCCATGAGCTGGTTAAAGATCGAACCTCACTAAATCCCGACACCCCCTAGTGCAGACTTTTGTGCTACACCAGCTTATGAATTCCCCCCCCCCCCCCATTACTTGTGTGTTAACTGGAGGAGGGTCTCGGAAGGGTGATTTGAAAATTTGAAACTGGTGGCTCCCCGAAACCTTCGGCCAGCGGGCACAATATATCAGAAAGTTTGCAAGCCAACAGCTCTAAACTTGGCACACGTACAGTACCTGACATTCCAACGTAGTCTTGTGTAACTTATATACATCAGTGCTGCCAACACGATTCTATGACTGCTGATAGATCCAGTTTTTAAATGCATATAACTTCTATACTAACGAATCGATTTCAACCAAATTTCGTATGTGCTTTGTGTACCATAACAGTTATGACAATGCGTATTCTTAAGAACCAACAGAGCTGCCAACTGTTGATAAATGCTCTCTCTATTTGTTTAATCCTAATGTAAATATATCAGAAAGTATACAAGCCATCAGCTCTAAACTTTGCACACGTATAGTACCTGACATTCTAGATTGATTTAGAGTAACTAATATACCTCAGTGCTATCAACATGATTCTAAGTTTCCTGATAGTTTCAATTTTTAATTACATGTAACTTCTATACTAAAAATGGAATGTATCCAAAATTGGCACTATAATAGATCGTAATATTTCAGATTAATTCTGAGCATCACATGCTTGTGTTTGTTCCCAATATGATTTTACGCGCACTGATAAATCCAATATTAAACAGCATGTATCGTCCATACTATCCATTAGACTTCAACCAAATTTTGTATGTGCATTCTATACCTTAACAGATGGAACTAAGAAAATATTCACAGTCGACAGGGCTGCCAACTGTAGTAAGTTACCCTATTAGGCTACACTATTTCAGGTGTATTTCAAACTGCAGTAATTAGAAATTTTAGTATTACCAACTTGATTTCGTCATTATTCTAGATAGTTCTATATAGATTGGCATGAACCTTAAATTCTAAGGAAAGTAGGCTGGTTATTTCGTCACAGAACTACTTGTTAAATAAGGGTTTGGGACGCACGTGCAGTAGATAACACTTCCCCTTCGTGCTTACGAAACTTTGTACAAATCTTGGTTGGTCTAAATCTGTTCATTACATTCCAAGTCCTTTGAATCGAGGTCCGCTAATTCTAGGGTTTACTGTACTTCTATCGTAGTGAGAAGCGATATGACATTAAAATATGGACGGAATTATTATCGTACCAGTAGTTATGACTAGTGCACGCATTTTTAGGTGGCATAACCTTCACTTTAGGTTTCTTGTATTCTAAAAATAGGTTATTAGCCAATTTTCATCTATGAAAAAAAAAAGGCTTATGAGATCACCTTTTGTCCGTGTGTCTGTGTGTGCGTGTGTGTTTCGTGTGTGTACAGCTGGAGCGATTTCAATGAAACTCGTTAAGTTCATAGCACTATTCCAGACGACCCCGACCGTGCCCTTCAAATTTTCTTACGTCTCACCAATCCAACATGGCGGCTGTGCGAAATATTTCACCAGCATTCACTATCTCCGAAACTATTACCGATATCAGCCTGGAATTTTGTACAGTGATAAAGGAAACAATTAGAAGTTCACCTATGTGACTTTGGAAACCTGGTAACTACAAAACCAACATGGCGGCCAAGCGAATTTGCGAGATTTAAATAGACGTTTCTCGCGATTTAACCAACCAAACGCAATGAAACTTGGTACAGTATATGTTTATACTCATTGTAATGCATCGACATGTAACTTCGTTCAATTGTTTACATAACCTCAAGATGAAGGCTGTGCGAAGTATTTCACCGCCATTCTATATCTATGAAAATATTACCCGTATCACCCTGAAATTTTGTACCGAGATAAAGAGTACTGCTGAAAGTTCATCTATGATACTTTCAAAAACAGGTTAACTACAAAACGAACATGGCAGCCATGCGAATTTGAAAGTTTTAAATAGACTTTCCTCGCGATTTAATTACCCAAACGCAATGCAACTTGGTACAGCAAATGTTTATACACATTGTAATGCACAGGTATCTAATGTAGTTCAATTGTTTACATAACCTTAAGAAGGCGGCTGTGCGAATTTTGAAATCAGGTTTTTATTTCATGTATCGTAATCATGCGATCGAGTTGAAAGTTTGAATAATGAACCTACGCAGTAATTTTCCTTTAATGGTACATGACTCTATAGCCTATACATATAACAATCCAACATGGCGATCATCCGAACTATTTAGAGAGATCTCAATATCAATGAATCATTTTCAGCAATCAAACTGTTTTTTTTAATATTCAAAGGGCTATGAACATAAGTTTACATATAGGTCTTTCAATAACCTGGTGATCACAAACCCAACATGTCGGCGACGAGAAATATAAATATTCACATCGTCGTTTTTCGCAATTTAACCATCCGAGTGCAGTGCCACTTGGTACAGTAAATCCTTATACAAATGTTAATCCACTGGTATCTAATTATTTTCAATTGTTTCCATAATCATAAAATGGCAGCTGTGCGAAATTTTAAAATCTCGTTTTTATTTCTTGTGTCCTAATCATGCGATAAAAGTTTGAATACTACATGTACACAATAATCTTCATGTAACAGTACATAACTCTATGACCAACAAATATAAAACTCCAACATGGCGACCATCCGCAGTATTTAGTCGGTTCTCAGTATCTACGAATCTATTACAGCAATCAAACTGAAATTTTGTATGTTGATAGTGGCAGTTAATATAACTAGGATATATGAATATAGGCTGTATAGTTCTTCACGGAACTACTTGTTTTAGGTTTTTCTTCCAGGCTCATTACAGGCAGCAATAATTTTCTGTTTTTCTTATATCTGTGAAATTTATTTATGAACTTATTTCACAAAAGTTTACATTGTCACTTACTTGTGCCGGGCTCCTATCCGTCGTCTTTCCTGTCGGCCTCTCTTGGTCAACTCTCGTTCTCTTCCGACCCCGACGGTATTAGGGTATCCGAGGCCTAGGGGGTCTCTTCCTTTCCCGCCTTAATTGGCCCTTGTCTCATCTATCCTGATTCCCTCCTTCTGCGAGGGGTCAGCCTTCTTTTTCTTTTCATGTTATCTCCTGACTTCTGGTCAAGGCCCTCAAGTAGACAGGGTGTATGTAGCCCCGCCACTTCTGGTGTACCCTGGATATTTCTAAACCCTCAGGGGCTTACGGCTGGTGAGTTCGGGAGTAGCCGATCCCAAGGGATTCCTGAGCTGGGTCCGTTTTTTTCCGCTTTTTCTGCTGACTTTGGTTCGGGTCCTCTCCTCTTAACCTTATCCATCTGCCTTTCATGGCTCTCCTTCCTTCCAAGTCCCTCAATCCTCATTCTCGGAGAGTTTAGGGCACTTCATTTCTTACTGTCTTTTATTTGCGTTATCCTTTATTAGTTTACCATTTCTTATGTAATTCTGTAGTTAGTATTAGTTATAGTTTTTATTCTCATCTCATTAGGGGACAATAACCTAGATGTTAGGCCCCTTTAAACAACAATTGTCATCATCGTACTGCATTTAACGGTATTAACCTGAACTATCTCCGTCCTACTGCTTGTATTTGCGGTAGAAATAATTTTAGGTTACATTTCAATGGGGAAATAACATTCGTTATTTGAAAAAGGCAAAACAGCTATTTAGGTTATTTTAGGTGTCAACCCCTCATTTAGTTTTTAATAGGTGAAATGAAATTCACTTATTCTGCTCCAGGAAGTGTGAAACGAACATATATTTTGAAATTTGTGAATTATATAGCCAGGGAAAAAATAGGTAAAAACCTAAGAATCCGGGACCTAGTTATGACATATATTTCCCGGAGTCCTCCCCTTATAAAATAAAGAATGAAGTATGAAGAGATACACCATTATCTTCTTGAAGAATGTTTCCTTTAATAATGTGCACCAGATCCTGTGTCGCGCCAATAACGAGCCCATTAGGAACACACTGAACGCTCCACTTTCCTGTTCATCACTATGTCATATTTATACACAATAGATATTGATGGGTTTTGCTTTTTGTGCATAAAAAATACACGCGATAATGATGTACAAACGAATAACAATATAAGAGAAAACTCTTGGCATATCAAGTTGGGAAATCATATTACTTCTCTCTTTCCACCTCCTTCCGTAGTGACTAGCATTCCAGGCTGACACAATAGCGGGTCCTGGTTTGATTCGTCTACCAAAGAAACAAGTAATTCCATGCCGAAATAAAGGACCTACTTATCTTGAAATTTAAGATTTATACCAACGATTGATCCATATAGACGTATCTCTACTTAGTATGAAACAAAGTCCCCGGTTCTTGGATGTTACGAGTAAACTCGAGAACCACTGTATGGATTTTGATGCGGTTTTCACCATTCTGTAAAGAAGATCTTGAGAAAGGTTTCTTTAGAGAATAATGTATTTATGGTCAAAGGAAGCCAAGCAGTAACGATTTCAATGAAAACGTCGAAAAGAAAACCTGGCGCCCGTGCGATTTGTAATCTTACGCTGGGCAAACCGTTAAAAATATCTATATACTGTGAGTGTAAGGATTGTTCAGCATAAAACGTTCTATAAAAAAGTCCGTGAGAGCATATCTCTATCTTCAATACATCGCCACTATAAGTGATTTTAGATAGGATAAAAGGTGGAATGGTGTTTCATGCACCTCGCCATTCTTAAATTACGTCTGACAATAATTCGTTGCCCATGCATCTCCATGATAATATAATTAATAGTTCAGTCAGTGATATTAACCCATCATGCCGAGACGTAAAACGGATATAGGTCGTAGTTCATTGGCATCGAAAGAAAAGCGCTTATCATTTAATGCATTCATAACTATTCCTGGGCGAAGCCGGGTCGGGTTGCTAGTATACAATAAATTAACTTTATGTTCGACGATGTCGAAATGTAAATATTATGTTAAAAACTGTATCATAATGGGCGTCATTTTTGTTCTACTTTTCATTATGATGCTGTTTTTGCAACCAATCAGAGCTCATTCATTGAGCAATTAGGTAAGGATATATTCACACATGCGCTCAATATCCAACATGTCGGACATGCATTACATGATTTGAAAGTTGCCAATGTGTATTGGATCAACCATTGTACTTACAATCCCACACACAAAGACAAAATCAGCGCAAACCTTTACGGTAACAAGAAAAAACTATGAAATATGCATGAAATGTAGGAATCTACTTCCTGAAGTTTGTAACACACTATTGTACCCTAGCCGATACCGACATGGAAAGTATGCACCGTCCGTAACTTTTGCATAAGCAAACTACGGAATATTGCAAAATAAATAGCACTGTACCTTCATTTCCACAACTCTAATTTCTACACAGGGCAATACATCGTACGATTTCGCCGACAATTTTAGTGAGTGTTGTTGTTGACATAAAATACACCAGTACGTCACGGAGGAAACAAGCGTGTGACATTACATCCACGGAAATTATAGTCCAGCTATCTGTTCATTAAAGGGATTTGTTATGCGAAACTTTTCCGCAAGATATCATCCTTGTTCTATTTGGGACACATTGATTTGCTTCCGTTGACATTCTATACGCATCGGATTTGAAGAATAACTAGTTGATAATAAGATACATTTTAATTTTAAAGCGTTTTTAACGGCCTATTTTATGTCATTTGACCAAAATAACAAAAGTATGATCTTACATATAGCTGTGCGCTATCTGTTGGTGCTACCTCAGGATAAACAATGTTTCAAAGCTTGGGAATTCATTATTGGGTAGAGTGCAAATGCTGAGCCCACACAATTCCCAAGAAAAATAAGTCAACCGACAGAATCTCGACAGATATTTATCAATATTTATGCTAGAACATATGATAAAGTTATAATTATCGTCAAACATAAACAGTCGTATGCAACTCGACTATAATGGTAATTAAGACTCTTGTATGGAACTTAGTTCTGAAATCCCTCGGCATAAAAGATTGCCGCCTGCTCTGACAACCAAGAAATCACGGCTGTCTTCACTTCTTCGTCGCTGGCGAAGCGCTTCCCACCAAGTTGACGTTTCAGCCGCGAAAAGGGGTGGAAATTTGTGATCACAGATGGTGGACCTGAGCGTTCATTTGCATGAACGTTTTCACGGCCGCTTTTGAACTCGCGTACCCATTTTCGCACTTTACCTTCCGTCATTGCATTATCACCATGCACCTAACAAAGCTGACGATGAATGTCTGCAGCCGAAATGTTTCTTGCCCGCAAAAAACGCATCACAGATCGTACCTCACACGCGGCAGGCGAATCAATAATATTGAACATTGTAAAGATGCACAGTTCAGCGTACAGGTTAGCTACACAGCTGTCACTGATGCCTGCTTGTTCGCAAAGGATGCCGGGAGGTAGCGCGCATGCTTGTTGTGGCGTGCGCACTAACTACGGGCTTCAAAAACGGCCCTTACTTAAAAAACAGCCTTGTAACTTCAACTTTGATATTTGCTGATGAAATTGTCATGTTAGCCGATTCATCATATAATTTGAATGAATTTTTTTATGGTTTGGACTCCATATTGAGGAAAGAATTTATTATGAAAACCAATAAATTTAAGGGGAGTACGTACTGCCTAAGCTGGCAATGCTATTTTTCTCATTTTTAGGTACGCTCAGCTTAAAAGTCCTTTGTCTTACATATTTGAAACTTTGTAGTATTGATGTACAGAGCTTCTACTATTCATTGTTGGCTTCTGATTTTGGATTAAATGCATAATTATTTTTGGGGGATTTTTTCCAAATTACATGAAGAATTTGGGGAATTAAATTTCTTCCTGTCCCCATATATTAACATATAAAAACAAGAAGTTCCGTGACGAACAAAAGAGCCTACTTTTCTTAAAATTTAAGATTCATGCCAATGATTAATCTGTATGGATCTATCTAGAATAATGACGAAATTAAGTTGGTATTATCAAAATTGCTAATTAGTTCGAAATACTGTATACCTGGCATAATGTAGCCTAATAGAGAACTACAGTTGGCAACCCTGGTGACTGAATATATTCTTAGTTCTATCTTTCAAGGTACAGAATACAAAATTTGGTTGAAGTCCTAAGGATAGCATGGACGTTACATGCAGTTAAACATTCGATCTAACAGCGCGCGTAAAATCATGCTGGCAACAATGTCATGCATGTATTGGTCAGCAAAAATTTTGAAATAGTATGATCTATTGTTGTGCCAATTTTGAATGAAATCCATTAGTAGGTATAGAAATTACATGCATTTTAAAATTGGACCTATCAGCAGGCTTAGAATCATGTTGGGAGCACTGACGTATACTAGTTACTCCAAACTAATCTAGAATGCCAGGTACTATACGTGTGCAAAGTTTAGAGCTATTGGCTTGCTTACTTTCTGATATATTGATATTAGGGTAACAAAAATAGAGCCAGCATTTATTAACAGTTGACAGCCCTGGTTACTCTTAAGAATCGGCATAGTCATATCTGTTATGGTACACATAGCACACACGAAATTTGGTTGAAATCCAAATGATAGTATAGAAGTTACATGTATTTAAATTTGGACCTCTCAGCAGGCTTACAATCATGTTGGTAGCACTGACGTATATAAGTTACACCAAATTAATATAGAATCTCAGGTACTATAAGTGTGCATAGTTTAAAGCTGTCGGCTTGCATACTTTCTGATATAAGGGTATTTGGATTTAAAAAAATTGAGAGCATTTATTAACAGTTGGCAGCCCTGGAGGCTCTTAAGAATACGCTCAGTCATATCTGTTAATGTACACATAGCACATACGAAATTTGGTTGAATTCCAATTGATAGTGTAGAAGTTATATGCATTTAAAAATTGGACTTATCAGCAGGCTTATAATCATTTTGGCAACACTGCCATGTATGGTATCCTGTAAATTAAACTGCAATATTATTATCTATACGTGTGCCAATTTTGAAATAGCTCCCATTCATACCTTCCAAGATATCCAACATGAGCTAAAATTTCAAATGCGATTTTTCAGCAGTTGGTAGCACTGACATCACTTTCAAATATGGCCGTGAGATATTCAGGTATAGATCTTTACTACTACCAAATTGTGTTTCAATTGCTCCAGCCGTTTAGGAGTTGAAACGGGGTGGGGGGGGGGGGACACACACACACAGCCAGACAGACAGAAAGACAGACAGACAGACAGACAGAAGGACAGACAGACAGACACACATTTGCCCGATCTCATAAGTCTACTTTTTCCTCATTTTTGCAAAATGTGAAAAGTGGGCTAAAAATGTAGCTGGTTTTAAGAGGTCAGGTATAGATGTATCACTGACATTTATTTCAGATTTCTATCTTATATAGTACCTAAAGAAAAGAAAACAAAATCTGATAAAATTAACATTAAAGATTTAACTCTTAAAATCTTACTTGAGATCTGGGTTAGAACCTCCTCATTTTCAGTTATGGCCTCCTGAGTGGCTACCTAAATACACCTAAACTTTCTAGAAAGTTATCAAATATTAAAGTCTTGCGTGCAGAAGGGGGTGTGGCACTTTTAGATGACAGAGGCCAAGAAATACACGAATTATGGGTACTTGTAAGGCGATTTTACAAAAATAACAAGTAGTTCCGTGAATATCTATACAGCCTATTTTTCCAATATCCTACTTATGTTAATTTGCAAGATCAACATATAAAATTTCAGTTTGATTGCTGTAATAGATTCGTAGATATTGAGAACCGACTAAATATTTAGGATGGTCGCCATGTTGGATTTTATATATGAACGTCCTAGAGTTATGTATGTTACAGGATGATTATTGTGTACGTGTAGCATCCAAACTTCAATTGCATGATTAGGACACAAGAAGTAACAAGGAGATTTCAAAATTTCGCTCAGCTGCCATCTTGTGGTTATGGAAACAATTGAAATAAATTAGATGCCAGTGGATTAACATTCGTATAAGGATTTACTGTACTAAGTTTCACTGCACTCGGATGGTTAAATTGCGATAAACGTCCATGTGAATATTTATATTTCGCGTCGCCGCCATGTTGGATTTGTGATCACCAGGTTATTTAAAGTCCTATAGGTGAAGTTAAGTTCAGAGCCCCTATGAATATAAAAAATCAGTTTGATTGCTATAATAGATTCGTAGATATTCAGAGCCGTCTAAATATTTCGCATGGTCGCCATGATGGATTGTTAAATGTAGCCTATAGGCCATAGAGTCATGTACCATTGAAGGAAAATTATTGCGTAGGTTCATTATTCAAACATTCACTTCGATCGCATGACTACGACACAAGAATTAAAAACTTATTTTTAAAATTCGCACAGCCGCCATCTTGAGGTTATGTAAACATTGGAACTAAATTAGAACCTATTGCATTACAATGTGTATAACCATTTTCTGTACCAGATTTCATTGTGTTTGGAACATTAAATCGCGAGAAAGGTATATTTAAAATTTTCAAATTCGCTTGGCCGCCATATTCGTTTTGTAGTTAACCGGTTTTGGAAAGTCTTATAGATGAACTTTCAGTAGTACCCTTTATCTCCGTACAAAATTTCAGGGTGATACCGCTAATAGTTTCAGAGATATAGAATGCCGGTGAAATATTCACACATCCGCCATCTTGTGGTTATGTAAACAATAGAACGAAGTTAGATGTCGGTGCATTACAATATGTATAAACATATACTGTACCAAGTTGTATTGCGTTTGATTGGTTAAATCGCGAGAAACGTCTATTTAAATGTCGTAAATTTGAGTGGTCGCCATGATGGTTTTGTAGTTACCAGTTTTTCAGAAGTCACATAGATGAACTTCTAGTAGCTCCCTTTATCACCGTGAAAAATTCCAGGGTGATATCGGGAATAGTTTCGGAGATATTGAATGCTGGTGAAATATTTCGCACTGCCGCCATGTTGAATTGGTGAGACGTAACAAAATTTGAAGGGCACGGTCGGGGTCGTCCGGAATTGTGCTATGATCTAACCGAGTTTCATTGAAATCGCTCCATCCGCATAGAAGTTATTAGGGGGACACACACACACCTCTCTCTCTCACACACACACGGACAAAAAGTGATCCCATAAGCCTATTTTTCAAAATTGAAATAAGGCTAAAAATTGTTGTCAAGTCGTACACATGTCCAAGAACACCAAAATTGAGGTACGTACTCCCCTAAACAAAAAATGGAATGCATCCGAAAGGAATCAGAAACCCCTGTGGACGTCCAATTGGCAGGTGTAAAGCTAAAGGAAGGAGGAGACTTATGTAACGTAGGAAGCAAAATAACAAACAAAACAAACAGGATATAAAAAATAGGATGAGGACAGCATTTCCTCAGAATAACAAGAAGAACTATACAGCCTACTTTTTATGCCAATAATTATTCTACAGAATATGAACCTATCTAGAATAATGACGAAATTAAGTTTGTAATATCGAAATATCTAATTAGTTCAAAATATACCTGGTATAATGTAGCCTAATAGAGCACTACAGTTGGCAGCCCTGGTGACTGAATATATTCTTAGTTCCATCTCTTAAGGTACAGAATACAAAATTTGGTTGAAGTCCAATGGACGTTACATGCAGTTAGACATTGGATCTATCAGCACGCGTAAAAGCATGCTGGCAACAATGTCATGCGTGTGCTGGTTAGAATTAATCTGAAACATTATGATATCTTGATGTGCCAATTTTGGATGAAATCCATTAGTTAGTATAGAAGTTACATGTATTTTAAAATTGGACATATCAGCAGGCATAGAATCATGTTGGCAGCACTGCCTTGTATTAATTACTCCAAATTAATCTAGAGTGTCAGATGCTATACGTGTGCAATGTATAGAGCTGTTGGGTTGCATACTTTATGATATATTGATATTAGGGTAAAAAAATATAGACAGCATTTATTAACACTTGGCAGCCCTGATTGCTCTTAACAATACTTATAGTCATATCTGTTATGGTACACATAGCACATACGAAATTTGTGTGAAATCCAACTGATAGTATAGAAGTTACATGTATTTAAAAATTGGTACTATCAGCAGGCTTATAATCATGTTGGTAGAACTGACGTATATAAGTTACTCCAAATTAATCTAAAATGTCAGAATATACGTGTGCATAGTTTAAAGCTGTTGGCTTGCATACTATCTGATATATTGGTGTTTGGATAAAAAAATAGAGAAAGCATTAACAGTTGGCAGCCCAGGTGGCTCTTAAGAATACGCACAGTCATGTCTGTTTATGTACAGATATTACATACAAAATTTGGTTGAAATCCAATTGATAGTGTAGAAGTTATATGCATTTAAACATTGGACCTATCAGAAGGTTTAAAATTATTTTGGCAACAGTGTCATGGTTGGCCTCCTGGAAATTAAACTGAAATAGTCTTATCTACATGTGTGCCAATTTTGGAATAGCTCCCATGCATACCTTGCAAGATATCCAACATGGAGCTCAAATTTCTAGTGCGTTTTTTCAGCAGTTGGTAGCACTGACATCATTTTCAAATATGGACGTGAGATATTCCGGTGCACATCTTTACTCATACTAAATTTGGTTTTGATTAACACTAAATAAACTAATGTGACAGTCGATAGTCTTCGACACATTCGTCTGTAAATTTGGGTTTCTGATCATGGTAAAAAACGACAAAAGGCAGATAAATATTGGCCAACTGAAATATCCATTTACCGAAAAACAAATCGATAAAAAGGATGAAAGCATACCGTGCAAAGTAGAAAGCCTTATAACATTGTAAAACAGCTAATGATCCAAATACTCACATACAATAACCGGCACAAAGAGTATAAAATTAGACTCAAAATCACGTTTAGGTTCGGACCCCACAAACTACCTCTATAAATATAACAGTTCATGTAGAGACTAACATAGACTAACATCGCTCGGCGTTGACCGTGTTTTATGACATATTTTGGTTTTACTCGCTAACTTAATCGTTGGAGATACACGAAAATTGATAAGGACTCTTCGGATAGAAAATTAAATTTTAAAGCTCGTAGTGCCATCAAAAGTTTGCTATTTCATAGCGTTCTCTTTTTATTTGAAATGGAAATATGAAAATAGTCGCCTTTTTTAAATACTGCAAAATATCGAAATCAAAAGTAGCCTATATGTAAGCCTGGTGAATCAGCTACGTCCATGCAAAATTTCATTTAAATCGAACCAGTGGTTCTTGTGTTATTGAGTAACACACAGACAGACGGACACACACCACCTCATATTTATATATTAGTATGATTTAATCGTATGGTAATTTATACAATATACAATTATACATAACAAGCTATATTCAAACTTTGAAGTTATTAATTATTAACGACGGTGATTATCATATATCTTGCGCCACAATATAATACGATTTTAAAGAACCATAGACATACATTTTCCAAGTTCTAAGCATTCTGAAAATTTCCTTGCCACCATACTGCACCCGTACATCCGAGGTGTGCGATGACCCATCTGCCATTACATCACATACCTGGCTTCGCAGGCCAGAGTGGAGTTAAATGAACATGAAGTGAAATAAGGAATGTGTCGGAAATTCAGTTGAAATATCACAAAAGCAGAGGGTAAAACGAGATAAAGTATCTCCAGGGTCGTTATGGGCTTAAATTTTATCAAAATAACAAATAGAAATGGGCGCCATCAACTGAACCCCTAGCAAACCACATCCTTTCTGGTTAAGCCTTAATTGAGACAAAGGAAAGGATTGGGAAAACAACGCCATCATCAGATCACAACTAAGATAAAACCAAATTTATTTAAACTTAAATAGTGAGGCGGAAAAATTAAACACAAACCCTGCCTAAGAGTATGGTCGAATGCAAACGTTAGGTTGTTATAGTCCTCAAAATCGAACCATCTCTGTTCTATTTCAAAGTATTTTTCATCCACATAAAATACAAAAATTTACTAAAGTTCGCTTGAGTTCTCAGGGCCACCGTAGCACTATGTCTTTGCGTCACTGAAATATCGTGATCCCTGAGACCTAACCTTTCTTTAATTTAACATCAGTAATGTGGATATCAAGAAATATGAATCAGTCTAACAAAATATCCTAAAAACACATATCTTCAAATATTAACTCATCTCTATGGCTTAAATGGTACTAATCAATGCTGGAAATCCCAATAATTGCACATAAAAATCTAACAATAAATTTATTAACCATATTTACACTATCACTGATTATTATTTGGTTGTGATTCAAAGAAAACTTCACTATTCATTGATTATCATCATCATATCAAAATAAAATATTTATCACATTAGTTCTCATCCCAATATTCGTTATATTCAAGTCAGAATAATTAATTTATTACCATCAAATCATTTAAATGAATATTATATTCATCAATTCATTATATTATTCAATTATCCACACACTCTCATTTCATTATCTCATTTAAATTAAATTATCTCAATCCATCCATTTAAATTGTTCAATTCATTAATTCAAGTTGCAATTCATCAATTTATTTAAATCATATATCTTATTTAAATTTATTTAAATTCATTTAAATTGTATTTATCATCAGCTTCTTTAATTAATTATCAACTTTAATTCAGTTATTCATCATCTGTTTAATTACCTATTAATTTATTTAATTCAGGTAATTTATTCAACCGTTAATTCATCAATTTATTTAATTTTTAATTTATTCGTTTATTTAAATTTTAATTCATCCATTTATTTAAATTTTAATTCATTGGGTCAGATCCTTAATGTGTTTAAACTTCAGATTATTATTTCATAAATTATTATTATCAGAAAATCTTGGATTATCAAAATTATTTATTTATTTATTTAATTTCCCAAAAAATTGTTTAATATAGTTTATAGAACGTTGTCTTACAGTTTTATCAGTTCCAAGTTATACCTCGTATTTAATTATCATGCCAAAATAATACGTTGCCTTCACAAAACCACGTTGGATCTCACTATCCAAAACTTCACCATTTAATCTCACTTTGTCAAATACCATAATTATTCCATATAACACCATAATTATTCCATATAACACCATAATTATTCAGCGCATAGCATGAATCTCAAAAATTTTCTAGACTGGGTTCAACAACCTCATGTCTGCCTCAAAATTAGCATTGGCACCATTGCAAACTTCCACTCGGCAACCTCCAAAAATACCTATCAAAAAATACTGCACACAATCACGTTGCATGATCCACAAAAATATATAACTGGCTTCAAATGATTAACGCACACAATCTCCAAGAACTGTAATTAATCTGGTCACATCTAGACAACATCTTAAACAATAAGAAAAATTACCTTAGTAATCGTAATCCAATTCAAGATCTGGTTTCTATTAGAGCATAAATTCTCTTAAGATTCTCAAGATTTACTTCAAAGAAAAACACCAATGTGTTATAATACCTCACATCAAAAATATCTAATACTGATCTGCCTCAAAATAAATTCTGACCATAAATGATTCATCTTACAAGATTCAATTACTTGAAATCGTTCTCAAAGGTATCAAATCACTCACAAAGAGTATCAAAAGTATCAAAAGTATCAGCTGTCAAATGAATATACTCTCAAAAGAGTATTGCAACAAAATATTGGATTGGCAAAACAAGAATTACAAAATGTAACCCTGCTGACGATTATTTTTAATTTATTTAACAAAATTCGTCTAATGTGTGACTGGTAGTTTCTTGTTTAATTCTCTTACGATCACAAGTACAATCGGATGATAAAATGAGACCCTCGACTGGCAGGTAAGGTGAGTGCCACCACACAATCGTCTAAAGCGACAGGCCCCGCCTCGTAGACTAACATGATAATGCCCTAAACGATGGGTCAGGTGAGTGCCACCACACAATTGCTTAATGCAACAGGCCCCATCTCGTAGACTAATGAGTGAGTGTACATGATTGGAATCAACAACACTCTATATGTCACATAAAAGCGATATGCATTCACTTGAGTGAATAAATTTGTAAATATCACCAAACAATCCAACAACAAAAATCCCTACTGATGAATTATACATACTCGCTAGTATGCAATGAACTGACGAAATAATTTAAATAATCCAATTGCAGATCACGAGTTCGAAACACTCGCTAAAAATATCCATAATCAAGAAATACTATCCTCACAGAAAAATAATATAAAAAGACCAAATTCTGTCTAATAAAGTCAACCAATGGTGAGAACGTCGCATAAAGGTGCCTGCCATATCATATGGTAACACCATATTTTAGCAAATGGAGCAATAAAGTGTCTAAGCCATGTCGAAAAATGATAGTAGCTCCTACTAGAAATATATACAAGTATGCCCAGTGTTCATGAAAAATCATATCAGGAATGCCATAACTCTTACAATGCCTTCATATTCCAGATGTTAATATAATTCAAAGATCGCCGATAATCCACGTGTTTGTCACAGATTTCTCGATAGATCGACGAAAACGCTGTATCACCCACTGAACTAACGAAAATTCCATCCAAGTGAATCTGATTTCGTATTCATCCTCTTCGTTAGGAACCGAATCCATCGCTCTGTGGTGCCATCACGTCTCCGTATCCGCCTAGCCCGACATGATGAACTGAAGATTATCCATCACGGATATTGTCCAAACTCTTCCACAAAAGTTCATAAATGCAGAGTACCCCATACTCTTCGAATATGTCACGCCACTGTTCCATAAACTATTCGGTTGGCATACGACAATAATGTTAATCTCCACAGCGGCTGAATTTCACTAGTAGAAAATAATAAATTATCTTGAAAATTGTACTGATTTGTCAAACACCCTGTATCTGTGTTCGTAACTGAGATATTTCATAACTGTTCATGCCTTGTAACCATTATGCTGCACGTGCCACTATTCACCAAGTGCATACGCTTATAAAATTTCACTTGCCAAAAGCAGTAATGTTGGACTGACCCCATGGTCGCCTCAAATATTTCGGTCTAAATGCATCATGAAATATGCCGTAATACCACTGAAATAAGTTCAAGTCCATCTAAATGTCCATAATAGAAGTGTATAATTGTAATTGGTCTGCACAATTGGACTATCGAAACACAAGTCCGAACATCTTAAGCATGACAAAATGTCAAAGTAATGTTCAGCTGCTTGACTATCGCCTGATTGTAAAATGTCGGCCACAGCACGATACGTTCCGCCTCACTGTCCTTGTACAATATGAGGTTGAATACAGGCCTCATTATACTGCTTCGCTGTGCTGTTCTGCATTGAGAATGTAGCTCAAATAATGTTCTCAATCCTATCGTAATGCTGCGTATTGCTTCGATAAACTGTAAGTTTGGAAAAGCATTGCTGTTTCACGTAACTATTACTGCGATGTTGAAAAGACATGTGCCTGAACATCGTCTTCCTCTCTCAGGTTCACGGCTTGTATAACCTGCCTTGTGGATAGCGTGCGCCCCAACAACGAACTCCTACTTGCGCACTGCCTTGTAAAACTGTTCTCTTACTGCACGATGTGATCCGCTTAGCTTGACTGCTGGAATACTTCTTTCTGCTGGTGTCACTGCGTTCGGCTGCCTCGCCCGGCTCTAGCACGTGACTTCCCCTTCCTTCCGCTGTCTGACATCACAGCTCTAACCTCGACCACTATTATATCGGCTATTAAGTTATGACATAACTTAAGGAGTTGTCTGCCTTTCTTCAAGTTATCACTAATAAGATTTCTTGATATTTCCTTCTCTTCTGAGGTTAGATAAGGTTTTATTCCATATTAATCTTTATAAATATCCAGTATTTCTCCCATAATTCCATATGCTTGAGGGGTAGTACCTCCTTCTCCCTCGGCCTCCTACGTCATTTCCTACCATTCTTCTGACTCGATCTGAGCGCTATCTTTTCTCCTTGCCCACAAATCTCAACTATGGCTCGATCACAACTGGCGTAGCCGATAGCCTCAACTAGGTATCGGGTACATCTCTTCCGTACATCTCCTTTTTTTATCAGTCTTGAGAAAGAAAATACTCTCAGGCATTCTCTATATACAACATATAATGTACACGATAGCTATGCAACCATCCTCTTCCAAAGCATAATGATACTTCCTAATGCTGGCTGCGTTGAAAGTTCCAACAACTTCATTCGTGTCTATTCCCTCGGCGGACTATATCTTCTTCTTCAATTAAATCTTCATCTTTGACCTGGTATGTTACAACTATGATGATGGGTTCCCAATGACTAGCATCTTGATTCGGCGTTAATTTGTCGTTTTTTTTTTGCACCACTCGTGCTTGCCCTATTGACATCTCGAATCATCTCTTCGGATGGTGCACTAGGCTGTTTATTCTCTTGCCTTGTTCTCCCGTACTCTTGACTATCTTGTCGTCTTTCATTTTGATCATTCCTGTTATTATTATCTTGTCTATTGGTTTGATTGGACTGCTGATTCTGGTTCCAATTGTATCTGCCTCGATATCGGTTATTATATCCGTTCCGGTTCTGGTATCTGGAATGCTGATTGTAGTTCCTGTATCTACCATCTCTTGTATCTTGATCATATGGCCTCTCATATGGTCCTTGATATCTGTCATTCCCACGCACGTTGTGAATATTTCCTCTAATCCCTTCGTTCCTTCTGTTCGCCCATGAATCTCTTCTATCTGTCTGTGCTGCATTATCGACAACTACCGCATTCACTTCTTGCGTGTTCCGATTTTCATTCCTTGAATTTCTGGGTGTCATCTGAGCGCTCGTGTAATCCAATCTGCGTAGGATATCATCGTAATGTTCAAGTGTATTCGCTCCCGATGCTATGAGTGATCTTTGTACTTCTACTGGCAACTGCCTTGCTATTGCTTGTAACAGTTCGTCTTCTGGCAATGGAGGAATCAAAAATTGCAATTTAGCCAATTGCGAAGTATAGTAATTCGCATAATGCGTTGGATGTGACGTAGAGTAACGTTTCGAGTACATTTCTGCTCTTACGTTTAACTGATCTTCTGCAGTCCAGAATCATCGTAAAAATGCTATGGCAAATTGTTCCAGGTTCACGAAGTTACCCCTAAATGCGCGAAACCACGTCAACTCTGGCCCATCTAAGGCGCGTTCGACTACCCTTAGTTCTCTCTCCTTAGCTACTCGATGTTCCGCCATGTAATCTCGAATATCTCTCAAAAATTCGACTGGTGTGACTCCTGCATTTCCAGAAAATTTTCTTGGTTTGTCATCAAGATTTCTGATGATGGTCAGCGGACCTGAGTATCGTTCATTCGTACTAGACGTGTTTATCTTCTGATTCAAATTACCCTGAGGGGTTGAACTAGTCCTTTCAAAAGAAACGTTTTGTTGCATTTGACTATCTTCTCCTACGCTCACCTCTTGACTGTTCATATTACGACCTATCGGTGTTTGATTCATCGATACATCCCCCGTTGTAACGTCTTGACTTCTGAAATTATTTATTATAGATTCCAGTTTAGTCATCCTATCTTTCGTTCGTTTTTCCACTATCTTGACTTTGGTCTCCAAATTGTCTAATGACATCACGGTCTGCGTTCTGTTACTCTCTTCCAAATCGTTCTTCAATTCGTCTATCTTATCTTCGCATGTTGTCTTGACTGACGCGACTTGTTCCTTTAATTGATCTACATCTGTCCTGAACTGACCTGAATCTATTTTCATCGTTTCCTTATTCCCAGTAAATCTCGCTTCCAAATTCACCATACCTGCGATTAATTTTTCATCCAGCGCTGAACGCTTTTCTTTTGCTTCGGCATCGACCTCACTATACCGTTCTTCCACTATTGCACCGACTCTATTTTTAAATAATGCTAAGTTTTCATTAACTTTCTGATCTATGTCATCATCAATTTTCTGAATGTCTGCCTGCAATTGGTTTTCTAAGGATTTCAAGTTAGAATTAACCTCTCCTAAGACTTCCTCCTTAACTGTCCCAATTACTGATTTCAAACTTTTAATTTCATTACCTAAGGTCATTTCTAAACCTTTAATCTTGGATTCGAAAGATACTTCGGTAGACCATTCTTGTATTTTGCCTACATCTGCTACTAAACCATTTATGTCGAATCGTAATTTCAATACATCTGATTTAATATCTTTCTGAATAGACATAATATCTGTTGGAAATATCTGTTCCCGTAGGAAACAGGATGGGTAATTGTCCGATTGAGCTATGTACATAACAAATTCACAAAGAAACGCTGGCAACTGTTTTGAGCTAGCCGGACCAGTGTATCAAATTTCTTTGTGAATTTGTTATAACATCTGTTCTCAAATTAAGAATATTTTCTTCTTCTCTGTTTTCTAACTCTAAAATATTTTTTCTTAACATGTGCAAATTTTTCTCTCCTTTCATTTCTACTGCCTTTATATCTGATTGTAAAGCCTTCAATATTTCATCATTCTTTAACGTTAATCTATTTTCCAAACTCGTTAAATTATTTTTCAACTCTGTGTTATTTTCTTCACTACGAGCTTGTAATCTAGTTTCTAACAATTTAAAATTATCTTTCAAATTAGCCTCACTAGCTTTCAAATTACTTTCAGTACTACTCTGCAATCTCTCTTCTAATGACTATAAATTATTTTCAGTGCTAGTCTGCAATGACTTCAAGTTAGTTTCGTTACTAGTCTGCAAAGACTTCAATTCATCTCTACTACTGGACTGTAATCTCTCTTCCAATGACTTTAAATTATTTTCATTACTAGTCTGCAATGACTTTAATTCATCTTTCAAATTTTCTTTACATCTAGCTTATAACCTAGCTTCTGAATCATTTATCTGTTCTTTGACTTCTGATTCCATTCTAGTAATATTTGCCACAATGTCGGACATACTACTCTGCAAATCTCCTAACACCTTAGCCAAATCTTCCGCTGACATAACTATACTTTTCAACTAAACGTTTTAATTCAGAGACGTTGGATAGCAAAACTTCACAATGTATCAAATACTAACTTCACTTGGGTATAAGAAAATACACATATAATTAAACATGATATAACACTAATATGATTAACATGATCACTGGAATGGGCATACATGTATATTGTCTGACCACGTTCAATAAATTTATTAACACCATTAAATAAAATAGAGATCAATCTCCTCGTGACCTAAATCTGATGTGTTCCCATAGAATAAACAAAATCGAAGCCCCACGGATGGGAAAAGCCAATTCTGCCTCCTCTGCACCCGTTCATCCGAGGTGTGCGATGACCCATCTGCCATTACGTCGCATACCTGCCTTCCCAAGCCAGAGTGGAGTTAAATGAACATGAAGTCAAATAAGGAATGTGTCGGAAATTCAGTTGAAATATCACAAAAGCAGAGGGTAACACGAGATAAAGTATCTCCAGGGTCGTTACGGGCTTAAATTTAATCAAAATAACTAATAGAAATGGGCGCCATCAACTGAACCCCTAGCAAACCACATCCTTTCGGTTTAAGCCTTAATTAAGACAAAGGAAAGGATTGGGAAAACAACACCATCATCAGAACACAACTAAGATAAAACCAAATTTATTTAAACTTTAATAGTCAGACAGAAAAATTAAACACAAACCCTGCCTAAGAGTATGGTCGAATGCATACGTTAGGTTGTTATAGTCCTCAAAATCGAACCATCTCTGTTCTATTACAAAGTATTTTTCATCCACATAAAATATAAAAATTTACTAAAGTTCGCTTGAGTTCTCAGGGCCACCGTAGCACTATGGCTTTGCGTCACTGACATATCGTGATCCCTGAGACCTAACCTTTCTTTAATTTAACATCAGTAATGTGGATGTCAAGAAATATGAATCTGTCTAACAAAATATCCTAAAAACACATATCTTCAAATATTAACTTATCTCTATGGCTTAAATGGCACTAATCAATGCTGGAAATCCCAGCAATTGCTCATAAAAATCTAACAATTAATTTATACACCATATTTACACTATCACTGATTATTATTTGGCTGTGATTCAAAGAAAACTTCACTATTCATTTGTTATCATCATCATTATCAAATCAAAATTAAATATTTCTCACATTAGTTCTCATCCCAATATTCGTTATATTCAAGTCAGAATAATTAATTTATTACCATCTAATCATTTAAATGAATATTACATTCATCAATTCATTATATTATTCAATTATCCACACACTCTGATTTCATTGTCTCATTCAAATTATCTCAATCCATCCATTTAAATTGTTCAATTCATAAATTCCAGTTGCAATTCATCAATTTATTTAAATCATATCTCTTATTTAAATGTATTTAAATTCCTTAGAATTGTATTAATCATCAGCTTCTTTAATTAATTATCACCTTTAATTCAGTTATTCATCAGCTGTTTAATCACCTATTAATTTATTTAATTCAGTTAATTTATTCAACCTTTAATTCATCAATTTATTTAATTTTTAATTTATTCATTTATTTAAATTTTAATTCATCCATTTATTTAAATTTTAATTCATCGGGTCAGATCGTTAATGTGCTTAAACTTCAGATTATTATTTCATAAATTATTATTATCAGAAAATCTTGGATTATCAAAATTATTTATTTATTTAATTTCCTAAAAAATGTTTAATGTAGGTTATAGAACGTTGTCTTACAGTTTTATCAGTTCCAAGTTATATCTCGTATTTAATTATCATGCCAAAACAATACGTTGCCTTCACAAAACCACATTGGATCTCACTATCCAAAACTTCACCATTTAATCTCACTTTGTCAAATAATATATTTGAATACCATAATTATTCCATATAATACCATAATTATTCCATATAACACCATAATTATTCAGTGCATAGCATGAATCTCAAAAATATTCTAGACTGGGTTCAACAACCTCATGTCTGCCTCAAAATTAGCATTGGCAACATTGCAAACTTCCACTTGGCAACCTCCAAAAATACCTATCAAAAAATACTTCACATAATCACGTTGCATGATCCAAAAATATATAACTGGCTTCAAATGATTAACGCACACAATCTCCAAGAACTGTAATTAATCTGGTCATATCTAGACAACTTCTTAAACAATAAGGAAAATTACTTTAGTAATCGTAATCAAATTCAAGATCTGGTTTCTATTAGAGCATAAATTCTCTTAAGATTCTCAAGATTTACTTCAAAGAAAAACACCAATGTGTTATAATACCTCACATCAAAAATATCTAATACTGATCTGCCTCAAAATAAATTCTGACCATAAATGATTCATCTTACAAGATTCAATTACTTGAAATCGTTCTCAAAGGTATCAAATCACTCACAAAGAGTATCAAAAGTATCAAAAGTATCAGCTGTCAAATGAATATACTCTCAAAAGAGTATTGCAACAAAATATTGGATTGGCAAAACAAGAATTACAAAATGTAACCCTGCTGACGATTATTTTTAATTTATTTAACAAAATTCGTCTAATGTGTGACTGGTAGTTTCTTGTTTAATTCTCTTACGATCACAAGTACAATCGGATGATAAAATGAGACCCTCGACTGGCAGGTAAGGTGAGTGCCACCACACAATCGCCTAAAGCGACAGGCCCCGCCTCGTAGACTAACATGATAATGCCCTAAACGATGGGTCAGGTGAGTGCCACCACACAATTGCTTAATGCAACAGGCCCCATCTCGTAGACTAATGAGTGAGTGTACATGATTGGAATCAACAACACTCTATATGTCACATAAAAGCGATATGCATTCACTTGAGTGAATAAATTTGTAAATATCACCAAACAATCCAACAACAAAAATCCCTACTGATGAATTATACATACTCGCTAGTATGCAATGAACTGACGAAATAATTTAAATAATCCAATTGCAGATCACGAGTTCGAAACACTCGCTAAAAATATCCATAATCAAGAAATACTATCCTCACAGAAAAATAATATAAAAAGACCAAATTCTGTCTAATAAAGTCAACCAATGGTGAGAACGTCGCATAAAGGTGCCTGCCATATCATATGGTAACACCATATTTTAGCAAATGGAGCAATAAAGTGTCTAAGCCATGTCGAAAAATGATAGTAGCTCCTACTAGAAATATATACAAGTATGCCCAGTGTTCATGAAAAATCATATCAGGAATGCCATAACTCTTACAATGCCTTCATATTCCAGATGTTAATATAATTCAAAGATCGCCGATAATCCACGTGTTTGTCACAGATTTCTCGATAGATCGACGAAAACGCTGTATCACCCACTGAACTAACGAAAATTCCATCCAAGTGAATCTGATTTCGTATTCATCCTCTTCGTTAGGAACCGAATCCATCGCTCTGTGGTGCCATCACGTCTCCGTATCCGCCTAGCCCGACATGATGAACTGAAGATTATCCATCACGGATATTGTCCAAACTCTTCCACAAAAGTTCATAAATGCAGAGTACCCCATACTCTTCGAATATGTCACGCCACTGTTCCATAAACTATTCGGTTGGCATACGACAATAATGTTAATCTCCACAGCGGCTGAATTTCACTAGTAGAAAATAATAAATTATCTTGAAAATTGTACTGATTTGTCAAACACCATGTATCTGTGTTCGTAACTGAGATATTTCATAACTGTTCATGCCTTGTAACCATTATGCTGCACGTGCCACTATTCACCAAGTGCATACGCTTATAAAATTTCACTTGCCAAAAGCAGTAATGTTGGACTGACCCCATGGTCGCCTCAAATATTTCGGTCTAAATGCATCATGAAATATGCCGTAATACCACTGAAATAAGTTCAAGTCCATCTAAATGTCCATAATAGAAGTGTATAATTGTAATTGGTCTGCACAATTGGACTATCGAAACACAAGTCCGAACATCTTAAGCATGACAAAATGTCAAAGTAATGTTCAGCTGCTTAACTATCGCCTGATTGTAAAATGTCGGCCACAGCACGATACGTTCCGCCTCACTGTCCTTGTACAATATGAGGTTGAATACAGGCCTCATTATACTGCTTCGCTGTGCTGTTCTGCATTGCGAATGTAGCTCAAATAATGTTCTCAATCCTATCGTAATGCTGCGTATTGCTTCGATAAACTGTAAGTTTGGAAAAGCATTGCTGTTTCACGTAACTATTACTGCGATGTTGAAAAGACATGTGCCTGAACATCGTCTTCCTCTCTCAGGTTCACGGCTTGTATAACCTGCCTTGTGGATAGCGTGCGCCCCAACAACGAACTCCTACTAGCGCACTGCCTTGTAAAACTGTTCTCTTACTGCACGATGTGATCCGCTTAGCTTGGCTGCTGGAATACTTCTTTCTGCTGGTGTCACTGCGTTCGGCTGCCTCGCCCGGCTCTAGCACGTGACTTCCCCTTCCTTCCGCTGTCTGACATCACAGCTCTAACCTCGACCACTATTATATCGGCTATTAAGTTACAACATAACTTAAGGAGTTGCCTGCCTTTCTTCAAGTTAGCACTAATAAGATTTCTTGATATTTCCTTCTCTTCTGAGGTTAGATAAGGTTTTATTCCATATTAATCTTTATAAATATCCAGTATTTCTCCCATAATTCCATATGCTTGAGGGGTAGTACCTCCTTCTCCCTCGGCCTCCTACGTCATTTCCTACCATTCTTCTGACTCGATCTGAGCGCTATCTTTTCTCCTTGCCCACAAATCTCAACTTTGGCTCGATCACAACTGGCGTAGCCGATAGCCTCAACTAGGTATCGGGTACAATACCAACTATCATAATAGGACAGAGTAAATTACTTTTCCGTTTTCACAGCAGACCATTTATCCCAATTCAAGTTAATTGATATCTCTCCTCTCCCAATCGTCTTAAAACCTCTTCATTTGTAACCCTATCTACCCATCTGATCTTCATCATTCATCATTCATCATTTTAACCACATCAATTCTTTTCTTTTCTGATGCTCCAACAGTCCAAGTTTTATTTCCACAGAGTGCCACGGTCCAGACAAAGGCTTTCAATAATGACTTCCTAAAACCTAAATCTATATTTGTTGTCAACAGATTTCTTTTCTTTAGAAATGCTTTCTTTGCCTGAATCAACCTACTGTTATATAATTATATCTTGAGCCCTGCAAAGATAAACAAAACGTTATCCGCATCCGCCACGCATCCGCACGGCTGTTGTCCGTATCCGCCCCGCACCCGCAGGGCTGTTATCCGCATCCACCCCGCAGCCGCACGGCTGTTATCCGCATCCGCCCCGCATCCGCACGGCTGTTATCCGCATCCGCCCCGCACTCGCACGGCTGTTATCCACATCCACCCCACATCCGCCTGACTGTTATCCGCATCCGCCCCACATCCGCACGGCTGTTATCCGCATCCGCCCCGCACTCGCACGGCTGTTATCCGCATCCGCCCCGCATCCGCACGGCTGTTATCCGCATCCGCCCCGCACTCGCACGGCTGTTATCCGCATCCGCCCTGCACTCGCACAGCTGTTATCCGCATCCTCCCCGCATCCGCACGGCTGTTATCCACATCCACCCCACATCCGCCTGACTGTTATCCGCATCCGCCCCGCATCCGCACGGCTGTTATCCGCATCCGCCCCGCACCCACACGGCTGTTACCCGCATCCGCACGGCTGTTATCCGCATCCGCCCCGCATCCACATGGCTGTTATCCGCATCCACCCCACATCCGCATTACTGTTATCCGCATCCGCCCCGCATCCGCACGGCTGTTATCCGCATCCGCCCCGCAACCACACGGCTGTTACCCGCATCCGCACGGCTGTTATCAGCATCCGCCCCGCATCCGCACGACTGTTATCCGCATTCGCCCCGCATCCGCACGGCTGTTATCCGCATCCACTCCGCATCCTCACGGCTGTTATCCGCATACGCCCCGCATCCACACGGCCGTTATCTGCATCCGCCCCGCATCCGCACGGCTGTTATCCGCATCCGTCCTGCATCCGCACGGCTGTTATCCGCATCCGCCCCGCTGTTATCCGCATCCGTCCCACAACCGCAAGACATTTATCCGTAACCGCACGTTTGCTATCTAAGTTGGCTGACATTTCAATAATATTTTTAATTTATTAGAATGATAATGTATTAAATCAACACATTTATACATTTTAGGAGAAATTCGTACCCTCTAGGTTGTGTGTGAATAGCAAGACAATGTTGACTGAGTTTTTCCCTCTGAGTAACGCCATGTAAAACACCGGGTGGCTACTTAGTCGTCAGATATACCCACGCAGGTATAAAGGACTATTTTTTTTGGCAAAAGTCAACACTGAGGGCATTTCCATGACTGGCTTCTCTCACTTCTCTATTATTCTCGTACAATCCAAGCGAAAGCAAATAGCGAAATTACAAGAATCGTGAAAGACGCACATCTTAGCAAAAACTAAAATTATTAAGCAAAAATCCAATTCAATACTGTATTCTATAAACTATCCGCAAATTTATTCTGAACATTATCCGCAGCTTATCCACTATCCGCACAGCAATGCAAACTATATCCGCATTGCGAAACATATTGCGGATATCCGCGGGTTTATCCGTGGATATCCGCATCCACGCAGGGCTTTAATTATATCCCCCTTGCTTCGTCCATCACTGGTTAATTTGCTTCTTAAGTAACAGAAGGATTCTATTTCCTTTAGCTTTTCTCCTGTAAATTTGGCGTACATAGGGGTTTCTCATTTATTTCGGCTACATTCCAATATTTTTGTTTTACATTTATTAATTTTCAACATAAATTCTTTATCAAGACAGAATCCACACAATTTAAAAGCTCATTCAAATCCCCTAGTGTGTCGGCTAATATGACGATGTCATCATCAAATCTCCGAGTTGATATATTATTATTTCTCCTTGAATATTTTCTCCTAGTTTGAAATGTTATCAAATTTCCTTAATGACTTGTTCAATGTGAAAAGTATGGGTGATAATTTTCAGCCTTGCATTACAGTTTTCTGACAACCAGCTCCTTTCTTATGACCTTATGTCGTATGGCTGATTTCCCTATAGATTGTAGACCACCCTACTATCACTGTAATTTATTTCAATCGCTTGCAAAATGTCAAATTCTTAATATTACAGAGATGGTATTTCAATACCTCAATGTGAGCAATATACGGAGAATCTAGTGTTCATAACGGCACTGTTTGGATTCGCTGGCAGTGGAAATACTCGATATTAGAATGCATGTGTATTGATGTATGATACATGGAACTGTTTGAATTCAATATATAGTCCAAACATTTACCTTCGTGGTAGTAATTCACTCTGTTGTCACACGATAATGAATATGAAATTTCTGTTTGTTCCTATTTGTTGAGTGATGCATACTACAAGTTATTACAGTATTCTGTTGTATCATACATCAGTATATACCATTCCCAGGCACAGAGTAGCAGGGTAAGAAATCTGCTCCTCACATACGTAATATTATGTCTCACTCAAGTTTCAGGGCTTCAAAACAATATTCGAATTTAAAACTATAAAATATATTTATATAAATTCAAAAGGAGGTGAAGAAATTTAAAAAGAAAACAAGTAGTTCCGTGAAGAACTATACAGCCTATTTTCATATATCCTACTTATGTTAATTGCCACTATCAACATACACAATTTCTGTTTGATTGCTGTAATAGATTCGTAGATATTAAGAACCGACTAAATATTTCGGATGGTCGCCATGTTGGATTTTATATATGTAGGTCCTAGAGTTATGTACTGTTACATGCAGATTATTGTGAACGTGTAGTATTCAAACTTCAATCGCATAATTAGGACACAAGAAAAAACAAGGAGATTTTAAAATTTTTCACAGCTGCCATCTTGAGGTTATGGAAACAATTGAAGTAAATTAGATGCCAGTGGATTAACATTCGTATAAGGATTTACTGTACCAAGTTTCACTGCACGCGGATGGTTAAATTGCGAGAAACGTCCATGTGGATATTTATAATTCGCGTCACCGCCATGTTGGATTTGTGATCACCAAGTTATTTAAAGTCCTATAGGTGAACGTAAGTTCATAGCCCCTATGAACATTAAAAAATGCAGTTCGATTGCTATAATAGATTCGTAGATATTCAGTATCGTCTAAATATTTCGGATGGTCGCCATGTTGGATTGTTAAATGTATAGGCCATAGAGTCATGTACCATTAAAGGAAAATTATTGCGTAGGTTCATTATTCAAACATTCACTTCGATCGCATGACTACATCACAAGAAATAAAAACTTAATTTTAAAATTCGTACTGCCGCCATCTTGAGGTTATGTAAACAATTGAACTAAATTAGATACCAGTGGATTACAATGCGTAAAAATATTTCCTGTACCAGGTTTCAGTGCGCTTGGAACATTAAATCGCGAGAAAGGTCTATTTAAAATTTTCAAATTCGCTTGGCCACCATGTTTGTTTTGTAGTTAACCGGTTTTTGAAAGTCTTATAGGTGGACTTCCAGTAGAGCCCTTTATCTCCGTACAAAATTTTAGGGATATACCGCTAATAGTTTCAGAGATATAGAATGCCGGTGAAATATTTCGCACATCCGCCATCTTGTGATTATGTAAACAATTGAACGAAGTTAGATGTCGGTGCATTACAATGTATATAAATATATACTGTACCAAGTTTCATTGCGTTTGGTTGGACAAATCGCGAGAAATGTCTATTTAAAAGTCGCAAATTCGCTTGGCCTCCATGTTGGTTTTGTAGTTACCAGGTTTTCAAAAGTCACATAAGTGAACTTATAGTAGTTCCCTCTATAACCATGGAAAATGTCAGGGTAATATCGGTAATAGTTTCGGAGATATTGAATGCTGGTGAAATATTTCGCACAGCCGCCATGTTGGATTGGTGAGTCGTAACAAAATTTGAAGGGCACGGTCGAGGTCGCCGGGAATAGTGCTATGAACTTTTCGAGCTTCATTGAAATCGCTCCTGCCGTTTAGATTTTATTAGGGGGGGACACACACACGAATCACACACACACACACACACACACACACGCACACACACACGGACAAAAGGTGATCTCATAAGCCTATTTTTTCAAAATTGAAAATAGGCTAAAAACACAGTTCTAGCCCTTCAGGGAAGCAACTCAATGCGGAAAACATCCATATTTTATTTTGGAATTTAAACCATTTTTATTGAGAGCATGATATTACAAATATAATACAAACACACAAAAAAACTTTCAGTACAATTCGTGGCGCGGATTGCAATCTTTGAACTGTTTATAGACCAGGCAATCCTACATATAGGACATGTATACATAATGGCAGACTTAAACTTTTAATAACACTTCCCTCTCCACGTTTACCAACGAAGGTTTTCTGTCTATAAACACTGGAAATGGAGGCTGTTGTTCAAAACATAAATAAATATCGACCAAACGCTGTCATAGACTAGATCTTCCATGAACACTGTTCCTCATTTGGTGCTTTTGCAATTGATTTTCGTTGTTTTCTCCACATTTCCAAACGTCAAGGACACACTAAAGGTTTCTTACGAGGTGCCGGCATGAAGACACGCTGTGGACTGATTAATTTTCACCGGAATATCAACCATATCCCGTCGATTAGATTAGCACTTTGCCTTTTTACCACTATAAGTGCTAGTGTGAGTCAATGCAGAGTTTCACGTAAGCCCTTATAACTAATTTCAGTGTGAAGATTTTTCAAAAAATCAAATAAATGCCTGAGTGTATTGAATCAAGGATCAGATTAAAGAAAAAACTATGTAAATAAGTTAATTTGGCTTCGATTTGAATCAAAAAGAAACAAGGAATTGTATGATGTTTTTTTCAGAACTGCATTTAAGCCGGAGTTCATTTTTGAATTTTTTAGCCTATTTTCATTTTATGAAAAAAAATAGTCTTATGAGATCACCTTTTGTCTGTGTGTGTGCGTGCGTGTGTGTGTGTGTGTGAGAGAGAGGCGTGTGTCCCTAATAACTTCTAAACGGCTGGAGCGATTACAATGATACTCGGTAAGATCATAGCACTATTCTGGCCGACCCCGCCCATGTCCATCACATTTTATTGCCTATCACCAATCCAACATGGCGGCTGTGCGAATTATTTCACCAGCATTCAGTATCTCCGAAACTATTACGGATATCGCCCTGAAATTGTGTACGGTGATAAAGGGCACTACTAGAAAATCACCTATGAGACTTTCAAAAACCTGGTGACTACAAAACCAACATGGCGGCCAAGCGAATTTGAGACTTTTAAATAGACTTTTCTCGCGATTTAACAATCCAAACGTAGTAAAACTTGGTACAGCAAATATTTATACACATTGTAATGCACTGGAATCTAATTTAGTTCAATTGTTTACATAACCTCAAAATGGCGGCTGTGCGAAATATTTCACAGATATTCTATATCTCCGAAACTAGTACAGATATCACCCTGAAATTTTGTACGGTGATAAAGGGTACAGGTACTGGTACAAGTTTATCTATGTAACTTTCATAAACCTGTAAAGTACAAAACGAACATGGCGGCCAAGCGAAATTGAAACATTTTAATAGACATTTCTCGTGATTTAACTCTCTGAGCGCAGTGAAATGTTGTACAGTAAATGATTGTGCATATTGTAATGCACTGCATCTAATTTAGTTCAATTGTTTACATAACCTCAAGATGGCGGCTGTGCTAAATTTTAAAATTAAGTTTTTATTTCTTGTGTCGTAATCATGCGATCGAAGTGAAAGTTTGAATAATGAACCTAGGCAATAATTGTCCTTGAATGGTACAAAACTCTATGGCCTATACATATAACAATCTAAAATGGCGAGCATCTGAAATATTTAGACAGTTCTCAATATCTATGAATTTTTTACAGAAATCAAACTGAATGTTTTATGTTCATAGAGGCTATGAACATATGCTCACCTATAATAGGACTTTCAGTAACCTTGTGAGCACAAATCCAACATGGCGGCGACGCGAAATATAACTTATTTAAATGGACGTTCCTGGCAAATTAACTATCCGAGTGCAGTGAAACGTTGCACGTTAAATGCTTATACAAATGTTAATCCACTGGCATCTAATTTAATTTAATTGTTTGCATAATCACAAGATGGCAGCTGTGCGAAATTTCAAAATCTCGTTATTACCTCTTGTGTTCTAATCTTGCGATTGAAATTTGAATACCATACGTACACAATAATCTTAATGTAATAGTACAAAGATAAAAATCCAACCTGGCGACCATCTGAAATATTTAGACGGTTCTCAATATCTACGAATCTATCACAACCTTCAAACTGAAATTTTGTGTGTTGGTAGTGGCAATTAACATGAGTAGGATATATGAAAATAGACTGAATATATTCTTCACGGAACTAGGCCTACTTGAGTAGTGTGTTTTGGATGGTTCTACAGCCACCTCCACCTCCCCACCTCACAAGATGGCGGCGGCGCTATATTTCTCGAACGAATGGTCGGATTTTGACGAATGAGGTGTCATTGAACTCGGGCTGACACCCCCTTTCCAACGGACAACATATTTCAACCCCAAAAATAAAACCTACCCCTACTAGGGGGTGAAATTGTAATTTCTTAGAGAATCTCTCTTTCCAATTGCAACATGTGAGAGTTTGAATGCCGATATGGATTTAAGCGTTGTTCCACATAAAGTGCATGTGTTCGGTGGATAGCCAATATGAATTAACATGCTAGTTTTTTGTTTTTACACATGTACACTCATAGGTTTGGTAACAGGGCGGGCTTTTTAAAAGATGGTGGCTGTAGTGTAACCTAACCCAACCTAACGGGTCCTTGTGGACAGGTCATTGTGGACGGATCATTGTGGACGAGTCCTTGTTGATGAGTCCCTTTAGACCGATCCCTTTAGACCGGTCCTTTGGACTGGTCCCTATGGACTGGCCCATGGTCTCTAATGCTATGATGAAATTAAACGTTGTTCCACATGAAACGCATGTGAAGAGCCGATTGCTACTATGAATAAACATGGTTTTTTTATGCATGCGCACTTGAGGTTTTTGTAAGCGGGCGGGGTTTCTGAATAATGATTTAAAGATGAGTTATTTTTTAAAAAATTACCAAATGATTCAAAACTAATAGGTCATTAGCTTTTTGATATCTCATGAATCAATAAGGCTAGGGACCTGTATGAGAGGTCGTTGGACTTGAGGTGACAATCTGTTTTTGAATATATTATTTATTTATGTCAAAAGGGCCTAACTGCACTTTTGTTAATATCTTGCTAACTAATAATCAGAGAGGGTCAAGTGAGGTGTCAGAAAACTCAGGATTGTCAACCCTTTTAAATGACCAACGAACTCACTCAAAAGATCTAAGGTCATTAGCTTTTTAATATCTCATGAATCAATAAGGCTAGGGACCTGTATAAGAGGTCGTTGGACTTGAGGTGACATTCTGTTTTTGAATATATTATTTATTTATGTCAAAAGGGCCTAACTGCACTTTTGTTAATATCTTGCTAACTAATAATCAGAGAGGGTCAAGTGAGGTGTCATAGGACTCAGGATGGTCAACCCTTTTCCATGACCAACGAATTCACCCAAAAGATCTAAGGTTATTAGCTTTTTAATATCTCATGAATCAATAAGGCTCGGGACCTGTATGAGAGGTCGTTGGACTTGAGGTGACATTCTGTTTTTAGCCTACTTTCGATTTTTGCAAAAAATGAAAGTAGACTTATGAGATCAACACAGGGCGAAAAAAGTGTGTCTGTCTGTGTGTGTGTATGTGTGTGTGTGAGTCTGTGTGTGTGTGTGTGTGTATGTGTGTGTGTGAGTCTGTGTGTGTATGTGTCTGTGTGTGTGTGAGTGTGTGTACTCTGAATGTCTGTCCCCCCCACCCTATCAATTCGAACACGGTGAATGCGAATTGAACGAAATTTGGTACAAAGGTAGCACTAGCAAAGGACACCTCAGTGTCATGTTTTATATCGCCGCCATCTTTACTAAAACTGAATGGCGGCCACTCAAACGTTCAAAACGTAAAATCAAATAACGACTAACCAAATCATCCGATCTCTACCAAATTTGGTAACAACATACCTTCCTATAGGACGCGTCTTGTGACCAAACTACAAGGTCGTCCGCCATACCATTTCAGGATGGCGGCCGTGCGAATTATGCAAACTTTATAATCCATATCATGGGACCCACCAGTTCCGATTATCGAGCCGAGAATCGTTTTAACTGTTCTAAAGGAAGAGGCACGTTCGAAATTAAAAGTTTATTTTGTAATACTATAGTGCAGACGTGATTTTAAAAAGCTGAGCTGATTCAGTAATAAGACAAGATGGCAGCGGATATCTTGTGCCTGACTTATATTTCACTAATTTGAGTATTGCATGCAATATAGCGTACTGATACAAAATATATAAACTTTGTATGAAATGCTTTATATGTAAATAATATACTCCAGTGATGAAATCGTTTAGTATAAATCATTATTTGCTAACAAGTTCTATGTAAGTCATTTTATATAGAACGATATTCGTTGACACAATTAGCTCAGTGGTAGAGCGTTAGCCTATCGCTCAAATGCCTATGGTTCAAACCCGATCAAAGCTAGGTTTTTTGCTAAGATCTAAGGTCATTAGCTTTTTAATATCTCATGAATCAATAAGGCTAGGGACCTGTATAAGAGGTCGTAGGACTTGAGGTGACATTCTGATTTTGAATATATTATTTATTTATGTCAAAAGGGCCTAACTGCACTTTTGTTAATATCTTGCTAACTAATAATCAGAGAGGGTCAAGTGAGCTGTCATAGGGCTCAGGATGGTCAACCCTTTTCCATGACCAACGAATTCACCCAAGAGATCTAAGGTTATTAGCTTTTTAATATCTCATGAATCAATAAGGCTCGGGACCTGTATGAGAGGTCGTTGGACTTGAGGTGACATTCTGTTTTTAGCCTACTTTCGATTTTTGCAAAAAATGAAAGTAGACTTATGAGATCAACACAGCGCGAAAAAAGTGTGTCTGTCTGTGTGTGTGTATGTGTGTGTGTGAGTCTGTGTGTGTGTGTATGTGTGTGTGTGAGTCTGTGTGTGTGTGTGTCTGTGTGTGTGTGAGTGTGTTATATTGTGCATATTATGGTGTAAAATATATATTTAATTAAAACATAATTCGCCAGCAGATTTACTCGAGACATCTAGCTGCCAAAAAGGTAACTGCATGCCGACCTACTTATTAACTTCCTGATTTTATTGAAAAGTTTCTTCTTCTGGCCGCTAGAATGCACTCGCTCTGTTAGGATTATATTCTTCGATATTTCACCTCTAGATGTCACGACTAGTCTACGTGGGGCTCCATTGATTACTATACCATTGACATTCTATGCGCGTCGAATTTGAAGAATGACAAGATGATACTACGATACATTTTTACTTTTTATTTTAAAGGGTTTGTAACAGCCTATTTTGCGTTACTTGAAAATGTTATTTGAAGTAAAGAACAAAACGATTTCACATAGTAACTGAATTCAAGCCGTTGGTGTTAGTTCAGGTTATTAATTACTACTTTTATTTCAGGCAAATAGCAATCGAAAATATCCACATAGTTTGTATACACACGTCTCTGTAGGGTCATGGAAAGATTTGTTAATTCAATTAGGGTTGTGAAAGCCATGCACAACCAGACGCGTAAAGACATGCCTCAACTCAAAGTTGGATGTTGCCCACGGCAGGTCGTATATGTAATAATAATAATAATAATAATAATAATAATAATAATAATAATAATAATAATAATAATAATAATAATGTTATTGGTTTTACATCCCTTTTAACTACTGCTGCTTTTAGAGACGCCGGGGTGCCGGATTTTGGCCCAAGTGGGATCTTTAACGTGCCAGTAAATGTACTGACACGGCTCCCTCGCATTTGTGCACCCTCAAATGCCAGCTGACTGCGCCAGGATACGAACCTGCAACCTAGGGCTCAGCAAGCGAGAACGTTACCGCTGAGCCACGCAGCCAGTCCGGTCGATTATGTCTCCAGATCCATAACATTCTTGATATACTTCTTATCTTTCTTTCTTTCTTTCTTTCTTCAATGATGGTAGCAGTTTTTATCTAGATTGTGGCGTTTGGTAGAGGTAAATCGTTTCTAAGGTCTTCAACAAAGAATAGTTCTATTATACTCTTTGATAATAACAACGAGTTATAACTATACTCATACATTTAGGAGAAAGTAGGCTATATGTTCTTTACTGAACATCTTGTTGAATATATTATTTATTTATGTCAAAAGGGCCTAACTGCACTTTTGTTGATATCTCGCTAACTAATAATCAGAGAGGGTCAAGTGAGGTGTCATAGGACTCAGCATGGTCAACCCTTTTCCATGACCAACGAATTCACCCGAGAGATCTAAGGTCATTAGCTTTTTAATATCTCATGAATCAATAAGGCTAGGGACCTGTATAAGAGGTCGTTGGACTTGAGGTGACATTCTGTTTTTGAATATATTATTTATTTATGTCAAAAGGGCCTAACTGCACTTTTGTTAATATCTTGCTAACTAATAATCAGAGAGGGTCAAGTGAGGTGTCATAGGACTCAGGATGGTCAACCCTTTTCCATGACCAACGAATTCACCCAAAAGATCTAAGGTTATTAGCTTTTTAATATCTCATGAATCAATAAGGCTCGGGACCTGTATGAGAGGTCGTTGGACTTGAGGTGACATTCTGTTTTTAGCCTACTTTCGATTTTTGCAAAAAATGAAAGTAGACTTATGAGATCAACACAGGGCGAAAAAAGTGTGTCTGTCTGTGTGTGTGTATGTGTGTGTGTGAGTCTGTGTGTGTGTGTATGTGTGTGTGTGAGTCTGTGTGTGTGTGTGTCTGTGTGTGTGTGAGTGTGTGTACTCTGAATGTCTGTCCCCCCCCCTATCAATTCGAACACGGTGAATGCGAATTGAACGAAATTTGGTACAAAGGTAGCACTAGCAAAGGACACCACAGTGTCATGTTTTATATCGCCGCCATCTTTACTAAAACTGAATGGCGGCCACTCAAACGTTCAAAACGTAAAATCAAATAACGACTAACCAAATCATCCGATCTCTACCAAATTTGGTAACAACATACCTTCCTATAGGATGCGTCTTGTGACCAAACTACAAGGTCGTCCGCCATACCATTTCAGGATGGCGGCCGTGCGAATTATGCAAACTTTATAATCCATATCATGGGACCCACCAGTTCCGATTATCGAGCCGAGAATCGTTTTAACTGTTCTAAAGGAAGAGGCACGTTCGAAATTAAAAGTTTATTTTGTAATACTATAGTGCAGACGTGATTTTAAAAAGCTGAGCTGATTCAGTAATAAGACAAGATGGCAGCGGATATCTTGTGCCTGACTTATATTTCACTAATTTGAGTATTGCATGCAATATAGCGTACTGATACAAAATATATAAACTTTGTATGAAATGCTTTATATGTAAATAATATACTCCAGTGATGAAATCGTTTAGTATAAATCATTATTTGCTAACAAGTTCTATGTAAGTCATTTTATATAGAACGATATTCGTTGACACAATTAGCTCAGTGGTAGAGCGTTAGCCTATCGCTCAAATGCCTATGGTTCAAACCCGATCAAAGCTAGGTTTTTTGCTAAGATCTAAGGTCATTAGCTTTTTAATATCTCATGAATCAATAAGGCTAGGGACCTGTATAAGAGGTCGTAGGACTTGAGGTGACATTCTGATTTTGAATATATTATTTATTTATGTCAAAAGGGCCTAACTGCACTTTTGTTAATATCTTGCTAACTAATAATCAGAGAGGGTCAAGTGAGCTGTCATAGGGCTCAGGATGGTCAACCCTTTTCCATGACCAACGAATTCACCCAAGAGATCTAAGGTTATTAGCTTTTTAATATCTCATGAATCAATAAGGCTCGGGACCTGTATGAGAGGTCGTTGGACTTGAGGTGACATTCTGTTTTTAGCCTACTTTCGATTTTTGCAAAAAATGAAAGTAGACTTATGAGATCAACACAGCGCGAAAAAAGTGTGTCTGTCTGTGTGTGTGTATGTGTGTGTGTGAGTCTGTGTGTGTGTGTATGTGTGTGTGTGAGTCTGTGTGTGTGTGTGTCTGTGTGTGTGTGAGTGTGTTATATTGTGCATATTATGGTGTAAAATATATATTTAATTAAAACATAATTCGCCAGCAGATTTACTCGAGACATCTAGCTGCCAAAAAGGTAACTGCATGCCGACCTACTTATTAACTTCCAGATTTTATTGAAAAGTTTCTTCTTCTGGCCGCTAGAATGCACTCGCTCTGTTAGGATTATATTCTTCGATATTTCACCTCTAGATGTCACGACTAGTCTACGTGGGGCTCCATTGATTACTATACCATTGACATTCTATGCGCATCGAATTTGAAGAATGACAAGATGATACTACGATACATTTTTACTTTTTATTTTAAAGGGTTTGTAACAGCCTATTTTGCGTTACTTGAAAATGTTATTTGAAGTAAAGAACAAAACGATTTCACATAGTAACTGAATTCAAGCCGTTGGTGTTAGTTCAGGTTATTAATTACTACTTTTATTTCAGGCAAATAGCAATCGAAAATATCCACATAGTTTGTATACACACGTCTCTGTAGGGTCATGGAAAGATTTGTTAATTCAATTAGGGTTGTGAAAGCCATGCACAACCAGACGTGTAAAGACATGCCTCAACTCAAAGTTGGATGTTGCCCACGGCAGGTCGTATATGTAATAATAATAATAATAATAATAATAATAATAATAATAATAATAATAATAATAATAATAATAATAATAATAATAATAATAATAATAATAATAATAATGTTATTGGTTTTACATCCCTTTTAACTACTGCTGCTTTTAGAGACGCCGGGGTGCCGGATTTTGGCCCGAGTGGGATCTTTAACGTGCCAGTAAATGTACTGACACGGCTCCCTCGCATTTGTGCACCCTCAAATGCCAGCTGACTGCGCCAGGATACGAACCTGCAACCTAGGGCCCAGCAAGCGAGAACGTTACCGCTGAGCCACGCAGCCAGTCCGGTCGATTATGTCTCCAGATCCATAACATTCTTGATATACCTCTTATCTTTCTTTCTTTCTTTCTTTCTTTCTTCAATGATGGTAGCAGTTTTTATCTAGATTGTGGCGTTTGGTAGAGGTAAATCGTTTCTAAGGTCTTCAACAAAGAATAGTTCTATTATACTCTTTGATAATAACAACGAGTTATAACTATACTCATACATTTAGGAGAAAGTAGGCTATATGTTCTTTACTGAACATCTTGTTGAATATATTATTTATTTATGTCAAAACGGCCTAACTGCACTTTTGTTGATATCTCGCTAACTAATAATCAGAGAGGGTCAAGTGAGGTGTCATAGGACTCAGCATGGTCAACCCTTTTCCATGACCAACGAATTCACCCGAGAGATCTAAGGTCATTAGCTTTTTAATATCTCATGAATCAATAAGGCTAGGGACCTGTATGAGAGGTCGTCGGACTTGAGGTGACACTCTGTTTATGAATATATTATTTACTTATGTCAAAAGGGCCTAACTGCCCTTTTGTTAATATCTCGCAAACTAATAATCAGAGAGGGTCAAGTGAGGTGTCATAGGAATCAGGATAGCCAACCCTTTCCATGACCAACGAATTTACCCAAAAGATCTAAAACAGCAAGGTCATTGACCTATGATTTTATAAACTAATAATCAGAGAGGCTCAAGTGAGGTGTCATGGGACTCAGGATGGTCAACCCTTTTCCATGACCAACGAATTTACCCAAAAGATTCAAAACAGCAAGGTCGTTGACCTAATATTTTATAAACTAATAATCGAATATCAACTTGTGAGGTGGCATAGGACTTAGAATGGTCAACCCTTTCCTATTGTAACCCCGCACATTAACGGCACTGGCAAGCAGCACGTTGGTAACTCGATAGCCAACGCTTTGCTTACCAGAATGAGACGAGTACGGGAAGCGTGGATGGGCCAACTTACCTGTATTCAGAGGTCCGGGTCACTTCCGCAGCAAAACCACCTCCAGAAGACAAGTCCCGACAGAAGAGCTCCAAAAGGGGTGGAAGGAAGAAGGAGAAGGGGACAACACACACAGGCTATCGTACAAACACCCCCCCAAAACCAACGGAACACCCGTCGGTGAAATAATGCCACAACAGTAGTTAAAAGGAATAAAATAAAGTTTAATAGTTAAAACTTCCACCAGGAAAGAGAACATGCATCAGCCAACACAAATTTCCAAGAAGGCCAGATAGCGCCTAACATGCTTGCTTGCAAAAGCCAAGAAGAGGAAAGACTTAATTTAAAATAAAAATAAAAAATATTAAACAGCCCAAAGGTTAAAATAGAAATTACATGCACAACACAATGAGAAAGGGCTTGATAAATTGCAAGGAAATGCAATCACGATCCGACATGCAGATGTTGAGGCCATGCCAAAAAATAAGGATTGAAATTAAATTAAATTTTAATTTAAAAAAAAAATTAAATTGGAAAGAAAATAAATAAATAAATGATATGTACGCCGGCGAAAAACACAAGGACATTTACCAAAAATCACAAAATTAACATTAACAAGATTACATTTTAAAAAAAGGGATGAAGCTAACACACAACACGACTGTTTTTGAGACCCGCGCCAAACGACTGACCACGAGACCACAATGCATCACGGCAAACAGCAGACATGGCGACACAAAAACATGCCAGATCGAAATTACGGCAAACAATTAATTAAATAAATTTTATCATCAGCGTAAGGAAATGTACGGCGGAAAACAATTACATTTAAAAACTATTACAAGAGTAAAGGGCACGGATCATGAATAAATTAATTTGAATACAATATCAATCATAAGATTGGCAAACGAAAATAAATAATACTTTAAACGAGAAATAAACTAATAAATGTGTCTCCAGAAGGTAAACAAAAAATAAATAAGAAACCTAATATATATAAGGAAACGCTATTAAAACGTAAAAGAAATTTTTGGCTTACAAGCCAGAACATAACAGAAGATCAACATTCGTACACGGCCAAATTGGGACTCCCAAAATAAAATAATTAGATAAATTAAATAAGGTTTCAAAACATACCTTAATAAGGCCTTTGGGGAGACACTGATGATAAAACAAACATAACACTAATAAATAAATTTAAAAAAAATGAAAACTGCCCAGATGACTGTTGCTGGCACACGCAACCATTGACACTAAACATCTTCAAGTTTTCTCATTCCGGCGAAAATAAGGTAGACCATGTTTCAGGGGCGACGATCCCACTTCCTACCCACTGCGGTTTACGTTTTTGTAATGTAATTCCATTTCTTGGTGAGGCGAGGGCCACAGGCTCCCGCCTCAATAGACAATCAAATTCACGATCACTCAGTTCAATCCAGACTGTTCAGTTACCGATGACAACACATAATGGCGCCGACAAGGAAGCCAGGCGCGCTGCATGCATGATATTTGGAAAATGCCCAATCACGGTTTTACACCTCAAACAACAATGTCATAAATAAGTTCATAATTTGGCGGTATCAAGAACACACACCGTTCTTTGTTTTATGACGTAGAATCATAATTGTTTTTCACTTATGTCACGAATTGGTAGAGTTTTAAAGGAAACACCAACGCACTCTATTGGTGAATAAGCAGGAACTACTTGGATCTTTCCAAAGTCCGACTGCAGCTACCATCTTGTGGACACAGACGGTACTGAGCGGCGAAGCGGACGATTCAAACTTCAAGTACAGCCTCCATGATTAAATACATGTTTGAAATAGTAGAGACGTGCCCTTGCACGTATCAGTCTCCCTCCCTTAAGCGTGAACACCGTTCACGAATATGCCAAGGCATAGACAGTACTCCATAACTTGTCGATTCACCAGAAATGTTTCCCGAAGATAATGTTCACCTGTTAACTCCAATTAATGGATGAAACCGCATCGTTTTGGTTAGGAAGAATGCAGGGTCAGATTATCAGTGATGGGATAATTGATCACCTCGCAAACCACTTAGTCAACAGCATCACTGTGTCCAAAAATCTTCAGAAACGTAGTACACCAGCACCAGCAGTGCTTTCAGAGTCCGCGACACGTTAGATACATTTTCAATAAGTCCAATTTAGTTCGCTTTAAACGAAGTAGGTGGAAGCAATGTGCAATATATGATTCGACGCGTGGGCAGCCATTTACAAAAATAGAAGTTAATCTAATTTCAAAAAAGGATTACAGAATTTACAATATCTTACTACATTTTACAAAAAGCAACAAGGTTGAATTTAAATGAAGAAAATTTTTCTGACCATGCCCTAGATCCGTGCTTACAAAATTTCATTAACAAGTTTACCTTTTTACAGATTCGAAATACATTTCAAGATTACAAGAGTTAGACGACTATACATTTAGAAGGAACTCCGGTAGAGGAATGACCACTACAATTCCCAAAGGGAACAGGAATACAAGGTTACCATGAGTTAGGTCTCCCACCGAGCCCAACTTACATGTTAGCATCTCCTATGAAACATCAAAATTAGGTACGCTTTTACAAATTACCATTACAATGGGAACTTCCCAACATTTACATTTTGTATCCCACCAGAGTTTGCAAATCCAATTAAATTCAAAATTCCACAAGGAACAGGAGCTTGAAGGCTTCAATGAAGGTTAGGGATACTCTACATTATACAAAATTTGTTTTACAAAATTTACGGTAGCATTTCCTCATTAGACACCTCTCCACCTCGCTTAATGTGTGATAGATGCACTCTTGAAATTTTGTTTGCTTTGGGCTTAAGGTTTAGAATAGGAGAATTAATTAATCTGACATATATGCCTCTACATAGTTGGTTCGTGACCGCACGCATTACTTGGCATGTGGTGTATTCTTTGAATACACGGTACCTAAGATATAATGTCTACTGCTCCTTGCATGTTCATTTCTTCCTTCCTCTTTGCCAAACACCAACAGTGGTCTTTTGTTTTCTCCTTGTTGGGCAAATCTCTTATGTCTTCATAAGTATGTTTCAGATATATAACTTCTGTGACCCACCTAGCGTCATCTAGTAGCGAACCTCTGAAGCTACTCAATTCCTCATCGTGCAAGAGGACTTACATATCCATCTGGCCACCAGATCTTGTTACTATCGCCAGCTATTTTCTCCTTGAGCAAGAGGACTACGTCTACTGTTTCACTCACCATGCTGCGCTAATATCGCCTACTATCAATTCGTAGAAGACCATCCATCAAGAAGAACATTTATTTTTGATAAGTTGGTTATGCTGATATGTATACCTTTTGTTTCCTACCCCCACTCTTTTCCCTTCCTAGGACCTTCTGTGCTTCGTTGAGCAAGTCTCACTTCTCAGTCGGCAGTTGAATCAATCAGTTAAGGCTCAACCAGAGCTAGCCTCCTGACCTAACGAGGCATTTTTTAAATTCCACGCCATGTTGGAACTCTAGGCATCAGTGAGGAACTTCACTTCGACATGCAACAAAGATAAGTACCTTCTTCAAGTTTTAACCTCATCCTCATGGTTTTAACTTCCACGTGTTTTCAATGATACTTTTATAGACAGTGTGAAAGTATTTATTTTGGGGCAAAAATCATTCTTCGTGGGATTTGCCATGTTAAGCTTTCGCTTGTATAAGCCGACCTTACTATAAAGAGCTTTTCTTAAGCTATTCAAATGAGAAATCCTCTCACTACGTGGGATATTATCTAATTACCCACTGTCTATAATTCTACAAGCTAGTTCCTCCGCTGGATTTACATTAGCCCCATTTTACTGCTAAGATTGTTCTGGAACCTTCTAGATTCTGTACTCAATCTACAAGTCCTGCCGTCATGTATTTCTCACGTACCTGTGAGAATTCTGTTTAAAATTGAATTATCTTACTTCTAAATTACTACATAGTGAAGTTTCGTCCACCGCGGGAATTTTCTATAGCGCATTTAATTGTAATTTACAATTTTCTCAAGAAATAGACTCTCACTTATCTAGTGAAACCAGTTATTTTCATGATTGCAATAACTTTCTTTTCCATAAACTTTGTGTCTCCACAGTGAACTTTTCATACATTTCAATGAACTATAGTGAAAACCAGTGCTTGCTCAACTTTTCTACCGCGTCGCGATCGTCCGCTTATATTCAAATAAGGCCATGAACATTTTCCTTAATTCCCATTTCTCTTTCCTAAACCTCTTACTAACAATCTGCAAAAAACTTTTAATCTAGGTCTGTTCCAATAAGGTGTCATTCCAAGAAGTGCCCTTCCATTTTGTTGGTTTATCATTAAGTATCTCTGTATAATTACGTGTCTAGCACACGTTTCAAACTTACATTGTTCCTCCCTTCAAAAGCAGGGAAAACAATTCTCTCAACTCTTGAGTGAGTTATTTTTTGGTCTCGCTAAATGAAAACTGCCTCATTTAACTTGCGAGTCCTATTTAAAGTATAGGAGGTCTAGAACCTTCCTTTTGATTAACTTTTCAGGTTCACAGTAAGTGACCTGCTCTCTTTGTATAATTCTCACAAAGGAATTCTGTTTAAATATAAGAAGTTGTAGGAACTTCCTTTTTATTCTTTAAGTTTTCTATTTTGTTAGCTTCGAAGTTGTTATTCTCGTTAGAATGTTCTTTCAGAGGTTTCTTATAGTACATTGCTTGTACTCCTGTAAATGTTAAAACTTTAATTATTCCATTTTGCCTATTTATTAAATCTTACCAAGATTTTAATACAAGGTTTAAAACCCTTAAGAATTGTTATTTGCCTGGAGCAATTTCTGAATGTTGTTGGAGGTCTGCGACCCCAAATTGTTAACAAGATTGCAAAATATTTAATTGTCAAAAATATTAACTTCTTTAAATTGTTAAATAAATTAAATATTTGTTTTTGGATTCATCATTTCTCTGATACTACAGTTAGGCAGGATCCTGGCTTTCCTAGCTCTTCCTAGGTTTATGCCCTCGTTCATGCTCAATAAAGCTTTTACTATCTGTCTGGCCAGACCATCACCCTTCCCTATAGTACTTTTATTCGTGCTTGGAAGGAAATACACTAAAGCCTCTCTCTGGCAAACTGCCCAAGTCTTAGCTGCGGTTCCCGTTAGCTTCGACCAAGCTCGTATCCACTTTAGGTATCCGAGCACGGATTTGCGGTGGCAACCGCTTCTAAATGTATTGAAAGTCAAATTCATAACTTTTGTGGGACTCTCCTCCTATTTTTCTATCCTTCTTCTCCAATCCCAAATCTACTTCCTTCTCTTAATCATCTTCCCTTGGTGGGTGGGTTATTCCTCAGTCAATAAACTACCCAAAGATTGGTACCAGAAACCCGGGAGAGTCCATTTTTTATTTCTATTGTTTGTCAAGTGTCATTTGACAATACTTGGCAAATTATTAATATCTGCTTTGGATTTTTCAGCTATATCTACGTCGTGCAAAGCCTGTGAACGGGAAAGAGGCCGCTCTTGTCTCCTTTGGTGTGTCCTGTTCTTTCTACCCATTTGCTGCTACAAGCTTGACAGCATCACCAAGGTTCTACAGTTTCGTGAGTTGTATTTCAATTTATTCTTTTTGTCATGGCTCCTGCTGAAAAAGATGAAACTCTCATTGCTAGACGTTCTTCCTATAAAGGGCAACTCACTAGATTCCGAAATTTTATCAACAAGTTAAATCCCGCCGAGTGTGATTTAGATATCTTAACACAACGCCTTAAGTTGTACGAACGGTCATATGATTATTATGACCAAATTCAAACCGAGATTGAATCCGCTTGCCCAGACCTTCAATCGGATCGGGACGAGGTCGAACCCTTGTACTTTGAAGGGATTGCAAAGGCCCACCAACTGATCCGCAATATCTCAGAACCGGACACTAAGGTCATCAATCCGGCCCAGTTAGCACCCGCTTCAGTTCACAAGAACAAACCGAAACCGTTACTTCCTAAGATAAGCCTACCGCACTTCTCAGGCAAGGAAGGTGAATGGTATTCTTTTTACGAACTTTACTGCTCCCTAATTCATGAAAATATCGAGATCCCAGACATACATAAATTTTATTTCCTCCGCACGTCTTTGGAAAGCGAGGCCTTAGCCTTGGTGGAGTCACTGCCTTTAAGCGCAGACAATTACCACATCGCCTTTAATCTCCTTAAAGAGAGATATGGCAATTTACGTTTGAGTGTAGCTCGCCACATACGTTGTCTTTTCAACTTGCCAGCCGTCAAACCTAATGACGTCACCTCTTTAAGAGACCTCTTAGATTCTATACAGTTGAATGTCAGAGCATTATACCAACTCAATCAGCCTGTCCAAACATGGGACACCATACTCATTCATCTGGCTACATCAAGATTCGATTTTTCAACTTTAAAGGCTTGGGAAATTGAACTCGCTCGCAAGGAAGAAATTTCCTTCGAACACTTAATCTCGTTTCTTAACAACCGATGCCAAGTCCTTACAGCACTCGCATTTCAGTGCGAAAAGGTCGAAACGAATCATCAGTCTCACATTTTTGAGAAAAACCTTGCTTCTTCAAAGGGACATCAGCCCCCATCAGTCGAGAACAAGCAAACCCGTTCTTCTTTCAATCATGCAAGAGAACATATCAGGCCGCTTAACAAATTGTTAAAATGCACGCTCTGTAAAAAGCTTCACACATTGTATTCGTGCAAATCTTTTAAAGAATTGTCTGTCGAAGATCGAAGGAAGTTTGTCTTAAATAGCAAACATTGTTTCAATTGCTTGTCACCTAAGCATTCTTCTTCGAACTGTACGTCATCAAATCTCTGTTTCCATTGTAAAAAACCGCATCATTCTTTATTGCACGTTAACGATAAATCGAGGTCATCAGCACCCGCCTCTTCAAGCTCCATGCAGAGCAGCTCCGAACAAACTAATGCTTCTTCCAGCATTTCCAACGCCGAAACTTTTCATAGTGCGCAAACCCTTTTGACCACTGTACAATTCGAAATCCAAGATAAATTTGGAAATTGGTTTAGAACCCGTGGTCTTCTCGATTCCGCTTCAACTCATAACTTTGTTTCGCAATCTTTGATTAAAAAACTAGGTCTTTCGTCATCGCCTACTTCTATCAATGTGACCGGCATTGACAATTTGAAAACTCAAGTCTTGCAGTCTTCAAAATTGAAAATCAGAGACGTTTGCCAAAGAAACACCAACCTTAATTTAAACTGTCTCATTCTTACCAGTATTGGCAAGGACACACCTAGCAGCTGTATTAATACCTCCGGATTAAAGATTCCTTCGCACTTAAGGTTAGCCGATCCTCAGTTTAATGCTCAAGGTCCCATTGATGTACTTTTCAGTGCCAATGTTTTTTGGAAGTGCCTTCGCAAACAAACACGCAAGTTATCCTCAACCGTGGTCGCCAGAGACACCGATTTTGGTTGGGTTATTACTGGTGAAATTCAGCATCCCAGTGTTCAAACCAAAGCGCAATGTCATTTCGTTACAGCTGACATAAATCCCATTTCTGAAAAAGAGAACGCTCATGTTTCAGATCTCAATATTTTTGAAAAACACTTGTCGAAACGATGTCTTATCGTGAACAACTGCGCTACCTCTGTAAGTTGTTTAAATGGTTTTTCCTTTTTCCCGCACAAGATGGCCATTCAAGTTCGCCTTGCTTTGTGTTATTTCGTCTATCTTCTTATGTCATTTTTATAGCAGTTAATTGCTTAAACTTTTTCTCGAAAACTATCTTCCCCTTGTGTAAAACCATGGCTATCAGTCACCATCACTTTGCTGTACGCCATGTTTCACTTCTTTCGCTATGTAGAAGGATGGCCACGGCCGGCTCCTCCCTCCTTCCTCACAATTGGAAGTCGCTCATGAAACCTTTTGAAAATCTGAATTCTATAGCATCTAGAATAACTATTCTTATGCATAACCTTCTTCTCAATGTCCCAGCTTGTCTTCTTTGCTCGGAAGAATTAAGCTTCTTTTTGTTGAAAATTGTCGGATTCCGTGATCCTCTCAATTATGCGAAATTGATTTCCTACTCTATTTCATATATCTTTAAATTGCTTTTTCACGTCCAAGTTACGATTGACTGCATTCCGTTCAACCTGAATATCTGCTTTAAGTTACAGCTGATTCAACCAGTGTTGTTTGTTTATTCTGAACTGCTTGTTTTTCAAACTTGTTTGTATACAAGCCTGAGGAAGGCCAAGTTGTTGTTTATTTCCTGTACGCTTGACAAAGGTCAAAACAAGTTTCTCTTATCTCAACTCTGGCTGATTGCCAACCATTGTCTGGCGAGTCTCTAATGCAAGTACAGAAGCCGCTCACCTACTTCCCAAAATAAACTTGTTCCGTTTAAGGACTCTTTCAGCTATTTATATGTCTTATCTCGTTGTACTATGTGTGTCAAGGTCGTGCTTGTTTACGTCTCTCACTTACTCACGCTCGTATCTTACAATTGTTTCGATTCTTGCTTCAAAACTTCGTTGCGTATTTCTCACGCGCTCATGTATTGCAATTTGCTTACATATTTTGAAATCTTAATGTTCATTGATGAACAAACTTACTTTTTCTCGTCGTCACATTCGATGTGTTTTTGCATTCGTACTTGTTATGTCACGTTTCTCGCTGACTTAAGTATTTTTCTGAGTAACCCCTTTGATACTTATTATGACTTAAGGTCATTGTTTATGGCTACTAGGTTGTTACCTATGGCGTTCTTGCTTTCTACTTGCATAGTTCCTTTGTTTACTTGGTATATTCTTGTCCTGAATAGATGTACTTGTTTCTATACGCTTTGTTTAAACTCGTTAATTCTCCTTTTGCATTGTATCGCAATCTTTACTAGTGCTTTATTTCTCTCAGCTTCCAGCTATTTTGTGATTGAAAGTGTTGATAATTCTCGTTATTTAACTCCGCTTTCTAATGACCCTGATGACCTCCTTCCACTCACACCTGGTCACTGTCTTACACGTACTTCTCTCTTTGCCCATCCTCCCCTTCCTAATTCTTACAGGGATTCTAATCTACCTATCACTTGGTGTAAACTTGAAGCCCTCCGCAATTCTTTTTGGAAGAGGTGGAACTTGGAATATTTAACTTCCTTACAACGGAGACAGAAGTGGTTTCTTTCCAGTCCCGACATTAAGGTGGGGGACTTGGTCTTAGTTAGGGATGTTTCTCCCCCCCTAGTCTGGCCTTTTGGAAAAGTGACCGAGTGTTACCCTGGAGGGGATAGGAGAGTCAGGTTAGTCAGAGTCTTAACTATTAATGGTCCGATCACAAGACCACTGTCTTTGATCTCTCCATTACCTTTAAATGTGTACTTGTTTTTTTTTGTTCGCTGTTGGTGTCTGCCCTCCCAGTATGGTGTATTCTTTGAATACACGGTACCTAAGATATAATGTCTACTGCTCCTTGCATGTTCATTTCTTCCTTCCTCTTTGCCAAACACCAACAGTGGTCTTTTGTTTTCTCCTTGTTGGGCAAATCTCTTATGTCTTCATAAGTATGTTTCAGATATATAACTTCTGTGACCCACCTAGCGTCATCTAGTAGCGAACCTCTGAAGCTACTCAATTCCTCATCGTGCAAGAGGACTTACATATCCATCTGGCCACCAGATCTTGTTACTATCGCCAGCTATTTTCTCCTTGAGCAAGAGGACTACGTCTACTGTTTCACTCACCATGCTGCGCTAATATCGCCTACTATCAATTCTTAGAAGACCATCCAACAAGAAGAACATTTATTTTTGATAAGTTGGTTATGCTGATATGTATACCTTTTGTTTCCTACCCCCACTCTTTTCCCTTCCTAGGACCTTCTGTGCTTCGTTGAGCAAGTCTCACTTCTCAGTCGGCAGTTGAATCAATCAGTTAAGGCTCAACCAGAGCTAGCCTCCTGACCTAACGAGGCATTTTTTAAATTCCACGCCATGTTGGAACTCTAGGCATCAGTGAGGAACTTCACTTCGACATGCAACAAAGATAAGTACCTTCTTCAAGTTTTAACCTCATCCTCATGGTTTTAACTTCCACGTGTTTTCAATGATACTTTTATAGACAGTGTGAAAGTATTTATTTTGGGGCAAAAATCATTCTTCGTGGGATTTGCCATGTTAAGCTTTCGCTTGTATAAGCCGACCTTACTATAAAGAGCTTTTCTTAAGCTATTCAAATGAGAAATCCTCTCACTACGTGGGATATTATCTAATTACCCACTGTCTATAATTCTACAAGCTAGTTCCTCCGCTGGATTTACATTAGCCCCATTTTACTGCTAAGATTGTTCTGGAACCTTCTAGATTCTGTACTCAATCTACAAGTCCTGCCGTCATGTATTTCTCACGTACCTGTGAGAATTCTGTTTAAAATTGAATTATCTTACTTCTAAATTACTACATAGTGAAGTTTCGTCCACCGCGGGAATTTTCTATAGCGCATTTAATTGTAATTTACAATTTTCTCAAGAAATAGACTCTCACTTATCTAGTGAAACCAGTTATTTTCATAATTGCAATAACTTTCTTTTCCATAAACTTTGTGTCTCCACAGTGAACTTTTCATACATTTCAATGAACTATAGTGAAAACCAGTGCTTGCTCAACTTTTCTACCGCGTCGCGATCGTCCGCTTATATTCAAATAAGGCCATGAACATTTTCCTTAATTCCCATTTCTCTTTCCTAAACCTCTTACTAACAATCTGCAAAAAACTTTTAATCTAGGTCTGTTCCAATAAGGTGTCATTCCAAGAAGTGCCCTTCCATTTTGTTGGTTTATCATTAAGTATCTCTGTATAATTACGTGTCTAGCACACGTTTCAAACTTACATTGTTCCTCCCTTCAAAAGCAGGGAAAACAATTCTCTCAACTCTTGAGTGAGTTATTTTTTGGTCTCGCTAAATGAAAACTGCCTCATTTAACTTGCGAGTCCTATTTAAAGTATAGGAGGTCTAGAACCTTCCTTTTGATTAACTTTTCAGGTTCACAGTAAGTGACCTGCTCTCTTTGTATAATTCTCACAAAGGAATTCTGTTTAAATATAAGAAGTTGTAGGAACTTCCTTTTTATTCTTTAAGTTTTCTATTTTGTTAGCTTCGAAGTTGTTATTCTCGTTAGAATGTTCTTTCAGAGGTTTCTTATAGTACATTGCTTGTACTCCTGTAAATGTTAAAACTTTAATTATTCCATTTTGCCTATTTATTAAATCTTACCAAGATTTTAATACAAGGTTTAAAACCCTTAAGAATTGTTATTTGCCTGGAGCAATTTCTGAATGTTGTTGGAGGTCTGCGACCCCAAATTGTTAACAAGATTGCAAAATATTTAATTGTCAAAAATATTAACTTCTTTAAATTGTTAAATAAATTAAATATTTGTTTTTGGATTCATCATTTCTCTGATACTACAGTTAGGCAGGATCCTGGCTTTCCTAGCTCTTCCTAGGTTTATGCCCTCGTTCATGCTCAATAAAGCTTTTACTATCTGTCTGGCCAGACCATCACCCTTCCCTATAGTACTTTTATTCGTGCTTGGAAGGAAATACACTAAAGCCTCTCTCTGGCAAACTGCCCAAGTCTTAGCTGCGGTTCCCGTTAGCTTCGACCAAGCTCGTATCCACTTTAGGTATCCGAGCACGGATTTGCGGTGGCAACCGCTTCTAAATGTATTGAAAGTCAAATTCATAACTTTTGTGGGACTCTCCTCCTATTTTTCTATCCTTCTTCTCCAATCCCAAATCTACTTCCTTCTCTTAATCATCTTCCCTTGGTGGGTGGGTTATTCCTCAGTCAATAAACTACCCAGCATGGGGACACTGAGGAATTCAAACGCAGTTACAGTAACGACAAGAACGAAGAGGAAAATGGCAGTGCAGAAAATCAAACACCAATACACTCACACAAGGAACGAAATTGAGGTTCGACACCCGATGAGAATACAGCCGACATCCGCTCGGGTGAGAAAAATCCAACATAAAAAGAACTAAGTTCAACAGTACACGAAGTACAAATGAGGTTTCCTCGTTCAGGTTAAAGACACGAACACGTACAACCAAAGGATGCCTAACATGGCCCGAAAATACGGTTAGATGAGAAACAAGCCGCTCTTGTCGAAAGACGAGGCTAACAGAGAACACTTATGCACCATTCCAAACGATAAAGCCGAAAAATTTAGGATTATTAATCAAAAGCAGAAAATTTTACTCAACTACAGAGGCTGATGACCGAGATTGCCATAGCATGAACTAAAACAGAAGGCCTATGTAATTTACGGTTAGCATGAGGCAACAGGAGACCCTGATTTCCAGCAACAAGAGATTACTGGCTTTAAAAGTAAAACAAGCTGACTTACAGAACCTGATGACCCTAATGTCCAACAGAAATTTAACCCCAGTAATTTTAGAAGACCCTATATATATTAATTAAGCAGGAAAGCACATTACATTATGGCTGTTCACGAACTGAGATCTCATATTCACAACAACATATTCATCGCACAGCATACTCCAATAATAGCGATACATAATTTTTACCACCCACAAAAATAATTCCCATTAATACTCAAATATGCAAGTTATGTAGTCGTAGAGACATCATAACACAAACAAATACAATAAACAACACAATACCCTTACAATTACATTACACTACACATACCTGCATTTCATCGAACAGACCAGTCCCATACCAGGCCAGTTCGGATCGTGCAAGTCCTATATACAACCTGCCCAGGGATCAAACCAAGAAAGAATCCCATACCTCTAACCTAGCTAACCCCAGACAGTAGATATCTCCACGTAAAACACTCCTACATATTCGCTTTAGTTCAAAATTACAAGGAAAGCAACTAATAAAAATACGATCCTAACCTTACTTTTGCAAACAAAACAACGCCTGAATTACCCCACCCTACAAATCTAAATCAAAATCTAACGTTAACACATGCATACAGACATGATTTGCACAACATATACGCTTATCCCAGAACGATTGCAGTATAATGTAAATTTACGAACAAAAAATTACAAATCGCACACTGCGCTAAAAACACCTCAAAACAAACACTTACCTTGAAAGAGTTAGGGAAGAATTCCTAGCCAAAAAATAGTGACATGCATGTTAAATGTGCCTTCTGGCACCACAATAAGGACATAAGGCGGGCAGATTTCCATAGGTTAGCCCTTTTAATCGGACTACACTTTGCCATAACACCAATAGGCGTGACAGTTCCATAATAAATAATTTACGAGGACAGCATATCGCCACAGAATTTCATGCAAAGAAACATACAGGAACACAACAGTCTTCTTAAACACCAACACTGCCTCGACACCTGAAATTTCGACCAAAACATCATGCACAACGTAGCCCAGAACTGCATACGTCACCGCCAGCTTGGCTCGAGAACAGGGAGCTAAATTACAAAATAGGCACAAAACATCAGGCTACCAGCTTCCGACGGGGCTCCAGGATGCCTTCACACGCAGCATATAGGCTATCAGAACATTAAGAAATCCCATTTCCCATGCCAAGAACACATGTCAGACACTCACCGGGCTTCATCTTCAGTGGGGATGTTGCACACAAACAGGATAAAACTATAGTAGGAAACACCTCGCTTATAACAGGACACTTACATACAGCATATGGATATCCAGAGGCAAATATGAAACACAATAAACGACAAGGATTAGCATTACATAACATTAAGTGCACTTTCCTGACAAAATCCCACCAACAACTGACCCATCGTCACTAGAGGGGTCCATAAAACAGCCTGTGGGTACTGGGGAGGGGATAGTTACGGAAGTGAACATGAGCAGGATCTGCTACCAGAATGTAACCCCCGCACATTAACGGCACTGGCAAACAGCACGTTGGTAACTCGATAGCCAACGCTTTGCTTACCAGAATGAGACGAGTACGGGAAGCGTGGATGGGCCAACTTACCTGTATTCAGAGGTCCGGGTCACTTCCGCAGCAAAACCACCTCCAGAAGACAAGTCCCGACGGAAGAGCTCCAAAAGGGGTGGAAGGAAGAAGGAGAAGGGGACAACACACACAGGCTATCGTACAAACACCCCCCAAAAACCAACGGAACACCCGTCGGTGAAATAATGCCACAACAGTAGTTAAAAGGAATAAAATAAAGTTTAATAGTTAAAACTTCCACCAGGAAAGAGAACATGCATCAGCCAACACAAATTTCCAAGAAGGCCAGATAGCGCCTAACATGCTTGCTTGCAAAAGCCAAGAAGAGGAAAGACTTAATTTAAAATAAAAATAAAAAATATTAAACAGCCCAAAGGTTAAAATAGAAATTACATGCACAACACAATGAGAAAGGGCTTGATAAATTGCAAGGAAATGCAATCACGATCCGACATGCAGATGTTGAGGCCATGCCAAAAAATAAGGATTGAAATTAAATTAAATTTTAATTTAAAACAAGTAGTTCCGTGAAGAACTATACAGCCTATTTTCATATATCCTACTTATTTTAACTGCCACAATCAACATACAAAATTTCAGTTTAATTGCTGTAACAGATTCGTAGATATTGAGAACCGTCTAAATATTTCAGATGGTCGCCAGGTTGGATTTTTATTTTTGTACTATTACATTAAGATTATTGTGTACGTGTGGTATTCAAACTTCAATCGCATGATTAGACAACAAGAAGTAAAAACGAGATTTTAAAATTACGCACAGCAGCCATCTTGTGATAATGCAAACCATTGAAATAAATTAGATGCCAGTGGATCAACATTTGCATAAGCATTTAACGTGCAACGTTTCACGGCACTCGGATAGTTAATTCGCGAGAAACGTCCATTTAAATATTTATACTTCGCGTCACCGCCATGTTGGATTTGTGCTCACCAGGTTACTGAAAGTCCTATAGGTGAACATATGTTCATAGTCTCTATGAACATAAAAAAATCAGTTTGGTTGCTGTAAAAGATTCATAGATATTGAGAACCTTATAAATATTTCGGGAGCTCACCATTTAGGAGTGTTATGTGTATAGGCCATAGAGTTATGTACCATTCAAGGAAAATTATTGCCTAGGTTCATTATTCAAACTTTCACTTCGATCGCATGATTAAGACACAAGACATTAAAACTTAATTTTAAAATTTCGCACAGCCGCCATCTTGAGGTTATGTAAGCAATTGAATTAAATTAGATGGCAGTGCATTACAATCCGCAAAATCAATTACTGTACCACATTTCACTGCGCTCAGAGAGATAAATCACGAGAAAAGTCTATTAAAATATTTTAAATTCGCTTGGTCGCCATGTTCGTTTCGTACTTTACAGGTTTATGAAATATACATAGGTATACCTGTATCAGTACCCTTTATCACCGTACAAAATTGCAGGGTGATATCTGTAATAGTTTCGGAGATATAGAATGTCAGTGAAATATTTCGCACAGCCGCCATTTTGAGGTTATGTAAACAATTGAACTAAATTAGACTCCAGTACATTACAATGTGTATAGACATTTGCTGTACCAAGTCTCATTACATTTAGATAGTTAAATCGCGAGAAAAGTCTATTTAAATGTCTCAACTTCGCTTGGCCGCCATGTTGGTTTTGTAGTCACCAGGTTTTTGAAAGTCTCATAGGTGAACTTCTAGTAGTGCCCTTTATCACCGAACACAATTTCAGGGCGATATCGGTAATAGTTTCGGAGATATTGAATGCTAGTGAAATATTTCGCACAGCCGCCATGTTGGATTGGTGGGACGTAACAAAATTTGAAGGGCACGGTCGAGGTCGCCGGGAATAGTGCTATGAACTTACCGAGTTTCATTGAAATCGCTTCAGCCGTTTAGATTTTATTAGGGGGGGACACACACACGAATCACACACACACACACACACACGCACGCACACACACACGGACAAAAGGTGATCTCATAAGCCTATTTTTTCAAAATTGAAAATAGGCTAAAAATTAAATTGGAAAGAAAATAAATAAATAAATGATATGTACGCCGGCGAAAAACACAAGGACATTTACCAAAAATCACAAAATTAACATTAACAAGATTACATTTAAAAAAAAGGGATGAAGCTAACACACAACACGACTGTTTTTGAGACCCGCGCCAAACGACTGACCACGAGACCACAATGCATCACGGCAAACAGCAGACATGGCGACACAAAAACATGCCAGATCGAAATTACGGCAAACAATTAATTAAATAAATTTTATCATCAGCGTAAGGAAATGTACGGCGGAAAACAATTACATTTAAAAACTATTACAAGAGTAAAGGGCACGGATCATGAATAAATTAATTTGAATACAATATCAATCATAAGATTGGCAAACGAAAATAAATAATACTTTAAACGAGAAATAAACTAATAAATGTGTCTCCAGAAGGTAAACAAAAAATAAATAAGAAACCTAATATATATAAGGAAACGCTATTAAAACGTAAAAGAAATTTTTGGCTTACAAGCCAGAACATAACAGAAGATCAACATTCGTACACGGCCAAATTGGGACTCCCAAAATAAAATAATTAGATAAATTAAATAAGGTTTCAAAACATACCTTAATAAGGCCTTTGGGGAGACACTGATGATAAAACAAACATAACACTAATAAATAAATTTAAAAAAAATGAAAACTGCCCAGATGACTGTTGCTGGCACACGCAACCATTGACACTAAACATCTTCAAGTTTTCTCATTCCGGCGAAAATAAGGTAGACCATGTTTCAGGGGCGACGATCCCACTTCCTACCCACTGCGGTTTACGTTTTTGTAATGTAATTCCATTTCTTGGTGAGGCGAGGGCCACAGGCCCCCGCCTCAATAGACAATCAAATTCACGATCACTCAGTTCAATCCAGACTGTTCAGTTACCGATGACAACACATAATGGCGCCTACAAGGAAGCCAAGCGCGCTGCATGCATGATATTTGGAAAATGTCCAATCACGGTTTTACACCTCAAACAACAATGTCATAAATAAGTTCATAATTTGGCGGTATCAAGAACACACACCGTTCTTTGTTTTATGACGTAGAATCATAATTGTTTTTCACTTATGTCACGAATTGGTAGAGTTTTAAAGGAAACACCAACGCACTCTATTGGTGAATAAGCAGGAACTACTTGGATCTTTCCAAAGTCCGACTGCAGCTACCATCTTGTGGACACAGACGGTACTGAGCGGCGAAGCGGACGATTCAAACTTCAAGTACAGCCTCCATGATTAAATACATGTTTGAAATAGTAGAGACGTGCCCTTGCACGTATCACCTATGGCCAATGAATTTACCCAAAATACCCAATGCATCAAGGTCATCGACCTGAGATTTTATAAACTAATAATCGCATACGAACATGTGTGATGTTTACCATGTGTGGTGAAACATAGCTAGGTAGAGAAAGAATTAGTGTAGGCTACATGTATGGTGACTGACAAGTCTTTTACCATTGAAACTTGTTTTTCAGATCAAACTGCTGTATAGAGAGAGTATAGGTTGTAGGTATGGGTTAATAAATGACGAACGGTGTACACACAAACTCGGATTTATCGATTCAAGAATTAAGAGTAGACTATCTTTAATTGATTGGTTAAAGAGGATAGCTAAAACACACAAAAAAAAAGCTCAGTGGTTACCGGGACAAGATGGTCGCTACACACAACAAGCTTTAAATACTTGAGGCTAATAATCTATTCACACACACTCGCTTGTTCTAAACTAAACTGTGTTGCTGTCAGTGCTCAGACAGTAGGCTGATGACAAAATGCATTGCTAACAGAAATATAATCATTTCCGGTTGTATAATGTTACCAGCTATCCATTTTGTGTTGTAGTGTTAAGCACTTTTAGCTCTTGTACTGGTGGTCTTAACTCGATTTCCAGGTCTGAGGCCTAGAACGAGTCAAACTAAGAAACAAGGGCATGGTGGTGTAGTGGTTAAGCTGTTAGCCTTTTCACCAGGGTTCGATTTCAGGTTAATATGCATGTCATAAACATATTAAACAAAACAAAACAGAGATAACGTTTAAAACTGATTACATTTGTGTCTTTTCAAATTATTACTTGGATTACAAATACAAAGGTGAACTGGGTTTGATATACAGTTAATGCTGTCTATCACACACTAGACTGTAAGAAAGCCAAATAGCAAAAGGCGTAGGTAGAGCAGTGGTAAAATTGCTATATGTAGAGAACTACCTAGCGGTTTTATGAACTGGCAAAGCTATATCGCATAAACAGTGCAGGATACAATCCAGCAATCAAATTTGTATCTTGTGGAACAGAGAATATGCACTTTTACCTTGATGGATAGCAAATGAGTGCAGATGAATGACCTATGCATCAGCCTACCATAGGGTTATAACCACGAGGTGGAGGTGTGACTTCTATATTTTATTGTTTAGAGACATGGCTTTTTGTAACCAGTAGATTTAGTATTTTGTAAATATTCATTTTTGTAATTGTAAATAGTGGAAACATTTTTTTGTAATAGTAAATGTTAAATGTATATCTAAAAGTTATTGGGGATAAGTGTGCATGTCAAGGATAAATAGCGTGGTTGTATTTGTTTTCAAAGACAGGTATGATTGTGTGAATGTATGACTATAGATAGAATGATAGAGAGAGAGAGAAAGCTTGTGTGTGTGTGTGTGTGTGTGTGTAGCATTGATTTTTTAACTAAAGCAAACATGGCAAGGTAGGATGGTGGGGTAATTAATGTATATACTAAATGGTAAATAGTATACTGTATTTTTTTAACACTTGTGTTTTTTTAATGCAGCAGTAGATAGGTGTTATTTTGTAAAACAGTCTTACCTACAGTAGTAGTAGTAGTAGGCCTATATGTTTTTGGAAACAAACAGAAAGAGAATGCACTATTGCCATGGCCAAGCACTTCCATTGAGGTGATTTCAAGAAAATTTAAATCAGCAAATGTGCGTTTTACAAAACTAAACTTTCAGCATGGACTTAATCATAAACGTGTCGTCTGTGATATGGAAAAAAATAGGAAATCCATGTTTCCATATCAACACAATTTAAAAACTTAAAACTGACATTTAAAAACATGTAAATGGGAAATTGACAAATGAGTAAACAACAAAATGGAAAATTCTTGTTTCCATATCATGAAATCCAAGAACTTTAAACTGACATTTTCAAATCGTGTACATGGAAAATTGACAAATGGCAATGTGTGAAATGTGAAAATGAAAAAAAAAATGAACAAATGGCTATCATTATTTAAAAAAAATAAAAAACCGTCGTGTTCTATCGTTAAAGTGTGAATCAAACCACATCTACTCATTTGGATCACCCGAGACTGAGTAGACCTGTTTGAGTCCTAATATACTTTTAAAATTTTATGTTAAAGCTCAAATTGAACTCAAGAGCTTTAGAGTGCCAGCTAACTATTATAACCGTTACGTCACAAAGACAACTTTACACTACTCTTAATGAACAATAATAAGAAAAAGAATAATAAATGTTGAATTTTTTTAAAGGATGAACATGGTGACACTGTTTCTGTTGCACAGTCTGCTAGCTACTAGCCAGCAGCTGGGGTCTTAGAAAACGATACAGTTGACATTTTGTAATGAGATGTGACATGTTTCAAAGTACAGTATTATGGGTTGCTGTTGAGTAAAAACTAATCCTGTACAAGGAAGCAAGGGTTCGAACCCCTTACCTAACATTACTATAGCCTGAACATGGCTTGACGACACTGTATTATTATGATACTCGGTAAACAAATCATAGATAGAGTGTATTGTTTAAGATCACTTTCTTTCTGAACATAGGTGGAGACTGTTGATGGTTAACAATGGCATTAATATAGTAGGACGTGGGTATAGAAATTAAGAAAAAACAGACAATACCCATACAATATTTTTATTTATTTAATATAAGTACTTGTACAATAGTTACATTCAAAATACATTTGTTTTTCTCTATTACTATTTAGTCCTTTTTGATTCTCTTGCATATGAAGGGTCTGTGATGTTGACGACTCTTGAGATGTGGAAGATGGATTAAAAATAACTTTTACAGGAGGGGTTAATTGTTGCTCAATAAACACTACACTATTTTGAGTAGCAACATTTTTTTTCTTGTACTAGCTTTTTAGCATTGTCATGATTATTTGTTGACACCAACAGTGTTTCATCTGGTACACCACATTGATGATCACTCACACTTAAAACCTTACCATTTCTACTTTTTAGATTGCCTCGACATCTTTTTGACCTCTCTTTTGAACATCGCCAAAATATTATTCCTTTTACATTTTGACGATTAAAGTTATAAGAGTAGCCTTTATAGAGTACACGTTGTTTACCTTTGTTAGTTGTAGTAAGTTCCATAGTAGCAACTAACCTGTTAGTATGATTTGCTCACTACAAAGGTTATAAATGTTCTGATAATAAAATCATTTAGCGTTGGCTTTTATATTTAATATGTACAGTTTGAAGTGATAGCAAAAGTGAAAGCAAAATGGTAGCAGAGTGGTAGAAAATATAACATGTATTGTTAAGAAATAGTTTAAGCGGTTATGGTGATCCATTACATAATAATTTTAGCACGACGAAGCTCATTTTCTATATCCAATAGTTCTTCCTCATATTCAGTATAACCAGCCTGTTTATAGACATGCAGTTGCTGAAGCTGCCGGATTAGCTTACTTGGATTGTTCCAGTAGACAAATTTAACAAATGATTTTTTAGGTGTAAACAAAGCATTACCATTATCATTATTATCTTCATCATCAACATCATCATCATCATAACCATTATCATTACATCATCATCATTATCATCATCATCATGATCATTATAATCCTCATCACTATTACTATATAGTCCTTTTTGATCCTTTTGCAATACCACATTTTGCACAGTCTGTGTTGCCTTTGATAATGTTGGGAGTTTTTCAGACATTGACAACTGTCCTGACACGACTTTCTGAGGATATGATACATGCTTCTTAACAAACAATGCACTATCTTGAGCTGCAATATCTTTTTCTGGGACAAGTGTTTTAGCATTTTGAAGAGTTTCTTTAAACAGCAACGATGTTTTATCTGATACACTACATTGATGATCACTCACACGTAAGACATCACTATTTTTACTTTTCAGCTCACCTCGACACTGTTTTGAACGATGTTTTGAACAACGCCAAATAACAGTTCCATTTTTATTTGTTCGTTTTACAATAAATTTATATCCTTTATAGAATGCGTATGGCATACCGTTGCTATTTGTTGATACTTCCATGTCAATTGTCAAGCATGAACTAATCTCTAGCAAAGTTCACTCGATAATATAAATAATTTCTAAACCCCAGTAGTAAATAGTCAGTTGTTTTTGATCTATGCAAGCGTAAACATGTCACATACACTGGTGATGGATACTCAAGGCTTTAAGGTCAATGAAAACAAGTACAGTATATATTTAAATAGGTGGCTATCATTGATTGCACAACACGCGGGTTACCATATCTTTTTTTTCGGACTAGTGTTTTAACATTTGAAGAGTTTTTTTTAAACAGCAACGATGTCTTATCAGTCACACTACATTGATGATCACTCACACTTAAGACCTCACTATATTTAGCCCATTTTCAATTTTGAAAAAATAGGCTTATGAGATCACCTTTTGTCCGTGTGTGTGTGCGTGTGTGTGTGAGTGTGTTTGTGTGTGTGTGTGTGAGGTGTGTGTGTGTCCCCCCGTAATTAAATCTAAACGGCTGGAGCGATTTCAATGAAACTCGGTAAGTTCATAGCACTATTCCCGGCGACCTCGACCGTGCCCTTCAAATTTTGTTACATCTCACCAATCCATCACGGCGGCTGTGCGAAATATTTCACTAGCATTCAATATCTCCGAAACTATTACCGATATCGCCCTGAAATTGTGTACGGTGATAAACGGCACTACTAGAAGTTCACCTATGAGAATTTCGAAAACCCGGTGACTACAAAACCAACATGGCGGTCAAGCGAAGTTGAGACTTTTAAATAGACTTTTCTCGCGATTTAACTAACCAAACGTAATGAAACTTGGTGCAGCAAATGTTTATACACATTGTAATGCTCTGGAGTCTAATTTAGTTCAATTGTTTACATAACCTCAAAATGGCGGCTGTGCGAAATATTTCACTGACATTCTATATCTCCGAAACTATTACAGATATCACCCTGCAATTTTGTACGGTGATAAAGGGTACTGATACAAGTTTACCCATGTATATTTCATAAACCTGTATATTACAAAACGAACATGGCGACCAAGCGGATTTGAAATATTTTAATAGACTTTTCTCGTGATTTAACTCTCTGAGCGCAAAGAAATGAGGTACTGTAAATGATTTTACAGATTGTAATGCACTGCCATCTAATTTAATTCAATTGTTTACATAACCTCAAGATGGCGGCTGTGCGAAATTTTAAAATTAAGTTATTTTCTTGTGTCGTAATCATGCGATCAATGTGAAAGTTTGAATAATGAACCTAGGCAATAATAGTCCTTGAATTGTATATAACTCTATGGACTATACATATAACAATCCTAATGGCGAGCTTCCGAAATATTTAGATGGTTCTCAATATCTATGAATCTTTTACAGCAACCAAACTGATTTTTTAATGTTCATAGAGACTATGAACATATGTTCACCTATAGGACTTTCAGTAACCTGGTGAGCACAAATCCAACATGGCGGCGACGCGAAGTATAAATATTTAAATGGACGTTTCTCGCGAATTAACTACCCGAGTGCCGTGAAACGTTGCACGTTAAATGCTTATACAAATGTTGATCCACTGGCATCTAATGTATTTCAATTGTTTGCATAATCACAAGATGGCTGTTGTGCGTAATTTTATAATCCCTTTTTTACTTCTTGTGTTCTAATCATGCGATTGAAGTTTGAATAGCACATGTACACAATAATCTTAATGTAATAGTACAAAAATAAAAATCCAACCTGCGACTATCTGAAATATTTAGACGGTTCTCGATATCTACGAATCTGTTTCAGGAATTAAACTGAAATTTTGTATGTTGATAGAGGCAATTAACATGAGCAGAATGTATGAAAATAGGCTGTATAGTTCTACACGGAACTACTTGTTACTTTTTAACTCACTTTGACACTGTTTTGAACGATGTTTTGAACAACGCCAAATAACAGTTCCATTTTTATTGGTTCGTTTTACAATATACGTATAACCTTTATAGTATGCATATGGCTTACCATAACTATTCGTTGATACTTCCATATCAATTTTCAAGCATGAAATAATCTCCAATAAATTTCGCTCGATAATAGAAATAATAGTTTAAAGTGGGTGCGAAGGTGGGTGCAAAAGTGGGTGCAAAGGTGAGTGTAAAAGTGGGTGTAAAAGTGGGTGCAAAAGTGGGTGCAGTTTATAGTAGGCACCATTTTTACTACAATGTGATTTGAGTAAATGTAATTTCTAAACCCAAGTAGTGAGTAGTCAGTTAGTTTTGATTTATGCAAGCGTAAACATGTCTCATACACTGATGATGGATACTCAAGGCTTCTTGGTCAACAAAAACAAGTATATAGTTAAAGAGGTAGCTATTATTGATTGCACAACACTGAATCTATTTTTGAAATTTTGACAAAGGGTCTAAGTGCACTTTTGTTAATATCTCGCGAACCAATAAGACTACGGCATTGTATGAGGTATTGTTGGACTTTTTGCCGAAGACTGCTGGTAAACACCTATGTTCCCACGACCTTTTTAAAGATGGCGGCTGACCCACGAGGGGTGATTAAAACGTATTCCAAGCGACGCTTGTCGATAAGCAAACCAATAATCAAAGGGGGGTATGAGAGAGCTGGAGGCGATAACCCCTTTTGATTGATCCCTGTTGATTTTCCCCTTTGGACTGGTCCCCATTGACTAGTCCCTCTGGACGGGTCCTTTTTGAAGGGAGTCATTTATGACGGACCCCTGCTGACCGGTCATTGTGGACGGATCCCTGTGGACGGGTCCCTGTTGACAGGTCCTTTTGACTAATCCCTTTGGATCCGTCCCTTTGACATAATTTGGATAAATAGGGATCAGTCCAAAGGGACCAGTCCAAAGGGATTAGTCAAAAGGACCTGTCAACAGGAAACTAGAAACACTAGTCCGAAAAAGAAGATATGGTAACCCACATGTTGTGCAATCAATGATAGCCACCTATTTAAATATATACTGTACTTGTTTTCATTGACCTTAAAGCCTTGAGTATCCATCACCAGTGTATGTGACATGTTTACGCTTGCATAGATCAAAACAAGTGACTATTCACTACTGGGGTTTAGAAATTATTTATAATATCGAGTGAACTTTGCTAGAGATTAGTTCATGCTTGACAATTGACATGGAAGTATCAACAAATAGCAATGGTATGCCATACGCATTCTATAAAGGATATAAATATATTGTAAAACGAACCAATAAAAATGGAACTGTTATTTGGCGTTGTTCAAAACATCGTTCAAAACAGTGTCGAGGTGAGCTGATAAGTAACAAGTAGTTCCGTGAAGAACTATACAGCCTATTTTCATATATCCTACTTATGTTATTTGCCACTATCAACATACACAATTTCAGTTTGATTGCTGTAATAGATTCGTAGATACTGAGAACAGACTAAATATTGCGGATGGTGTTCATGTTGGATTTTATATATATATAAGTTCTAGAGTTATGTACTGTTACATGCAGACTATTGTGTACGTGTAGTATTCAAACTTCAATCGCATAATTAGGACACAAGAAGTAACAAGGATATTTTAAAATTTCGCATAGCTGCCATCTTGAGGTCATGGAAACAATTGAAATAAATTAGATGCCAGTGGATTACCATTCGTATAAGGATTTACTGTACCAAGTTTTACTGCACTCGGATGGTTAAATTGCGAGAAACGTCCATGTGAATATTTATAATTCGCGTCGCCGCCATGTTGGATTTTTGATCACTAGGTTATTTAAAGTCCTATAGGTGAACTTAAGTTCATTGCCCCTATGAACATTAAAAAATTCAGTTTGATTTCTATAATAGATTCGTAGATATTGAGAGCCGTCTAAATATTTCGGCTGGTCGCCATGTTGGATTGCTAAATGTATAGGCCATAGAGTAATGTACCATAAAAGGAAAATTATTGGGTAGGTTCATTATTCAAATTTTCACTTCGATCGCATGAATACATCACAAGAAATAAAAACTTAATTTTAAAATTCGCGCAGCCGCCATCTTGAGGTTATGTAAACAATTGAACTAAATTAGATACCAGTGCATTACAATGTGTATAAATATTTCCTGTAGCAGATTTCAGTGCGTTTGGAACTTTAAATTGCGAGTAAGGTCTATTTAAAATTTTCAAATTCGCACATAAGTGAACTTATAGTAGTTCCCTTTATCACCATAGAAAATGTCAGGGTAATATCGGTAATAGTTTCGGAGATATTGTATGCTGGTGAAATACTTTGCACAGCCACCATGTCGGATTGGTGGAGTCGTAACAAAATTTGAAGGGCACGGCCGGGTCGCCCGGAATGGTGCTATGAACTTACCGAGTTTCATTGAATCCCCTCCAGCCGTTTAGATTTTATTAGGGGGGACACACACGCGAATCACACACACACGCACACACACACGGACAAAAGGTGATCTCATAAGCCTATTTTTTCAAAATTGAAAATAGGCTAAAATAGTGATGTCTTAAGTGTGAGTGATCATCAATGTAGTGTACCAGATAAAACATCGTTGCTGTTTAAAAAAACTCTTCAAAATGCTAAAACACTTGTCCCAGAAAAAGATATTGCAGCTCAAGATAGTGCATTGTTTGTTAAGAAGCATGTATCATCTCCTCAGAAAGTCGTGTTAGGACAGTTGTCAATGTCTGAAAAACTCCCAACATTATCAAAGGCAACACAGACTGTGCAAATTGTGGTATTGCAAAAGGATCAAAAAGGACTATCTAGTAATAGTGATGAGGATTAGAATGATCATGATGATGATGATAATGATGATGATGATAATGATAATGGTTATGATGATGATGATGATGTTGATGATGAAGACAATAATGATAATGGTAATGCTTTGTTTACACCTAAAAATCATTTGTTAAATTTGTCTACTGGAACAATCCAAGTAAGCTATTCCGGCGGCTTCAGCAACTTCATGTCTATAAACAGGCTGGTTATACTGAATATGAGGAAGAACTATTGGATATAGAAAATGAGCTTCGTCGTGCTAAAATTATTATGTAATGGATCCACATAACCGCTTAAACTATTTCTTAACAATACATGTTATATTTTCTACCACTCTGCTACCATTTTGCTCTCACTTTTGCTATCACTTCAAACTGTACATATTAAATATAAAAGCCAACGCTAAGTGATTTTATTATCTGAACATTTATAACCTTTGTAGTGACCAAATCATACTAACAGGTTAGTTGCTACTATGGAACTTACTACAACTAACAAAGGTAAACAACGTGTACTCTATAAAGGCTACTCTTATAACTGTAATCGTCAAAATGTAAAAGGAATAATATTTTGACGATGCTCATAGGAGAGGTCAAAAAGTTGTCGAGGCAATCTAAAAAGTAGAAATGGTAAGGTTTTAAGTGTGAGTGATCATCAATGTAGTGTACCAGATGAAACACTGTTGGTGTCAACAAATAATCATGACAATGCCAAAAAGCTAGTACAAGAACAAGAAGTTCCGTGAAGAACTATACAGCCTACTTTTCATGCCAATGATTATTCTAATGAATATGAACCTATCTAGAATAATGACGAAATTAAGTTTCTAATGTCGAAATTTCCAATTAGTTCGAAATACTGTATACCTGGCATAATGTATCCTAATAGAGCACTACAGTTGGCAGCCCTGATGACTGAATATATTCTTAGTTCCGTCTCTTAAGGTACAAAATACAAAATTTGGTTGAAGTCCAATGAATAGCATGGACGTTACATGCAGTTAAGCATTGGATCTAACAGCGCGCGTAAAATCATGTTGGCAACAATGTCATGCATGTATTGGTCAGAAATAATCTGAAATAATATGATCTATTGTTGTGCCAATTTTGAATGAAATCCATTAGTTAGTATAGAAGTTACATGCATTTTAAAATTGGACCTATCAGCAGGCTTAGAATCATGTTGGCAGCACTGACGTATATTAGTTACTCCAATTTCGTCTAGAATGCCAGGTACTATACGTGTGCAAAGTTTAGAGCTATTGGCTTGCATACTTTCTGATATATTGATATTAGGGTAACAAAAATAGGGACAGCACATATTAACAGTTGGCAGCACTGGTTGCACCTTAGAATACGCATAGTCATATCTGTTATGGTACACATAGCACATACGAAATTTGTTTGAAATCCAAATGATAGTATGGAAGTTACATGTATTTAAAGTTGGACCTGTCAGCAGGCTTAGAATCATGTTGGTAGCACTGACGTATATAAGTTACTCCAAATTAATATAGAATGTCAGGTACTATACGTGTGCATAGTTTAAGGCTGTCGGCTTGCATACTTTCTGATATATTGGTATTTGGATAAAAAAAATTAGGAGCATTTATTAACAGTTGGCAGCCCTGGTAGGTCTTAAGAATACGCTCAGTCATATCTGGTTATGTACACATACAACATACGAAATTTGGTTGAATTCCAATTGATAGTATTGAAGTTATATGCATTTAAAAATTGGACTTATCAGGAGGCTTATAATCATTTTGGCAACACTGCCATGTTTAGCCTCCTGGAAATTAAACTGAAATATTATGATCTGTACGTGTGCCAATTTTGAAATCGCTCCCATTCATACTTTCCAAGATATCCAACATGGAGCTCAAATTTCAATTGCGATTTTTTAGCAGTTGGTAGCACTGACATAATTTTCAAATATGGCCGTGAGATATTCAGGTATAGATCTTTACTCCTACCAAATTTTGTTTCGATTGCTGCAGCCGTTTAGGAGTTGATAGGGGGGGACACACACACAGCCAGACAGACAGACAGAAGGACATACAGACGGACAGACAGACAGACAGACACACATTTGCCCGATCTCATAAGTCTACTTTTTCCTCATTTTTGCAAAATGTGAAAAGTAGGCTAAAAAAATGTTGCTACTCAAAATAGTGCAGTGATTATTGAGCAACATTTAACCCCTGCTGCAAAAGTTATGTTTAATCCACCTTCCACATCTCAAGAGTCGTCAACATCACAGACCCTTCATATGCAAGAGAATCAAAAAGGACTAAATAGTAATAGAGAAAAAAGAAATGTATTTTGAATGTAACTATTGTACAAGTACTTATATCAAATAAATAAAAATATTGTATGGGTATTGTCTGTTTTTTCTTAATTGCTATACCCACGTCCACTATATTAATGCCATTGTTAACCATCAACAGTCTCCACCTATGTTCAGAAAGAAAGTGATCTTAAACAATACACTCTATCTATGGTTTGTGTACCGAGTATCTTAATAATACAGTGTCGTCAAGCCATGTTCAGGCAATAGTAATGTTAGGTAAGGGGTTCGAAACCTTGCTTCCTTGTACAGGATTAGTTTTTACTCAACAGCAACCCATAATACTGTACTTTGAAACATGTCACATCTCATTACAAAATGTCAACTGTATCGTTTTCTAAGACCCCAGCTGCTGGCTAGTAGCTAGCAGACTGTGCAACAGAACACGACGGTTTTTTTTAAAATAATGATAGCCATTTGTTCATTTTTTTTTTCATTTTCACATTTCACACATTGCCATTTGTCAATTTTCCATGTACACGATTTGAAAATGTCAGTTTAAAGTTCTTGGATTTCATGATATGGAAACAAGAATTCCCCATTTTGTTGTTTACTCATTTGTCTATTTCCCATTTACATTTTTTTAAATGTCAGTTTTAAGTTTTTAAATTGTGTTGATATGGAAACATGGATTTCCTACTTTTTTCCATATCACAGACGACACGTTTATGATTTAGTCCATGCTGAAAGTTTAGTTTTGTAAAACACACATTTGCTGATTTAAATTTTCTTGAAATCACCTCAATGGAAGTGCTTGGCCATGGTAATAGTGCATTCTCTTTCTGTTTGTTTCCAAAAACATATAGGCCTACTACTACTACTACTGTAGGTAAGACTGTTTTACAAAATAACACCTATCTACTGCTGCATTAAAAAAACACAAGTGTTAAAAAAATACAGTATACTATTTACCATTTGCTATATACATTAATTACCCCACCATCCTACCTTGCAGTGATTGCTTTCGTTAAAAAATCAATGCTACACACACACACACACACACACAAGCTTTCTCTCTCTCTATCATTCTATCTATAGTCATACATTCACACAACCATACCTGTCTTTGAAAACAAATACAACCACGCTATTTATCCTTGACATGCACACTTATCCCCAATAACTTTTAGTTATACATTTAACATTTACTATTACAAAAGAATGTTTCCACTATTTACAATTACAAAAATGAATATTTACAAAATACTAAATCTACTGGTTACAAAAAAGCCATGTCTCTAAACAATAAAATATAGAAGTCACACCTCCACCGCGTGGTTATAACCCTATGGTAGGCTAATGCATAGGTCATTCATCTGCACTCATTTGCTATCCATCAAGGTAAAAGTGCATATTCTCTGTTCCACAAGATACAAATTTGATTGCTGGATTGTATCCTGCACTGTTTATGCGATATAGCATTGCCAGTTCATAAAACCGCTAGGTAGTTCTCTACATATAGCAATTTTACACTGCTCTACCTACGCCTTTTGCTATTTGGCTTTCTTACAGTCTAGTGTGTGATAGACAGCATTAACTGTATATCAAACCCAGTTCACCTTTGTATTTGTAATCCAAGTAATAATTTGAAAAGACACAAATGTAATCAGTTTTAAACGTTATCTCTGTTTTGTTTTGTTTAATATGTTTATGACATGCATACTAACCTGAAATCGAACCCTGGTGAAAAGGCTAACAGCTTAACCACTACACCACCATGCCCTTGTTTCTTAGTTTGACTCGTTCTAGGCCTCAGACCTGGAAATTGAGTTAAGACCACCAGTACAAGAGCTAAAAGTGCTTAACACTACAACACAAAATGGATAAGCTGGTAACATTATACAACCGGAAATGATTATATTTCTGATAGCAACGCATTTTGTCATCAGCCTACTGTCTGAGCACTGACAGCAACACAGTTTAGTTCAGAGCAAGCGAGTGTGTGTGAATAGATTATTAGCCTCATGTATTTAAAGCTTGTTGTGTGTAGCGACCATCTTGTCCCGGTAACCACTGAGCATTTTTTTTTTGTGTTTTAGCTAACCTCTTTAACCAATCAATTAAAGATAGTCTACTCTTAATTCTAGAATCGATAAATCAGAGTTTGTGTGTACACCGTTCGTCATTAATTAACCCATACCTACAACCTATACTCTCTCTATACAGCAGTTTGATCTGAAAAACAAGTTTCAATGGTAAAAGACTTGTCAGTCACCATACATGTAGCCTACAATAATTCTTTCTCTACCTAGCTATGTTTCACCACACATGGTAAACATCACACATGTTCGTATGCGATTATTAGTTTATAAAATCTCAAGTCGATGACCTTGATGCGTTGGGTATTTTGGGTAAATTCATTGGCCATAGGAAAGGGTTGACCATTCTAAGTCCTATGCCACCTCACATGTTGATATTCGATTATTAGTTTATAAAATATTAGGTCAACGACCTTGCTGTTTTGAATCTTTTGGGTAAATTCGTTGGTCATGGAAAAGGGTTGACCATCCTGAGTCCCATGACACCTCACTTGAGCCTCTCTGATTATTAGTTTATAAAATCATAGGTCAATGACCTTGCTGTTTTAGATCATTTGGGTAAATTCTTTGGTCATGGAAAGGGTTGGCCATCCTGAGTCCTATGACACCTCACTTGACCCTCTCTGATTATTAGTTAGCGAGATATTAACAAAAGTGCAGTTAGGCCCTTTTGACATAAATAAATAATATATTCAAAAACAGAATGTCACCTCAAGTCCGACGACCTCTCATACAGGTCCCTAGCCTTATTGATTTATGAGATATTTAAAAGCTAATGACCTTAGATCTTTTGGGTGAATTCGTTGGTCATGGAAATGGGTTGACCATCCTGAGTCCTATGACATCTCACTTGACCCTCTCTGAATATTAGATAGCGAGATATCAACAAAAGTGCAGTAAGGCCCTTTTGACATAAATAAATAATATATTCAAAAACAGAATGTAACCTCAAGTCCAACGACCTCTCATACAGGTCCCTAGCCTTATTGATTCATGAGATATTAAAAAGCTAACAACCTTAGATCTTTTGGGTGAATTCGTTGGTTATGGAAAAGGGTTGACCATCCTGAGTCCTATGACACCTCACTTGACCCTCTCTGATTATTAGTTAGCAAGATATTAACAAAAGTGCAGTTAGGCCCTTTTGACATAAATAAATAATATATTCAAAATCAGAATGTCACCTCAAGTCCAACGACCTCTTATACAGGTCCCTAGCCTTATTGATTCGTGAGATATTAAAAAGCTAATGACCTCAGATCTTTTGGGTAAATTCGTCGGTCATGGAAAAGGGTTGACCATCCTGAGTCCTATGACACCTCACTTGACCCTCTCTGATTATTAGTTAGCAAGATATTAACAAAAATGCAGTTAGGCCCTTTTGACATAAATAAATAATATATTCAAAAACAGATTGTCACCTCAAGTCCAACGACCTCTCATACAGGTCCCTAGCCTTATTGATTCATGAGATATCAAAAAGCTAATGACCTATTAGTTTTGGATCTTTTGGTAATTAAAAAAAAATAACTTATCTATAAATCATTATTCAAAAACCCCACCCGCTTACAAAAACCTCAAGTGCGCATTCGTAAAAAACATAAATACAAACATGTTAATTCATAGTAGCAATCGGCTCTTCACATGCGTTACATGTGGAACAACGTTTAATTTCATCATAGCATTAGAGACCATGGGCCAGTCCATAGGGACCAGTCCAAAGGGACCGGTCTAAAGGGATCGGTCTAAAGGGACTCATCAACAAGGACTCGTCCACAAGGACTCGTCCACAATGACCCGTCCACAATGACCTGTCCACAAGGACCCGTTAGGTTGGGTTAGGTTACACTACAGCCACCATCTTTTAACAAGCCCGCCCTGTTACCAAACCTATGAGTGGACATGTGTAAAAACAAAAAAAGCTAGCATGTTAATTCATAGTGGCTACCCACCGAACACATGCACTTTATATGGAACATCGTTTAAATCCATATCGGCATTCAAACTCTCACATGTTGCAATTGGAAAGAGAGATTCTCTAAAAAATTACAATTCCACCCCCTAGTAGGGGTAGGTTTTATTTTTGGGGTTGAAATATGTTATCCATTGGAAAGGGGGTGTCAGCCCGAGTTCAATGACACCTCTTTCGTCAAAATCCGGCCATGCGTTCGAGAGATATCGCGCTACCGCCATCTTGTGAGGTGGGGAGGTGGAGGTGGCTGTAGAACCATCCAAAACACACTACTTACTTGTTAAAATTTGTTTTTTTAGTTTCATGGAGCTATTCGAGACTCACAATTTGAAACCAATCCGGGTCCTTTAGCTCTTAAACCTTTGGCAAATTAAGGAAATAGCTTAAGTTTACGTTTTGCTAAGATGGGGACCCTTAATTTTTCTGCTAACAAATATTTTCAATATTGAGTGCCAAAAAGAACTAGGATGTGAGAATCTCACCTGAAATGAATCCCTCTCGGCATGCCGGGAGGCGGAGTTAGATTTCACCAGGCAAAAAAAATATAAAAAAAATCTAACTCACTAAATTTGCCAATTGTTGTAAAAAATGGCAACCTCTGGCACTATACAGCCCATGAAGGGCCTAGGCCGACCAAGCGACCGCTGCCCAGCGATTTGGCCTGCATATATTGGGGTGACGCGTGATCAGCGCTTCGGGTCACCTCGGCCGTTAATCTTGGTTTTCGTGATTGGGGCGCTGCCTCACTGTCAGGCAGCTACTCAATTGTCCTCACGAGGCTGAGTGCACCCCGTTCCAACCCTCACGTCAGTTTTAAAATCCCTGACGGAGCCGGGAATCATCCCGGGGTCTCCGGGTGAGAGGCAGGCGCGCTACCCCAATACCACGGGGCCGGCAAAGTAAAGCCAACTCCGTACAGGCCATAGAGGACCGGGGAGTAATGGAAGGTAGAGGCTTCCATTTTTTTGTGACATCGGCATTAGATGGGATGGAGTTGTCAGCTCCACGCCCGGCCGTCTTTGCTCCCAGGAATTACCCTGGTATTCATTTCTGGTGTAGGCTGAGTGAACCCCAGGGCTATTTGCGTTTCCGAAGGTGGCAGTTTTTTGTTTCTTAACTCCACTACCAGGGTGAGGATCGAACCCACTCCCTTTCAGTTTGAAGCTCAGCGCCTCTACCGACTGCGCCTAACAGCCCCTAATTGTTGTACACCTACAAAATTTCCACTTGTTTAACAAACGAGAATCCCCATCTTCCTATAAGTCCCAACACATTTTGCTCATCCCTTGACGTAAGGGTGCGTCATATCAAAAATTATTTCAGACAAAAGTTTTACGTAATTTTAAGAAGACTATCATATTGACCATTCTAAACGGTTTTGACAGTGTGCCAATTAAAGGTACGGGGCTGTGTGGCGCAGTCGGTAGAGGCGCTAACCTTCTAACTGATAGGAAGTGGGGTCGACCCCCACCCAGGCAATGGATTGTAGAAACAAAAATACCACTTTCGGAAACGCAAATAGCCCTGGGGTTCACTCAGCCTACACAGGAAATGTGTACCAGGGTAATTCCTGGGAGCAAAGACGGCCGGGCGTGGAGCTGACAACTCCATCCCATCTAATGTCGATGTCACAAAAAGTGGAAGTCTCTACCTACCACTACTTCCAGGGCCTCCATGGCCTGTAGCCTACGGAGTTGGCTTTGCTTTTGCCTATTAAAGTGCACCAGTTTGAAAACGCCTGTAGTATTATGATAATGCTGCACATCTAACGCAAGATGTTGCCGACACATCAGGGGTTTTCTGAAGCTGCAGTTATGTCTCACTGAGTTATACACTAAGTACTGTATGTGTTATACCTTGAACATGGCACTATCTTCAGCGATTTATGTTTTCGTCTTTCTTTCACTTCATCTCATGCTTATTGCCAGCCAGCGGCGTATCCGAGTATGTTGAGTCACGTACCTCGTCTGATATGGAAAGCTGGAAGTCCGGATATTACAGATTCGAATCCCGACGGTGAAGTGAGCTATCATGAGTGGAATTTATCCCGGGTTTTCAACACTCTCCCAATGTAAATGTCGGCACATACATCCTCAATGAATGTAATAAATACAGTCACTCACTCTACTACATTCACCACGAAAACAAGAGTCTATCAGAAAAATTCAACATGAAATCAAGAGAACATGCCTGATGACTAGGGATAGGAAAAATTCGCGATCGCGAATTTCGCGAATTGTTAAATGAAGTAATACACAGGTGGTAATGTGTTTTAATAACCCAAAAAATGGCAAAAAACAATGGTTTTTGAACTCGCGAAATTTCGCGAATTTCGCATGATGACGCGAATTTTGCATGAAAACGCGAATTTTTGCTTTTCGTTTTTTTTAGTGCACTTCCAATAATTCGCGGCAATTAATGCATGAATTTCCGCGAATTATCCACAGTAATGTTTTTAAGCCTAGCAAAGAGAAAACTATTGGTTAAGATATAGAAATGGCTTTTATGAACACAAAAAAATATAATACTTTATAACATAGTATTGTAAGACACACTATGTGGATTATACCAATATTAAATACTAAGAAAAATGACTGTCATCACTTTTTGTTTCTTAGATAGTTTATTTTTTTAATTTTATATTGTACAATTCAGAAGAAAACAATATATGAGAAAGAAAATTCATCTCGATTTTCTATATAAGAGATAAGTGTGACTATAGACACACTTGCTTGACTGTGGGAACTTTCGGGATTTCCGTTGTATCACTCCTGCACTCTATATGTACTGGATCTCAGTTTACCTCACCGACAGTCAAATTTCGTACAATATCCTCATCGCTTTCATGTCTGAAACCATGATTGTCTTTATCGAAATCCAACTACTGGATGTCACTTTCTTCTGCACCTTGACATTCATCCAGGTTTTGCCCTAATGTCATCATAGTGAGACCACCTCGCACGTTTAAAATATCGTCGTCACAGAAGCCGACAAACGCATGTTTTTGTGCGAGTGTAGTAGCGGTGATCTTCTCCCATGACTTGACTGCATGAAGTGCATCCAACAAACACGGAAAGATTGGAAACTTAACGGTAGATAGCCGGCCTTACTTTCTGCATACAGCGATCTCTATCAATCTGGGTGGTCATCCTAGTAAGTTACAGTACTTAGTTATTGAGGTTTTAAGGGCCGGAACAGCAAGGTCATCTGCCCCTTCATCCTAGTAACTACTCGACGCGTGGCGTCATATAGTGCGCCTTTCTGACATCAATATCTAGATGGCAAGTATCCAGATCAAAACGTGCCACTGTTTCCTGAACCAGTATTAACCAGGTGGTCTTCTTGGTTTCATTCTGTAGTGTGCCTGTCAGTTGAAAGATAGTTTGCAATTTATGAGTGTAATAGTAGGGACTGATAACTCTGGTGTTGATTTTCTCAACAATGTTTCACATGACGAAATACTTGAGATTTAAAGAATTTGACACAGACATCACTGAACTCATCCCCTTATTAGAAGGCCACATCCAACTGTTCACCTTCTTGATGGACATCTAAGGAGAATTCAGCAAGCCCTTAAACTTGCTGTTTCTGGAAAGTATGGTACCAACATTAAGGGGCAGTTGGAGGGTTGTGGAAATGTGTTAAAAATAGGGAGAATACATTCAGTTTTAGTAAACGCTGGGTCCCATGCTCTTGGAAAATTAAGCAGCTTGAGATCCGTTGACCCTGGGAACAAATGTGTGCATTCAATCCAGCAGAAATAGTGCCAATGAACATCAATGAGGACATTGCAAAGAAAATTAAGAAGTTGCCGTTCTGTGGAACACAGGAAGAAAGTGAGGTGTTAAGAGGATACAAAGAACTGCAAACTTTAATCAAGAAGCAGATGCATGACAGGACCAAGACAGACATTGGTGGAGTTTTGCAAGGAATGACATTTGTATTTCCAAAGTTCTCAGAATCTGTGTTGAAAACCATTTGGATACCCTGTTCACATGCTGTGAACTTTTGTTTTTCAGCCTACACTAGCACGTTAAGTGATATGCGTCACCGTTTGTCACAAGAGAATTCGGAGCTCTTCACTGAAGCATACTTTGAAGGATGACTGAAATGTGTTATGTTATGCATGTTATCCATGATATTTAAAAAATCCCGCCTAAAATTTATGATTTTGAAAGTACCGATAAGTGCACTTGAAACCACCGAATTAGCCACTTTAAAATACCGCTTTCTTGACTCTGATATCACTGAAAAATTCCAATCCCTAATGATGACCAATATGTCCATAGCCTATTCAATGAGTTACAAGAAACAACATCAATAACAACACTCACTGTTGTTGTAGAAATGTGTAGTCACAGAGCGCTAACGTCCGTGCCTTGCTGTTATCAGGAGAGCAACGTTCGATTACCACCTTGGCAGTCCTGGAAATATAAATGTGTTCAAAAAGTAACGAGCCGAAGGCTGGAATGCGCAAACCGCTGACTACATCGGCTAATCGTAGTGTAACGAGGTGTGGTTCCTACCAGAGCGTGGAAGGTCACAGCCCGTCGCTAGAGGGCACGCGTGCACGTCACGTGACGATACAAAGCGTGCAGCAACATGCATCAATCGTCCAACGCTGCCAGTCGCTTTGCAAACAGTGACATGGAGGCGTCAAAAGAAGTGCAAAGAGGTGTTGTTTGGTTTCAGACAGCGGAAGGAGTAGGGGGAACGGACATTCATCGCCGAATGTGACAAGTGTACGGCGAACACTGCTTGTCCCTTCAAGGGTCAAGGCGTGGCACAAGCGCTTCAGGGAAGGACGGGTGTCGTTAGCCGATGATGCCCGGTCTGGGGCACCCCTCTGCATTACCGATGACAGCGTCCAGCTGGTTGATGCACTCATTACCCTGGACCGCCGAGTGACAGTGAACGCCATAGCCGCCGTGGTCGGCTTTAGCGTCGGAAGTGTGCACACCATCATGAAGGAACGACTGCACTTGCGGAAAGTGTGTGCCCAATGGGTGTCCCACAGTCTTCAACCACACCAGGAAGCATGTCGAATGGCCTACTATATTGGTCTTGGTTGGAAGATTGATGCGTGCTGCTGCTCGCTTTGTATCGCCACGTGACGTGCACGCCTGCCCTCTAGCGACTGGCTGTGACTTTCCACGCTCTGGTCGGAACCACACCTCGTTACACACGCCACGATTAGCCGATGTCGTCACCGGTTTGTGAATTCCAGCCTCCGGCTCCTTACTTTTTGAACGCACCTTATAGTTTTCGTGTCTTCCCATTTTCACCATCAGGCAAATGCGGGGATGTTAGTTAGATTTCATTAGAAAGCTAACTATTGCAATGGGTACCATGTTTCGACTTCCGGAAAATTTCGACATATCTTCGCGTTTCACATCCCCCAGACCCCAAAACCACCGTCAGTTCAAAAGTTTATATATAATTTATATATATATATATATATATATATATATATACACCGGGATTTGGGGAGTTTTTGCGTCTCATGACAGCAAAGAGAAATTACATCTGGGAAGAATTTTATACGACGGACGCTATGACTACACAGGCCTGGATGCAAGGATCCTACGAGCTGAGACATATCTTGACGCGCTTTGCGGTCCATGGTTTCCACCACCGGATCTGCATGAGAGATGTCTATCACCAACCAGACGAACTATGCGTGTGCAAGCTTTGTAAGGGTCCTTGCGACAGATACCACGCGAGGACGTGCAAGTGCAGAGAGGTGTCTCTGACGAAATTCTGTGAAAATTAGAAATATATGGACCCCCCCCTCGGAAAAAGGCATTTACAGTGACAACGACAAAATTTTGTGTTAATGATGGTTCGTAAGAACCACGTTCATGTACATTGTGCGCAATAAAGTATTTATTATATATATGTATATATATATATATATGTACATCAGTAAATTGTGGACACGATAACTGCCGTAATTTTGCACCAATCACTTTGAATTTTTTACCGAATATGTATACTCATAAAATCTCGGTTGAGTTCGTTACTGGGCTAAATCGGTAGAAGGGGGTGAAAATGGGGGGCTTTTTTTCGAAAAAGTGAAATATTGCTATAACTCTCTTAATATGTAAAATATCGAATCCGTTCAAAGTTCATACTATGTGTCGGATAAAGCCCAAAAATTTATGTTTGAAGAGTTTTTTTATAGCACCAACCATTGACCAAAGGGGTGGGAAAAAGTGGGTTTTTCGGGAAACATTAATCATATCTCTCTTAATAGGCACAATATCAAAACCGTACAAAATGGACAATATTTCACGAATAATTATCTAAAACTTTTGTCTGAAAGAATTTTTGATATGACCCACCATTACGCCAAGGGATGAGAAAAATTATTTCGGAATTATAAGAAAATGCCAAGAGCTATCAGTGGTTGCCATGGCAACACTACTAAATTGATGAGGGATGAGCCATCAGACGTTGCCATGACAACGCACTTGCGCGAGATCAGATTCTGATTTCCATCTGACTAAGTGTGAAGTGGCTTCGGTGACGTAACTGGTAGCATGCTGAACTTCTAAGCCCAAGGTCGCGGGTTCAAAGCCGGCCAAAGTCGTCGGATTTTCTAAGAGCTCTAAAATCCCTCAGTATGCTTTCCTTTGGAGGGGAAGTTCCAACGTTCGTTGCGAGTTGCTGATTGCGGTGGAATCTAGTAGCCAAGTTCACAGCTAGGTGTCGTTGACGGTAGTATCTGGTAGCAACATTAGGAACTACTGCTTGAAATTGAGCGTCTGCAGTCCTCACCTGAATTACAGACTAATACAGACATCACAATTCACACCGTTTATCAGACAGATTCTACACTCACCCAAAGTTCACGGGGTTACATGACCGCGTTGTCGCAGCCCCTAAACTGAGGAACCAACCAACATCTCTGCGGGAGATATAATTTTGCGTCAAGAAGTAACAGACCGTTACATAGTTACACATCAGTGTCGAAACCTTGCATAAGGCCAGTGTGACCACAAGTATAAAAATGGACTCCAAATGACAAGAAGGTTACCGTCATCATAAGACAATAAAATGTTTAAAATATGCATAAAATGACGAAAAACAATGTTAATTAATCTTCAATTATAAAATACTTTCTCGCAATAAATGAGGTCTGATCCTTCTACGAAAACCTTCATAATCTGCCTATTTTCGCCTATCCCCAACTTTGACCGGTGAAATCTACCTCCGCCTTCCGGCGTGCCGAGAGGACTTTTTTTTCTTTCAATCAACGTCCTTCAAAAATCCCTTCCCTGATCTTTCTACTTAATTAGACCAAAGTTAGCGGTCACCTGGACGACTAGGCTGTCACCATCCCCAATTGTATCTGCTGGCAAAGTGTCTTCATTCCCCACACACCGTCCTTGTGACGATAGTGGAATGATCCTTCGTATAGAGTCCGTGGGTAAAGCTGAGCTGGAGGATAATGGATTCGGTTTTTAACTCTGCCAAGAAATTTAATTCTCGTATAAAAGCTCGTAGAAAGGGGAATACTCAGACTCGTGAGGCAGAACTGAGAAGAGGTGTGTTCAATTTCTCTCCTCAATCATTCTAGAAGTGGTTTTTCGTTGTTTTCCACTTCTAATGTACGGAAATGCCGGGGTTATACCTAAATTAAGTCCATGGCCCCCTCTTTTCCAATCATAGTCAATTAAGCACACACACTAGCAAAGCCATCACAATGACAGACTCTGAGGCTAATCAACCAGCGTGTCAAAACTTCATTATCGAATCAACAGCGACAACAACAAACACCCTATTCACACTATTCCCTATTTTAGAAGATATAACTTGGAAGTTCTTGGACTTGATATTAAGTGCGTTGGGTTAAATTGATGTAAAATTCAATGATTCACATTACGGTACAACCACACTGCATATTTAGGAACCTGGAGATACAGCACTAAGTATAGGAGCATCTTCCTTACTATTATTGAAAGTTAGTACGGTCACCGGTCGTGGCATAGTACGAACCCGCAGAGAAATATCAACCTTCCTGACAACAATGCTAGTTGGGCTGCATAAAACATTATTATTAGGGGCGGCTGATTCACCCGGTATGTTACTGAACTAAGTAGGATTTTATCATTTCAAATGATCTTGACAACTTCATCGTTATGCTTAGGTCTACCGTTATGCCTCACGGTTACGGCGTGTATGACGTCATCATGTTGTTCAGTGCATATGCACCGAGTCTGAGTTTACTCCTGGGGCCTGGCGTTATGCGGACGGAGACGGCAAGTGCGTGACGTATTGCAGCCCCCGCGCAGGAAGCCCAAGTTACAGGGTAAAGGAGTCTGTTGAGTCTGAGTTTACTCCTGGGGTCTGGCGTTATGCGAACGGAGACGGCGAGTGCATGACGTCATGCAGCAGAGTGCAAAGAGCCCTCCTGAGCCTTTCTAACATGTGTAGCATTTGTAGCATGTGTTATTTGAAATGATATGAAGTCTAGTCTCTCAGACTGACTGTATCTTTTTAATTAATATAATTTATTTAAGGGCTTTACAAGATCGTGGTCATGTAGCCCATTGTACTTAAGTGTATATGCAATTTGTCAGATAACCTGTTTTATTGTGATGACTGTATTAGTAATAATACTAATGTTGTTTGTTTTACGTCCTTTTGAACTACGGAGTGCTGGAAGGGGATCTTTAACGTGCCAGTAAATATACTGACACGGCTCCCTCGCATTTGCGCACCCTCAAATACCAGCCGACTGCAGAAGGATTTGATCCTGCAACCTTGGGTACAGCAATCGAAAACGTTACCTCTGAGCCATGCAGCCATCAGACTGTATTTGTATGTGTACTTGTAAGCCAAGTGAGGATTGCGAAGGAGACAGCTGAGGTTTCAATTTAGGAACCATCCAGCATTTGCCTGGAGTAGGCGTAGAAAACCATGGAAATCTACTTTAAAGATGGCTGAGGTAAGAATCGGTTGGCTGGTTGGTTCTTAAGTTTAGGGGCTGCGACAACGCGGTCATGTAGCCCCGTGTACTTTGGGTGTTTGTAGAATCTGTCTGATAACCGGTGTTAATTGTGATGACTGTAATAGTGTGTGTTATCTGCTTTTTTAAAATTTAAGTACTGCAACTTAGAATTTTTCAAATAGTTCCTACTTTTGCCGCCAAGCGCCACCGTCAACGACTACTAAGCCAAGTTCAGAACTCAGCTACTAGACGCCACCCCAGTCAGCTCTTGGCAACGAACGTAGAAACCTAAGAGCGTTGTTTACATTCTTAACCTATCCATTTTAGCTTCACACAGGTGCAATTAGTGGAAGGTTCTTTAACATGCCATAAATCTATGACATGGGACCGCCGGCTTTACTTCCCCTCCGAAGGAAGGCAAGAATCGAACCCACCACTTCTGAGTTATGCCTCATGAGGCTGAGTGTACCCCGTTTCTTCCCAAACCCAGACCTTCGGGGCGACAGAAACAAAGTATGTAGCTAATATCAATAGAGGATAAATTCAGTAGAAATTTCAAAACAAACTGGTGTTGAATAAATGGTCAAAGATATTGAAAGTTGAAAACTAGATTAAAAGAAACTGACTCCTCTATAAGTCCTACATCAATCATAGACTCATTTAGTTGCAATCATATGAGCTGAACTGCTAATAAGGCTGTGTCCAGCCACTCCGGATAATCTCATTCTTTACTAATTAGCATGTGCACATGTTTGCAATGCAGTTAATTGGTTTACCGCACAGCGCTTGGGCGAGTTATGCTAATGTCTGTTTCCAGTCCACAGACAGAGAACGCGAGCAATGTTGATCCTGACTCAATTATGAGGTAACCTAACGCTACTTCTACTTGTTATGTTTGTGTATTACTATTCTCAGGTATGATGCAGATAACAACAAGGATAAGTCCAGTATTTTAGTTCTTATGCATTTGATAATATAGTAACAATAATAATTCAGATGATGATGATGATGATGATGATGATAATTGAATTGTTACCCCGAATAATGATCTAACCCACAAAAAATCTCAAGTTGAGCTTTCGGTGGAATCATGATCTATCTGAATGCACTCACGGTTTCGTGAACGGAAAACAACATAAATGTCTTTGAAAGCAGAGTTATTTATTTTTCAATGTTGGCATCCCGGCGAATACTGATCTATCTGTAAGAAAATGGCGGATGAACACAATAAAGTTCTTAGCAGCAGTACTGAAAAACAATTAAACAAGGGTAGAAAACGCAGAATTAACATATCTGAATGGATGGATAATAGAAAGGAAGCATTGAGGAATGCTGGGGAGCCCTATAAAAGCAGGAAAGGACTTTTCGTGCCAGGAAAATGCTTATCACAGCAGGGTAGTGGAACAGTGATCTAACCCTAAAGTGTACTGTAAGTTGTTTTCATAGTTATATCTATGTTCATAAACATTAGTATTTCAGTAAAGCGTATTTAATTAAAGTTTTACTCAGTACACAGGAATGATGATTTGAGATATGAAAGTAATTTAAACATATTATTTTTAGGTTTACTTTCGTGATACTTCGAACCTACAAAAGAAACTCCAACTACAACAACTTCCCTCAGGTCTATGGCAACTGTATAATGAAGGTATTGCTAAACAGAAAGCAAAGAAGAGGGATTTTATGTGCAAGTTCGTCCCACTCCAATACCGCGAGATCTATCAGAAACTGAAAGAAACGGAGTGAGAGTGACATAACAACATGTTTATTCCTAAAGCAATACACAATATGTAATTTTCATTCATTGTTGCTTTTTTATTGTGGGTTTCACTTCATTGTTGCATTTATATTGTAGTTTTCACTTCATTGTAGCATTTATGTTGTAATTATAGCTTAGATCTCTTTTCCACTAATATTTGCATTCTTATGTTTGTATCTATGAAAACTGTATTATTTTTCCTAATGTGTGACACACATATGTTTTTATATTACATAGACAATTGATAAATGAATAATTTACTGTCAAGATTGAATTCAAAATCAAAATAAACGGTTTTATTTTGTTTCCCAATAATTTTCTATTTGTGGGTTAGATCTTTATTCGGGGTAACCATTCAATTGTTGTTTTAAGGGGCCTAACATCTAGGTTATCGGCCCCTAATGGTTGGGGTGATCGTGAAGATGATAATGAAATGTAAACTATAACTAAAACTAACTACTAACTTATATACTAAGAGAAGAAATGCAAAACAAAAGGAGAATAAGGCAAATACAGGACAGGAGGAAATGAAATGTCCTCAACCCTCGAAAAAGGCGGATTGAGGGACTTGGAAGAAAGGAGAGCCATAAAAGGCAGATAGAAAAGGGAAAGAGGAGAGGGTCCGCCCCACAGGTAATGGATAAAAGGGGGAAAACTGGACCCAGCTCAGGAATCCCTCGGGGTCTCCGACTCCCGAACTCACCAGCCGTGAGCCCCTGAGGGTGTAGCAATATCTACGGTGCACCAGAAGTGGTGGGGCTACATACACCCTGCCTCCTTAAGGGCCTTGAGCACAAGGCAGGAGGTAAAAGGAAATGAAAAAGAAGTCTGACCCCTCGCAGAAGGAGAGTATCAGAAAAGACAAGGACCAATTAAGGCGGGAAAGGAAGAGACTCCCTAGGCCTCGGAGACCCTAATACCGTCGGGGTCGGAAGAGAACAAGAGTTTACCAAGTGAGGTTGACAGGAAAGAAGACGGAGAGGAGCCCGGCACAAGTAAGTGGAAGCAATGCCCGACTCAGCTGGAGGCCCGTGGTCGCCAACCCACGTCCCACTAGATGTGAGCCCCTGGGGGGAATAATAATTCACAAATTGCAGATATCGAGAAGCAAAAACGCAAAATTGTTCGAAAAATATTCGGCCCTACACAATAAAGTGGAATTTGGATCAAGAGACAAACTGCAGACCTCTATAGTCTCACAGACACTTTCACAAACACTGTAACCAGGAGACGTTTGACATTTGTGGGTACATATTTAGGATGGACACCAATAGATTAACAAGAAGGTTATTCAATATAAATAATACAAAAATTGAGGATATATTGGTTGGTAGGTACAAGTGAGGGGGGGGGGGGGGGGGGGGCTGAACATCGGAGAGAAGATGAAAAACCGAGAAATATTCAGAACCTCTGTAAATAAGTTAGGGTGTAATCTATCAGCAGGACTGGTACAAGATGGCCAGAAGAACGCAAGAAGCAACACATTGAGTTCATGAAGAGATTTTGGAAGAAGTAAAAGAAGAAGAAGAAGGAGAAAAAAGCAATATTCATCAAGACAATAAACAAGTTCCAACGCGCTCTATGAATGGGTATAACGAAGAAAGAAAGAAAGAAAGAAAGAAAGAAAGAAAGAAAGAAAGAAAGAAAAAACGAAGGAACGAAAGAAAGAATGAACAAAAGGAAGATAGAAAGAATGAACGAAAGAAAGAAAGAAAGAAAGAAAGAAAGAACGAAAGAAAGAAAGAAAGAAAGAAAGAATGAACGAAAGAAAGAAAGAATGAACGAACGAAATAACGAATGAACGAAAGAAAGAAAGAAAGAAAGAAAGAAAGAAAGAATGAACGAAAAAATAAAGAAAGAAAGAAAGAAAGAAAGAAAGAAAGAAAGAATGAACGAAAGAAAGAAAGGAAGAAAGAAAGAAAGAAAGAAAGAAAGAAAGAAAGAATGAACGAAAGAAAGAAAGAAAGAAAGAAAGAATGAACGCAAAAAAGAAAGAAAGAAAGAAAGAAAGAAAGAAAGAATGAACGAAAGAAAGAATGAAAGAAAGAAAGAAAGAAAGAAGCAAAGAAAGTGGGAAAGAAAGAAGGAACGAAAGAAAGAAAGAAAGAAAGAAAGAATGAACGGAAGAAAGAAATAAAGAACGAACGAACGAACGAACGAAAGAAAGAAAGAATGAACGAAAGAAAGAAAGAAAGAAAGAAAGAAACAAAGAAAGAAAGAAAGAAAGAATTAACGAAAGAAAGACAGAAAGAAAGAAAGAAAGAAAGAAAGAACGAACGAAAGAAAGAAAGAAAGAAAGAAAGAAAGAAAGAAAGAAAGAAAGAAAGAATGAATGAAAGAAAGAACGAACGAAAGAAAGAAAAATAATGATAATAATAATAATACGTCAAATGAGGCTGACGAAGAGGATTCTGAACCTTGCTCTCTCAATGAAAGTCAAGAGCAACTGGCTTAAGGAAATAGAGGAAGATCTTCAGGAAGTTGGCATCGTAGAGGAAATCATACAAGACAGATGCAAATTTAGAACAGTTGTAGAGGGCGTGGTGGCTCAGCGGTCTAGCTGTATGCCTCTCACCAAGGCGGTCCGGGTTCGATTCCCGGTCAATGCATGTGAGATTTTCGAAGTGAAATGCCATGTCCTGTGGTTCGGATTCCACGTAAATAGGAGGTTCGGTGGCTCATGATCTCGTGATTAACGGTCACGTTAAACTACAAGCTTCCTTTTAGAACAGTTGTCAACAACTATCATTTTGTGGAGATATCAGTACCAATACCAGTACAAGGAATCCATGGAATGAAGAACGGAAGGAAGTCTTCAGTGCTCAGATGAAGAGATTTTGGGAGAAGAGAAGATCAACATCATTTGCTAAATGAGTTCTCTCGCATTCCTTAGATGGGCATGACGATGTGAAATAGAGGATACTTCGATAGATATAAAATTACCTGAAACTGATATTTAAATAATCCATATCACAAAACACAAAATTACTACAATACACTAATATACTGTCGACAAATCATTAACACTTAACGCATCTGAAATTTTGATAATTAGGGCAGATTACAAGTCACAAATATCGAGAAATAAGAGAGAAAAGTCTTCAAGAGAATCTAAGGTCCATAATATTAAAACGTGATTTCGATAATTAAGAAGACACATAAAATCTACCAAAGTAGGGATTTGTAACGGGACTGGGAAACGGAAAGTCGTATGGACATCGGTATCATGGAACGCAGACTGATTGTGGCATACCTATCAGAAGTATGGCCTATGTCACATGCTGATGAGAATGCTCTAAGTGTCTTTGAACGGAAAATAATGAGGAAAAGTTATGGCCCTGTGAGAGAGGGAGAACGTTGGAGAGAATAAGATCAAATAGTGAAATAAAAGAGATTCTCAGAGGCGAAGACATAGTGAGGGTTCGTGAAATCCCGGCGGTTCGCTTGGTTAGGTCAGGTGGAAGGAATGGGTGATGACAGGTTACCAAAGCAGTTGCGGACTGGGGAAATGGAAGGGCAGGAACTGCAGGGAAGATTTGAAGATTATGCGGGTTGGAAGATGGTGTAAAATGACACATCAAAGAGAGTGGACGTGAATCGTAAGGGACCAAAGCCCATCCTGGGCTGTAGCGCTGTTGTTGTTGTTGTTGTTGTTTGAGTCTTCAGTCTTTTGACTGGTTTGATACAGCTCTCCATGCCTCCCTGTCCTAAGCTAATCGTTTCATCTCTACATAGATACCACACCCTACATCCGAGGCAATCTGTTAAACGTGCTCGAACCTTGGTCTACCCCTAAAGTTCTTGTCCTCGACCCTTCCTTCCATAACTAAGCTTGCTATTCCTTGGTGTCTTAGTATGTGTCCTATCAACCTATCTCTTCTCTTCATTAGCAGTCGCCAGAAACATCTCTCCTCTCCCACTCGTCTTAATACCTCTTCGTTTGTAACCCTATCTACCCATCTGATCTTCATCATTCTCCTGTAACACCACATTTTAAACGCTTCAATTCTCCTCTTTTCTGCTGCACCAATAGCCCAAGTTTCACTTCCATAGAGTGCCACGCTCCGACAAAGGATTTCAAAAATGTCTTCCTAATACCTAAATCTATATTCGGTGTCAACAGATTCCTTTTCTGTAGAAATGCTTTCCTTGCCTGAGCCACCTTACATTTTATATCCTCTTTGCTTCTTCCATCACTGGTTATTTTGCTTCTTAAGTAACAGAAGCCTCCTACTTCCTTTAGTTTTTCCCTTGCCAATTTGATGTCCATAGTGGTTTCTGATTTATTGCGACTGCATTCCAATATTTTTGTTTTACATTTATTAATTTTCATCATGAATTCTTTCCTCAAGACGGAGTCCATACCATTCAAAAACTCATTCAAATCCTCAGGCGTGTCGGCCAAGATGACTATATCATCGGCAAATCTCAGAGTTGAAATTATTTCTCCTCGAATTTTCACTCCCACTTTAAATTTCTCTCTAATTTCCTTCATTGCTTGTCCAATGTAAAGATTGAAAAGTATGGGTGATAATTTGCAGCCTTGCCTCACACCTGTCTGACTACCAGCTTCTCTCTCATGTCCATCAGCTCGAATGACCGCTGTCTGGTTTCTGTATAGATTGTAGATCACCCTCATATCCCTATTCTTTATTCCAATCATTTTCAAAATGTCAAACAATTTAGTCCAATCAACGTTATCAAAAGCCTTTTCTAAGTCTACAAAAGCCATGAACGTTCTCTTATCTTTTCTTATTCTACCTTCTAAAATCAGCCTAAGACTTAGTACAGCTTCCCTTGTTCCTACATTTCTCCTGAAACCAAACTGGTCTTCACCCAATTCCGCTTCTATCTGGCTTTCCATCCTCTTGTAAATTATTCTAGACAGGATCTTTGAAGCATGAGTAATCAAGCTGATTGTACGGTAATCCTCACATTTGTCAGCTCCTACTTTCTTCGGTACAGGGATGATGACATTCTTCTTGAAATCAGAGGGTACCTCACCTGTCTCATAAATCCTACACACCTAGTGAAATCTCTGATAAACCACAAAAATTTGCTGGTAGAAAATCCACAGCCGGCTTCCAGTCGACCGACTGGATCAGGGAATGGAATGGATGAAACCCCCATCTAGCGGCGAGGACATGAACTGTGCCAGCTTCCGAAGCCTGTCGCACTCCTCTGGGGCAATGATTAAATGAATGACAGATGAAATGATAGTGGAGAGTGTTGCTGGAATGAAATTCGGACAGGGAAAACCGGAGTACCCGGAGAAAAACCTGTCTGCCTCCGCTTTTTCCAGCACAAATCTCACATGGAGTGACCGGGATTTGAACCACGGACCCAGCAATTTCCTGGTAGAAATAACGCCAAACCTACAAGGAATTGGTATCAACAAAGAAATCATTCAAAATAGAACAAAATATAGAACAGTAATAAACAGACTCAATTTTACCAAGAAAACTACACGGAATAACACAAGACGGACAGAAGAACACAAAAGAGAGCACAGTGAACGTATGAAATGATATTGGGAATAAAAGGGGAAACAGTGTGCTAAATATGGTCTAACACGCTCCTTAGTTGGCATAACGAATCAAAATAAGAAGAAGAAGAAGAAGAAGAATATAAAGGAAGATTGTAAATTTAAGTGACCATTAATCTCGCAATCATGATCTACTGGACTACCAATTTTACGTGGAATGCGATCCACAGATCGTGATATTTCGTTTCGAGAATCTCACATGAATTTACTGAGAATCGAACCTGGTCTGTCTTGGTAAGAGGAAAGCAGCTTGACCACTGCACAATCACGCCCAAAATAATAATAATAATAATAATAATAATAATAATAAGCTTGCAAAGGTTTCCAAGAAAAACCGAAGCTAAAAACGGGAAAGATTTGGATCCAGGAACGGAAGGAAGTCCGTCGAGAACGAATGCGGGCGTACTGGGCAAACATCAAAGCCTGTAGGAGACAGTTGGAATGACGTGGTCCATATATGGCCTATACGAAATGAATAATAATAATAATGATAATATTAGTCTATTATTATTAATAATAATAATAATAATAATGTATGCTTTCTCATTATTTCCGCCTTACGGGGGTCGTGGATGAGATGCGGTGTGTTTCAAAGTGGAGGGTTCATTTAAGGAATGGATGTCCTTCCTGACAACAAGCTCAATGTTACATATATTTTGTACCCCCACCCAGTTATATTGGGCAAAAAGCATGTGGATCAACTGTAGAGTATAAATTTAATATTTCTACAGGCTACACTCAAAATTTCCTTCCAAACCTCACATCACTCACTGACAGAGTTAATGACAGATGAATGAAGATGAGCGAAACTGGGGAAGAGGTTGGAAGGAAGCAATCGTGGCCTATTAGAATAACTTATACAATCCTGACATTCGCCTGAAGTTCAAAACAGGAAAATAGGAAACCAGGAAAGATCAATTCAATGATGGCCAACGATGGCGTTAGAATCTACTCGACTACCAAGCACATAGACAGCGTGTTCCCGCGCCCTATTGCAGTGTCTTAGCAAGAATGTTCGTTGTAGTAGCGTGTTGATATACGTGGTGTATTATACGTTATAGGCTAACTATGCTATGAATGTTTACCTATTTACAATAATTGCGATAATCCTGGTCCCAATACCCACTGCTTAACTTAATGGAGTATTTTGGCCGATACGTACAGGTATATACAAGGTCTTTCATATAAATTAAGAGCGCCAAGCGGCGGCTTTGTTAACCTCAGCTGCGGGCACCTTGGCCGAGCTTGTGGCACGCCACGGCCCCCTGCGGTAGTATTGAAAGCGTGTTTTTTTTTCAAGTTCCGATGGACTGTATAAAATAACAGATTGACATTACCAAACTTGACCTTGCAATAAGCGTGCAGGTGCTCAGTCGCCAGTCTAAACCTCAAGTGCTAACATGGTGAGACAGTTATCATTGCAACATCGTATTTTTTATGTAAAACTTATTTTAATTACGAGTCGGCTCGGCGGGTACGTGAAGCATTTGTTCAGCAATTTCCTGATGAAGTGCCACCTTCACTAGCACAGATTCACGTAATTGCAAATACAGTAAGTTTGACACTACTGGCTCGGTGCTGAATAAAAAACATGCCCGCACACGAACAGTTTCAACAGAGGATGTGCTAGATAACATTGGTGAGAAACTTGAACGGTCTCCGAATAAATCACTCACAAAATTAGCACAATTAGGGGTTTCGGTTTCATCAACAATTACTAACTAACTAACATTGTACACACGCTAGCAAGGCCGCTTCATCATATAGGATTGTACACATGCTTAAAGCAGGGGGCCTCTGCACGCCACAAGCTCGGCCAAGGTGACCGCAGCTGCAGTTAACAAAGCCGCCGCTTGGCGCTCTTATTTTATATGAAAGACCCTGTATATTATTATTTCCATTGCAAAATACACATTATTAAGCTTAATATTATTGCGTTCGAGCAATACCTTACAATAAAATTCAATCCTCGAACCAAGGTAGAACGCTCATTGATCTGTAACGTAAAATATGTTACTAAGGCGGCAGATCGTAAGGGCGGCAGGGCTTGCATGAAATTGGAAAAAAAAGAATTCTATCACAAAAATTGGTGTGTCTACCCTCCGGCTCGGAGCCGCCCCGACAAAGGTCATTCGTTCCATGTGAACAGTTTGCTAAATTTGTCGACTTGACGTGACGTAAAGCACTCCGTCTATATTTACCCTTAAAGCAGAGCGAGCTCTCATTTCCCAGAGATTCAAACAAGGAAGAAATGTAATATCCTATGTGTGTATTCAGTGTCGTTCATTTAACAGTCAAGAGTAGAGGTCGCCAAACTTCATGATTCCGGAGGTTACAAAGGAGCTTCAAAAAATAAAGCAACAAGAGAAACTTTATTTCACTGGCAGATGTAAGGATAAACAGTAGCTGGGCATCTATACAGCGTGAACGTCCCCGAGCAGATAGGTTAATAGCTTGTCGTTCCTCTTCCCCTTTGTGTCAAAATTTCTATCTCTAGAGCCAACAGCCAACAGCCCTCACATGTTTCGTTGCTATTGACCTCTTTTGCCGACTGTCATTGGCATATCGCTGAGCCCAAGATCACGGGTTCAAACACGGCCGATGTCATTGGATTTTTAGAGCGTTAAAATCCTTCAGTATGCCTTCCTTCGGAGGGGAAGTTAAGTCCGCGGACCCATGTCCAAGATTTATGGCACGTAAAAGAATGTACCACTGCAATTGGTAGCATGTAGGTTATATTTGGCTACTTAGAAACTCTTAAGAAAACACTTAAGTTAATTATACGCCAAATCAATACTAATAATAACACACTTAAATGTCTACAATTTATAGATCATTTGAAGTCTACATGTTTCGAAACAACAATGGTTTCTTCTTCAGCACAATTGAGAGAGGAAAACTTATTCTAAGGAAAAACTTAAATTAAAAATGGATATCCTTACAATAAGTCTTAAAAGAATAATTTTGAAAATCATTTATAAATCCATAAAATTATCTATGAAAATTTAGGCAATTATATGGTTAATCTTCTGAAATATATATATGAAAAATATTGTAAAAATTCCTCTTCTGAAAAATGTATTAGTTAATATGGTTCTCTGAACATAAACAGTATCTCAAAAAAAGAAGCTAGTAAAGCTTTAAAGTACGGCACTGTACCATGAAGTTGAAATAACACACGTAGTCATATCTCTGGAAATGATACAATCTTGGACCCTACTAATAGCATCAAGTCTAACTTTCGATGTGCATTCAGTTCTTATATGCCTTCTGTTCCGCATGCCAACTATTTCAATACGTGGTGGCATCTCAATCTAGGAAGTTCAAACAAAATTTTAGTTGTATAGTAGTGTTGGAGCTTGAAAGGACAATTTTAAAGCCTTCCTAAACCTCACATGTCATTCCCTCTCCCTCCTTGTTGATACATGTTACGGTTTAATGGTGTTTACTAACCTCGAAAATCTTAATTCAGAGCATTATATTGGCATCTACGTCGTTACGCCTTCAGTTCCACGAGCCAACTATTTTGGGATATTTAATGTATTAATATTAAATATTAAACTCCAAAATATTTATAGGTCTTTCAATGTTAAACATGTGATCATAAATCCTTAATAAACTAATTATTATTAGTATTGATTTGGAGTATAATTAACTTAAGTGTTTCCTTAATTATTCTGTCAATACGGATCAAAACAATTTGCTATTATGGCAAATATTTTGGCTTATTACTTAGAAACGCTCTATCAAGTTCCCAACCTTCGCCGCTAGGTGTTAGTGAAAGTTGCATCTGGTAGCCAATGTTAGAACTACTTGAACTACTGGAACTTGGTGGGAGCCCACGGGCGTTCAATCAAATATACCCAGCTATGGCCGTTGGTTCCAATTCATATAATAAATTGGCATATCGCTCAGTTTGAAGAGAACGAGGCGTTCTTAACAATGCCTGACTGACAGGTTACTGCAGCTGCTCTGCACGGTTATGGAACTCACTGGCAGGGAATGCCAAGAACATGCCTCTTGGACAATGCAGGTCGTTCGTAAAAGAGTACATTATGTAAATATATTTTTAGCCTATTTTCATTTATGAAAAAAAATAGGCTTATGAGATCACCTTTTGTCCATGTGTCTGTCTGTGGGTGCGTGTGTGATTCGTGTGTGTCCCCTAATAACTTCCAAACACCTGGAGCGATTTCAATGAAACTCGGTAATTTCATAGCACTATTCCCGACAACCCCGAACTTGCGCTTTGAGAAATCTGTTAACTACAAAACGAACATGGCGGCCAAGCGAAGTTGAAAGTTTAAATAGACTTTTCTCGCGATTTAATAATCCAAACACAATGAAACTTGGTACAGCAAATATTTATACATATTGTAATGCAATGGTATCTAATTTATTTAAATTGTTTACATAACCTCAAGATGGCGCCTGTGCGAATTTTAAAATTATGTTTTTATTATTGTGTCGTAATAATTCGATCGAAGTGAAAGTTTTAATAATGAACCTACGCGATAATTTTCCTTTAATGGTGCATAACTCTATGGCCTATACATATAACAATCCAACATGGCGACCATACGAAATATTTAGTCGGTTCTCAATATCTACGAATCGATTATAGCAATCGAACTGAAATTTTGTATGTTGTTAGAGGCAATTAACGTAAGTAGGATATATGAAAATAGGCTTTAGTTCTTCACGGAACTACTTGTTGTATGAGTGATTTATTGTCTGGCATAATAAATAAGTATCCAAATGACATGAATGGAGCGATTGAGGTGGTGAAAGTGCTTACGAGAGAGAGGGTGCGTTAACAGAATAGAACGTAATATGTTAATCGTATTATTAATACTGTATTCTGTATATGTAAATATTGTAATAACGAAATGTAGATCTATGTTGTGTCAGTGAAACATGAAATATGTATGTGGGGTTTGGCCTTTTTCACTAGGGCTTCCATACTTCTGTATGGTTTATGATAAATATATGATAATAAATATTATTATTATTCATTCAATTTCGATAATCGGCCAACTAGGGACCACAATAAGCCTCATTTTACACTCGGGCATTTATTGATTTTTCGCTTGATCCACATTGTCTTCATGAGCTCACTGTGTTTAGCACGACGTTCTTCTGCCCATTTCACACCAGTTGTCTGTTATTCGTCCCGGAAAGTCACAAACGTCTATAAAGATTTCGGTCTCGTGCATCTTCTGCTCGTATCCCCATTTCTTTTAGATCAATATGGACGCTGACGTACCATGGCATTGTCGCTTTAGGTTTTGAGTCCAATATACTGAAGATACGTTTTGTCGATCGGGATTCGATCATCCGTCATATATGACCGTAGAAGCCAACTATGCGTTTTCGCATTGTGTCTGTGATCTTCTCTATCTTCGAGTATATTTCTTGCCTGGATTTTCTGATGTAGGTGCCATTTTTGTAGTCTGGGCCAAAGTATGCTGTGTAGGATCTTTATTTCTGTCTTTCTTTCTTTCTTTCTTTCTTTACTCTCTAATAATAATAATAATAATAATAATAATAATAATAATAATAATAATAATTTTACTGCAGATCCCTATAGTCTCACAGACAGTTTATCAAACGGTTGAATATATTGGGCACATATTTAGGATGGACAACAATAGACCAACACAAATTTATTCAATATAATTAATACAAAATCGAGGATAAATAGACTGATGGAAAAGACAGGCTTATGAATGAGTTGAACATTGGAGAGAACAGAATGAAAAACCAAGAAATCTCGAGAACCTCTGTAAACAAGCACACATTCAGGGTGAAATCTATCAGTAAGTCTGGTACAAGATGGGCAGAAGAATGCAATAACCTACACAGTGAGTTCATGAAGAGATTTTGAAAGAAGAGGTAATCAAAAGACATCGAACAAACTATCAAGTTCCAACGTGCCCTATGAATCAGCATAACGGAGAAAAAGAAAATAATAATAATAATAATAATAATAATAATAATTAGTATTCAACACATATAAGTGAATCATGGGAAAATCAAGTGTGTTGTGAAATTTAAATTTCTTGGTGATTGGATAGACCCTACAATGTCCGAAAACGAGGCTTTTGCGTCACGCTGGAAGAAAACTTAAATGGCTTACCATCTAACTAAGAATGTGTACAATAAAATATCTATATCCCTGAATGCAAAACTCAAGCACTACTGCACGGTCAGAAGCTTTGTATGCAGTGGTGTGTCTTGCCATGAATAAAAAAAGGCATAATGGAAAAACTGGTGACTAAGGAAAGGTAGATTATGAGGAAAATCCTGGGTCCAGTCAAAGAACACGGTGAGTTCCGAAGACGCCACAACCACGAGTTGTACACTCACGTAGAGAAAATAACTGACGTGATGAGGAAAAGGAGGATTTCTTTCTATGGACATACAACCCGAATAAAATTATCATGGCTATCCAACCGAATTATTGCTTTTCTCCATGAGAAAAATACAAAGAGGGCCTGGTTCAGTGAAGTAGAGAATGATCTGTTGGAGATTGGGATAACATGTGAAGATATACAGGAGCGTGGTCGACTTTGAGAAAAACTTCAACAACATCGGAGTTTTCAACCTAAGCCGACACTAAAAACCGGGAATGCGTGGACGACGCGACGGCGACAAAGGTGCAACATCGATTGCCAATGAAAGAGTATGCAGAAGAAGAAATTATTGGCATGGCAATGTCCTTAGTTGGCCGTAACGAAGCAACAAGAACAAGTATTCAACATAGTCACCATTCCTGCCCAAGCAAGTATACTTATATAAACGGCGTGGATGATGGGATTGAAGAAAACTGCAACTTGTGCCTAAAGCAACGTTGAAGAAGCACCTGGGTGTTCAGTGTGTGATAATAACTGAGAGTATTCACTTACAATTTCCTGGTGAGGATTTCAATCAGAAGCTGGCCTTGTTATCCCATAAGACCGTCACCATAACTTGGTTCACAGATTGAACTTTCTTGTAAGGTATGCACGACGGGTGGTCCCACGACCTTAATGCGTGATGCTTCCACGATGCATTTCCTGTTACGATAAGCAAAAACTGAATCATTCTATGTACTTCCCCGTTTTACAATGTTTCTGTGAGCGGATCCATCTTTCAACTGGTATTGCGATGATCCGGTGCGCCATCTATCGACTATAATGAAAAAACTGTGCTACTCTGCTACGGCCCTGGAGCTACACAATCAAATATTCCACCCGTGAATGTTCGCACTTTTGATGTTTCCTTGTATTAATTTATTATTATTCTTATTATTATTACGCTAATATAATTATAATAATAATTGTTATTATTATTAAATTACTGCCCACAAAAGTAGAGTAATACAGTGAAATAATTCAAATAAAATTTATTGAAGGGTTTGAGAAACGGAGATTTTTTTTATTCTGAACAAAAATTATAAATTGAAAGAAAATATATGAAAGAACATTAGGAATATTTACACAACATGATGCTGATAGTCTTCTTCAGATGCGCAATTGTTTTGATTTTATCCACTGTGCTTTAATAGTTCAACAGTAATTAATTACATTTCTGTGAAAACTGTAACAAATTGAGCCACTTATAGACACGCTGAAGGGTATGGATTATTGATAGTTTGTGGACTTTAGTGGACGATGTATGGGACGAAAAGAGTGGTCGAATTTACCGTTGTTGGAAATAATGTTTCGGCCAAAATGTTTCTGTAGGTGAATTTGTGGTCAATAGAAAAATCAGGAAGAAAAAAGTAGGAAGGAAAGGAAGAAAGAAAGCAAGAAAGAAGGAAATAAAGATATCAAGAAAGAATAAAAGAATGTTATAAAAAATATATCAAGACAGAAAAAAAAGAAAGAAAGAAAGAAAGAAAGAAAGAAATAAACTAGGAGAAAAAGAAAGAAACAAACAAACAATGAAGGAAAGAAAGATATAAAAAAGGGAAGAAAGAATGATATAACGAAAAGTACCTACAGGAAGCCTAAATGAAAAAAAGAAAGAAAGAAAGAAAGAAAGAAAAAGGAAGAAGGAAAGTAAGAAAGAAAGAAAGAAAGAATGAAAGAAAAAGGAAGAGAAAAAAACGAAGGAAAGAAAGATATAAAGAAAGGAGGAAACAAAGAAAAACAGAAACAAAGATAGAAAGAAAGAAAGAAAGAAAAAAGGAAGAAAGAAAAAGAAAGAAAGAAAGAAAGAAAGAAAGAAAAAGAAAGAGAAAAAACGAAGGAAAGGAACATATAAAGAAAGGAGGAAACGAAGAAACAAAGAAACAAAGATAGAAAGAAAGAGAGAAAGAAATATATAAAAAGGGAAGAAGGAAAGTAAGAAAGAAAGAAAGAAAGAAAGAAAGAAAGAAAGAAAGAAGGATATGTAGAACGAAAGAAAAACGAAGGAAAGGAAGATATAAAGGAAGGAGGAAACAAAGAAACAATGAAACAAAGATAGAAAAAAGAGAGAAAGAAGGAAAGAAAGTAGGAAAGATATGGGGAAATAAATATATAAAGAAAGAAATAAAAACGAAAGGAGGAACCAAAAAAAAACAAAGAAAGAAAGAAAAAAAAAAGAAAGAAAGGAAGAAAGTTCCTCCGCTACACTGAGAAACATCAAATCACTGTTCAATAATTTATCGGAGTGTTATATTATACTGTAAAACTGCTTCTCGCCTGGTGGAGGCAGCGATGATATGCGGGCAGTATCTACGTGCGCTCGTTTGCGGTTAAGGTGCGGGGAAGATCGTCACACAGTGAATGAGTATCACGCAAATTATGGCTTGACTTCCAGCCCAAAAGATATCCTTGTTTAAAATGGGACCGAGAAGGTAGTGGGCGATATGATCCAAAACAGCTACCAATAGATTACAATCGAAAGTTTGGTGACTCCTGGTGCACGATGTCCTAAATACCCGTAAAACATGTACAGTGTGTATACATACAAATGAGTCGGGCCCGGATGTTGATGACATGTCATCTTTTTACTGAGCTGTCTAAAACAATGTTGAAGTACATAGAAACTCCGGACGGGCCACCCCGTATTCAAATATGTCATTTTTATTTTGCATCTTTTTGCTTTTTTTTTGCTATTTTTCCTTTTTAAGAGCATTTTTTTTTAAGTTTGGTAGATTTTTGGTCATATTTTAGATAAATCAGCCTTTTAAGGTCATTTTTTTTTTCAATTTAGTCATGCCACAGCTGTATATGAGGGAGTTGTGTCTCTCAGAGTTAAGATGAAGCTAGTAGCTATGAACATAAACCTTTTGTTAAGTGCTAGAAATCTATTTTGATTGACTTTTCAGTTTGAGCTTCAGATGTCATTTTTGAAATATTGGTGAGTTTATTATTATAAGATCATTTTCTCCATTTTATAGTACATTTTTCGATTTTTAGGTCATTTATTACAGTCATTTTTGAAAATTTTGAGTGCATTTTTTAAACTGTTTACGGCATCAATATTCGGGCCCTACAGATCAGTAAGTTGGGCTGCCTACTGTAAAAAGAGCTTCTTAAGAGCTGATCTGCAGTCTATACCCCTGATGTGTCAACAACTTGCACGCTTTAGGTGTGTAGCAGGACGTTGACTGACGACTCAGTAACTTTAAACCATCCCCTTGAGACTCGATTATCCCGCAGTACACCTTACGCAGAGACGTTGCTGATCCATTAGGGGTTATGATTGCTTATCTGCTTGACCGAAGCTCCTATCACTCGAGACAGTCTAATAAATACATCCTGTAGAGCAGTACATTAATAATGGTTGTTCATATTCTCTTGTAATATACAGCTGGACATACGATATCAACTTGGGGCTTATTGTCTCTATCGATCAGGTCGAATGTGAATAGCCTACTGCGTTTTTCCAGGCAGTTTTTATCGTATCATTGTATACGGCGTAAATTAGCTGCCAGCTCAGAATACAGTCTGTTCGGGGCAGATAAGTAATGCAACATACATTTTACTTACCGGTTGAATCAATACGAGGATCCATTGTAGTAATCTCCTAAACTGTTGAGGATACTGATATTCTGTTTCTGTTTTCATTTTGATAGATGGAAACACAGGCCTAATGAAAGAGTGTCATGGTGCAGCCATGCACCACCGCCGCGAGGGTAGCTGCAGCAAGTCCGGAGATCATAGGTTCGAAACCCGTCAGTTATCCCTGTGCGTAAGTTTGCCCACACACTCCCTCCAGGCAAATGCAGGGATAGTACCTTATTTCAAGTCACAGGGCGCCCACCCTATCACAGTCCCTAATAGAGTTACACAAGGGGCAGATGACCCCGTAGTTCCGCCCCTTAAAACAACAATAACTAACTAACTAACTAACTAACTAACTAACAGTTACACACACTACTTCAGTCATCACATACATACAGGTTAGTCATATCAGACAAATTCAACATACGTCCAACTACACGGGGCTCAGGACCAACATATCCCAAGTCCCTAAAATGAATTAACAACAATCTAATAAAAGAAAATCTAAGGAAAATCCCTCAGTATGCCTTCCTTCGGAGGGGAAGTAAAGCCGCCGGTCCTAAGTCATAGATTTATGGCATGAAAAAGAACCTTCCACTAACTACACTTGTGGAAGCTAAAATTTGTAGGTTAGTTTGATAACGCTCTATTAGTTCCAACATTCGCCACCAGGTGCTGACTGCAATGCTATTTAGTAGCCACGTCCGCAGCTAGGTGTCGTGGACGGTAGCATTTGGTTGCAAAAGTAGGAAGTACTTGAAAATACTAATCGTCTGCAATCCTTCTACCTGAATCACAGATAACACCCATTAATACAGGCTTTACAATTAACACCGGTTATCAGACAAATTCTACACAAACCCAAAGTACACGGGGCTACATGACCGTGTTGTCGCAGCCTCTAAAGTAAAGAACCGACCAACCAGAAGAACGTATTGTGTTATTCCTTTAGGCTAGTACGTCATATTATCAGAATAAAAGATAAAGTCAGTCTGAGAGACTATAATTCATATAATTTCAAATGTCACATGCAACAAATGCTACACATGTTAGAAAGGCTCAGGAGGGCTTCTCGCTTCGGCCTCTTTCATCAGACTCCATTACCCATTAACTTAGGCTTCCCACGTGGGAAACGGAGAGCGGGAGGTGCACTAGGCTGCATGACGTCACGCACTCGCCGTCTGCGTATCGCGTAACGCCAGACCCCAGGAGTAAACTCAGACTCAACAGACTCCATTACCCTTTAACTTAGGTTTCCCGTGCGGGGAACGGGGAGCAGGAGGTGCACTATGCTGCATGACGTCACGCACTCGCCGTCTCCGTATCGCATAACGCCAGACCCCAGGAGTAAACTCAGACTCGGTGCATATGCACTGAACAACATGATGACGTCATACACGCCGTAATCGTAACGCATGATAGACCAAAGCATAACGATGAAGTCGACAAGATCATTTGAAATTATAAAATAATGCACTTTATGGTTGGAACTGCAATAAAGAAAACATCATACTAATACTAATATAATATATAAAAATGTGATGGTGTCTGTCTGTCTGTCTGTTACTCAATAACTCAATAACCACAGGTCCGATTTAAATGAAATTTTGCATGGATGTAGCTGATTTACCAGATTTACATATAGGATACTTTTGATTTCGAAATTTTGCACTATTAAAAAATGGCGACTATTTTAGTGACGTCATTAGACCCTTTGGTTTCAAAATGTCATATTTCCATATCAAATAAAAAGAGAACGGTAGGAAATAGCAAACTTTTGATGGCACATTCGAGCTTTGAAATTTCATTTCCTATCCGAAAGGTCCTTATCACTTTTCGTGTATCTCCAACAGTTAGGGAGTAAAACCGACATTTGTGACGTCACTACACCCTTTGGTTTCAAAATTTCATATTTCCTTTTCAAATAAAAAGAGAACGCTAAGAAATAGCAAACTTTTGATGGTATATATGAGCTTTCACATTTAATTTTCTATCCGAAAGGTCCTGATCACTTTTCGTATATCTCCAACGGTTAGCGAGTAAAACCAGAATCTGTGCAATAAAACACTGTCAACACCGAGCGGTGCAGTATATCTCTCTATATATAAAAATGAAAATTTGTGTGTTTTTCTCTGAATTTCTACGGAAATTTGAGATGTTAACACGCTTCAAACTGTTTTATGATGGATGCGCGCGAAAATAATTTTTTTTGTCTGTCTGTCTGTTTGTTTGTTTGTCTGTGGACAAATTTGTTCCCTTATAACTCGAGAACGGCTGGGTGTATCAACGTAAAATTTGGTACAGATATCCATCATAGGCTCGACACTAATCATTGATGTAACTCTTCTCCGTACCTCTCATAAAAGGGGGCCTACCCCCTTAAAATACATGCTGAAATAGGCGTAGAAGGATGAGACAAAACTCATTTTCATCCCCTCAATGTGAAAGACAAAACTCGGGTCCCCGAAAACCACATTTTAAGGACCGAAGACCAACCGTTTTTGAGATATTCCCACAAAACTAATTTAATTTAATAAACTACTGAACGAATGCAAGCCAGTAACCATGCCAACGGATTCTCAGAGGACCATCTATTGCTGTAAGACGCAATGCAATTCCATTAATTACATTAGTGTGAAAGTTTGCAAACGGCTAGAAGGTTATCACGGAACCAAATTAAGCCGTAAAATTCATCAGTACGTATAATGCGCTTAAGGGGATCAAGGAGTACTCTAGAATTGTTTCACGCGATTTAAACCTGCGGGTGTGGTACGGCAGGTCTATTATATTCCTATACCCATATTATTCATTCATTCATTTCGTATAGGCCATCTATGGACCGCGTCATTCCAACCGTCTCCTACTGGCTTTGATGTTTGCCCTGTACGCCCGCATTCGTTCTCGGTGGACTTCCTTCCGTTCCTGGGTCCAAATCTTTCCCGTTTTCAGCTTCGGTTTTTCTTGGAAACCTGTACAAGCTTGAAGTTTCCCTTTGAGTGGGGCGCGCTCCTGAATGTCTGCTGGTTTAATCCCCACTTCTTTCAGATCTTTGTCCAGTTCAATGAACCAGGCCCATTTTGTTTTCCTCTCCTCAAAGTAAGTTATGTTGCGGTTGGTCAGTCTCGCTGGGCTCATTCGTTTCACATGCCAAAAAAATGGTAACCTTCTCTTCCGGATGACGTTGCTTATCTTCTCCACATGAGTATATAGGTCATGGTTATGCCGTCTTCTGTATTCCCCATTGTCTTTGATGGAACCCAATATCTTTCTCAAAATTTTCCTTTCTTTGGCCTCCAGTTTCTCGACCAAGCCTTTTTTGTTCATCGTGAGGCATTCAGAAGCATGCAAGACCTCCGGACGGATGACACTGCAGTAATGTTTTAGTTTTGAGTTGAAGGATAATGACCTTTTCTTATAGATGCCCTTAGTTAAAAGGTAGGCCATTTCCATTTTGCTCATGCGTGATGTGAATGTTTCTTTCTCTGATAATATCCCTTCCCTGACCCGTCCTGGAAAGAAAAGTACATGGTCATTGGCTCAATTAAAAATAAAAATAAAATAGGTCTTATAATTTCTTCCTATATTATATTATTATTAGTATTATATTAAGGCGTACAACGACGAGACAAATCCCCTCGGTGCTAGCAACAAAACTCGGGGGCCCTAAAGGGTCCTCGAAAACTACATTATAAGGCTCTAAATCCAACAGTTTCTGAAATATTCCCAGAAAACTAATTTAATTTAATTTAACAAACTAATGAAGGAATGCAAATCGGTAACCATGAGAACATTATCTCAAGGGGTGGCATACAACTTACCATCTATTTCTGTAAGAAGCAATGTCACTCCATTTATTGCATTTCTGTGAAAGTTTGCAAATGGCTATAAGGTTATCACGGAACTAACGTAGACCGTATAATTCATCAATGCAATTAAGGGGGTGACGGGGTAACCTAGAATTTTTTCATGCAATTTTCACATTCGACATATAGTACAGAAGGTCTATTATATCTCCAAACAGCAACATTATTTTCAAAAATTCCTGAATTGAACCAGCATTTTTTGCGGCTTTTAGGAATTTGGGCAATTTGAGGCTAAAGAACCTGAATTTTCATGCTCCACAAGCCTTTATAATTTATGAAAGGGGTCTTCCTGTGTATGGGCACCTAGCACAACGTAGAGGGTCAGTTTTTATGTGACGTGTATTACGTTTCGTCTACAAGGCTTTCAATTGTATTTCACGTCAGGAAGTACACGTTAGGTGAATTTAGTCTGAGAGCACATTTTAACAATTTTTTTTGTCGACATACGGGTTCATCGTAAGGATGATTTTATTTGATACTGTGTGGTAGATATACCCATATTTGGATATCTGGGTAATATGTTGTAGACAATAGAATTGTCTGTCTGTCTTCTTGTGTATCTTTATGTACGCCTATACCTCGTGTTCGGATGCTTGGTGCATCGTAAAATTAGGTATGGTAACCATGAGAGTCAATACACCAATCATTTTAAAACTCATCACCGTACTTTTCATACAGTTGAAGGGTGGATAGAGAGAAAAACTTCTCAATATATGCTGAAATAGGCGATATATAAAAATTATCCTAGAAGGACGACCAAAGCATATGTTGCGCTTCTCAATGTGAGACACAAAATTCGAGAATCTATTAAGGGTATCCGAAAACTACATTTTAAGGGCCTTAAATTAACAGTGTGTGTGATATTCCCAGTAAACTAACTTCGTTCGGATAAACTTGAAGGAATGACAAACCGCTAACCATTGCAACTGTAGCTCAATTGATATTGTCTGGTGTTAACAACGAACAACGTTCGAAGAACGGGTACTTCTGCTAGTATGACAATAAATAAAGGGAATTAGATAGATCGCCCTGCCGAAACATTATTCGCTACCTCAAGTCAAAAACAAGATGTTCAGGAAAGAACATATAGCCTACGTTCTCCTTTATGTATGGGTATAGTTAACCCCTAACAACTCATCCAATCGTGCACACACTAATTAAGTGTTAGGAACCAATTTAGATAGAACGTTCTAGCAAATAATGACTTGGACTAAACGATATCTTCACTGGAGTATACAGTATTTCAAACCGAGCTCATTTCATATAAAGTTCATACAATTTTTATCACTAGGCTATATTGCATGCAACATACTGAAATTAGTAAAATATAGGTCAGAACTATAGATCAGTTGCCATCTTGCCAAATATCCGAGACGACTCAGCTTTTTAATTTCACTTCTAGACTTTTATATTACAATATAAAACTTTAATTTCAAACGGGCCACGTTGTTTAGATCAGATGGAACGATTCTTGGTTCTATAATCGGAACTGGTGGACCCTATGTTATGGATAGTAAAGTTTGCATAATTCACACGGCCACCATCCTGAAATGGTACGGTTGATGACCTTGTAGTTTGCGCACAAGACGCGTCCCATATGAAGGTATTGAACCCTTATCATTGTGTCCAATAATAATGTTTCATATTAATAAAAACGATGGAAATACTAAATACATGAAATGCTGGATATTTGAGTAAAATTGATGTAGCAAGAAATCTGGACTTGGTAAGACATGCTACGTGCTGGCTGGAAATGACAAATAGTTTCACAACCAATGTTATTCTTGGATTTCTGAGAAAATCAGATATGACGCTGTGGCGTACGTGACCATAAAAGGCCACAATGCTGCGTACAAGGCAAGGAGTGAGAGAGAGGAGAATAGTCGTGACGTGAAAATAAGGGCGGGATTTGTAAGGTCAGAACTCCGAAGCCAACTTATCTGACCAATAAGAAAACATGACGCCAGAACATAGCGTCAGTGTGTTTTGCGCGGCAATCGGATATAAAAAGATCTAGCGATCGGTTTGCTTGTTCGACGGCAGATTCGCGATCTGTGAGAAAATACAAGAATTTTGAGAGGTCACACATAATTATAGGCCCATTATTTAAAATATTGAGGAGCTGTTTTACTCCCACCATTGAAACTTTAGGCTTTCTGTATATATACAAATGTCTGAGATGAAAGGGGACACTCCTAATTATTCTTCGACAGTCATTTAAGACGTCCTTAAGACGATATGGTTTTAAAATTATAGTTGTGTGTCGGCAACGAAGTTGGAAATTTTCATAAATTGTGAGATGGCAATTAGCCATAGAATAGGGAAAGTCGACGATTCTGCATAGGACGATCTGAGGAAATAAAATACTTAGAACGCAGATAGAACAGTTTAAAAACTTTGATTTAATTGTGTTTTAACAGCAGCAAAATGTCGACCATGGAGAGAAGACAGCAAGCTTCATCCTCCATTACCATCAGTGTTATGGGCTAACGGCCTAATGATGGGAATTGACGAGGCGGGAGGCCTCTGGAAAGCAGTTTAAGTGATGAGTATTAAAAAATTGATTTATTGATTTTGGACGAGGGGAATCGCGAGAGATGTGTGGAACTTTGTATAGATTTTATTTGTGTGGTTTAATTTAAATTTCAGGGTTTGATTTCTTAACTGACATGCGTGTAGTAAATTTTGGCATTGCGTGACAATTATGTTGTACAGTAAATTTTGTAATATAAATGTTTTCCTTATGTATACGTAATTCTTATAGCGAAACGGCCGCATCGATTAACGTATCTATAAAAAGTGTAGCCATGAATGAGAACCTAGGAACGACAATGATAAATGGACTGATTTAATGATATGTTAAACTAATTACTACGTGGGGGGAAATTTTGCATTTTGTTGCTTTGATAACTCGGGCTAGGACTGATCCTGTTATTTATTCTTTATTGTCATTTGGACATGTTGTGTGTCATTATCTGAGAGGTGTGCTGATTAATGCTACGACGAGATCTTCGAGAAATGTGCCACGTGTTTTTGGGTGTAAGTGATGATGATGAGGAGAGGTAAAGCCTGTCCATGACTGCGATATCATTCCGGCAAACTAGTTATCCGTGGGGATAAGTTTGACCTGGAAATGTATTCTTAAAAATCCCTGAGAGGATGTTTTGAGATAATGTGTTATTTATTTGTACGCGTTTAACAGGTGGCGATTAGCAAAGGTGCTGTACGCTGGCTATGGGCCAGAATCTATATTTAGCATGGCACTAATTACTACTTGGGGGTAGAAATCAGCCACTCTCTCGGTGATGCGATAACAGGCCCGGTTGTCTCCAGCTCGTTATGACACGTTATGTTTGCTTTAAAGCCTAATGAGTTAAGGTTATTTTATTTGGTTTAATTTGGGAAGTTGCCATGTTGTCGATCCAAGTTTCTTTTATCATTACTACGACTTATTTGTTCATTGTTTTAAAACGCCAAACTTTCCGGCGTGAATATTAAAAGTTGTATTGTGTTGTTGTTGGCTCTTATTTTCAAGGCCATTGTATTCATATAAATATAATTTGGCAACCGGCCAAACCTGTTCATGTCATGTTATGCCTTCCTAGTGTTTAAGGTATAAGTCGGTAATTCCGCAGCCCTTATTTTAAATAATACACACGTGTATTTGGTTGTGGTAATCTAAGGTTAGAGCATGTCAGTAGTGTATATAAATATGTAATTGTTGTTCCCACATTTACGTAATTCGTCCTTCGCAGTACGGAGTCCGTTCCCGAACCAACTGTTTTGGTCGGAAACGAGCGCCCGTCAAAATGCTCATTACTTGAACTAGTCTTAAAACCCGTGTCGCTCATAAATATTGAATTTTTGTACTATTTATTTGTTTGTTATATTTGGATCTTGTGATCCGTTTTCTTTTGTTACTTTGACTTAAGTGACATTTCAGTCACAATGCTTGTTGACAGCTGTCATGCCGTGTCGTCACGGTACGTCAGGCTGATCAGTGTTAGATCTGTTCACGCGAGTGAACAATAAAAGGGTGGTTATAGTTTTCCTTTTTTTATGTTTGATTCAGTTAATAAATTTCATTTTGTTAGTAGATCCTGTTGTTTTTCTTGGCTTTATAATAATAATAAGTTAACCTTATGAACCCTGGAAGTTATGTTGATAGCAAAACCTCTAAATCACATTCACAAGAATCCATTACGACCCCGAAATTTTGAATCTTGTCTACATGCTATTTTCCAAAGGGTTTATAAGAGTTACTTTGGCTTCCGAACGTGTGGCATTTGTGTTTTAGAGTAAAAAAATAGATCACCGGCATGTGATAAGTTTATTAACGTAAGTTAGGCGAAGATAGTACCGCCAAATGTTTGAAAATATAAAGTCATGGAGTTTGCAGTAAAGTAAATGTGGAACAAGTTAAGTGTTTGAACTTTGATTAAAATTAGAACAAACTGTTCCAGGCGCCCAATAAAATTAAATTAGCTTTGTGTAGAAAAGCCAAACTCAAAGAATTGTTTGACAGGAAGGTTAGACCTTAAAAACTAATTAATACTCTATTAATTGGTTAAAATTTGTAAGTGAAGTAAGGTCAGGAAGATTATAACTGAATCAAAGGGTTAAAATTAAATGGAATAATAAGTAAATTATACTCAGTGATGCTATAGTTTGTGGGAGTAATTTAAAGTAAATGAACTGAGTATGTAAAGGGTTAATGTGTGTATATTTAATATGTGTGAGCGCGCGTATCCAGGGCTCCGCCCTTATGTCATTTCCCTATGTCTCAAATATATTATTGTTGTGATGGCAACTCTGGGAGAAATCCGCGAAGTGATTGAACTAGCATCCGCTCGTACGCGAGAACAACTTAGTGAGATGAGAAAGGACATAACCAATGAAATACAGACACAGTTAGCGGCAAATAGTGAAGAAACGCAGACACAGTTAACGGCCATAAATAAACAATCGGCAGAAACGCAGACACAGTTAGCGGCTATAAATAAACAATCGGCAGAAACGCAGACACAGTTGGCGGCAAATAATGTAGAAATGCAGAAACAGTTAGCGGCGAATAGTGTAGAAATGCAGACACAGTTAGCGGCAAATAGTGTAGAAATGCAGACACAGTTAAACACAAAACTATCTGAAGTTAACGAGAATATAAATCAGATAATCGCTACACAAAACATTCTGGTTAGTGAACAATTACATAGGCAGTCTGAGAAAAACAATGAAATGTTAAACGCACAAGACGAAAGGAACACTCAAAATCTAGCTGCGCTAACGGTAGAAATCAAAGAGCACACAAAAGAACAGCTAATCCAATTAGCAAAGGACGTTAGCACTAACAATACCAAACAATTAGGAATAATAAAAGGTATCGAAGATTCGTTTAAAAAGGAAATAAAAGGAATGGATGAGACTGTTATGGCAAAACTAGCACAAATCGAGCAAGCGTGTTTGACCAGCTCATCTGAGATTAAAGAAGCACACACAAACTTAGAAAAAAGGTTTGAGAATATCGAACGAGGGACACAGGGTATGCAAGATCAGATAATTACAGTAGATAACAATATCACGGGCTTAGTGACGGAACTCAACAAATTAGAAATACAATCAATTAAGAAATGGAAAAAGTTAGAAATTGACCAGGAAGAAATTAAACAAACATTAGAACAGAACAACATTTCTCTGGGAGAAAGGATAGATAAACTTGAAGATAATCAGGAGGCTAATCAACAGGAAGTCGAAAAACGCTTTGTTAAATTGAAGGATACTATTAGGAAAGATTGGACCAAGATGAGCGCTGATTCGAAAGATGAACGGCTCGCAGTAAGCAAGAAGCTAGGGGAAAATAACGCGAAAATACAGGCGTTAGAAGAAAATATGAAGTTAAGATTTCAAATTCAAGAGGACCGCATGATAAAATCGGAGTTGCAGTCACTTGGACATAATACGATGTTTGCGACACTAATGGAAAAGGGGAAAGGGGAGAATGCGGAAAGAGAGCACACAATAGACAGCCACGAGCTTGGGCAAAGTCCAAGAACGGTAGTCACGCAAGCATTCCAGAATTATGAGGGTCGTAGCTCGACACCTCAAAACACACAACTTCCCACGCAAGTTATACAAGTCATCCGTGGAAACGAATTTAAACCGAATAAGTTTTTACCAGAGAGCGGAGGGACACCTAAAGCTTTCTTAAGGGAACTGACAGAATATTTTTCGGACCAAAATGTTAGCTCAACGCGACAATTAAGAATGGTTGAAAAATTTTTGGCGGGCTCAGCACTTACCTGGTATCTTGGATTTAAGAACACATTTAAATCAATGGAAGGTTTCCACAAGGCCTTCCTAAGCAAATACTGGAGTGGGTCGTATCAACAAAGCTTGCGAATGGACTTATACTCGCGCAAATACCATTCCACGCATCAGACGAAATATGCAGATTTTTTCGCCATGCAACTTGTCAAATTGCAGGATCTTGATAATCCACCGAGCGAAATGGAGCTAATAACTACTATAGGGAAGCAGATGCCTATTAGCGTTCAGCAATTCTTGGTGGCGGCAAATATTACGACCGTGGTCCAGGCAGAAGAGGTATTAAGGAGGATAGATGAAACCACTAATTACATCAACCCGAGAGAGAAGAGACAGATAGAGTTAGTTAATGCAGTCGAAGTAGTCAAGACACCGAACAAAAACACGAGGTCGCAAGCTACAAACACTGGGGATAACCAAAGACGGCAGAGCACCGAAGAATATGAGCCGAGATCTCAACCGAGATACGAAAATAGGGACAGAAACCATAACAATCAGGAAGGAACTAACCGCTACCGGAACACAAACAATCAGCAGTGGCGAGATAATAGGAGATACCAAACGTCATACAATAGGAATAATAATAATAACGCACCTTACAATCGGGGATGGCGTGGAGGACACTATAATCAACAATATAGGCCCAGAGACAATAGGCGTTACAACCAGCAACATAACGCACAAGATAACCAGCGGTTTAACGAGCAATCGGATCCAAGGGATGATCAGAGAAATTGGAACGAGAGACACGCTGAGTCACAACAGTACCTAGAAGAACTACATAACATACAGGGAAACAATAAGAAATGGGAACGAGCGATGGAACACAGAGCAAATCCGGACACCCACACTAACGGGGCGGAAGGTATGCTAATGCAGCAGGAAAGACAGGACGGGTGGCACCAAGACCAGGGCGAGGGTCAAGGCGCGAAAAAAAAAGTTTAATTGAAGGGAAAGGAGACAGCCTCAGAAGCGAATGGTGTGATGATCGTGATGGTTGGGTGACAGCGCACATTACAGAGTGGATTGCGATGCCTGAAGATTGCTTGGAAGAAATCGTGAGGCCACAAAACGAACAATTAAAGCAATTACCAATAATATATGCTAGGATTGATGGATTGAAGGTCAAATGCTTAGTCGATACAGGAAGTCAGGTCAGCCTGGTATCTGAGGCCTTGATCAAAGAAATAGGACGGAATCATAAAGTTCCAATGATACCGGTCCCGCAAATTAAAGTACGGGGTATAATTCCTGAACGATCGGTTACTTGTAAGCAGCAGGCATATCTCGAATTAGAAATTCTGGAACACACCTTCGCTCAAACTTTCATAGTTATGACGAAAATGAACTTCAATATCATTCTAGGGGCAAACTTCATCTGCGAATATCAGGCCGTCATAGATCTACACAAAAACACCATAAGCTTCAAAAACATCGAAGGGATGACGAACATAGGACTGCATATGGACGAGATAACATCTGGCAAGGAGGCGCATACTTGGATGTTACAGGCAATTAGTGAAGAAGGGGCTGAGATCACGCAGCAGGCTATTTTAAACAAGACGGACAAGGAAATAATTGAGGCATATAGCAAGGACACCACTACAGCTGTAATTGAACTTAATGAAGAGGAAGAAACGCGAGATATCTGGGCATTGTTGGCTGAAGAGGACAACAGCAATAATGAATTTGAAGAGCTACTACAGGAGCGGCTTAAGGAAGTCAAACTAGGGGTTACGGAAAAGAAGCAACTTGAAGATATTTTAAGAAAACACCAACAGGTTTTTGATACAGTACCGGGCAAGATTCTCAACTTTAAATATTCCATGCAGGTAGATGATTGGTCACCATTCAGAAGTAGGTTGTATCCGATTCCGGAAAAACATCATTCACAAGTTAAAGAAATTATTGACGGAATGTTACATGCAGGCGTAATAAAAAAGATGCCCACACCTTTTTTAAATGCAATTTTGGCCGTTATCAAACCAAACGGATCTATACGGCTATGTCTCGACGCAAGAATGCTCAACCTTCGATTGTTGCCGGAATACGATAAGGCACCCATAATTAGAGACGTCCTCAAGGGATTTAAAGGAAAGAGCATCTATTCAAGTGTGGACTTAACGAGCTCCTTTCACCATATCGAATTGGACGAGAAGTCGCAATTGTTAACAGGCTTCTTGTTCGACAATCAGACGTATACATTTGGAAGAATGCCGTTCGGCGTGAAAACAGCTGGCTGTGCCCTAATTCGAGCATTAGACCGAAACCTTACTGAGGAGGTTAAGGAGATGACGACTAGGTACATAGATGATATTTTATTGGCTTCCGACAACATCAATGAACACATGGAAAACTTAGATAAACTGTTAGAAAATTTACGCACCACAAATTTCAAAATAAACCTAAAGAAATCCCACTTCTTTAGGGATGAAATTTTATATCTAGGCCACATTATCGATCAGGACGGCGTCAGACCAAACCCTGCCAAAATTGATGCAATCAAACATTTCCCCACTCCTACAAGAATAAAACATGTCCGTGCCTTCCTTGGTGTAACGGGGTTTTTCAAAGAAAACTGTCCCGGGTACACGGAAACTGTAGCCCCTATGCAAGAACTACTAAAGAAAAATAATAAATGGTCTTGGAATGACGAATGCAACCAATCTTTCCAAGCTACTAAATTATTGTTACAAAATTGTATCAAACTGGGATACCCAGATTTCGGCCTAAAGTTTGTAATTCAGGCAGACGCTTCGATTATTGGGGTCGGAGCAATGTTGTATCAGGAAGATCCAAGCAACCTACAGAAAAGATCTTATCTTGCCTTTGTAAGCCGTAAGTTACGGAAACACGAACGGAATTACACTGTTACAGAGTTGGAGCTCCTAGCTATTCTTCACGCCCTCCAAAAATGGAGAAAACTAGTATTTGGGTATCAAATTATTATCAGGACAGATCATAAAGCCCTCACATTTCTTTTTAAAACTAACATGGTTAGTGAACGTATCACCAGATGGTCGATCTACATTCAACAGTTCGATATAGAAATTGAACACTGCCCTGGAAAACTAAACATCATCCCAGACGCTCTCAGCAGAAACCCGGAAGAAGACGTGGAAGAAGAGGCCTTGGTTCAACACATAGAACTGACACCTAAGGATCACGAGTTCTTGAATGAATTAAAGGAATTAAAGAAAGAGCAAGAAGGTGAGCCCTGGATGCGGCAAATGATCATGTATTTTAAGGGAGAACTTCAGCCTGGATCTGCAGCTCATCGTGAGGCCCGGAGCAAAGAAGGAAAATATCAATATGTGAACAATCTGTTACACAAATTCATTAATGAGGAGCATACCAAAATGCGCATCTTGTTACCTGCTTCATTACAACGTGGTTTGACCTGGCATGTCCATGAAAGCCTAGGCCATATCGGAATAGACAAGGCAGAAGCGACCATGGCTGAAACTTTCACATGGCCACGCATGCGAACTACCATATGCGAAGTGGTTAAGACTTGTGACGCTTGCCAACGCACTAAGCCTAACAACTATTTAATGAAGCAATACCCGAAACCAATATTACCCCAGAAACCATTGGAAATAGTGGCGATCGACACATTTGGTCCAATTCCGAAGGGAAGGAGAGGGTGCAGGCATCTACTTGTGTGTCTGGACGTATTTTCCAAATTCGTGGTTCTATGCCCTATACAGAAAACCACCACTAAACAGATTCTAAGTAGAATAATACACAAGGTGATACCGACTCTTGGTAAGCCTGAGTTTATATTATCGGATCATGGCGCATATTTCACTAGTGCCCAGTTTAAGAAAGGAATGGCAGATTTGAATATAAAACACGTTCTCTCATCAATAAGACATCCCCAAGGAAATTCTAGCGAACGCGTAATCCGTGATATTTCTAAGTTCTTCCGGGTATTTATTCCCAAGGAACATTACAAATGGGTAGACCGAGTGAGTGACATTGAGATATGTATGAATTCCACTCGTCATGAATCTACAGGGCAAATTCCCATGGTTTTACACCACAACCAGTTTCCAGTGAGATCTTGGAACACTATTGTAACATGTCCTAACGACCCAGTACCAACACACGATCTACGGATCCAGAACACCATTGTGCATATGAGAAGGCAGGCGGACCGTAGATTAAGAAGAGTACGCGGAAAGAAGTTTCATCGGGAGTTGATCGCAGGGGAATTGGTCTTGATTAAGAAGCCACCGATATCTGATCCAGCGAACAAGATACTAAACAAATTTTGTGAAAGGTATGTGGGACCGTTCAGCATCGTGAGGAATTTAGGTAACAACGCCTACAGAGTCCGAGAGGTGAGCACAGGAAACATGGCAGTATATAATATCTCAAATTTAAAATTGTATCATCAGAGAGAGCCATACGAACCGAGAAATAATGTTACTGCAGCAAATTAAATATTCGCGTGATAACATACAACAAAAGATACGGGGGTACTCGAGTGGTGAAAGCGCTCAAAAGACAGCTCTGACGTGTTTACAAGTTCAGGCGGAAGTCGTTAATGAATATGTTGATGTTTTGAAAGAGTGAGAGGGGAGACGAGTAGCAAGGAAAGAGGCCGGAGGGCATAAGTATACAGGAATTTCCTAATGAGTTTGGAGCGAGACGGCTACTGAAACAGACAGAGGCGGACAGTCATTATATTTGAGGGTGACCAGCAACTTCAAATTTGAGCCAGAAAAGTAGGGGATGTGAAATTCGACTTCAGTTGAGTTCGAATTTTATCAACTAGGGGTCAGATGAACCCTTATCATTGTGTCCAATAATAATGTTTCATATTAATAAAAACGATGGAAATACTAAATACATGAAATGCTGGATATTTGAGTAAAATTGATGTAGCAAGAAATCTGGACTTGGTAAGACATGCTACGTGCTGGCTGGAAATGACAAATAGTTTCACAACCAATGTTATTCTTGGATTTCTGAGAAAATCAGATATGACGCTGTGGCGTACGTGACCATAAAAGGCCACAATGCTGCGTACAAGGCAAGGAGTGAGAGAGAGGAGAATAGTCGTGACGTGAAAATAAGGGCGGGATTTGTAAGGTCAGAACTCCGAAGCCAACTTATCTGACCAATAAGAAAACATGACGCCAGAACATAGCGTCAGTGTGTTTTGCGCGGCAATCGGATATAAAAAGATCTAGCGATCGGTTTGCTTGTTCGACGGCAGATTCGCGACCTGTGAGAAAATACAAGAATTTTGAGAGGTCACACATAATTATAGGCCCATTATTTAAAATATTGAGGAGCTGTTTTACTCCCACCATTGAAACTTTAGGCTTTCTGTATATATACAAATGTCTGAGATGAAAGGGGACACTCCTAATTATTCTTCGACAGTCATTTAAGACGTCCTTAAGACGATATGGTTTTAAAATTATAGTTGTGTGTCGGCAACGAAGTTGGAAATTTTCATAAATTGTGAGATGGCAATTAGCCATAGAATAGGGAAAGTCGACGATTCTGCATAGGACGATCTGAGGAAATAAAATACTTAGAACGCAGATAGAACAGTTTAAAAACTTTGATTTAATTGTGTTTTAACAGCAGCAAAATGTCGACCATGGAGAGAAGACAGCAAGCTTCATCCTCCATTACCATCAGTGTTATGGGCTAACGGCCTAATGATGGGAATTGACGAGGCGGGAGGCCTCTGGAAAGCAGTTTAAGTGATGAGTATTAAAAAATTGATTTATTGATTTTGGACGAGGGGAATCGCGAGAGATGTGTGGAACTTTGTATAGATTTTATTTGTGTGGTTTAATTTAAATTTCAGGGTTTGATTTCTTAACTGACATGCGTGTAGTAAATTTTGGCATTGCGTGACAATTATGTTGTACAGTAAATTTTGTAATATAAATGTTTTCCTTATGTATACGTAATTCTTATAGCGAAACGGCCGCATCGATTAACGTATCTATAAAAAGTGTAGCCATGAATGAGAACCTAGGAACGACAATGATAAATGGACTGATTTAATGATATGTTAAACTAATTACTACGTGGGGGGAAATTTTGCATTTTGTTGCTTTGATAACTCGGGCTAGGACTGATCCTGTTATTTATTCTTTATTGTCATTTGGACATGTTGTGTGTCATTATCTGAGAGGTGTGCTGATTAATGCTACGACGAGATCTTCGAGAAATGTGCCACGTGTTTTTGGGTGTAAGTGATGATGATGAGGAGAGGTAAAGCCTGTCCATGACTGCGATATCATTCCGGCAAACTAGTTATCCGTGGGGATAAGTTTGACCTGGAAATGTATTCTTAAAAATCCCTGAGAGGATGTTTTGAGATAATGTGTTATTTATTTGTACGCGTTTAACAGGTGGCGATTAGCAAAGGTGCTGTACGCTGGCTATGGGCCAGAATCTATATTTAGCATGGCACTAATTACTACTTGGGGGTAGAAATCAGCCACTCTCTCGGTGATGCGATAACAGGCCCGGTTGTCTCCAGCTCGTTATGACACGTTATGTTTGCTTTAAAGCCTAATGAGTTAAGGTTATTTTATTTGGTTTAATTTGGGAAGTTGCCATGTTGTCGATCCAAGTTTCTTTTATCATTACTACGACTTATTTGTTCATTGTTTTAAAACGCCAAACTTTCCGGCGTGAATATTAAAAGTTGTATTGTGTTGTTGTTGGCTCTTATTTTCAAGGCCATTGTATTCATATAAATATAATTTGGCAACCGGCCAAACCTGTTCATGTCATGTTATGCCTTCCTAGTGTTTAAGGTATAAGTCGGTAATTCCGCAGCCCTTATTTTAAATAATACACACGTGTATTTGGTTGTGGTAATCTAAGGTTAGAGCATGTCAGTAGTGTATATAAATATGTAATTGTTGTTCCCACATTTCCGTAATTCGTCCTTCGCAGTACGGAGTCCGTTCCCGAACCAACTGTTTTGGTCGGAAACGAGCGCCCGTCAAAATGCTCATTACTTGAACTAGTCTTAAAACCCGTGTCGCTCATAAATATTGAATTTTTGTACTATTTATTTGTTTGTTATATTTGGATCTTGTGATCCGTTTTCTTTTGTTACTTTGACTTAAGTGACATTTCAGTCACAATGCTTGTTGACAGCTGTCATGCCGTGTCGTCACGGTACGTCAGGCTGATCAGTGTTAGATCTGTTCACGCGAGTGAACAATAAAAGGGTGGTTATAGTTTTCCTTTTTTTATGTTTGATTCAGTTAATAAATTTCATTTTGTTAGTAGATCCTGTTGTTTTTCTTGGCTTTATAATAATAATAAGTTAACCTTATGAACCCTGGAAGTTATGTTGATAGCAAAACCTCTAAATCACATTCACAAGAATCCATTACGACCCCGAAATTTTGAATCTTGTCTACATGCTATTTTCCAAAGGGTTTAGTATGTTGTTACGAAATTTGGTAAAGATTCGATGATTAGTTTGGTCGTAATGCATTATTAAGTTTTGACCATTTGAGTGGCCGCCATTCAGGTTTGATAAAGATGGCGGCAATATAAAACATGACACTGAGGTGCCCTTTGCCAGTGCTACCTCTGTACCAAATTTCGTTCAATTCGTTTTAAACGTGTTCGAATTGATAAGGGGGGGGGCGAAACATTCAGAGTACACACACTCACACACACACACTCATACACACACACACAGACACACATTTTTAGCCTATTTTCAATTTTGAAAAAATAGGCTTATGAGATCACCTTTTGTCCGCGTGTGTGTGTGTGAGGAGTGTGTGTGTGTGTGTCCCTAATTACTTCTAAACGGATGGAGCGATTTCAATGAAACTCGGTAAGTTCATTGCACTATTCCGGGCGACCCCGACCGTGCCCTTCAAATTTTGTTACGTCTCACCAATCCAGCATGGCGGCTGTGTGAAATATTTCTACAGCATTCATTATTTCCGAAACTATTCCCGATATCACCCTGGAATTTTTTACGGTGATAAAGGGAACTACTAGAAGTTCACCTATGTATCTTTTGAAACACTGGGAACTACAAAACCAACATGGCGGCCACGCGAATTTGCGACATTTAAATTGACGTTTCTCGCGATTTAACCAACCAAACGCAATAAAACTTGGTACAGTATATGTTTATACACATTGTAATGCACCGACATCTAACTTGGTTCAATTGTTTACATAACCACAAGATGGCGGATGTGCGAAATATTTCACCGGCATTCTATATCTCTGGAGCTATTAGCGGTATCACCCTGATATTTGGTACGGAGATAAATGGTACTACTGGAAGTTCATCTATAAGACTTTCAAAAACCGGTTAACTACAGAACGAATATGGCGGCCAAGCGAATTTGAAAATTTTAAATAGACCTTTCTTGCGATTTAATGTTCCAACCGCAATGAAATCTGGTACAGGAAATGTTTATACACATTGTAATACACTGATATCTAATTTAGTTCAATTGTTTACATAACCTCAAGATGGCGGCTTTGGGAATTTTAAAATTAAGTTTTTATTTCTTGTGTCGTAATCATGCGATCGATGTGAAAGTTTGAATAATGAACCTACGCAATAATTTTTCTTTAATGGTACTTGACTCTATGGCTTATACATTTAACAATCCAACATGGCGACCATCCGAATTATTTAGACGGCTCTGAATATCTACGAATCTTTTATAGCAATCAATCTGATTTTTTTAATATTCATAGGGTCTATGAACTTAAGTTCACCTATAGGACTTTAAATAACCTGGTGATCACAAATCCAACATGGCGGCGACGCGAAGTATAAATATTCACATGGACGTTTCTCGCAATTTAACCATCCGAGTGCAGTGAAACTTGGTACAGTAAATCATTAAACGAATGTTAATCCACTGGCATCCAATTTATTTCAATTGTTTCCATAACCACAAGATGGCAGCTGTGCGAAATATTAAAATCTCCTTGTAACTTCTTGTGTCCTAATCATGCGATTGTAGTTTGAATGCTACTCGTACACAATAATCTTCATGTAACAGTACATAACTCTAGGACCTACATATATAAAATCCAACAAGGCGACCATCCGAAATATTTAGTCGGTTCTCAATATCTACGAATCTATTACAGCAATCAAACTGAAATTTTGTATGTAGATAGAGGCAATTAACGTAAGTAGGATATATGAAAATAGGCTGTATAGTTCTTCACGGAACTACTTGTTGGCCCTGTGTTGTTCTCATAAGTCTACTTTCATTTTTTGCAAAAATCGAAAGTAGGCTAATATGTTACTTGTCACTTTATTTTAGGGGCTCTGAAACATCGTGGGGATGTAGATACATGTACTTGGATGTGTGTAGAATTCGCCTGATACCTGTGTTACTGTGTTGTCTTTACTAATGTGTGTATTTGTAATTGAGGTAGGATTTGGTTGAGAAGCAGCCGTGGGCTTAAGTTAGGTACCATCCCTGCATTTGCCTTGAGTAGAAGTGGTAAACCACGGGAAACATCTTCCAGGATAGCTGAGGTAGGACTCGAACCTGCCTCTTCTCAGTTTCACCTCACGAGACTGAGTGTACCCCGTTCCAGCCGTATTACCAGAATTAAATTACTTGGCAGAGCAGGGAATCGAACCCGGTCTCCGCGTTGATAATAATAATAATGATAATAATAACCATGTTATTGGTTATAATATTAATAATAATAATAATAATTATTATTATCAAATCATAATCCAAATCATTTGAGAGGGGATGGAAATGCAAAACACCCTAAGAACCTTAAAAGGTGACCGCTATTCTTTAAGCACATTATAGCTGCTCTCTGTAATTAGGTTGCATCTTCTCTTTGACATTGTCTGCCTCGTTGCGTAGTGGCTAACATGCTTGGCTGTCACCGCGGTGCAGGGGTAACGTTCTTGCCTGCTGTCCCCAAGATTGAAGGATCATATCCTGGCTCAGTCGGTTGGCATTTGAGGGTGCGCATATTTGAGGAAGCCGTGTCAGTAGATTTAATTAAAAGGTTAACGATCCCCTTCAGGACAAAATTCCGACACTCCAGTGTCTCTAGAAGCCTAAGTAGTTAAAAGAGACGTAAAACCAATAATAGTTTTTTTTATGTGTAACATCTTTCCACTCGGTATCTGGATATTTTTGTGGCACTGATTTTGGAAAAGAGACGGAAGTGGATGGGACGGAAATGGATGGGACGGAAACAATGAGCGTGCGCGGTGGCGGAGATCGGTACAACGACGTACTCTAAGCCATGTGACTATGTGGAATGGTTTGGAGGCCCCATTAAATAAATTCCTTCAATAAATGATCTTCAAGTTGTCATTCTTTGGTGTGAAAATATTAATTATATCATATTTGCTGAAAACAATTACGATTTATTAAATCTTCATACTTTTGCTGTATTCTTATTTAATGTAATCACTCGATATCTCGTGTGCTATATCGCATCAACCAACACTCCATACAACGTAGGAATTCAGTATATTAACACCGACTACTAAAAATAATTGAAACTTCGTTGGTCTAAATGTATCACTGGGAGAAACGCATTTAATATTCCTACTGCACACCTAGGCAGTGCGCTATATCGGCAATAAGAGGCCATTTTCAATAACACCGCTGGCATGGGTTCACTAACTGGCCGGTATAAAGCGCAGCTCGCATCAAGTAAGCAGTGGATTGCTCCCGCATACAGTTGTAGGTAAATGTCACTACTACAGATGCATTGGAGAATCCTTTCATGTTTGCTGGCACAAGGTAGCACTATGAGTTCATTCTTTAAAAATGCGAGTAAGTAATATGGAATTATTCAAATAACATGTCAGATTTTACACATCATATGCGACTACTGTAAGGCTCGTAATTTTTTAATAATCGTTTCGTTCTTCTATGGACCACGTTATTTCAACTGCCCTCTCCCTCGTTCTTTCACAATGGCCCAGAGTTCACGCATTCTTCTTTGGTGAACTTCTTTTCGTTCTTCGGTCCACTTCTTGCCAGTTTTCAATATAGGTCTTGGCTGAAAACTCTGTATTCCCCCAAGTTTCTTCTTCAAAGAGTCACGTTCCAAGATGTCCTCATGTGATATCCCCAGTTTTTGTAGGTCTTTCCACCTCTGTAAATCAGATCCCTTTGGTTTTCTTTCCCACAAAGTAGGCACAGATTCGATTGGGCAATCTTCCGGAGCTCATTCGTTATAAATGGCCATAAAAGGAGAGTCTTCTTTTTCGTATGGTGTCCGTTATTTTCCCCACATGTAGGGAAAGTTCATCGCTGTGTTGTCTTCCATAATCCTCTCGTTCCTTGACCGAGCCCAAGATCTTTCTCAATCTTCCTCTTTTTGGCTTCCAGTTGTTCTGCCAGGCCTTTCCAAATCATCGCCAGGCTTTCTGATGCATATGACGCCTCCTGGCGAATAACGGTAACGTAGTGCCTCAGTTTGGCCTTAAAGGACATTGATTGTGTTTTTTAAATGTCTTTGGTCAAATGGTAAGCCATTTCCATTTTGTTAATCAGGAATGTTGGGCTCCATCCATTCACCCCGGTATTTGCATTTCAATAATGTTATTATTATTATTATTATTATTATTATTATTATTATTATTATTATTATTATGATTACTACTATACCTCACCCTGTATGTGAGTTAATAACTGGAAACCAGCTTGGGCCTGATGGTGCTCTGTTACAGCTCATAAGTTATGAGCAATTTAATATTCATGAGATTGTTGAAACTCGTCGAACTACTGTTTTCCCACATTGAAATTGATCGATTCACTAATGAGGCTACATTCTGATAATCATTATTACAACTATGCAATGTTGTGCACCGGGAAATAAACTGTTTTATAAATTAATCTAAATAGGGATCGGAATGCGTGACACACATCCAATTTGCGCTATAATTCTATTATAATCACTACCTTGCCCGTACATACTTCCAATGAAATTAGACAAAGCTTCGTAGCCTAACAATTAAATAGTAGCTCTTAGCCAGCCAACACGAAATTACGCCCAACTTTATTGGTTGGTTGGTTCCTCTGCGACAACGCGGGCATTTAGCCCCGTGTACATGGGTGTGTGTAGAATCTGTCTGATAACCGGGGTTAATTGTGATGGCTGTATTAGTGTGTGTTTAAAAAAAATCAAGTAAGGACTGCAGACATTGAATTTTCAAGTAGTTCCTACTTTTGCCGCCAAACGCCACCATCAACAACTACTAGTTCAGAACTTGGTTACTAGATGCCACCGCAGTCGGCTCCTGGCAACGAACGTTGGAACCTAAGAGCGTTAGTCAAATTTAACCTATAATTTAGCTTCACACAAATGTAATTAGTGGAAGATTCTTTAACATCCCATAAATATATTACATGGGACCGTCGGATTTACTTACCCTCCGAAGGAAGGCATACTGAGGGATTTTTAACGCTCTTAAAAATCCGACGACTTCGGCCGGGTTTGAACCCGCGATCTTGGGCATAGAAGCTCAGCATGCTACCAACTATATTGAGTGGTAAACATGATGTCATATTTAAAACGAGTGGTTCTGTGAAGGAATAAATAGTCTATTTTCATGTACACTACTGGTCTATTTCGTTACAGTTAAAGAATCATTGATGTGATATACTAAATCTGAAGCCCAATCCCAACAAGACCCAAGTTTGCGCATTTCACTTATGGAATAAAGAAGCTAGGCGCGAATTGGACGTCACATGGCAAGGTCGGCATTATACAACACCTGTATATCTCGGTTTTACCCTTGACCGTACACTGTCCTTCAAGAAACATTGCCATAACACCAAGCTGAAGGTCAGTCCCAGGAACAATATTTTGAGGAAGCTCACAGCCCCCACCTGGGGAGCTAATCCTCACGTCCTGAGAACCTATGCTCTTGCTTTGTGTGTGTCAGCTGCTGAGTACGCCTCACCTGTGTTGAGTGCATCTGCGCACACCAAGAAGGTTGACACTGCAGTCAATGAGACTTTCCAAGACTTGTCAGGATGCATGAAGCCAACTCCAGTCGACAAACTATACCCAATTGTTGGAATAGCTCATCCCTCTGTCAGAAGGGCCATTTTTAAGTTCTCATGATAATTAAATTCAATTATACGTCAATACAACCTTTCACTCCCATCGTACAATTGGACACAAGAATTTAAAACTCCGTCTAAAAATTTAGCACAGCCACCATCTTGTGTTTAAGAAAACAATTGAATTAAATTAGAAGTCAGTAGATTATATCCTGTACAAACATTTACCGCACCAATAATTATCACTGCGCTCGGATGATTAAATCATGAGAAAATTCCATTCAAATATTTAAACTTCGCTGGCCGCCATGTTGGTTTGTACTTAACAGGCAATTAAAAGTTACATATGGTTGATATCAGTATCAGTAACTGTACGCAGTCCAGCCCTGAGACCAGAATTTTTGTTTTGGTAGAATCAGGAATCAACTATGACCCCCGGCGTGACAGCGAGGTGGTCTCTCTCACTTATGTAAGTGGTCCGAAAGGGGGACGTGTTTTTATTCCTCCATGCGTTTTGAATCCTGGATAGTGCTACACACTCAAGAACTCATGACAGGTAAGTGCGGGGTTTGGCGACTGAGCTCGGTCCATTTCTTCCCTTTCTACAATGATTTTGGAGCGGGACCTCTTCTCTTCAACAGTCCTTATTCTTCCTTTTAATTTTTCCTTTCCCTTCTAAGACATGTAATTAAGTTGTATGTCAGTAGTTAGTTATAGATTTCCTTTCATATTTATTCTCGCTGTCATCCAAACAATTACGGGTAGATGAACTAGATGTTTCTCCCCTTAAATCAACAATTACCACCATCATACGTATTTTAGAGATGATCCTCTGGAATTTTCAATGATGGTAAGTTAACTGTGCTTTTAGGGTCTCAACAGATATCTCATGGATTCTAAGGAAATAAAGTGATTCTAAAAAATCAATAACCACGGAAAATTAAAGCGCTGTCTGGGAGCTGTTTACATAAGAGAAGTAGCCTACGTGTTTTTGCCCTTCTTCAAGAGATCATTATTTAATGGTCCCAAGTCTTAAGACATCCCGGAAAGTAAATACGAACTCTTGAGGCTGTGAGACCACTGCTCTGCCTGGTATCGATCGCGGGTCATTTACTTGTCCAGTCACGATCCGCTCCCCTCACACGGGAAGATTTATTTGCTTTAAACTTGGTCCTTGACCCATTACTGCCATACACTTTGTATTGCACGTCCTCCACTTTGGGCAAACAGCCGAGGAGAACGTCAATGAGGCGTGCTAATCCACCAAAGAACGTGTAAGTTGTCAGAGGGCAAGGATACTATTGGTTGTGCAATTTCATCATTGCGCGTCTGCTTAGTCCTTGTACTGTTAGCCGTAGTATATCCAGTAATAATAATAATATCGTATGGCCTCGGGTGCCTGGTGCTAGCTGTGCTATTTTACACCCAGAGGGTAGCTTGCATGTCGAATTTCGTTGCTCCTTGACTATGAAAGTCAAGGAGGTTAGATGTGAGATATCTAAGCTCCTTGAACACAATAGCGCTTTCTAGTAGAGAAATGAGGAACTTTGTGTTGGCGGAAACTCCCGAGATCAATTTTGCCATTATGAACACGGCCTACTGAATTCAAATGGGTTCTTTGACATGCGTATCGTATTTTTGCCGCCTTTCAAAAATCACTACCACGGTCAGGAGCGAACCTGCAACCTTGGGGTTAGTAGACTGACACGCTATCCGCTCACCCACCGTGGCAAGCTAGTATCTCCAGTAAAATGCTGGGATGATTCTTAACATAAGGCCACGGCCGCCTCGTTCCCAAAAAAACTGTCAATATCGTAGAAAGTGTGGCAAAGATTACTGATAAAATACTGAAACATTAAGCATCCAATAAAATAATTATTTACGTACGGTACCTTCTCTTGCATGCTTCGTGCTCAAGTTGCCATACTTTCTCTAAGTTTCTTGGCGGGATTTTTGTTTTTGAAGGGCAGTGACTCTTAGTGGGTGTCATTGTAGATTTGGTAGTGGTTTGTAGAGCTATTTTGTCTTGTATAGATTTCGATCTGATGCTTGCCACGGTGGGCGAGTGGTTATCGTGTCGGATTACCAACCCCCCAAGCGTGCAGGTTCGCTCCTGGCCGTGGTAAATGATTTTTGAAAAGCGACATAAATCACGACACGCATGTCATCTGTTGTTGGCATGTTAAAGAACACATTTGAATTCAGTAGGCCGTGTTCATAATGGCAAAATTAATCCCGGGATTTTCCACCAACATAAAAGTTCCTCCTTTTTCTACTAGAGAGCGCTGTAGTTTCAAGAAGTTTAGATATCTAACCTCCTTGACTTTCATAGCGTTCCAAGGAAAAACAAAATTCGACATGCAAGCTGCCCTCTAGGCATCAAATAACAAAGCTTGCACCCGGCCACCGAGGCCACACTATATTATATTATTATTATTCGATCTGATGATGCTCGCTTGACGAGCGAATCATGTCATCCTCTAGTTTTCTCCCTCTTCTGTAGTCCAAGAATATATATTGTGCCCTTGTAAGGAGGTTTATGACAAGAATCAGTCTCCGAGGACGTGCTCAGTTCTTGCTATTGTAGCTTAGAGAAATATATTTTTGCCTCAAAATACAACAAGTACTCATTGGGGCACTAATACTAGAAATTATGTGAAACAGGGGAAAAATAAACAACTTCAATAATTGAATCTAACAACAAAATAAAACACCTCCCTGAAAATACACCTCCCAAATTAAATATTCAAAATAACACAAGCTGATTAAAAACGGTCCACAAATCTGCATAAGCGAACATTGAATAAAATATGGATACACTCCATCACTTCCTCATTATTGTGTGCTTGAATGTTGCAGGCTGTGGAAAACATGAGTACTTTATTTATCGGAGATTCGCTTTCATATGACCAATCAAACAAGTCGCGAATCCCTTTATATGCGAATCAAAATATGGCACAAGAGAAATAACTAATCCTAACTGGCTGAACACAAATAAGAAAAGTCTGACGTACCCTACTCTTATAAAATTTACATTACAGACAATTTCTCAGAAGTTCACATAAGTGCACGCGCACTAGCAAATAAAGTCGCCCAATCGGGTCTTACACACACAAATCTAAGGTACGCTAACGTGACCACAAACATGACTCAACCACTGGCTGACTGGATGTCACCGTAAATCAACGTGTGCACGCATACAGAAGTATGCAAAAATACACGAAAAAATACAACATGCCAACAGGCTATCAAAATACAAGAATTAACAAGAAGCTCCGAGACGAACTAAAGAGCCTACTTTTATTAAAATTTAAGATGCATGCCAATGATTAATCTATATGGATCTATCTAGAATAATAACGAAATAAGTTGGTAATATCGAAATTTCTAATTAGTTCGAAATACTGTATAGCCTACCTGGCATAATGTAGCCTAATAGAGAACTACAGTTGGCAGCCCTGGTGACTAAATATATTATTTGTTCCATATCGTAAGGTACAGAATACAAAATTTGGTAGAAGTCCAATGGATAGCATGGACGTTACATGCAGTTAAACATTGGACCTAACAGCGCGCGTAAAATCATGTTGGCAACAATGACATACATGTATTAGTCGGAAATAATCTGAAATAATATGACCTTTTGTTGTGTCAATTTTGAATGAAATCCATTAGTTAGTATAGAAGTTACATGCATTTTAAAATTGGGCCTATCAGCTGGCTTAGAATCATGTTGGCAGCACTGGCGTAGGCCTATATTAGTTACTCCAAATTAATCTAGAATGCCAGGTACTATACGTGTGCAAAATTTAGAGCTATTGGCTTGCAAACTTTCTGATATATTCATATTAGGGTAACAAAAATTGAGACAGTATTATTAACAGTTGGCAGCCGTGGTTACTCTTAAGAATCGTCATAGTCATATCTGTTATGGTACACATAGCACACACGAAATTTGGTTGAAATCCAAATGATAGTATAGAAGTTACATGTATTTAAATTTGGATCTCTCAGCAGGCTTAGAATCATGTTGGTAGCACTGGCGTATATAAGCTACTCCAAATTAATATAGAATGTCAGGTACTATACGTGTGTATAGTTTAAAGCTGTCAGCTTGCATACTTTCTGATATATGGGTATTTGGATTTTACAAATTGAGAGCATTTATTAACAGTTGGCAGCCCTGGGGGATCTTAAGAATACACTCAGTCATATCTGTTTATGTACACATAGCACATACGAAATTTGGTTGAAATCCAATTGATAGTGTAGAAGTTATATGCATTTAAAATTTGGACTTATCAGCAGGCTTATAATTATTTTGGCAAAACTGCCATGTATGGCCTCCTGGAAATTAAACTGCAATATTATTATCTATACGTGTGCCAATTTTGAAATAGCTCCCATTCATACTTTCCAGCATATCCAACAGGGAGCTCAAATTTCAATTGCGATTTTTCAGCAGTTGATAGCACTGATATCATTTTCAAATATGGCCGTGAGATATTCAGGTATAGGTCTTTACTCCTACCAAATTTCGATTCGATTGCGGCAGCCGTTTAAGAGTTGATAGGGGGGGGGGACACACACACACAGCCAGACAGACAGACAGAAGGACAGACAGACAAACATTTGCCCGATCTCATAAGTCTACTTTTTCCTCATTTTTGCAAAATGTGAAAAGTAGGCTAAATAATCATGGAACTCACAACAACATAACGATCGGAAAATACAGTTCTGGCGTGGACAGCTCCCCAATTAATCATAAAACAATTTCTAAACACCCAGGCTTATTTAGTTAAAATCAAATTTTACGGTTAAATCTCGTCGCCTGTCATACTAATGACCAATACAAGTATTATCATTGATCTGCGTGTGTTCACAAGTGGAATGTTACCTCACTAAAATATTGCCTGAGTCTTCAAGTGTGTCACAAAATAGAATATCACGGGAAAGATCTCGGCTTCCAGAGATCCGTCGATTCAGCCAGCACAGGCTCCTGTAAAACACGTGTGTCACTCAAATACCAAAACATCTCAAGAATCCTCCCAGGAATTCCAAGATCCGTAGATTACGGACAGCGGCTCCTTGAAGTCCATACTGTCGAAATGCATGCAGCATTCAGGACCTGGCCTAGTCATCTCCAGCTTGCAATACCAAAAGACACATAACTCTCACATATCACTTGGACTCAACAATCATATAAATGCCACGCCTCAAATCACTCCCTACATTGTATTCACAAAACACACAAAACTGTGAATATACATGAATAATATTACGGTGAAAGAGGCTGGCTTTCCGTATTAGAAAATGCATCTCATGACATATTAATTAATTACAGCCTGTTTGATTTCAAATCAGCACTACAATACAATTTCCCCCCCAAACCTGTTCTTACGTTACATATTATAAAGGATCCTCTTCTACCGTCAACCCTAGCTTCCGGTCATGCCGATTAGCTCCACACACGCATTGGCCGACATGCACCTCAAGGCACAAAGAAACTTGAACAAAATTTACCATATTTACAAAATAGTCACGATGCGTCCATAATAATAAACTGGTACGTCTGTAAATTACGTTAATAAACAAATCTAAAATTACCACAACACAGACAAATAAAATATTTACACAATTCCCTTGAAATCATTTTTGAACCGCCCAAAATGAAATAAATTCAGTTTGAGTACTCATCCTTCCTGGTCACCCCTCAACGGATGTCACGTGACATGGCCCTCTACTGGATGTTTACACCATCATGTTCGTCATCTTGATGATATAAACCAGCTGGTTCATCCTTCCTTCATGACGAACGTGTTCAAGTTTCATTGTGATGCAGCTGCTTGAATCAATAGTGTTAAAATTATCAGAATGAAACACACGCTTATTAATCCGACTAATTGCTGTTATTCGAGCCACTCAGTTCACCCAATAGTCCACATAGCAATCGCGTAACTTCCCTAAATCATAGACTGATAGCTATCTGCATAAAAATTCGACTTATCGCAGTTATAAACTCTTACTTCATCCCGAACACAAAATGATCAAAAATATCCAACATGACAGGAATATTATAGTACTGTTTCTCAAAGTAGAAAATCGTAAAGTACGAACTGTGTCACTAGACACTCAAATGATGAAGTCTATGTCCCTTGGACACGCAAATTATAAGTTTGACAGTCGTCCTCAGACGCATGAAATGAAGTACATGGGTGTCGCTCGGGCACACCAAAAACAGAAGTTCGTCAATATTCCCAGGACACACAAATAGAAGTGCTTTCAACTGCTCGTTCAGACACATTTTTAGGAGTAAGGACCTCACAAAAATCTAATTTCGCCAGAAATCAACTCACTAGCATGCAAAATGTCTCAGGGTACTCGTAGCAAATTGCAGAGCAAGATTTTGACACTCGGCATTTAAAATGATCGTGGATTTATTCACAAATTAATTCCCGCCAATAAAGAAGCCCTCTTGATGTGACGCTACATTTCCGCGCTGCCTCGCTTCCTCTCTTGCCATTTGCTGTTCAATTTCCAAGATTGGCGCGTTTTCTGCCAAGCATCTCCCATGGGCGTATCTGCAAAGTCGCTCCGTCTCAACTATTTCCTATATCTGTCCTCTTCTGATACTAAAGGACAATAACAGTTCTTAAATATGACTCAGTGCTTCTCCACGTGCTCACGTTCTTTGAACTTGCAACTAATGGTAACTATTCTTCAATTTAGGCCTGTCGTATATTCTTCATCAACCCCAAGTCCGTTGTTTCAAGGTATGCGCTAATCCTAAGCCTCTCGATTGTATGTTGCCTGGCTCGTACCTGAGATTGCGAAACATAGACAGTGTTTCAGCATCTCTCTACCATATTTCCAACTAGAAATGAAATAAACTTAAAATCATTAATATTACTTCAATATTAAGGGTTCCCAATATATATTAATAATGGCATGTCATTTATTTCCAGGTTATTTTTTGCATTTCCCAGCAATTGGGATTACATTGGGCTGACTGACTGAAAAATGTTAATAGCAATTATTAATAAATTGGCAACACTGAAAATTGACTTCAAAGCTATCTATACCACATCCACAAAAACTGTGAATTAAATTTGCGCATGACGTCACACGGAGGAAGTGAAAAGAGAATGCGATGGGTGCAGCTGGCAGCCCAGCCATTGCGAGAGTTGGTTGTAGCCTTAGATCATAAATCCAATAGATGGCTGATGACGTCACATTGGTGAAACCAACATTTCGATCAGCTGACTAAAGGGAACTGCCGGGAACTGTGGATAGTATGGAGCACTGAAATACTATACGTGATGATAGAATTGGGCTATTCTATTCTATTCATTACCGTACTAAGCCAGAATGGTGTATTACTGTGCAGCGTATGGATGTAAGAAGACGTTTAGAAAAGGATCTGGCATTCTTACCATACGTAGGCCTAAGTTAATTCATTGTAAAATAACCCTAAAATTCTTGACTTCACTACTTGCATTTCTTTACGTTTCCTCTTAACTCCGAAACATGAAAGAAAAATAATTTAAACACAAATTATTAAAATTTACCCTATCCCTTACTCCACTGAACAGGCCTATGAAGCAAAATTAGGACCATCACAATATAAAAGAACCTTCCTTTTCAATCATGTTCAGTGTCAAATTGCAGGTTATGCTACTGATGTGACGATGTCGTCTTCGATAATAAATACGCTGAGGTAATATTTGTTATCTTATTAAACGTAAGGACAGTGTGTTTGGTTGAGGAAATTTTCAGATTCTTCTAGGATACATTGCAGCCCTAAATTAGTCAATTCTTCGTAGAATTTGAAAGTTCTGGGTTATTTTTGTGAAGGATTCTATGATTCATGGAAAATGGAATGTAAAAGGAAACAGTTCATTGCTTGTAATGTTTTCCTTTGTAGCAAATGTAATGCATAGTTTTTAAAAAGCAACGCTTACTAAATCAATAGACTTCCTTTTTTCCATTTGCCCATGTTTTGTTCACATTCATAAAATACTGAAGTGGAAGGTAACGCTGAATAAGAGGTAATCGTACAATAAAATGTTGTAAAGTAATGTGCCGAAATTTGCCAAAATACATTTTCTAATTATGAAAACTAATTAGGAAATGATGTAGTAATAGATTGAACTTGTTTGGAGCTCTCGGGCGTACAATCAAAAATGACCAGCTACACAAAGACAATTCTGTTCAAAAATCAGTAGGCCTAATTCAGAGTTGGATTTGTTATTAATTATTTACAAGAGGGGGGATCCTGGATGTATGAGTATTACGGAACACGGCAGCCACTTTTTACACAAACACAATTCTGTTCAAAAATCAGTAGGCCTAATTCAGAGTTGGATTTGTTATTACGTATTTACAAGAGGGGATCCTGGATGTATGAGTATTACGGAACACGGCAGACACTTTTTAAACAAACACAATTCTGTTCAAAAATCATCAGGCCTAATTCAGAATTGGATTTGTTATTAATTATTTACAACAGGGGATTCTGGATGTATGTGTATTACGGAACACGACAGCCACTTTTAACACCAAATATGTTACATTCTTAACCTTTGCTACCTTCCGGTACGTAAAGAAACATGCGATGCTTTTCTCAATGTCGTATAAATTACGAAAATGTTTGTTTAAACCCTCATTAAAACTCATTTCCCCACCTACGCCGATCACCTTCCATTACGAGTTCCTCTGTTTACACATTAGTCAGCTGATCGAGATGTTGGTTTCACGTCACAGTACAGGCGCAGTGTGGCAATGCGAACTCTATTGTATTTATGCTCGAATGTTGTAGCCAAGGTTGCGCCACCCTCCTGCGCTAATTATTCAGTGGCATCACGCCTCATTGTACCAGTCAGCCGAGTCACTCCTGTGCGCAGACCACGTGTTTTCACACTGGCACTTCGCAGATTGCTTGGACGGAGTATAGTCTATATCCAAAATAAAGCTTCTTTGTAGACCTGTGTCATCAGAGAGTCCTTCCTCCGACATACACACACAATAACTCAGGGCTACATGATGACCATGTTGTCGTGAAGGACCTGAATGAATCAACAACAGCAGCAATCGGCTAAAAAAAAAAGGTCTGAAAGCGTTTGCTCGTGATAAAATAACCTAGTTGCGAGGTCCCATCTCGCACATGATAGAGAAGAAACTGATGCGACGTAATCAGGATCGTAAGCGCTTTCCGATATCGACTAGCGCGCACTCTGGCAATTTATTTTGACTCTGCTTATATTTCGAACACGTCTGTTTACAAAATGTATCGTGGAGTCCAATACAATTTAAAAGACATAAAATTAACATATTTGAATTTGTTTTTTACCAGTCAGATAGACTCCGTGTGTTCACTCGTTATGAAATGGTGCTCAATTCATTCTCTGTAAGGGTAGCCAGTGTGAACTTGGTGATAAAATACCAACACAATTCAAAGAACAAATATGCAAAATTTCATCGAGAGGGAGATTCATTGTTCGTCATGTTCCCTTGCCTGTCCGATGGCATTTTTAAATGCGAAAACCTTGTGTCAGAAGATTTACTGGAACGTTAAGGATTCCTTCCAATAGCAAAATTCTGAACCCCTGGCCTCTCTAAAGCCATGGCAGCTGCAAGGGACATTATATAACAAGTCTCGTGGTGTTGTGTTAAAACCTATTTGGCTTCTATCTTGAAGACCTGGGTTCAATTCCCGGTTATGCCAAGGTGTAAAATTTCAGATTGCAACTCCTTATAGAGTGATTCTATTCGGTATTCTAATTTCGACTCATGTCTGAACTATAGGTATGTTGAGTCGCTGTATGATAAGAGAGGCAGCGTCCCGAAGGGAAAACCCCCAGATTAACGACCAAGGGGACCCTGTAGGCCAACAGGACTAGGCAGTGGTCGGTTGGTAGGCGAAGGTCCTACAGGCGCTAAGAGCCACTGGTGGTTGTTAATATTATTTGTACTATTATTACTATTATTATTATATTATTCTTTTTGATGTGTAACATCTTTCCACTCGGTAGCTGGACATGTTTGTGGGAGTGATTTTGGAAAAGGGACGGAAATGGATGGGATGGCAGTGCATGGGACGGAAACAATAAGCGCGCGTGGTGGCGGAGATCGATACAACGACGTACTGTAGCCTATGTAGGTCGTGTGGCTATGGGGAATGTATATCGCATACAGTTTAGTTCAAAGTTTGGAGACCCCATTTAAGATATTCCCACAATAAATCATCTTGAAGTTGTCGTTCTTTGGTGTGAAAATATGCATTTTATCATATTTGCTGAAAACAATTACTAGTTATTAAATCTTCATACTTTTGCTGTATTCAAAAGTAAAATTTTAATGTAAGCACTCGACGTACTTTCGGCCATGTGACTATGTGGAATCTATATCGCATCAACAAACACTCCAAACAACGTAGGAATTCAGTATATTAACGCTGACTACTAACAATAATTGAAACTTCGTTGGTCTAATTATATCACTGGGAGAAACACATTTAATATACTTTCCGCACACCTAATTTTTAATCGCGCCTATACTTGGCAGTGCGCTCTATCGGCTAAACGAGGCCATTTTCAATAACATCGCTGACATGGGTTCACTAACTGGCCGGTATAGAGCGCAGCTCGCATCAAGTAGGCAGTGGATTGCTTCCGCCATGGCAAATACCAATTATGATTAATTACGGTCAGTATTTGGCAGTGGAGTTATACAAGTAGTTATTTCAATGACCAACAGAGTTCACTGTCAACAATGGATTTGCGCTCCCGGGACACACATGTTACACATCATATGCGACTACTGTAAGGCTCGTATAATATTATTCTTCTTCTTCTTTCTTCTTCTTTCTTCGATTCGGCCAACTATGGACCACGTCAGTCCAACTGTCTCTTCTTCCGAGCTCTAACTACCGCCCAGTGTTCCCGCATTCGTCTTCGGTGTTGTTCTTTCTCTCTTGGGACCAAGCCTTCCCTGTCTTCAGCTTCGGCTTTTCCTGGAAACCTTTGTGCGTACGTAGTTTTTCCTGAAGTGGAACACGCTCCTGGATATCTTTAGGGGAAATTTCTATTTCACGTAGATCTTTCTCAACTTCCATAAACCATGCCCCATTGGTTTTCTTATCTTGGAAGTACGTCAATATCCGTTTTGATATCCTGCCTGGGCTCATTCGTGTCACGTGGCTATAAAAGGCAATCCTTCTTTTTCGAATCGTGTCACTGATCTTCTCCACTTGCTTGTACAATCCGTGGTTGTGACGCATTCTGTACTCGCTGTTTTCTTTGATGGGACCCAGGATTTTCCTCAAAATCTTCCTTTCTTTAGCCTCTAGTTTTTCCACCAGACCTTTCTTGTTCATTATTAGAGTCTCAGCCGCATACAGAGCCTCTGGTCGAATAACAGTGCAGTAATGTCTAATTTTGGCGTTTAAGGATATCGATCTCTTATTGTAGATGTCTTTAGTCAGGTTGTATGCCATTTCAATTTTATTAATGCCTGACATGAAGGCTTACTTCTCTGATGGGTTAGGCTCTATCCATTCACCGAGGTATTTAAACTTTTATGCCTTCTGAACTTTTCCTATTCCGACCTCCAGTTCCCTGAGCGCTGACTTTATATTTGTCATGAATTGTGTCTTCTCAAAGGAGATTTGAAGCCCAGCCTTCGGTGCTTGATTTTTCAGCTGGTTAAATTGTTCTTCTGCCATATCAATGGAATTTGAAAAGATCACTAGATCATCTGCAAAGGCTAGACAGTCGATTGTAAGATTCATATACTCGTAGCCTAGCCTTACGCCATTTTCTACCCTTGAATTTTTCATTTCCTTCCGCCATTCTAGGATGACCTTTTCCAAAACACAATTCACGAGAAGTGGTGATAGCCCGTCTCCTTGCCTCACTCCTGTCCTGATTTCGAAGGCATCAGACATCTCTCTTCTGAACTTCACTTTGGAGGTGGTGTTGGTCAGGGTTTGCTGAATAATTGATTGTGTCTTGTTATCTAAGCCAAACTCTTCATGGATTTGCAATAGGGTGGTTCGATCAATTGAGTCGTACGCTTTCCTAAAATCAACAAAGGTCATCACGAATTCCCTGTTCTTGAGTTTCAGATATGAAAGGATGGACTTCAGATTCATAATCTGCTCAGCACATGATCGTCCCTTTCTGAAACCCCCTTGGTATTCCCCCAGTTGTGGATCGATTTGTTGTTCCGCCCTTTTCTGCAGAGCCTTTGAGAGGATCTTGTAAGTTATTGATAGAAGAGAGATGCCACGGTAATTGTTCACATCGGTTTTCTCCCCTTTTTTATGTACTGGATGAATTACGGCAGAGGTCCATCCACTTGGGAGTTTATCGCTCTCCCAGATCTCTTGAATAATTGCAACAAGCTTGTCGACTGCTTTTTCCCCTGCATGTTTCCACAGTTCAGCAATTATCAAATCTTCATCCGGTGCCTTGTTGTCCTTCAGCTCTTGGATGGTCTTCGTGATTTCAGCCTTCGTAGGGGGGGACGAATCAGGGTGGATGTTTGGATTTATTTCATAAACGAAAGGGGTCTCAGGAGCCTCACAGTTGAGGAGATTTTCAAAATAACTTGCTAGAATCTGACAATTATCTTTATCATTGTGAGCTAATTTCCCGTTGGAATCTTTAAACTGTAGAATTGGGGGGTTGTATTTGTTCAGACTGTGCTTGAAGGTTTTATAGAAGTTACGTGTGTTATTTTTCTGGAAGTCTTGCTCAATCTGTACCAACTGTTCCTTATTAAACATACGTTTCACGCCACGGATGGTTTTTGATGCAGATTTTCTCGCGTTTAGGAAGCTGACCCTGTTTTCTTCATTTTTGTGACAATTCCATTTCTGCCACGCAACCTGTCTTAGCTGAACTGCTGTATCACATTCATGATCCCACCAAAGATGCTTTCTTGATTTTGTGAGTGGGACAGTCTCCTTTGCTGTTCTGACTATAGCCTCTTGTAATTGTTCCCAATTCTCTGGATTTAAAGTTTCCAACTTGTGGGTGAATTCTTGGTTGCTCCTTAGCTTGTCTCTGTCAAACTTATCAGTTTTTCTTGGAGTAATCTTCTTGTTATTTATTGGAATTAGTCTAACTTTGATATGCGAAAGGTAGTGGTCCGAGTCTAAGTTGCCACTTCTCAGAACCTTCACGTTCTGGATCTCTCGTTGCGCTTTCCGTGCAATGGCGACATGATCAATTTGGAATTCACCAAGGTTGGAGTTTGGAGGTCTTCTGTTTTCTGGGTAGGTGTTTGAACGCCGTTGACTTTAGGACCAGATTGAATGCTCTGCATAACTCCACAAGCCTCTCTCCATTACGATTAGTTCTCCTGTGAGCTGGGTAGTTTATATTTTTATTAATATTATTATTATTATTTCTGAGCAGATAAAAATACGTACAATACCACTTATAGTGCTCTGATTGAAACCAAATTTAGACATGCCATATCAGCTTCGGGAAACACACCTTTAATTTGCAAGATAGCCAAAACAGGTTCTGTAAATATTTCACTCGTATACCTTATTTTAATATTAAAGAGTTGTTTCTAATTACAGTACTGAATCTCTACTACCATGATCCAAGATTCGGGCATAAGGTCTCTCGCAACATGTACGCAAGAGCCATACCAAATAATAAATATGAAAAATCTTTATGTGTAAATAGCTAAGGTTTCAAGAGACTAAATGATATTGTACCACCACTACTTAATGAACAACCACCTGTATTGTCCAACATGAACAGCAAACAAATAACTATAAGTCGCATAAAACATTGTGACCTAAATAAACATTAATTTATGACATAAATATATTATTATAATTACTAGAGTGATATAACAGCTTATATTACTAAGGTAATACATAGAAAAAGTCTTATTGACATAGTGTAACGATTTGTGTGTTTAATTATCTACAATAATATTTTTCTCATTATCTCCAAATATGTTAAATCAATTATTATTATTAGTAGTAATCTTGATTGGTCACATTGGACCACTTGAGTCGTTCCACAATCACTTCTTCTTTGAAGGTAGTACTGCTTGGTTCTTGCGCTCTTTCCAGTACTTTTTCATTATTTCAGATCGGGATTTTCTCAACTCATCTGAAATCTCCATAGGCTTTCTATTCATATCTGCAGAAAATGTGTGAGTTTTAAGAATGGTGTTAATATTATTTTTCTCCTCGGCATCTGCTATCTTGAGCCAACTGCTTTGAGATCTTGTTGGATTTCTTGGATCCATTTTCCTCCAGTTTTCTTTCCTAGATTTCTCATCACTAGTTGGCGTACAATTCTGTTTTCTGGAAGCCATAAGATGTGAAAAAATATCAAATTATTTTCTTCTTCATCAATTATATAATAATAAAAAATAAAAATTTACCAGTATATAAATAATTCAAAAAATAAAAATAAAATGTAAATACGTAATTTAAAATGATCTCTTCTGCATGCACTCTTGTACTGCAATATAATCTGTACATACATTTTTCTGGACCCCTCTGTATGTGTGAAAATAATTAATATGTCTCACAAATAATCTGTACTGGATTTGCCGTCAGATTTCTGAGACATAACACGAATGTTATATAAATAGTAATTAAGAAATAAATTCCAATTCCGATCAATATTATTAGTATTGTTTTTGTAGTAGTGGCCTGCATTGAACACAAGAATTCCATGCTGCAGTCGTTAAAGAATTTGATTTTAACTCCACTTTGTAATACGACGTCTGCTGTATTTTAAAAAAAATATGCAAACACCCAGTTCTCCACACTAGTCTATATGAAGGTGACGGAGATATATACATCACTCAGGCTCAGAACGGAAGGCCTGTTTATAAAAAAAACATACTAACTCTCCTATTTGAATTGCATACATGCATTGCTGTGTGAAATTACTTTTTAACACCACCAATTCTGAAGTGGAAAAGTGTGATAAATTCAACTGTGGCATAAAATGCATATGTAGATGTTACTTTAATCCAATATGACATACAGTATTTAATCGGTGCCCACTCATGGGAATAAACCCAATAATGTGAAATGTGCTCAACTCAGAGTAAAGTGTATGTTTTTACTGAATCCTGTATGCTTCTCATTTCAGGCGGTGTTTATCAAAATTGAGTTAAAATAATTTTAATGCTCAGTTACATGTGAATACCTATAAAGCTTGGATGCACATTCACGATTCTTTTACATAACGATACAAATTAGGTTGCATTCGGAAACTAATTTGTCACCTATCGTCTATATCCAGTGAGTTTGTCTATAGTGCTCTCTTCATCTAAGACTTGGAAATCGGTCGTGGTCTGTTCCGTAAGGAATACATACTTTTATTAACCTATCCCCACTGTATCAAATACCGGCATTTTAGATAACCTTTTGTCCGTGTGCTTGCCCGTCCTCACCCAATAAGTTTTGATTGGCTGATATGATTCCAATGATGCTTGGTTGGCACTTTCTACTACTCCATCCAACGCTGACCGTGTCTTTAAAATCTCAATAAAAGTTACCTATCCAACATGGTGGTCAAGCTAAATATTTCACCGATATTCAATATCTCTGAACCTATAGCTACATAATGTAACGATGTAACTTCCAAAGTTACTGTCTGTCAGCTAAAGGAGAACATTTTCAGCATCTTCTGTGAAAAGGACTTAATTTGCTGGTGAATTTACCATTAATTAATGTACTCAGTTACGGCCTCTACCTCCCTGCAATCTGTGTTACCATGTTCGGGTGGCTAGCAGAAGGCGTACGCGCGCCTGGTAGCTGGCCCCTGGTCCCGCTCCTATAAAAAGATCATCCTGTATAAAGAAGATAGGTAAATAAAAGTAAGCTATGTATTCTTTACATGGTCTTATTGATACAAATTGAAGTTAAGATTAATAAGTGTTCTCTGGTTAATAGCCTAAGTGAGGGTTAAGTTAGCGCAGGCCGTGTGTTGGAAAAATACTGTTATATAGGCTGGTGCAAGTTCACTCTGCCATATCTCAATCATCACAGAAGCTACGATGGGCGTTTTTTAAGTAATACCCGTTGTGATATTACGCCATTGCAGCGCTGCGGCTGGCATTCCGTGCAGGTGCACTGTGTACCTGCATCAGTTGGCAAGGCTTAGACGCCATTACGGCAACAGACTCCCGTGTGTGGATGTGTAGACAACCTTTTGAATAATGGCATCGTCGATCGCGAGGTCCGCCGACTCGTAGACAAGAGAGCAAATTCTCCTGTAAGATTTGATGCCATTTGGCCACCACTGCCAGGCAAATTGCGTGCTTACTTAGGAGAACTCCAAATGTTTAGGATTTCTCATGAGCACATGCGCAATTTACCTGACAGTGGTGGCCAAATGTTAGCATATTTTACAGGAGAATTTGCTCTCTTGTCTACGAGTCGGTGGACCTCGCGATCGGCGATGCCATTTCAAAACCTTGTCAACACCCAAGGCTTGTAGTTGGTCAACACCCCCACACACGGGCGACTGTTGCCATAATGGCGTCTAAGCCTTGCCAATAGATGCAGGTACACAACACACCTGCACGGAATGCCAACCACAGCGCTGCAATGGCGTAATATCACAGCGGGTATTAACTTGCTTAAAAAACGCCCCTCGTATTAACCAATAAACGCTTATTAGTCTTATAGTAGCTTCATTTTGTTCTCTATTTCAGTAGATCTGTCCGCAGACAGGTTTCAAAAAGTACAAGAAACACTGCCAAATGGCAAGATCATATTTTGGATTTATTTTTCAGTTACCATAACGTTTGTACACTTTCAGCAAAACTCGATAAAATCATTAATATGTTAACCCCATTGGTTTAATGTCCACAAATATAATATGTCGTTAGGAATGGCGGTTTTCTCCAATACTCCAATTTTGTATTTACAAACTTGAAACTCAAAAAATAGAAGTCATATCCCAATGCTTTAGTCTATGTTTCCAAATTATTTTATTAAAAATTTTGTTAACATTTTTACAAAATTATATGACCAGGAAGCTTTTGTTGAAAATAAGCTCGTGGTCTTAAGTCATAATTATTGGTAGGCACTGTACGTTACATGGCCTCGATTAATTTCTTCTTATGAAATAACTAGGCTGGAATAATTCCTTCTTATTTATGAAAATAAGTATTGTTATGACTTAATGTGGGATTAAGTAAATGTAGATAAATTAATTAACGGAACGTTTTTTGGAGGCGGCCTGGTCTAATTGTTTGAAATTATACATTTAAGGCACAAAAGAAACTCCAAGAAGGACCGAGATTGCTAATGGGCTGGTACCTGAACAACAGTAATTACCACCATCCCATGACCTTCCGCGTCAACACACTTATACACGGCTTCCTTGCGTAGTGGCTAGCACCGCGGAGGCCCGGGTTGGAATCCCGGCTCTACCTAGAAATTCTGGTCTGAGGGATGGAACCGTGTACACTCAGCCTCGTGAAGAAAGACTGAGAAGAGGCAGGTTCGATTCCCACCTCAGCCATCCTGGAAGTGGTTTTCCGTTTCCCACTTCTACTCCAGGCCATTGCCGGGATGGTTCCTAAATTAAGGCCATGGCCACCTCCTTCCTCAGTCTTACTCCTCTTCGGAATAGCCTAACATTAATTCAGTCTTCGGAGCATTCATCCTTAGTTCATTCCCCTCCGCCCATTTCTGAACAAGATTTTCCTTCTAAATCCTCATCTAAATTACAACTACACACACTAATACAGCCATTACAGTAACACACGGTGGGTGAGTGGTTATCGAGTCAGACTACCAACCCCAAGCTTGCAGGTTCGCTCGTGGCCATGGTGAGTGATTTTTGAAAGGCGACAAAAATCACGACACGCATGTCATACGTTGTTGGCATGTTTATTTATTTATTTATTTATTTATTTATCTTATTTATCGTATGGCTTTTAGTGCCGGGAGTGTCCGAGGACATGTTCGGCTCGCCTGAGTCTGTAGCTGCTTCCAGCGGACACCCTTTGAGTGAGCTACAAGTTCCGTTCAATTTCAAGTAGTTCCAACTTTCGCCACCAGATATCAATGATATCTAGTGGTGAACCTTTGGAACTTTGATAGAGCGATCCGACGAAATCTAACTTAACAATTTAGCTTCACACAAGTTTAGTCTGTGGAAGGATCTTTTGCATGCCTTAAATCCATGACATGGGACCACCGGCTTTACTTCCCCTCCGGAGGAAGGCACAATGAAGGATTTTTAACGCTCTTAAAAAATCTGTCGACTTCGTCCGGGTTTAAACACGCTATCTTGGGCACAGCTGTTCAGCATGCTACCGACTGCGCCACCGAAGCATGTTAAAGAACTTATTTGAATTCAGTAGGCCGTGTTCATAATGGCAAAATTAATCTCTGGACTTTCCCCCAACACAAAAGTTCCTCCATTCTGTACTAGAAAGTGCTATAGTGTCAAGGCACTTAGATATCTAACCTTCTTGACTTTCATAGCACTCCAAGGTACAACAAAATTCGGCATGCGTCAAATAACAAAGCTTGCACCCGGCACTCGAGGCCATACAATATTATTATATTATTAGTAACACAGGTTATCAGATAAATTACATACACACCCTAGTACACGAGACTACATGACCACGATGTAGCAAAGCCACTCAATGAAACAAAAACAACAACACTCATGGATCAGAACCAGGAGTGTGCTGCCATCTTGTGGAGAGTGGCGAAATAGCTGATTTAACTACTCAGAGTAATGAACTCTTTCCAACAGATCACGTCAGTTAAGACTCGTTAAAAATCCCTCAGTATGCCTTCCTTCGGAGGGGAAGTTAAGCCGGCGGTCCCATGTCATAGATTTGTGACATGTTAAAGGACTTTCCACTAATTACACCTGTGTGAAGCTAAATTGATGAGGTTAAGAATGTAAACAATGCTCTTAGGTTGCTACGTTCGTTGCCAAGAGCCGACTGCGGTGGCGTCTAGTAGCTAAGTTCTGAACTAGGCCTAGTAGTCGTTGACGGTGGCGTTTGGCGGCAAAAGTAGGAACTATTTGAAAAATTCAAAGTAGCAGTACTTACTTGAATTAAAAAACAGATACACACACTAATACAGTCATCACAATTAACACTGGTTATCAGACAGACAGATTCTACACACACCCAAAGTACACGGGGCTACATGATCGCGTTGTTTCAGCCCCTAAACTAAGGAACCAACCACTTAAGACTGGCTCAGAGGCGCACTATACAAACCTTAAAGGAAGGCAGAAACATGTAATCTCAATCATAAACAACTCAATAAAAGTATTTCTTCCTTTACTACAGTACTTTCGTTACCATTAGATATTCTTCTGTTGGAGTTCTCCTCCAAGATTAAAGCTATTCTCTCTTCCTAATATAAACGACATATCTCTGAGAAGTAATGACGAGTATTTATCAGTGAGACAAGAGAATACCGTACTACGCTAACATAGGATCCATAATTTACATTGAATTCCCTCTTGTTTCCACTGTGCCTATTTAAAAGATTATACACCATATTTCTTTTTCTGAATATATTCTATTTAGTAATCGATCTCCTGCGCGGAGCAATAAACCTGTATGAGGTATGACAGTTCCCTGCTCGAGGAAATATGATCCCTGTAACTCTGTAGTCTTTACTGGGCCTCGTAAATACGTCCCGTCCGTCATATGTCATGGATGAATAATCTCCCTTATTAATACAGAACCGTCCATCACGCGCAAAGCTCGGCTACAAAATACACAGCAGCCACATCTTCATTTTCGTGGGAGATAATCACAGTCGCCGTTACTTACCGCAAATTATTGCTGGCGTGATTGTTTTCAAATCCTACTGTACTCAATCATAAGTGCGAAAGAGTGCCTTTTATGATATGTTCGATTACAATACACGTTGGTCAAATTTTAATACGATAATGTTGTTGCTGTTGCTTGAGTCTTCAGTCTTTTAACAGGAATGATGCAGCACACCATGTCATCCTGTCCTGAGATAATCGTTTCACTTCTACATAGCTACCACACCCTACATCCTTCCTTCCATAACTAACTTCGCTATCCATGGGTGCTTTAATATGTTTCATACCAACTTGTTTTTAGCCTACTATTCATATTACACCGTTTCACCGATCTGAACCAAAATTTGTTTACTGGCCCTTTGGAACCCAGCGGGTAACACTGTTCTCTTTAAATTTCGGACAGATCACTGCATTCCCTGCAATTAGGCCCTTTGGCACAAATCTACACTATTTCACCGATCTGAACCACAATTTACATACTTTCCCTTTGGTACCCGACGAGTAACACTGTCTAGTTTAAAATTTCGGTCAAACCACTCCATTCCCTGCATTTAGGCCCTTTGGCACAAATCTACACCGTTTCACCGATATGAATCAAATTGTACATACTTAGCCTTTGGAACCCGACGAGTAGCACTGTCTACATGAAATTTCGGACAGACCACTCCATTCCCTGCATTTAGGCCCTTTGGCACAAATCGACATCGTTTCACCGACCTGAACCAAACTGTATGTACCGTACTTACCCTTTGGAACCCGACGAGTAACACTGTCTACTAGAAATTTTGGACAGACCAATCCATTCCATGCATTTAGGCCCTTCGGCACAAATCTACATTTTTTCACCGACCTGAACCAAACTTACCCCTTGGCATCCGACGAGTAACACGGTCTACTTGAAATTTCGGACAGACCACTCCATTCCCTGCATTTAGGCCCTTTAGCACAAATCTGCACCATTTCACCTAATTGTACCGAATGTTACATACTTACCCTTTGAAACCCTGCTGGTAACACTGTCCACTTGATATTTTGGAGAACCTTCTCCTTTCCCTACATTTAGAATAACAGACAAGATGAACTTGAAAACCACATTTTAAGGCCCTAGAACCATTCATGTCCGTAGTAGTGTAACTGTAAGAATATTTTAATAAGTCTTTGGCTGGCAATGCAGGCTGCATCACACCGCCTCTACCCGTGTTCTGGTGCTGAATTGCGAAATAGTTACATCTTGTCCTGCTTATAAATTGCAATCACGGGGAGTAATTAGTGCAAAAATATTTTTTAGGCCCCTTAAAACAGTTATCATCATGAACATGTTATGCCTCTGTGTAAGTGCGATGCTCTTGGTGCAGTACATTGAGGTTATCAACTGCAATAAGCGTTCGTGCTTTCAAATTTTCTTTCATTTATTCCGATCGTAATTCTTGAGCGCTATGTGACCATACATAACACTAGTGCTACCTCAGAAGCTCGGGACAGCCGAAGATTTCCAAAGTGCTCTGATTATTTTCTTACGGCGCTATGCGACAAAAGACGACACTATTGGTCTCTACTTTTCTAACAGCCAATGAGATATAGGCCCTCGGCAGTGTCTTTTATTTCACTTACTCCTCTTTCTAATTATGTTTTTCAATTCGTTTGTAAATTACATGTGCCAGTACTGTAGTTAGTAAATAGCCATTTCCCTGTTCTTCTTCTACTTTCCGATGAGGCCTGCTAGGGACCCCGTGCCAATTTCAATTCTTCACACTTTGTTGTTTTCTCTTCCGTTCCCTCCAGTACTCCTTCATCCGTTCACTATGCTGCTTCTTTCTGTCCTCGGACCACTTCGCACCAGGTTTCTTTGGCAATCTTCCTTGGAATCCTTTCATACTTAATACCCTTTTTCTATAGATCTGTCTGTTCACCGTTTCTTCTTCACTTATATTATTTCTTTCTAAATCTTTCTTTACTTCTTGAATCCAGCTAGTTGTTGCCCTTTTCTCCCAAAGGTACTTGAATATCCTTTTTGTTAATCTGGAATCATCCATTCTGTAAATATGTCCAAAAAATTGCAATCTCCTTTTTCTTATCGTCTCTGTTATATTTTCTATGTTCATGTATATTTCATCATTAGATCTTAATTTCCATACTTCTGCTGTTTTCACTGGGCCTAAAATTTTCCTCATGATTCTCCTTTCTAGTACTTCAAGTTTATCTAATCTATAGTTTAGTACCAGACATTCACTTGCTTATAGGCATTCCGGTTTCACCACTGTAGTGTAGTGCCTTATTTTAAGATTTTTAGATAAGCACTTTTTGTTATAAAAATTCTTAGTGATACCATATGCTCTTTCCATCTTGTGTACCCTTTCTTCTACCGAAGATTTTTCTAAACCATTTTCTTGAATTATTTCTCCCAGATATTTGAATTTCTTTACTTTTTCCACTGGGCCAATATCTGTTGCCAAATATTTTGAAGCGTTCTTGATGTTTGTAATAAATTTAGTTTTTTCTACGGAGATTCTCAACCCTGTTTTGTTGGCTATTTCTTCCAAGAGATTGATTTGTGTTTCCCTGTTCATTATTATCATTATCATTACGGGAAAAAGACTTGTATACTGAATTACTTGTCACCCGCACCAAACCCACAAAAAGTTATATATATATTTTGTTTCTGTTAGTAGGTCTAGTATTCATTATCACCTATAAAGCAAATAAATCCACCGGGCGAAGCCGTGGACCTCTGCTAGTTTATTTGTAAAAGTGAGTGTTTTAACAAAGGTATTGTTGATGTAGAGCTCAATCATCTGTTCCCATTCTCGTATGGTACTAGAGGACCGTATAATGCGTATAGGCCTACATAATAATGAAAATATTAGTGCTTTTCCATTAACGTCCCTTTTAACTACTGCGGCTTTTAGACACGCCAGGGTGTTGGGATTTCGTCCGGAAGGGAATCTTAACCGTAAATCTGCTTGGACCCTCAAATGCCAACTAACTGCGCAAGGATTCGATCCTGCAACCTTGGGAGAACGTTACCGCTGCGCCACGCAGCAAATCGTAATGTGTATACCATCCAGTACGCTCCTGCGGGGTTGAGTCTCGTGCGGAACTGTTCTCTAGGGTTAATATTCGGCCAGGGCGACTCGTGTATTAATACCGCCAGTATTATACGATGAAAAGGAGTATAAGAATGAGAATGTTCGATAGAAATGTTCCACATGTATGTATTAGAAACGAATGTGTGGTCTTCTATAGTTTCCGAATTAATACCATGTATGTTGAAACTGTCACCGCAGTGCGCCCCTGTAATATTCGGAGATCCAATATGTTGACCACTACCACGGCTGTTTACTCAAGCGTTGTTCTCCGGAATCACTGTATCAGTGCTTCTGTTGAATGTCAGTGAATTGGGTCGGAAAGGAAAGAATATCACGTATGAGCAACGTTAACTTATTGTATTCCATCAGGCTAAGGGGATGTCTGAGAGACAAATACGCAGGCTATTGAACATAACAAGGAGCACAATAGGAGACATAATAAGAAGATTTGATAAGGAAGACAGACCCGAATCAGTTCCTCAGCAAGGCCAGCCTAAGAAACTCACTGAGCGAGAAGAACCGATATTGATGAGAAAGATTAAGAAACAACCCGGGCTTAGTGCTCTTAAATTAACAGCGGAACTGTTCAAGGTGTGCGTTCGGTGACTCCATCCTGAAACAGAACACCGAGTCATGAGGAAACAAGGATACAACGGTAGACCTGCGAGGAAGAGGCCCTTGATTTGTGAAGCAAACCGAAAGAAGAGATTGCAGTTTGCAAAAGACTACTTCTAGAACGATGATTCTTGGTGGAACGATGTCATTATTGCCGACGAAAGCAAATTCAATGTCTTTGACATGGATAGCAGAGTATATTTGTGGTGGAAGCCAAATACAGAACTGGAAAACAGAAATATACGCCCACTGTCAAACACGCTGGAGGGAGTATCATGATCTGGGGCTGTATGTCTTCCTGTGAAATGGGTGAAATGACTAGGGTTGATGGCACTATGAAGAAAGAAGACTTTCTCCTCATCTTGTAGGAAAATCTCCATAAGAGTGCTGAGAAACTGGTCATCAGAGGTAGTTTTATATTTTATCAGGACAATGATACTAAGCACAAGGCCTTTATTGTGAAAAGTTGGCTCTTGTACAACTGTCCCAAAGTGATTGAAACACTACCCCAAAGCCCAGATCTCAAACCAATCGAAAATGTATGGGCAGAACTCAAGAACAGGGTTCGCAGAACCCTATCCGTTCTAAGAATGAACTTCAAAGAAGAATTAAAGAGGAATAGCGGAGCAACCAGGCTGGCAATACCAAAAGACTGATTACCAACATGCGACATCGTTTACGAGAGGTAGTACGCAGAAAGTGAGCTGCTACAAAGTACTAATGGTTGACAGTAATGTCTTATTAAGAGGTGATATACGGGTGGCTGAATATTAAAGGGACTGTCTTATTTAGTACCTCTCATAAAGTAATTTATTTTTCATTCAATATTCTACAAGTGAAATTATATTTTTACTATTGTCTCTTGAAAACATTATATTCGTCCATTAGTATTAAGTATTATTTTGTTTGTAAATTATATAATTAATAAAGTAATGTACAGTGTCAAACAATGATGATGATGATAGCAAACACTCGTCTCGAGTAGGTTGGCCTTCCAATACTGAATGACTCTTCATCGATGAGTCCGGAGGTGACTAAAAAGCCCAATGCGGGAGAGACACAGTTTCCCGCAGTGATGACAGGTAGTATCAGGGTCAGGTGAGACATCCGCATTCATTCCCTGTCTTCTAATGAACACTCTGTTCTTTCTGCGTTGCCTCCGATCTTCTATCATACGTCGGCGGTTTTCTTCAAAAAGTATCGCACCACGATGAACAATTGATCTCCAGGATGAGCGATCAAGAGCTAAGGTCTCCCAGTTGTTGATATTAATATGGCACATTTGCATATTAGCCTTTAGTACGTCTTTGAATCGCTTCCTCGGACCTCCCACACAGCGCTTGCCCTCAGTTAGTTCAGAGCAAAACACTTGCTTGGGAATGCGATTATTGGGCATGCGGATTACGTGTCCTGTCCATCGCAGCTGACGTTTTAAAAGCATGGCTTCAACACTGGTAGTCTGTGCTTCTTCGAGAATGCTGGTGTTTGTGCGTTTGTCTTGCCATGTGACACGAAGAATTCTCCTCAAACAACGCTGGTGATATTGCTCCAGCTTTTTAAAATGACGTCTGTAGCATGTCCAGGATTCAGATCCGTAAAGTAAGGTGGGAACTACAACCGAGTTGTACACAAGGATCTTCGTTGCAGCATTGATATCATGGTTGTCAAAAACTCTAGACCTCAATCTTGCAAAGGATGCCCCAGCACGGTTAATCCTGTGTTGGATTTCGGAATCTATATTTGCACTTGATGACAGGGTGCTGCCAAGATAAGAAAAGGCGTTAACTTCTTGAAGCTTCGCTCCGTCGATGGTGACATTGATGTTTCTTTGTCCTTGTCCAGGGGCTGGTTGGTAGAGGACTTGGGTTTTACTGGTGTTAAGTTTCAGCCCAATCTTTTTGTAGGCTGAAGAAAAAGCATTCAGGATTTTCCTAAGTTCGTCCTCTGATTGAGCTACTACTGCATTATCATCAGCGTACTGTAACTCAACCAATGCAGCAGGAGATGTTCGAGTCCTTGCCTTTAGACGGCTCAAATTAAAGATCTTCCCATCCATCCTGTAAGTTATCTGTATGCCTGTAGGAAGATCATCTTTGACTAACTGCATGACAGTGGCAACGTACAGAGAAAACAATGTAGGGGCAATCACACAGCCTTGTTTAACGCCGGTATTAATATGAAATGGTTCTCCAATCGAGTCGTTACCAATGACATTTGCCTTCATATCATTGTGGAGTAGTCTTAAGATGGTAATAAATTTCAGTGGAAAACCATACAATGATAAAATCTTCCACAAGGCTTCACGGTTTACCGAGTCAAATGCCTTACTGAGGTCTATAAAGGCAATATAAAGAGGTCTATTTTGCTCTCTACATTTCTCCTGAAGCTGACGAACAGTGAATATCATATCTGCAGTTCCTCTAGAAGGCCTGAAACCACATTGGCTCTCTGGGAGTATTTTCTCCACCAGGGATAGAATACGATTCGCCAAAATACGAGCAATAAGCTTTCCAAGGCATGATAACAAAGATATACCACGATAGTTGTTGCAGTCTGCACGATCACCTTTCTTAAATATGGGAACTATCAGACTATCTCTGAAATCAGCAGGCATTTTTTCAGTTCTCCAAATTTTAATGATAAGATCATGTATGTGGCTTATGAGTTCCTCACCTCCTTCTTTGAGAGCTTCCGCTGGTATTCCATCACATCCAGTAGCTTTGTGTCGCTTTGCTTGATTAATAGCACACTGAACCTCATCTAGTGTTGGCAGGGTACCGAGTTCTTCTTTGATGGGTGCTTGTTCTAATATATCATACACCTGCTCATCAATAACTGAGTCCTGGTTCAAGAGGTCTTCAAAATGCTCCTTCCACCTATTCATGATGGAGTATTGATCTTTTAGAAGTGTACTTTTGTCACTGGACCAAAGTGGATTTCTACCAAACGTGGAGGGGCCATAAATCGCTTTTGTGGCTTGGAAGAACTGTCGCGAATCTTTGTCTGCTAGATATTGCAGCTCTTTAGCTTTGGATGTCCACCATGCATTTTTGAGAGCACGAGTTCCTCTTTGGACATTTGCCTTCGCAAGACAAAATGCTTCTTTCTTAGTACGGGAGTTCATATCTTTTCTCCAAGTTTGCAAGGCTTTTCTCTTTTCTGAGATTAATGCTTCTATTTCTTCATCATTTTCATCAAACCAGTCTTGATGTTTCCTGGTCTTATATCCCAGCGTTTCCTTGCAAGCATTCTGAATAGCGGTCTTCAGACTCTCCCAGTGCAGTGTTACATCTGGATGGTATTCCTGTGGCAGTGTCTGGCTAAGCAACTCTTTATATTGGGAGATATGCTCTGACTTACCAAACTTCTCGGTATCAAAAACATGCCTACAGCTCTTCTGTTGCTTCCTCCTCTGTGTGGACAATGGTATACGCATAACTGATCTGATAAGCCGGTGATCTGTCCAACAGTCATCGGCTCCTGTCATTGCTTTGGTGATAAGAACATCTCGTAAATCTTTCTTGCGTACAATCACATAGTCAATAAGATGCCAGTGCTTCGATCTAGGGTGCTGCCATGATGTTTTAAAGCGATTCTTTTGGCGAAAGATAGTATTGGTGATTACCAATTCATGTTCAGTGCATTTGGAGAGCAGTCTGACACCATTGGAGTTTTCGCTACCAACTCCCTCCTTACCAATGACACCATTCCAAACATTGTAGTCCCTGCCCACTCTAGCGTTAAAATCTCCGAGTAAGATGATCCTATCTTCACGGTTGATGTTTGATAGGACGGTATCCAGATCTGAATAGAACCTTTCCTTAATGTCATCATCAGCATCTAGTGTGGGGGCGTATGCGCTGATCACCGTGGCATGCTGGTTGTTATATAACCGAAGTCTTAGTGTCATGAGGCGTTCATTATACCCAGTTGGAAGCTCTGACAGATCCTTGAGAAGCTTGCTCTTAATGGCAAAGCCAACTCCATGTATTCTGTGTTCGTCCTCACGTTTACCCTTCCAAAAGAAGCTGTACCCTGCACCTTGCTCATTCAACTGACCTTCCTCAGCAAGACGGGTCTCCTGAAGTGCTGCTATGTCAATGTCATATCTCCGTAGCTCTCTACCCACAATAGCTGTTCTCCTTTCAGGTCTCTCATTTGCGGGGTCATCAGTGAGTGTTCTTACATTCCAGGTTGCAAAATAAAATTTGTTACTTATACATTTTCGACCGCATGGAGGTGACACCTTTGGACGCGGCTATCCAATCGGTAGTATAAGTGGCTGACTATGTTTAGGGCACCTTTTCTAGCCCCTTCCCCATGTGGGGTGAGCAGAGTGGACCCTAAATAGGACTGCTCAGTCGTAGTTGCAGCGGCCGAATTGCTCTACAGCCACAACCCTAAGCAAGACGACCGATCACACATCTACCGCCTACGTGCCAAGTTATCACTAGAGGCTCCCAGACATCACAATCCTGCCCCCGTCGCAACTTCTTGATCGCCGCAGGACTTTGAAGAAAGTCAATGTTGTTGGAAGACTGCTGTGCGTGAAATCTTTTTACGTGAGAATGTTGCTGCACATCAACAAACGCACATTACTTGATGACTTAGGAAAGATGTTCAATGGCAAGCAAATGCAAGACGATTGAATAAATCCTAGTCACTGCAGCCTTCATCCGCCATTCCAGCCAAGGAGGGACTCATTGCCCTTATGCCTGGTCCGCCGTTGAGGACTTTCTATGCCGTTGACCACAGGTGGTTCATCCGCCTTTAGGGAAAGTTTCCTGTCCCAAGGGCAAGAGAGTGCCCTAACCACTACCAGCTCATTCGCCTCCCTGGGGAGCCGGTGGCATGGTAGTGGGGGACTCCTTATCCCGGGAGTCACTCGGTCGTCAGAGCCTCGTTAGTCTAAAGCAGGGTGCACCACGTGCAGGTGAGGTTGACATTTGAGTAGAAAGCCTACCCCTTACACCCCAAATGTCAAACAATAACACGTGGTCGAATATTAATGCGAGTCACTGCAAGTGGTCGATGGACCTCGCGATTAAAAGACACAGTATTGAGATCCCTTGGTTTGATTTTCTGCTCGACAGAACATTTCTTTCTGATCTGATGCTTCGAACGGGGTGCATTCAGCCTTGAGAGAGCAAACTAAGAAAAGATGGTTTGTTTTTCACCTCAGTTATCTTCAAAAAGGAATTACGGTTCTTTTCTCACTTTCACTCCAGACCAATGCCAGGATGGTAATATTTGTTTATGCAGTGAAATTTAACCAAATACGGTTTCTTAAATAGAAACATGCGTGTATTTTCAACTATATGTGATACTACTTGGAGAAAGGATTTGTGGTATATAATCGGGTTACAAATAAATCTGTCGCATAAAACTCCCTAGTTCACTCCAATGAAGGGTCATAATTACGTCCTGCGTCACATTCCATGCTCGTGGCCCCATTAATCTAAGCACCGCGTGCTATGAATCGGTCACAGTGCGATGACGCACTGCGAATGTTGTCTACTAATGGAAAACAGCCCCAAGCTAAACCCAACTAACACCATCACATTTACACAATCATCAGCCCTGTGGTTTGTAACATATTTAATTGGAAATATTTATTCTTGAATTCCTTTATTTACGTAGTCTGAAATTCAGTTGGAAATTAATACATGGTTCCCATTTGAATTGCCACATTTGGTTCACTTTCTCCATACATAAAAGTGTAAAAGTAATAACTATTAATACAGCAAACTACTCGCCTGTTAGCCTACAGACTTGCTGCGTGGCTCAGCGGTAACGTTCTCGCTTGCTGGGCCCCAAGCTTGCAGGCTCGTATCCTGGCGCAGTCAGCTGGCATTTGAAGGTGCGCAAATGCGAGGGAGCCGTGTCAATAGATTTACTGGCACGTTAAAGATCCTCTTCGGGGAAAAATTCCGCCACCCCGGCGTCTCTAAAAGCCAGAGTAGTTAAAGAGGACGTAAAACCAATAACATTATTATTACCTTAACATCTCTCTATATAAATTATGTTTTTAATTTTGTCCTCTTTGTCAGTTTGTTTGATTATTATTCTGTCCTGCCTGAATGACCTCATCAATCTTAATGAGATTTTGAATTCCTTGCAACCAGAATGAGGTAGGTTCTACGCCCCAAATATATTAGGATGCTGGAGGTTATGTACAGATTTATAATTCAATGCCAGAAATGAAACAATCATGAATTGTGATAGGAAATACACCTGCCGTTTCATTGTCATGAAATCTCTAATGACCTTTCCAAGGTAGTGAAGGTAATAATCCCAGAAGAGCAATATAATATTATATCTGCCAAATACATTATAATAATTTTCGTGCCTCTTCATGTAATACAAAATAGCATATAGTTAATCTAAATTTTCCCTAACTGCTAATTAACTAGTTGCAGATGACCTCACTAGTACGACTTTTGAGATAATCATCATAATCATCATCATCATCATCATAATCAGTCATCAGAGTTTATTCAGCGGTTTCGGTGGCGTAGTTGGTAGCATGCTGAGTTTCTATGCCCAAGATCGCGGGTTCAAACCCGGCCGAAGTCGTCGGGTTTTTTAAGAGGGTTAAAAGTCTTTCAGTATGCCTTCCTTCAAAGGGGAAGTAAAGCCAGCGGTCCCATGTCATATATTTATGGCATGTTAAAGAATCTTCCACTAATTACACTTGTGGGAAGCTAAAAACAGTAATAGGTTAAACATTTGAATAACGCTCTTAAGTTCCAACGTTCGTCGCTAGGAGCCAACTGCGGTGGAGTTTAGTAACAAAGGTCTGAACAAGTAGTCGTTGATGGTGGCGTTTGGCGGCAAAAGTAGGAACTAGTTGAAAATGTAATGTCGGCAGTCCTTACTTGAATTGAAAACAGATGACACACACTAATACAGCCATAACAATTAACACCGGTTATCAGACAGATTCTACACACACCCAAAGTACACGGGACTACATGACCGCGTTCTCTCAGCCCGTAAACTGAGGAAGCAACCAACCAGAATTTATTCAGTAACACGGATATTACGAAATTAGTTGTATTTAAATGGGGTCCTTATTGACAACTAATTCAATTTAATACCGATGACATTAAAAGTAATCCACCATAAGTCAATATTATAAATCACTAGAAGATGTTTATTGAACGAGTTTTGACCACATTGTGGTCTTCCGTCAGTATTAATCACAATTAATCTTCTCAAACAATTGGTAATAAAATTGCGAGTATATTAGTCTAGTGAGTGGTGTCGTCGTCTTTCAGCGTGAATCAAATACATTTTTTTAGCCTACTTTCGATTTTTGCAAAAAATGAAAGTAGACTTATGAGATCAACACAGGGCGAAAAAAAGTGTGTCTGTCTGTGTGTGTGTATGTGTGTGTGTGAGTCTGTGTGTGTGTATGTGTGTGTGTGAGTCTGTGTGTGTGTGTGTGAGTGTGTGTACTCTGAATGTCTGTCCCCCCCTATCAATTCGAACACGGTGAATGCGAATTGAACGAAATTTGGTACAAAGGTAGCACTAGCAAAGGACACCTCAGTGTCATGTTTTATATCGCCGCCATCTTTACTAAAACTGAATGGCGGCCACTCAAACGTTCAAAACGTAAAATCAAATAACGACTAACCAAATCATCCAATCTCTACCAAATTTGGTAACAACATACCTTCGTATAGGATGCGTCTTGTGACCAAACTACAAGGTCGTCCGCCATACCATTTCAGGATGGCGGCCGTGCGAATTATGCAAACTTTATAATCCATATCATGGGACCCACCAGTTCCGATTATCGAGCCGAGAATCGTTTTAACTGTTCTAAAGGAAGAGGCACGTACGAAATTAAAAGTTTATTTTGTAATACTATAGTGCAGACGTGATTTTAAAAAGCTCAGCTGATTCATTAATAAGACAAGATGGCAGCGGATATCTTGTGCCTGACTTATATTTCACTAATTTGAGTATTCCATGCAATATAGCGTACTGAAACAAAATAAATAAACTTTGTATGAAATGCTTTATATATAAATAATATACTTCAGTGATGAAATCGTTTAGTATAAATCATTATTTGCTAACAAGTTCTATGTAAGTCATTTTATATGGATCAATGTTCGTTGGCACAAATGGCTCAGTGGTAAAGCGTTAGTCTGTCATTCATATGCCTATGGTTCAAACCCCATCAGAGATATGTTTTTTGCTTGACATTTTACATATATGTTGCTTTGTAATGACTCAGACGTTTTAAAATTAGGCGTTATATTGTGCATATTACGGTGCAAAACATATACTTAATTAAAACATAATTCGCCAGCAGATTTAATCGAGACATCTAGCTGACAAAAAGGTAACAGATTTTATTGAAAAGTTTCTTCTTCTGGCCGCTAGAATGCACTCGCTCTGTTAGGATTATATTGTTCAATATTTCACAACTAGATATCACGACTAGTTTTTATATTTATTGTTTCTTGAGTACTGAGACGTTATAAAATAAAGCTTTATATGGTGCTTTTTGCAATGGAAATTATATATTAAAAAAAAACGACATTCTCCACTGGAGTGACATCTTCCAGCCTTCAGTTGTACTATGCAGAAACTATAGATTCGAGCAGCGCTCTATACCGGCCAGTTAGTGAACCCAGTCTTAACGACTGCTAGGAGTAATAAGACAGTAACATTCGTTTATTCCTTGTGCACAGAGGCGTTGTTGATAATCTCAAAACTTGCAATATGGATGATTTGGAGATGGATTATTTTGTTATACCGTGTATTTAAGATTAGCCTATAAATTAACGGGTTGCGAAGTTACTTCACTTAGTTCTATATCATTCGTACACGACACAGAACAACAACGTGACGTCAGTTTCTGATCTGCTCTGATTGGCTATTACATTGCTGCAGTCGGGTAGTTGGCAGTCAAGGATAAAATTCTCGACTGCCAACTGCCAGCTACCAACTGCAACTTCATGTTGTGTATGGTGCCTATAGTATACACGGAGTCGATCGCGACTGCCGACCGAGGACTACCAACTACGGACTGCCGACTGCGCATTGTAGATGGGCCTTATTAGAGCAACGAAGTTTCAATTATTGTAAGTAGTCGGTGTTTGGAGTGTTTGCTGATGAAATTGCAAAATGCTGGGGTAAATTATAAACTATGGTTTGAACGCCACTGTTCAAATCCTGTGTGCCAATTTGCACTTCAAATAGGAAGAAATTAGGAGATGATAAGGACAGAGAGTTATAACTATACCCATACATTTCGGAGAAAGTAGGCTATATGTTCTTTCCCGAACATCTTGTTTAAAGAAATCTTATTACTTGTTTAGAGACAAAAATCACGACACGCATGTCTTACGTTGTTGGCATGTTAAAGAACCCATTTGAATTCAGTAGGCCGTGTTCATAATGGCAAAATAAATCTCGGGAAGTAGGGGGATGAGGGGGGTTCTAACCCCCCCCCCCACCACCACTACTCCCAATGCGAGCCGATAACTCCCGAACCCTTGGTCGGAGATTCACGAATGAGGTGTCGTTGGACTCGGGATGACGGGGGCGTTGCTATGGACCACTCGTTATATTTTAGAAAAAAAAATTGAAAATTTTTGTTTTCGAAACTAGGTGATAGTTTGAAAACTAAACATGATAGAACGTTGTGCCATGGCTCAAACGAATGGTCATTATAACCTTTATTTTTTGTAATAAAACGTTTTTACTTTTTATGTTTTTTTGAAAACACTCGAATTTTGAAAATTCTATATTTTGGAAACTAGGAACTCTACAAAAACGTTTATTTGACATAAATGAAAGGTCCCTATGCCCTCTACCCCCAAAATAAATTTCAAGTCGCTAGAGCAAAAATTTGTGTTTTGTAAGTAGTGGGATGATGAGAGCTGGACCACTTCTTATTGAGCCACCCTCGTATTTGCCCCGAAGCTGATATCTCGCTAACCAATGGTCGGATTTGAACATACAGGGTGTCCTAGCACTCGTAGTGATGCCCCCTACTTTCCTATAGGCTCTTAATTTAATGAGAAGACCAAAACTAAAAGGTCATGTGCTTTTAATATCTCGCGAACCAATCATGCTAGTGGCATGTTCGACAGGTCCAAGGACTCGGGGTGACGTCCTCTCTGCTATGGACCACTCGTTATAATTTTTAATAAAATTGGAAACTCGATTTTGGGGTAAACACGTGTTTTTGTGATTTTGCCGATATCTCGTGAACCAATCATGCTAGAGGTGTGTTCGACAGGTCCAAGTACTCGGGGTGATGTCCTCTTTGCTATGGACCACTCATTGTAATTTTAAAAAATTTGGGAAACTCGATTTTGGGGTAAACACGTGTTTTTGTGATTTTGCCGATATTTCACGAAGCAATAACGCTAGAGGCATGTACGATGGGTCCAAGGATTCGGGCAGACGTCCTTTTGCTATAGACCACTCGTTGTAATTTTTTAAAATTTTGGAAACGCGATTTTGGGGTAAACACGTGTTTTTTATGATTTTTGCCGATATTTCACGAACCCATAACCGTAGAGACGTGTACGAGGTGTCCTAGGACTCGGGCTAACGCCCCCCTTTCAAATGTGATAGATATTTTTTTCCAAAAAAATAATTCACAAAGGGCCTAACGCCGTACATGTTGAAAAAAAAATTCATTACCGTTACTTGTTTATAATGTTTATAAAGCGTGGTGGTTGAGAGAGACGATACGGCTGGGTGTGTGTGTTTGACCGAACCTGTCGCTTAGCACAAGGACCATGCTTAATAGAACAATCGCTATTTCGGCGGGTCGGTGTATGACAGAGCGAGCGTGCGTTTTTCTGATATTTTACCTTTAACGTGTAAACGGTGATGAGAACTTGGTTCTATGTTGGTCGAAGCGAGTACAGAAAACAAACTTACAGGAGGTGAAGGTCATTTGAGCTTATTGGAAGGCGTTGATCTGACTTGACAACAGGTGACGCTTGAAGGTGAAATAATCTGACCATCGTGGTGGCAGGGGAGTGTGAAAGGCATGCACACACATTTGTGAAACCACATGTATGCTAAACCAGTGACATCCTGTTTTGCTTCGTACGTGACAAAATGCAAGTTCATGTGAAATTTGATCTACCGCAGGTGTTCGCTTGGGACGTTATCTGTCCACATGCACGATAACTGTTAACAAGTTACATCCTGTCTTGCTTCGTACGTGACAAAATGCAAGTTGACGTGAAATTTGATCTACCGCAGGTGTTCACCTTGGACGTTAGCTCTCCACGTGCCTGATAAGAGAATGTTCAAAGCGTGGGAATCGCTGAATCAGTAAAAAGTATGATGCAACTTGTCGGAATGATGTCACAACCAATAGATAGGCAAGAGCTGCAAACAGCAGTGGTGGGAGGTGAAGGGAGGGAGAGGGGAGGGGTAATGTATGAGAGAACACAGGAGGAAAGGGAAAGACAAACATGTATGAACATGCATGAAGCGCGGAGCGCTGTACACATAGAGCTATAGGTGGTGTACAACATGTGTGAATAAATAAAAAGTACACAGGTTCACACAACATGTAATTTATTGATCCAAGAATTAAACGTAGAGTTAAACCCTAACCATTTGACGTAGAGTTTATTTCCTTTTTGTTTCAACACTTTTTCCACAAGATAATGCCGAGGAAATGCTGTTTTTTGGAGTTCATGGAGATAAAATCTACCTTTTATGGGTTGATGGTTGAGGTCCTCGAGTAAATAGGTGACTGGAGTGTCCAAGTTGACTCGACGAATTCGAAATAGTTCAGTCCCCCACTGAGGCGTGTAACCCTTATTGAAGGCAGACTTAAATTTGCTCACACGAACAAAATCCCCAATGTTCAGTCGGTGACGTTTAGGATCGGCTGTTTTTATGGGGTTAAACAGTTTATCCAATCGCTGAATATTTTTAGTCACGAGGCGTGGCTTGGTCCCAATCGTTCTATGTTTGGTGTCATTGTAACGTGTCACTAGCTCAGGTAACATGTCCAACCAGCGATAACTGCCCTGAGCGGTAAACGCTTTCCACATATGGGTTTTCAATGTTCGGTTGAACCGCTCGACCACACTGGCTTTGAGATTGCTGTACGTGGTGTAATGGTGAATATCCTTAGATTTGAGAAAACTGGAGAAGTCCTTGTTGAAAAATTCTTTCCCCTGGTCGGTTTGTAGCAGCTGAGGTTGACGTTTGGAGTGTTGAATAATATGTTGAAAGGCCTTGGTAACTAGTGGGCCAGACTTTCGACGCACAGGTTCAACAAAGGCCATTTTGGAATAGACATCAATGACGGTCAACATATAGCGTACACCGTCGTTAACGCTAGCATAGGGTATCATTTCAACCAAGTCAGCCTGCCAAAGTTCATCCACACCTCGTGAAATCACCTTGAGTCGCGGATAGTGACGCCTAGCTGGGCGATGCAACTCGTGAGCAATACCCATTTTAATGGGTGAGGGCTTAAATAATAATTTTGGCATTTCGAAGTTCTTGTTCAATTTCTTGAATTTCCCAATCGTGACCGGTATGGCCAGCTTGACGTGAAGCATGCAACGACTGTAGCCGCTGGACGAGCTTATTGGGATTGTGCCAGTAGGTAACATCCACAAGGGGTTTTAATGGTTTAAAAGTCACTCCCGAAGCGGACACTTTACGACGAGTACTTTGACTAGTGGGAAACATTTTTGCAATGATGGTTTTATATTTTTGAGATATATTGGCATTCACTTGTTGCGTGGGATCATACTGTCTTTTGTGAGCATGGGTATCCAATAAAATGGATTTATATTTGTCAAGGTCCTCTGACGTATAATCATGGGAAGAGGGGGTCCGAGAAAAGAGCAGCTTTAACAGTCCTGGCGTTAATTTATAGTTGATGTTTTTAATGACAGCTTTAGTACGAGCAAATTTAATGGATGAATCGCCAATTTTAAAACTATCATTCTCATAGCGAACACCATACGTGGTATCTGTGTTTCCAATAAATAGATCGGTGAAATAGGGTTCCAATGTTGATCCATAATATTTTATTAAAATGGTTTTCAGTTGAGCTTTATGTTGAGGGGTGGCCAAGAGTTGTGAAAACGGAGACGCTCTGGAAGGGCAAGGTGTTTCGACCATGGCCAAGGATTTCTTTTTTCTCAAAAACTCTGCAAGGGGTGCAGCCTTTTTTTGAGGCGTAAACACTTGTTCCTCTTCATCCTCAACTTCACTAACACTAGTCAAATCTTCCTGTTCCTCTTCCTCTTCCTCAGGGTCCTCGTGCAGCGTCTGCGTGGCTTGTGAAACGGTGGGTAGCGTTTCAGATGGCTTGAAAGAGGGTTTCAACATGGCTTTTAGTGGAGGTGCTAAATGTTGCTGAATAAACAAAGCATGATTGGCACGTGATTGTTTCAATTGACGAAACTTTTGGCGAATAGTATTTTTTGCTCTAATAATATGCTTTTTTAATTGACTCTCTGCTAACGCCATGGTGTCTTGGCAAATGACTTGCCGGGGAATGAGACAAGGCCTTAAATAGCAATAAAATGATCAAACCCTAAGCGATACCGTCCTTGGTTGAGTTCACTTTGTTTGTCAATCACTAAACAGGCATGACGTTGAGTGTTCCAGCACTTGGCACACAATTCTGTAAACATTTGAAAGGTCATATCCGGATTCACATGTTCATTATAAATGTGACGACTGTTCCTCTCGTCCTGACGAAATAAAACAATGACATTGGCATTGTCACGAATCAACTGTTTGGACATTTTAGAATACGTTTGCCCAAGATAGAAGCAATCGATATGTTTGTGGCGACCCATGCTGAAATAGCTTTGAATGATGCCTTGACGTTCAGTGGATACATCATCGAAAATCATGAGTGAATCAGGCTTTACCTCATCCGGTGAAATCACATTTTCTTGCATGGAAAATGTAAAATAACCCATATTCTCTTTTTGTAATCCAGACATGACTTGATCCAGAAACACGTAGAGGGGTTGGTAGAGAGATTTTGCAAAAATATAAATATTTTGAAAACGCAGACCATTGGGCGCTGTAATGTGCGTTAGCAAAAGATTAGTCTTTCCACAGCCGGAAGGCCCCACAATGATGCAGCGAATGGAAGATGGAAACAGTGAACCATGGCGTTGTTCACGTGATGTGGGACAGAGATGGGAAACCATGTCCCCCACGGGGAATGACTCTTGCTGCTTAATAATCTTCATTTCAACTAAGGCTTAGACAGGCTAGCAGGCTGTCTATATACAGGACACCGAGCCTTGTCATAGAAACAGTAGACTGGTACTACAGGTTGACGATGGATGTCTTTGGACGTGCGTTGATGGCCAAAGCTAGGCCTGTCCCCATACATGATCCTAAACAGGAAACAGATCCTGCTAATAAACACTATGTGGATAGGTCAGTAGTGCCACGCACAAAACAGGGAGATTATGACTTTAAGGGAAAGCGGTTAACCCATGTAAAACATCCTCAAGTGTCTACAGACGTTACTACGAAAAAGTATGTGGATAACAAAGTGTATGAGTTTTATGACAAAGTGCCCCAGCTTATGGTGAATGGCTATAGCGCTAATCACCATCGGATTATTCACGTGGAAGACCCTCAAGACGAAGACGATGTTTGTACCAAGCGTTACGTGACCCATGAAATGAAAAGGCTTTATAAATTTATCCCATCTGTGTTTTTAGTGTATCTGACAAATGAAAAACCTGTGAATGACAGAAACCATTTACCGCTAGTCCATGATCAGCACTTGACCTATGTGCTTGCTTCGGGTTTAAGCCACTATCGATTACACTATGATGGAACCATTCACATCAAATATGCCATACCTGATGAGAACCATTTACAAATAAAGATAAATGGTCATAGGATGTTGGTCCATGACCATGAAATGGTCAATGCTGGTGACGAATTATCCTTTCACCTCATGTTGACATGGGATGAAAAGCAAGCGGGAAAAACCATAAACGATTTCCCACTTTATGTGGAATTGGAATATACAGCCATGAAATAACCATCTGACGTTAGTTGTGATTTAAACTTTCTTGTGAAAGGTTGTTGGTCATTATCATCATGGTGAAACAAAGGTATGCAGTGATAGAGACTAAAAAAAGGACTTTGTCCTTGGCAAAGCCTGGGCTTACAACATTCGAGGACAAGCCCTTGCGAAAGAAAAAAAGAAAAAATAATGTATTGACCATAAGGAAAGCCCTTCGAGCAGCACAGCGACATGTTATTCCAAAACATCGGCGACAGGTTTCAAACCAAGGGCGAGTGATTCCCGTCCCCAAACGAGCGGGATTTTTACCTGCATTATTTGCCGGTTTGGCTGCTCTGGGTTCACTCTTGGGCGGTGCCAGTGCAGTGGCGAAAACCATTAAAGCCGCGCAGCAGGGCAAGCAACAACTCAAAGAAAGTCAGCGACACAATGAAACGATGGAAGCGATTGCCATGGGGGCTAGAAATGCCAATTTAAAGCCAGCCTTTTATCAACAAGGATTTGGGATTTCACCATTTCGAAATATAAAAAAAAAAAAAATTAACCTCAGCCATAGCGAGACATGCCCTGACGCATCAACAAGTGGAAAGCTATGCTAAACAACTAAAGCTTTCTCATTTTCGAGGTGTGTTTATGCGAAACCAATTACCCCCACGACCCTGGAAACAGGAATGTGCTGTTGTCAATTTGGATGATCACCGAGGACCAGGAACGCATTATGTAGCTTATGTCAAAGAGGGATCCACGGTATGGTACTTTGACAGTTTTGGGAATTTGCCCCCGCCCATGGAACTAGTGACCTATTTTGGAAACAGGATCAAGATATATTATAATGTGAAACGAGAGCAAACGTTTAACAGCCAACAGTGTGGACGTTTGTGTTTAATTTTTTTATATAAGACGCAGCATAAGCCAAAACGCCACCAGTATGCCGGCAGAAAGTAAAACGTTTACAGTGCATGGACGTGGACCTGAAGTCAGCCTAGACTTTTACCCGCCTATCGAATTGAGTGAAAAACCCTATGGTTTAGGACTTGTTTCTCTTGAAACGTACAATCGAATATACAACATACGTGAAAATGTGAACAACAAGTTTTACTATGATGATTCTGTGCTCACCCTGAACTCTGGTGGATACACGATCGATGATATTTATGAACACATTTATGTGGTGTTGATCAATCAATATGGTTTAAAGTCATTTCTCGACGGAACGCACAAGTTTGAACTTGTAGGCAATACCAACACTCATCGCTGCAGTATTTTCTCTACCTTCAACATTGACTTTAAAACACACCCCGATTCCATTGGCCCATTACTAGGATTTAAACCACGTGTGTTGGAGCCCAACAAAAAACATGAATCAGACCATGAAGTGAAATTCATTGAGGACCATCATGTGTCGGTGACGTGTAATATTATTAGCCAAGTGTACACCAATCAGGAACCATCGCATTCACTTTATGACTTTATTGTGACATCGCCCAATGGCTATATTATTCGTGAAAACCCTCCAGTGGTGCTTTTTCATGCTGTGGCTGTCGATAGTATTAGTAATATAACATTAAGACTGATCAATAGAGATCAACAACTCATTGATCTAGATTCTACCACACCAGTGACTTACAAGTTGGTGCTAAAGCCACTATGAAGTTTGTGTATAAAGCAACAACACCGTCTAGGAATGGTGTTAGTTGTTTGCCACGTGAATACACGTTAACATCTCAAGGCAAGCAGATTTTACAGCATTTGGGTTACCACGTCAACCCTCATGATGAATTCTATCCTAGAGATAGCGAACCGCATCGAGGAGCAACCAGGAGTGGTAAGAATTGATCTCCATTCCTATCAAGCTCAAACACCTGGACTCAATAACAATGATGAAATTCAATTTGTTATCAACAACCAAGATATTTACACCCTACCTCATGAAAGTGTCATTCAGATTGAAGGTCGGCTCACGAAAGCCGATGGCTCTACACCTACCACATCCAAGTTGGCCAACCATGGTTTAGCCTTTCTGTTTCCTGAAGTGCGGTATGTCATTAACGATATCGTGGTGGATAGCACTCGAAATGTGGGTATTTCCAGTGTCATGAAACTATACCCCTCTTATAGTGAGGAAGAAGGTAAAACACTTTGCATGGCAGGTTGGTGCCCTGACTCAACCAATGACTGGATGGTACACACCGATGGGACCTTTACTGGATATTTACCTCTTAAACTGATTTTAGGCTTTGCCGAAGATCACCAACGCATTGTGGTCAACGCAAGGCAAGTGCTTTATCTAGTGAGAGACAGGAGTGATAATAATGCACTCAAGGAGGCCGACAATGCCCCCATCGATTCAAAAATTCAACTACAACGCTTGCTATGGAATGTGCCTCATGTGACCCTTGAAGATAGCAAAACACTGGACATACTCAAAATGGTAAAGAGAGATATGCCGCTACCCATGGAATTTAGAAGCTGGGCACTCCATGAGTATCCGCTATTGCCCACCACCAACACACACAGTTGGTCTGTAAAAACAGCTCGCTATACAGAGAGACCTCTCTACCTGATCGTGGGTTTTCAAACGAATCGCAAGTATCAACAAACCAAAGATGCCACGCAATTTGATCACCTGCAATTGAGAAATGCACGTCTTTTCCTCAACGGAGCTGTGTTTCCCTATGAAGGACTGGATTTGGATTTTTCAAAAAATAAGTTTGGCCCCCTGTACGACTTGTTTTCTAAATTTCGATGGTCGTATTATCAAAAAGAGAACGGCCCCATGCTACTACCCCAAGCGTTTAAGGCAAGAGCACCACTGATTGTTTTTGACTGTTCTTACCTGGAAGAGTCTGTCAAGCCATCCAATATCGACATTCGACTAGATTTTGAAACGCATGACAATGTACCAGCCAATACCACGGCCTACTGTTTGATTATTCATCACAAACAAGTCAACTATTATCCACTATCCAACCAAGTGACGAGTGTATAAATAACAGGTCATCCCACGTCAAGCCACTCAGTCATGTCTTGCTTTAAAGCCTCAAGAGACGTCACATCCATGAATTTAAACTCTGAGGAACAACGTTTCAAGACTTTTGCCACGTGGCCAGTGCCTTTCATAAACCCTCAAGCCTTGGCGGCTGCTGGATTCTACTATTTAAAAACAAGAGATGAAGTGAAATGTGCCTTTTGTCCCATCATCATAGACCAATGGCAGGAGGGCGATGAACCCATGCAGGAACATCAGCGCTGGTCACCCACCTGCCCCTACCTGTGTAGAATGAAAGTGGGAAATATACCCTGTCATTCAAGCTATCCCTCACTTGTGTCTCTGGGTGATGAAAATAAAACAAGATACGATACATGTGGGCCGTATGGTATCCATGGTGCTTCGGTGAGCAGCTCACCATCAAAAACACCTAGTTTAGAGACATTGGAACATCATCGGTGTTATGGACGTTACAAACACAAGAGACTATATTGTTGTATCAGTTGCTATCGTCCTTATCCCAAAATGAAAAAAGCCTGTAAGACGTGTTATGATAATAAAATGATGTAATTCTTAAATTCTTATTTTTTTGCATGTCCCCCTGTCCTACCCTAACCTTCTTTTTTGGAACTAGCATGGCAGGTAAGTCCATGCCATGATCACACGTGATCGTCAGTCAGTCGTCAGTTGAACTTGGTCCAGGCAAGCGTCAACATGTTGCGCACACTCATTGTGGATTGCCAAGGGTTTAAAATTGGTGACAACAAATTTATATTTAAACAAGTGGCCATAATCGATTGTACCACGTTTTGGATATCGCAAGCTACGCATTTGCTATTTAAACCACCCCATGCTTTTGATTTGTTGTGTGAAAAAGACCGTAAACAAACCCAGTGGATTGAAAATCATAGGCAACTAGACTGGAATCAGGGAACCATTTCCTATAAATATTTGGACGTGGTCATGAAAGCACACTTGTCCTCGGCCAATGTGGTATTTGTGAAAGGTAGTGAAAAACGTCAATGGTTGCAACCATTTTTGGCGTCTTACTGCCAATGTATCGACCTCATGGAGTTGGGCTGCCCCTCCCTGCAAACGCTCATGGATACTTGTTCCTGTGGCAACATTACCCATACAGCCCTATCGCATGCGTGGCATCTCTTTCATTGGTTAACCACCCATGCCTGCTGGGAGTTATTGAACAAAATTATAACTCAAGATTTACCTGTGAATGACGTCAGTGAGATTTCTACAAGCGACGTGTAAACATCTACAGCACGTGATACCATGGAGAAAGGCAATGCTACGGACAAAGCCATCGGCAAGTTCTTTGTGTGCAAAAAGAAACTAGACAGTTTTACCAAAGAGGAACTCTTGGCGCTGCCCAAGTCGTTCATTTATTATGTGGCCGCCAACGCGGTCAAAGAAATCTGGCAACATGTACCAAAATCATGGACTCAAGACCCTGTGTTGAGTGAATTGCAACCCTGTACGGATTACGATCACCATAAGCAAGTGGCCATGGCAAAAATACCGTCTATGCGTCAGTGTGCGACTTGCCAGCTAGTGAAACTGTATCACGGTCATAAAAGTCCGTGTAAAGACTTTGTTGAATCATTCCACGGGTGTCATGGCGAGAAAAAGCAACAACAACAACAACAAACACAAACATCGTCCACAGAGGAGGAGGAAGACCAAACCTTTCTACCATCAATGGAAAAGGATATGCCAGACCTGTACTGGCAATGGCGTCATTGACAAAGTGATTCAATACCTACCTTTCGAAATCCATCTTCCAGGTTATCGTTTTTGTGGCCCTGGAACTCGTCTCGAAAAACGTTTACAACGTGGTGATGTACCCATTAATCTTTTGGATCAAGCATGCAAGGAACATGACCTTTCTTATCGCCATAGTCATCCTGGTTTAAGACATGTGGCAGATAAATTGTTATTGAAGAAAGCTAAACAACGTTTCACATCCAGTGATGCCTCAGTAGGTGAAAGGATGGCAGCCCTAATTGTCATGAGTGCTATGAAAGGAAAGTTGATGATGCATGGACATAAACATTGAGGAGTGAGGAATTGGGATGTGTTTGTATTCTATATTTCTTTTGTCAATTCACTATGACTATGAAATAAAAACAAAGGTTTACCAGAGCACAATGATTTGTTATTTTTAATTTTAAGAAATCGTGATGTTGATGGCTGATTTTTTCATTTTACACATTTCACACATTGCCATTTGTCATTTTGCAATTTACAGATGTGAAAAATGTTCGTTTCAAGTTTTATGATTTTGATGAAATGGATTTTTCCAGTTTGTTGATGACACTTTTTAAACAATGACCGTTTGAAGTTTTTGAATTTTCATATTTCACATATGACCATTTCCAGTTTTTTTTAAATGTCCGTTTTAAGTTTTGCGTTTTTGGTGATATGGAAACATGGATTTTCCATTTTGCTGTTTTCACATTTTTCCATTTAGTGTATGTCGAAAGTTGAGATTTGATAATGATGTTGATGCGAGTGCTTGACCTTGATAATACTGCAATGTGCTGATGCGTGTTTGGAGAAACGTCGAGGTCTACGACTACTGCAGGTAAGACTGTTTTTACAAAAATAATGTCTATTGTCTGCCACATTTCAATGAAAAAACGAAACTATTTAAAACAAAATGAGTATATAAGTGACCATTTACCACCTCCCCACCCACCCACCCTACCTCATCGTGTTTGCTCTGGTCAATCATACACACCAGTTTTCTCTCTCCACTCATACATTCACACCTGTCTTTGGGAACAAACACAACCACTTTATTTATTCCCAAAAGCACATTCTCGACATGCACACTCATCCCAAAAGAACTTTTTAGTTTATCATTTACATTACGAAAAATAATTAAATACTAGTTATTAAAGTTACTAAAAATCTTACTTATTTCATATTTACAAAAAAACTCAACTTTGTACAGCGTTAAAAGAATCACACTATTTATCAATCAAAAAAAATTAAAAAAATAAGTTTGCATAGAACGTTTTAAGAGCAAAAGGTCCAAGTGGGTTGTCACTATTTACAAAATCTACTATTTACAATGACAGAAACCAATATTTACAAAATACTAAATCTACAAGTTACAAAAAGCCATGTCCCATAAACGATTAAACAATGAAATCACACCTCCTCCTCGTTGCGATCATAACCCCAGGGCAGGCTAGTGAGCAGGTCATCAGCCCACACACGCTTGTTATCCATGGAGGCGAGGGTGCGTTTTCTCTGTTCCACAAGAAACAAATGATGGTTGCTGGATTGTATCCTGCACTGTGTATGAGACATAGCTTTGCCAGTGTGTACAACCGCTAGGTAATCGTCTACACGTAGCGATTTTACCACTGCTCTACCTACACCTTTTGCTCTTTTGGCTTCCTTACAATCGAGTGTGCGGTAAGCATACATTTTCGAAGCCAAACCTACGAATTCCGTCATAATGGAATCACCGCATTCATCTTTTAAAACGCCCATTTTCTTCTTGTTCTTTATGGGCAGCTGAAACACGTTGTCAGCGCTATAGCAAGAGGTGTCGAACCAGTCACTATGTTGCCTCATGACGTCATAGGGGTTGCAGTGGCGAATGTGGTAAATGAATGAGTCCGTGTCCATATACAAAAGAGAGACGTCCTCAAAATGGCGTTTCGCAAACTCATAGTGGAATCGATACATGACCGATTTAGAAAAGTCTAAAATGACTTGACCCAAGTAAATGGGTTTATCCATGGTCACGCTGGTCTTACTCATTTCAATAGTAGCCAAATCCTCATCGATAATTTTGATCGATTTGAAATTTGGCTTGGCAATGTACCGCCGGGCACCCCACTGCCCCTCCCAGACATTCACCAATTTAATGTCACGGTATTTGCGGACATTCTCCATAGACTTGCCATAGATGCAGTTGTTCATTAATTTAAAAAAATTAATTTCAAACTGCTGTGTTGCCATTTGTCGGTGCTCCGTGTTGAGTCGCATGTATGGCTCAAGCCATGCTTTTTGAGCAAAAGAAATACCCCTGTGGATTTTCTTTAACACCAAGCCTTGGTCGAGGCATTGCACCAACATTTGGATATGTAGCACATACCGATTTTTGTTGTAAAGTGTGCCGATGAGTTTTTCAATTTTCACTTTACTGTCAGGGGGAACCATTTGCTCAAGACAGAATGGGAAATCGGCATGTTCATCATACAAGGATGAGGGATATTCAATATCGACTTCTAGCACATATCCACGGCCTGTTTCTTGGCTAGCCTTGATCACATCAAATTCTGACACTTGTTTGTCTGTCAGCCAAGCAAACTTCCCATAGGGCAAAGGCTGACTCATGGCGTAACCGTACAAATTATTCACGTCATAGTACATTAAGTACGATTCTGGTTTGTCTAGTGAATAATCAGGCATGTAGACATTGTTCGCTTCAGCATGGCGTTGGTTAAGTGACACAAAGCCGCCACGAATGCCCTTTTCAAAAAATAGAACCATGTCTACGTCAGTGAGTAAATCCAATTCCACTTGAGTGTATTTCAAAGCGGCATCAAACGAGAGCCCAGGACTCGTGTAATAGTGAGCCGGGTCAAGACCGTAAATGTGTTGACACAAGTTACGGAAATTTTCAAACACATCAGTGAGCAGCAATACATCCAGTTTTAGGTAATGCAAGGCATATTCACTTAGCGTGTTCATGCCAAACACTCGCCAAACTTGACATGCATGTGCATAGTCTTCATCGGAAACGGTACTGCGTGTTAGTTTCGAGTAAAATTTCTCTTGTGGTGGGAGTTTTCTTTGCTTTAACACGTCCCAGCTGTTGCAGAAATCATACGGGAATATACCTTTCCGAATGCACAATTGAAATTGCTTAGGATCATTAAAATGCATTCTAGTATTTTTTAATTCCTCCTCATTCAAGCCATTCACAAGGCTGTCTAGCGAGGATGCCATAAACTTAAAGGAATCCAAAAATCGAATGCTAAAGTTGCTCAACCTCCATGTCAGGGCTGTAAAACGCTCATGGTTTTGGGGGATAATGGTAAACGAGCCCTTGTTGACATGACCCAATTCACGAATCAAAAACTGAATGTCATAATTCGCCAGATTGTGGAAAAAGACACTGATGAAACGAGGAGCTGGAAAGTTCAAGTTGCATTTGCTGTGCGCAGCTCCACGAAACTCCCCTGTAAAATGCGAGTGGTCTCTGACTTTTTCCTCTCCACTTAAAATAGGCTTTTCGCAAATATGGCATGTCGTGGCATGCTCATACTGCTGCTGTTGTTCTGGAGATAGGCTCATGGGTACTGGGTGGTCCAGTATTTCCTGGACATCATGAGCCAACTTGACAAGTTCATCCAAGAACCATTTGGCACAATCTGGCCCCTCGCGGTATTTGTAAACGGATTGTGTGGGGTCATAGGCACACACCACTTTAAATCCTATGGCAAAGGGTTCATGCTTTTGAATGGGTGTGGTTGAGCTCATGGTGGGATCTGGTTCACATCCCGCCATGGGTGTGGTGAGAGCTTCGAAATCTGCATATACCACATAGGGAACAGTGTCACGCTTATGAATGTCCTTAAACTTTAACACAGCCTTGCCCCCTTGTGGCAATATCAGTCTCACCGCTTCCTGAGAAACGCAATCTACCCTATGACGTTCCAAAAGCGTAAGAGTGGTAAAATATTGCAGGCATCGATCACAAATATGTTTTGCACACTTTTTCATAGACATTTGACTGCTTAGCAATCTACTCAGGCTTTTAATGAGGCAATAGTGATTCACCTCTCCATAAGACAGATATAAAAGATGAATGTGATGTCGTTTCGGTTCTTTTGTAGCATAAAGAGGACCCACAATCTCATCACCATCAAGGCCATACACCATGAACGAAAAGTCTTGGTTATCTTGTTCAAACCTATGGATCTCGGTTAAGTCCATAGGGAACGATACTCGAGTTAAATTTAAAGTATGTTTCAATTCGACAAACTTGGCCTTGTACATTCCTGGTCGACAACCATGATGTTGTGCTGGCTGCAAATACGCAGCCACAGCCCACAGAAAACATTCATCATCAAAATTTTCAATATTCACCACAGCCTTTTTCGAAGCTATTGCTGGCGGTGTTTTAATATAGCTAGACCCAGCATTCAACGGGTTGAAATGACAAATGTTGATTTGTAAATGATGAATTTTGTCTAAGGCAAGGCCACTCGGTCCTTGTTGCAGTTTATCAAATTTTGATAGCAAGGCATTCACCACATGGCTTTGATACCACTCGTTCAGATTATCGGCTATCAAAAGCTCTTGCATTTTACTACAAATATAAAATGTCTCTTTATGCTCTACGTCCTTCTTTTTATATATGAAATCGCACACCAGTTCTGTATTCACTTTTAAAGCCGTATGCAACCTTTGCGCTGTGCAAATTTCAATTTTAAAATTTTCAAAACAAGATTCTAAAAATTCTTTGGGAATCAAACTTTTTCTAACATTGACCACACGACCAGAGCACACACGCGATTTGAAACAAGACTCAAGGGGCTCCCAAGTTAACGTATCCGCAGCAGTAAAAGACATTATTTTAGAAAGAACACTCTCACCTGAGTTTTCAGCTGTAGACTGCTTGACAATGGTCCCAAACACACACGTTCCCGATTATTAACAGAGGTCAAGCGTTTTCCAACACTCTAAAAAGAAATAAAATAAACCACCATAAGTATATCCATTCCATATAGTTTATGCATTTCATAAACAAAACAAAATCAAACAGGTTATATATATAAAAAAAACAAATCTCACCTTCACGTGTAATGCTTTGCTATATTCCCGTCTCGTGGGCTAGTGTGGAAATGGTTTCCTTTCTAGTTGTCCGTTTTTCTCTCTTTCTTTAATATCGTTCTCACAGACACACGACAGGTAGGCTATACCGATTATCTGCAAACAAATAAATACATAAAATCATTAATTACCTAATCCATAAATAATTGCATGTATTTATATAAAATCAATAAATATATAAATGAATAAATATATACCTACCCCACAACAAGGTTAAGTATTTTCCACCAACACCAAAACTGATAAACAAGACCAGGGGTTTCATGCAATGCAATGTGTTCAAAGGTAGTCATCTAAGTGAGCGTGGAAATGATAACGCCATGTCTTTATATATGCTACGTTGCATGTATAATCTTTTTTTCCCACGCTTTGAACATTCTGTTATCAGGCACGTGGACAGATAACGTCCCAAGCGAACACCTGCGGTAGATCAAATTTCACATGAACTTGCATTTTGTCACGTACGAAGCAAAACAGGATGTCACTGGTTTAGCATACATGTGGTTTCACAAATGTGTGTGCATGCCTTTCACACTCCCCTGCCACCACGATGGTCAGATTATTTCACCTTCAAGCGTCACCTGTTGTCAAGTCAGATCAACGCCTTCCAATAAGCTCAAATGACCTTCACCTCCTGTAAGTTTGTTTTCTGTACTCGCTTCGACCAACATAGAACCAAGTTCTCATCACCGTTTACACGTTAAAGGTAAAATATCAGAAAAACGCACGCTCGCTCTGTCATACACCGACCCGCCGAAATAGCGATTGTTCTATTAAGCATGGTCCTTGTGCTAAGCGACAGGTTCGGTCAAACACACACACCCAGCCGTATCGTCTCTCTCAACCACCACGCTTTATAAACATTATAAACAAGTAACGGTAATGAATTTTTTTTTCAACATGTACGGCGTTAGGCCCTTTGTGAATTATTTTTTTGGAAAAAAATATCTATCACATTTGAAAGGGGGGCGTTAGCCCGAGTCCTAGGACACCTCGTACACGTCTCTACGGTTATGGGTTCGTGAAATATCGGCAAAAATCATAAAAAACACGTGTTTACCCCAAAATCGCGTTTCCAAAATTTTAAAAAATTACAACGAGTGGTCTATAGCAAAAGGACGTCTGCCCGAATCCTTGGACCCATCGTACATGCCTCTAGCGTTATTGCTTCGTGAAATATCGGCAAAATCACAAAAACACGTGTTTACCCCAAAATCGAGTTTCCCAAATTTTTTAAAATTACAATGAGTGGTCCATAGCAAAGAGGACATCACCCCGAGTACTTGGACCTGTCGAACACACCTCTAGCATGATTGGTTCACGAGATATCGGCAAAATCACAAAAACACGTGTTTACCCCAAAATCGAGTTTCCAATTTTATTAAAAATTATAACGAGTGGTCCATAGCAGAGAGGACGTCACCCCGAGTCCTTGGACCTGTCGAACATGCCACTAGCATGATTGGTTCGCGAGATATTAAAAGCACATGACCTTTTAGTTTTGGTCTTCTCATTAAATTAAGAGCCTATAGGAAAGTAGGGGGCATCACTACGAGTGCTAGGACACCCTGTATGTTCAAATCCGACCATTGGTTAGCGAGATATCAGCTTCGGGGCAAATACGAGGGTGGCTCAATAAGAAGTGGTCCAGCTCTCATCATCCCACTACTTACAAAACACAAATTTTTGCTCTAGCGACTTGAAATTTATTTTGGGGGTAGAGGGCATAGGGACCTTTCATTTATGTCAAATAAACGTTTTTGTAGAGTTCCTAGTTTCCAAAATATAGAATTTTCAAAATTCGAGTGTTTTCAAAAAAACATAAAAAGTAAAAACGTTTTATTACAAAAAATAAAGGTTATAATGACCATTCGTTTGAGCCATGGCACAACGTTCTATCATGTTTAGTTTTCAATCTATCACCAAGTTTCGAAAACAAAAATTTTCAATTTTTTTTTCTAAAATATAACGAGTGGTCCATAGCAACGCCCCCGTCATCCCGAGTCCAACGACACCTCATTCGTGAATCTCCGACCAAGGGTTCGGGAGTTATCGGCTCGCATTGGGAGTAGTGGTGGGGGGGGGGGGTTAGAACCCCCCTCATCCCCCTACTTCGGGATTTTCCTCCAACACAAAAAGTTCCTCCATTCTCTACTAGAAAGCGCTCTAGTCTCGAAGAGCTTAGGAATCTAACCTCCTTGACTTTCATAGCGCTCCAAGGAACAACAAAATTCGACATGCAAGCTGCCCATTGGGCGCACATAACAAACTTGCACCCGGCATCCGAGGCCATAAGATATTATTATTATTAATATCACTTGTTTTGATTTTTACCGTCTATGTTGAGGGGTTTCGCCTAGTTGCACCAAGTAAGGAACATCAGAGGACTGTTGATAAATCCCTGCCCGGACCACCCCTGCCGCAGTGGACCATGCACTATGTCCCATACTCATAATAAGTAGTATAATGTTGGAATAATGCATTCGCTGCAAATAGCATATTCATAGCAGAGCCACGTGACGTTTCTACATAATGCTGTAAACCACATCCATGATCTCCTTGAAATAAATTGATGGCATCCACTGTATTGTTCGGGCATTATTGGATGTTCCAAGATGAGAAATAGTATTCAAGCATAGAATGCACGGTATTATAGTTAAAGGAACGTCCGGTATCGGTCATTCACGAAAAAAAAAGATTCTAAATAGTGCGGCACTATTACACTTGATAGAAACATGCAATTGTGAGCGGCAATGTGATCCACTCAAAGTTACAAAATCATCGTTTAGTCATTTCTCATCAGTAACAAACCATGGTTCTTGTTGCTAGTTCTATCATCTGCAGCAAACTCAACTTCCCTTTTTAACCCTTAATATGTCATTGGTATGCATACCAACCACAATTTATATAATCAAAGATGCTGATGGATGAATCGCTCAACCTCATTTTAGTAAATTTTATTGTACACATGTTGGTATTTCTGAAAAAGAAATATTATTTCTTATCCTTAATTTAAAAAATGTAAAAAAATGCAAAATATAAACATTTAAAAAACAAATTTAAAATAAATAACTTTAAAAATGATAACATTAAATAAAGTGGAAGTATAAGACTTAAAATTCTTATAAATATAAAGATTCAAATTTTAAGAAATAAAATTAGTATAGTCTGTATAATAAAAATGATTTCAAAAATATAAAAAAAGATATTAAAATCAAGATTAACAATGATAGTTAAAAACAATACGTTCCGTTAAGAACTATACAGCCTACTTTTCATGCCAATGATTATTCTACAGAATATGAACCTATCTAGAATAATGACGAAATTAAGTTGGTAATATCGAAATATCTAATTAGTTCAAAATATAACTTACCTGGTATAATGTAGCCTAATAGAGCACTACAGTTGGCAGCCCTGGTGACTGAATATTATTCTTAATTCCATCTCTTAAGGTACAGAATACAAAATTTGGTTGAAGTCCAATGGACGTTACATGAAGTTAGACACTGGATCTATCAGCACGCGTAAAAGCATGTTGCCAACAATGTCATGCGTGTGCTGGTCAGAAATAATCTGAAATATTATGATATCTTGTTGTGCCAATTTTGGATGAAATCCATTTGTTAGTTTAGAAGTTACATGTATTTTAAAACTGGACATATCAGCAGGCATAGAATCATGTTGGCAGCAGTGCCTTGTATTAATTACTCCAAATTAATATAGAATGTCAGGTGCTATACGTGTGCAAAGTATAGAGCTGTTGGCTTGCATACTTTCTGATGTATTGATATTAGGGTAAAAAAATATAGACAGCATTTATTAACAGTTGGCAACCCTGATAGCTCTTAACATTACTTATAGTCATATCTGTTATGGTACACATAGCACATACGAAATTTGGTTGAAATCCAACTGATAGTATAGAAGTTACATGTATTTAAAAATTGGTACTATCAGCAGGCTTATAATCATGTTGGTAAAACTGACGTATATAAGTTACTCCAAATTAATCTAAAATGTCAGAATATACGTGTGCATAGTTTAAAGCTATTGACTTGCATACTTTCTGATATATTGGTATTTGGATAAAAAAATAGAGAGAGCAATTATTAAGAGTTGGCATTCCCGGTGGCACTTATGAATACGCTCAGTCATATCTGTTTATGTACAGATATTACATACAAAATTTGGTTGAAATCCAATTGATAGTGTAGAAGTTATATGCATTTAAACATTGGACCTATCAGAAGGCTTAACATTATTTTGGCAACACTGTCATGGTTGGCCTCCTGGAAATTAAACTGAAATAGTCGTATCTACATGTGTGCCAGTTTTGGAATAGCTCCCATGCATACCTTGCAAGATATCCAACATGGAGCTCAAATTTCTAGTGCGTTTTTTCAGCAGTTGGTAGCACTGACATCATTTTCAAATATGGACGTGAGATATTCCGGTGCACATCTTTACCCATACTAAATTTGGTTTTGATTGATGCAGCCGTTTAGGAGTTGATAGGGGTGGGGACACACACACAGCCAGACAGACAGACAGACACACATTTTCCCGGATCGATCTCATAAGTCTACTTTTTCCTCATTTTTGCAAAATGTGAAAAGTAGGCTAATAAGATGATTGAATGGAAATTAAAATTAAATAAATACAGTTATGTATATGAATACACAGGGTTGTGCTTAACCCTTTCGAGTACAATGACGAGTGTATCACCTAAGGTGCTGTTGGTTGAATCTTTCAAACATATTTAACGAATTTTCTTGTTAATTCACTGGAAATGAATTATGTTTGCTGGATCTTCTTGATGTACCCGATAAGAAATGTATACTTGTTAGTATTTCTGATAAAACAAATATTATTTCTGTATCTCCTTGAGCTCCGGTTCAGGAAAACATTTTGAAATAAATGGTAAAGTTAATTAAAAGACTGAACATATAATAGACTACTTTAGAAATAAGAAAGCTAATGTAACAGCAAAACGGTAAAAACAAAAACAAAACCAAGAGCAAAAATAAAACACGAAATCAAAAGCAAAAACAAAATCAAAATTAGAAGGAAAAGCAAATATAAAACAAAATGAAAATAGAAACTAAAACCAAAACGAAGCAAAACCAAATCTAACAGTAAACAAAATCGAAACCGAAAAGGAAAACAAAATCAAAACAAAATTACGAACAGAAAAACTAATTTAAGACCAAAATTTTAAGATTTGCAATTAACAGGCACTAATCTTAAACAAAAATAAAATCAAGCCTTCTGATGAACAAAATACAACGTTTGATAAAAATTGTTAAAAGGTTAAGCCTCGAGGAAATATTGGGGGTGTCCACGTTAGATAGAACCTCCCGGTATAATATCACTCGATGGCTCACTTTGTCGCTTTCTCAAATTGAATTTTATTTCTGAGCGATCTGCTCGCACCACAGGGCATATTGGTTGTAGGTACGCCGCAAGCTCTCATCACGTGGAGATATTCAGCACAGGTGGCAGGAGTATGAAGCTAGAAGCTGGTGAAGCCACAAACAGCGCACATATCAAATGTTGTGCGTGACGTTCCGTGGTAATAAGTGCTGTATATTCAACCCTGATTTTCAACAGAACTTACGAAGCTTTATATCCAATGAGCCTGCTACTTAGGCCATATCCTCCACATTATGTGAGGTGCGTGGTCAGTACACGGTTCCCTCAGCCATTAGTGTAGGCTTCTAGACCATAGCGTTTAATTTAGGTCCTGAGATGAAGTCATGTAAGGTGAAGTAACAGTTGGTCCTTTATAGTGGTGGTGACTTTCACTTTTGCTCTGCAGTGTACATTGATAAAGAAAGTCACTTTCAGATTTCAACGTAATAAACTTTTATAGACATTTACGAATGATTCGATGTGTAATTATCACAGAACGGTCACACTGAATGCTTAAATAGTACATTATGCAACGAGCCTGTTCGCGAGTTTTATAATTTTCATACGAGTGTCTTAATTACCATTATAGGCGAGTTGCATACGACTGTTTTATGTTCGACGATAATTATAACTGTATTGTATGTTCTAACATAAATATCTGTCGAGATTCTGTCGGTTGAATTGTTCTCCTTGGGAACTCTGTGGGCTCAGCATTTGATCTCTACCCAATAACGAATCCCAAAGCATTGAAACATTGTTTATCTTGAAGTAGCACCAACAGATAGCTCACAGATACTATGTTGGATCAATTTGTTATTTTGGTCAAATGACAAAAAATAGGCTGTTACAAACGCTTTAAAATTAAAATGTATCGTATTTTCAACTACTGATTCTTCAAATTTGATGCGTATTGAATGTCAACAGATGGAAGATCAATTGAGTCCCAAATAGAACAGTTATGACATCTCGCGGAAAAGTTTCGCGTAGGAATTCCATTTACTGAACAGAGAGCTGGATTATAATTTCGGTGGATCTAATGTCATTCGCCTGCTTCCTCCATGACGTACTGATGGGTTTATGTCATCAACAGCATTCACTAAAATTGTCGGCGAAATCTTACGAATGTGTAAAAATTGGAGTTGCAGATATTAAGGGGCAGTGTTATTTCTTTTGCTATATTGCCCAGTTTGTTTATGCATTGTAAGTACAATGGTTCATCCAATATAGGCTACATTGTCAACTTTCAAATATTGTAATTCAAGTACGACATGTCGGTTTTTTGACAGCATTCCAGAATCTATCCTTTCCTAATTAGTCAATGAATGAAAATATTGAGCTCTGATTGGTTGGAAAAACTGTGTTATAATGAAAAGTAGTACTTGAATGACCCCATTATAATACAGTTTTCTGACATATAATATTTACATATCGACATCGTCGAACATAAAATAAATTTTAGTTCACAGTCATTGTTCTAAAAGTCTTAATAAATTATTTTCTTTTTCTTTTTTCGCATTTAACGTACGGTAAGTAAATTTTAAACTTATTTCTCAGAACTTTGGTAGGTCTGTCAGGTTGATATTTTGAATTCACAGTATAACTAGTATTCAATAGTTTCCGGAAAACTGGTTAACCCTTCGTTGGTCACGCTCGCAAATGTAACGTGAGTAGTCGCGTGGATTACAATCGTAAATCAATCTTAATGGGGATTACCTTTTATTTGAACTTCATTAAGACATTTGGAAACAATTCCCGTATTGAGTAAAAACATGACATATTAGCAAACAGATGAGCATTTTCCTACAATTAGGCCTAAGTATTAATTAAATATTTAGTTTCTCAATCTCATACGGGTACCTATACAGCCAAACCAACGCAATTCAAACGTTCTCTGAAAACGTCACGTGGGCTAAAGTTTTAGTCCAAGTTAACTCTTCGATGTGCCACTGACGCACTAGCGATCGGTGATCGATGATGTAATATTTCACGGTTATTATAATGGGGAAACCTTCTAGGAAAGGTACTTAGCAGCATGTAGGAAAATATAATGTATTATGTTCGCAGATTTAAAACAAATAAATCTCAATTACAGTACAATAGTGATCCACGCGAAAACCACAAAATTGTAATGAAGAACCGAACATTACTTTTTTACAGTTTTTAAAACTTAATATTTAGAAACCTGCTTAATATAGGTTTATGATTGTAGTCAATCCACATAGATGATCCTTCCCAGCATATCCCTGGAAATGATCAACAAAGAGCTAAATGTGCCAACTAAATCACGCTTGAACTGGTCATGGAAGGTGCAAAGCAACGCTACACAAATGGGGATGGCTAGAATCACCAGCTTGTGACTGCGGAGCTCAAGAACAGACGATGAACCACATCATTCGGGAGTGTCTATAGCGTAGCTTTGCAGGCGAATGGGAAGAGTTAATGAAAGCATCAGCTCCAGCGCTTTTCTGGTTGAAGAGCCTTGATGTTCATTTCTGATTATTATGTAGGCCTACAGTACATATTTGTATATTATGTAGATTTGTATCATACGAAAAATAAATAAATAATTGTAGTCGTCTCAATACAATAGAATAATTACTTTATATATATTCAAAAAATTAGGCATCCTAATCACAAATGACTATTGAAAAACCCTAAACAAACTTCAATTGCAGACGAATGGGCACTTTTGAAGAATGAAATAACAAAATCCGCAGAAGAAAACATTGGTAGGAAAGAAAGAATAGGTAGAAGACCGTAGATCACACAGGATATACTAGAATTGATGGACGAAAGGCGGAAACACAAGAATGTAACAGATGAAAAGGGGAAAGCAGAATACAGACGTCTGAGAAATGAGGTTAACAAGAAGTGCAAGGAAGCGAAAGAAGAATGGTTGAAAGAGAAATGTGCAGGTATAGAAAATTGTCTGAAATTAGGAAAAGTAGACACAGCTTATCGAAGGATTAAGAATACTTTTGGGCTAAGTGCTGTAATATTAAGGACATAAATGGAAAGCTTCTAACAGATAGGGAAGAAAAGGTTGAGAGATGGAAAGCTTACATAGAGTGTTTGTATAAGGGAAAGGAGATTGAGAATCATGTAATGGAAAGGGAGGAGGAAATTGATGAGGATGCGAAAGGAGGTTTAATATTTAGATCAGAATTTGACAGAGAATTGCAAGACTTAGGCAGGAACAAAGCATCAGGCATAGATGATATACCGATTGAGTTGCTACGCTGCATAGGAGATGAAGGTCTGATCAGGTTATATCACTTGGTGTGTAGGATTTATGAGACAGGTGAGGTACCCTCTGATTTCAAGAAAATGTTATCATCCCTATACCGAAGAAAGTAGGAGCTGACAGATGTGAAGATTACCGTACAATCAGCTTGATTACTCATGAGTAGTGTGTTTTGGCCGGTTCTATATCCACCTCCACCTCCCCACCTCACAAGATGGCGGCAGCCCGATAACTCCCGAACCCGTGGTCGGATTTTGACAAATGAGGTGTCATTGAACTCGGGCTGACACCCCCTTTACAATGGACAACATATTTCAACCCCAAAAATAAAACCTACCCCTACTAGGGGGTGAAATTGTAATTTTTGTAGAGAATCTCTGTTACCAATTGCAACATGTGAGAGTATGAATGCCGATATGGATTTAAACGTTGTTCCACATAAAGTGCATATGTTTGGTGGAAAGCCACTATGAATTAGCATGCCCACTCATGGCTTTTGAAGAGGGTGGGGGGAGCGGATCTCTGTGGACGGGTCCTTGTTGTCAGGTCCCTGTTGACGGGTCATTGTTGCCGGGTCCTTGTGGGCAAGTCCTTGTGGACAGGTCCTTGTGGACAAGTCCATGTGGACAGGTCCTTGTGGACGAGTCCTTGTGGACAAGTCTGTGTGGACAGGTCCTTGTTGACAGGTCCCTGTGGACGAGTCCTTGTCCCTTTGGACTGATCCCTTTGGACGGGTCCCTTTGGCCTGGTTCCTACGGACTAGTCCATGAATTTATTTAAATTATGTCAAAGGGCCTAACTACATTTCTGTGTGTTGAATTGACGTTGTTCACCACTACTCTAATGGAATAACGATATGAAAGGAAAGTGACGAAATACATGTGAACACGTGTGAAATGACCTTATTACCGTCCTCCTTGTGAAACAAGTCACATCCTGTTTTGCTTCATACGTGAGAAAATGTGAATTCGAACCCGTGGTCGGATTTTGACGAATGAGGTGTCATTGAACTCGGGCTGATACCCCCTTTCCAATGAACAACATATTTCCACCCCAAAATAAAACCTACCCCTACTAGGGGGTGAAATTGTAATTTTTTTAGAGAATCTATCTTTCCAATTGCAACATGTGAGAGTTTGAATGCCGATATGGAATAAAACGTTGTTCCACACAAGAGACATGTGTTTGGTGGGTAGCCACTATGAATTAACATGCTTGTTTTTGTTTTTGTTTTTTACGCATGCCCACTCATAGCTTTTGTAAGAGGGCAGGCTTTTTAAAAGATGGCGGCTGTAGTGTAACCTAACCTAACCCAACCCACGAGTGGTGATCAAAAAGTATTTTAAGTGACGCTTGTCGATTGGCAAACCAATAATCAAAGAGGGATATGTCAGGCCTTGAGGTGATAGCCCCTTTTGATTGATCCCTGTTGATTTATCTCTGTTGATTTGTCCCTTTGGACTGGTCTATGTTGACTAGCCCCTTTTGGACGGGCCCTTTTTTGACAGGGGGTCATTTTTGATGGATCATTTTTGACATGTGCTTTTCGACGGGTCCCTGTTGACGAGTCATTGCTGACGGGTCCTTGTTGATGAGTCCCTGTGGACGGGTCATTGTTGACGGGTCCCTATTGACAGGTCATTGTTGACAGGTCATTGATGACAGGTCATTGTTGATGGGTCCTTGTTGACAAGTCCCTGTTGATGGGTCCCTGTGGAAGGGTCCCTTTAGACCGGCCCCTTTGGACTGATCCCTATGGACCGGCCCATGAAATTTATCCAAATTATATCAAAGGGCCTAACTACATTTGTGCGTAAAGCAGTGTGTTGAACTGACGTTGTTCACCAGTCCTTACTACTACAATTGGATAACGATATGAAAGGAATTGATTAACTAGACATGAGTTAACTACCAACGAAACACTTTGGCGACTCTGCTTGTTATTGACCAATGAGTAGGGTTTTAGAAAAACTGTTTGTTATTTTGGGTTATATACAAAAAATGCTTAGACCTTTTGAGTGACTATGTTTGCTAAACAAGACATTATACCAGACACGATTAGGATTCTTATGTAGCTCAGACAAGGAAAGAATTTCTACAGAATCTGTTGACATTGAATATAGTTTTAAGTATTAGGAAGTCATTTTGAAGGCCTTTGTCTGGAGCGTGGCACTCTATGAAAGTAAAACTTAGACAATTGGTGTAGCAGAAAAGTGGAGAATTGAAGTGTTTGAAATGTGGTGTTACAGGAGAATGATGAAGATGAGATGGGTAAATAGGGTTACTAACAAAGAGGTATTAAGACGAGTGGGGGAGAAGAGATGTATCTGGCGACTGTTAATGAAGTAAAGAGATAGGTTGGTAGAACACGTACTAAGACACCCAAGAATAGCAAACTTAGTTAAGGAAGAAAGGTTCGAGGACGAGAACTGTAGGGGTAGACCAAGTTTAGAATATGTTAAACAGATAGCCTTGAATGTAGGGTGTGGTAGCTATATAGAGATGAAACGATTAGCTCGGGACAGATAGGCGCTGAGATCTGCATCAAACCAGTCAAAGGACTAAAGACTCAAACAACAACATGTAAGTTCACTAAAATAATGTTGTGTAACGGTATATGTTAGTCAACGAACAGTAATGCATTACTGAAACCCATGACACGATACCTAAGAGCTTTTCTAAAATGATTTTAAAATGCCTTTAACCCTATATTGAACACTCAGTTCACAAGACTCATAACTGCAATGTTATGGTAAAACAAAACAAAATCTATATTTCAAAACAAGCAAGTGGTTTAGTCAATGTATACTGGAAAAAGTTTTGTAAACACTCAAGTCCTCAAGACTAATTAAATTAGTAACTGTCAGGTTGACCGAGTGGTTAAGGTGTTTGACTTAAGATCAAATTTTCTGTATAAGGAAGCAAGGGTTCGAATCCCTTACCTGACATAACTATTGCCTTGACATGGCTTAGCCACACTGCATTATTATGACACTCGGTACACAAACCATAGATATAGTGTATTGTTTAAGGCCACTCTCTTTCTGAAAATAGTCAGAGACTGTTGATGGTTAACAATTGTATTAATAGTGGGACATGGGGATAGTAATTAAGAAAAACAGACAATACCCATACAATATTTTTATTAAATTCATTTTATAATAGTTACACACTGAATTCAAGTCTATCTCTTTACCATTGTTCTATATAGATTTTTAAACACAACGCTTGTTGTAGATCCTTTTACAACCTTCTCCAGGTACTCTTGCTTTTAAAAACTGGGGAAGCCGCAATGGTTTTATAAACATAAAACCCTCATCCTCTTCTTTTTCATAATTATCATCATCATCATCATCATTATGAATATTATCATCAAAATTATTATAGTCATTGTCACCATCATTATCATCATCATCATCATTCTCAACATCACTAGAACTATCCAATTCCTCTTGTTTGTTTTCCACAGGGACCTCTTGTAGAGTCTGCGTTGCTTTTGATAGTGTTAAGGGTTTTCTGAACGATGGTATTTGTCCTAACATGTCTTTTTTGAGGTGATGATGAATGCTTTTTAACAAACAATGCACTATCTTGAGCAGCAATATATTTTTCTTGGACTTGCTTTTTTATCTGGGTTAGAGTATTTTGCGTATTTAAATGTGTATTAATTTGAGATTCACAATGATGTTCTTTTGAAGTAAGTACGTTGGAGTCTTTTGTTTTAATCATTCCTCGACACTTTTTGGATCGTTGTTTTGAACATCGCCAAATAACAGTTCCATCTTTATTGGTTGTTTTTACAATATATGTATATCCTTTATAGAAGACACATGGCTTGCCATGACTGGTTGTTGAGACTTTCATATCAACTAATACATATGAATTAAATTTTAGTAAAGTCACATGAACAATTTTTAGATTACAAGTGATTTACACACACACACACACTTTCCTAAATGTCAAGATTTATGGATGTTGTTTTTTCCGCCAACAGCTGCTTACTGCGTATGACAAGGCTGGAGACTGGTAGGTGAGACGGTCTTTCACGATGTGAACACTGTAACAGGCAGTAGTCAACTGACAATATTCTTATACCCTAGTCAAGGTTAACAGGTACTTACTGCGTATGACAAGACCGTACACTCGTAGGTTAGACCATATTTTTTGTTTGTTGCTAAGGATCCCATATATACTCTAGACATGTTAGTTCTGAACACTTAGTGGTTAATTGTATATATTGAATTTAAATACACAGCTCATACAAGCACGTTTTGCGGATGGGAGGGGTGAGAGGCTGGCAAAAAAGGAAATGTTTTAGTTTAATGAAACGTTATGTCCTAGTAGGCGTGATTTATAGTAGACGCAATTGATACTAGGCGTGATTGATAGTAGGCGTGATTTATAGTAAGCGCGATTTATAGTAGACGCAAATGATAGTAGGCGCGATTGATAGTAGGCGTGATTGATAGTAGACGCGATTGATACTAGGCGTGATTGATAGTAGGCGTGATTTGTAGCAAGCGCGATTTATAGTAGACGCAAATGATAGTAGGCGCGATTGATAGTAGGCGTGATTGATAGTAGACGCGATTGATAGTAGGCGCAATTTGACATGGGCGCGACTCAGATCACTTTTGATATAATAAAGTTACAGTGTCAATGTTTATACAAAGTACAAGGTAGAGGGTATTTTAAGACATAACCTCAGCTCACTTAACATAACCTAACTTTACCTAACCTAACTTTGTCACGTGACATGTTCTACAAGTTTAGACTTGCTTTAAGACTGATTATGACGTCATAGATTGATGGGAGGGGTGAGAGGCTGACAAAAAAGGAAATGTTCTGGTTTAATGAAACGTCATGTCCTAGTAGGCGCGATTTATAGTAGACGCAATTGATAGTAGACGCGATTAATAGTAGACGCAATTGATAGTAGACGTGATTGATAGTAGGCGTGATTTGACATGAGCGCGATTTATAGTAGACGCGAAAGATAGTAGGCGAGATTGATAGTAGGCGTAATTAGACATGGGCGAGATTTATAGTAGACGCAATTGATAGTAGGCGCGATTAATAGTAGGTGTAATTGGTAGTAGGCGCGATTTGACATGAGCGCGATTTATAGTAGACGCAAATGATACTAGACGTGATAAATAGTAGACGCAATTGATACTAGGCGTGATTGATAGTAGGCGTGATTTGTAGTAAGCGCGATTTATAGTAGACGCAAATGATAGTAGGCGCGATTGATAGTAGGCGTGATTGATAGTAGACGCGACTGATAGTAGGCGCAATTTGACATGGGCGCGACTCAGATCATTTTTGATATCATAAAGTTACAGTGTCAATGTTTATACAAAGTACAAGGTAGAGGGTATTTTAAGACATAACCTCAGCTCACTTAACATAACCTAACTTTACCTAACCTAACTTTGTCACGTGACATGTTCTACAAGTTTAGACTAGCTTTAAGACTGATTATGACGTCATAGATTGATGGGAGGGGTGAGAGGCTGACAAAAAAAGGAAATGTGTTGGTTTAATGAAACGTCATGTCCTAGCAGGCGCGATTGGTAGTAGACGCAATTGATTGTAGACGCGATTAATGGTAGGCGCAATTGATAGTAGGTGTGATCAGGTACTTACTGCATATCAAAAGGCTGTACACTCGTGTGTTAGACACTCTATCTTGTTAAGGACCCCTATATATTCCCTATACAAGGCTATACATGTTAGTTCTAAACACTTAGTGGTTATTTGTATTTTAAATTTATATACACAGGTTATACAAGCACGTTTTTTCACACAGTGAAACTTTGTCAAATAGCCGCATGCGATACGCAAAGTATGTTTCCGCTATCTAGCGGTGACTATGGAAACTACCTGAACATATCCTAATCTAATCCTAGCTAACTTCACCTGACGTGACCATACCGGTTTGTAAGCAACAACAACAACACACTAAGATTCCATGAATTCCAGAGTACTTTTAGATTAATTATCGACTCTCAACTCTTATAACTATGTCTATCCCACTCTGTCAAAAACACATTTTTTTTTTTTAATTTTTGCTCGATGTCAATACTAAAGTGATAATGGGTTTTCCGATCCTATCACTATAAATTCCTTACCCCCACTCTTATCTCGGTCTCGACAACAACCATGCCTATTTTTAGCCTACTTTCGATTTTTGCAAAAAATGAAAGTAGACTTATGAGATCAACACAGGGCGAAAAAAGTGTGTCTGTCTGTGTGTGTGTTTGTGTGTGTGTCTGTGTGTGTGTGTGTGTCTGTGTGTGTGTGAGTGTGTGTACTCGGAATGTCTGTCCCCCCTATCAATTCGAACACGGTGAATGCGAATTGAACGAAATTTGGTACAATGGTAGCACTAGTAAAGGACACCTCAGTGTCATATTTTATATCGCCGCCATCTTGACGGAAACGTAATGGCGGCCACACAAATGTTCAAAGCTTAAATCATATTACGACTAACCTAATCATCCGATCTCTACCAAATTTTGCAACAACATACCTTTATGGCGGGAGCATCCTTTGACCAAACCAATAGGCCATAAGCGTAATAGTTTGCGGATGGCGGCCATCTTTGTGTGAAAATCGATTCCCCCTATTAATTCGAACACGGTGCAACCGAATGGAACGAAATTTGGTACAGAGGTAGTACTAACAAAAGGCACCTCAGTGTCATGTTTTATATCGCCGCCATCATGACGGAAATGTAATGGCGGCCACATAAATGTTCAAAGCGTAAATCAAATTACGATTAACCTAATCATCCGATCTCTACCAAATTTTGCAACAACATACCTTTATAGAGGAAGCATCCTTTGACCAAATGACTAGGTCATTAGCCTAATAGTTTGCGGATGGCGGCCATCTTTGTGTGAAAATCGATTCCCCCTATTAATTCGAACACGGTGCAACCGAATGGAACGAAATTTGGTACAGAGGTAGCACTAGCAAAGGGCATCTCAGTGTCATGTTTCATATCACCGCCATATTGACAGAAACGTAATGGCGGCCACACAAATGTTCAAAGTTTAAGTTAAATTACGACTAACTTAACCATCCGATCTCTACCAAACTTTGCAACATCATTCCTTTATGGAGGGAGCATGCTTTGACCAATCTAATAGGTTATTTGCCTAATAGTTTGCGGCTGGCGGCCATCTTTATGTCAAAATTGATTCCCCTATTAATTCGAACACGGTGGAACCGAATGGAACGAAATTTGGTACAGAGGTAGCACTAGCAAAGGGCACCTCAGTGTCATGTTTTATATTGCCGCCATCTTGACTGAAACGTAATGGCGGCCACACGAATGTTAAAAGCTTAAATCAAATTACGATTAACCTAATCATCCGATCTCTACCAAATGTTGCAACTACATACCTTTATGGAGGGAGCATCCTTTGACCAATCTAATAGTTCATTCGCCTAATAGTTTGCGGATGGCGGCCATCTTTGTGTCAAAATCGATTCCCCCTATTAATTCAAACACGGTGAAACAGAATGGAACGAAATTTGGTACAGAGATAGCACTAGCAAAGGGCATCTCAGTGTCATGATTTATATCGCCGCCATATTGACAGAAACGTAATGGCGGCCACACAAATGTTTAAAGCTTAAATCAAATTACGACTAACATAACCATCCGATCTCTACCAAACTTTGCAACAATATACCTTTACGGAGGGAGCATCCTTTGACCAATCTAATAGGCCATTAGCCTAATAGTTTGCGGATGGCGGCCATCTTTATGTCAAAATTGATTCCCCCTATTAATTCGAACACGGTGGAACCGAATGAACGAAATTTGGTACAGAGGTAGCACTAGCAAAGGGCACCTCAGTGTCATGTTTTATATCGCCGCCATCTTGACGGAAACGTAATGGCGGCCACACAAATGTTCAAAGCTTAAATCAAATTACGATTAGCCTAATCATCCGTTCTCTAGCAAATTTAGCAACAACATACCTTTATGGAGGGAGCATCCTTTGACCAAACTAATAGGTCATCAGCCTGATATTTTGCGGATGGCGGCCATCTTTGTGTGAAAATCGATTCACCTTATCAATTCGAACACGGTGAAACCAAATGGAACGACATTTGGTACAGAGGTAGCACTAGCAAAGGGCACCTCAGTGTCATGTTTTATATCACCGCTATCTTGACGGAAACGTAATCGTGGCCACCCAAATGTTAAAAGCTAAAATTTAATTACGACCAACCTAATAATCTAGTCTCTACCAAATTTTGCAACACCATATCTTTATGTGGGAAACATATTCAGACCAAACTGCAAGGACATCAGCCCAATAGTTTGCAGATGGTGGCCAAGTATGTGTGCAAATCGATTCCCCCTATCAATTTAAAAACGGTGAAACCGAATTGAACGAAATTTGGTACAGAGGTAGCACTAGCAAAGGGCACCTCATATTCATGTTTAATATCCCTATAGCACGTTGTATTTCAACAAGCTACTACAACCAACATTGGATCATACTCCTTGAAAAGGACTAAGAGTTATAACAATACCCATGCATTTAGGAGAAAGTAGGCTATATGTTCTTTACTGAACATCTTGTTATTATGTCAGATGATGTAATGTTCGAGTGCAAAGTGGGTGTAAAAGTGAGTGCAAAGTGAGTGCAAAAGTGAGTGCAAAGTAAGTGTAAAAGTAGTTGTAAAAGTGAGTGCAAAGTGAGTGCAAAAGTGAGTGCAAAAGTGGGGTGTGAAAGTGGTACCCTATTTGTAATGGCTTATTTGACAAGTTATTTTGTGGTACCCTATTCGTAATGGCTTATTTCACAAGTTGTTTTTGTCAATGTATTTAGCGGATATTTCTCTTGTTCATGGAAAGTATCTCAGCCCTTTTTATGATAGCATAATGCTTACCGTCATGTTTGTAAGCAACAACAACACACTAAAATTCCAAGAATCCAAACTACTCTAAGGTTAATGATGGTCTCTCAACTCCATTCCACGCCTAGTCAAAAAACATTATACATTTCAAATTTTTCAAAAAAGGTAAATTGAGAAAGTAGGCTATATATTTAAACTAAAAAATCATATGCTAACTCCAACACCTACGTCTATCCCATTCTCAGTCAAAAAAAAGTATATTCTTTAAATTTTTTCAAAAAATATTTGGAAAGTAGGCTATAATTTGAAAACTAATCATCCTAAAAAGTCATATATAGACTCAAACCAATGGCTTTTATGTCCTTAATCGTTAGAACAAAACATGGAATTTGACATTTTTCCAAATATTGATCATTTTTAAAAATGGGCTATATTTTGTAAACTATGAATTACACAAAAAATGTGTTTGACATAAAAATGACAGGTATTTACCCCCTCTACCCACAAACCAAGTCCCAGGTCTCTGGGACAAAATCCAAAAAGGTTCAATTTTGAAAGTAGACGATATTTTGAAAACTAATCATTCTAAAAAGTCATATATAGACTCAAACAAATGTCCTTTAAGTCCCTTAACGTTAGAACAAAACTTAACATTTTTTTAATTTTTTCAAAAAAAGTCCAATTTTCTAAATTGCCTATATTTTGGAAACTAAGAATTAGTTCCAAAATGGCGGTCGTAGCATAACTCAACCTAACCTAACCCTACGAGGTGTGATCAAAAAGTTCCAAAATGGCTGCCGTAGCTTAACTTAACCTTTGATTGATCCCTGTTGATTGACCCCTTTTGATTGATCTCTGTTGATGTATCCCTTTGGACTGGTCCCTGTTGACTAGCCCCTTTGGACGGGTCTTTTTTAAAGGGGGAGTCATTTTTTTAACGGGTCCCAGGGGACGGGTCCTTGTTGACGGGTCCCTGTGGCGGGTGCCCTTTGACATAATTTGGATAAAATGCAAGGGCCAGTCCATAGGGATCAGTCCAAAGGACCCGCCCACAGGGACCCGTCAACAAGGACCCGTCCTCCGGGACCCGTTAAAAAAATGACTCCCCCTTTAAAAAAGACCCGTCCAAAGGGGCTAGTCAACAGGGACCAGTCCAAAGGGATACATCAACAGAGATCAATCAAAAGGGGTCAATCAACAGGGATCAATCAAAGGTTAAGTTAAGCTACGGCAGCCATTTTGGAACTTTTTGATCACACCTCGTAGGGTTAGGTTAGGTTGAGTTAAGCTACGACCGCCATTTTGGAACTAATTCTTAGTTTCCAAAATATAGGCAATTTTGAAAATTGGACTTTTTTTGAAAAAATGAAAAGAATGTTAAGTTTGTTCTAACGTTAAGGGACTTAAAGGACATTTGTTTGAGCCTATATATGACTTTTTAGAATGATTAGTTTTCAAAATATCGTCAACTTCCAAATTTGAACCTTTTTGGATTTTGTCCCAGAGACCTGGGACTTGGTTTGTGGGTAGAGGGGTAAATACCTGTCATTTTTATGCCAAACACATTTTTTGTGTAATTCATAGTTTACAAAATATAGCCCATTTTTAAAAATGATCAATATTTGGAAAAATGTTAAATTCCATGTTTTGTTCTAACGATTAAGGACATAAAAGCCATTGGTTTGAGTCTATATATGACTTTTTAGGATGATTAGTTTTCAAATTATAGCCTACTTTCCAAATATTTTTTGAAAAAATTTAAAGAATATATTTTTTTTTGACTGAGAATGGGATAGACGTAGGTGTTGGAGTTAGCATATGATTTTTAGTTTAAATATATAGCCTACTTTCTCAATTTACCTTTTTTTGAAAAATTTGAAATGTATAATGTTTTTTGACTAGGCGTGGAATGGAGTTGAGAGACCATCATTAACCTTAGAGTAGTTTGGATTCTTGGAATTTTAGTGTGTTGTTGTTGCTTACAAACATGACGGTAAGCATTATGCTATCATTAAAAGGGCTGAGATACTTTCCATGAACAAGAGAAATATCCGCTAAATACATTGACAAAAACAACTTGTGAAATAAGCCATTACGAATAGGGTACCACAAAATAACTTGTCAAATAAGCCATTACAAATAGGGTACCACTTTCACACCCCACTTTTGCACTCACTTTTGCACTCACTTTGCACTCACTTTTACAACTACTTTTACACTTACTTTGCACTCACTTTTGCACTCACTTTGCACTCACTTTTACACCCACTTTGCACTCGAATATTACATCATCTGACATAATAAAAATAGGCATGGTTGTTGTCGAGACCTAGATAAGAGTGGGGGTAATGAATTTATAGTGATAGGATCGGAAAACCCATTATCACTTTAGTATTGACATCAAGCAAAAATTAAAAAAAAAAATAATGTGTTTTTGACAGAGTGGGACAGACATAGTTATAAGAGTTGAGAGTCGATAATTAATCTAAAAGTACTCTGGAATTCATGGAATCTTAGTGTGTTGTTGTTGTTGCTTACAAACCGGTATGGTCACGTCAGGTGAAGTTAGCTAGGATTAGATTAGGATATGTTCAGGTAGTTTCCATAGTCACCGCTAGATAGCGGAAACATACTTTGCGTATCGCATGCGGCTATTTGACAAAGTTTTACTGTGTGAAAAAACGTGCTTGTATAACCTGTGTATATAAATTTAAAATACAAATAACCACTAAGTGTTTAGAACTAACATGTATAGCCTTGTATAGGGAATATATAGGGGTCCTTAACAAGATAGAGTGTCTAACACACGAGTGTACAGCCTTTTGATATGCAGTAAGTACCTGATCACACCTACTATCAATTGCGCCTACCATTAATCGCGTCTACTATCAATTGCGTCTACTACCAATCGCGCCTGCTAGGACATGACGTTTCATTAAACCAGAACATTTCCTTTCTTTTGTCAGCCTCTCACCCCTCCCATCAATCTATGACGTCATAATCAGTCTTAAAGCTAGTCTAAACTTGTAGAACATGTCACGTGACAAAGTTAGGTTAGGTAAAGTTAGGTTATGTTAAGTGAGCTGAGGTTATGTCTTAAAATATCCTCTACCTTGTACTTTGTATAAACATTGACACTGTAACTTTATGATATCAAAAATGATCTGAGTCGCCCCCATGTCAAATTGCGCCTACTATCAATCGCGTCTACTATCAATCACGCCTACTATCAATCGCGCCTACTATCATTTGCGTCTACTATAAATCGCGCTTACTACAAATCACGCCTACTATCAATCACGCCTAGTATCAATTGCGTCTACTATTAATCACGTCTAGTATCATTTGCGTCTACTATAAATCGCGCTCATGTCAAATCGCGCCTACTACCAATTACACCTACTATCAATCGCGCCTACTATCAATTGCGTCTACTATAAATCTCGTCCATGTCTAATTACGCCTACTATTAATCGCGCCTACTATCTTTCGCGTCTACTATAAATCGCGCTCATGTCAAATCACGCCTACTATCAATCACGTATACTATCAATTGCGTCTACTATTAATCGCGTCTACTATCAATTGCGTCTACTATAAATCGCGCCTACTAGGACATGACGTTTCATTAAACCAGAACATTTCCTTTTTTGTCAGCCTCTCACCCCTCCCATCAATCTATGACGTCATAATCAGTCTTAAAGCAAGTCTAAACTTGTAGAACATGTCACGTGACAAAGTTAGGTTAGGTAAAGTTAGGTTATGTTAAGTGAGCTGAGGTTATGTCTTAAAATACCCTCTACCTTGTACTTTGTATAAACATTGACACTGTAACTTTATGATATCAAAAATGATCTGAGTCGCGCCCATGTCAAATTGCGCCTACTATCAATCGCGTCTACTATCAATCACGCCTACTATCAATCGCGCCTACTATCATTTGCGTCTACTATAAATCGCGCTTACTACAAATCATGCCTACTATCAATCACGCCTAGTATCAATCGCGTCTACTATCAATCACGCCTACTATCAATCGCGTCTACTATCATTTGCGTCTACTATAAATCGCGCTTACTATAAATCACGCCTACTATCAATCACGCCTAGTATCAATTGCGTCTACTATTAATCACGTCTAGTATCGATTACACCTACTATCAATTACGTCTACTATCAATTGCGTCTACTATAAATCACGCCTACTAGGACATAACGTTTCATTAAACTAAAACATTTCCTTTTTTTGCCAGCCTCTCACCCCTTCCATACGCAAAACGTGCTTGTATGAGCTGTGTATTTAAATTCAATATATACAATTAACCACTAAGTGTTCAGAACTAACATGTCTAGAGTATATATGGGATCCTTAGCAACAAACAAAAAATACGGTCTAACCTACGAGTGTACGGTCTTGTCATACGCAGTAAGTACCTGTTAACCTTAACTAGGGTATAAGAATATTGTCAGTTGACTACTGCCTGTTACAGTGTTCACATCGTGAAAGACCGTCTCACCTACCAGTCCCCAGCCTTGTCATACGCAGTAAGCAGCTGTTGGCGGAAAAAACAACATCCATAAATCTTGACATTTAGGAAAGTGTGTGTGTGTGTGTAAATCACTTGTAATCTAAAAATTGTTCATGTGACTTTACTAAAATTTAATTCATATGTATTAGTTGATATGAAAGTCTCAACAACCAGTCATGGCAAGCCATGTGTCTTCTATAAAGGATATACATATATTGTAAAAACAACCAATAAAGATGGAACTGTTATTTGGCGATGTTCAAAACAACGATCCAAAAAGTGTCGAGGAATGATTAAAACAAAAGACTCCAACGTACTTACTTCAAAAGAACATCATTGTGAATCTCAAATTAATACACATTTAAATACGCAAAATACTCTAACCCAGATAAAAAAGCAAGTCCAAGAAAAATATATTGCTGCTCAAGATAGTGCATTGTTTGTTAAAAAGCATTCATCATCACCTCAAAAAAGACATGTTAGGACAAATACCATCGTTCAGAAAACCCTTAACACTATCAAAAGCAACGCAGACTCTACAAGAGGTCCCTGTGGAAAACAAACAAGAGGAATTGGATAGTTCTAGTGATGTTGAGAATGATGATGATGATGATAATGATGGTGACAATGACTATAATAATTTTGATGATAATATTCATAATGATGATGATGATGATGATAATTATGAAAAAGAAGAGGATGAGGGTTTTATGTTTATAAAACCATTGCGGCTTCCCCAGTTTTTAAAAGCAAGAGTACCTGGAGAAGGTTGTAAAAGGATCTACAACAAGCGTTGTGTTTAAAAATCTATATAGAACAATGGTAAAGAGATAGACTTGAATTCAGTGTGTAACTATTATAAAATGAATTTAATAAAAATATTGTATGGGTATTGTCTGTTTTTCTTAATTACTATCCCCATGTCCCACTATTAATACAATTGTTAACCATCAACAGTCTCTGACTATTTTCAGAAAGAGAGTGGCCTTAAACAATACACTATATCTATGGTTTGTGTACCGAGTGTCATAATAATGCAGTGTGGCTAAGCCATGTCAAGGCAATAGTTATGTCAGGTAAGGGATTCGAACCCTTGCTTCCTTATACAGAAAATTTGATCTTAAGTCAAACACCTTAACCACTCGGTCAACCTGACAGTTACTAATTTAATTAGTCTTGAGGACTTGAGTGTTTACAAAACTTTTTCCAGTATACATTGACTAAACCACTTGCTTGTTTTGAAATATAGATTTTGTTTTGTTTTACCATAACATTGCAGTTATGAGTCTTGTGAACTGAGTGTTCAATATAGGGTTAAAGGCATTTTAAAATCATTTTAGAAAAGCTCTTAGGTATCGTGTCATGGGTTTCAGTAATGCATTACTGTTCGTTGACTAACATATACCGTTACACAACATTATTTTAGTGAACTTACATGTTGTTGTTTGAGTCTTTAGTCCTTTTACTGGTTTGATGCAGATCTCAGCGCCTATCTGTCCCGAGCTAATCGTTTCATCTCTATATAGCTACCACACCCTACATTCAAGGCTATCTGTTTAACATATTCTAAACTTGGTCTACCCCTACAGTTCTCGTCCTCGAACCTTTCTTCCTTAACTAAGTTTGCTATTCTTGGGTGTCTTAGTACGTGTTCTACCAACCTATCTCTTTACTTCATTAACAGTCGCCAGATACATCTCTTCTCCCCCACTCGTCTTAATACCTCTTTGTTAGTAACCCTATTTACCCATCTCATCTTCATCATTCTCCTGTAACACCACATTTCAAACACTTCAATTCTCCACTTTTCTGCTACACCAATTGTCTAAGTTTTACTTTCATAGAGTGCCACGCTCCAGACAAAGGCCTTCAAAATGACTTCCTAATACCTAAAACTATATTCAATGTCAACAGATTCTGTAGAAATTCTTTCCTTGTCTGAGCTACATAAGAATCCTAATCGTGTCTGGTATAATGTCTTGTTTAGCAAACATAGTCACTCAAAAGGTCTAAGCATTTTTTGTATATAACCCAAAATAACAAACAGTTTTTCTAAAACCCTACTCATTGGTCAATAACAAGCAGAGTCGCCAAAGTGTTTCGTTGGTAGTTAACTCATGTCTAGTTAATCAATTCCTTTCATATCGTTATCCAATTGTAGTAGTAAGGACTGGTGAACAACGTCAGTTCAACACACTGCTTTACGCACAAATGTAGTTAGGCCCTTTGATATAATTTGGATAAATTTCATGGGCCGGTCCATAGGGATCAGTCCAAAGGGGCCGGTCTAAAGGGACCCTTCCACAGACCCATCAACAGGGACTTGTCAACAAGGACCCATCAACAATGACCTGTCATCAATGACCTGTCAACAATGACCTGTCAATAGGGACCCGTCAACAATGACCCGTCCACAGGAACTCATCAACAAGGACCCGTCAGCAATGACTCGTCAACAGGGACCCGTCGAAAAGCACATGTCAAAAATGATCCATCAAAAATGACCCCCTGTCAAAAAAGGGCCCGTCCAAAAGGGGCTAGTCAACAGAGACCAGTCCAAAGGGACAAATCAACAGAGATAAATCAACAGGGATCAATCAAAAGGGGCTATCACCTCAAGGCCTGACATATCCCTCTTTGATTATTGGTTTGCCAATCGACAAGCGTCACTTAAAATACTTTTTGATCACCACTCGTGGGTTGGGTTAGGTTAGGTTACACTACAGCCGCCATCTTTTAAAAAGCCTGCCCTCTTACAAAAGCTATGAGTGGGCATGCGTAAAAAACAAAAAACAAAAACAAGCATGTTAATTCATAGTGGCTACCCACCAAACACATGTCTCTTGTGTGGAACAACGTTTTATTCCATATCGGCATTCAAACTCTCACATGTTGCAATTGGAAAGAGAGATTCTCTAAAAAAATTACAATGTCACCCCCTAGTAGGGGTAGGTTTTATTTTGGGGTGGAAATATGTTGTTCATTGGAAAGGGGGTATCAGCCCGAGTTCAATGACACCTCATTCGTCAAAATCCGACCACGGGTTCGAATTCACATTTTCTCACGTATGAAGCAAAACAGGATGTGACTTGTTTCACAAGGAGGACGGTAATAAGGTCATTTCACACGTGTTCACATGTATTTCGTCACTTTCCTTTCATATCGTTATTCCATTATAGTAGTGGTGAACAACGTCAATTCAAAACACACAAATATAGTTAGGCCCTTTGACATAATTTAAATAAATTCATGGACTAGTCCGTAGGAACCAGGCCAAAGGGACCCGTCCAAAGGGATCAGTCCAAAGGGACAAGGACTCGTCCACAGGGACCTGTCAACAAGGACCTGTCCACACAGACTTGTCCACAAGGACTCGTCCACAAGGACCTGTCCACATGGACTTGTCCACAAGGACCTGTCCACAAGGACTTGCCCACAAGGACCCGGCAACAATGACCCGTCAACAGGGACCTGTCAACAAGGACCCGTCCACAGAGATCCGCTCCCCCCACCCTCTTCAAAAGCCATGAGTGGGCATGCTAATTCATAGTGGCTTTCCACCAAACATATACACTTTATGTGGAACAACGTTTCAATCCACATCGGCATTCAAACTCTCACATGTTGCAATTGGTAACAGAGATTCTCTAAAAAATTCAATTTCACCCTCTAGTAGGGGTAGGTTTTATTTTTGGGGTTGAAATATGTTGTCCATTGGAAGGGGGGTATCAGCCCGAGTTCAATGACACCTCATTCGTCAAAATCCAACCATGCGTTCGAGAGATATCGGGCTGCCGCCGTCTTGTGAGGTGGGGAAGTGGAGGTGGCTGCGGAACTGTTACAAATACACTACTCTCATGCTTCAAAGATCCTGTCTAGAATAATTTACAAGAGGATAGAAAGCCAGATAGAGACGGAGTTGGGTGAAGACCAGTTTGGTTTCAGGAGAAATGTAGGAACAAGGGAAGCTGTACTGAGTCTTAGGCTGATTTTGGAATGTAGAATAAGGAAAGATAAGAGAATGTTCTTGGCATTTGTAGACTTAGAAAAGGCTTTTGATAACATTGATTGGACTAAATTGTTTGACATTTTGAAAACGATTGGAATAAAGTACATGGATAGGAGGGTGATTTACAATCTATACAGAAACCAGACAGCAGTCATTCGAGCTGAAGGACATGAGAGAGAAGCTGGTATTCAGAAAGGTGTAAGGCAAGGCTGCAACTTATCACCCATACTTTTCAATCTTTACATTGGACAAGCAATGAAGGAAATTGGAGAAAAATGTAAAGTGGGAGTGAAGATTCAAGGAGAAATAATTTCAACTCTGAGATTTGCCGATGATATAGTCATCTTGGCCGACACGCCTGAGGATTTGAATGAGTTTTTGAATGGTATGGACTCCGTCTTGAGGAAATAATTCATGATGAAAATCAATAAATGTAAAACAAAATTATTGGAATGCAGTCGAGAGAAATCAAAAATCGCTATGGATGTCGAATAGGAAGGCGAAACGCTACGGGAAGTAGGAGACTTCTGTTAATTAGCAAGCAAAATATCCAGTGATGGACGAAGCAAAGAGGACATAAAAAGTTGGTTAGCTCAGGCAAGGAAAGCATTTCTACAGAACAGGAATCTGTTGACATCGAATATAGATTTAAGTATTAGGAAGTCACTTTTGAAGGCCTTTGTCTGGAGCGTGGCACTCTATGGAAGTAATACTTGGACTATTGGTGCAGCAGAAAAGAGGAGAATTGAAGCGTTTGAAATGTGGTTTTACAGGAGAATGATGAAGATCAGATGGGTAGATAGAGTTACAAACGAAGAGGTATTGAGATTAATGGGAGAGGAGAGATGTTTCTGGCGACTGCTAATGACGAGAAGAGATAGGTTGGTAGGAAACGTACTAAGACACCCAGGAATAGCAAGCTTAGTTATGGAAGGAAGGGTTGAGGACAAGAACTGTAGGGGTAGACCAAGGTTAAAATATGTTAAACAGATTGCCTCGGATGTATGGTGTGGTAGCTATGTAGAGATGAAACGATTAGCTCAGGACAGGGAGCCATGGAAAGCTGCATCAAACAAGTCAAAAGACTGAGGACTCAAACAACAACAATCACAAATAGTTTCCGAGAAAGAAGTACACCATTGTGCGCATGTATGCAATATTTATTATTATATTTTTAATGTCGTGAGGAAAGTAGCGGCTTCGGTGCCGTAGTCGGGTGCAAACCTGGCCGAAGTCATCAGATTTTTAAGAGCGTTAAAATCCTTCGGAGGGGAGGTAAAGCCGGCGGGCCCATGTCATAGATTTATGGCATGAAAAAGAACCTACCACTGGTAACCAAACTTGGAACTACTTGATATTGAACTTTCATTCAACTTCATTCAGTTCATCTCTCATTAACTACTCCCGTGATTTTGGCGACAGGAAGGGAATCCCGCCGTAGAAACCATCAGCCACGTGGAATTTCATTGCATCTCATCCCCGACCCCGTTGGAAACTGGATTAATAAGGGGTGGACATGGAATGTCCTAAAGAAAGTACTCTTGGACTGCGACAATTTAAATGACTGTGCATCCTCATAATGTCTATCTTAAAAGAGTGGCATAAATATCAAAGTTCTAACTTCAAAATATCCTTTAAGATTGGACTGCGAGGCACTGCATTATTTTTCAATTGCATACTACATGACAATCTTAAGGAGCGGAATATATCCCGTACTTTCTTTAACAACACTTCTTTCTCCCTCTCTACTGCTTCTATGTGTTCTCAGATATTAGCTGTGATCAATCATACTACATCATAGCTTAAACTAAAAGTAATTCAATCTTGTTCTGATATCCAAGTGTTCCGGTCAGTAGCTCCAACAAGAAGCGAATAACTGGTTTGGGACGAGTCCAGCGTCAAAACAGTTTTCCCTTCACATTGGAATCTCACGTACCTCTAGTGTTGCACTCTGTGTTCTAACCTAGGAACTAATTGATTTACCGACTGCAATAGTTTGAACTTGGCTATCAACCCCGCAATAATGGATTGGAAATCAGATTATCGACCACTGTTTCAAGGACGGGGCTACATAACTCAATAGGTAGATTGATTGATTGATTGAGCTTAAGAGCTCCTTTACAGTAGCGCCCTACATAAAATATGATTAGGGCATATAAAAATGAAACATTTCACTTACATTCACAATATAAATAATAATAGTCTAACAATCGTAGTAACAGAAAGACAGTAATATCACATTAACAATTACAAACCTTCCGTTTGAGATCAAATAAAGAGCTATATAAAAATGGGAGAACATTTCAACATCTATGAGGAAGGGACGACTAAGTTTCTAAGGACACTTGAGAAGAATGGGACTGGTAGAGAAACCCAAGATAATTCGAAGGGTGCTCTCGGACGAGGAACGAGCAAGAGAGAGCCAACGAATGAAAGAGTTTGGCGTAACAGGAAAGAACATCAACAATCAAGGAAGTTGTGTAATCGTAACGCATAGGAGGTTGAAACGATCCTAAATAAATAAATACAATAATAATAATAATAATAATAATAATAATAATGATAATAATAATAATCATGGAAAAATTATATACAAAAGAGTGCATACAGACCATCAGCCCAACAAACAAACACCATATACAAGAAAAGCTATTAAAGTAGGCAGGTTGTCAGCTATTGTCCTGATGTTCTAATTGAACTATTAATAGTATTTTAACATAATGCAGTAATCAGATGTGAGAGGTATACTGCTCTAAGAAGCACGATGAAGAGAGAGAGGTACTGTGTTTCTAACTCGAAGATAGTGGGTTCGATTTCCATTCAGGTAGTGGATTTTAGAAACGAGGCTAACACATCCAGAAACCCAAATAGCCCTGGGATTCATTCAGCTTACAGTAGAAATGAGTACCAGGGTAATTCCTTGGAGCAAACGGTCGGGCATCAGCTGATCTAGTTCCAATGTCACGAAGGAGTAGTACTATCTAATTTCCGCCTGTATAGGACATTTGTTTAGCTATTTTAAGGGGTATATCATCTAGGTTATTGCTAATGATGAGGAAACTTACTGAAAGTTCTCAAGTGTCTAAAATGGCAAACTCAAAAAATCAGATTTTTTAAAATTTTCAGATAATCAATTTGAAAAAGTCAGCATTATAAGTTATTATGAATTATGATTTACTACTCTACTGGCAAAAATGCCATTGACTTACAACAGAAAACATTTAAGGATTGTTTCAGTAAGAGAAAATTAAGTCTGATAGGCGATAAAATTTGATTTTTCTTATTTTCCATCAATGATGATTACATGAAGGCAATTTAATTTGACATTCAGACGAAGAATCATCTATTGTTAATTGTTTGCACTCGTCAAAATGGCATCGCATTATTAAGTTCAGTAATGCCTAATTTATTTAAAAATGACAATGTCTATTAATATTCTTTTTGACTGGATGCTCTAATTTCACAACCATTTTAACAGGCGATATCATCTGTTTATGAACACAATAAAGTGTGAGATGATAGAAGAATGTATAAAATATATTTTCAAATAAAACGCTACTGACCTAGTATGCATAGATGAATATTTATTTATTAATTTATTTATCGTATGGCATATATACACAAAAACAGGAAAGCAAGTACATTATATTTTAATGTCCAATGTTCTTATCCAATCCAGAGCCTCTGTAGTGGCCTCTAGAAAATCAAATCAATCTCCAGGGTAGGCTCTTCAACTACAATGTGATCGATGGTTTGAAGAGGGGCACCACAGTCACACTTGGAGGAGTGTATCATTCCCCATTTGCAGAGAGACGCAGCACAGACTCCATGACCACAACGAATCCTTTTGAAGAAGGTCCAAGTTCTTCTTGGGAGATCAAACCTTGAATTAGATGTGAACAAAGACCAGAGATGTTCATCTGTTTTTAAGATCCATTCTTCCTTCCATTGGGCATAGTGGTCGAAATTATCTTCTGTGAGCTTCTGAGCGAACTTAACTGGCGGATGTCTAGGTTTCAACCGGATCTTCTGAAGGTCAGGAATATTGGAGTGGATGGGTAGGTCAGGGTTCTCGTGTATCTTGGAGTATTCTCTTAGCAGTGCTTGTGCTCTACAGAATGAAGGAGGCATGATGTTGCTCAGGACAGGTAGCCAGTGGATAGGGGTCGATCTTATTACACCTGAAATAATCCTCATTGTGTTGTTGAGCTTAGTGTCCACAAGTTTCACACGACAGCTGTCGATCCACAGAGGAGCACAATACTCTGCCGCTGAGAACAAATAACACGTAACTAATGGATGTCGTTCTTATAACAACATGTAATTCGCTACTGATCTAGTATGCATAGATGAACAAACAAACATCACGTAACTAAGAGCTTAGAGGCCGACCCTCCCCTTAATGCAACAATAGCAAACTAGCTAACTAAGCGCAACGTATAGGTGACGCACACAGGTTACAATGGTTGCCATCGTTTATGGAAATTGATGACACGAATTCCAGACAGACCCCCACCCCAAAACATACCCATGTTATTATGCATGAAGGTAGGCAAGGAGTGGGAGAGAGTTGGCCGTGGCCTGCTAGAAGGTACCGTTTTGGTACTGAATTGGGAAATCTCGGCATATGGTATGAAGATAGAATGACAGTGGGGTTTTAACCCAGTCGTCTCCCGAACCTGAACATAACATCGCCCCATATTTTGGAGCGTTAACGCGCTCAACTAAACCGATCGGTACACATTACTTCCGAAGCTTGTCACGGTGGGTGAGGGGTTAACGTGTCGGACTAACAAACCGAAGCATGCAGGTTCGCTCCTGGCCATGGTAAGTGATTTTTGAAAGACGACAACAATCACGACATGCATGTCGTACGTTGTTGGCATGTTAAGGAACCCATTTTAATTCAGTAGGCCGTGTTCATAATGGCAAAATTAATCTCGGGATTTTCCGCCAACACAAAGTTCCTCCATTCTCCACTAGAAAGCGCTATAGTGTCAAGGAGCTTAGATATCTAACCTCCTTGACTTTCATAGCCTTCCCCGGAACGAAGAAATTGAACATGCAAGCTGCCCTCTGGCCGTCAAATAACAAAGCTTTCACCCGGCACCCATAGCCATACGTTATTATTATTATTACTTCCAAAAATATTCTGAAGTTCTGAAATAATGGGCCCTTAGGCTGCAACGTAATCTATAAATGTTTTCTATCTACATTTGTAGGGGTTGGAAGAAGCGAGAACAATCCACATACTGTGTTTCCAACTTCCTTATCTCTTGCTGTTCTTCCACTTGGCAGAGCTCCAGTGCCCGCGTATAATTGCTGCCTACAATAATGTTTTCTTCTGCTTATGAATTTTAACACAGTTGAGATTAACATCAGTAGCGAGCAAAAATATTTTTCTTCTCTGCTTTTTATTATAACTGCTGCACTGTGGTCATATCCAGCATGTTTGCTGTGCGCAACTGAGCGATCTATTTTCTAACGATCAAATAATATCGACATTGCAGAAGGGGAATCTAGTATTCCCTTCAAGCAGGGGTGCAAAAAATTAAGGAAGCTTGAAGTCTTACGTGACCATTATTCCTTGAGAACTGACGTCAAACAAGTAGTTCTGTGAAGAACTATACAGCCTAATTTCATATATCCTACTAATGATAATTGCAACTATCAACATACACAATTTCAGTTTGATTGCTGTAATAGATTCGTAGATATTGAGAACCGACTAAATATTTCGGATGGTCGCCATGTTGGATTTTATATATGTAGGTCCTAGAGTTATGTACTGTTACATGCAGATTATTGTGTACGTGTAGTATTCAAACTACAATCGCATAATTAGGACACAAGAAGTAACAAGGAGATTTTATAATTTCGCACAGCTGCCATCTTGAGGTTATGGAAACAATTGAAATAAATTAGATGCTAGTGGATTACCATTCGTATAAGGATTTACTGTACCAAGTTTCACTGCACTCGGATGTTTAATCCTCCCTCTGCACACGTCTATAACGATTACATACTCTGCACACCAGGGTCAGGGTGACCCTTTCATAATTACTCTAATTGCCATGTATGCGTTGCAGTATTTTCCTTTAGCACTAATTCTGTCATATTCTGGAATGAATGTTATACGATATGCTACAACAAATAAACATTTCTAAAAATTACAAATGCGTTTTAATCATTGTTTTTATTGCACAGAACGTCTCTGCAAGTAATTTTTGAGCAACTCGCATCATAAAGTTAAAATGTATTCCACAACCCTAATAACAGCCAACATGCAATGCCAAAACATAAATTCAAGTACCTTGAATCCAACAATCCATGTTGTCATCAACACTAAACAACAATGAAAACACACCAGGTCTCTGATGACTGCTTATGTTTCACGGTTATCACAAAGTTTTGCTGCATGAACGGGACAGTAAAACTTACTGCAACTATTGCACACTAAGCGTGTCTTAAAGTCTTTAGAATAGGGATAAATAGCACATCTTTTCCTCTTTGAAACAACAGGGAGTGTTCTTGCGCCCAAGGGCAGGGGTGTCAAATCAGTTCCAAGTACATCAGCAATGCGACTCGTCAAGTGTCTTTGGATGTTTGGATTGCTCAGTCGTCTTTCCATAAATGGTTTGCACAGAAATCTGGACAAATCTTTCAGAAATTGCCTTCGGGGACACTTCTTTCTCGGATTTACAAAAAGGAACAGTACCATGGCATTGATTCCTGCCTGGCCCGTGATTGCAAACCAGAAACGTAAGGGCCATCGCACTGTCGCTCTTGCAACTGAGTATGTGTGACGTAGATGGTCAAATGTATCTGTTCCATCCTTTGTCATATTGTACGTGAGAATCATCTGTGGCTTTTCTGTTTCTTGATCTATGGAAATATATCTGTGCATGGTGGAGAGTACGAGTACATTTTTGTTCTTCTTAGGCACAAATGAGAGCAATGTCATTGATCTTGAGAAAGCAAACTTCGCCGTGCCGACTGGATTTTTTCCAATAAATCTAGGCAGTATCTCTGCCTTGTTTTTCCTAAGAGTTCCCAAAACCGTTAGCTTGTATGAGGTTAACATCCGTTCTACGACAGGTATGGAAGTAAACCAATTGTCCATAGTCAAATTCCTGTTCGTACCTTGCACAGGTTCTGACAGCTTACTCACATAATTCTCTGGTACTGATTCACCTCGTTCTTTAGGAACAGTTCCAACATATTGTAGGGCATTGAGCATGTAGAACGTCTTGGCATCATTCAGCTTAACGATCTTCACGCCGTATTCATCTGTTTTTTTAGGGAAATACACCTTGAAAGGACATCTTCCCCTGAACCCAACCAACTGCTCATCAATTGTCATATATTCATAAGGTGTATAATACGATGTGCAGTTTTTAATGAATATATCCCATACTTCTCTTATAGCGGACAACTTGTCAGTTTCCTTTCTAAGTGGCCTTATTTTGTCGTCAGATCTTAGGCATGAAGATAGAAACTGAAATCGTCTTAGACTCATAGTTGCTCTGAAAAGATCAACCCCTAGTCGGTGGACCAGAGGTCAGAAAGATTGACCTGGTTGCTTTTAAGGATACCTGCTGCAAAATAAAATCCTAACCGAGCACGTAATTCACAGTCAACAATCAAACCAGTGTAGCTATAACCAGAGTCAATAACAGCCCTTCGGTTGATTTCTTCGTTTGTGTATAGTACTATAATGTTTCTTATGTCAGCAGAGCTAAGTATATCCCACGCTTCGAGGACTGTTTTGACGCGGTTTGTCCCCCCTTTAACTCAGGGTAAATGAGTAACGATATTATCACGCATTGGTCGTCCCTGGCGGCTTGGTGGTATTGAGCTCCATCGATACACATTCTTCTCTCGTAGTGTGATGGATTGAAGATCATTGTCGTCTACTGCTCTCGGCACTTCCTTCAGAATCTGTATCGTATACTTGTTCTTCGCTAGCATCATCAGTATCTGTCAGCTCTTCCTCTTGAAAGTCTTCCTTATCTGATACATCAAGTTGTTGTAGTATAGCAGCCATATCATTCGTAATATTTCCATTGTGTGCCATTTGTAATATGGAACTGAAAACATATACCAATGAAAACATACTATTAGATTACGAAGTATAAAATATAACCTTCTTGGATGTACTTTCCCTGATAACAAAGTGGCCAATTCAACCAGTCTGGTGGAAATAAAAATCGAGAACAGTAAGAAAAAGATACTTACTTTGCACTCCAGGGTCAGTGTGACCATTCCAGGAATTAAATACTCTTCTATTCGGTGGTTAAGCGCTGTACGTCACTGACCGTGCGTCTACTATCTCTTGTGACTCTACACTGAAATTACATCAAGGCCACAAAGACCCTTCTGTTCCACTGCGCATGCGCGGGAACTTAAAGAACCTTGCAGGGTCACCCTGACCCTGGTGTTCAGAGTGAGGGTTAAATTGCGATAAACGTCCATGTGAATATGTATAATTCGCGTCACCGCCATGTTGGATTTGTGATCACCAGGTTATTTAAAGTCCTAAAAGTGAACTTGAGTTCATAGCCCCTATGAACAATAAAAAATTCAGTTTGATTGCTATAATAGATTCGTAGATATTGAGAGCCGTCTAAATATTTCGGATGGTCGCCATGTTGGATTGTTAAATGTATAGGCCATAGAGTCATGTACCATTAAAGGAAAATTATTGCGTAGGTTAATTATTCAAACTTTCACTTCGATCGCATGACTACATCACAAGAAATAAAAACTTAATTTTAAAATTCGCACAGCCGCCATCTTGAGGTTGTGTGAACAATTGAACTAAATTGGATACCAGTGCATTACAATGTGTATAAATATTTCCTGTACCAGATTTCAGTGCGTTTGGAACATTAAATCGCGAGAAAGGTCTATTTAAAATTTTCAAATTCGCTTGGCCGCCATGTTTGTTTTGTAGTTATCCGGACTTTGAAAGTCTTATAGGTGGACTTCCAGTAGTGCCCTTTATCTCCGTACAAAATTTCAGGGAGATACCGCTAGTAGTTTCAGAGATATAGAATGCCGGTGAAATATTTCGCACATCCGCCATCTTGTGGTTATGTAAACAAATGAACGAAGTTAGTTGTCGGTGCATTACAATGTGCATAGACATATGCTGTACCACGTTTCATTGCGTTTGGTTGGTTAAATCGCGAGAAACGTCTATTTAAAAGTCACAACTTCGCTTGGCCGCCATGTTGGTTTTGTAGTTACCAGGTTTTCAAAGGTCACATAAGTGAACCTATAGTAGTTCCCTTTATCACCATACAAAATGTCAGGGTAATATCGGTAATAATTTCGGAGATATTGAATGCTGGTGAAATATTTCGCACAGCCGCCATGCTGGATTGGTGAGACGTAACGAAATTTGAAGGGCACGGTCGGGGTCGCCCGGAATAGTGCTATGAACTTACCGAGTTTCATTGAAATCGCCCTAGCGGTTTAGATTTTATTAGGGGGGGGGGGGACACACACACGAATCACACACACTCACACACGGACAAAAGGTGATCTCATAAGCCTATTTTTTTTTTCAAAATTGAAAATAGGCTAAAAATATAACACCGGGACTGGCCCTGGGTCATTTTTGACCCATAGTGTGCCAATCCCTTCTTATAATGTTAGATGATCTAGTAAGCCTCCGTGGCATAGGCGGCAGCACACCGGCCTCTAACCACTGGGACCGTGGTTCAAATCCCGGTCACTCCACGTGAGATTTGTGCTGGACAAACCGGAGGCAGACAGGTTTTTCTCCGGGTACTCCGGGTTTCCCTGTCACAATTTCATTCCAGCAACACTCTCCACGATCATTTCATTTCATCTGTCATTCATTTAATCATAGCCCCAGAGGAGTGCGTCAGGCTTCGGCAGCCGGCACAGTTCATATCCTCGCCGCTAGATGGGGGGCTTCATTCATTCCATTCCCTGACCCGGTCGGTCGACTGGAAGCAGGCTGTGGATTTTCATTTTCAAATGATCGAGTCGACTTCGTCGTTAGGTTACGGCAACGTCACGAAATGTACCGAGAATGCACTGAGGTGTGTGACGTCATAGTACCGCTTGGTGCATGTGTACTGAGTTCACTGGTGAGCTCTGGAGTTACGTTACGGCGACGTAACGCAATGCACCGAGAATGCACTGAGGTGTGTGACGTCATAGTACCGCTTGGTGCATGTGTACTGAGTTCACTGGTGAGCTCTGGCGTTACGTTACGGCGACGTAACGCAATGTACCGAGAATGCACTGAGGTGTGTGACGTCATAGTACCGCTTGGTGCATGTGTACTGAGTTCACTGGTGAGCTCTGGAGTTACGTTACGGCGACGTAACGCAATGTACCGAGAATGCACTCAGGTGTGTGACGTCATAGTACCGCTTGGTGCATGTGTACTGAGTTCACTGGTGAGCTCTGGCGTTACGTTACGGCAACGTCACGAAATGTACCGAGAATGCACTGAGGTGTGTGACGTCATAGTACCGCTTGGTGCATGTGTACTGAGTTCACTGGTGAGCTCTGGCGTTACGTTACGGCAACGTCACGAACTGTACCGAGAATGCACTGAGGTGTGTGACGTCATAGTAACGCTTGGTGCATGTGTACTGAGTTCACTGGTGAGCTCTGGCGTTACGTTACGGCAACGTCACGAAATGTACCGAGAATGCACTGAGGTGTGTGACGTCATAGTACCGCTTGGTGCATGTGTACTGAGTTCACTGGTGAGCTCTGGCGTTACGTTACGGCAACGTCACGAAATGTACCGAGAATGCACTGAGGTGTGTGACGTCATAGTACCGCTTGGTGCATGTGTACTGAGTTCACTAGTGAGCTCTGGCGTTACGTTACGGCAACGTCACGAAATGTACCGAGAATGCACTGAGGTGTGTAACGTCATAGTACCGCTTGGTGCATGTGTACTGAGTTCACTGTTGAGGTCTGGAGTTACGAGACGGCAACGAGACGGCAAGCGTGACGTCATCCAGCCAGCTCCCTCCTTTCACCGCGCGCTCCAGCTCCCTCATGACTTGTAACTTTCTAGCTTTCTGATTGTTTCTTGATCATCTAACATGTTAAGAGTCTTTGGCTCCACTTTTTCTAGCATTTTTCAGCATTTGTAGCATTTGAAATGATATAAAGTCCAGTCTTTCAGACTGTCTCTTTTGTCGTAGTCGTGCGTATTTTAATGAAGTAATTTTACACCTGTCGCCTCCGTAGCGTAGCGGTCAGCATGGTTAGCTGCCGCCCTGGTGGTCCTGGATTCGATTCCCGGCTCTGCCACGAAATTAGAAAAGTGGTATGAGGACTGGAACGGGGTCTACTCAGCCTCGGGTGGTCCAAATGAGTAGAGGGGGTTCGATTCCCACCTCAGCCATCCTTGAAGTGGTTTTCCGTGGTTTCCCACTTCGTCTTCGGGCAAATGCCGGGATGGTACTGTCCCCGTTTACCCGGATAGTAGGCTGTCAGATATCCGCCCCCTCAATCGGATTGCCAATAATCCACCGCACCGGCACAGCTACACCAATGAAAATGGCACTGACAGATACTACCGAGATTTGAGCACAGAAGTTAACAAGGAATTATTGTGGAACACACCAAAATAGACGGGGGTCCATACTTACCTTCACTTACCTCTTATAAATATCTCGGGGATTGGGTTGACAACAGGATCTCTAAAGTATGCTCCCACAATAACCTTCACTATGACATTTAAAAATGAACCAGAACGACGGCAAGAACTTTGAACTGTACAAAAGCTTTATTTCAAATAAAGGGTATGACTTTAACAACTCAACAAAATAAATGTGGCTATCAGTAGCCCATGTCAATCTGACTATGTCCTCCTATAGGACTTGCAAAGTTATCATACAACATTTTAGCTCCCCCGAGCTCAAAATAACGTAACATTCATAGCACACTTGGACTGGAAAAAGGAAGTCAGGACGAGACACATGTATAGAGCATTTGGTTTCTTTTAATAAACATGACACTTGTATTTAGAGGCGCAAGGCCACACTGTAGACGACCTCGCCCGCTGATAACCAGATGTCTGGCCAGCTGCCATCTACCCTTCAAACCTGACGTACACCTGTCAAATGGGCTCACTTGTCAAGCCACGTTGCGTAAGAATCCAGCACTCTCTCAAAAGTTTTAAATGTCCGCAAGACATCACAAATATTGTTACGCAAATCTTTCAAATGCTTTACTCAAATACCACTGGATTATTCTGACTATCCTTAAACTTGTTTAATTAGCATCCAAATGTTTAATAAGCATTGTTTAGAGTATAAAACAAACTCTTAAATGTTTTTAACAAAAACTCATAAATTATTAATAACAATTAGAAATTGTTTATAATATAGTTAAAGACAAAAAGAATTTTTGACACGCCTCTAACATTACTTTCGTTCCACATTATTGTCAAAGATATTTACATCATTATTTACAATATTAACATTTAAATTATTCAAGTTATTAATTTGAGAAATACATTAACCACATGTTCATCCGGTTGGTAATTTCATAATCGTGTCAATATAATCGACCAATGAAGGTTAGTTATACATTTTAATGTCACATTCTGGTTTAATAAAGGTTTAATAATTATTATAATTATTTGTGACGGTAATCTTCATTCAAAATCTTATCTCAAATTCTTTCAATACTCTTGTTAATTATAACAGTAAATTCACTTGATTAATTTTCAAAGGACAAATACAATACACTCCAGCGGTAAATACGTCGCTTACAAAAATAGGCCCAAAATTCATCATATATTAATATATACGGCATCAAAATCTTCCACAGAATTTACTAAAACCTCCACTAACAAATTCTTCAACATCATTAATTACTGTGGGAACCTCCTTCATTTACTTCAAGGGCATTATACATCAGCGACTTTCAACACGTTCGCTGCACTGGCGATTATACATTCATAGTTCCACTTCAAAAATTCTTATAATCATTAATAGTTTCAAAACTGTTGTCATTTAACCTTCGTGGATTTCATTCATGAATCGAAATGAAGTAAAAATTTGCCAATCACAAACAAATTTAATAGTGAATACGCTTATATACGCCTCTCTGGTCTATCAAAATTTAAGATTATCATCTTCAAAGTATTGTAGTATAAAAATACTATCATCAAACAAAGTGCGACTAAACTGCAAAATAGTCGAATAGAATCCAATTAGACTGTGGAATGCAAACATTATTATTCAAATCTCTAATTGAGAAAAACTCCTAACAAAAGTTCACGACTTTAGTGCATTCAATAATACATAATTAAAGTTCATCTTTCACAAAATTGTCTATGATGCAATGGTCGTTCATAACTGACGATAAATGTCTGTGTTGCAATCAATTTCAAATAACGACTAGTATTTCCAAGATCGTCGACAACGCATGAGATTTTAACGCTCTAAAATCATTTAAATGTTCTTCCTTCTTGATGATGACAGAAAATTGGTCAAAGTAATTAAACTGGGGTAGAAATTATTTTAATAAAGAGACAAGCTGTCTGAATTTAAATCTGCCATGAAAATCATTAACTTATAGTCAAATCGTGACTACCAAAAATAAGCAAATTATTGAAATATCTAAATATCAGTCTCAACTGATCCAAAATCATTTAACTATGTCCATGACATAACAATGTCTTAATAAATCGTCGAAAAAGGCATAACTCATCAAGGTGTACTGATAATAGGAATCTCAAACAAGAATATAGGGCAAAATACATGAGGACAGAAAATATGGGAAAATGGTTGCTCAGATATCGCTACAAAACTCAAATACAATAAACGTTCACGACTACCTTATCTGCCGATTGAAGTTCCAGAGGAAAATTCCCCAAAGAAGACTGCTGATGGATCCATTTCACCAAGTTAAAGCTGAGCTCCATCCTCGAAACAGGAAACAGCACCCTCGGAGAATCGAACTGCTTCCTCCTCCGGAAATTGCACTGCTCCATGAAGACGAAAGACATCCTTCCGGCAAAATTCTTCTTTGTGAGTCGGGACTACCCTGACCTCTCTTGAAAAATCCCTGAAGATCTTGTAGAAAATCGCCATGAAGTTTTTGTAGTAATTTCCATTGAAATATTCATATTCAGAGAGTATGAAATCGTTTCCATTGCTGTTTGATAGTATTCAGCGTTGAGCCACGAAACATGGGTGTAGATGGTTGTTCACCACATGTCCGCTTGTATGGAATGGCAATTAGCGAAGTTCCATGTTGCTATCTTACTCCAACGATGTATGTCCCAATCGCATTAAAGTCCTTTAGCCTTCCATCTTCTCCTCGGTTATGGTAATAGAAGAACAAACTGCCTTATTAAACTGCTCCATAATACTGTAGCGTTGTGTCACAAAAGCAATCAGAAGTCTCCCTGTTGTACTAGCAGGGTCAGCCGTAGCGTAGAATCTGGCGATGCAAAGTGCTTCTCAGGAAGCGAGAAAATCACTTTTGTCAGTCGTCTAAAATTGCTAATATCTTCTAAAATAACTCCTTGAAATTGTTCAAATTTACTACACTGCTTAATGTAGCACTGCACAATAGAATTAGCTTATAGGCAAACGCTAACTGTTCACAGCCACTCTTGTAAACGCGTTATAATGTGCGTTTTAACTTCACCTAGTTTTACTCACAGTAAACTTGCACTGCTTGTCTGCTTGAATCACGTTCACTGCGGTGGCTTCACCACGCGTTATAAAGACGACTCTTTCTACTAATATCACTCGACGTCTCCCCAAAACGACTATATAATCACTGAAGATCTGACGATTTGAGATATGCGATATGAGACTGGTCTCTTCTGCGCAAGGCCTTTTATACACTTCATAAGGGGCGTATCCATCCCTTCCATAGCGTGTTACTGCGTCATCGCTAGAAGTTCCAACTTCGTCAATACTTGACGGATTTTCAAAATTCAAAAACAGAAAATAAATTTCACCAAAATTCCAGATCAATGCCTCTACTGCAAATGGATTTTCACAATTCTTCATTCCAAAAAGTATTAAAAATATCATAGTTTCAGCAATCTCCGTCTTCCTTCAAACAATCGTTGATTGGTTCGAGCCTCCCCTCCAATAGCATAATTTCTTCCTCAGCATAATTCCACGTTTCCTGCGACTGCGTCGTAAATCTCGGATCTTTCTCGAATAAATGCTGACGTCATTGAGAATCTCAGCTCAAGCAGCCTGCTCGCATAACGTTTGCGTCATCCGTGCTTACGTCATGACCATCCACGTCATAACTATGACAGCCTTAACTTTCTTCATAATTTCCAATATAGCCACCGTGGTCTCGCTATAATTCAATTACGGGGGCAGTACCTACTGTAAGGCCACGGCCGCCTACTTCCCTCTTCCTAGCCTATCCATCCCAATCTTCCATCCCTCCCCATCCCTCATGAGGCCCCTGTTCGCTTTGCAGGTGAGGCCGCCTGGGCAAAGTGCTGATCACACCTCCCCAGTTGTATCCATCCCGACCAGATGTTCCAAGCTCCAGGACACTGCCCATAGAGGCGGTAGTGGTGAGTTCCCTCGCTGAGTCCATGGGAACCACCAACCTAGAGGGTAAATTTACTAAATAAAAAAAAATACACCTGGTGTCTTCCTAGAGCTATTCCCAATAGGCTATAGCATGAGGTTTATTTATATTTTTCAAATTTAACATCCAGAAAAATGACAATAATTCTCCTAACATCTTAGGTAGTAGCGCAAAGCAGTCATCTTTTTTTTTTTTTTTTTTTGAACAAAGGAGCTGATGACCAAGGTATCAGACCCTAAACATGGATCAACAAGAACGTGAGCTATGCGATTGTGCTGCACCAAAATAGGTGGATTTTTCCCCTTACGTTTTACAGATTGTCTCGACTGACGTAAGCCGAAAATTGTAACGCGAGGACTGGCGCCATGGGTAATTCTGACCCGACCGTAAATAACATCGAAATAACATGAGTATTTAAACAGCTATGGACATGTTCCTTTTGCAGGATGAAGTTAGGGGCTAGGAAAGGAGTTACAGTAAGCGACAGGAAATAAGGAATGACCAAAACGAAAATATAGAGCATTATTAAGCCTCGGGTCAGAAATACCCATTCGCGAGTACTCGCGGGTCACTCTTGCGATCATGAGCCACGGGACCTCCATTTTACGTCGATTCCGAGTCATCAGACGCGATATTTCACTTCGAAAATCTCACATGAATTGACCGGGAACCAAACCCGGGCCTTGGTGAGAGGCAAGAACCTTGACCACTACGCCATCACACGCCCAGACAAATTATGAACCTCAACTCTAACTTTTTTTTTGTCCTGTGGCCTCCTGAGAGGCCGAGAGCAGGTCTTTCTAGATGACGCCCGTGGGCGACCTGCGCGTCGGGATGAGAGATGGAATGGATGAAGATGAATGAATCTGGGCAAGGATGTGGAAGGAAGCGGCCGTGGCCTGTCAGAAGGTACCGTTCCAGCATTTGCCTGGTGTTGAATATGGGAAACCACGGAAAACCATTTCAAGGACGGCCGACAGTGGGGCTCGAACCCACGCGTCTACCGAGTCAGCAGAGCTTGGCCCCATGACCTAACGCTGCACTTTAGCCAGCGTAGCCACTGCTGTCGGTACTCTAACTATAATACGGGTGTGATCCGCTGCGTCATGGTGTTTGGCGAGGAAGAAATTGTCTTCCCCAACATAGTTTATCAGCCTCTGTTGATAATAATGATAATGATGATGTCAATTCTTTCTAGGGACTTGCGACACCGTGGTCATGTATCCCCGTGTACTTGGGTGTGTGTAGAAGATGTTCGTGGTGTATCACTGTGATGTCTGTACTAGTTTGTAATCAAGGTAGGGTTTAGATACGAAGCGGCCTTAGCTTTAAGTTAGATTCCATCCTTGCTGGAGTAGAAGTGGGAAAGCGTGGAAAACCACATCCAAGATGGCTGAGGTAGGAATCGAACCCAACTCTTGAGCATGAGTGTGCCCCGTTCCAGCCCTCAGACCAAAATTACATTTCTTGACAGAGTCGGGTATCGAACCCGGGCCTATGCGGTGATAGCAAAGAACACTAGCCACTGAGTAACGAGACGGACTAATTATAACGGACAGGATCTCTACTTTGTTACGCAAACTTTCGCAGCCTGAGCTAATGCTGCTAGCTGTAGCGTCTTGGGTTGCTTTGCTGCGTCGTTGCCGACGTTTCACCATTATTACAGTAGGCATTACAATGGCAGAAGGGCTGGCATAAGTGACCTGTCCCTCGTATTTGTTAACTACTGTCGACCAAAGTATTATGTGCACTCGAGTTTGAAGGTTGTTTGTGAAGTAACCAACATACCTACATAAAATACAATGGCATCATCACTTTCGTCGTTCTATTTTACGTTATTTCATGTAGGTTTTGAATATTTAATTTATATTTTAATATTTTTTGTCGCAGTTGGAACACAAAAAGTGCCCGTTCTTAAGCGTGTTTCAAAACCATGCGTCTTATTTAAGAATTATAATCTCAAAAGCCCGTCTTCAGATCTAATACGAATTTTAACGCAATATACATTGGAATGTTGTGTAACTGGTTTTTAATTTCAAAATTTTGTGTGTCCAAGATAGAAAGTTGTTATCATTTTTGTATGGTTACTTTTTCTCGCCTCGGGGTGATTGGAATATGTAGTTCTTGGTCGCGTTGTAATCCTTATACATCAAAATGTTATGCTGTATGACTGTGAAATACGTAAATTAATTCACTTATTTTATATCGGTTTGTATTTGTACGGGGAAATAAGACATGGTTCACCAGCAAGCCGCTCCGGGGAAAGCTGTACAGCGTTGCTGAGATGGAGCCCATCACTTCCCAGCGAGGCACGCCAAACTCGAGTGCACATAATATTTTGGTCGACAGTAGTGTCCGACCAGGGGGCGTGGTGGCGCAGCGGTGAAGCTCATTGCCTCTCATGAAAGGAGACTGGGTTCGATTACCGGTCAATACATGTTAGATTTTCGAAGTGAAATGTCATATCCTGTGGTTCGGATTCCACGTGAAAAGGAGGTCCCCTAGCTCATGATCGCGAGATTAACGGTCATGTTAAACTACAAGCTTCCTTACTACTGTCGGACCGTGTACAGTAGGTAACCTCTTGCTGCCTGTGACTGGCAGAGAACAGGTGGACTGCCAGCCATTCCGCCATGACAGACTTCTGCTTTTTATAGCAACACAGAATATCTATTGCTACCAATAACTACAAGATAACTCTCAAGTTTTTGTTGTTGTTGCTTATTTTAAGGGCTTTGCGACATCGTCGCCATGTAGCTCGTGTCCTTGGGTGTGTGTGGAATTTGTGTAATAACCTGTGTAATTGTCATGGCTGTACTAATGTGTGTGTTTTGCAAATTGGGGATAGGAGTGAGGAGGAGTGGCCGTGGCCTAATGTTAGATACCACCCCAGAATTTGCCTGAAGTAGAAGAGGGAAAACCTCGGAAAACCACTTCCAGAATTGCTGAGATGGAAAAGAACCCTCATGATCTTCACAGAATTGCTTCAGAAGACTTTGAGCACCGTCTCAGCCCTCAAAGCAGAATCAAATTTCTTGATAGATCTTGGAATCGCACTAGGCAGCTCAGGGATGAACCACTGCCGGCCCCGTGGTGTTGGGGTAGCGTGCCTGCCTCTCATTTAGAGGCGCAAGGCTCGATTTCCGGCTCCGTCAGTTATTTTAGAAACTGACGTGAGGGCTGGAACGGGGTGCACTCAGCCTCGTGGAGACTGCCCGACAGTGAGACAGCGCCCAGATCACGAAAATCGAGATTAACGGCTGAAGGGACCCAATGCGCTGACTACGGGTCACCCCACAATCTGCAGGCCAAACGGCTGAGTAGCGGTCGCTTGGTAAGCCTAGGTCCTTCATGGACTGTTGTGCAACGGTTCTTTTTACTAACCACTACTCTGCGAGACGGTTGTATCCTCAAAGAATGAGGGACTTGTGACGAAGTGACCCATGAGAGATGGAAAGGAAGAAAAAGCAGCAGCAGCAATCAGTGCTTCATACATCATCCAAAACATAGCAAACCTATCAACTAGCACGGCGATGGAACTATTCAAGACGACAGTAGCGCCGGTGATAACATAATGGAATCGAGATTATGTGGAAAAAGCTGAAGATCGGAGACCTGATGAGAATAGATAGATTAAAAGCGATGTTCATGAAGAGGATTACCCGAGTTGGAAAAACAGCGCCATCTCGGTTGGTATACGAAATAATGCGGGAGACCGTTGCCTAGCAACGAGGGAGACGTATTTCATAGAAGACATACGATATCAATTCTTATTACAATCAACAAAAGCAATCAAGGCATTAGTAAACATTAGGGAAAGAAAGAATTGAAATAGACCTCGACTTCTACACCTCACCAGCGATGATGGACGACAGATGGACCAAAGAATGCAACTCGAAGCGTCACGTTACAACACGACTCTCCATTCATGGGTTTCACCACAAGATATGTATAAACAAGAAGTTCCACGAGCTAGACGAAGAATGCAAGTGTATATTTTGCGGGCAGAAGTGTAGTATATATCATATCATAACATGCATGAAAAGAACCAGGACAATTACTGACTTTAGCAAAGATTGAAATGTGGAAGTAATCTAATGCTCAAACTTCAGTGTACATTTCTCAATAAATATATCCATCCCAAAGCCAACCGAAAAGGGGGATAAACAGGCTCAGCCCGCAAATCTCTATGATTTGTTAATACTAAAACTCATTAGCAGTGAAAACCTTAATTATGGTTTTTGTAGGGATGGACGTAAATAAGGATAACAAAGATAAATCCCTTTGACGAATGTCGGTGGCGTGAGAGGGGAAAAGGAAAAGAAGAATTTATTTCCAGGATGTGGAGGTGAGGCTAGAAACAATGTCCTCCCAGTGAAATTAGCGAGAAAGCTTGACGATATATGAGCACCATTACATGCGGCTACAGCACACAAAGTATTGTATGCATGGTCAAGTGGAGGAGTTCGCAGAGCTGCTCCAGTGACACCAAACAGATGACCAGTGTCTGCGACAGTGCTGTTTATACGTCTTGCTTGCTACGTTATCTGTCATTCTCTTAACATAAGCCTCATTCAAAACAAAAAAAGTACTGTACTTCTGTGACAAAAGAGAAAATGTCTGGAGTTCTTGAGCCTGGCAGTCATCACACATTTTATTTTGTATAGAGCCAACTGTGGAAATGTGAAAATGTCTTGCATGAGATCGAAACAAGTTACACATGGCATTTCAGAAATAAACGCTGTAACTCGACGAATGCGTTCCGCATAAGCGGCCATGCACTATAATCCCTTTGGGTTCAATTCCTGATTCTGTTAAATCATTTAAGAAATGTGTTAACCATTACTTCATTGGTACAGGCCGGACGTTTATTTTAGACGATTGCCCTTGACCTTGAAGCCTGCGGGTGAGCCTTTACACAGTCACTCTCTCACGCTATCGCTTCACATTTGTCTCCTCCGATCTGATGTAATGGAATACCAGACTTGAGCACGCGGTGACACCGACTTGCAGGCAGTACAGTCAACGTCGAAGTATTGTGTGACGCGGAAGTACACGTTACGTATTTACAAACAGAACGTCAATATATTTGCCAATGACTGTACTTCAGTAGGAGTGTGAGACAGCTTTGTCAATCATCGGACCGCTTGGGGCAGGTGATAACAACACAGGTACTGCAGTAACTCGCCTCCAGGCTTCCATTAAGATTTTTCACTCGTCTAAAATAAACGTCCGGCCTGTACTTTGAGAACAGTGACAACATTATAAGTATATTGTAATAGAATTCAAGCTTACTATTGACCATCCTAGAACATCTAATTCTCCTAAGAAGAGTTTGTCTAGGATTGGCTCCTAAATGGCTCCACTGAGCTTAGATACATTTTCACCGAAGACTTATCAATACCTTGTGACCTTGACTGAGTAAGTATAAACCCCAAATTAGTGCGTCGGGAATACATTGGGGATTTACACGTCAATGTCAGGCATACAAATGTTCATTAATTGGGATATTGGGATCCAAAAGTTAATCTTGAAGTTGGTGATTTGCAAGTGGTACCACATACAGTTTGTTTCATTTTTACTTCAAAACAGTGGTTTGCAGGGCAGTTTTTAGACATTCCACAATCCATACAAGTCTCCATATCAGATCTTACAACACATTATTAGTAGACAAACACCGTTTTTATAAGTTGCAAGTTTAGCTTTTATACCATAATCTCATCAGATTGCTCGTAGGTCAGTTTGCGGCTAATTGCTTAAGTGTATCAGCAATAGCAGCTACACCTTCATAGATTAGTTGGAGTAAGGAGACTTTTTGCAGATGGTATTGCCATTTCTCAGGCTATCAGCATTCTGGGTATTAAAACAAGTAGTTCCGTGAAGAACTATACAGCCTATTTTCATATATACTAGTCATGTTAATTGCCTTTATCAACATACAAAATTTCAGTTTGAAGGTTGTGACAGATTAGTAGATATTGAGAACCGTCTAAATGTTTCAGATGGTCACCAGGTTGGATTTTTATTTATGCATTATTACATGAAGATTATTGTGTACGTATGGTATTCAAACTTCAATCGCATGATTAGAACACAAAAAGTAAAAACGCGATTTTAAAATTTCGCACAGCTGCCATCTTGTGATTATGCACACAATTGAAATAAATTAGATGCCAGTGGATTAACATTTGTATAAGCATTTAACGTGCAACGTTTCTCTGCACTCGGATAGTTAATTCGCGAGAAACGTCCATTTAAATATTTATACTTAGCGTCGCCGCCATGTTGGATTTGTGCTCACCAGGTTACTGAAAGTCCTATAGGTGAACATAATGTTCATAGCCTCTATGAACATTAAAAAAATCAGTTTGATGCTGTAAAAGATTCATAGATATTGAGAACCGTCTACATATTTCGGATGCTCGCCATTTTGGATTGTTATATGTATAGGCTATAGAGTTATGTACCATTCAAGGACAATTATTGCCTAGGTTCATTATTCAAAATTTCACTTCGATCGCATGATTACGACACACGAAATGAAAACTTAATTTAAAAATTTCGCACAGCCGCCATCTTGAGGTTATGTAAACAATTGATCTAAATTAGATGCCAGTGCATTACAATATGTAAAATCATTTACTGTACCACATTTCACTGCGCTCAGAGAGTTAAATCACGAGATAAGTCTATGAAAATGTTTCAGCTTCGCTTGGCCGCCATGTTAGTTTTTTACTTTAAAGGTTTTTGAAAATTACATAGATAAACTTGTATCAGTACCCTTTATCACCGTACAAAATTTCAGGGTGATATCTGTAATACTTTCGGAGATATAGAATGACAGTGAAATATTTCGCACAGCCGCCATTTTGAGGTTATGTAAACAATTGAACTTAATTGGACTCCAGTGAATTACAATGAGTATAAAAATTTGCTGTACCAAGTTTCATTACGTTTGGATGGTTTAATCGCGAGAAAAGTCTATTTAAAAGTCTCAAATTCACTTGGCCGCCATGTTGGTTTTGTAGTCACCAGATTTTTGAAAGTCTCATAGGTGAACTTCTAGTAGTGCCCTTTATCACCGTACACAATTTAAGGGCAATATCGGTAATAGTTTCGGAGATACTGAATGCTGGTGAAATATTTCGCACAGCCGCCATGTTGGATTGGTGAGACACAATATAATTTGAAGGGCACGGTCGAGGTCGGCCAGAATTGTGCTATGATCTTACCGACTTTCATTGTAATCGCTCCAGCCGTTTAGAAGTTATTAGGGGGGACACACACCTCTCACACACACACACACGCACACGCAAACACACACGGACAAAAGGTGATCTCATAAGCCTATTTTTTCATAAAATGAAAATAGGCTAATACATGGGATTTTTGGATACTTAATGCTTCAGAATTTATCCGTAAGTGTTGCCACACTTTCTAAGGTTCTGCCGTGCTATTATCTGGGGATCAGAGACTGTTTGTGGGTGGCATTGTATGTTTGTTAGTGTCTTGTAGTGCGGCTTCGGTGGCGTAGTCGGTAGCATGCTGAGCTTCTATGCCCAAGATCGCGGGTTCAAACCCGGCCGAAGTCGTTAAAATCCTTCAGCATGCCTTCTTTCGAAGGGGAAGCAAAGCCGGCAGTCCCATGTCATAGATTTATGGCATATGAAAGAACCTTCCACTAATTAAACTTCTATGAAGCTAAATTGTAGGTTAGATTTCGTTGAAACCCTCTATTAAAGTTCCAATGTTCACCACTAGGTGTCAGTTACATCTGGTAGTGAATGTTTGAACTACTGGAAATTGAACGTAACTTGTAGCTCACCCCATGGGTGTCCGCATTGAAGCAGCTACAGCCTCTGGCGAGCCAAACATGTCCTCGGACACTCCCGGTACTAAAATGCATACGCTAAATAAAATAAATAAGTGTTTTGTAGAGCTATTTTGTCTCATATATTTGGATCTGATGATACTCACTTGACGAACGAAGCATGCCATCCTATATTCTTTTTCCCTTTTCTGTAGTCCATAACAAATATAATGTAATATTTTTTGCCTATTTTCAATTTTGAAAAAGTAGGCTTATGAGATCACCTTTTGTCCGTGTGTGTGTGTGTGCGTGCGTGCGTGTGTGTGTGTGTGTGTGAGGTGTCTGTGTCCCTCCCCTAATAAATTCTAAACGGCTGGAGCGATTTCAATGAAACTCGGTAAGTTCATAGCACTATTCCGGGAGACCCCGACCGTGCCCTTGAAATTTTGTTGCGTCTCACCAATCCTACATGGCGGCTGTGGGAAATATTTCACCAGCATTCAATATCTCCCAAACATTTACCGATATCACCCTGGAATTTTTTACGATGATAAAGGGAACTACTAGAAGTTCACCTATGTAATTTTTGAAAAACTGGTAACAACAAAACAAACATGGCGGCCATGCGAATTTGCGACTTTTAAATAGACGTTTCTCGCAATTTAAACAACCAAACGCAATAAAACTTGGTACAGTATTTGTTTATACACATCCTAATGCACCAAAATCTAACTTCGTTCAATTGTTTACATAACCACAAGATGGTGGCTGTGCGAAATATTTCTCCGGCATTCTATATCTCTGACACTATTAGCGGTATCACACTGAAATTTTGTACGGAGATAAAGGGCACTACTGGAAGTTCATCTATAAGACTTTCAAAAAACCGGCTAACTACAAAACGAACATGGCGGTCAAGCGATTCGAAAATTTAAATAGGCCTTACTCGCGATTTAATGTTCCAAACACAATGAAATCTGGTACAGGAAGTGTTTAGACACATTGTAATGCACTGGTATCTAATTTAGTTCAATTGTTTACATAACCCCAAGATGGTGGCAGTGCGAATTTTAAAATTAAGTTTTTTTTTTCTTGTGTCGTAGTCATGCGATCGAAGTGAAAGTTTGAATAATGAACCTACGCAATAATTTTCCTTTAATGGTACATGACTCTATGGCCTATATATTTAACAATCCAACACGGCGACCATCCGAAATATGTAGACGGCTCTGAATATCTACGAATCTATTATAGCAATCAAACTGATTTTTATGTTCATAGGGGCTATGAACTTAAGTTCGCCTATATGACTTTAAATAACCTGGTGATCACAAATCCAACATGGTGGCGACGCGAAGTATAAACATTCACATGGACGTTTCTCGCAATTTAACCATCTGAGTGCAGTGAAACTTGGTACAGTAAATCCTTATACGAATATTAATCCACTGGCATCTAATTGATTTCAATTGTTTCCATAACCGCAAGATGGTAGCTGAGCGAAATTTTAACATCTCCTTGTTACTTCTTGTGTCCTAATCATGTGATTGAAGTTTGAATGCTACACGTACACAATTCTCTTCATGTATCAGTACATAACTCTAGGACCTACATATATAAAATCCAACATGCGACCATCCGCAATATTTAGTCGGTTCTCAATATCTACGAATCTATTACAGCAACCAAACTGAAATTTGGTGTGTTGATAGTGGCAATTAACATAAGTAGGATATATGAAAATAGGCTGTATAGTTCTTCATGGAACTACTTGTTCAGTTTTTCTTCGCATGTCCCAGTAATTGGGATTATATTGTATTGACTGAGTGAAACGTTGCAATATCAATATTAGAATACACCTGACATTACGATGTCATGGCAACATACGAAGTACGTCCAGAAAGTAAGTTCCGTTTGGTAATAACATTAAATTGTGTACAGATACAGAAACATTATTTATTGCACAAAATTCTACAACCCTTAAACTACTTTTCCACATAACTGCCGAAATGTTGCAGGCATTTGTCGTAGCGTGGCACGAGTTTTTGTATACCTTCTTCATAGATGTGCGCCGCCTGTGTCTTCAACTAGTTGTTCGTTCCGCTGCAGCGCAGTTCCGCATATGCGCGGTAGACGCTCTGTATCAAGGAGAAGAAACGTGCGCTATTTGGAGAGCGCTGTCAGCCACGTACGCGATGTTGTGCATGTTTACTCGTACAATGTCGGTGTTGATTGACAATCCCGCCGCTTGTGAAATCAGATCTGTGATTCGTTTTCTGAATGCTAGGAATGTGAAACCAATTGAAATTTATCGGCAAGTTTGCGAAGTGTATGGACAAAATGCGATGAGTGATTCAATGGTGAGAAGATGGGTCCGACAGTTCAATGAAGGACGTAGTGAAGTGTACGATGAAGAACGAAGTGGGCGTCCATCTTTGGTTACAGAAGAACTGATTCACGCGATTGATGACAAGATCCGGGAAAACCGCAGGTTTACAATTAGTGCTCTCGCTATGGAATTTCTCCAAATCTCACGATCACTAATTCATGAAATTGTTACCGAAAAACTGAACTTTCGTAAACTTTGCCGACGTTGGGTACCAAAGATTCTTACGGAGCAACACAAAACAAAACGGATGGGTAGTGCACTTCAGTTCTTGACCCGTTACAATGAAGGCGGCTAAGAATTGCTGACACAGATAGTCACAGGAGATGAAACTTGTGTTTCTTACGACATCCCTGAAAGTAAGCGGCAATCAATGGAATGGAGGCACACTTCTTCCCCAGCAAAGGTTAAGCCGAAACAAATCTTGACACCTCGGAAAATGATGTGTACAGTGTTCTGGGACTGGAAAGGCATCTTACTAATTGATTTCTTACCGCGTGGTCAAACAATCAACGCAGATGCTTACTGCGAGACACTTAGGAAATTGCGCCGCGCAATACAGAATAAGCGCCGAGGGTTGCTGTCAAAAGGTGCTGTTTTTCTTCACGACAACGTACGACCACACACTGCAAATATGACGAAAAACCTCCTACAGGGATTTGGCTGGGACGTGTTTGACCACCCTCCGTATAGCCCTGACCTCGCTCCTAGCGACTTTCATCTGTTCACACATCTCAAGTCTTTCCTTGGCGGTTAACACTTCAACAATGACGACGAGCTGAAAGAAGATGTTTCCAACTGGTTGAAGACACAGGCGGCAAACTTCTATGAGGATGGTATCCAAACACTTGTGCCACGCTAAGACAAAAGCCTGCAAAAGTTCGGCAGTTATGTGGAGAAGTAAATTAAGAGGTGTAGAATGTTGTGCAATAAATAATTTTTCTGTATCTGTACACAATTTAATTTTATTACCAAGCGGAACTTACTTTCTGGACGTGCCTCGTAAATTAAGGGCTCGGGCATTTATCTTTCCCAGAGTGAACCGTGACTTTACTCCTTAATCTTCTACGAAGCTCCACCCCTCGATACAATAATAAATAACTTACGAACTAACTTCTATGAAACCAGGCTTCATAGGAAGATAACTGTCTTTTATGACTTTGTTCCAACATAGGGCACGAGATTTTAGCATAGACCTACCTCCGTTTACCAGAACCCTATCGTAATCGGAAAAATTTGCTAATCACATAGGCCTACAATTCCGCTAAAAGCAGGTTTTATAGTAATAACTTCATCTGCAAGTTACTATGTTGTCACTCTTTGAAATGTTCACCTCAAAGTTGTCTAACCAAAACATGCACTTACGGTGATTGAGAGTAAATCTCAAGTTCATCAACTACTCGTCAACGTAGATAAACTCTAATTGGACTCATAAGGGACTAGAGTGAACGTGAATCTCATCATCTCCCTGAAACTTATCACAAATGATAGATTAGATTATGTGGCCCTATTTATTCTTCAATTTCACTTGGGCGATCCTTACAGATTGAGACATTCTATGAACTTAAGGGGGAGATTAATCTCAAAGAACCAAGAAATTAATCATATTAATCTAATGTTTGTGCCTGTCATAAATCTTGATGTCCAGACCCTTAAAATTTTGCTATTTTACTACAATTCCAATTTACTAATTTTTACTTAAATAATACTAATAATAATGTTATTGGTTTTACGTCCCTTTTAACTACCCTGGCTTTTAGAGACGCCGGGGTGCCGGAATTTTGACCTGAAGGGGATCTTTAAAGTGCCAGTAAATGTACTGACACGGCTCCCTCGCATTTGCGCACCCTCAAATGCCAGCTGACTAAGCCAGGTTTCGAACCTAATTTTTACTTAAGGCACATACCTGGTAGTCACCTAAGTAACACAACATGCAGTTTCAGTATTGGCATAAGCAACTTATGGACAGAAAGATCTCTTTTATAACTATTATTACAATCATTTATAAAAGCCATCGTTTTTATAAGAATCTTTTGTCTTCAAAAGAGGTCATTCAAAATTTTTGATTAAGCTTCCACGTACGTCATAAATTTAATTAATTCACTGTTATTGTTTCATTTTGATGCTTATCAAGGATCAACTCCAAACATTGTAATGTTATTATTTATTTATCTCTGGCTTTTAGTGCCGGGAGTGTCCGAGGACATGTTCACCTCGACAGAGGCTGTAGCTGCTTCAATGCGGACACCCATGGGGTGAGCTACCAGTTCCGTTCAATTTCAAGTAGTTCCAACTTTCGCTACCGAATGTCACTGATACCTAGTGATGAACGTTGGAGTTTTGATAGAGCGTTTCAACGAAATCTAACCTGCAAATTTAGTTTCACACATGTTTAATTAGTTGAAGGTTCTTTTACATGCCATAATTCTATGACATGGGCCCGCCGACTTTACTTCCCCTCAGAATAAAGTCATACTAAAGAATTTTAACGCTCTTAACGATCCGACGACTTCTACTGGGTTTGAACCGGCGATCATGGGCATAGAAGCTCAGCATGCTACCAACTACGCCACCAAAGCCGCTATTGTAATGTTAAATTTTGTTTTTAAACGCACTCAGACCATAGAGGTCCAGTTTAGCAAAAACGTAAAGTTGAACTATTTCGACAATTTCGCCGATTGTTGAAAACCTCAAAGACCCGGAAAAGTGTCAAAATACGTGTTTGTCAAAGATCTATACAATTTTGAAAATTACTTCTGGCTTAAATGATATTGTGAAAAACAAAAACATGCTAAAAACACTTGTTTGTTCTTCAGATTTGAATTAACCTATTCTTTGATTCTTTTTATTCAATATATGGGAAGCAAATTTTTGAATTTCTCAAAACGGAAGTAGTTATTTTGATTTTACTTTGACCATGCATGGGTCGACACTAGCGATCCTAGTGATACATAATGGTGGTGCCCTCATTAACCCTTAAGAACTGGCGTGAGGAAATATAACACGAGGACTGGCGCCGGGTCATTTTGTCCCATGGTGTGTCACTTCCCTTTTTGTAATCGTACGAATTGTAATGAAGTAACTATACACCTATAAACTATTTCCAATATAATATGAGATTTATTTAAATTTTTCAAATTTCACAAGCAGAAAATGCCAATAATTTTTGTAAAAGTATAATTGGCCTTGAAAATGGCGGTAAAGCAGTCCTCAATTTCTTGAACAAAGGAGCTGATGACCATGGTGTCCCTAGACCCTGAACATGGCTCAACAAGAACGTGAGCCATGTGATTGTGGTGCATCAAAATAGTTGCATTTTCCCCGTTACATTTTACATTTTGTCCAGACTAACCTAAGCCGAAAATTGTCACACGAGGACTTGCGCCATGGGTAAATCGGACCCGACCGTAAATAGTATAAAAATAACTTGAGTATTCCAAAAGCTATGGACATGTTTCTTTTGCAGAGTGAAGTCCAAGGCTCGGAAGGAATGTACATTAAGCGACAGGAAATAAAGAATGAGCAAAACGAAAATATAGAGTAATAATTAGGCCTCGGGTCAAAAATACCCATGCGCCAGTCCTCGCGTGTTGACGTAATATCATAAGGTAAGATATATCCATGAGCTCTTTGTTACGAGACTCCAAATATTTGTTTAGGTTAGAATAGAATACTTCAAAGGAACATTCGCAATGTGTTCCATAGATATTTGAATCATACTAAAGAAGACGGAATGTTCAGCTGGAAACAATGTTCGTTTACCATTTTAGATGCCCATAGTTCTACACTTGGAAAGCAGTGGTCTAAGGAAAACTTCTGCAAATTCAGAAAGGAATCGTCCTTCGAATTGCTCGCGCCTATCGCACAATATCTACGCAAGCAGCCCTTGTCATCGCTGGAATAGAACCCCCGTTCTTTACCGCCACAGGATCGGCCGAACTCACGTTAATGAAGAAAAACATAACATTTCCTGCACCAATTCTTGAAACCGAAATGAAGAAGATCTGTCACTTCCTGGAATCCGGTCACCCTAGTATCTTCAAGCCCTATGTTTGCAATAGCTGCTCGGTCAACCACGACTATTATATTTATACAGACGGCTCCCGCACCCCTAATAACACTGAATCTGACAAAGTGGGATGTGCGTTCGTTGTCTACAAGAACAACAGCGAAGTGTTTTCAGCCCAATACAAATTGTTATTCAACTGCTCAGTATTTCAAGCCGAGCTATGGGCCATTAAGTCTCTAATAGAGTGGTGTGAACACAACAACAGAAGTGCTCGGATACTAAGTGACACTCAGGCTGCATTGACCACAATCAAAGACAAGTACAATCTCAACCCAATTGCTGCTATAGTAAGATCTAGAGCACAGCAGTGCCCACATATCTGTCTTCCCTGGATCCGAGGACACGCAGGTTCTCCTGGAAATGAAAAGGTAGACATCCTCGCAAAAGCAGCCTTTTCATCCAACATAGAAATTACATACAATAAACCACCACTAAGTTATGCCAAAGCCCAAATCAAAAAACATCTAATAAGACAGTGGAAGAACCTCTGGACTTTCAGTACAAAAGGTTCTGTCACAAGAGAATTTTCTTTCCCCGACATAATGAACCCTTTATCCTCTGATGGATAAATGATTCGATGTTTTATTTCTACAATTAATTAATATTTCCACCAGCGTCATGAAATAGCCAGACGAAGATGAGGAAACTTCAAGCATTTGTTGGAGACAGTGGGGACATACCTGCAGCAGTTTGACAAAAGGCTAAATACTTAAGGATTGTGAAAAGAAAGAGCCTAGCAATGTTTCAGAAGGACAGGTGGTGGCTACCTCAAAATAGAAGGGACGCGTGGTGAGACACGCTTATGGCATGTTCATTGTACTATTCGCGCCTAAAAAAAATATAATGCAGTAACGTGAGTGGCTGATGGTACGACTGGACACTCCTACGAGGCCGAGGTCTGATAAAAACCGCGAACGTATCTAAAAAGTGGAACCAATGGGAGATGAATGCTTACGAACGCGCCAAGTCTAGCTTGGGCACGCGATAGCTAGCATTAACGCGGGAGATCGGCTAGACAACATCTCTACGATCGATTCTAGAATTAAAGGGCATATTCTTGACCTGCGCAATTTTACGAGTTCAGTGATATTTGTTTCATTCCTGTACCACTATTATTTTGAGAAATTTTTATATAATTTCCCCCCCCCCCCTTTCGATACCTAGGGCCAGTTCATTTATAAGTGGCGTGAAGAGCCAAGACATTATTATTACATTGTGTGTGTCGGGAGACACAGGTTATTAGTACATTGTGTGTGTCGGGAGACACAGGTTATTATTACATTTTGTGTGTCGGAAGACACAGGTTATTATTACATTTTGCGCGTCTGAGGACGTAGGCACTTGTACTTTGCGTGTCATGAGGACACAGATTTTTATTAATACAAATGTGTTGTAAATTCAGTGTGATAGATAGTCACAGTACTATTTTGTAGGGACAGTATCATCGACAATTCGCCAACAGACTGTTCTGGGGAAATAAGTACCTAAAACGGTGAATTTAGTAGACAGATATCGAGTGTGTAATAATCTATAACTTTTTGCATCAGCACGAGAGATGACATCGCTTATCCTGGAAGAAGTTTGGAACTGTCAACACTCCGTCGAGATGTTTGAGATGAGCTAAGCAGCATTAAGTAGGGAGATGGCTGCAGATGTTCGCTGACGGGTGACAGGCCGAGGATGAGTACTGAATAATATTCTTATTATCTGACAAGTTAACTTATGGTATATGGGACATATTTTGTTTGTAAATATCTTGCCTGTGTTGATTAACGTAGTGTATTTAGTTTTGGTCTGACACACCTTTTGCATGGAAACAGCTCGCACAATTTTTCATAGTCGTAAGTTCTTGTTTGTTTGTTTTAACTAACGGGGCTATGTGGACAACCGTGTTTGCATATGTGTACGCAATGCGGTTAAGAAACGTCTCTCGGAGATATATTGTGTTTCAGAAGTAGGACTGAATTAATATAATCATACAGTAGATTGGAGGGTAAATTAATCTTTGTAATGCTTATTATTGACCAGATTCAGTGAGTTTATTGCCTTTGGAGCAATGTGAGTTGTGGCGAAGAGCAGTCAGCTCTCTCGTAGGTTTTAATATTCTTAAATAGATTGTGAGCATCTGATTCAACCGACCTGTGTGAAAAGTGTAATGTCATTCCCAGCAGTGTGTGTGTGTGTGTATTTTATTGGTCATTACAAGCGGGAATTTCAGCGTAGACTGATTTCTGTCAGCTTGGTGCCGAGTCCATATCGTTACCTTGCGAGGACATATGTGGCTATATCGATTAATGTCGTACCATATGTTTATGTGGTTGAGATTTGTTGCTGTTGATTCTACGAGATAACGGGACAGCTGGTCAAGTTATTTTTACACACTGGAGCTGGATGATGACAAGACTTGAGAGAAAGGGGGGAACCTGTTTCACAAGGAGGGTTGAACAGATTGCATCGAGGTCATTAGTGGAGAACATTTGGCTCCGTAATAATACTTGAAATACAGAATAAGAACTGATCGATGATAAAAATTGTTCAAATAAATGGGAGTTGCCTACGAATCACTATAATCTCCGAAGCGTTAGCTTAACGTGCATTTTTGTTCATATAAGGTAATCTCAGCCGGTGAGGCTTTTGTTGTTGTTGGTTTCATTCCATGTTTATGTTCCGTATCAGTGACCCGTGCAGTCACGTGCGATGCTGTCTTTTCCTTGTTTGTATATTGAGCAATTGGCCGTGTTGGCAGCTCATTTGTCAGATGCGTCATCGCACTGATGGAGGGTCGAGGGAGATTCCTGTAAATATTAGATTTTAGATTGTGTGTCAGCATTAATTTTAAGGGTTTTTATTAGTGTTGTGTCCTATATCCGTAAACGTTGATTTACGAGATGATTGTTCGTAAGCATCGTGGCTGTTACCCGCTGTAAACGAACAGTCATCCAAGTACTCATTCCTCGTAGTTAGTCATTACGCGTACATAAAATCCCAATGCAAGTTAGTGGAACTTGGATCCACATTTTTATGAGGAGGAGATCCGTCTGACTCATCAACGTTGATAGATATTTCTGTCATGGGAAGATTCAGGGAGGAATATTATTGTTGTTGTTTATATTCATTTTATGAACTAATAGTCATTAAATTATGTTATTATTTTACGTCTTGTCACTTCCATTCTTAATTATAGTTTTAATCCTATGACCCTTCCCTCACTAGAGCATGTTGAATAAATAAATTATGAATAAATGAATAAATAGATAAATAAATGATTTAATAAAGAAATGATGAAATTAATTAATAAATAAATTAATTAAGAGACTAAATATGTATTAAATTAATTGATAAATATTTAACAAAGAAATGAGTAAATGAAAGAATGTAGGAATGAATGAATGAATGAATGAATGAATGAATGAATGAATGAATAGTTAGACGGGCCAATGAGTACTTTGCAGGTCGAGAATTTAAAGCTGATGCAGTCTTTGTTGGCTGACTTCGCATTCTGATTTTCCTGTATACTGAACCCTTTATCCACGAGCTGTATAAAGGATTCTAATAATTTATTCATCATCTTTTGATATATTTCTACAGACAGCAGATATAAGAGCCTGACGGAGCTGGAAAATGTTGAGAAATCAGTGGCAGAGAGGACACAAAGGTTTAAGCTCCTGAGGTATTTAGAAAGTTAGCCTAGGAATCATGACGCAGAGGACAGGTGCAACTTTTAGCGCGAAGGAAGGCTTGGGTACGCATAGAACGGCGTGTTGCTATGAGAGTTGGCGCCAAGAAGAAACTGAATGCTACGATGTGAATGGTCAATCTTCGTAATAACCACTCCTTGTGGGAGGAAAATAAGTAGGAGCTCGCGAAGATCTACAAGAGTCCGAACCAATAATATCAAGACGCCCTTTTTAAGCGGCAACTCGGCGTCATAACGCATCCTGGTGCATTAAGCGGGAGTTATCTACGGATTAATTCCACGATCCAGTCAAGCAAGCTACAGCTTAATCTTAACCTCCATATTTCTACGATCTCAGTGATACCGATCGCATGCTAGTCTGATAATTATTATGGAATATTTTTCCATAAACTCCCTTCCATGCCTACTCTAGCCAGTTTCATTTAAAAGTGGTCCAGGAAGCTTCAAGAGGTGACTTTTATTCAGGTGTCTGAAGGCACAAGACGTTATTATATTTATGTGTCGTGGACACTCTGCATATATTTTCATGTATGTGAACATGGAACATTTTCGACAAGTTATAATGTAACTTTAGTGTTTTATTTGTAGTCCCAGTACTACCATATAGAGGCAGTTCATCGTAATAATTCACCAATAGACAGTCAAGGAATTTAGTACTTGATCGGTGAATTTAATAGGAAATATATCGTGTGTGTATCTGACAAACATTATTTTAATTCAGCACTAGATGACATCAAGGAACGAGGGCGAATCTTGGAACCAGCAGGACATCTGCCAAGCGATGTATAATTTGAGCTAAGCATTTAGGAGGAGAGATGGCCGGTGATGTTTCCCTGGTTTATAGGAATGAGTACCGAAATGAATTTATTTATTTATTAAGTCAACTATGGTTTAAGGGATATATTTTTGTAGATATTTGTTTGCTTATGTTTGTAATTTAGATTCTTAGTTCTTGATTACTGACACATTAAGTATGGGACAGCTTAGCGCTTTGTATTTTGTAGATATTGTTTTTTTGTTTGATTCAAGTACACGGGGCAATGCGCGCAGGCGTGCTCGTATTCGCTTGCGTAAGTCGCGTACAAGCAATGTAACTCGGAAGTATGCCTTGTAACGAAAATGGAACAGAATTAATTGAGATTAAAAGTAGAATTTGGATGGTAAAAATTATTTGTGAGCAGATTTTATGATGGATCAGGATTATTTCTTTTGATAATTGCTTGTCTAGCAACATGTGCGGGATGCCACTCGCACGCCCGAGTTTTTTTGTTGATTTATTTGTTTGATGTGTCTTTGGACGCAAAGTAGGTTAATCTGATTTGAGCCGACCTAGATGGTATGATTATGAGTAAGTCAGTCCAAGCTTTATGGTGTATGGTGTGATTTTATGAATGTGCTCGCGGGAGATATATCATTGAGATTATTCCGACTTGCCGCACTTCAGCCCAGTTCATGTCCTTGCGAGGCTGAGCTTGTGGTAAATATTTGTGTTTTCTTGCCATCCAAGAGGATGAGTGAGATATGTCTTTTCGCGTTTCCAGATGGATAACGGGACCAGTGTGGCCCCATATATAATTAGCACCAGGCTTGGAAGACTGACCGAGAGGAATGGCATCGTGACTCATATCAGTAGGGGAGCGCTCAATCAGATAACGACGTTGCTCATTAGCAAGCAGGCCAGGTTCCTGTATATTAATATAAGATGTTTATTTAAATTCACAAAACCCTGATCGGTTATAAAGAGTATTTGATTGATTTAAATGGGAGTTGTCCATGTTTTAAGGTATCTTCCGAAACATCAGTTTGTCTGGCATTTATTCATGTAAAAATATTTTTCAGCCGTGAAGGCTTGTATTTTGTTGTTGTTGCTTGACTTCTAGTGTGTTTATGTTAGGCGTTCTTTGACCCTTAGGGCATTTGCGTGTGCGAGGCTGTTTCCCAGTTGTCAAGTGAGCTTGTGGTCTAAACGGCATGCTCTTTTGAGTTTTATGTGCTCTGGCACGGGGTTGGAATCTCTGGGAGATTCATCAAATCTTAGTAATTTAGATCTTGCATGTGTCAGTAATAAATTATAGTGTTTTTATTAAGTGCAGATCCCATAGCCGTAGTTTGATTTAAAAGATGCAACTACGTGAGCAATATGACTGTTTCAGTTGTAAACGGACTCCGTTCAGTACTCATTTTCTTATTAAGGATCAGTACACCACGCATATATAACTTCTTGACCAGGATCAATGGACTTGTATACATATTTTTGTGAGGACCGAGTTCTTACCGCTCAATTTATGTTATTATAATCATTTGAGTGAAGCTGTATTCACTTTGTTTTTGTTGTGTGGAGCGAGTGTGATACTGCTCAGTAATATATTTATTTCGAGTGGGAGTAAAAGTCAGGGAGGACTTATTACTATTATTATTATTATTATTATTATTTATGCACATATATTTCAGTCATTAAATACTTTTATTCTACTTGTTATTCATTTTATTCCTAGTATAGCTTTGGTTATGGACCTTTCTATCCAAATAGAGCATGTTGTTTTTGCGAACTTTGCCTTAAAAAGCATACCGGACTGAGCACAACCCCGTAGAAAGAATCTCGGTAAAACACTGCTTTATTGAAGGGTGCAATACACAGAGAGACAATGTTAGAAGGGTAAATATCATGTAATTCAATGTATTTCTTCGAAAAGTACATTTTGATTCGAGGAACAGACGACATCTCTCCATGGATTTCAAACCTTTCCCTCACCGAGAAAAGAGAATGGATATAGAAATATTGTGACATGTAGAATGGAGACAAGGGTATAATTCCAATTTGAGAGACTGCCTTAACGAGTACCTGTCAACTTGGCTATAGATTTAACGTCAGCACGCCAATATTCTGGGCGCGCCTGGTTCTGACAGTTGATTGTACCACCCCCATGTCCCACGACAGCCTATTTACTGGGAGCTTGTCGTCACTGATTCTTCTGCATCTACTCCACATTCTTCCGTGATGTTCACTAGCTTGTTATAGCTAGGAGATGGTTGTTGATAGAATGTCATTATTAAAGAAACGCATAATCGTGTTGATGCAGCGGTCTACCTGCTTGCCACCTTCTGATATGGATGGGTTCAATTACTTGTTAATGCATGAGGGATTCTTGAGGTGCAATTTCATGTCCTTAGGATCAGATTCCAAGTAAAATGAAGGTCCCGTGTTTTATGATGGCGATATTTACCGGTCGCGTATTTAGTTATTTATTCTTGTTTTAAGGGGCGGAACAGGGAGATAATCTGCCCCTTACGGTCACATAAAGTTGCAACCTTCTTTCCTTTTGTTTTTCCTTATTTGCACTTTAAACAAGTAGTTCCGTGAAGAACTAAATAGCCCATTTTCATATATCCTACTTATGTTATTTGCCACTATCAACATACAAAATTTCAGTTTGATTGCTGTAATAGATTCGTAGATATTGAGAACTGTCTAAATATTTCGGATGGTCGCCTTGTTGAATTTTTATATAGCCTATGTAGGCCATAGAGTTATGTACTATTACAGTACATGCATATTATTGCGTAGGTGAGTTATCCAAATTTCAATCGCATGAATAGGACATAAGAAATAAAAACATGGTTTTAAAAATTCGCACAGCCGCCACCTTGTGGTTATAAAAACCATTGAAAAAAATGATGTCAGTAGATTCAAATGTGTATAAGCATTTAACGTGCAACGTTTCACTGCACTCGGATGGCTAAATTGCGAGAAACATCCATTTAAATATTTAAAATTTCGCGTCACCAACATGTTGGATTTGTGCTGACCCAAAGTACACGGAGCTACATGACCACATTGTCGCAGCCCCTAAACTAAGGAACCAACAAACCAACCAGAGTTATGCACTATTAGATGACGATTATTGCGTAGGTTCATTATTCACACGTTGACTTCGATTGCATGATTAAGACACAATAAATAACAAGATGTTCAGTAAAGAACATATAGCCTACTTTCTCCTAAATGCATGGGTATAGTTATAACTCTTTGTCCTTTTCAAGGAGTATAATTGAATGTTGGTTGTAGTAGCTTGTTGAAATACAACGTGCTATAGGGATATTAAACATGAATATGAGGTGCCCTTTGCTAGTGCTACCTCTGTAAAAAAAATTCATTCAATTCGGTTTCACCGTGTTTGAATTGATCTGGGGAATGGATTTGCACACATACATGGCCGCTATTTGCAAACTATTGGGCTGATGACCTTGTAGTCAGTCATAAGATGCTTTCCACAAAAAGGCATGTTGTTGCAAAATCCGGTAGAGATCAAATTATCAGGATGGTCGAAATTTGATTTAAGCTTTTAACATTTGGGTGGCCGTCATTCCGTTTCCGTCAAGATGGCGGCGATATAAAACATGACACTGAGGTGCCTTTTGCTAGTGCTACCTCTGTACCAAATGTCGTTCAATTCGGTTTCACCGTGTTTGAATTGATAGGGGGAATCGATTTGCACACATACTTGGCCACCATCTGCAAACTATTGGGCTGATGATCTAGCAGTTTGGTCAGAATATGCTTCCCACATAAAGATTTGTTGTTGCAAAATTTGGTAGAGACTAGAATATTAGGTTGGTCGTAATTACATTTTAGCCTTTAACATTTGGGTGGCCGCGATTACGTTTCCGTTAAGATGGCGGTGATATAAAACATGACACTGAGGTAGCCTTTTCTAGTGCTACCTCTGTACCAAATTTCATTCCATTCGGTTTCACCGTGTTCGAATTAATAGGGGGAATCGATTTTCACACAAAGATGGCCGCCATCCGCAAAATATTAGGCTAATGACCTATTAGTTTGGTCAAAGGATGCTCCCTCCATAATGGTATGTTGATGCAAAATTTGGTAGAGATCGGATGATTAGGTTAATCGTAATTTGATTTAAGCTTTGAATATTTGTGTGGCCGCCTTTATGTTTCCGTCAAGATGGCGGCGATATAAAACATGACACTGAGGTGCCCTTTGCTAGTGCTACCTCTGTACCAAATTTCATTCCATTCGGTTTCACCGTGTTCGAATTAATAGGGGTAATCGATTTTGACACAAAGATGGCCGCCATCCGCAAACTATTAGGCTAATGACCTATTAGATTTATCAAAGGATGCTTCCTCCATGAAGGTATGTTGTTACAAAATTTGGTAGAGATCGGATGATTAGGTTAGTCGTAATTTGATTTAAGCTTTGAACATTTGTGTGGCCGCCATTACGTTTCCGTCAAGATGGCGGTGATATAAAACATGACACTGAGGTGCCCTTTACTAGTGCTAGCTCTGTACCAAATTTAATTCCATTCTGTTTCACCGTGTTCGAATTAATAGGGGTAATCGATTTTGACACAAAGATGGCCGCCATCTGCAAACTATTAGGCTAATGTCCTATTAGATTTGTCAATGGATGCTCCCTCCATAAAGGTATGTTGTTGCAAAATTTGGTAGAGATCGGATGATTAGGTTAGTCGTGATTTGATTTAAGCTTTGAACATTTGTGTGGCCGCCATTACGTTTCCGTCAAGATGGCGCGATATAAATCATGACACTGAGGTGTCCTTTGCTAGTGCTACCTTTGTACCAAATTTCGTTCAATTTGCGTTCACCGTGTTCGAATTGATAGGGGGGACACACATTCAGAGTACACACACTCACACACACTCATACACACACAGACTCACACACACACATACACACACACAGACAGACACACTTTTTTTTCGCCCTGTAGTGATCTCATGTCTACTTTCATTTTTTGCAAAAATCGAAAGTAGGCTAAAAACAAAGTTTAAAATTTTACACAGCCGCCATCCTGAGGTGATCTAAACAATTTAACTAAATTATATGTCAGTGCATTACAATGTTTATAAATATTTGCTGTACCAAGTTTCACTGCATTTGGATCATTAAATCGTAACAAAATTATATTTAAATGTTTCAAATTTGCTTCGCCGCCATGTTCGATTTGTACTTAAAAGGTTTTTGGGAGTTACTTAGGTGAATTTCTAGTGCTGCCCTTTATCATCGTACAAATGTTCAGGGTGATATCGGTAAGAGTTTCGAAGATATAGAATGCCCGTGAATTATTTCACACAGCCGGCATGTTGGATTGGTGAGGCCAAAGGAAATTCAAAGGGCGCGGTAGGGTCATAAATGAACTGTGTCGAATTACAATATTTATAAAATTGATAAACAAGTTCAATACAAATACCACCAGTCTCGGAGACCAAGAGCGCTAACACGCTACTCTTGCCTCGTGAGCATCGGAAGAGTGCATGTTCGAATCCCACCTCGGCTGTCCAAAAAACGGTTTTCATAGTTTCCCACTTTCAACACTGGGCTAATGCCTGGACGGTTCCTTTCAACAGGTCCAAGGCCGACTTCCTTCCAGAATGCTTATCCTGACCCTTCCTTAATTAGACCCAAGGTAGCGGTCTGTTACCATCCCCAGTTGTATCTGTTGACAAAGTGTGTTCAGCTCCAAGACACCGTCCTTGTGGCAGTAGAAGGAACGCTCCCTCGCAGAGTCCGTGGGTGAAGCCAAACTGGGAGGATAGTTCTGATGCAACACTAGAAAGAAAGGCGAATTCTGAAAGGCAAAACAAGGCAAGTGTACAGTATGTAATCGTGGTAGAAAGTGATTTAGGACATCATAACAAGCGTCCGATTTAGATGGTTGATAGTTAAGTCAGAGAGATACTGATTGCGTCCTTGAACTCGGCTGAGGCCTTAGGACATAATATTGATGGAATAGCACTCAATCGTAGTTCAATTGAAATGTTTCGAGAAAGGAACTGATGGAACCTATGAAATATTTGATTAAAGAGAAGAATCCAAATTCTGTGACTGTTCCCTGGGACGATAAGTTGGTACCGGCACTGTCAGGAATTCAAGAAGAAAAAAAGTCTACCAATCATTATAACTTAAAATAATTAGGAACAATTGTATGTTGAGGTTCCATCATCAAATTCTAATGTTGAAGAACAATGACAGGTAGTTTTTAATGCCACAAAAGTTTAGGAACTAGATGAGTAAGTTCAAATTATTTGTTGGATAACCACCACATCCAACACAGACGTTTCAATGTAGTTGTTGCTTTACTCGATCAGTTGGCATGAAATCAGATGTTGCCGACATACAAGCGAGTGTTACGGAGTGTGATAGGAAATGAGTTACTCTAAGTGGCAGTTAGTGTGATATTTTCAAAAATGTATAGAAAAGAAATGTGTTCATTGGAAATGTTCCTCTTTCCTCCTGAGTGGCCCCTTAATGTCAGTGAATTAGATAGCCTAAAAAGATTTGTTTGTTTGTAAAACATATGTAAAGTGGTGGTTCCTGGGTTCATCAATACTAACAGTTGACTATACAACAACTTGTGCTTCTTGAAATATTTAGAACAGCATGAAAATATAATTTTAATGGTTTTCAAGTACTCTAAGGACGGTCTGTCAGCACTTAGGGTATTTAAATGAAGTGTGGCAAATTTTGAAAATTTAAATCACTGGTTGGTGACAAGGGTAACAATGGCGCTAAAGAAACCTTTGGAAACGAATGGAGGCACACAATTATGCAGTTACAAAACTATTGGAAACTCTATTTTAACCTTGACAGTTCTATAAATTTCACAAGGAAAATACTGTACCTCATGAACTTAAAGATATCGAGGACAATTAAGAGAATAATCCAACTTTGGTGACACGCCAAGATCCGTCACAGCGTATTATATCCAATCTCACTAGGCCTGTTCTAACCTTCACTAAAACAAGGGTGGCATCACGGAACATGCAATGTAAGTTCACATTTCCACATAGTCCCCTAGAAACTGTAAACATTACACTGCGCTATGTAACCACCTGGATGACGCTGCTTTCACCTCCTCATCGTCCACCACTTAACCCCCGAACCAAAGAGAACGTCGATGGAATGGGTGCACGCCACATCACGACAACGAACGAAGGCTAAGGTCGAACCTTCAGCAGGAAAAGTAATGGCGACTGTGTTCTTTGACATGGAGGGTGTGGTACACGTGGAATTTATGCCAAAAGGCACGACAATCAACTCTGCCTCGTATTGGCAAACGTTGCATCGGTGAAAGCAGCTGTATCCAGGTCGTTACATAGCGCTGAAGGTGATTTCTACGCATCCCGAATCGAAAAGTTGGTTGCCCGTTTCGAGAAATGTTTACAGTCTCTAGGGGACTATGTAGAAAAGTGAACTTACATTTTATGTTGTCATAGCCGTGTTGCCTATGGAGGCTATATGTAGCTTAATAAAGGGGCATAACTGAAGTGTAACTTACTTTCTGATTCGCCCACGTATTAATGAATATTTCTATCCAATTTTCAAAACTTGCCTTCATTTTGAGCTGTCATTGGTCATTGCCTTCATATCTCCCATGTTTATAAACGTATTTTAACTTTTCTTTGCTTAAAGTGCGCGTTAAACCTTCCGAGAAGAATCCAACTTTCGTGACACGCCAAGATCTGTCAGAGGGTATTATATCCAATCTCACTAGGCCTGTTCTAACCTACACTACGACTTGGATGGGATCACGAAACATTACTATAGGGGAAAAGCTATACATTATCAATACAATTGCCACTACTAAAAATGATCAGTGCAGTAAGGGATTAGAAGATTAACTTGGTATTCGCTGTACCTTGTACCCAATGTGATGTCATCATACTGTGGATGCTGCTGACATACTCTCATCAAAATCGCCTCCTCGCACGGCGTGGCGTTTGCCCGGTGATACTGCAGCCATCTCCCCAATAATAATTTAGTCGTCCATATTAGTTGAATTATCGAACATCACGGAATTACCAACCATCACATCACAATTATAAGTGATGATGAGCTTCTATGCCCAAGGTCGCGGGTTCAAACCCAGCTGAAGTCATCGGATTTTTAGGAGCGTTAAAAATCCTTCAGTATGCCTTGTTTCGGGAGGCAAGTGAAGCCGGTGGTCCCATGCCATAGATTTATGTCATAATAAAGAACCTTCCACTAATTACACTTGTGAGAAGCTAAATTATAGGTTACATTTGACTAAACCTCTTAGGTTCCGACGCTCGTCGCCAGGAGCCGAGTGCGGTGGCATCTAGTAACAAAGTTCATAACTAGTTGGTCGTTGACGGTGGCGTTTGGTAGCAATAGTTGGAGCTACTTGAAAATCGAATGTCTGCAGTCCTTACATGAATTTTAAAAAAAAGTGATACTCAGTCTAAAATACTAGACTTTATATCATTTTAATTGCTTCAAATGCTACAAATGCTGAAAAATGCTGGGTGAAAGCCTCATGATCATGCAGCGAACTGCATGAACTCAAAGTTCATAAGCAAGTGCAAACCAAGGTCAAAGGAGGTAGATGGCTGGATGACGTCACGCTCACCGGGGCACGCGAGGAAAGGAGGGAGCTTAAGTAGTACTATGACGTCACACACCTCAGTGCATTCACGGTACATTTCGTCCCGTCGCCGTAAGGTAACGCCAGACCTCTGCATAACGACGAAGTCGACAAGATCATTTAAAATGATAAAAGAGATAATACAAACTAATACAGCCATCTCAATTAACACCGGTTATCAGACAGATTCTATACACACCCAAAATACACGGGGCAACATGACCGCATTGTCGCTGCCCCTACACTGAGGAAACAAACAGTTATAAGTGGCCATCGACCGGATTGTACACTTCACGCAGGTAGTACAATTTTCCCGTAAGAGATTGTATCAAAGTCTAGCAATTTTATAGCCCACAATATTTAATAATGATATTAAAACCTACAGCCTCCGTGGCTTAGGCGGCAGCACGCCGGCCTCTCACCGCTGGGTCCGTGGTTCAAATCCCGGTCACTCCATGTGAGATCTGTGCTGGACAAAACGGAGGCAGACAGGTTTTTCTCCGGGTACTCCGGTTTTCCCTGTCAACATTTCATTCCAGCAACACTCTCCACTATCATTTCATTTCATCTGTCATTCATTTGATCATTGTCCCAGAGGAGTGCGTCAGGCCTCGGCAGCCGGCACAGTTCATATCCTCGCCGCTAGAAGGGGGCTTCATTCATTCCATTCCTGACCCGGTCGGAGACTGGAAGCAGGCTGTGGATTTTCATTGTCATTAAAACCTGCCCCAGTGTTATAAGTTCTACATGTGACTATGATTTATGCGCACCGTGGTCGTCCTATCACGCACGTTATAAATCTGAAATACACTGAAAAATAATCCGACCAATTTTTGCACAATGTTCACTAAACTTATAAAGAGAGCTTTTCAGTCGGTCAACACAAATGATTGTGCCCAATTACATTAGACCGGACAACAAGTATGTATATGCCCTAACATGAAAACACTACATAAGTTAACTATCGCAAAATAACACGCTTTTATGTACTAACAACAAGATGTTCAGTAAAGAACATTTAGCCTACTTTCTCCTAAATGCCTGGGGATTGTTATAACTCTTTGTCCTTTTCAAGGAGTTTAATTGAATGTTGGTTATAGTAGCTTGTTGAAATACAACGTGCTATACGTATATTAATCATGTATATGAGGTGACCTTTGCTAGTGCTACCTCTGTAAAAAAATCATTCAATTCGGTTTCAAGGTGTTTGAATTGATATCGGGAATCGATTTGCACACATTCTTGGCCGCTATCTGCAAACTATTGGGCTGATGACCTTGTAGTTCAGTCAAAAGATACCTCTCACAAGAAGGTATGTTGTTGCAAAATATGGTTGAGATCAAATGATTAGGTTGGTCGCAATTTGATTTAAGCTTTTAACATTTGGGTGGCCGCGATTCCGTTTCCGTCAAGATGGCGGCGATAAAAAAAAACATGACACTGAGGTGCCCTAAGCTAGTGCTACCTCTGTACCAAATTTCGTTCAATTCGGTTTCACCGTGTTTGAAAAGACAGGGGGAATCGACTTGCGCACATACATGGCCGCTAAACGCAAATTATTAGGCTGATAACCTTGCAGGTTGGTCAAAAGATTCTTTATACATAAAGGTATGAAAATGAAAATCCACAGCCTGCTTCCAGTCTCCGACCGGGTCAGGAATGGAATGAATGAAGCCCCCATCTAGCGACGAGGATATGAACTGTGCCGGCTGCCGAGGCCTGACGCACTCCTCTGGAGCAATGATTAAATGAATGACAGATGAAATGAAATGGTAGTGGAGAGTGTTGCTGGAATGAAAGGTATAATGTTGCAAAATTTGTTAAATATGAGATGATTAGGTTGGTCGTAATTTTATTAAAACTTTTAACATTTGGGTGGCCGCCATTACGTTTTCGTCAAGATGGCGGCGATATAAAACATGACATTGGAGTGCCCTTGGCCAGTGCTACCTCTGTACCAAATTACGTTCAATTCGGTTTAACCGTGCTTGAATTGATATGGGGAATCGATTTGCACACATTAATGGCCGCTATCTGCAAACTATTAACCTGACGACCTTATAGTTCAGTCAAACGATGCTTCTCACAAGAACGTATGTTGTTGCAAAATTTCGTAGAGATAAAATGATTAGGTTGGTCGTAATTTGATTTAAGCTTTTAACATTTGGGTAGCCGCCATTCCGTTTCCATCAAGACGGCGGCGATAAAAACATGACTCTGAGGCGCCCTATGCTGGTGCTACCTCTGTACCAAATGTCGTTCAATTCGGTTTCACCGTGTTTGAAAAGATAGGGGGAATCAACTTGCCTACATACATGGCCGCCATCCGCGAAGTGTTAAGCTGATGACCTTGTAGTTTAGGCAAAAGGTTCTTCATGCGTAAAGGTATAACGTTAAAAAATTTGGTAGAGATCGGATGATTAGGGTATTCGTAATTTGATTTAAGCTTTGAACATTTGGGTGGCCGCCATTACGTTTCCGTGAAGATGGCGGCGATATAACACATGACACTGAGGTGCCCTTTGCTAGTTCTATCTCTGTACCAAATTTCGTTCCATTCAGTTTTACCGTGTTCGAATTGATGGGGGGAATCGATTTGCACACATACATGGCTGCCATCCGCGAAGTATTGTGCTGATGACCTTGTAGTTTAGCAAAAGGATTCACTATATACATAAAGGTATAATGTTGCAAAATTTGGTAGAGATCGAATGATTAGGTTAGTCGTAATTTGATTTAATCTTTGAACATTTGGGTGGCCGCCATTACGTTTCCGTCAAGATGGTGGCAATATAAGACATGACACTGAGGTGCCCTTTGCTGGTTCTACCTCTGTACCAAAATTCATTCAATTCAGTATCGCCGTGTTTGAATTGCTACAGGGGGACAGACATTCGGAGATCACACACTCTCACACACACACACACACAGATACACAATTTCTGGCCCTGTGTAGATCTCATAAGTCTACTTTCATTTTTTGCAAAGATCGAAAGTAGGCTAAAAACAAGATGTTCAGTAAAGAACATATAGCCTACTTTCTCCTAAATGCATGGGAATTGTTGTAACTCTTGTCCTTTTCAGGGAGTATAATTGAATGTTGGTGGTAGTAGCGTGTTGAAATATAATGTGCTATACGGATATTAAACATGAATATGAGGTGCCCTTTGCTAGTGCTACCTCTGTAAAAAATTTAATTAAATTCGGTTTCACCGTGTTTGAATTGTTACGGGGAATCGATTTGCACACATACATAGCCGCTATCTGCAAACTATTGTGCTGATGACCTTGTAGCTTGGTCAAAGAACGCTCCTCATAAAAAGGTATGTTGTAGCAAAATTTGGTAGAGATTAAATGATTAGGTTGGTCGTAATTTGATTTAAGCCTGTTACATTTGGGTGGCCACCATTACGACTCCGTCAAGATGGCGGCGATATAAAACATGACACTGAGGTGCCTTTTGCTAGTGCTACCTATGTACCAAACTTCGTTTAATTCAGTTTCACTGTGTTTGAAAAGATAGGGGGAATCGATTTGCACATATACATGGCCACCATCCGCAAATTATTGGGCTGATGACCATGTAGTTTTGTACAAAGATTTTTCACGCACAAAGGTACAATGTTACAAAATGTGGTAGAGATCAGATGATTAGGTTAGTCGTAATTTGATTTGAGCTTTTAACATTTTGGTGGCCGCCATTACCTTTTTGCCCAGATGGCGGCAATATAAAGCATGACACTGGATTGCCCTTTGCTAGTGCTACCTCGGTACCAAATACCGTTCAATTCAGTTTCACTGTGTTTGAAAAGATAGGGGGAATCGATTTGCACACATACATGGCCACCATCAGCAAATTATTTTGCTCATGGCCTTGTATAGATTTGAACAAAGATTTTTTACACACAATGGTATATTGTTGAAAATTTTTGTAGAGATCGGATGATTAGGTTAGTCGTAATATGATTTAAACTTTGAACATTTGGGTGGCCGCCAATACGTTTCCGTCAAGATGACGGCGATATGAATCATGGCACTGAGGTGCCCTTTGCTAGTGCTACCTTTATACCAAATTTCATTCAATTCGGTTACGCCGTGTTTGAATTGATAGGGGGGGGGGGGGACAGACAATCAGAGTACACACACACACACACACCCACACACAGAGAGAGACTTGCCCACAGACAGACACACATTTTAACCTACTTTCGATTTTTGCAAAAAATGAAAGTAGACTTATGAGATCAACACAGGGCGAAAAAAGTGTGTCTGTCTGTGTGTATGTGTGTGTGTGAGTCTGTGTGTGTGTTTGAGTGTGTGTACTCTGAATGTCTGCCCCCCCCCCCCCCCCATCAATTCGAACACGGTGAACGCAAATTGAACAAAATTTGGTACAAAGGTAGCTCTAGCAAAGGACACCTCAGTGTCTTGTTTTATATCGCCGCCATCTTGACGGAAACGTAATGGCGGCCACACAAATGTTCAAAGCTTAAATCAAATTACGACTAACCTACAGTAATCATCCGATCTCTACCATATTTTGCAACAACGTACCTTTATGGGGGAGCATCCTTTGACCAAACTAATAGGTCATCAGCCTAATAGTTAGCGGATGGCGGGCATCTTTGCGTGAAAATCGATTCCCCCTATTAATTCGAACACAGTGAAACCGAATGGAACGAAATTTGGTACAGAGGTAGTACTAGCAAAGGGCACCCCAGTGTCATGTTCTATATCGCCGCCATCTTGACGGAAACGTAATGGCGGCCATACAAATGTTCAAAGCTTAAATCAAATTACGACTTACGTAATCATCCGATCTTTACCAAATTTTGCAACAACATACCATTATGGAGGGAGCATCCTTTGACCAATCTAATAGGTCATTAGCCAAATAGTTTGCGGATGGCGGCCATCTTTGTGTCAAAATCGATCCCCCCTATTAATTCGAACACGGTGAAACCGAATGGAACGAAATTTGGTACAGAGGTAGCACTAGCAAAGGGCACCTTAGTGTTATGTTTTATATCGCCGCCATCTTGACGGTAACGTAATGGCGGCCACACAAATGTTCAAAGCTTAAATCAAATTACGATTAACCTAATCATCCGATCTCAACCAAATTTTGCAATAACAAACCTTTATGGAGGGAGTATCCTTTGAACAAACTAATAGGTCATTAACCTAATAGTTTGCGGATGGTGGCCATCTTTGTGTGAAAATCGGTTCCACCTACCAATTCGAACACGGTGAAACCGAATGGAACGAAATTTGGTACAGAGGTAGCACTAGCAAAGGGAACCTCAGTGTCATGTTTTATATCACCGCCATCTTGACGGCAACGTAATCGCGGCCACCCAAATATTAAAAGCTAAAATGTAATTACGACTAACGTAATCATCCGATCTCTACCAAATATTGCAACAACATACCTTTATGGAGGAAGCATCATTTGACCAAAGTAATAGGTCATTAACCAAATAGTTTGCGGATGGCGGCCATCTTTGTGTCAAAATCGATTCCCCCTATTAATTCGAACATGGTGAAACCGAATGGAACGAAATTTGGTACAGAGGTAGCACTAGCAAAGGGCACCTTAGTGTTATGTTTTATATCGCCGCCATCTTGAGGGAAACGTAATGGCGGCCACACAAATGTTCAAAGCTTAAATCAAATTACGATTAACCTAATCGTCCGATCTCTACCAAATTTTGCAACAACATACCTTTATGGAGGGAGCATCCTTTGACCAAACTAATTGGTCATTAGCCTAATAATTTGCGGATGGTGGCCATCTGTGTGTGAAAATCGATTCCACCTATCAATTCGAACACGGTGAAACCGAATGGAATGAAATTTGATACAGAGGTAGCACTAGCAAAGGGCACTTCAGTGTCATGTTTTATATCACCGCCATCTTGACGGAAACGTAATCGCGGCCACCCAAATGTTAAAAGCTAAAATGTAATTACGACCAACCTAATATTCTAGTCTCTAGAAAATTTTGCAACAACATATCTTTATGTGGGAAGCATATTCTGACCAAACTGCAAGATCATCAGCTCAATAGTTTGCAGATGGTGGCCAAGTATGTGTGGAAATCGATTCCCCCTATCAATTCAAACACGGTGAATCTGAATTGAACGAAATTTAGTACAGAGGTAGCACCAGCAAAGGGCACCTCCGAGTCATGTTTTATATCGCCGCCATCTTGACGGAAACGGAATGACGGCCACCCAAATGTTAAAAGCTTAAATCAAATTACGACCATCCTAATAATTTGATCTCTACCAGATTTTGCAACAACATGCCTTTTTGTGGAAAGCATCTTATGACTGACTACAAGGTCATCAGCCCAATAGTTTGCAAATAGCGGCTATGTATGTGTGCAAATCCATTCCCCATATCAATTCAAACACGGTGAAACCAAATTGAATGAAATTTTTTACAGAGGTAGCACTAGCAAAGGGCACCTCATATTCATGTTTAATATCCCTATAGCACGTTGTATTTCAACAAGCTACTCCAACCAACATTCAATTATACTCCTTGAAAAGGACAAAGTGTTATAACAATACCCATGCATTTAGGAGAATGTAGGCTATATGTTCTTGACTGAACATCTTGTTTGGCCCTGTGTAGATCTCATAAGTCTACTTTCATTTTTTGCAAAAATCGAAAGTAGGCTAATACCGACAGCAGTGGCTACGTTGGCTAAAGCGCAGTGTTAGTTCAAGGGGCCAAGCTCTCTGCTGACTCGGTAGACGCGTGGATTCGAGCCCCACCGTCGGCCGTCCTTGAAATGGTTTTCTGTGGTTTCCCATTTTCAACACCAGGAAAATGCTTGGACGGTACCTTGTGTCAGGCCACGGCAGCTTCCTTCCACATCCTTGCTCAGTTTCATTCGCCTTCATCCATTCCATCTCACATTCCGACGCGCAGGTCGCCCACGGGTGTCGACTAGAAAGCCCTACACTCGGCCTCTCAGGAGGTTACACAAAAAAAATGTACAAAAATGGGGGTACGTAAAATGTTTCGAACTTCAAGCGCTCATCCTCAGATCCTGCTCACTTAATAATAATAATAATAATAATAATAATAATAATGATAATAATAATAATAATAATAAATAGCCTTACAAATCCCATAAGGGCTATGGCCTCCTGCTTTGCAGGGAATTTCTCAGTTCTAACTCATCAGGTGAGCAAGTCCTGAGGAGCATTCGGGGTCATTCTTTCTGATTGGACCTTCTATATAGATGTGTAGCTGATTAAAGATTAAGCCAATTATATTGCGCTGGTATAACATTCGCTACAACAATCTGTTATATAGAAACATATTCGTTCATTGAGTCTGGCGATATCAAGGCCTCAAATATTCATTAGTATTACGAAAATCATAATAGCCATCAACCAATATCTGGGAGCTTCCCATTGCCACTAAGCACACAGCTTATACCCTGTCCAAGCACTTGAACAATGCCATAAACTGCCATTGCCACTAAACACACAGCTTATACCCTGTCTAAGCACTTGAACAATGAAAGAAACTGCCAAGTCTTCATACTTTAGTAAAATCTATATTGAACCGTTTCTAATAGAAGGGTTTTTAGCCTACTTTCGTTTTTGCAAGAAATGAAAGTAGACTTATGAGATCAACACAGGGCGAAAAATTGTGTGTCTGTCTGTGTGTGTGTGAGTCTGTGTGTGTGTGTGTGTGTGTGTGTGTGTGTGTGTGAGGTTATGTACTCTGAATGTCTGTCCCCCCCCCCTATCAATTCGAACACGGTGAAACCGAATTGAACGAAATTCGGTACAGAGATAGCACTAGCAGAGGGCACCTCAGTGTCATGTTTATATCACCGCCATCTTGACGGAAACGTAATGGCGGCCACCCAAATGTTAAAAGCTTAAATCAAATTACGACCAACCTTATCATCTGATCTCTACCAATTTTTGCAACATTATACCTTTATGTATAAAGAATCTTTTGACCGAACTACAAGGTCATCAGCCCAATAATTTAAGTATGGCGGCCATATGCGTGTGCAAATCGATTCCCCCTATCTATTGTCCTAGCCCCAGCCCTTTATAAAAGGACTGTGCCTATAAATACATAAAATATAATCAGAAGTAACTACGTAAAAGACGACATGGCAACGCGACTACGGATTAAGCCGTAGGTCATAGACCTAGGCTCCAACAGCAAGCACTTAGACAGGACACAGCGGACATTACACTCCCAACATACCGCTGAGTGGACTGACCAAGCACATTTTACCTATAAATAGAGGTACGGACACGCGCCGCGCTCTCTAGCTCTTAAACTCTAGTCTCTAGCTCTCGAGCTCTCTAGCTCTCTAGCTTTTGACGCTCTTAAACTAATTGGAACGTGGACTCTTCTGAACCTGCAGTTACAGTCTTACACTCTATCGGAGTTGTGCTACACCGGACCGATATGGGGGCATCACCCCATATCGAGTCCCAAAGCCACCAACATCATAGAAGACCGGGTGAGTGATAGCGTGCCTGCTTGACTCCTTTTTCCCCCTAGATTATTATTTCCATCCTCCCCTATTGCAATTGCCACTATTTAATAATAAACCCCCTTTTTGAACAGTCTAATGACTACCTTTTTAATTCGTTTAGGTTAAGAAGCCCTTCCCCTTTAGATTAGTACCTAGTTTTTAGATCTCCATTGAACGCTGCCCTGCAGGAGGCGCTGCACAGCAAGCGTGCGGCCTACTAAGCCACGTAGAGGTAAGCTAGGTGAGTATTCCTCCCGACAGTTCCCCTGTATGTAAATTGCTCTCTAAACGTGTCCGCAGTTCTTCATAAGACATCCTAGTAAATCCCCGTAGATGCAAGGATGCCCAACAATCAAAACATCCTTAACAAAGGCTGAAGGCACGGGGTGAATCCCTCTAAAACGGATCAGCTCAGCCCTCAGACCAATCAAACATCCTTAACAAATACTGGGAGGCGCGGGTTAGACAATCAAACACCCTTAACAAATGGTGGTTAAGGCACCAATCAAAACATCCTTAACAAATGGAGGGAGGCGCGGGTTAGAAACAAATCAAAACATCCTTAACAAATGGAGGAGGCACCGGGGTACCGTGACGTTGTCGTCAGACAACGCCTACAGGAGTTCAGACAACGAATTTCTACGGTACAGGTCCCTAAAACCCTCTTATGCAGCCAAGCAAAATTTACCCAAAATTAAGGAAAATTTTTTGAAGTACGGGTCAAATATTATTTTTGGTACCCACCCACACCCGCCCCAGCAACTAATACATTTTTAAACGCCCCCTAAGCTCATTACATTAGCGAAGCGAGTGGGACAATTTAAATCCCCCCGAGCAGAATTTTTTTTAGTAGATTAAGTTAGAGAATATTTTTTTACACAATAACTATAAACCCCCCACCCCCACCCTGTTAAGATTTCGCGATAGACACCTCTTACGCCAAGCGATTTGAATATTAACAACCCCTATCTAATAAGTCACTAGGAATATTAACGGAAGCCTGGTAGGAAGAGGTATTGATAACTACCCTACTATATTCAGAAAATTGCTCCTTATTTCAGATTAAGCCCCCCACAAAGAAGCTCTATTAGGAATAAGATTGTGATATCCCATAGGATAAGTTGGAATGAGTAAATAACTTTGTATTTTTTTACAGCAGTGCAACAATACATTGTATATGATTGTAGGCTATAATATTTTCTTCTGAATCCATTTTAGTATAACTTAGCGGAAGGTAGTATTGGCTACATGCTTACATAGAGTTAGGAGACCTTGCAATCACATTTCTGCTAGGTGCCGCATTAATTAGCTTGTAAACGCATTCAGTCAAGACATACTACAATTTCTCTTTTGTTATTAAAGCCGACCCCAGAGGAAATGCTTATTTGTCCATTGTAACACAATCCAATATGCCATATGACAGACACGTGCTGAGCACACCGTCCGCCGAGAGGACATTAAACCCTACACTATCTAGCTAGCTCAGCGTACAGACGCACTCGAGCGGAAGCCAGACACCTTGAGTTCAATTCCTGGCACTATTCACTCACACTCCAGATGACTGTGCATAAGTTTGCCTTTATTCTTTTTGGTTTTCCATACATTCATTCACGTATTGCGAAGCGTGCGACAGTAGAAAAACGAACTAATGATTTTAAAGATGTAAGCGTAGAATACACTCATAAGGTAGAATTCATTTTCCAGCAGTACATTTCAAACAGAATATTCAGTGAGCAAAGAAAACATCGTTCCCTCACGAAGTAACATAAGTGAGAAAGTAATCCAGTAGGAATTTATGAAAAACGCTGACAGATGGACGGCGATATCAGTATAGCATACATGCGTAAGCACGGACTTGGGAACAGCAGGGCAACATCGCAACGTACGACAATTGTATCAAGAGTATCATCGTTAGTATATTAGTAATAAGTATTAAGTATTTTTAAGTGAAGTTGATATTATAGATATCTTGAGCTGGCACAATGGTTCGCACAGCCTCAAGGACACGACGTTATTGATATCTTGCAGCAGGTCCAAGGGTATACCTCGCTTTGAGATAAGGGAAGTATTAAGTGAAGTTGAAGAAATATATTATAGATATCTTGAGCTGGCACAATGGTTCGCACAGCCTCAAGAACACGACGTTATTGATATCTTGCAGCAGGTCCAAGGGAGCACCTCGCTTTGAGATAAGGGAAGTATGGAGGAGATAAAGGAGATATTAACACACCTACGTTGATAACAAATGCCATTAATAAATAAGATTAATGTCCACACCGTGGCCCAAAGCCCGCAATTTACGCAAGCCAAATGCTTAAAAGTAGAAACGTCACACCCAGAGGGAAGTAATTAGTTACAGGTATATTGGTCAATATAATAATGACAACCGGCGACCGACGACTATCATTTCAGATTCAGGGACCTAGCCAACCCGCTGAACACGTAAGAAGTAGTCCACATATTAGAACGCTACTGAACTTTGAAAGGAAATAGCCAACCCTTTCACCTAGATGACGTTCGTTTTAATACCTTCGGGGAATTAATCCCTCCACGTTATACATCTTGTGGCGGTCAATTCAAACTTAATACATAATGAACTTAACGGCCGCTGGGACGCGTTCTGTATCGAAGTACGGACAGCCTGCCAACAGCCGATATCTTTATAGTATTCTTATAAGATATTAGGAGATATTTATATTAAAATAAACTTAATACATAATGAATTTAACGGTCGCTTGGACGCGTTCTGTATCGAATTACGGACAGCCTGCCAACAGCCGATATCTTTATAGTATTCTGATAAGATATTAGGAGATATTTATATTAAAATAAACTTAATACATAATGAACTTAACGGCCACTGGGATGCGTTCTGTATCGAAGTACGAACAGCCTGCCAACAGCCGATATCTTTATAGTATTCTGATAAGATATTAGGAGATATTTATATTAAAATAAACCCAATACATCATGGATTTAACGTCCAATGGAATGCGTCCTGTATCGAAGTACGGACAGTCTACCAACAGGCGATATCTCTTTGGTATTATGTTTAACATGAGGAGATAATGACACGTTTTATGATATTGTAGCATAGTAGGTAATCTGAAACCTACACCGCTGGACACATTTGCTGATTTTCTATATAAAGAGTGACACCACTTGGTTAAAATACATAATCACATGCATCCGTATTTTCTACGACAAGAAGGCAACAGGATATGTAAAAGAAATTAAACTATGCAACTCAGGCATAATATTAGTCATTCCATATAGAGCAACCCCATTATTTTTCTTACGGAGCAATGATAGGCATTTCAGTGAAGATACAGCCCTATTAATTTTATTAAGGAGCAAAGGTAGCCACCTCATTGAAGGCACACTTTAGAAAATTATCATGGCTGCGGATACACTCTAGAGAGAGCTTAAATATTTAAGTAATACCTTTAATATATATCGCCCCCCCCCCCTCTCCCTTCAATAGATTTTTTTCACCCTTGTCCAGGCATGTTATTCCACCTTACCCCATGTATATAGCATATTTAGCTAAGAAAAGGTAGCAATATTAGGTTTAGCATTAAGAATTAAGTTAGATAATATATCACCTCCCCCCCCCCTATATAACGTGGCAAGTTTTACAAAAGGGTCTTAAATACCATGTCATTAACAGTGTTATTTTTTCCAGGCAATATCACATGCCAATAATAAATGTCATTTTTTCAGATAATATTATCGTATTAATTTATATCTCCTGAAGTTCTATACAGTGCACAGAATTCCCAAGTTAGCCCGTAGAGGCAAAAAATAATTTCCAATTTCAATAACTTCCCGACGAAACAGTCGCCATTTTAACGATAATCCATTTAAACTTAACGAGCCAGTGTACACATAGTGCGAGTATCCTTACATAATGTCTGCATATCTATAGATTAAGGAGCGAATACGTAGCTTAACTCACGCTGAGAGAGTGCAAAAGTAATACATAAGAATTAATTCTCAGCTATAGCAAAGGTCTACGTCGATGTATAAGAAAGTCTTTTTTACAAATGTAAAGGATTCCAGGTCTACGAATTATAAGAGTATATACGCAGCTAAATGCTTAAGGAAGCATGTTGCAGTTTTACAACGACGCATATAGGACGTGGTCTAGTGTATGACCACAATAACCAATATGTCAATGAATACATATTGCACGTTAGTTTATAAGGATATTAGTATATATGTCATAATGCAGACATTAAGTGACGAGATTAACGCGTACGACGTAACGAACTTCAGTGAAAAAAAAAATAACGTTACCAGGGTGAACCAATCCCTCTGTACAAAACGTTAAGAGAGATTTCTGATTTCAGACTAATTATACGCTGTACAATCCTGTAATCCCCCAGTAGGACATTCATGCAGGATGCCCCCCGGACGAACGTGGCGCAAGACCAAAGTTCCAACACGCATGGCAGCAACACCAGTCAAAACCTACAAACCATACTAGAATGTCAGCCGATTTAGGCAGGAGCCTTCAGCTATTTCTTTCCAATACTTCAATGTTAATTTTTTCTCTTAATAACATAATTACATGTTTTTTTACGCACATAATCAAATAAATTTGACGGAATTTCACGTTTTCTAGGATATTTCTACAATTTTCATTTCTTTTATCATCCCCACGTTGTAAGGAGGTTAATCATAGTAGCGCACCCTCATAGCTATACTTGGCCTAGAGTACAATACACTATATTTTTTTCTCTCCCTTTCTTACACGCACTACAGAGGTCGAGTACTAGCTCACGAGGGCTCGCCATTACTTAAGCTCCTTACAGCATCATTTTTCATCGTAGGAAGATTACAGTTATGCATGCATCCTCGCGGCAGGGATCGGCTTGACGGCGTTGTACGCAAGTCACGCACTAGTCCGAGTACGGTGCTAATAATGTAAATTTCCTATGAGATTCCATTCAGGATATATCTTTAAACGTCATTTCTTTCAATTTATATCTCCGCTGAAATTCCATTTTTTATTTTTTTTATTCAATTTTAACAAAACAATGTCAACACTTTTATGCAAATTGCAACTCTGCCAAATAGGCAATACAGGTTATATCAATCATACAATATGGAATGTAGACAGATACAGAGAACTATCTGCTATGAAATGACTGTAAAACAAACCACCCCAACACTCTTGCCACGCCTTCCAACCCTTAGCACGGTGCAATTTCGCTCACCCTCCCACCTACGAAGAAGACCAGAAGCGACGAAGGACGATACGACGAATCGAAAACAAATTCACATCGACGAAAGGAAAGAAAAAGAAGAAGAAGAAGAAGAAGAAAGAAGAAAATAAAAGTTTCCGCCCCCACGTCTAGTCCAATAATCGAGGACGATTATTAAAACAGGGAGGCGACTTGTCCTAGCCCCAGCCCTTTATAAAAGGACTGTGCCTATAAATACATAAAATATAATCAGAAGTAACTACGTAAAAGACGACATGGCAACGCGACTACGGAGTAAGCCGTAGGTCATAGACCTAGGCTCCAACAGCAAGCACTTGGACAGGACACAGCGGACATTACACTCCCAACATACCGCTGAGTGGACTGACCAAGCACATTTTACCTATAAATAGAGGTACGGACACGCGCCGCGCTCTCTAGTTCTTAAGCTCTAGTCTCTAGCTCTCGAGCTCTCTAGCTCTCGAGCTCTCTAACTCTCTAGCTTTTGACGCTCTTAAACTAATTGGAACGTGGACTCTTCTGAACCTGCAGTTACAGTCTTACACTCTATCGGAGTTGTGCTACGCCGGACCGATATGGGGGCATCACCCCATATCGAGTCCCAACGCCACCAACATCATAGAAGACCGGGTGAGTGATAGCGTGCCTGCTTGACTCCTTTTTCCCCCTAGATTATTATTTCCATCCTCCCCTATTGCAATTGCCACTATTTAATAATAAACCCCCTTTTTGAACAGTCTAATGACTACCTTTTTATTTCGTTTAGGTTAAGAAACCCTTCCCCTTTAGATTAGTACCTAGTTTTTAGATCTCCATTGAACGCTGCCCTGCAGGAGGCGCTGCACAGCAAGCGTGCGGCCTACTAAGCCACGTAGAGGTAAGCTAGGTGAGTATTCCTCCCGCCAGTTCCCCTGTATGTAAATTGCTCTCTAAACGTGTCCGCAGTTCTTCATAAGACATCCTAGTAAATCCCCGTAGATGCAAGGATGCCCAACAATCAAAACATCCTTAACAAAGGCTGAAGGCACGGGGTGAATCCCTCTAAAACGGATCAGCTCAGCCCTCAGACCAATCAAACATCCTTAACAAATACTGGGAGGCGCGGGTTAGACAATCAAACACCCTTAACAAATGGTGGTTAAGGCACCAATCAAAACATCCTTAACAAATGGAGGGAGGCGCGGGTTAGAAACAAATCAAAACATCCTTAACACTATTCAAACACGGTGAAACAAATTGAACGAAATTTGGTACAGAGGTAGCACTAGCAAAGGGCATCTCAGTGCTATGTTATATATCGCCGCCATCTTGACGAAAACATAATGGTGGCCACCCAAATGTTAAAAGTTTAAATCAAATTACGACCAACCTAATCATCTGATCTCTACCAATTTTTGCAACTTTGTGTATGAATAATCTTTTGACCAAACTAGAAGGCCATCAACTCAATAATTTGAGGATGGCTGCCATGTTTGTGTGCAAATCGATTCCCCCTTTCTATTCAAACACGGTGAAATCGAATTGAACGAAATTTGGTACAGAGGTAGCACTAGCAAAGGGCACCTCAGTGTCATGTTTTATATTGCCGCCATCTTTACGGAAACGTAATGGCGGCACTCAAATGTTAAAAGCTTAAATCAAATTATGACCAACCTAATCATATGATCTCTAGTAAATTTTGCAACAATATCTTTATATATATAATTCTTCGACACGTGTGTATGTGACTGAACTCCTCCTAAACGACTGAACCGATTTTGATGGAATTTGGTATGTATAATAGGGTGGGTCCATGCATGGTTTAGATTCACAATCTGACCCGGCAGGTGGAATGAACACAATTTTAGAACCACAATTTACACACAATTTTAGAACCACAATATACAGTCAAAAACAGTCGTCATGGAAACCACTAGCCTTGGCCTTCGTGAAAGCTGATGTCTTTGGACGGTTTGTCTCTGCACGTTAGAGCCACCTGGTCGCAACCTGTGCAACTACCGCCATTACATATACTCTGCCCGTGGCGAAAAGTTGTGTTTTATACCAAAGGTGGCAGTGATGTCGAATTCTACTGTTTGTCTCTGCACGTTAGAGCGTGTCAAAGTCCCGTATGCGTACATATACCATTCATCCGATTGCCATGAAACTTGGGTGATATGTTGAGTGAGCTCCAGGGAAGGTGTTTGGCTTAGTAAATCCATTTTACAATAGATAGCGCACGAATAGATTCAACAAATGAGCGACGACGCGCAAAGCGTTTCAACAAGGTCCCGTATGCGTTCAAATACCATTCGTCCGATAGCATTGAAACTTGGGTGAGATATTGTGTACACTCAAAGGAAGGCTTCTGGCTTAGTAAATCAATTTCACATTAGGGAGCGTACGACTAGATTCAACAAATGTGTGACGACGTGCGAAGCGCTTCAACAAAATACCGTATAAGTTTATATTCCATTCATAGATTGAGATGAAACTTTTATGAGTTGTTGTGTACACTTAAGTGAAGCTTCTAACTTAGTAATCCATTTCACAAGAGGTTGCGCACGAGTAGATTTAACAAATGAGCGACGACGTGCGAAGCGTTTCATTAAAGTCCCGTATGCGTTCAAATACCATTCGTCCGATAGCGATGAAACTTGGGTGAGATGTTGTGTACACTTACGTGAGGGTTTCTAACTTATTAAATCGATTTTACAATAGGTCGCTCACGAGTAGATTCAACAAATGAGCAACGACGCGCGAATTTTTAATCAAAGTCCCGTATGCGTTCATATACCATTCATCCGATTGCAATGAATCTTGGGTGTGATGTTGTGTACACTTTCGTGAGGGTTTCTAAATTAATAAATCCATTTCACAGGAGGTTTCGCACGAGTAGATTCAACAAATGAGGGATGACGCGCGAAGCGTTTCAATAAGGTACCGTATGCGTTCAAATACCATTCGTCCGATTACGATGAAACTAGGGTGAGATGTTGTGTACACCCTACGCAAGGTTTCTGGCTTAATAAATCCATTTTATAATAGGTAGCGCACGAGTAGATTCAACAAATGTGTGACGGCACGCGAATCATTTCAACAAAGTACCGTATGCGCCCATATACCATTTATCCGATTGCGATTAAACTTTGGTGAATTGTTGTGTACACTCCAGGAAATGTATCTGGCTTAGTAAATCCAGTTTTTAATAAGTAGCGCACGAGTAGATTCAACAAATGAGCGACGGCGTGGGAATCGTTACCACAATGTCCCGTATGCGGTCATATATCATTCATCCGATTGCGATCAAACCTTGATGAATCATTGAGTACACGCCAGAGAAGGTTTCAGGCTTATTAAATCTATTTTACAATAGGTAGCGCATGAGTAGATTCAACAAATGAGTGACGACGCGCGAAGCGTTTCAACAAAGTCCCGTATGCGTTCAAATACCATTCGTTCGATAGCGATGAAACTTGGGTGAGATGTTGTGTACACTTACATGAGGGTTTCTAACTTAGTAAATCCATTTTACAATAGGTAGCTCACGAGTAGATTCAACAAATGAGCAACGACGCGCGAACTTTTAATCAAAGTCCCGTATGCGTTCATATACCATACATCCGATTGCAATGAAACTTGGGTGAGATGTTGTGTACACTTACATGAGGGTTTCTAACTTAGTAAATCCATTTCATAGGAGGTTTCGCACGAGTAGATTCAACAAATGAGCGACGACGCGCGAAGCGTTTCAATAAGGTCCCGTATGCGTTCAAATACCATTCGTCCGATTACGATGAAACTTGGGTGAGATGTTGTGTACACCCTACGGAAGGTTTCTGGCTTAATAAATCCATTTTATAATAGGTAGCGCACGAGTAGATTCAACAAATGTATGACGGCACGCGAATCATTTCAACAAAGTACCGTATGTGTCCATATACCATTTATCCGATTGGGATGAAACTTTGGTGAATTGTTGTGTACACTCCAGGAAATGTTTCTGTCTTAGTAAATCCAGTTTTTAATAAGTAGCGCACGAGTAGATTCAACAAATGAGCGTCGGCGCGCGAATCGTTTCCACAATGTCCCATATGCGGTCATATATCATTCATCCTATTGCGATCAAACCTTGGTGAATCATTGAGTACACGCCAGAGAAGGTTTCAGGCTTAGTAAATCTATTTTACAATAGGTAGCGCATGAGTAGATTCAACAAATGAGTGACGCCACGCGAATCATTTAAAGAAAATCACTTATGCGTTCATATGTCATTCATCCTATTCCGATGAAACTTTGATGAGTTGTTGTGTACACGCCAGGGAAGGTGTTCAACATGGTAAATCCATTTTACAATATTGGTAGCGCACGAGTAGATGTAACAAATGAGTGACGACGCGCAAAGCGTTCCAACGAAAACCTGTATGCGTTCATATACTATTCATCGATTGCGATGAAACTTTGATGAGTTGTTGCGTACACTTACGTGAAGCTTTGTAACTTAGTAAATCCATTTCACAGTTGGTAGAGCACGAGTAGATTCAACAAATGAGTGACAGCGCACGAATCATTTAAACCAAATCCCGTATGCGTTAAATGCCATTTATCCGTTTGCGATGACCTTTGGAGAGTTGTTGTGCACGCTCCAACGAATGTTTCTAAATTAGTTAATTCAATTCACGATAGTTTAGAGGCAGTTAACAGAAATTGAAAAAAATATTGTGCATCCAAAATCACTTCAAGAAACTAAGTTACAATACTTTCTTTGATTGGCAGGACAACGTCTGCCGGGTCAGCTTGTACCTTTATAAAATAAGCATCTTTTGATCAAACGACAAGGTCATCAGCCCAATAGTTTGCAGAAAGCGGCCATGTATGTGTGCAAATTGATTCACCATATTAATTCAAACACGGTGAAACCGAATTGAATGAAATTTTGTACAGAGTTAGCACTAGCAAAAGGCACCTCATATTCATGTTTAATATCCGTATAATACGTTGTATTTCAACAAGCTACTAAACCGACGTTTAATTATACTCCTTGAATAGGACAAAGAGTTATAACAATACCCATACATTTAGGAGAAAGTAGGCTATATGTTCTTTACTGAACATCTTATTTAAAAAGCAATACAAAATATTACTGGTGGAGTTTTGTCATCTAGTTTGGATGCAGATAAATTCCCACAAAGTCTTTCACTGTGTTGTGCACATGTGGTCTCGGAACGAAATAACATGTGTTTCGCAAGATAGTCGAACCTTTTGAATTCCTTGTAACCGGTGATACAGTAAGGTTATTTCTTCCCCAAGTGAACACGATGATGTTTACTCAAATTAGAGCGCGAGATGGATCGCTTTGGGCACAACAAACAATCATGTGGTCTCTCCCCTGAGTGAACGACAAAATGTTCCACGAGCTCTGTTTGCCATGCAAATGACTTCTCACAAGTGCTACAAGTGTATTCCTTCACTCCAGTATGAACAACGCTGTGCTTCTTGAGGTCACTGCTCTGTGAGTAGCCTTTATTGTACACCGGGCATATGTACTGCATGTGCACCGAACGGTGTCTTTCTAATTATTGATGCATTGTTTTATTGGTTACTGCATGCGAATTTACCTAGGTATTTCCACTCCTGCCTCATCATTGCTGTTCTTGTCCATTGTTTTCCTCCCCATTTTACGAACATGTCTGCTCACGTAGACTTAATTAATTGCGATGTTTAGGAATTTCACTTATCACAAATAAATATAAAATATTCAGATTATACAAGTTCGTAAAAAATTGAGTAACATGTCAATCTTATTTACAGAGGATATTATTCACTTCTATGGTTGTTGCTTTATGTTGATGCATTTTAAATATGTTAACCTGTGTTCTATTGAATCATTAGCGGCTTCGGTGGCGTAGTTGGTAGCATGCTGAACTGCTGTGCCCAAGGCAGCGGGTTCAAACCCGCTGGAAGCCTTCGGATTTTTAAGAGCGTTTAAATCTTTCAGTGTGCCTTCCTTCAGAGGGGAAGTAAAGCCAGCAGTCCCATGTCACAGATTTATGGCATTCAAAAGACCTTCCATTAATTAAACTTGTGTGATGATAAAATCTGTAGGTTAGATTTCGTTGAAACGCTCTATCAAAGTTCCAACGTTCACCACTAGGTGTCAGTTCATGGGAAGCTAATGCTCAAATCCTAAGAAGCACTGCTTTAGCCCTATCGTATTCTGTTGCCGAATACTGCTGTTCAACCTAGATTAATAGTGCTCACACAAGGAAAATAGATGTCCAGCTCACCCAAGCAATGCGTATAATTACAGGTTGTATTCGGAGCACGAACACTCTTTGGCTGCCTGTTCTCTGCAAGATTCCTCCTTCACCCTTGAGAAGATCAGAGGCACTCTTAAAAACATGGAAGAAAATCCATCGGAATCCCTATTTGCCCATTCATCAAGATAATCCACGAATAGTACACCAACGTTTGAAGTAAAGGAAACCACCATGGCGCACAGCAGTTCCCCTTGAGTGATCAACCTTTAATGTGAATGACTCTTGGAAGGTCCAGTGGGAGCATTCTTCAGTAACCAACAAACATCCAGTAGGGAACCCCTTTGAACTGGTACATGGATTTGATCTTCCCAGACGCCAATGGAGGATCTTAAATCGGACAGGACAGGGCAGGACTGGGCAGATGTGCGAGTTCACTGCATAATTGGGGCTGGTCTAGCTCTGCAGTTTGTGACTGTGGTGCCTCCTTACAGTCAATCCATCACACTGTCGCTGACTGCCCTCTCCGAGCTTTCCATGGAACGTTGACGGATGTCCATCAAGCTTCAGTTGAGGCCGTTGAATGAGTCAGGAATCTTGACCTGAACTGTGAGATTGTATGAACTTGTGTGTGCACATTTTCTTTGTATGTATTGTACATATATTCATCATACGATAAATAATAATAAATACATAAAAAAGGTGTCAGTCACGTCTGCTAGCGAAAGTTGGAACTACTTGAAATTGAATGGAACTTGTAGCTCACCCCATGGGTTTCCGCATTGAAGCAGCTATGCCTCCGGCGAGCCTAACAAGGCCTCGGAAACTCCCGGCACTAACAGCCATACGTTAAATAAATAAATAAATCAATATTGAATTATTATTGTGACCAGATTCAATAATGATGTCGACACTATTAGCCTACTTTCGATATTTGCAAAAAAATGAAAGTAGACTTATGAGATCTACATATGGTCAAAAATTGTGTGACTGTGTGTGAGTGTGTGTACTCAGAATGTCTGTCTCCCCCTATCAATTCGAACACGGTGAACCCGATTTGAACGAAATTTGGTACAGAGGTAGCACTAGCAAAGGGCACTCCAGTGCCATATTTTATATCGCTGCCATCTTGACGAAAACGTAATGGCGGCCACCCAAATGTTAAAAACTTGAATCGTATTACGACCAAACTAATTCTGATCTCCACCAAATTTTGCAACATTATACCTTTATGTATGAAGAATATTTTGAACAAACTACAAGGTCATCAGCCCGATACTTCGCGGAAGGAGGCCATGTATGTGTGCAAATAGATTCCCCTGATGTATTCAAACATGGTGAAACCGAATTGAACAAAATGTGGTACAGAGGTAGCACTAGCAAAGGACACCTCAGTGTCATGTTATATATTTTCGCCATCTTGACGGAAACGTAATGGCGGCCGCCCAAATTTTAAAAGCTTAAATCAAATTACGACCATCCTAATAATCTGATCTCTACCAAATTTTGCAACAACATACCTTTGTTTGGGAAGCATATTTTGACTAAACTACAAGGTCATTAGCCCAATAGTTACCAGATGGCGGCCATGTATGTGTGCAAATCGATTCCCCCTATCAATTCAAACACGGTGAAACCAAATTGAATGAAATTAGGTACATAGGTGGCACTAGCAAAGGACACTCCAGTGTCATGTTTTATATTGCAGCCATCTTGACGGAAATGGCGGCCACAAAAATGTTCAAAGCTAAAATCAAACTACGACCAAACTAATCATGTGATCACTACGAAATTTTTCAACATTATACCATTATGTATGCAAAATCCTTTGACCAAACTACAAGGTCATCGTCACAATAATTTGCAGATGGCGGCCGTTTATGTGTGCAAATTGATTCCCCCTATATTTTCAAACACGGATAAACTGAATTGAACGAAATTTGGTGCAGTGGTATCCCTAGCAACGGGCACCTCAGTGTCATGTTTTTTTTTATCGCCGCCATCTTCACGGAAACGTAATGGTGGCCACCCAAACGTAAAAAGCTTAAATCAAATTACGACCAACCTAATCATTTGATCTCTACCAAATTTTGCAACAACATACCTTTTTGTAGGAAGTAACTTTTGACTGAACTACAAGGTCATCAGCCCAATGGTTTGCAGACAGCGGCCATGTATGTGTGCAAATTGATTACCCATAACAATTCAAACACGGTGAAACCGAATTGAATGAACGTTTTTTACAGAGGTAGCACTAGTGAAGGGCACCTCATATTCATGTTTAATATCCGTATAGCTCGTTGTATTTTAACAAGCTACTACAACCAATATTCAATTTATTATACTCCTTGAAAAGGACAAAGAGTTATAACAATACCCATGCATTTAAGAGGAAGTAGGCTATATGTTCTTTACTGAACATCTTGTTTTGTTAATTATGTTCTAAATCAACCGTTTTTACTTAAATTGGTGGCCAATTGCGTGTGGTTATAATGCACAATTTATACACAGCACTAAAATGGAAAAATATTATTTAAACATAGCTGTTATACGACACGTGAGTTCTATCCGTCCGCTCCAGTTCACTACTCAGGAGTTATGAACATTGAAAATGATTAACAGAGAACAGAAATATTTTTAGCTGCAAGTTGTTGTTTCAATTCTCAGTCTCTTGATGACTATTCATGTTTTTGTGGATTGCCTCGATCGGTGTATCACCTTATATTTGAGTGGCCTGTTTTTGAAACGGAAAGATTCTATTTACAATGCCACCTTAATAGCTGTAACCTGGAACTTTCAAAGCCGCTGTACCATATTTTCAAGAGACAGTGCTGTTTAGGACAATTTCTCACTTTCATCTACAACATTTTTTGTAAACTATATTAGTAATATTTGTATTAGCTTTGTTTTTAATCTAGAACCCTAATGTACCTCTGGGAAAATAGGGTTCTTGTATTTTTTGGATATTTTATAATTATAATAATAAACATTTCTCCATGCCTCCCTGTCCTGAGCTAATCGATTCATCTCTACATAGCTAACACACCCTACATCCGAGGCAATCTGTTTAACATGTTCTAACCTTAGTTTACCCCTACAGTTCTTGTCCTCGACCCTTCCTTCCATAACTAAGCTAGCTATTCCTGGGTGTCTTAGTAATTGACCTACCAACCTATCTCTTCTCTTCATTAGCAGTCGCCAGAAATATCTCTCCTCTCCCACTCGTCTTAATACCTCTTCGTTTGTAATTCTTTCTATCCATCTGATCTTCATCATTCTCCTGTAACACCACATTTCAAACGCTTCAATTCTCCTCTTTTCTGCTGCACCAATAGTATAAGCTTCACTTGAATATAGTGCCACACTCCAGACAAAGCCTTTCAAAAATGACCTCCTAATGCCTAAATCTATATTCGATGTCAACAGATTCCTATCTTGTAAAAATGCTTTCCTTGCCTGAACCAACCTACTTTTTATATCCTCTTTGCTTCGTCCATCACTGAAAAGGTGGAAATCGCTGAGTGTAAGATGATCTAACAGTTCCCAACCAAACTTCTGCAGAACAGTTGATCTTGCTCACAGCGTTTTCCACCTTTCCCTGCACCTCAAACAATTCCTGTTCACACTGACGAAGAGCTGATGACGTATATCACTCGCTGGTTCCATTTGCAGGCGCAGACTTCTATGACACTGGACTACAAAGTTGACACAACGCTATGGCAAGTGTCTCAATTCGTTTGGTGCTTATGTCGAAAAATATCTGACACATTACTGTACCTGTGCCCAATAATGTTTGGCATATAACTATGTTCTCTTTTTTTTATAGGGAATTTTGCTTTCTGGATTTGCCTCGTATATACGAGGGCAACTCAATAAGTATCTGCAATTTTGCTCTAAGTGTCGTTAGGTAGCTTGCCACGGTGGGTGAGTGGTTAACGTGTCGGACTACCAATCCCAAGCTTGCAGGTTCGCTTCGGGCCGTGGTAAAATATTTTTGAAAGGTGACAAAAATCACGACATGCATGTCATAGGTTGTTGGCATGTTAAGCAACCCATTTGAATACAGTAGGCAGTGTTCATAATGGCAAAAATAATCTCGGGATTTTCCGCCAACACAAAGTTCCTCATTCTCTACTAGAAAGCGCTAGAGTGTCAAGGAGCTTAAATATCTAACGTCCTTGTCTTTCATAGCGTTCCAAGGAACGACGAAATTCGACATGCAAGCTGCCGTCTGGGTGTCAATTGACAACGCTTGGACCCGGCTCCGAGGCCATATGATATTTTTATTATTAAGTCGTTAGGTTGGCTGTATGGCGTTGTATGTACACCAGCCGCTAGATAGCACCGTTGTCCACGTCTGTGGTAGGATTCAGCGTTATCAGATCAGTAGGCTACAGCTTGCGCTGTTGCGACGTAAATATGGCCGCACCCCTCTGCACTGAGGAAGAACAGCGTTCCCTAATCCTTTTTTTAGTGGTCTGTGGGCGTACCAGGATCGGAAATTCATAGAGACTTATAAAAGGAATTTCTAAAATGCGTTGAGTCATGTTACAAGATTGCTATTTGGACCTGCAGCAAGTGCACAGATCGGAGGTTTGAATCCCGGCACGGACAGTGGCCATCGTGACTGTGGGGTTTCCCCGGGTTCCTCCATATTCTCTATAAGCAAAGCATTGTCCCCGTATTGTGCTGAATGTTATCCAGCACCTTATACTGTACACGTTTCCTTGTGAATATTGTCTGGTAGTCCGAGTACTTATTGACTTGGCTCCGTATTTTGGATTTTTTTTTAAGGCTATGATAAATGAGAGCCCTAATGCAGGCTTCACACATTACATTTCAGTGTAGCGGGTTTCCATATTTCAGGCTGTAATAAATTGATTGCAAAATACTTCTTGACTTGCCTACGTATCTTAATCACATGTAATGTCTTCAGTTTGTTTCGGATATTCCAGTAATTGGCATTAAATTGTGTTTACCGACTATCCACATGGATAGTACAAAACTAAAAACGTCCCTCAAACTAACACATTTATGAATGTGGTGTTGGTGTCCCTCATATGAAGGTAAACTGTGTGCCCGATTTCACATTCATTATTATGAAAATGTGTTATTGCCAATATCAGATTTGTGTGAATATTTGGACTTTTCAGTCAATGTAATCAGTTGTTGGTAAATATGCATTCCTTTCTGCTCTGTGTATCCGTAAATAAACAGACAGCGAGTTAACCTCGACAGAGCGTGATTTTGATGTAATTACTCAGTTAACAGAGCTACATAATTCATTACCAGCATGGATATGTGAGTATCACTGTGTTCCAAACCAGAAAATTGAATTATTCGTTATTTAGACCACCGATCCGATTTAGTGCGCTGTACCACACAGTGTATAACTCGCAGTGACGTACTAAAGCCTTCATTGCACTTCCAGGTACTCGTTTATTATTACAATCATAGAGCCCACTGTTCTTATCGACACAGTCCTGAATCGGACAATGCACATTATCAGTGGTAGGTTGTAGGATCGAATACAGGCGCAGCCAGTTGGCATTTGAGGGTGCGCAAATGATAAGAAAACGTGTTAGTGCATTAACTGGCACGTTAAAGATCCCCTACGGGGCAACCTTCTGGCACCCTGGCGTCTCTAAAAGCCTCAGCAGTTAAGGAGGATATAAAACCAATAACATTATCATAATATTATTTCAGTAGTATAGATCCCTCCTGCGGCGCTCACAAGCGACCGATAGTGACAAATGAGCATTCAAATGAAAGAGAATAGACATTAGCACTGACGAATTGCACTCTAATTTCATAAATATCTATCATTTCTCTAAAAAGTGACTTTAAAAATGTACGAAGTGTGCGATTTTCAGATACTGTTGCTGTAGGAAAATACGCTCCATAATTGCTCTCCACTTCACATTTTGGCCGCTGTGGCGCCTGTTACATGTCATTTTAACATTCTGAGGTCTTTCCTTCATCATTTTGCATGGATTTCAGAAACAGTAAATAAAAGGAATGAGTAAGGTACTCAAATCGTATAATTTCATAAATATCGAAATACTGGTGAGTGTTACAGCTAAGCTGTCAATCAATGGACTCAGCACACAAATGACATTAGCAGTGACGAATTGCATTCTAATTTCAAAAATATAATTTTTTGTAAGAAGTGTGTGATTTGCAAATATAACAACCTTTCTCCTTAAGTCTCTCATTATAAACCTATTGGGGAAAGTGTGGTTTATGAACATGCGAGATTTCTCACACGGGTCCGCTAGTTATTATTATTATTATTATTATTATTATTATTATTATTATCATTATTATCCTGGGGCGATACCCATTTACATCCTGGCCAAGGAAAGGCGCCGTATATACTGCGCAAAGAAGAGCATTCTAAGATTCGCATGAAGAGGGAGGAAAGAGACAGATCTCTTCTGGAATGGCAGGAAGAATGGGAACGTGAACATCGTGGCAGGTGGTCCGCTAGGCTCATCAAGCAACTGAAGCCATGGCTGTCGAGGGAACATGGTGAGGTTAATTATGACATTACCATGTTTCTCTCTGGCCATGGTTATTATGAAGGATACCTCTATCGAATGGGAATATCACCGAGTTCACGGTGTCGTTATTGTGATGATCAATGGGATGAAGTTCAGCACAAGTTTTTTGCATGCTTGAGGTGGAGAAATCTTCGAAGGCTTCTGGAGACAAAAGTTGGAGTCATTACACCAGACAATGTGGTGGATGAAATGCTCAGCAGCAGGGAGAGTTGGGCACAGATTGCTGTCTACATCTCTGAGCTGCTGAAAACAAAAAAAGAGGAGGAACCGAGAAGATTGGTTGCTGAAGACAGTGAAGATGATGATGAGTAATTTCATTATCATCACGTTAAATGAAATTGACTTAGACCTCTGGTCGTAACAGTGGCTCCACCCTGAAGTAAGGCTGAACAGACAGTTCCGGGGTGGCCTTAAGCTATATATAGGGTGTGTGGGGTTTCAGTAGGTAAGAATCCTGCACAGTTGTACGTCCGGAAGCTTACAATCTGTCTTTTGAAGATTTCCCCACGGTTTCCCTAGAAAAAAATATATTATTATTATTATTATTATTATTATTATTATTATTATTATTATTTTGTTGTCGTTTACCCTCCAGGTTGGTGGAACCCACGGACTCAGCGAGGGAACTCACCACTACCGCCTCTACGGGCAGTGTCCTAGAGCTGGGAACATCGAATTGGAAGGGATACAACTGGTGAAGTGGGATTGGCATCTCGCCCAGGCGGCCTCACCTGCAAAGCGAACAGGGGCCTCACGAGGGAAGGTAAGGGATGGTTAGGATGGATAGGCAAGGAAGAGGGAAGGAGGCGGCCGTGGCCTTGAAGAAGGTAACATCCCGGCATTTGCCCGAAGACGAAGTGGGAAACCACTGAAACCACTTCGAGGATGGCTGAGGGGGAATCGAACCCCCTCTACTCATATGGGCCACCCGAGGTTAAGTAGATCCCGTTCCAGTCCTCGTACCACTTTTCAAATTTCGTGGCAGAGCCGGGAATCGAACCCAGGACCTCCGGGGCGGCAGCTAACCATGCTGACCGCTACGCTACGGAGGCGACATTATTATTATTATTATTATTATTATTATTATTATTATTATTATTATTATTATTATTTCTCGTCTTGGCCTTCTATGGACCACACTTTACCTTATGTTTTGCCTTCTCTGCCAGTATATTCTCATCCTTTCTCCTACTTCCCTCTTCTCTTCTTCTGTGTAGGTTCTTCTCTTTGCCACTGGCTCCTTCCCCGTCTCCTGGAAACCCCTGTACTCTTAAATTAGTCGTCTAAATTTCTCCCTCACTGCTATGTCGTCTTCTTGCACCCCTATCTTGGCTAGGTACGTTCTCATTTCTCGAAACCATTTGAGGACTGTCTTTCTTTTGCTGAGAAATTCGAAAATTATTTTTGTCAGTCTGTTGCCCTCCATTCTCAGGGGAGTCCATAGAACTGTAATCTCCTCTTCTTCATAAGTTCAACCACACTTTCAGTTTTCTGGTACAATTGTTTGGTCTTAGTCTTCTCTCTCCATCTTTGGGCCCAGGATTTTCCTGAGCATTTTCTCTCTTTTTTCCTGACATTTTCAAGCCCACATTTCCCAATCATGTCCAACATTTCTACATAATACAGACATTCGGAGAGCCTCCGTGGCTTAGGCGGCAGCACGCCGGCCTCTCAACGCTGGGTCCATGATTCAAATCACGGTCACTCCATGTGAGATCTGTGCTGGAAAAAAACGGAGGCAGACAGGATTTTCTCCGGGTACTCCGGTTTTCCCTGTCAAAATTTCAATCCAGCAACACTCTCCACTATCATTCCATTTCATCTGTCATTCATTTAATCATTACCTAAGAGGAGTGCGACGAGCTTCGGCAGCCGGCACATCTCATATCCTCGCCGCTAGATGGGGGCTCCATTCATTCCATCCCTGACCCGGTCGGATGACTGGAACAGGCTGTGGATTTTTTCACAGACATTCGGATTTGACGACTGTGACAAGGTGTCTTCGTTTATCCCCGTAGGGTAGCACTTTCTTGTTCATTGGTACAGTAACATCGACTCTTCTTTTCTGGTTGCCTGTGCTGAGCCATACCGAACCACCAAGACTAAGGGGATATTACCATCTGATCCGTGAGTTGACAAAAATGTCAGTGAAGGTAGCTCTCCCAATTCATGAAGACATTCTTTAAAAAGTGACAGTCAGTATGAAAGACTAGACTTTGTATCATTTTAAATGCTACAAATGCTGAAAAATGCTAGAAAGGCAGGACTCTTGACATGTTAGAAAATTACCTGCATAATACTTATCTTGCTTTATAATATTTTACCTTGTTTCAAATTACTCGCGAACGGCAAGTGCAAACCAAGGGCAAAGTAAGGTCAAGCGCGCGGGATGCCGTCACGCTCACCAGAACGCGCGGGGACGTGCCTCTTCCATCCAGTCTAAAACACGTATAGTGGGCGATGTATTGAAGATAGAGATATGCTCTCGCGGAATTTGTGTAGAACTTTTCATGCTGACCAATTCATACGCTCATAGTATATTGATATGTTTTATCGGTTTGCCCAGCGTAAGCTTAAGAAGCGCATGGACGCCAAATTTGTTTTCGACTTTTTCACCGAAATCTTTACTGCTTGGCTTCCTTTGATCAACATAAATTATTTTCTACAGAATCTTTCCTCGAGATATCCTTTACAGAATGGTGAAAACCGCAACAAAATCTATCCAGTGGTTCTCGAGATTACCCGTGACATCCAAGAATCGGGGCTTTTGTCTTATACTAACGAAGTAGAGATTGTCGGGGAACACATGCACCAAGGAGTACTATGACGTCACACACCTCGGTGCATCTGGGTACATTTCGTCCCGTCACCGTAACGTAACGCCAGATCCCAGCGTAACGACGAAGTCGACAAGATCATTTAAAATGATAAAATTTGGTCGTTTGAAATAACGTTCTCCGTCTGGGATTAAAACCCAGGTGTTGGTTAGGAAAGGGTTTTACGTTGCATCAGAACGGCAACAGGAGTGGAACAACGCAGCTCCGAAGAAATGGCGATCACTACTTTGTACTCAACATCCACCAGTAGGTTTTGATCTGCCACGTAAATCGTGGGTTGCCCTCAACAGGGTACGAACCAACCATGAGCAGTATGGCTAATTGCTGTTTAAATGGGGCATGAAAACGTCACCCAACTGTGACTGTTGTGCGCCGAGACAGACCATCCATCACATTGTTACAGAGTGTTGTAACAGAGCATACTTGGGACCGCTGGAAGACTTTGTGCAAGCCTCTACAATTTAGATTTAAAACTTTAAATTTATCATGTGCCCAGTTGATTGTTTTCAAGATGGGTATGGTTTGTAATATGTTATACTAGCATTACCCGTCGCGGCTTCTCCCGCGAATATTCTAGTTGTAAAGAGTACACTTAGCAAAATCTCAATCATGAATGCTATGACTGATTTATCCTTGGTATGAATAATCAGACTTTATCACTTCAGCTAAGTTACTGGTGCAGTGGTTAGGAGTTTGTCATTCCTTCATAGGAATATCAGAGCGAAGTTAGTTTTCTGGGAATATCTCAGACACTGTTAATTTAAGGGCCTTTAAATGTGGTTTTCGGAGACCCTTTATAGTCGGGTGAAAAAGATCTTTCGTACCACACTCACACGTGAAAATTGGGTGAAAAAATTCTAGAGTGCCCCTTGACTCCCTTAAGCGCATTATACTGTATGTATTGATGAATTTTACAGCTTAATTTGGTTCAGTGATAACCTTGTAAATATACATGTTTTAAGGTATTTATTTAATTGTAAGGCATTTAAAGAGTAAGTGAGTGCGTTTCGCTTACGCATTGGGTTATGCTGAACTTGTAGGTACCCCATATGTGTAGGTTGGTGTTAATGGGACTTTATTTTCGGTACAAAACTGGAATGGGATCTTAGAAGAATAATATAGGGAGGGATATTTTGTGTACAGTTGTCCGGAAGTGGCGTACGTTTCCCCCGCCCTCTTTTATTTTCAACATTACGATGGTTATGTTTGAATGTTTGATATACACAGTTACCTTGAAGTATTAAGAGTCTTAAGCATCGGTATGAGCACCATCCTTGTCGTAACACAGCGGAATTCTTCCAAGACAATGTTAATGGACATTCTTACCAGAAGATGCTTAATGAGTGGTTGGTGCTGCAATTGCAAGAAAAATTGTATCGAAGACACTGTTGTCTTACGACAGGATGGATGTGCAAGTATCTGAATCACACCTTTCCTGGCCGGTGGATTGGAAGAAGTTACCAGCCCCCATTGCCTGGCCTCCAAGAAGTCCCGATCTGACGACACAGACTATGCTCTCTGAGGTTTCACAAAGCAACAAGTAAGAAACACTCGATATCACACAACCCAGGAATTACCAGCACCTGTGGAACACACCTTCACCTTCGTGACTCCGGAGTATCGCCGCAAAACATCTGCGAAAAGATGACGCAGAATTCAGCGGTGCTACGTCAAGGATAGTGCTCATACCGATTTTTATGACTCTTACGACTTCAAGGTAACTGTGTATATCAAAAATTCAACAACCATCATAATGTTGAAATAAAGGGAGAGGGGAGGGGGGGGGGGTCGCCTACTTCCGGAACACCCTGTACTCTTTGCCATAAGCATAATAACCACCATAGAAGTACACAACGAGTCAGTGGAACTCCTTGCCAAACAGAGCATTACGGATGGACAATTTGAGGCTATTCGTTTACAATATTCTGATTTTCTTCCGTCGATTTGTCGCCGAGTTCTTCAAGCCTGGACATCAGATTGGACCATGTTTCAAAGGGATAGAGGGCTTTACGATGCCACACATAAACTATCCATACCAAATAGATCATGATTTCAAGACATACACGTGAGTGGTGACGAAAGTGAGAAACCATGAAAACCATCTTCAGGACGGCCGAGCTGGGATTCAAACCCACGCTCTCCTGATGACAGCAAGGCAAGAGGTAGCGCGGCAGCGGTGCAATTGACTAAATAATTTATTATTAGTTAACCGTCGTTTGAAACTTCTATACTTTTATAGTTTGTCATGAATGTAGTCGTGAAAATCGAATTCTTGCTATCCAGCACAAAGTGGGTGACAATGACTTGCTTAGTGTGACGTGACAGTCTGGGGTGGGGTAGATGTCCCGGACCTCGAAATAAGGTATTATTCTGAAATTTACCTTGAGGGTGTGTAGAAAAACCCTGGTAAAAATATCTCAGCATGGTTGGTTGGTTCCTTAGTTTAAGGGCTCCGACAACGTGGTCATGTAGCCCCGTGTACGTTGGGTGTATGTAGAATTTGTCTGATAACCGATGTTAATTGCGATGGCTGTATTAGTGTGTGTTACCTGTTTTAAATCAAGTAAGGACTGCACTCAGTAATTTCAAGTAGTTCCTACTTTTGCTACCAAATGCTACCGACCACGACACCTAGCTTGCGAACTTGGCTACTAGATGGCATCGCAGTCAGTACCTGGAAGCGAACGTTGGTACTAATTGAGCGTTATCAATTCTAACCTGCATATTTTGGTTTCACACAAGTGTAGTTAGTGGAAAGTTCTTTTTCATGCTATAAATCTATGACATGGGGCCACCGGATTTTCTTCCCCTCCAAAGGAAAGCATACTGAGGGATTTTAATGCTCTTAAAAATCCGACGACTTCAGCTTGGTTTGAACCCGCGACCTTGGAAAGCTCTCAGGATAGTCACTTTCAGAGGCAGGATTAGAACTTCCGATCCCCGGATTTGCCACAACTTCCCATCACGGTCATGGCGTACGAGTTAACACCCTCGGCTACTCAACGTGGTTTGCTAAAGAAATAGCACGTGTGCTACCCATAGACCACGGGGCCGGCTAGATATACACTTGCCATGAGAATGAAAAGTGCTTCTGCTGAGAGGATATATTAGGCCCCTTAAAACAACAATTATCATCATCATCATCACCATCATCTGTATCGTCAATCAAAATGGTTTGTACTATATACACAATACTTGATTTAATACTTTGAAATCTTTGTCATCAATGTGGTCATGGAAATCCGATTCCGAGGTCACATTTTTAGCCTACTTTCGATTTTTGCAAAAAATGAAAGTAGACTTATGAGATCAACACAGAGCGAAAAAAGTGTGTCTGTCTGTGTGTGTGTATGTGTGTGTGTGTATGTGTGTGTGAGAGTCTGTGTGTGTGTGTGTGTGTGTGTGAGTGTGTGTACTCTGAATGTCTGTCCCCCCCTATCAATTCAAACACGGTGAATGCGAATTGAACGAAATTTGGTACAAAGGTATCACTAGCAAAGGACACCTCAGTGTCATGTTTTATATTGCCGCCATCTTTACTAAAACTGAATGGCGGCCACTCAAACGTTCAAAACGTAAAATCAAATAACGACTAACCAAATCATCCAATCTCTATCAAATTTGGTAACAACATATCTTCGTATAGGATGCGTCTTGTGACCAAACTACAAGGTCGTCCGCCATACCATTTCAGGATGGCGGCCGTGCGAATTATGCAAACTTTATAATCCATATCATGGGACCCACCAGTTCCGATTATCGAGCCGAGAATCGTTTTAACTGTTCTAAAGGAAGAGGCACGTTCGAAATTAAAAGTATATTTTGTAATACTATAGTGCAGACGTGATTTTAAAAAGCTGAGCCGATTCAGTAATAAGACAAGATGGCAGCGGATATCTTGTGCCTGACTTATATTTCACTAATTTGAGTATTGCATGCAATATAGCGTACGGATACAAAATAAATAAACGTTGTATGAAATGCTTTATATATAAATAATATACTCCAGTGATGAAATCGTTTAGTATAAATCATTATTTGCTAACAAGTTCTATGTAAGTCATTTTATATAGAACGATATTCGTTGACACAATTAGCTCAGTGGTAGAGCGTTAGACTATCGCTCAAATGCCTATGGTTCAAACCCGATCAGAGCTAGGTATTTTGCTTGAAATGTTATATGTTTATTGTTTTGTAATGACTCAGATGTTTTAAAATTAAGCGTTATATTGTGCATATTATGGTGTAAAATATATATTTAATTAAAACATAATTCGCCAGCAGATTTACTCGAGACATCTAGCTGCCAAAAAGGTAACTGCACTCTGACCTACTTATTAACTTCCAGATTTTATTGAAAAGTTTCTTCATCTGGCCGCTAGAATGCACTCGCTCTGTTAGGATTATATTGTTCGATATTTCACCACTAGATGTCACGACTAGTCTACGTGGGGCTCCATTGATTACTATACCATTGGCATTCTATGCGCATCGAATTTGAAGAATGACAAGATGATACTACGATACATTTTTACTTTTTATTTTAAAGGGTTTGTAACAGCCTATTGTGCGTTATTTGAAAATGTTAATTGAAGTAAAGAACAAAACGATTTCACATAGTATCTGAACTCTACCGTTGGTGCTAGTTCAGGATATTAATTAATACTTTTATTTCAGCCAAATAGCAATCGAAAATATCCACATAGTTGGTATACACACGTCTCTGTAGGGTCATGGAAAGATTTGTTAATTCAATTAGGGTTGTGAAAGTCATACGCAGCCAGACGTGTAAAGACATGCCTCAACTCAAAGTTGGATGTTGCCCGCGTCAGGCCGATTATGTAATAATAATAATAATAATGTTATTGGTTTTACGTCCCTTTTAACTACTGTTGCTTTTAGAGACGCCGGGGTGCCAGAATTTTGTCCCGAAGGGGATCTTTAACGTGCCAGTAAATCTACTTACACGGCTCCCTCGCATTTGCGCACCCTCAAATGCCAGCTGACTGCGCCAGGATACGAACCTGAAACATACGGTCCAGCAAGCGAGAACGTTACCGCTGAGCCACGCCGCCAGTCCGGTCGATTATGTCTCCAGATCCATAACATTCTTTAGTTACTTCTTATCTTTCTTTCTTCAATGATGGTAGCAGTTTTTATCTAGGTTGTGGCGTTTGGTAGAGGTAAATCGTTTCTAAGGTCTTCAACAAAGAATAGTTCTATTATACTCTTTGATAATAACAACGAGTTATAACTATACTCATACATTTAGGAGAAAGTAGGCTATATGTTCTTTAGTTAGTTAGTTATTGTTGTTTTAAGGGGCGGAACTACGAGGTCATCTGCCCCTATATGTTCTTTACTGAACATCTTGTTTCCGAGATAAAACGAAGTACTGAAACTCAAAACATACAAAGATAGATATATGATTTTACTCGTATAGAAGATAGATAAGCTCCATTATAAAATGACGTAATAAAAGCAGGCTATCGAAATGTTTCCGTACTTAATCTTCATTGCATGCTCCCGCCCAAGAGCGCTGGCATGTTTTTAAACAAAACATATCTCTCTATTCATATTTCCAGGAAAGATTTAGGATTTATGGTGATGGGGCTTCATGAGAAATTTCTTGAGAACATCTGTGGAAGCCATCTCTACAATATTACGTTGCGAAGTTAGATACAGGATATACAGTACTGTATCCATATCATTAACTTGCCTGTGAAATTAATGGAACTTCAAGGAGTATTTATCATCTTTCTCCTTGAGCGCTCTAGCTTACAGAAAACGAGCCCTAACCCACGAAGCCAAGCCGATCTACGTAACATAAATTCGACCTGTTGAAAGGCTTCTATGAAGAACTCTTCGTTCGGTGACAAGAACTCTTGTTGTAGTTGTTGTTGTTACATTTAGATATCACCGTGCAAGTGTGAGTTATAGGGCGCGGTTGGTTTCCAATATTTGCTCTTTTGCCAAAATGATCTATGGGTGCGTATCAATTTATTCGGTGCGCTGTCTGTATAGGTAAAGCCCTGAGCGGATGCGGATATACGCGGATAAACCGCGGATATCCGCAACATTTTTCGCCGTGCGGATATAGTTTGCATGGCTGTGAGGATAGCAGATAGTGTTTAGAGTAAATTTGCGTATTTTAGCCTACTTTCGATTTTGGCAGAATATGAAAGTAGACTTATGAGATCAACACAGGGCGAAAAATTGTGTGTCTGTATGTGTGTGAGTGTGTGTGTGTACTCTGAATGTCTGCCCCCCCCCCCTATCAATTCGAACACGGTGAAACCGAATTGAACGAAATTTGGTACAGAGCGAGCACCAGCAAAGGGCACCTCAGTGTCATGTTTTATATCGCCGCCATCTTGACGGAAACGTAATGGCGGCCTATCAAATGTTAAAAGCTTAAATCAATTTACGACGAACCTGATCATCTGATCTCAACCAAATTTTGCAACATTATACCTTTATGTACGAATAATCTTTTGACTCAACTACAAGGTCATCAGCCCAATAGTTTGCAGATAGCGGCCATGTTTGTGTGCAAATCGAGGTAGCACTGACAAAGGGCACTTCATATTCATGTTTAATATCCGTATAACACGTTGTATTTCAACAATCTACTACAACCAACATTCAATTATACTCCTTGAAAAGGACAAAGTGTTATATCAATACCCATGCATTTAGGAGAAAGTAGGCTATATGTTCTTTACTGAACATCTTGTTTTATAATACAATGTTTCTTAAAATAATGATAGTGTTTGCTATAATCGGCGTCTGTCACGTTTCTTGTTATTTCCCTATTTGCTTTCGCTTCAATTGTGTTAGAATATTAGAGAAGTGATAGAAGCCGGTCATGGAAATACCCTAAATTAGTGTTGACTTATCCCCATTAATGTCCTTTATACCTGCGCCTTCCTGTGTAGGTACATTCGACGACTAAGTGAGTGCTATAATCAGCTACCCGCTGTGTCACTTGCCGTTACTCAGAGAGACAAAACTCCATCCACATTGTCTTGCGAATCACAGCCTAGGGGAACGAATTTCTCTTCAAATGTATAAATGTGTTGCTTTAATACTTCATCCTTTATTTAATAAATTAACAAGTAGTTCCGTGACGAACTAAAGAGCCTACTTTTCTTAAAATTTCAGATTGATGCCAATCTATATAGACCTATCTAGAATAATTTCGAAATCAAGTAATAGAGTAATAGAGTAAATTACTACAGTAGGCAGCCCTGGTGACTGAATATATACTTAGTTCCATCTCTTAAGGTATAGAATGCACATACAGAATTTGGCTGAAGTCTAATGGATAGTATGGACGTTAGATGCTGTTTGTTATTGGATTTATCAGTGCGCGTAAAATCATTTTGGGAACAATGTCATGTATGTGATGCTCAGAATTAATCTGAAATATTACGATCTATTATAGTGCCAATTTGGATAAAAATCCATTTGTTAGTAAAGAAGTTACATGTAATTAAAATTTGAAACTAACAGAAAGCTTAGAATCATGTTGGCAGCACTGAGGTATATTAATTACTCCAAATTAATCTAGAATGTCAGGTACTATACGTGTGCAAAGTTTACAGCTGTTGGCTTGCATACTTTCTGATATATTGACATTAGAGTTAAAACATAGTGAGAGCATTTATTAACAGTTGGCAGCCCTGGGGGCTCATTACAATACGCACAGTCATATCTATTGTGGTACATATAGTACATACGAGATCTGGTTGAAATCCAATCAATAGTATAGAAGTTACATGTATTTAGAAATTGAACCTATCGGCAGGCTTAGAATCACTTTGGCAATACTGGCACGTATGGTCTTCTGGAAATTGATCTAGAATGCAATTGTATATATGTGTGCCAATTTTGGAATAGTTCTCATGCATTACTTCTGAGATATCCAACATAGAGCTCAAATTACAATTGCGATTTTTCAAATATGGCTGTGAGATATTCAGGTATAGATCTTTGCTCTTACCAAATTTGGTTTCGATAGCTGCAGCAGGTTAGGAGTTGATAGGGGGGGACACACACACACAGCCAGCCAGACAGACAGAAGGACAGACAGACACACATTTTCCCGGATCGATCTCATGAGTCTACGTTTTCCTCATTTTTGCAAAAAGTGAAAAGTAGGCTAAAATATTATTGTAATGTCAGCGGGTTCGAATAGCAAACGTGCGGATGCGGATAACAGTCGTGCGGATGCGGGGCGGATGCGGATAGTGTTTTGTTTATACGCACAGGGCTCTATGAATATGCCGTAGTTAGCTGATCACCCTAATGCTATGATACTATAGTCGTGTAGTGTATGATAAGACAAAGACAAATAACTATACCCATAAATAAATAAAAAATATAAAGTGATATTTTCTTTATTCTTCGATTCTCTGTCATATTTTAATCTGTATATTTTCTATTTTCAGGTAAGTGTTCAGAGAGTTTGGAACCTGTCGAGTATAAGATGGAAGGTAAGACAACTCAGAGTTATGATCTATAGCGTTCAATTATCAGGGAATAAACGTAACAAACAACGTATAAGAAATATTAGATGTTAAAAATATAATATACTGTTGTTGTTGTTGTTGTTGTAGTTTGAATCTTCAGTCTTTTGATTGATTTGAGGCAGCCCTCCATGCTACCCTGTCCTGAGCTAATCGTTTCATCTCCTCATAGCTACCACACCCTACATACGACGAAATCTGCCCTTACAGTTCTTATCCTCGACCCTTCCTTACATAACTAAGTTTGATATCCCTGGGTGTCCTAATAAGTGTCCTAGCAACCTATCTCTTCTCTTCATTAGCATTTGCCAGAAACTTCTCTCTCAATCGTCTTAATAGCTGTTCATTTGTAACCCTATTTATCCTTCTGATCTTCATCATTCTCCTGTAACAATAAATTTCAAACGCTTCAATTCTGCTCATTTCTGCTACTCCAACTGTCCAAGTTTCACTTTCATAGAGTGCCACGCTCCAAGCAAAATATTTCAAAATGACTTCCTAATACTTAAATGTACATTTGATGTTAACAGATTCCTTTCCTGTAGAAATGCTTTCCTTGGCTGAGCTAACCTACTTTCTTATATCCTCATTGCTTCGTCCATCACTGGTTATTTTGCATCCTAAGTAACAGAAGTCTCCTACTTCCCTAATCTTTCCACCTGTCAATTCGACGTCCATAAGGGTTTCTGATTTCTTTCGTCCTGTGACCTCCTGGAAGGCCGAGTGCAAGCCTTTCTCGTTGACGCCCGTAAACGTTATATTGCTATTGTATTGTTTAAGGGGCGGAACAATGAGGTCAAGAGTAAATGTTATTGAAGAAAAAGAGAGCCTTTTATAGTCCTCTTTATGCCACATTATCAGTATTGACTGACTTATTTCACTTTCTAAAATAAAATACCTGTTTGACCTTGCCTAAGCAATGGTGCACAAATTGGTTAGAATTGTTTGAACTTGTACTAGTGACAGTTAACGATCTAAAATAATTTCCAAAAGCGAGAATAAAATGAGGGACCAATTTGAGTTCTGACAAGAAAGACGTCTTATTTTCTGACTAAACTAAAGTAGTACCACCATTATAGAAAACATTCTCAGTGGCAGCTTTAAAGTCTTCATAACTATTGATCACGTTCCTTCAAGTGTGCCTGAACTATAACAGAACTTTGTGATTTACCTGGGCTGGTTGTTGTGTTGTTGTAATCTTGTTTTATAGGCTTTAACATGTCGGTCATGAGCCTCGAGTATTTGGGTGTATGTTCTGATAATCTGTGTTTCTTTGCTGACTGAAGAAGTGTGTGTAACTTTACAGGGTCGAGGATAAGATACTGTAGATGTTCCAGGACTAAACTTGAAGTAACGTATTACTCCGTCATATACCTGAAGGAAGAGTGTAAAAACCCGGAGAGAAGCAACTGTCAGAGCCGAAATTTAAACCTCCGATCTCCGGACTTCCCATTGTGGTTGTACAGAGTGATATAACGCAGACGACTAGGCAACGGGGTTTCTACTTTAGGAGACGATCTTCAGAGTATCTGGATATCTAATTTCTACACCCTTTATCTCGAAAAAAGGATCTGAAGTATTTGGCGGGAACGGTATAATATTCATTCATTCATTTATTTGCAATTAGTGGGTATCCCGTGGTGACAAATTGTGTATACATAACACATAATCAATTATACAAAACAATTCGATAACAATTAAACCGGAGTATTTCCACAAATCGTCAGTCTTTTCCTAAACACCCCTACTGTATATGTTTGGGGAAAGGCTCTAAGACTGCGGCAGGTAAAGAGTTCCAGTTATCAATGGCAAGGTTAACGAAATAATATTTACCATAATTTGTACGCTGTGGTCGGCCCTTAAGTGTTAAAGAATGAAACTTTGAAAGGATGATCACTCCAACTCATGTAAGTGGGCTTTCCCATACCTAGGCTCACCTCTAGCTGGTTGATTTATATACGTGTTGTACATAGTTCGGACTAAAGATTTCATCCTCCTAGCCTCAAGTGATTCCCTCCCAAGTTTCTTTAATATACGGGTCACACTTGTCTTGGGATTAAAATCACTGAGCAAAAAATCTAGTAGCCTTTCTTTGTACCATTTCCAACTCATCGATGAACCCTACTTAGTATGGATCCCAAACCGACGAGGCGTATTCCAGAATAGATCTTACAAGTAACAAATATCCTAATATTGCCGCTGCGGGCTCCTATTGGCTGGAGTTTGACAGTTAGCACGTGTTCATGCATTTAGTCACTCGTTAACCGTCTGTGCTGAAGTTCCTTCCATTGCCATTGTTTCGTGGTGTTTGAAGCCATTTTCAGTGTTGCCTTAGTAAACGAAAATTTGCTGCTTTTCAGTCGGTCAACACGAGTTTTTCCCAAAAGAGCTGGGTTATTCCATAATCCTGAAATAAATTTCATGAGATTAATAAGTAAACTTGGATCCAACTCGTGTTGAGCGACTGAGAGGCATCAAACTTTCGTCTTAGCAATGAGTTTTAATATTTTACTTCCTTATCTCTATTATTATTATCATTATTATTTTCTTGTTGTTTGTATTGTTTCCCGCCAGAGTGTTCCAATTACCGTCTGCCATCCAATAGCCCACAAATCGTCAATGTAAGAACCCGGCATATAGGCTAACTCTACACAGAGGCTTGGTTGAGTGTTCAGCGTTAAATATTCCTTTACCTTAACATTACTTCCGGTTGGTTGGTTCCTCAGTTTAGGGTCTGCGACAAGGCGGTCATGTAGCCCCGTGTACTTGGGGCGTGTGTCTGATAACCGGTGTTAATTGTGGTGGCTGTATTAGTGTGTGTTATCTGTTTTTAATTCAAGTAAGGACTGCAGACATTTAATTTTCAAGTAGTTCCGACTTTTGCTACCAAACGCCACTGTCAACGACCAACTAGTTCTGAACCTGGCTACCGCAATCGGCTCCTGGGGACGAACGTTGGAACCTAAGACCGTTAGTAAAATCTAACATACAATTTAGCTTCACACAAGTGTAGTTAATGGAAGGTTATTTATCATGCCATAAATCTATGACATGGGACCGCCGGCTTTACTTCCCCTCCGAAGGAAGGCATACTGAGGGATTTTTAACCCTCTTAAAAATCCGACGACTTCGGCCGGGTTTGAACCCGCGATCTTATGCATAGAAGCACAGCATGCTACCAACTACGCCACCGAAGCCACTTAAAAATACTTCTGTATTATTACAAAAGCTACAGGGAGTCCGGGAATGTTCTCCGCAATGGGCACGTGCAGCTGCGAGTGATTGCGTCATCAGTTTAGTTGGCTGCACAGTTTCCTTGATAGGGTGAAGACCACATGTGGGCTGTCGAAATCGTCAGTGCGTATAGTTAGAATATTGGAAGAGTGCAACACTATGTCATGAATGGCTGTGGTGAGCATAAAGTTTACTGTTTCTTTGTTATGATACAAGCGACAGCCATGCTGCCAACGTGACGTAATCTCTCGCAGCAGCTTGTAGGCACTGCGGAGAACATTCCCGGACTCCCTGTATTGTTGGCCGTAAAGAGTCGTGACACAGTGACGGTGCGTGGTGTTTTAATGCTATATATTCTCAACAATCTCCACTCAGACTCTTGTTTCTTTTTATCATTTCAAATGATCTTGTCGACTTCGTCGTTATGGTTGGGGTCCATCGTTATGCATTACGGACACGGACACGGAGACGGACGTGACGTCATGCAGCCGCGCGGGAACGTGACATTATGCTCACGCGGGGAGCGAGAAGCAGACGCTAATGATTATTGGAGTCTGTTGAAAGAGGCCTGGTGGCGAGCGACCGGAGGCTTTGAGCGAAGCGAACACAAGAATACAGGGTGAATTCTAAAGAGGTGTGCAGGATGTCCAAAAAATTAGAGTCAGTCTGAAATAAGAATACAGGGTGCCTCCTAAAGAGGTGTGCAGGATGTCAGAGCAAAGCATCGAACCAGTCCCAATATTCCATCCCTACTCTCACTCAAAAAAATTGCCCCCCCCCCTACTGTTCAGCCCGCTACTACTCGCTCCCAGGTTATCGTTACAATCGAAAATTACATTCTACAAACACCAAATTCAGTAAACTTCCCTCATTTCAGTTACTCTATACTTTAAACAGACACAGAAGGCATAGTCATGACTCCTTCGTGGAGTAGGCTATTGTCTAATCATGTTCACCTCTCCTTCAACTTTACCATAAATTTCATAAACTCTATTTAAAAATCAGAAACTCACTCCACAAATCTGGAAATCAGTATTCTTCCCTTATTTCAGATACACAATTCATTAAACAAACATACAAGGCATAATCATGACCCCTTCATGGAGTATGCTATTGTCTAAATCTGTACACTCATACTACATCCTTACACTAATTCAAATTTACGGCCAAATGATCCATCTGACTGGGAGGCAAAGGTTTCCACCGGCTTGCCTAAAGAGGTGTGCAGGATGTCAGAGCAAAGCATCGAACCATTCCCAATATTTCATCCCTACTCTCACTCAAAATAAGCCCCCCCCCCTACTGTTCAGCCCGCCACTGCTCGCTCCCAGGTTCTACAACTCATCTCCCAACTCTCTACCGTTACACTAGTCTAGCCAGATCGAACGCAGGCATGCCTGGGGCAAAAACACACCTTTTCAGAGAAAAAAAAAAACAACTCCGCAACAAGCTTCACGAAAACCCAAATTAAAATCGAAAATTCCATTCTACAAACACCAAATTCGGTAAACTTACCTCATTTCAGTTACTCTATACTTTAAACAGGCACAGAAGGCATAGTCATGACTCCTTCATGGAGTAGGCTTTTGTCTAATCATGTTCACCTCTCCTTCAACTTTACCATAAATTTCATAAACTCTATTTAAAAATCAGAAACTCACTCCACAAATCTGTAAATCAGTGTTCTTCCCTTATTTCAGATACACTATTCATTTAAAAACATATAAGGCATAGTCATGACTCCTTCATGGAGTAGGCTATTGTCTAAATCTGTACACTCATACTACATCCTTACACTAATTCAAATTTACGGCCAAATGATCCATCTGACTGGGAGGCAATGGTTTCCACCGGCTTGCCTAAAGAGGTGTGCAGGATGTCAGAGCAAAGCATCGAACCAGTCCCAATATTCTTCCATCCCTACTCTCACTCAAAATAGCCCCCCCCCCCCCCTACTGTTCAGCCCGCCACTGCTCGCTCCCAGGTTCTACAACTCATCTCCTGACTCTCTACCGTTGCACTAGTCTAGCCAGATCGAACACAGGCATGCTTGGGGCAAAAACACGCCTTTTCAGAGAAAAAAAAATCAACTCCGCAACAAGCTTCACGAAAACCCAAATTAAAATCGAAAATTCCATTCTACAAACACCAAATTCAGTAAACTTACCTCATTTCAGTTACTCTATACTTTAAACAGACACAGAAGGCATAGTCATGACTCCTTCATGGAGTAGGCATTTGTCTAATCATGTTCACCTCTCCTTCAACTTTACCATAAATTTCATAAACTCTATTTAAAAATGAGAAACTCACTCCACAAATCTGTAAATCAGTATTCTTCCCTTATTTCAGATACACTATTCATTAAACAAACATATAAGGCATAGTCACGACCCCTTCATGGAGTAGGCAATTGTCTAAATCTGGACACTCATACTACATCCTTACACTAATTCAAATTTACGGCCAAATTATCCTTCTGACAGGGAGGCAAAGGTTTCCGCCGGCTTGCCTGGGATGATGGGCCACAAAACCGCTATCAAAGAGTACACAATTTACGCTTTATTCAACCAAACACATCTCTAATACAAGTACAAGAAACACATTTCTTCCCGTGACCCTTAAAGAGGTGCCCGCGAGGGAAGCCTAAGTTAATGGGTAATGCAGTCTGTTGAAAGAGTCCTGGGGCTTCGAGCAAAGCGAGAAGCCCTCCTGAGCCTTTCTAACATGTGTAGCATTTGTAGCATGCGTCATTTGAAATGATACAACGTCTAGTCTTTCAGACTGACTGTGATTTTTTATTTATGTAGGACTTAGAGTTATGTATTGTTACATGAAGGTTATTGTGTAGGTGTAGAATTCAAACTTGAATCAAATGATTAGGAAACAAGATATGAAAATCAGATTTTTAAATATCGCACAGCTGCCATCTTGTGGTTATGACAGCAAATGAACTAAATTAGATGCCAGTGGATTAAACTTTGTAAAAGCATTTACCGTACCAAGTTTTACTGCACTCGCAAGGTCAAATCGCGAGAAACGTCCATTTCCATATTTATATTTTGCGTCGCCGCCATGTTGGATTTGTGCTCACCAGGTGATGGAAAGTCCCATAGGTGAATTTATGTTCATAGCCTCTATCAACATACAAAATTTCATTTTTATTGCTATCTTAGATTAGTAGATATTGAGAACCGTCTTAATATATCGGTTGGTCGCCATGTTGGAGTTTTATATATGTAGGCCATAGAGTTTTGTACTATTAGATGACGATTTTTGCGTAGCTTCGTTATTCAAACGTTCACTTTGATCGCTTGATTAATATAAATGAAATAGAAACTTAATTTTAAAATTGCGCTCAGCCGCCATCTTTAGCTTATGAGAGAAATTGAACTAAATTAGACGCCAGTTCATTTCAATGGGTGTAAACATTTACTGTACCATATTTCACTGCGCTCAGATGGTTAAATCGCGAGATAAGTTTATTAAAAAGTTTCACGTTCGCTTAGCCGCCATGTTCGTTTTGTAGTTAACGGGTTTTTGAAAAACTCATAGATAAACTTTGAGTACTGCCCTTTATCACCGTACAAAATTTCAGGGTGATATCGGTAATGGTTTCGGAGTTATAGAATGCCGGTGAAAAATTTCGCACAGCCGCCATCTTGAGGTTATGTTAACAATTGAACTAAATTAGATGCCAGTGCATCACAATGTGATTAGACATTTGCTGTTCCAAGTTTCATTGCGTTTGGATGGTTAAATCGCGAGAAAGATCTATTTATAAGTATAAATTTTTCTTGGCCGCCATGTCCGTTTTGTAGTTAACAGGTTTTTGAAAGTCTCATAGGTGACCTTTTGGTAGTGCCCTTATCACCGTACAAAATTTCAGGGTGTAGTTTCAGAGATTGCTGGTGAAATATTTCGCACAGCAGCCATCTTGAGATTATGTAACCTATTGAATTAAATTAAATGGCAAGGTATTACAATGTGCATTAACATTTGCTGTACGAAGTTTCATTGGGTTTGTATGGTAGAATCACGAGAAAAGTATATTTAAAAGTTTCAACTTCGCTTGACCGCCATGTTCATTTTGTAGTCAACAGGTTTTTGAAAGTCTCTTAGGTGAACATCTAGTAGTGCCCTTTATCACCGTACAAAATTTCAGAGTGATATCAGTAATAGTTTCGGGGATATAGAATGCCGGTGAAATATTTCGCACAGCCGCCATGTTGGATTTGTGAGACGTAATAAAATTTGAAGGGCACGGTCCGGGTCGGCCAGAATAGTACTATGACCTTACTGAGTTTCATTGAAATCGTTCCAGCCGTTTAGAAGTTATTTGGGAGGGAGGGGTACATACAGACACAACACTTACGCACACATACACACACACACACACACACACACACACACACACACACACACACACGGACAAAAGGTGATCTCATAAGCGTATTTATCCATAAAATGAATACAAAATGCCAATAAATTTCGCCTCTTCTTCGCCGAAAGAGTTTATTTCGCTATTAAATATACTTATCGCGAAAATTCCCAATAAAATTATTGCCCTTTTAGATACTGTTACTATCCTAGTCGCAAAGAAATTGCATTTTCTTTTCAATTAACAATTTATCGCTTTAATCACGACTGCGAAAAGTGCGGTCTCAATATCTACGAATCTTTTACAGTAATCAAACTGATATTTTTTATGTTCTTAGAGGCTATGAACATAGGTTCGCCTATAGGACTTTGAGTAACCTGGTGAGCACAAATCCAACATGGCTGCGACGCGAATTATAAATATTAAAATGGACGTTTCTCGCGATTTTACCATCCGAGTGCAGTGAAAAACGGAATCAGAACGTCACTGTCAGTGCCTGAATCGAACCTTCAATGTCTAAACTTCTATATTTCACTGCAGGCGCGATTAAATAAAGCACGGCTATGTCGCGGGGTGGTCCATAGGAGTAGTAACACCATGAGTTGGTGACCTCAAGTAGTTTTCCCGATAGAATAAACGGGCAATACATTTTTCGTCATTAGCTTTACTGTCGAAGCAGGTAACATTATTCTTCCACAGTAACTACATGACAGGAAACTGTAGCCTATATTTTGAAATGTCACTAACGCAGTCTAGTGACGTTAAACGAGTTCGAAGTATGCGTTCTATTTGTTGTCCGCCTCTGTGTGCGTATATTTACCTCTCTGTAATACCATAGCTACTAATAGCGCCGGTCGATACTAATCGCCGTAGTTGGTAAGCACAACCGACAGTAACCTTAACACCGAACTTGATAATGCCACTACCTATTCCAGAGCAAGGCTTTAGTACCTTTAAACAAAGGAGTTATGCATGCATTTACAGTAGACTGCGGTGTTTTCCACATCATTGGGCTCTGAGAGTCAATGTTGTTTGAGTCCTCAGTCTTTTGACTGGTTTGATGCAGCCCTCTGTGCCTCCCTTTCCTGAGATAATCGTTTCATCTCTACATAGCTACCACACCCTACATCTGAGGCAATCTGTTTAACATATTCTAACCTTGGTCTACCCCTACAGTTCTTGTCCTCGACCCTTCCTTCCATAACTAAGCTTGCTATTCCTGGGTGTCCTAGTATGTGTCCAACCAACCTACCCCTTCTCTTCATTAGCAGTCGCCAGAAACATCTCTCCTCTCCCACTCGTCTTAGTACCTCTTCGCTTGTAACCTTAACTACCCATCTGATATTCATCATTCTCCTGTAACACCACATTTCAAACGCTTCAATTCTCTTCTTTTCTGCTTCACCAATAATCCTAGTTTCACTTCCATAGAGTGCCACGCTCCAGACAAAGGCTTTCAAAAATGACTTCCTAACACCTAATTCTATATTCGATGTCAAGGAATTCCTTTTTTTTTTTGGAGAAATGCTTTCCTTTCCTGAGCCAGCCTACTTTTTATATTCATTTTTGCTTCGTCCATCACTGGTATTTTACTTCCTAAGTAACAGAAGTATCCTACTTCCTGTAGCTATTCACCTGCCAATTTGATGTCCATAGAGGTTTCTGATTTATTTCGGCTTCATTCCAATATTTTTGATTACATTTATTAATTTTCATCATGATTCTTTTCCTCAAGATGGAGTCCAAACCATTCAAAAACTCATTCAAATCCTCAGGCATGTCGGCCAAGATGACGATGTCATCAGCAATTCTCAGAATAAAAACAAGAAGTTCCGTGAAGAACTATACAGCCTACTTTTCATGCCAATGATTATTCTACAGAATATGAACCTATCTAGAATAATGACGAAATTAAGTTGCCAATATCGAAATTTCCAATTAGTTCAAAATACTGTACACTTGGCATAATATATCCTAATAGAGCACTACAGTTGGCAGCCCTGATGACTGAATATATTCTTAGTTCCGTCTCTTAAGGTACAAAATACAAAATTTGGTTGAAGTCCTATGAATAGCATGGACGTTACATGCAGTTAAACATTGGATCTAACAGCGCGCGTAAAATCATGTTGGCAACAATGTCATGCATGTATTGGTCAGAAATAATCTGAAATAATAGGCTATGATCTATTGTTGTGCCAATTTTGAATGAAATCCATTAGTTAGTATAGAAGTTACATGCATTTTAAAATTGGACCTATCAGCAGGCTTAGAATCATGTTGGCAGCACTGACGTATATTAGTTACTCCAAATTCGTCTAGAATGCCAGGTACTATACGTGTGCAAAGTTTAGAGCTATTGGCTTGCATACTTTCTGATATATTGATATTAGGGTAACAAAAATAGGGACAGCACATATTAACAGTTGGCAGCCCTGGTTGCTCCTTAGAATACGCATAGTCATATCTGTTATGGTACACATAGCACATACGAAATTTGGTTGAAATCCAAATGATAGTATGGAAGTTACATGTATTTAAAGTTGGACCTGTCAGCAGGCTTAGAATCATGTTGGTAGCACTGACGTATATAAGTTACTCCAAATTAATATAGAATGTCAGGTACTATACGTGTGCATAGTTTAAAGCTGTCGGCTCGCATACTTTCTGATATATTGGTATTTGGATAAAATAAATTAGGAGCATTTATTAACAGTTGGCAGCCCTGGTAGGTCTTAAGAATACGCTCAGTCATATCTGGTTATGTACACATACAACATACGAAATTTGGTTGAATTCCAATTGATAGTGTAGAAGTTATATGCATTTAAAAATTGGACCTATCAGGGGGCTTATAATCATTTTGGCAACACTGCCATGTTTGGCCTCCTGGAAATTAAACTGAAATATTATGATCTGTACGTGTGCCAATTTTGAAATAGCTCCCATTCATACATTCCAAGATATCCAACATGGAGCTCAAATTTCAATTGCGATTTTTTAGCAGTTGGTAGCACTGACATCATTTTCAAATATAGCCGTGAGATATTCAGTTATAGATCATTACTCCTACCAAATTTTGTTTCGATTGCTGCAGCCGTTTAGGAGTTGATAGGGGGGACACAGACACACAGCCAGACAGACAGAAGGACAGACAGACAGACATTTGCCCGATCTCATAAGTCTACTTTTTCCTCATTTTTGCAAAATGTGAAAAGTAGGCTAATTATTTCTCCTTGAATCTTCACTCCCACGTAAAATTTTTCTCCAATTTCCTTCATTGCTTGTTCAATGTAAAGATTGAAAAGTATGGGTGATAAGTTGCAGCCTTGCCTTACACCTTTCTGAATACCTGCTTCTCTCTCATGTCCTTCAGCTCGAATGACTGCTAACTGGTTTCTGTATAGATTGTAGATCACCCTCCCATCCCTGTACTTTATTCCAATCATTTTCAAAATGTCAAACAACTTACTCCCATCAACGTTATCCAAAGCCTTTTCTATGTCTACAAATGCTATGAGCGTTCTCTTATCTTTCGTTATTCTACCTTCCGAAATCAGCCTAAGACCTGGTACAGCTTCCTTTGTTTATACATTTTTCTTAATAATAATATTAGACCTATTACGAACTCCAGAAAGAACTTTAGGTTTATGCAGTGTCTTTAGGGGGTTTGTTCCAGGTGTACCAATTTATGCTCGCCACAGACTTTTAGTACACCCTGACTGGATGCGAATAGGCTAGTGAGCTTTGCATTACTGAAACCAATCGTTGTACTTTCACTCGCCAATAAGTCTACTGACATGAATCTCTCGTATTTGTCCGCCGCGTTGTATACCGACTAACATTTTTGGTTGTCACCTCTGAGGCACGAGTTCGATTCCGAGCTCTGCCAAGAAATGGAATTCTGGTCTGAGGGATGGAATGGGGTACACTCAGCCTCATGAGGAAATACAGATAATAGACGGGATCAATTCCTCCCTCAGCCATCCTGCAAGTGGTTTTCGGTGGTTTCCCCACAACTATTCCAGGCAAATGCTGGGATGGTGCCAAACGCAAGGCCACGTCCGTTTCCTACCCAATTCCTACTTCGATTAAAAACACAGGCACACTAATACAGCCATGACAGAGACACAGGTTATCAGTGAAGCGTGGTGGCTCAACAGCAGCTCAAGGACCACGCCAGACCAGGTTCGATTCCAGGCCAAAGCATGTGAGATTTTCAAAGTAAAATGCCATGTCCTGTGGTTCAGATACCACATAAAAAGGAGATAACGTAAAACTACAAACTTCCGTCCTTCCTTCATTCCTTCCTTCCTTCCCTCCTTTATTCCTTCCTTCCCTCCTTCATTCCTTCCCTCCTTCATTCCTTCCTTCCTTCATTCATTCCTTCAGTCCTTCCTTCCTTTCTTCCCTCCTTCATTCCTTCCTTCCTTTATTCATTCCTTCAGTCCTTCCTTCCGTCCTTCCCTCCTTCATTCCTTCCTTCCCTCCTTCATTCCTTCCTTCCTTCCCTCCTTCATTTCTTCCTTCCTTCCTTCCCTCCTTCCTTCCTTCCTTCATTCCTTCAGTCCTTCCTTCCTTCCTTCCCTCCTTCATTCCTTCCTTCATTCATTTCATGGGGGCGTGGTGGCTCAGCGGTCTAGCTGAATGCCTCTCACCAAGGCGGTCCGGGTTCGATTCCCGGTCAATGCATGTGAGATTTTCGATGTGAAATGCCATGTCCTGTGGTTCGGATTCCACGTAAAAAGGAGGTCCCGTGGCTCATGATCTCGAGATTAACGGTCACGTTAAACTACAAGCTTCCTTCCTTTTTTTTCATTCATTTCTTCAGTCCTTCCTTCCTTCCCTCCTTCATTCCCTCCTTCCTTCCTTCCTTCCTTCATTCATTTCTTCAGTCCTTCCTTCCTTCCCTCCTTCCTTCCTTCAGTCCTTCCTTCCCTCCTTCATTCATTCCTTCCTCCCTTCTTTGACACACAGTACACTGCTCATTAAGTTATGTTGCCTACAGAACTAGGAGCTTCTTTATAGCAGATCTGTAGTCTGAACTACTGATGGTTGCCTACTGAACTAAGTGCTTCTTTAAAGCAGTTCTTCAGCCTGAACTTCTGATGGTTGCCTACAGAACTAGGAGCTTCTTTAAAGCAGATCTGTAGTCTGAACTTTTGATGGTTGCCAACAGAACTAGGTGCTTCTTTAAAGCAGATCGTCAGCCTGAATTTCTGATGGTTGCTTACTGAACTAGGCGCTTCATTAAATCAGATCTGTAGTCTAAACTTCTGTTGTGTCACCAACTTCTCTGCTTTAGTGAGACGATAAACTTCCCAGACGAAATCTATAGATTTAGTCGCTCAAAGCTTTCGGCTTTCACCATTTCGTGGTGTAGTGGCTAGCAATCTTGGCCGTCACCTCTGAGTTCCGTGTTTGATTCTCCAGATATTCTACGAAATTTAATAATGGTCTGGGGGTTGGAACAGGGTAAGGTCAGCCTCGTGATGCTAAACTGAGAGGAGATGGATTCAATTCCCACCTCAGCCATCCTGGGAGTGCTTTTGTGTGGTATTTCAACCGCTACACGAGCCAACAATGCCGGGATGGTACCTAACATAAAGCCGCAGCCGCCTTCTTCCCAATCATCACCTTAATTACAAATACACACACTTATACAGCCATCACAATAACACGGTTATCAGACAAAATTAAATACACGGGGCTAAGTTAACACGATGTATAAGCTCCTCATATGAACAACTGCAAGATTATTACAGGTTGCTTGAGGCCAACTCTCATCAGTAAAGTGCACTATCTTGCAGAGATTGCTCCACCTGACATCAGAAGAGAAGTGGCTGCAAACAACGAAAGAAGTAAATCATCTGCTATGACCTCACACCCAATCTTCGGATATCAACCTGCTGAGAGGAGATTAAAATCGAGAAAGAGCTTCCTAACAACTACTCAACCATTACAAGGGACAGCAGCAACAGCTCGAGTGGCCGTGTGGAAGGAGAGGACCAGCAGTCTGTCTGAATGGATGGAACCGAAGGAATCTCTACCTCCTGGTCACACAGAGAACTGGCTAGTCTGGAAGTCCCTGAACAGACTGAGGGTGGAAGTTGCAAGATCCAGGGACAATTTATATAAGTGGCATTTTCCGACCAAGACAGTCCTGTGTAATTGTGGCGCAACCCAGACAACACTACACCTCTTCTCCTGTCCATTGTGCCCGTACAGTTGCACAATGAATGACTTGACTGAAGCTAATTCAAGTGCTACCGAAGTGGCTAAGTTCTGGGCAGAAACTGTTTGAAGTCGTCTGTTCAACACATACTTTGTACTTCTGACACGAATAAATAAATAAATAAATGAACAACTACAAACAACTCTTGTCTTGAACATTTCAAAACACACAAGATAAGATGGCCACACTATATGAATGTCTCCAATGTTGCACGTTGCGGGTTAAAATACGAAGGAAATCATTGCGCATGCGTAACACTGTAACCGCAACGCTGCACCGGAACCTATACTCGCCATTTATAAAAGTGCCTCATGAAAACTGTATATAGCTTTCTAAACAAAAAAATTGTATATTGGCATTCATGGCCAAGGAAATTAAACTCAGCATTTTGTCCATGTTTATGCTGTGTCTTGTGAGGGGTTTCGCCTAGGAACACCAAGATAGGTTCATCAGCGGGCTCTTGATGTCCGTGCCCTGCCCTCCACAGGAGTAGCGAACTGTGCTGGCCATGAAAGCCAATATATAAGGTACGTTCAAAAAGTAACGAGCCGGAGGCTGGAATGCGCAAATCGGTGACGACATCGGCTAATCGTGGCGTGTGTAACGAGGTGTGGTTCCGACCAGAGCGGGGAAGGTTACAGCCCGTCGCTAGAGGGCACGCGTGCACGTCACGTGACGATTCAAAGCGAGCAGCAGCATGCATCAATCGTCTAACCAAGACCAAGACAGTAGGCCATTCAACATGCTTCCTAAATAATAATGTTATTGGTTTTACGTCCCTTTTAACTACACTGACTTTTTAGAGACGCCGGGGTGCCGGAATTTTGCCCCGAAGGGTATCTTTAACGTGCCAGTAAATCTACGGACACGGCTCCCTCGCATTTGCACACCCTCAAATGCCAGCTGACTGCGCCAGGATACGAACCTGCAACCTTGGGCCCAGCAAGCGAGAACGTTACCGCTGAGCCACGCAGCCAGCTAACATGCTTCCTGGTGTGGTTGAAGACTGTGGGGCACCCATTGGGCAGTTGTTCCTTCATGATGGTGTGCACACTTGCGACGCTCAATCCGAACACGACGGCCATGGCGTTCACTGTCACTCGGCGGGCCTGGGTAATGAGTGCATCAACCAGCTGGACGTTGTCATCAGTAATGCAGGGGAGTGCCCCAGACCGGGCATCATCGGCTAACGACACCCGTCCTTCCCTGAAGCGCTTGTGCCACGCCTTGACCCTTGCAAGGGACATGCAGTGTTCGCCGTACACTTGTGACATTCGGCGATGAATGTCCATTACTCCTTTCGAGGTCAGAAACCGAACAACACCTCTTTGCTCTTCGTTTGACGCCTCCATGTCACTGTTTGCAATGCGACTGGCAGCGTTGGACGATTGATGCATGCTGCTGCTCGCCTTGTATCGTCACGTGACGTGCACGCGTGACCACTAGCGACGGGCTGTGACCTTCGACGCTCTGGTTCAGACCACACCTCGTTACACAAGCCACGATTAGCCGATATCGTCACCGGTTTGCACATTACAGCCTCCGGATCGTTACTTTTTGAACGCACCTTATACCATACTTTTGGAAGCCTTTATATGGAGGTGAAAAGGCTGCTTGAGCTTTTAGCTCTCAAGCGCAGGTAGTGCACAGTTCGCTACTCCTGTGGGGGTCCGGGCACGGAGACCAAGAGACGCTGATGAGCCTATCTTAGTGTTCCTAGGCAAACCCCGCGCAAGACAAGGCAAAAACCGAGAAAAATTGCTGAGTTTGAATATAGCTTGTTTCAAATCTCCATCCACAATTGAAGTTCCCATTGCAAGATCTGGACCAGGAGCTCCTGTTAGTATCCTTGGAACAATTTAAGTGTGGTGTAAAACAATGTACAAAACCATTCTGGTAAAATGTATTTTTATAGCATTCATTTTGAATGTGTTCCAAAATGGGGTGAGCTACACAGATGCTAGCATCTGTTGTGCGTGTTGCATACTGTTTGCGACCGCAGGTACCAGAGATTACAAATACGACATAATTCCGTGCGGTCATGCTTACACGGCGCTTGGAGAGTAGCCAGAGAGTAATTATTATATAGTGCACTCATGTGTCTCGTTGTTGTTAATTCATTTAGGAGTTCTGCGACATCGACAATAAGGTCATACAGTCCCGTAATTGTGTGCGTACCACAATATTAATACATACTAACTACAGTAGTTTTACCTTGTTACTAATTGTTCCATTTGTTTGAAGGTTTCTTTAACTTCATTTTATAAAATTAGTTTAACTAATTTAATTCGTCGGTGTGTAGATAAAATTATTGTTGTGAATCTAATTTCGCCAAATAGCCGACAAACTTGTTGATTTGTAACGTATTTCCACTCGGTTGCTGGATATTTTTGTGGGAGTGATTTTGAAAATGGGACGGATTGGATCGGACGGAAGTGTGTAAGACGCACTGCTAGCTAGATCGTATCCCTCCTGGACATTCATCAGCACACAAATATATTTTTATATTTACACACTAATAGTGTGGCTTAGGCGGCAGCACGCCGGCCTCTCACCGCTGGGTCCGTGGTTCAAATCCCGGTCACTCCATGTGAGATCTGTGCTGGACAAAACGGAGGCAGACAGGTTTTTCTCCGGGTACTCCGGTTTTCCCTATCAAAATTTCATTCCAGCAACACTCTCCACTATCATTTCATCTGTGATTCATTTAATCATTGCCCCAGGGGAGTGCGTCAGGCCTCGGCAGCCGGCACAGTTAATCTCCTCGCCGCTAGATGGGGGCTTCATTCATTCCATTCCTGACCCGGTCGGAGACTGGAAGCAGGCTGTGGATTTTCATTTTCAGTACATAACAATTCCAAGACTCTCTTTTTTTCTTCAGTGCCTACTTGATAGTTCCACTCTCGCACTGCGTTCTTGATACTCTGCTGCTAATCAATCAATACGACTCATTTTAACAGAATCCAAATGAAATTACGTGTTGGTCTGTGAATCAAGAGGTCCGGGAAATGGGCAAGCCTTTCATGATCTACTGCTGTGCACATTGCATTTACTCGCAAGTTGGCCTATTTATAAGGAATTTAAGGTTATGAGTGGTGTCGCGTCTATTAATCTAGTTGATCCATATCGTATTCTTTATTTAAGCTAGTGCTGGTGGAAGCTACAAATCATCTAATAAAATGAGTTCCGTATTATAAACTGCAATATCTCTAAAACACTGCCTTTTGTGCCAATATATTATAAAATACCGGTGTATCAACAACTTCACGTGAGGTTTCTTCTAAGCCAGATGTTACACATCATATGCGACTACTGTAAGGCTCGTAAAGTTTTTATTTTTCTCACCTTGTTTATCAAGACTTTATTGTCAGCAACGTTTCGATCGGCAGATCATTTTCAAGCTACAACAAAACATCACATTATCAGTCTCACTTATACGTCTTTTTTAATTTAAAATTAATACATATTCTATGTTACAATTCGTATATATACCGGTGGTTTTTATAAACAATATCATAAACTTTTCCAATGCCTCTAACATAGTCACTGTGACAAGCTATTGATAAAAATAGATCACAGCGATGTTGTTTACAACCGTCAATTGCACTTGTATCTAACATAACCTAAATACATATAAAATTTCTTTGGCACGGTAGTCAATCTGCAGCCTACCACACAAGTACTGGATTGTAAGTTCCGTGCAACCTTTCGGTGTCTGTCTGCGCGTTAACGCAATTTGAATTGCTCTTTATGTACGGCATTTCAGCGGTCAATCGTTTATTCAAGCCGATCTCCTTATCCATAATTCTCACACCATTCCAATTAAAGTCATGTTTGTTTGCAATTTTATGCTGTCTCAACACATTGTTTTCTTCCGTGTCCTTTTCGCGTTTCCTTTCATTTTATACATTTATTCTGTACTTTATTTGATGGTTTTTACTTTTTTTTTACCCCGGAAAGGTGGTGCTCGTTGATACAACTTGAGGGGAGGCGTGGGGGAATTTCTGACCCCTATGACGGAACTTGCTCTGATAACAAAATTACTATGTTTTATGTATCATCCAGTGATGTATTGGATCTATGCACTCAATTGCATGATATTTTATTGAAAATAAATGCATAATAACTATACAGCAAAGGCCACCAAGCAATATACATTTATCCATACACACCACTCTAGCACAGGTTATGAAACACATTGCATTCACCCAATGAGTTCACGGAGCTAATTATTACTAGGCCTATGTGCCCAGTAGCTAAATGATACACCAAGGAACAATCCAACCAATATTTTCAAAACTTTCGAAAAACAGGCTTTCAATAAATCAACTATGGATTCTTCCACACTCACCGCTTGACAATAAACCCTCTTTATAAGAATTAACACCTTTCCCTACAGTGTTACTGACCTCAGACTAACGGCAGAGAATATGGGGAGAGGTATTTGGTAGCCAAAGTCTCTAAGTTTAGAAACAAGCAAATACTAACACAATAAATTTGCGCCAGGTCACAAAAGACTCCGCGTCACCACTCCCGGGTTAAAGAATTTCTGGGGAATAGTATAGATCACGATACATTACAATATCCCCCTAGACACAAATTGACAGCATCTATGACGTCGTGGACGACACTGAAGCTTAAAACGATGCATACATGTTAAAGGCTTTACATACAAACTCAAACCTAACCTGGGTCTTACGTTCCAGAGTCCCTTGCTTGTATTATAAGCAGTAATTTTCGTCCAGACAGTCTTCTAACCGAGTAGCGGTCAATGGTTTCGTCCAGATACTTGTCTAACCTAATTAAATTTCTTGGCAGTGCCAGAAATAGAACCCGGGCCTCCGCGGTGATAGCCAATTCTGCTAGTGACTGTGAACGATGCGGACTGAAGCATAAGTCATCAGTTTCTTAACCAAAAAATTAACAAGTAGTTCCGAGAAGAACTATACAGCCTATTTTCATATATCCTACTCATGTTAATTGCCTCTATCAACAGACAAAATTTCAGTTTGGAGGTTGTGATAGATTCGTAGATATTGTGGACGGTCTAAATATTTCGGATGGTCACCAGGTTGGATTTCTATTTTTGTACTATTACATTAAGATTAGTGTGTACGTGTGGTATTCAAACTTCAATCGCATGATTAGAACACAAGAAGTAAAACGAGATTTTAAAATTTCGCACAGCTGCCATCTTGTGATTATGCAAACAATTGAAATAAATAAGATGCCAGTGGATTAGCATTTGTATAAGCATTTAACGTGCAACGTTTCACTGCACTCGGATAGTTAATTCACGAGAAACGTCCATTTAAATATTTATACTTCGCGTCACCGCCATGTTGGATTGGTGCTCACCAGGTTACTGAAAGTACTATAGGTGAACATATGTCCATAGCCTCTATGAACATAAAAAAATTCAGTTTGATTGCTGTAAAAGATTCATAGATATTGAGAAACGTCTAAATATTTCGTATGCTCGCCATTTTGGAGTGTTATATGTATAGGCCATAGAGTTATGTACCATTCAAGGAAAATTATTGCGTAGCTTCTTTATTCAAACTTTCACTTCGATCACATGACTACGACACAAGAAATAAAAACTTAATTTTAAAATTTCGCACAGCCGCCATCTTGAGGTTATGTAAACAATGAAGTGCATTACAATGTGTATAAACATTTGCTGTACCAAGTTTCATTACGTTTGGATTGTTAAATCGCGATAAAAGTCTCTTTAAATTCTCAAATGCGCTTGGCCGCCATGTTGGTTTTGTAGTCACCAGGTTTTTGAAAGTCTCATAGGTGAACTTCTAGTAGTGCCCTTTATCACCGTACAGAATTTCAAGGCGATATCGGTAATAGTTTCGGAGATACTGAATGCTGGTGAAATATTTCGCACAGCCGCCATGTTGGATTGGTGAGATACAATAAAATTTCAAGGGCACGGTTGGGGTCGGCCAGAGTAGTGCTATGATCTTACCGAGTTTCATAGTAATCGCACCAGCCGTTTAGAAGTTATTAGGGGGACACACACACGCGTGTGAAAATAGGCTAAAAAGGCTACTGAGACATGGATTGGAACATAGTACTTTCGGATTTTGACCTACAACGTTCCGATACATTCTTCCTCCTTGGTGAAGATACATCTACTAATACGGCTACTGTGACTAAACTCATCAGCCCTAGCCAAGCATTTACAAAGCGTCAGAAGTGGTAGCTCAACATAATAGAGCATCGTGTAGGAAATTCATTAGCCGCAGGTTCATTTCCCGATCGCATCTGACATTTTAACTCTCAGGTAAATATCTTGAAGGCTTGTACTTCAAGCACCTATCATAAACAAATGGCTGTAAAACGTCACTGTATCATTATTTGTACCTAGTATAAAACAAAGTCCCCGATTCCTGGATGTAACGGGAAATCTCAAGAACCACCGGATGGATATTGATGCGGTTTGTACAATTATGTAAAGGATATCTCGAGGAAGGTTTCTGTAAAAAATAATTTATTTATGATCAAAGGAAGCCAAGCAGTTACGATTTCAGTGAAACGTCAAAAAGAGAACCTGGCTTCCCGGCGAATTTTAAGCTTACGCTGGGCAAAACATTAAAATTATCATTAAACTATGAGTGTACGAATTGTTCAGCATGAAATGTTCTACAAAAAAGTCCCCGAGAGCATATCTCTATCTTCAATACAACGCTCACTATAAGTGTGTTTACGTTTCCATTTCTTCCAACAATCTCCATTCAATTACTGAGGCGACAGTTTACGAGCTAGCTTGGGGTGAGTCTATCACCCCAGTTACAGCCTACTTAGCGGGCGAGCCTATTACTCCAGATTCAGCCAACAGCAAACTGTTGAGTCGTGTTGAGTTAAAACTACAGAGAAGAGTGGCTATGTTTGAAGTTTCCCTAGAAGTGCAATTCGGATTTTCTTCATTTCGCTAATGAACGCTTCGTTCCGCAAAATACACAGTCAAGTTAAGATTGGACGGAAGGGGTATTTGTGTTTCATGCACCTCGCCATTCTTAAATTCTTAAATTACGTCTGACAAGAATTTGTTGCACAAGCATCTTCATGATAATATAATGAATAGTCCAGTCAGTGATTTTAACCCATCAAGCTGAGACATATCAAGGATATAGGTCGTAGTTCATTGACATCGAAAATAAAAAGCGCTTATCACGTACCGGTAATGCATTCATAACTGTTCCCGGGTGAAGCCGGGGCGGGTTGCTTGTTATTAATAATGTTCTTTGTCGTTTGGACCTACTGAGGACCATGGGGCTCGTATCTTCTCGTCGCGTGGACCTTCTGCCTTCACCTTTCCCAGTAGGTTACTCTTTCATCTTCTGTCTATAGGCTACGCCAGCTTTCCTTCCTCCGTCCATAAAGGTCTACTGTTCCATGTGTTCTTCCTACTAGTAAGTGATGCGGGAATGGCTTACCGGAACTAAGGGTGATCATGTATGAACTCATGTGGGATTCCCAGTTACTCCAGACCCGACTTGACCGTAGAAATCCACTAGTTCCTTGAGGTTTTCCCTCTATCTGCCATTGTGAAGATCCTACGGGTGAGTCTGCAACGGGATTCGCGGAACCAGGGCAAAATCAGAAATTCTCATTTGGAAAGTTGATATTACAACCTATGAACTTCTGGTGTATTCGGGTAGTTGAAATTATGACAGCTTTCTGCAGCGACATTTAAAAATGGTCACTTTGATCCAGTACCTACAGGGCTCGCAGCAAACTACATGGGATCACACCTATGTTAGAGATGATGATGGCAACAGTTCGCACCTGTTTCAGATGCCACTGTCGCTAGATCGGTTCCACCAACTCACCCTATTCGCTGACTTTCTCAGCGTGCTTTGTTTTGAGGTTCTTATTGTTGGGGGTTGCAACATCGATCAATTTCACTTGTTTGGCCTTCTTATTAAAAACCATTAGAATTGTATTGTTAGATGACGATCCGATTCGTTCATCAAACTTCTCTGATCGTCAGCTGTAATTATTTTGGTATTCTGACCGCTAGGGAACCGCCCCCTCAGCCCTATACCTGCAATGGCTCGTAACGGTCCCTTCTAGCACCGGCTCCAGACGGAGCGGAGCGACAACAGTTTCAGCCTGAATGCGAAATAGAGGGAGTTGGATTATCGTCATCATCCATATCCACTTCAGACCCAATACTAAATTTATAGCTAGGGTTTTCTGATTCTGTCTTTCTTTCTTATTAAATAATGGCAAAAAATCACACATATTTTAAGACACAATAAATATTTTAATTAAGTATTAATATTACACACCACTGTTGCCGATCGGGACAGTTACGAGCGCTAAGTCGTGGCCTGACTATCTACGGACTGAAAAAATGAATGGGTTCAAATCTCCAGCTAGATATTATTGAAATGGTTTTCCACGGTTTGTAGTTTTCAAATCCAATCGAAACTGGGACAGTATCTTCTAGCAGGCCACAACCGCTTCCTTCCTACTTCTTGCCCAGTTTGATTCATCTCCACTCATTTTTATCTCTCAGTAACAACCCTGATGAGCTAAGTGTCGGGAGAGTATCCGGCGGTAAAAACCATCCACTAGCATAAGACTCGTCTATTTTCTCCCACCAAGCCCATAGTAATTAGTATATTAAGGTAGAGAATTACAAAATATGAATATCGTATGGCCTCGGGTGCCGGGTACAAGCTTTGTTTATTGCCACCCAGAGGGCAGCTTGCATGTCGAATTCTATTGCTCCTTGGAGCGCTATGAAAGTCAAGGAGGTTAGATATCTAAGCTCCTTGACACTATAGCGCTTTCTAGTAGAGAAAGGAGGAACTTTTTGTGATGGCGGAAAATCCCGAGATTAATTTTGCCATTATGAACACGGCCTACTGAATTCAAATGGGTTCTTTAACATGCCAACAACGCATGACATGTGTATACGTATGACGAATGACAGTTCTGAATTCGCATAATACCAACTGCTGCTGAGAAAAATAATGTTAAAAAGTGATGGTCCACATATGTGGTCCCTGGGTCTGAAGCGGATATAGGCCACGAGGCTAATTACTCCAACATGTGCTATCTGACTATGGGGACTATGCTGCCTTGTATCAATTAATTCCACAAGAACGAGTCATCTCCGTGAGGTAATAGCATATGTGATTGTGCACGTACAACCTCAAAGCACATACTGCTAAACTGTTTACCTTCAAAGACGAATCTCGAAGACAATTATGTTGCTTATGAGAGTAAGTCTTGAAGCCTGTCATTCACTATACTTACCGTTGTTGTCCCGTCTATGGGCTTACATCTAAATTCATTCCAGTTGTTTTCATAACCTCATGATAGCGGCTGTGACAAATTTTGAAATCTTGTGTTTTTATTTCTCGTTTCCTAATCATGTGATTGAAGTTTGAATAACAAATCTACGCAATAATCTTCATCTAATAGAACATTACTCTGGCCTACATATATATCAAGAAGTTCCGTGACGAACTAAAGAGCCTACTATTCTTGAAATGTAAGATTCATTCCAATGATTAGTCTAATCTATATGGACCTAATTAGAATAATGACGAAATTGAGTTGGTAATATAGAAATTTCTAATTAGTTCGAAATATAACTGGCATAATGTAGCCTAATAGATCACTACAGTTGGCAGCCCTGGTGACTGAATATATTCTTAGATTCATCTCATAAGTTACTGAATACAAAATTTTGTTGAAGTCCAATGGATTGCATGGACGTTGTATGTAGTTAGACATTTGACCTATCAGCACGCATAAAAACATGTTGGCAACAATGTCATGCATGTGTTGGTCAGAAATAATCTGAACTATTATGATCAATTGTTGTGCCAAATTGGGATAAAATCCATGTATTTGTATAGAAGTTACATGTATTTTAAAATTGGACCAACCAGCAGGCTTAGAATCATGTTGGAAGCACTGACGTATATTAGTTACTCCAAATTAATCTAGAATGTAAGGTACTATACGTGTGAAAAGTTTAGAGCTGTTGGCTTGAATACTTTCTGATATATTGATATTAGGGTAAAAAATAGATACAGCATTTAATAACAGTTGTCAGCCCTGGTTCTCTTAAGAATACGCATAGTCATATCTGTTATAGTACATATAGCACATACGAAATTTGGTTGAAATCCAATTGATAGTATAAAAGTTACATGTATATCCATTTGGTCCTATCAGCAGGCTTAGAATCATGTTGGTAGCACTGAGGTCCATTAGTTACTCCAAATGAATCTAGAATGTCAGGTACTATACGTGTGCATATTTTAAAACTGTCGGCTTGCATAATTTCTGATACATTGGTATTTGGATAATAACAATAGAGAGAGCATTTATTAACAGTTGGCAGCCTTGGTGGCTCCTAGGATTACGCTCAGTCATATTTGTCTATCTACACATAGTACATACGAAATTTGGTTGAAAACCAATTGATAGTGTAGAAGTTATATGCATTTAAAAATTGGACACATCAGCAGGCTTATAATTATTTCGGCAACACTGTCATGTATGGCCTCCTGGAAATTAAACTGAAATATTATTGTCTATATGTGTGCCAATTTTGCAATAGCTCCCATGCATACCTTCCAAGATATACAAAATGGAGCTGAAATTTCAATTGCTATTTTTCAGCAGTTGGTAGTACCGACATCATTTTCAAATACGGCATTGAGATATTCAGAGAGGGATCTTTACTCATACCAAATTTGGATTCGATTAGTACAGCCGTTTAGGAGTTGATAGGGGGCGGGGACACACACCCATAGCCAGACAGACAGAAGGACAGACACACATTTTCCCGGATCGATCTCATAAGTCTACTTTTTCCTTATTTTTACAAAATGCGAAAAGTAGGCTAATAATCCAATAATGTGACCATCCGAAATATTTATATAGTTCACAATATCTACGGATCGATTACAGCAATCAAACTGAATTCTTGTATGTTGATAGAGGCAATTAACATACATAGGATTTATATGAAAATAGACGATTTAATTCTGCACAGAACTTCATGTTTGATTTTTAAATACCTTTCACACCGGAAGTATGTACAAGTGAAACTCTACATTGACTCACACTAGCGCTCGTAGGGGTAGAAACGGCAAACTGCTAATCTAATCGATCGCATATGGTTGAGTTTCGTTGATTCATACTAGCACTCGTAGTGGTAGAAGGGGCAAACTACTAATGTTATCGACTAGATATGGTTGAGTTTCTTGTGAACAACCATCAGTCTACTGCGTGTAATCATACTGGCACCTCATAAGAAACATTTAGTGTGTCCTTTACGTTTGGAAAAGTGAATAAAACAACGAAACGGAATTACAAAGGCACCATAAAAGGATAGCGTCCTTGGGAGATCTAGTCTATGGCATTAAAGTATGTTTTCAACGTAGAGTTGCTTGCCTGAAGGACTAGGACAGTGTATTGCAGCCTACTTTTCACATTTTGTAACAAGTAGTTTTGTGAAGAACTATACAGCCTATTTTCGTATATCCTACTCATGATAATTGCCTCTATCAGCATACAAAATTTCAGTTTGATTGTTGTGATAGATTCGTAGATATTGAGAACCGTCTAAATATTTCAGATGGTCGCCAGTTTGGACTCTTATTTATGTACTATTTCATGAAGATTATTGTGTACGTGTGGTATTCAAATTTCAATCCCATGATTACGACACAAGAAATAAAAACTTAATTTTAAAACTTTGTACAGTCGCCATCTTGAGGTTATGTAAACAATTGAACTAAATTAGATGCCAGGGCATTACAATATGTACAATCATTTACTGTACCACATTTCACTGTGCACAGATGGTTAAATCACGAGAAAAGTCTACTAAAATGTTTCATTTTCGCTTGGCCGCCATGTTCGTTTTGTACTCGACAGGTTTTTGAAAGTTACATAGATAAGCGTGTAGCAGTGCCCTTTATTACCGTACAAAATTTCAGGGAGATATCTGTAATCGTTTCGGAGATATTGAATGCCAGTGAAATATTTCGCACAGCCGCCATTTTGAGGTTATGTAAACAATTGAACTAAATTAGGAGCCAGTGCATTGCAATGTGTATACACATTTGCTGTACCAAGTTTCATTACGTTTTGGATGGTTAAATCAAGAGAAAAACCTATTTAAAAGTCTCTACTTCGCTTGGCCGCCATGTTGGTTTTGTAGTTACCAGGTTTCTGAAGGTCCCATAAGTGAACTTCTAGTAGTGCCCTTCATCACAGTACAAAATTGCAGGGTGATATCGGTAATAGTTTCGGAGATACTGAATGCTGATGAAATATTTCGCACAGGCGCCATGTTGGATTGGTGAGACAATACAATTTAAAGGGCACGGTCGGGGTCTGCCAGAAATGTGCTATGATCTTACCGGTTGGTTGGTTGGTTGTTAAGTTTAGGGGCAGCAACAACGTGGTAATGTAGCCCCGTGTACTTTGGTTGTGTGTAGAATCTGTCTGATAACCGGTGTTAATTGTGATGACTGTTTTAGTGTGTGTTATCTGCTTTTTTATTTATTTAAGTACTGCAACTTAGAATTTTTCAAATAGTTCCTACTTTTGCCGCCAAGCGCCACCGTCAACGACTACTAGGCCAAGTTCAGAACTTAGCTACTAGACGCCACCGCAATCGGCTCTTGGCAACGAACGTAGAAACCTAAGAGCGTTGTTTACATTCTTAACCTATCCAATTTAGCTTCACAGAGGTGCAATTAGTGGAAGGTTCTTTAACATGCCATAAATCTATGACATGGGACCGCCGGCTTTACTTCCCCTCCGAAGGAAGGCATACTGAGGGATTTTAACGCTCTTAAAAAATCCGTCGGCTTCAGCCGGGTTTGAACCCCCTATCTTGGGCATAGAAGCTCAGCATGCTACCGACTACGCCACCGAGTTTCATTGAAAACGCTCCAGCCGTTTAGAAGTTATTAGGGGCGACATACACACGAATCACACACGCAAACACACACGGACAAAAGGTGATCTCATATGCCTTTTTTAGCCTACTTTCGATTTTTGCAAAAAATGAAAGTAGACTTGTGAGATCAACACAGGGCGAAAAAAAGTGTGTGTGTGTGTGTGTGTGTGAGTCTGTGTGTGTGAGTGTGTGTACTCTGAATGTGTGTCCACCCCCCCCCCCCCCCCCTATCAATTCGAACACGGTGAACGCGTATTGAACGAAATTTGGTACAAAGGTAGCACTAGCAAAGGACACTTCAGTGTCATGTTTTATATCGCCGCCATCTTGACGGAAACGTAATGGCGGCCACACAAATGTTCAAAGCTTAAATCAAATTACGACTAACCTAATCATCCGATCTCTATCAAATTTTGCAACAACATACCTTTATGGAGGGAGCATCCTATGACCAAGTTAATGGGTCATCAGCCTAATAGTTTACGGATGGCGGCCATCTTTGTGCGAAAATCGATTCCCCCTATTAATTCGAACACCGTGAAACCGAATGGAACGAAATTTGGTACAGAGGTAGTACTAGCAAAGGGCACCTCAGTGTCATGTTTTATATTGCCGCCATCTTGACGGAAACGTAATGGCGGCCACACAAATGTTCAAAGCTTAAATGAAATTACGACTGACCCATTCATCCGATCTCTACCAAATTTTGCAAGAACATACCTTTATGGAGGAAGCATCCTTTGACCAAATTAATCGGTCATTTTCTTAATAGTTTGCGGATGGCGGCCATCTTTGTGAGAAAATCGATTCCCCCTATTAATTCGAACACGGTGAAACTGAATGGTACGAAATTTGGTACAGAGGTAGTACTAGCAAAGGGCACCTCAGTGCCATGTTTTATATCACCGCCATCTTGACGGAAACGTAATGGCGGCCACACAAATGTTCAAAGCTTAAATCAAATTACGACTGACCTAATCATCCGATCTCTACCAAATTTTGCAACAGCATACCTTTGTGGTGGAAGCATCCTTTGACCAAACTAATAGGTCATTAGCCTAATAGTTTGCCGATGGCGGGCATCTTTGTGTTAAAATCGATTCCCCCTATCAATTCGAACACGGTGAAACCGAATGAAACGAACTTTGGTGCAGAAGTAGCACTAGCAAAGGGCACCTCAGTGTCATGTTTTATATCACCGCCATTTTGACGGAAACGTAATCGCGGCCACCCATATGTTAAAAGCTAAAATGTAATTACGACCAACCTAATAATCTGGTCATTACCAAATTTTGCAACAACATATCTTTATATGGGAAGCATATTCCGACCAAACTGCAAGATCATCAGCCCAATAGTTTGCAGATGGTGGCCAAGTATGTGTGCAAATCGATTCCCCCTATCAATTCAAACACGGTGAAACCGAATTGAACGAAATTTGGTACAGAGGTAGCAATAACAAAGGGCACCTCAGTGTCATGTTTTATATCGCCGCCATCTTGACGGAAACTGAATGACGGCCACCCAAATATTAAAAGCTTAAATCAAATTACGACCATCCTAATAATTTGATCTCTACCAGATTTTGCAAGAACATGCCTTTTTGTGGAAAGCATCTTATGACTGACTACAAGGTCATCAGCCCAATAGTTTGCAAATAGCGGCCATGTATGTGTGCATATCCATTCCCCATATCAATTCAAACACGGTGAAACCGAATTGAATGAATTTTTTTACAGAGCTAGCACTAGCAAATGGAACCTCATATTCATGTTTAATATCCGTATAGCACGTTGTATTTCAACAAGCTACTACTACCAACATTCAATTATACTCCTTGAAAAGGACAAAGAGTTATAACAATACCCATGCATTTAGGAGAAAGTAGGCTATACGTTCTTTACTGAACATCTTGTTTTTTTTTTTTCATGAAAATAGGCTAAGAAAGGGGAATCTGTGTGCCCCCCCCCCCCCCTCCCCTCACTCATCCCCTATCAACTCCTAAACGGCTGCAGCTATCCAAACCAAATTTGGTATGCGTAAAGATCTACACCTGAATATCTCACGGCCATATTTTAAAATAACATCAGTGCTACCAACTGCTGAAAAAACGCAATTGAAATTTTAGCTCAATGTTGGATATCTAAGACGTTATGCATGCGAACTCTTCAAAATTGGCAGACACAGAGATAAAGACATACCAAATTAATTTTCAGGAGCCCATATAAAATGACTGTGTCGCCGACATAATTCGAAGCCAACATTTAAATGCATGCAACTTGTTTACTATCAATTTGATTTCAGTGGCTTCGGGGGCGTAGTTGGTAGCTTGCTGGGCTTCTATGCCCAAGATCACGGGTTCAAAGCCAGCCGAAGTCGTCGGATTTTTTAAGAGATTTAAAAATCCCTCAGTATGTCTTCCTTTGGAGGGGAAGTAAAGCCAGTGGTCCTATGTCATATATTTATGGCATGTTAAAGAACCTTCCACTAATTACACCTGTATGAAGCTAAATTATATGTAGGTTAAACATTCGACAAACGCTCTTAGGTTACGACGTTCGTCGCCAGGAGCCGACTCCGGTGACACCTGGTAATCAAGTTCTGGACTAGTAGTCGTTGACGGTGGGTTTTAGTGGCAAGAGTAGGAACTTCTAGAAAAAAAGCAATGTCTGCAGTCCTCACTTGAATTGAAAAGACATAACACACACTAATGCAGTCATCACAACTAACAGCGGTTATCAGACAAATTCTACACACACCCAAAGTACATGGGCTACATGACGGTGTTTTCGCTGCCCCTAAACTCAACCAACCAACAATTTGATTTCAACCAAATTTCGTATGTGCCTTGTGTAACATAACAAATATGATTACACGTACTCTTAAAAGCCATCAGGGCTGCCAAATGTTAGGAAGTGCTATCTCTAGTTTTATTTATCCTAATTATATTACATCAGAAAGTAAGCAAGCCTACAACTCTAAATTTTGCGCACGTATAATAACTGACATACCTGACATGTCGGTACTGCGAACACAATTCTAAGCTAGCAAAAAATGAAAGTAGGCTTATGAGATCTACACACAGAATGGCGGCCACCCAAATGGTAAAAGCTTAAATCAAATTACGACCAACCTAATAATTTGATCTCTACCAAATTTTGCAACAACATACATTTTTGTGGAAAGCATCTTTTGACTGAACTACAAGGTCATCCGCCCAATTGTGTGCAGATAGCGACCAAGTATGTGAGCAAATCGATTCCCGATATCGATTCAAACACGGTGAAACCGAATTGTATGATTTTTTTTACAGAGGTAGCACTAGCAAATGGCATCTCATATTCATGTTTAATACCCGTATAGCACGTTGTATTTCCGAGTTATAACAATACCCATGCATTTAGGAGAAATTAGGCTATATGTTCTTTACTGAACATCTTGTTAAATACTTGTAACTTCTGTACTAACAAATTGGGACAATAATAGATCATAATATTTCAGATTAATTCTAAGCAACACATACACGACACTGCTGTCAACTTGATTTTACACGCTGATAAATCCAATGTAACATTTCATTTCTGATATATAAATTATTCATCGGCATGAATCTTAAATTTTAAGTAAAGTAGGTTCTTTAGTTCGTCACGGAAATACTCGTTTTCTCATGGAATCGATAGCTTTAATGAAGCAGAAAAATAAAAGAACTGGCGCAGTTTATGGCTTACAATTTTTCTCCGTCGTGAGGTACACTGACTTGACTTATCACCGTAGTCGGTCATTATTATAGCCGGTTGATAATATATGTATCTATTCCACTAAATCCCTCAATATGCTGCCCCCACATGCTGCTAAGGTGATAAATTAGGCAAACATCCCGTGCGCGGTCATAATAGTAGCCAGAGCTGCAGTAACGATAAAATTAAACATAGCCCTACTACCTCATTCATTCCGAACAAATCAACTGCCCAAGTTTACTTTAGTCTGTTGTCTGGTGTCCTACATACAAACAACGCAAAGCTTTTCTATTGTTTACAATGGTAGATTGCTGAAAGGTGATGTATTACCTGAGTGGAAATTACGTCACTGAGAATTACAGAAGAGGAATCAACAGAAAGTTCGTAAATGACTTACGTGAAAAGACATAGAAAATGAAATCACCCAAAAATCATGGTTGATTTTGAATGACAGATTTGTATTATTGATTATACTTATGTTTTAAGATAATGCTTCACAAATGCTCAAAATTGTACATGCGCAAAGTCCTGCGCAACCGGGCAATGCAACAACAAGGACACCACGTGATTACAGCATCTGCTCAATATACTGTAGTGCGGCGTGGCTGTTAAATGGAGGACTGGGTTCGATTCCCGGCTCTGCCAAGAACTTTTATTCTAGATTAAGGGCTGAAAAGGGTTACGCAGCCACATGAGGCACGACTGACAAGACGTGGGTTCGATTCTTACCTCAGCCATTCTGGAAGGGGATTTTCATGGTTTTCCACTTCTACTCCAAGAAATGCCGGGATGGTACAGGACGTAAAGCCTCGGCCGCTTCCTACCCAAGTCCTACCTCAATTACAAATTCACACATCAGTACAGACATCACAGCGACACAGGTTATCAGACATACACAACACACCCAAGTACACGGGACTAAATGCCCACGATGTTGCAAAGTCCCTAAAAGAATCAGCAATAACAACTCTACGAATGGATCGGTGCGAATAAATCAGTCAACTCACCCTGCCCTTCAGAAAAGGTCAAGAGCTAGTGACGTTAATTAATGGTCAATAGTATAAGACATCAACTCTTCTATTAACAGAAACCTTAGACCTATTAAAAATTATTGGAAATCCAGGGAAGTTAAGCAAAGCATTGAAAATTTGATTGGAAAGGATATAAATATTCTGACAATGCAGATGGTTGATAAAATGACCATCCACCTTCTCAATACTTGGAGAGGTTGTTTAATAAAAGATTAAATAACGTACTTGTTTCGGTATTACAATGATGCCATCATTAGCTTAAACTGATATCAAATCTTAAAAACTAGTTAACAATGTCAAAGAAATGGACAGTGTTAAATTTAAAAGAATGAGAACCTTCAAATATATCAATTGACATGCAATTGGAAACAAAACCTTAAAAAGAACCTCTGTTGATATTCTATTAATATTTCGAATAATATAGTAACATGAGATTTCCCTGTTCATAGAATGTAGATGTGAAAAATGTACGAAGGTAATACCAAAAATAAGGTCTCCTATTTTTACCCTACTTTCGATTATTGCAAAAAGAATTAAAGTAGACCTACGGGATCAACACAGGGCGAAAAATTGTGTGTCTGTCTGTGTGTGTGTCTGTGTGTCAGTGTGTCTGTGAGTGTGTGTACTCTGAATGTCTGTCCCCCTCCCCTATCAATTCGAACACGATGAAACCGAATTGAACGAAATTTGGTACAGAGGTAGTACTAGCAAAGGGCACCTCAGTGTCATGTTTTATATCGCCACCATCATGATGGAAACGTAATGGCGGCTACCCAAATGTACAAAGCTTAAATCAAATTACGACTAACTTAATCATCCGATCTCTACCAAATTTTGCAACAACATATATTTTTATTGCTAACGTCTTATGACTAAACTACAAGGTCATCAGCCCTATAGTTTGCAAAAAGCGGCCATGTACGTGTGCAAATCGATTCCCCCTATCATTTCAACCACGGTGTAACCGAATTGAACGAAATTTGGTAAAGAGGTAGCACTAGCAAAGGGCACCTCAGTGTCATGTTTTATATCGCCGCCATCTTGAAGAAAAAGTAATTGTGGCCACCCAAATCTTAATAATATAATAATGTTATTGGTTTTACGTCCCTTTTAACTACACTGGCTTTTAGAGACGCCGGGGTGCCGGAATTTTGCCCCGAAGGTGATCTTTAACGTGCCAGTAAATGTACTGACACGGCTCCCTCGCATTTGCGCACCCTCAAATGCCATCTGACTGCCAAATCTTAAAAGCGTAAATCAAATTACGACCAACCTAATCATCTGATCTCTACTAATTTTGCAACGTTATACCATTAAGTATGAAGAAACTTTTGACCAAGCTACAAGGTCATCAGCCCAATAATTTGCGGATAGCGGCCATGTATGTGTGCAAATTGTTTCCCCCTATCTATTCAAACACGGTGAAACCTAATTGAACGAGATTTGGTGCTGAGGTAACACTAGCAAAGGGCACCTCAGTGTCATGGCTTATATCACCGCCATCTTGAGAGAAACGTAATGGCGGCCGCCCAAATGTTAAAAGCTTAAATCAACTTACGACTAACCTAATCATCTGATCTCTACTAAATTTTGCAACAACATAGCTTTATGTGGTAGGCATCTTTTTTCCAAACTACAAGGTCATCAGCCCAATAGTTTGCAGAAAGTGGCCATATATGTGTGCAAATTGATTCCCCCTATCAATTCAAACACGGTGAAACCAAATTGAACGAAATTTGGTTCAGAGGTAGCACTCGCAAAAGACAACTCAGTGTCATGTTTTATATCGTCCCCATCTTGACGGAAACGTAATGGCGGCCACCCAAATGTTAAAAGCTTAAATAACATTACGAACAACCTAATCATCTGATCTCTACAAAATTTTGCAACAACATACCCGTATGTGAGAAGTCCTCTTTGACCAAGCTACATGGTCATCAGTCCAATAATTTGCATATGGCCGCCATGTATGTGTGCAAATCGATTCAAACACGGATTCATGTTTAATAACCGTATAGCACGTTGTATTTCAACAAGCTACTACAACCAACATTCAATAATATATTCCTTGAAGAACAAACAATACCCATGCATTGAGGACAACGTAGGCTATATGTTCTTTACTGAACATCTTGTTTATAAATACATAGACCTGTTTATTTCTACAATGGTTTACATCATTATATAGCTTGAACATTTAGCTAGTTTTCTACATAAACACTATTTCGGTCGATGCATTTTCGTAGACGCTGTGATAGTTTTTGTATCCCCATGTCATACCAGCTCATCACCATTGTTTTTAGGAAGTTGTGAAACTCATCATTCACCTCGTCGTCGGCGCTGAATCGCTTTCGGACAAATGTTCTTTCAACTTAGGGGACAAGTGAGAGTCACTGGGCGCCAAGTCGGGACTATAGGGCGGGTAGGGGGTGATGTTTCACTGAAACCGTTGCAGGAGAGCAACGGTTTGCAGGGCGACGTGTGGATGAGCGTTGTCGTGGAGAATGTTTACGCCCTTGCTCAACATTCCTCTTCTCCTGTTCTGAATTGCCCGTCTGAGTTTTTTCAGGTTCTCACAGTACCTGTCAGCGTTAATTTTGGTCCCAGTTGGCATAAAGTCGACCAGCAATACCCCTTTTCGACGGTTTCCTGCTCCTTTGTTCGTCGTGAATTTCAGTCCGACCGGCTGCAAACTCACTACACCATTTACGAACATTTTTGATATCCATGCTCGACTCGCCATACACTTCCGTCAATTGGCGATGGATTTCAATCGGTTCAGTACTGTTTGCGTTCAAAAACCGAATAACTGCGCGCACACTGCGCTTGGCGCTAACATCCAACAGGTGGTCAATTCTCAACGGCTGCCAAGCCAAGACTGAGTGCGTCAGTGCGGCGTGCGCATGTTTATATGCAGCGCAAAAGGAATAAATTAATACTTGTATAATTATGTGGGATGTATGCTTGCGTATTAGTTTTTCCGCATGTTGTGTTACCAGTGGGTCAGATAAAACAACAGAGTGAACAATCATCTTGAGAATTCGACCGATTTTATCATTTTAAATGATCTTGTCGACTTCGTCGTTACGCTGGGGTCTGGCGTTACGTTACGGTGACGGGACGAAATGTACCCAGATTCACTGAGGTGTGTGACGTCATAGTACTGCTTGGTGCGAGTGTTCCCCGACAATCCCTACTTCGTTAGTATAAGACAAAAATCCACGATTCTTGGATGTCACGGGTAATCTCGAGAACCACTGGATGAATTTTGATGCGGTTTTCACCATTCTGTAAAGGATATCTCGAGGAAAGATCCTGTAGAAAATAATGTATGTATGATGAAAGGAAGCCAAGCAGTAACGATTTTAGTGAAAAAGTCGAAAACTAACTTGGCGTCCGTGCCCTTCTTAAGCTTACGCTGGGCAAACCGTTAAACATATCAATATACTATGAGCGTAAGAATTGGTCAGCATGAAAAGTTCTACAAAAAGTCTGCGAGAGCATATCTCTACCTACAATACATCGCCCACTATAAGTGTTTTTAGACTGGATGGAAGGGGCACGTCCCCGCGCGCTCTGGTGAGCGTGACGGCATCCCGCGCGCTTGACCTTGCTTTGCCCTTGGTTTGCACTTGCCGTTCGAGAGTAATTTGAAACAAGATAAGCAAGATAAGTATTATGCAGACAATTTTCTAAAATGTCAAGAGTCCTTTGCATCGAGCGAAGCGAGAAGCCTTTAGCCTTTGTAGCATTTTTCAGCATTTGTAGCATTTAAAATGATACAAAGTCTAGTCTTTCAGGCTGACTGTTACTTTTTTTGATAGTATTTGTTTATTATTTCTCGATTTGTTTTCCACTTGAAACAACGATTTACATACATTTTATAAATACACAAGCTGACCCGGCAGACGTTGTCCTGCCAATCAAAGAAAGTGTTGTAACTTCGTTTCTTGAAGTGCTTTTGGACACACTTTTTTTTTTCAATTTCTGTTAACTGCCTCTAAACTATCGTGAATTGAATTAACTAATTTAGAAACATTCGTAGGAGCGTGCACAACAACTCTCCAAAGTTTCATTGCAAACGGATAAATGGCATTAACGCATACGGGATTTGGTTTAAATGATTCGTGCGCTGTCACTCATTTGTTGAATCTACTCGTGCTCTACCAACTGTGAAATGGATTTACTAAGTTAGAAAGCTTCACGTAAGTGTACACAACAACTCATCAATGTTTCATCGCAATCGATGAATAGTATATGAAAGCATACAGGATTTTGTTGGAACGCTTCGCGCGTCGTCACTCATTTGTTACATCTACTCGTGCGCTACCAATATTGTAAAATAGATTTACCAAGTTGAACACCTTCCCTGGCGTGTACACAACAACTCATCAAAGTTTCATCGGAATCGGATGAATGACATATGAACGCATAAGTGATTTTCTTTAAACGATTCGCGTGCCGTCACTCATTTGTTGAATCTACTCATGCGCTACCTATTGTAAAATAGATTTACTAAGCCTGAAACCTTCTCTGGCGTGTACTCAATGATTCACCAAGGTTTGATCGCAATCGGATGAATGATATATGACCTCATACGGGACATTGTGGAAACGATTCGCGCGCCATCGCTCATTTGTTGAATCTACTCGTGCGCCACTTATTAAAATCTGGATTTATTAAGACAGAAACATTTCCTGGAGTGTACACAACAATTCACCAAAGTTTCATCGCAATCTGATAAATGGTATATGGCCGCATACGGTACTTTGTTGAAATGATTCGCGTGCCGTCACACATTTGTTGAATCTACTCGTGCGCTACCTATTGTAAAATGGATTTATTAAGCCAGAAACTTTCCGTAGGGTGTACACAACATCTCACCCAAGTTTCATCGTAATCGGACGAATGGTATTTGAACGCATACGGGAGCTTATTGAAACGCTTCGTGTGTCGTCGCTCATTTGTTGAATCTACTCGTGCGAAACCTCCTGTGAAATGTATTTACTAAGTTAGAAACCATCACGTAAGTGTACACAACATCTCACCCAAGTTTCATTGCAATCGGATGAATGGTATATGAACGCATACGGGACTTTGATTAAAAGTTCGCGCGTCGTTGCTCATTTGTTGAATCTACTCGTGAGCTACCTGTTGTAAAATGGATTTACTAAGTTAGAAACCCTCACGTAAGTGCACACAACATTTCACCCAAGTTTCATCGCTATCGGACGAATGGTATTTGAACGCATACGGGACTTTGTTGAAACGCTTCGCACGTCGCCACTCATTTGTTGAATCTACTCGTGCGCAACCTCCTGTGAAATGGATTACTAAGTTAGAAGCCTTCACTTAAGTGTACACAACAACTCATCAAAGTTTCATTTCAATCTATGAATGGAATATAAACTTATACGGGATTTTGTTGAAACGCTTCGCGCGTCGTCACTCATTTGTTGATTCTAGTCGTGCGCTACCTAATGTGAAATTGATTTACTAAGCCAGAAGCCTTCCCTGGAGTGTACACAACATCTCACCCAAGTTTCATCGCTATCGGACGAATTGTATTTGAACGCATACGGGACCTTTTTGAAACGCTTCGCGCGTCGTCGCTCATTTGTTGAATCTATTCGTGCGCTATCTATTGTAAAATGGATTTACTAAGCCAAACACCTTCCCTGGAGCTCACTCAACATATCACCCAAGTTTCATGGCAATTGGATGAATGGTATATGAACGCATACGGGACTTTGAAACGCTCTAACGTGCAGAGACAAAGAGTAGAATTCGACATCACTGCCACCTTTGGTATAAAACACAACTTTTCGTCACGGGCGGAGTGTAGGCTATGTAATGGCGGTAGTTGCACAGGTTGCGACCAGGTGGCTCTAACGTGCAGAGACAAACCGTCCAAAGACATCAGCTTTCACGAAGGCCAAGGCTAGTGGTTTCCATGACGACTGTTTTTGACTGTATATTGTGGTTCTAAAATGGTGGTTCTGAAATTGTGTTCATTCCACCTACCGGGTCAGATTGTGAATCTAAGCCATACATGGACCCACCCTAATATACATACCAAATTCTATCAAAATCGGTTCAGTCGTTTAGGAAGAGTTCAGTCACATACACACGTGTCGAAGAATTATATATATAAAGATAGGGGGGGTGATGATAATTTTCACTGGAACCGCAGAGTAGCAAATATATTCTACATTTTTTTGTTAAAATAAGCGATTAATTTAGTGGTGTGACGGATGATGTAAATAATACCGGATGTTGGTGGCGGGGATGAACTTTGAACGAGAATATGCGGTGAGCGGATAATACCGAGAGCTCTCAGCATTGCTGATAAATTACCACAGATGGCCCAAGACAAAGTGTTCGTGTCACCTGGTTCGTAGAGTTCCCTCACCGCACTTCCCTAATGCTACACTTCTTCTCGGAAGGAGCATTAATACTCGGCTGTCCACACGTGAGCAGTAATAAATGGCGGCGTCCCCATGTTTCTCTTCTGCGAGTAGAGCAACTTAATATCACAAATATTACACGGTATGAAACCTATTTTACTATAGTATATTCGGGCCAACTTCGGTGGTCCACCTCGTGGCGTAGTTACTAGTATTCTAGCCTGTCATCATAGAGGTCCCGGTGCGAATCCCAGCTCTGCCAAGAAATTCAATTCGAGTTGAGGACTGTAACGGGAAACACTCAGCCAGAAGTCAGAAAATACGGGTTATATATCTACCTCAGCCATTCTTGAAGGAAGGAAGGAAGAACGGAAGGAAGGAAAGAAGGTAGGAAGAACGGAAGGAAGGAAGTAAGGAAGGAAAGAAGGAAGGAAGGAAGGAAGGAAAGAAGGAGGGAAGAACGGAAGGAAGGAAAAACGGAAGGAAGGAAGGAAGGAAGAAAGAACAGAGGGAAGGAAGGAAGAAGGGAAAGAAGGAAGGAAGAACGGAAGTAAGGAAGGAAGTAAGGAAGGAAGAACGGAAGGAAGGAAATAAAGTAGGAAGGAAGGAAGAATGGAAGGATGGATGGAAGGAAGGAAAAACAGAGGGAAGGAAGTAAGGAAGGAAAGAAGGAAGGAAGGAAGAACGGAAGGAAGGAAAGAAGGAAGGAAGGAAGGACGAAAGAACGGAAGGAAGGAAGGAAAAACGGAAGGAAGGAAGTAAGGAAGGAAAGAAGGAAGGAAGGAAGTAAGGAAGGAAGGAAGAACGGAAGGAAAGACGAACAGAGGGAAGGAAGGAAGAACGGAAAGAAGGAAGGAAGAACGGAAGGAAGGAAAGAAGGAAGGAAGTAAGGAAGGAAGGAAGAACGGAAGGAAGGGAGAACGGAAGGAAGGAAAGAAGGAAGGAAGTAAGGAAGGAAAGAAAGAAGAACGGAAGGAAGGAAGAACGGAAGGAAGGAAAGAAGGAAGGAAGTAAGAAAGGAAGGAAGAACGGAAGGAAGGAAGGAAGAACGGAAGGAAGGAAGAACAGAGGGAAGGAAGGAAGAACGGAAGGAAGGAAAGAAGGAAGGAAGTAAGGAAGGAAAGAAGGAAGGAAGGAAGAATGGAAGGAAGGAAGGAAAAACGGAAGGAAGGAAGTAAGGCAGGAAAGAAAGAAAGAAAGAAAGAAGGAAGTAAGGAAGGAAGAACGGAAAGAAGGAAGGAAGTAAGGAAGGAAAGAAGGAAGGAAGGAAGAACGGAAGGAAGGAAAGAAGGAAGGAAGAACGGAAGGAAGGAAGGAAAAACGGAAGGAAGTAAGGAAGGAAAGAAGGAAGGAAGGAAGGAAGGAAGGAAGTAAGGAAGGAAGAACGGATGAAAGGAAGAACGGAAGGAAGGAAAGAAGGAAGGAAGTAAGGAAGGAAGGAAGGAAGGAAGAACGGAAGGAAGGAAATAAATTAGGAAGGAAGGAAGAATGGAAGGAAGGATGGAAGGAAGGAAGGAAGAACGGAAGGAAGGTAAGAGGGAAGGTAGAAATGATGAACTGAAATGCAAATATATTTGCCATTGATAGCAAAAATATGTGTTATCCGTATTGATATATGAATTCAAAGTTTAATGTATACGCCAATCAATACTAACACAAATATATCTATTGTGTTTTGAACATTTTTCGACCCGACATTGAGGCCTTCTACAGCTCAATATTAAGAATGTAATCAATTAGGAATAAAAATAGTATAGATGTATTTAAGTCTTCTTTTTTTAGCGTATGGCTTTTAGTGCCGGGAGTGTCCGAGGACATGTTCGGCTCGCCAGGTTTGTAGCTGCTTCGAGACGGACACCCAATGGGTGAGCTACATGTACCGTTGGGGAGGAAAGTTGGAAGGGAAGGGCGAGGAGTTGGAAGGTAGCGGCTCTGGCCTATAGTTAGGGACCAACCCCGGCATTTGCCTGGTAGGAAGATGGGAAACCACAGAAGACCATCTTCAAGGTTGCCGGCGGGGGGATTCGAACCCCCTCGCCTCCCGGATGTGAGTGACTGCCATTAGTCATGCCGTAACGACCACGGCTAACTCACCCGGTTATTTAAGTCTAAAAATGTTTCACAATAAGGAAAGATTTGACTTAAATACATCTATAGTATTTTTATTCTTAATTGATTACATTCTTAATATTGAGCTGAAGAAGGCCTCAATGTCAGGTCGAATCATGTACAATACACAATAGATATCATTGTGTAAGTGTTGATTGGCGTATACATAAAACTTTGAATGATGAAGAAAGTAAGAAAGGAAAAAAGGAAGAGGAAGGAAGGAAGATTGTAGTTTTACGTGACCGTTATCCTCGCGATCATGGGCCACGGAACCTATATTTTAACGTGGAATGATATTTCGCTTCGAAAATCACACATTCATTAGCCAGGAATCGAACTCCCCGTCTTGGTGAGAAGTAAGCAGCTTGAGAACTGCACTGCTGATACAGGAAATGCAACGGCAGTTCTATATGGATAAAATTATTGAAACAGAATGGTTAATCTTCTGGAAGATTCCTTCTACAAGCTCACCGTTCGAGATGCCACGACAAGTCACTCCAGAACTAGTCACAAGTTTATCAAGCGATCATCGATCCCAGAGAATGTGGCTAAAACGGTGAGTCCGGGAGCCACTAAGATTGTATGGTCTCCATAAAATGTTTTTTCATAAGTCAATAATATAACTCTTAGATCAATAGTAGGACTAAGTGCCGCACATTTCTCAACTTAATGGCTGTCAAAATACTCTACCAAGGATGTTTGTCCAACTGCTGCTTGGGAAAATGTAGTAAGGAAGTAAGAAAGAAAGTAAGATTATTATTTATTTATTTATAGTATGGCTTTCAGTGCCGGGAATGTCCGAGGACATGTTCGGTTCGCCTGAGTCTGTAGCTGCTTCCAGCGGACACCCTTAGGGTGAGCTACAAGTTCCGTTCAATTTCTAGTAGTTCCAACTTTCGCTACCAAATATCATTGATACTTAGTGGTGAACGTTGGAACTTTGATAGAGCATTCCGACGACATGGGACCGCCGGCTTTACTTCCCTCCAAAGATAGGCATACTGAAGGATTTTTAACGCTCTTAAAAATCGGACAACTTCGGCCGGGTTTGAACCCACTATCTTGGGCACAGCAGTTCAGCATGCTACCAACTACGCCACCGAAGCCAGTAAGTAAGAAAGCAAGTAAATAAGGAAGTGAGAAGTAAAGATATAAAAAGTAAGTTGGCTCAGGCAAGGAAAGCATTTCTACAGAAAAGGAATCTGTTGATATCTAATATAGATTTATGTATTAAGAAGTCATTTTTAAAGCCTTCGTCTGGAGCGTGGCGCTGTATGGGAGTGAAACTTGGACTACTGGTGCAGCAGAAAAGAGGAGAATTGAAGCATTTGAAATGTGGTGTTACAGGAGAATGATGAAGATCAGATGGGTAGATAGGGTTACAAACGAAGAGGTATTAAGGCGAGTGGGAGAGGAGAGATGTTTCTGGCGACTGCTAATGAAGAGAAGAGATAGGTTGGTAGGACACAATCTAAGACACCCGGGAATAGCAAACATAGTTATGGAAGGAAGGGTCGAGGATAAGAACTGTAGGGGTAGACTAAGGCTAGAATATGTTAACCAGATTGCGTCGTATGTAGGGTGTGGTAGCTATGTAGAGACGAAACGATTAGTTCAGGACAGGGAGACATGGAAAGCTGCATCAAACCAGTCAAAAGACTGAAGGCTCAAACAACAAGTAAGACAGTGGTTATGAAATAAGTAAGAAAGTAAGGAAGTAAGTAATAAGTAAGTGAGAAAGTAATGAAGTAATTAACGAATTAAGTAAGAAAGTAAGTAAGAAAGTTAGAAAGTTAGTAGGTAAGAAAGTAATAAAGAAAATAAGTAAGTACGCATGAAGAAACTTACGAAGAAAGCACGTAATAAGTAAGTAATAATAATAATATCGTATGGCCTCGGGTGCCCGGTGCGAGCTTTGTTAATTGACACCCAGAGGGTAGCTTGCATGTCGAATTTCGTCGTTCTTTTCAACGCTATGAAAATCAAGGAGGTTAGATATCTAAGCTCCTTGACACTACAGCGCTTTCTAGTAGAGAATTGAGGAACTTTGTGTTGGAGGAAAATCCCGAGATTAATATTTTGCCATTGAACACGGCCTACTGAATTCAAATGGGTTGTTTAACATGCCAACAACGTATGACATCCATGTCGTGATTTTTGTCGCCTTTCAAATATCACCACGGCCAGGGGCGAACCTGTAAGCTGGGGGTTGGTAATCCAACACGTCAACCACTCACCCACCGTGGCAAGAAATAAGTAAGTAAGAAAGTAAGACGTGAGAAAGAAAGTAAGTAAGTACGCACTAAGTAAAAACCGAAGTGAGTAAGTAAGAAATAAAGTAGGAAAATAAGTAAGCAATTAGGAAAGTTATGATGATGATGATAATTGTTGTTTTAATGGGCCTAACATCGAAGTTATCGGCCCCAAATAGGAAAGTTAGTAGGTAGGTAAGGAAGGAGATAAGTAAGAAATAGATAAGTAAGTAATGAAAGAAAGAAAAAAGAAAGAAGAAATTCATATGTGCAGTAAATCTTACGTTGAAATGCTCACAAGTTCAAAGCTAAAATATGTGTTTTACTAGGTGATTTTTACACGCCCAAGGCAGCATCATGCTCTTATGACATTAGACACAAATAGGAGTGCAACTTCTACCTTGTGTACACAAGGCACTTTGCTTTACCCACCAAGTTACCAAGATGTGCCACACCAAAGGAGGCTGGAAGTCCCTACTGACTAGCCGAGATAGCGAAGATAGATTGGAGTCTGTAGGGATTTGAAGGACGACAGTCAATTTTCTCTGCATAGTGGAATTACAGAGACTTGTCTTGCCTGAAGCCTGTTTGTGAAGAGAGAACTAACTGTGTTATGGCTGAGTAAAATTAAGAGATATTTCCGAGCCTGCCTCTTGGTGCAGTGGTTATTTATTTTTTATTAGCCTACTTTTCACATTTTGCAAAAATGAGGAAAAAGTAGACTTATGAGATGTCTGTCTGTCCTTCTGCCTGTCTGTATGTCTGACTGTCCTTCTGTCTGTCTGTCTGGCTGGCTGTGTGTGAGTGTCCCCTCCCCTATCAACCCTAAACGGCTGCAGCAATCGAAACAAAATTGGGTTGGAGTAATCTCACGGCCATATTTGAAAATGATGTCAGTGCTACCAACTGCTGAAAAATCGCAATTGAAATTTCAGCTCCATGTTGGATATCGTGGAAGGTATGAATGGGAGCAATTTCAAAATTGGCACACGTATAGATAATAATATTGCAGTTTAATTTCCAGGAGGCCATACATGGCAGTGTTGCCAAAATGATTATAAGCCTGCTGATAGGTCCAAATTTTAAATGCATATAACTTCTACACTATCAATTGGATTTCAACCAAATTTCGTATGTGCTATGTGTACATAAACAGATGTGTCTGTGCGTATTCTTAAGAGCTGACAACTGTTAATAAATGCTCTCATTTTTTTTTATCCAAATACCCATATATCAGAAAGTATGCAAGCCGACAGCTTTAAACTATGCACACGTATAGTACTTGGCATTCTATATTAATTTGGAGTAACTTCTATACGTCAATGTTACCAACATGATTCTAAGCCTGCTGAGAAGTCCAGCTTTAAATACATGTAACTTCTATACTATCATTTGGATTTCAACCAAATTTCGTGTGTGCTATGTGTACCATAACAGATATGACTATGCCGATTCTTAAGTGTAACCAGGGCTGCCAAGTGTTATAAATACTGTCTCTATTTATGTTACCCTAATATCAATATATCAGAAAGTATTCAAGCAAATAGCTCTAAACTTTGCACACGTATAGTACCTAGCATTCTAGATTAATTTGTAGTAACTAATATAGGCCTACACCAGAGCTGCCAACATGATTCTAAGCCTGCTGATAGGTCCAATTTTAAAATGCATGTAACATCTCTACTAACTAATGGATTTCATTCAAAATTGACACAACAATAGATCATATTATTTCAGATTATTTCTGACCAATACATGTATGTCATTGTTGCCAACTAGGTTTTTCGCACGCTGTTAAATCCAATGTTAAACTGTATGTAACGTCCATGCTATCCATTGGACTTCAACAAAATGTTGTATTCTGTACCTTAAGACATGGAACTAAGAATATATTCAGTCAGCAGGGCTGCCAACTGTAGTTCTCTATTGGGCTAAATTATGCCAGGTATACAGTATTTCGAACTAATTAGAAATTTCGATATTACCAACTTAATTTTAAGAAAAGTAGGCTCTTTAGTTCGTCACGGAACTTCTTGTTTTTTTTGCTGTCATCAAGCCAGACGAGAGACGGGCAAACAGGGCCTCAGACCAGGGGATCAGGCTTGCTGAGGGGGCCGAGGTGGTGTAAGATCCCACAGTATACAAATTACCACAATTTAATTTTCATCGAAGTTTGAAGTCACACTCCTTTCTTCTGTATTTTTCTTTCTAAAAGGGGGTGTGACAGGGCAGTTCCAATTTTAAATTTCCCTGTATCATTTTTTTCTATTTCACCAGAATCAATTGCAACTTCATTTTACTTACAACATTTCTAGTGTTTAGAAATTTAATTTTTATGTAAAACAATTTCATTTTCATTCAAATTTTGTAAAGATATCCATTTAATTTTATGTTATTAATATTTATTATGTTGGTATCATGCTGAGCTTCTATGCCCAAGATCGCGGTTTCAAACCCGGCCGAAGTCGTCGGATATTTAAAGAGCGTTAAGAATCCCTCAGTATGCCTTCCTTCGGAGGGGAAGTAAAGCCGGCGTTCCCAAGTCATAGATTTATGGCATGTTAAAGAACATTCCACTAATTACACCTGTGTGAAGCTAAATTAATTATAGGTTAATCAACGCTCTTAGGGTTCCTACGTTCGTCACCAGGAGCTGACTGCGATGGCGTCTAGTAGCCAAGTTCCGAACTAGTAGTTGTTGACAGTGGCGTTTGGCGACAAAAGTAGGAACTAATTGAAATTCAATGTCTGCAGTCCTTACTTGAATTAAAAACAGATAACACTCACTAATACAGACATCACAATTAGCACCGGTTATCAGACAGATTCTACACACACCCAAAGTACACGGGGCTATATGACCGCACTGTCGCAATCCCTAAACTAAGGAACCAACCAACAAACAAATATTTATTATATTTAATATACACAATGTTTACAGAAAAAAATATGAAATAGTACATAGTAGGCTAAATCAAAGAGAGAAAAATTTTGAGGAAGATCATAGGTCCTAAATTCCAAAATAACAAACAAGTTTTCTATAGGAACGACACCCTGTATGTGAAGTCTGAGAGAATTTCAGATACCATACGGAAAAGGAGGATTGATTTCTATGGACACATCAACCGGATGAATCCTGCCCGATTAACCAAGAAAATCTTTGACTTCTTTTCCAAAAAGAAGATCAAACCTAATTGGTTTACGGAAGGGGAAAAGGACCTGTGAGAGCTCCAGATTACTGGAATCATGTTGATGAATTGTACAGCCAAAACCGTGACCAAAGACAACACCAAGAAGTTCCAAGCCAGAGCCGTCTCCAGAAAACCGATGCAGATATCACAAGAGGAAAGAAAGAGAAGATCAGAGAAAATGAAGAAGTATTGGGAGAAAAGGAGAGCACAAGCATCTAAGAAGTGATTGATCTGACGTACCCCAAAGTGGGTGATTCGAGAAGAAGAAGAAGAAGAAGAAGAAGAAGAAGAAGGCTACGACTGTTTATGTTCGACGATAATTATAACTTTATTATATGTTTTAACATAAATATACATAAATATCTGTTCAGTAACTAGAATTTTGTGTTCTGGTGCTGCAGTGGGTAGGATATATTTGTGTTCCAAGCTCTCTGGCCGACCGACGCATGCGCTCTTGTTGCTTCAATGCTTCATCTTGACTGGCGCCGAGCACACTTACTGTATATAGTCATGCTAGGCGCTAAACCATTAATTCCTTCCTGCAGATTGTGAACCAGTATTCAGTAAAACTGTCACCGCAGTCGTTTGAAAACAACGCGCTCTATAGAAATTGGGTTTGGGGATATTAAGGTACAGTGCTATTTCTTGTCTCATGTTCACCAGTTTATTTACGCGAACATATGGACGGTGCACTTTCGGTAATTTATATAGACATGTTGGATTTTGAGCCCATGCGCAAAGGTATCCTTATCTAATTGGTCAAACAACTGTTTCTTGAGCTCTGATTGGTGGGAGAAACTGTTTCATAATGAAAAATAGTGTTATAATGACCATCATCATGATACAGTTTTCAGACATATAATAGTCAGGGTCGAACATAAAGTTATTTACTTTATTGTCGTGATTTCACCAATCATTAGTAGGTTCAATTAGTGATAAAGTCCTTTTTTACACTTCTGCAGGTGATGTTTGGGACAAGGTTCCTTACATAGCTTACAGATGCAGCTGTCTTTAGGATCGTAGTAAGCGCTCTCAGTGCAAATATTAATGTTTAACTAATAACGCTGAAGAAGATCATTGTTATATCGAAACATGTACGTTTAAAACATTAATAAATATCATTTCACAGTATTGATTGGGCGGATTACAAAATACATACCTTTAGTCAATACGGTAAACTGTTACCAATCAAACATGGTAAACATACACGCATATTATTTAGATTTAGAGAGTGCATTCAAATGTCATTTAAAAAGAGAAAATGGACCCAGCTCTGATATACCCAATTCCGAAAATTTCCGGAAGTAATTCTTTCTGAGTCCCTCATGACAGTTTAATTTAGGCCATTATCATTTGCCTATGTTCATTCATGAATAAATAGGCTTATGAGATCACCTTTTGTCCATGTGTATGTGTCATTGTGTGTGTGTGTAGTGTGTGTGTCCCCTCCCTTAATAAAATCTAACGGCTGGCGCGATTTCAATTAAACTCAGTCAGGTCATAGTACTATATTGGCCGACCCCGACAAGGTCCTTCAAATTTTATTACGTCTCACCGATGCAACATGGTGGCCGTGTGAAATATTTCACCGGCATTCTATATCTCCGAAAATATTACTCATATCACCCTGAAATTTTGTACAGTGATAAAGGGCACTACTAGAAGTTCGCCTATGAGTCTTTCAAAATCCTGCTAACCACAAAATGAACATGGCGACCAAGCAAAATTAAAACTTTTAAATATACCTCTTTCTCGATTTGGTGCAACAAATGACTATGCACACTGTAATGCACTGGCATCTAACTTAGTTCAATTGTCTACATAACCTCAAGATGGCGGCTGTGCGAAATATTTTACTGGCATTCTATATCTCAGAAATTATTACCGATATCACCGTAAATATTTGTACGGTGATATAGGGTAGCCTACTACTGGAAGTTCAGCTATGAGACTTATAAAAACCTGTAGCCTACAATACAAAACGAATATGGCGGTCAACTGAAAGTGAAACATTTTAATAGACTTTTCTCGTGATTTAACCATCTGAGCGCAATGAAATATGGTACAGTAAATGTTTATAAACATTGTAATACACTGGCATCTAATTTAGATCAATTGTTCATATAACCTCAAGATGGCGGCTGTGTGCAATTTTAAAATAAAGTTTTTATTTCTTGTGTATTAATCTTGCGATCGACGTGAACGTTTGAATAATGAAAATACGCAAAAATTGACTTGTATTAGTACAGAACTATATATTTGTATCTTCATTGCCAGAGAAATACCGAAGTTTCCAAAGTCATCAAGCATTTGTAGGCCGAAAAAATTCTAGTAACGTTTGAAAAATTGGAGTTTAACGTCATACTATTGTGATAGACCGGCCACGGTGTTCGAGAGTGCTAACTTGCTACCTTGTACCTTTCTATCATCGGGCGAGCGTGTGTTCGAATCCCACCTCGGCCATCCTGGAAATGGTTTTCATGGTTTCTCAATTTTACCACCAGCCAAGTGCTGGGAGGTTCCTTTCAGCAGGTCCACGGCCGACAGGACACCAAGAACCCGCTGATGAGCCAGCTTGGTGTTCCTAAGCGAGACCCCATACAAGATACGGCATAAGCCTAGAAAAATTGCTGAGTTTTAATTCCTTGGCCGTGAAAGCCAATATACCATCCTCTTAAGGTTTAAGGGGTTTGAAAATTTTAGTTCTAGGGCCCTTGCTCACTTTTGATAGCCCTGAAGTACAGCATCAATACCCGACTCTGTCAAGAAATTAATTCTGCTCTAAGGGCTGGAACGGGGTTCACTAAGCCTCGTTAGGCTGAACTAAGATGAGGTCGGTTTCATTCCCTCCTCAGTCATTCTAGAATTGGTCTGCCGTGGATTCCCCACTTCTATTCCAGAAAAATGCTGGGATGGTGTCTAAATAAGTCCACGGTCACCTCCTATTCAACTCCTGGCTCAAATTACGAACAAAAACAAGCAGTGCAGCCATCACAAATACACAGGTTATTAGACAGGTTCCACACACACCTAGGTGCAGGGGGATACAAGATGTTATTGTTAATTCGTTTTAGGGGCTTGGGTCATCTTGGTCATCAGCCTCGTATATTTTAATGTGTGTTCAATTCGTCTGATAACGTTTTTTGTGATGATTGTAATAGTGTGTGTATCTGTGATTTTTGGCGATGGGGTAGGTGACCCGCGACTAGAAATAAGGTACAATTCTGTCATTTTCCTGTAGAAAGAATGGTAATACCCGGAGGAAAACCACACTCATGAGTCTCTATCAGCTTCGACATTTGAACCTTTGATCTCAGAACTTGATGGAGCTTGTGATGCGCGATTTAACTGGGATGGGCTACATGGCCATTATGTCACCAACCCCCTAAATGAGCCAAGAACAAGCGAGGAGTGAGGTAGTTTGCCATTGCTTTCCTGACTGAGTCAGTACATCTGTACTAACCCTATGAGTAGAACCTTTCACAGCATCCACAGGCACTGACTGTACCCTGAATGTCGTTACTAGCACCACCCGTACCTCAGTAGCTTTCATATAATCACAGCCATGAGTGAGACTCTAGCCTGTGCCAACATACAAATGCAAATGTACTGCATTCATCAAGAGATGGTAAACAGGCAAACACTTTAAGGTAATATAACACATTTTTTAAACATTAGGATTTGATTGGCCTTATACAATAAATGCTTCACGGGGTGGAAGTGTGGCTGGTCCTAATCCCCTGCGCTTGTGTGTGTCATCTACGGATATGTGAGTGGACCTTACGTCTGGCTCCCAGCCGCATTCCTAGTTTGCTAGAACTATAGAACACCACACATCATCTTGTATCCGGAGATACTGGACATGATTAACGGTGTTCCTGTGTGCTCAACGTACGTATCGAGAGTATGGGCTAATTGGTTACACAATCTCCATCTCCAAGAGGATGTCACGCAAATTGAACCCTAAGGCTGAGGGGCTATTTGTTCTGTAATAGAGTAGCGATATCAGAGCAAAACAACAATGTCGCCGCTATCTGCAAGGAGAAGTAGAACGCGTGGGCGTGAGTTACCTTATCTGCCGCTAGATAGAGTGCACAATAGTTAAGCTTCCCCCGTGTAATTACATGCTTGTCTCAGGCTTGATCAATGTGCAGACTGAGACACCACACCACGCTACGCCGCCCGGCGTTGCGCGCACAATTGCCTCCTCATTGTGCAGCGCCTAACTAAATAACTAGATTAAACATTTGTGGAAGTTAAAACAGAAGAAGAGCTTTGCAGGATTCCAAAACACCACTTTCGGCACGGCATACACCAACACACAAGCATTCTACATATAAGAGTCAAACGTAACCATCACTTGGAATTCAGTGACCACACTAACTACGTAACACGTTTACTGTGTATTAGTAGAGCATGACATATCCACCGAAATGAGCGAGAGGTTTGCGTGGAATTATTTAAGGGGAGGTTGTAATCCCTCCGCCATATTAAATTTGTCAACTTCATGTTCCTAACTTTACAAACAAAACCTTACGGATATTTAGAGCTATATTTTATTTCTAAATGTTTGTGTTTGTAAATAATATTTTTAATATATTTTTAATGTTAAATTTTTCAACTTATTTCTCTACGAAATCATTAAATATTATTTTTTCTAATTATGATAATGGCTTGTTCGCCATCTCTTGATGAATACAGTACTTTTGAATTTGTCAGTTGGCACAGGCTAGAGTAAAAGGTGGCTTTTCACCGATGTCTCAGTCTCACTCATGGCTGTGATTATATGGAAGCTACTGAGGTATGGATGGTGCTTAGTAATGGCATTCGGGGCACAGTCCGTGCCTGTGAATGCTGTGAAAGGTTCAACTCATAGGGTTAGGACTACTGTTCTGACTCAGTGAGGAAAGCAATGGCAAACTACCTCACTCCTCTTCTTGCCTATAACGCCTCAAAGTAGTGCTGCCTTGGGTTTTTGTGGGTATCTACTCACATAACGTAACGGCGGTACTTTTTGAGAATCCTACCAGCCTTCGGGCTGACTACCTAACAGACATTTATGATAAAATCACAAGAAAGCATACAATCCTTTAGTTGATTATACTGAATTACTAAAAAAACATTCAGAGTGCTATTGTTAATACTTCCTGAGAAAAAGGAACATTTGTCTCGAAAAAAAAAGTGAAGAAAAATGCTCTTAAAGATAAGTGTTTGTGCACCAGGCCCTTATTCAGGATCAACTGGATTGTCTCCATCTTCTCTGCCCCTCTTCTGGTTTCTTTTTAACTTCCTAGTTTCTTAAGAGAAAGATAAGGAGGAGGAGGAGGAGAAGGGAAAGAGAAGAAAGAGGAGAAGGAGGAGCAGGAGAAGGAGAAAAGGAAGAGGGAGCAGGTGGAGGAGGAGGAAAATGAGCAGGAGAAGAAATAGAAGGAGGAGAAGGAGAGGAAGGAGCATGAGTAGGAGAAAAAGGAGGAGAAGAAGGAGCAGACGGAAAAGAAGGAGGAACAGGAGAAAGAGAAGAAGGAGGAGGAGAAGGAGTAGGAGAAGGAGCAGAAGAAGAAGGAGGAGAAGGAGAAAGAGAAGATGAAGCAGGAGAAGGAGACGAAGGTCGAGGAGAAGGAGAAAGGGAAGAAGGAGCAGGAGAAGGAGGTAGTTGAAATCGAGAGGTAATACTGGGTCTCGTGATGTTGACGGAACAGCATTGTCGGCCATCTGAACACTGAATATAAATACCATGATGACAAGCGTCATAACGCAGCCAAAATTGTATACTTCAAGTTATTTTATATTCGACCCCTCGCTATTATGTGTCAGATAACTGTATCATAATGATGGTCATTATAACACTGTTTTCCATTATGATACAGTTTCTCCAGCCAATCAGAGCTCGTTCATTGACCAATTAGGTAACGATAACTTCGCGCATGCGCTCAAAATCCAACATGTCGGACATAAACACAACATCGAACTATAATAAATTACCGACATGGAATACCCACCGTCCATATGTTCGCGTAAATAAACTGACGAATATGAGACAAGAAATAGCACTGTACCTTAAAATCACCAACACTAATTTCTACACAGCGCATTGTCTTCAAATGACTGCGGTGACAATATTACTGAGGGACGGCAGATGTAAACATATGGTTGCATATGGCATTGCAACCACACAGAGCGCATGCGTCGGTTGTTCAAAGCTCTTGAAAGACAAAGATATAACACCCAACGCTCGCTCTGCGATCACAAAATTCCAGTAGCTGACTCTCAACAGATATTTATGAATATTTATGTTAAAACATATAATAAAGTTATAATTATCGTCGAACATAAACAGTCGTATGCAACTCGCCTATAATGGTAATTAAGACACTCGTATGGAAATTATAAAACTCGCATACGCTCGTTTTATAAAAAAATACTCGTGTCTTAATTATAGCCATTATAGGCTCGTTGCATAATGTACTATCATGTTACTCCTGAATATGATACAGGAATACATTTCAATTACAAGTTCAGTCCTTTTATGAAATTATTAACTGTTATTATTTACTTAGCGTATGTCTTTTAGTGCCGGGAGTGTCCGAGGACATGTTCGGCTCGCCAGAGTTTGTAGCTGCTTCTATGCGGACACCCATTGGATGAGCTAAACGTACCGTCGCGTGTGGATGGGATGAAATGAATGGGCAAGTTCAATTTCAAGTAGTTCCAAATTTGGCTACCAGACGTCACTGACACCCAGCGGCGAACGTTAGAACTTGATAGAGCAATTATAGCCAAATAAAAATATGATAATCATTATAATATCGTATGGCCTCGGTTGCCGGGCGCAAGCTTTGTTAATTGACACCCAGAGGGTAGCTTGTATGTCGAATTCCGTCGTTCCTTTGAACGCTATGAAAGTCAAGGAGGTTAGATATCTAAACTCCTTGACACTACAGCGCTTTCAAGTAGAGAATGGAGGAACTTTGTTTTGGCGGAAAATTCCGAGATTAATTTTGCCATTGAACACGGCCTACTGAATTCAAATGGGTTCTTTAACATGCCAACAACGTATGACATGAGTGTCGTGATTTTTGTCGCCTTCAAAAATCACTTACCATGGCCAGGGGCGAACCTGCAATCTTGGGGTTGGTAGCTTGACACTATAACCACTCACCCACCATGGCAAGGTACAAAAACGGACCTTACTGAAGTCAACATAGATCCAGTGACTTCAACAAGGACTACATACCGACAAAAGATCAGCACCCACAAATTTGTAACCAAGAATCCATCCGAGAAAAGCTTGAAACTCCAAAACTCATAGACACAAGAAAGACGGCAGGCCCAGAGTGAAAGAATGAAAAATTTTGGGCGAATAATATGTTCATAAATATGAATTCAAGTGCTATTTAATTGTTCCACGTACTCCTTAGGGGGATGAACGAATATAATAATAATAATAATAATAATAATAATAATACGACGAAAACATACTTTTTCCTGACTAATGGTCTGGCCTCTATCATCCAGATTCGTTTAAGAGCATGTATTTCTGTGCTCTGTATAGTCGTTTGATTTCTTTTCTTTTCTTAGGTCGCTAAAAGCGAAGAGTATTTCAATTACAACGCTCGCGGTAGAGAAGTTAATAACTTTTTAATATCTGATACAAGTCGATAGAAGTAGAAACAGTAAAGTGAATTCAATATCGGTCCTAGTGGAGTCCCCTGAGGCACCACAACTGATCAGAGACTGCTAGGGATCGATACACATTCACTTGTAATGAAGACTCCGTCTTCAAAGGCTGCAATGGAAATCGAAGTCAACTGATATCTCTTCTTGTACTGTATTTCGTGTACGAGAAATAATTAACTAAGAAGTTCTGCCTTCAATCAGAAGAGTGGGTATTAGAGGCTGTTATAAATTTGTGAAATTCTCTTTTCGCGACATGTTCTACAGGAACATATCCGTCTTCATAAATCTGAAAGCTCTAATACCAAAATATAAGGCTTCAAAAACCTTTTCGTGATGTGGAACTAACATTCTTGGCTGCCACACCTGATGACTCGGTTCAATTTAAGACGTGCTCGCGAATCCAATCCAACCCTCATCTTGTTTGAAAGGAGAAAGAAAGTAGAAATATATTATTTAACTCAATTTTCAAAGCTCAATTTTTCACACTTTTGATCAATTTGAGATTTGGGCTGTTTTAGTGAACTCATTTTTCAATTCATGGCTATGATAAGAAATTTAATTCTGCTCATAGTCTTGAACACGGGTGCACTCAGCCTCGTAAGACAAATTTTATTTGAATTCTCACCTAAAATATGAACTAGCGAGCAAACAATAGCCTCTGTTTTCACCCAACGGGACGGCACGACACAGCACGATACGGCACGGTCGGTCTGAACTGTTAAGTCACTGCAATGCTATAATAATTTTATTATAAGATATTAATATCCTAGGTCTCACCTCATTGATGACAGTTTAAACCACCCTCTGTACGATAAACGGATTTAGTGTAGCCGGGCCTTGTTGAATCGTAACTAACGGTTAGGCTATAATACTTGCATGATTCATACGTCCACCATCTTGAAACATTCGCCTGATGACCTTGTAGTTTAGGCAAAGTACACTTCCCATATTAAGGTTCATTTTTGCATAATTTGGTAGAGATCGGATGTTTAGGTTAGTCGCAATTTGATTTAAGCTTTGAACATTTGGGTGGCCGCCATTACGTTTCCATAAAAATGGCGATGATATAAAACATGACACCGAGGTGTTCTTTCATAGTGCTACGTCTGTGCCAAATTTCGTTCAATTTAGTTTCGTCGTGTTTGAATTGATAGTGAGGGGAGATTTGTACACATACACGGCCGACACCTTCAAACTCTTTGGCTGACGTCCTTGCAATTTGTTCAAAGGACGCTTCACTCATAATAGTAGACATTATGCAACGAGCCTATAATGGCAATAATTAAGACACGAGTATTTCCATACGAGTGTCTTAATTACCATTATAGGCGAGTTGCATACGACTGTTTATGTTCGACAATAATTATAACTATTTTATGTTCGAACATAAATATTCAAAAATATCGGTCGAGATTTCACCAGTTTTATGTACTGAACAGAGCGCATGGGACGCAGAGAATACCTTGTATTTGACCATGGCCTCCTGGAATACCTCACTATGACGCTCGCCATGCAGTGAAATTTTAAATAGGGGGGATGGAAGTGAGCGCAGGTGCGATGTGCTATACTCGCCTAATTGGTCACACAACTGTTTCTTGAGCTCTGATTGGTGCGAGAAACTGCATTATAATGAAAACTTGTAGTATAATGAGCCCCATTAGAGTGCAGTTTGATGACATATAATATTTACATTTCGCCAGGGTGGAACATAAAGGTATGTTGTTGAAATATTTGGTAGAGATCAGATGATTAGTTTAGTCGTAGTTTGATTTAAGCTTCGAACATTTGGGTGGCCGACAGTACGATTATGTCAAGATGGTGGCGATATTAAACATGACACTGAGGCGTCCTCTGCTAGCGCTACCTCTGTACCAAATTTCGTTCAATTCGGTTTCGTCGTGTTTGTATGATAGGTGGGGAAGGACAGATAAACGGTACACACACAGACAGACTGACAACATTTAGCCCGTGTAGATCTCATAAGTCTACTTTCATTTTTTGTAATAGTGGAAAGTAGGCTAAAAGCCCTTGGCGATGCACTGCATATTATGGCCAGAATTTCTTCCCAAGAAGATCAGTCCGGCTGCCAGATCACTGTTGCTCGATTAGCACCACCCAGGGGTCACGTGTAGGGTACTTTAAGGTTAAACCTACGGACGTGAACAAACTTCAACCCCCGGCGATGCACTTATAAGCAGGATTATTCATGATATACTATGGTATCTGAGTTTTAATTCACCGGCCGTGAAAGCCAATATACCATCTTTTTGGAAGCCTTCATAGGGAGGTTTCTGGCTGCTTGAGCTTTTAGTTCTCGCAGTCAAGTAGTGAAGTTGCGCTCTATATAAAGGGAGGTAGTGCGCAGTTCTTTACTCCTGTATGGGTCCGGGCGGGGACACCAAGAGCCCACCGATGAGCCAGCTTGGTGTCCTAGGCGAAACCCCACACAAGACACGGCACACACCTAGAAGAATTGCTGAGTTTTAATTCACCGACCGTGAAAGCCAATATACCGTCTTTTTAGCCTATTTTCTTTTCTTGAAAAAAAAAAAAAAAAAGGCTTATGAGATCACCTTTTGTACGTGTGTCTGTCTGTGTGTGCGTGTGTGTGTGTGATGGTGTGTGTGTGTGTGCCCCCCCCCCTAATAAATTCTAAACGGTTAGAGCAATTTCAATGAAACTCGGTAAGATCATAGCCCCATTCTGGCCGACTCCGACCGTGCCCTTTAAATTTTATTGTCTCTCACCAATCCAACATGGCGGCTGTGCGAAATATTTCACCAGCATTCAGTATCTCCGAAACTATTACCGATATCACCCTGAAACTTTGTACGGTGATAAAGGAAACTACTAGAAGTTTACCTATGAGACTTTTGAAAACCTAGTGACTACAAAACCAACATGGCGACCAAGCAAAGCTGAGACTTTTAAATAGTCTTTTCTCTCGCGATTTAACCATCCAAACGTAATGAAACATGGTACAGAAAATGTTTGTACACATTTTAATGCACTGGCGTCTAATTTAGTTCAATCGTTTACATACCCTCAAAATGGCAGCTGTGCGAAATATTTCACTGGCATTCAATAACTCCGAAACTGATTATGATATCGCCCTGAAATTTTGTACGATGATAAAGGGCACTGCTACATGTTTAATCTATGTAACTTTCAAAAACTTGTTAAGTACAAAACGAACATGGTGGCCAAGCGAAGATGAAACATTTTAATAGACTTTTCTCGTGATTTAACCATCTGAGCGCAGTGAAATGTGGTGCAGTAATTGATTATACATATTCTAATGCACTTGCAACTAATTTAGTTCAATTGTTCACATAACTTCGAGATGGCGGCTGTGCGAAATTTTAAAATTAAGTTTTTATTTATTGTGTCGTAATCATGCGATCGAAGTGAAAGTTTGAATAATGAAGCTACGCAATAATTTTCCTTTAATTGTACATATCTCTGTGGCCTATACAAATAACAATCCAAAATGGCGAGCATCCGAAATATTTTGACGGTTCTCAATATCTACGAATCTTTTACAGCAATCATACTGATTTTTTTTTATGTTCATAGAGGCTATATGACCTATATGACTTTCAGTAACTTGGTGATCACAAATCCAACATGGCCGCGACGCGAATTATAAATATTTAAATGGACGTTTCTCGCTATTTAACCATCCAAGTGCAGTGAAACTTTGCTCGTTAAAAGCTTATACAAATGTTTATCCACTGGCATGTAATTTATTTCAATCGTTTTCATAACCACAAGATGGCAGCTGTGCGAAATTTAAAAATCTCGTTTTAACTTCTTGTGTTCTAATCATGCGATTGAAGTCTGAATACAACACGTACACAATTATCTTCATGTAATAGTACATACATAACGAGTAGTTCCGTGAAGAACTATACAGCCTATTTTCATATATCCTGATCACTTTTGTGATATTTTCAATGTTTAGCTTGGCCCATTTGTCGGTCAAATTTTATTTATTGTTACTGAGATCCCCGAATGGTAATCATTTATTTACAATTGTTAATTGCTTGAACCATATGCATAATCTTGTTATCAATCACTTATTCATAGATATTATAGTTCTCACCTCGAGTGTTTCAGTCTCGCTATCTCAGGCGTCCTCACTCATGACATACCAGACATCTACTGGTTGATCCACTGTCTGCTGAGTAGTGTCGACTGACGTCACCCTGACTTTCGTTCGACCAATGGCAGGTCTTTGTCTGGTCGGGCGATCTCCAAACTTCGAGAGAGTTCTATGGTCCCTATTTAAGACGCCGCTTGCTGGCGTTCTTCATCACTTCGGATCAACCGCCACTTCTGAACCACTTCTACCCGCTGGTCACCGCTACCTCTCATGACACCATCGCTGATATCTACGCTAGCAAGCAGTTACGTCACAAGATCTGCACCATGACGTATTGCTCAAGATGGCAAGAATAATTGCCAGCCGCTGTACTCTTCAACATCACCTTAGAGGGGATACTTGGAATCGTCCTTCAAAATATCTCTGGATCAGCTCTTGGACACTATAAAGGCCATTCCTGCTCAAGAAAAGAAAGTTGAAATTTTATCGATGGTGCACATAACTCTAGGCCATGTACGCCTCCTTCCAAGAAAACCGTGAAGACTTTTAAATCAACGTGTGCTAGCTGGAACTTTTTAAGGAGCTGGCTCTTCAACTCTCTTCAACTCTCTTCAAAGATAAGTTCAATTTTATAAAGAGCTTATATCATACCAGTTATTACACTCTTAATTATTTTTTATGGTTCTCTCTTTTTATAAACTGTATTTTTATATATTAAGCTCAACTTTTCTCCAATCAAGCAAGCTTTTCATGGACCTTTCTATAATCTGGGTTCTGTAATCAGGCCCTCACACTTTGCTACATTTATAATTGTTAATTTCTGTAATAAGCACTTAAGTGCAATTTGTTTGTTCATTATAAATTTATTATTAGGAATAAAAATTGTTAATGCATTGCTCCCTATATTGGTTTCTAGTCACGTATTTCATGCTCAATACCCCCGCACCGTTTCAGTCTAATTTTCTTGACCACAGTAGTTATTTTGGCCAGGCTTTCGCCTGATGCGTTTCGTTCTCCCGTATGGGGAAGTTTTAGGACAGAATTTATACTTCTCCATTTTGTTGGTGCCGAAACCCGGGAAACATATCTGTTGCACCCTGGATCCCTATATAAGTTTAATATTGTGAATTTTGCATTAACAATTTTTGTTCATTGTGTTTCAACACTAATTCACATTGTACGTTTCAGCTTAAGGCGCATGTGCGGCAGAGGAGAGAAACGTAAGCTAAGCCGGTTTCTTCCGCATCAGACTAAACCTTACTACATAGCAAGCTGTCATCCTCTGACTTCCAGTACTCGAAGTCACAATATTGACGTGAGTAACAAACAACTTGTAATATGCCTAACCTTGATGAAAAACTTAGCAACTCCAGAGCCTCTTGTAAGGGCAAGCTCACACGGTTTCGTACTTTCTTAACGGAACTCGAACCCCAAGAGCATAATCTTGACATAATTTCGCAGAGGCTTAAGAATTATGAACAAGCCTTTGAGAAATATGATGAGATACAATGCAGTATAGAAACTCAGCATCCGGACCAGCAAAGTGATAGGTTGGAAGTTGAAAAATTATACTATCAGGGATTTGCTGAAGCTAAACAGCTTATTAGGGCTTTAACTTTAAAAGAAAAACAAGAAGATCAAACTTCTGCAGCATCTTCTACATCTTCTTTACGCATTATATTACCCAAATTAGAAATACCCAAATTTACTGGTAAAGACATAGAATGGGAACCATTTTTTGAATTATTCAATTCTTTAGTACATGAGAATACTTCTATACCAGTAATACAAAAATTTCACTACTTGCGTCTGGCAGTTCAAGGCAACGCACTTAACCTGATTCAAGCACTTTCTTTGACCAGTGATAATTATGAAGTTGCTCTGAATCTTCTTAAGGATAGATATGGGAACATTCGTTTATGTATTCAACGCCATATACAAAGCTTATTCGAGTTACCTAACGTGCAAGCAGATAAGAGTTTATCACTTCGTAAGTTGATTGACACCGCAGAGTTACACGTCAGAGCATTGTCCAATTTAAACCAACCTGTAAATCACTGGGATTTATTTCTAGTTCACCTCATTTCTGCAAGATTGGATGCAAATACATTAAAAGCCTGGGAAACAGAACTTTCCCAGAATTTGCAATGCACTTATGAGGCGATTATTAACTTTTTGAAGGCCAGAAGCCAAGTCTTTTCCGCCATAGCTAATCAAAAAACTAGTAGTTCAGATTCAAAAGCCTTCTCAAAACATAAGGTTAGCAGTTCTAATCAAAGAATTTTAAGATCACAGGCTCTTCCTGTTGATGCTCGGTCACCTAACCAAATGCAAACGTGCGGTCTGTGTCAGCAATCGCATAATTTATACAATTGTGATGAATTTAAATCTTTATCAGTAGATGAAAGACGAAAGTTCATTACGAACAAAAAACATTGTTTCAACTGTTTGTCAGGAACGCATATGTTAAACAATTGCCGTTCACAACGTTTATGCTTTCATTGTAGGGCAAGACACCATTCACTTTTGCACAGGCATGAAAGACCACGGTTATCAGGACCAAGCAGTTCCAATACCAAGTCTAACTCGGAGACTTCTCAAAATAGTGCGCAGTCGTATGCTCAAAGTTCTACCTCGCTTGGCAAAGTCCAGGTTTTATTATCTACCGTGCAGGTTCTATTGAAAAATTCTCACGGAAAATGGGTATCTGTTAGGGGATTATTGGATAATGCCGCTACCAACAATTTTATTAATGAATCGTTGGTACAAAAGTTAGGCCTTCCAAAACATCCTACCTCAATAGAGGTTACAGGAATAAACTGCTCTAAATCACAATCCTTAAGCTTTGCTAAAGTGGATCTTAAGGACTCTAATAATCTTGGTACGCAGTTGCAATTAGATTGTTTGATTATCAAGTCTATAGGCAACAATATTCCTGGCACTTCTTATCCTATTCAAAGTTGGAATATCCCGAATTTTGTCCAGCTAGCTGACCCTCATTTCAACAGAGCTTCACCCGTAGAGCTTCTTTTCAGCTCAAGCGTATTTTGGCAATGTCTTCATTCCAATAAAGTAAAAATTGCTCCTAATGTTTTCTTCCGCGAAACTGATTTTGGTTGGATTGCTACTGGCCAAATATACCGTAATCCTATTCAAACTGTATCGAATTGTTATTTTGTTGATACCGATTTGAGCCAAGAGCTAACCAAGTTCTGGGAACTTGAGAATGTTCAGGCTACTCCTTCTTCTTCTTCTAACGAAATTTGTGAAAAGTTATATAAGGAAACCACTGTCCGTAATACTGAAGGCAGATTTATAGTAACTCTTCCACGTATTCCCAATCCTCCCGCCATTACGGGCTCGCATTCCAGAGCACTTAGGGCACTATTTGTTATTGAAAATCGGTTCAAACAAGATGCTTCTGTCAAAACTCAGTATGCTTCCTTTATGGAGGAATACGAATCATCCAATCACATGGAGGTAATTTCTAAATCAGAAGAAATTGACCATCCTTTAAATGAAATAGTTTATTTAAATCATCATCCGGTATGGAAAAATTCCTTAACACAGGACAATATAAGAGTAGTTTTCAATGGCTCATCACCAGATTCCAATGGAATCTCTTTAAATGATACCTTGCAATGTGGTCCCGCGATTCAAACAGATCTCACCTCTGTTTTGCTTAATTTTCGAAGGTTTCCTATTGCTGTAATCTCAGATATTAAGCAGATGTATCGGCAGATTCTCGTAAATTCTGAGCAGCAAGATCTGCAAAGAATATTGTGGCGCGATGAGAGTTCCAAACCCATAAAGATATTTAGATTGAAGACTGTGACATATGGCCTGAAGCCTTCAGCCTTTCTTGCGATTCGGTCTCTCCACATGTTAGCCGAGCAAGATGGTCATCTGTATCATCCTTTGGCCTCTGAGTCATTAAAAACGGCATTTTATGTCGACGATTTCTTGTGCTCTTTTCCTAATATTTCTGAAGCGCTCCTTGTGTGCGAAGATTTGAAATCCCTACTCCTAGGAGGTGGTTTTCCGCTCCATAAATGGACTTCAAATTCCACTGAATTTATATCAAAATTTTCATCAGAGGTCCCAGTTGATGAATTTGTTGCCATTCCTACTGATGAAGCAGCCGTAAAAGCATTGGGTGTTTTTTGGTGTCCTTCCTCTGATACCTTTTCTTATCAGGTACATCTGTCAGAATCTCCCCCTGTAACTAAGAGACAAGTTCTGTCAGAAATCGCAAAGATCTTTGATCCTTTGCAATATATTGCTCCTATAGTTATTGTTGCAAAAATGTTCTTGCAAAAGCTTTGGTCATTAAAATCAGACTGGGATGAAAATCTCCCCCTTCCTCTTGTAGAAGAATGGTTAGAGTATCGCAGCAGTTTGCTGGATCTCTCCAAGGTTTCTATACCCCGCCCTTTAATTTCTAATCCCTTATACCAGCAGTATGACCTGCATGTATTTTCTGATAGTTCAGAACGAGCTTATGGCTGTTGTGCATACATAGTAGGACGTTCCTCAGATACTTTCCCTGGATTTTCTAATTTAGTGTGCGCTAAATCTAAGGTTGCTCCACTTAAAACAGTATCATTGCCGAGATTAGAATTATGCTCTGCTTTAATGGCAACAGAATTAGCTACTAAACTAAATGTCAGTTTAAAGTTAAAATTTTCCCGCACATTTTTTTGGATCGATTCTTCTATTGTATTAGCTTGGATTTCCAAGCCTTCTTCTCATTGGAATACCTTTGTGGCAAATCGCGTTTCTAAGATTCATGAAGTCTCACATTCTGAACAATGGAGACATGTTCCTAGCCGTGAAAACCCCGCGGATATAATATCACGTGGTTGCACACCTAAAAAATTGATTTCTTCAGACCTGTACTGGAATGGTCCTCCTTGGCTAAGTCAGGAATCATCTTGCTGGCCTCGCTTAGCTAATCAATCTGCAGAAGAAATACCTGATGCCCGTAATGACCCTGTCACGTCGCATCTTACTTCTACTTCTACTAGCCTTTTTCATAGATACTCTTCATTTGATAAATTGATTCGTGTAGTGTCTTATATCTTCCGATGGAAATATTTAGTAATTGATCAACCATTGAAGCCTCAACCCTTTCTTTCCAGAGTAGAGTTAGAATTTGCTACTTGCAAGATTTTGTTACTTGTTCAGCAGGAAGTATTTGCTCCTGAAAAGCAAGCTCTTATAAGTGGTAAAGATTTACCCAAGTCTAGCAGGCTTTCACCACTCACTCCTTTTCTAGACCAGGACGGCATAATACGTGTGGGTGGAAGATTAGCTATGTCTAGTTTTGAGGATGGGAAAAAGCATCCCATCATCCTTCCTTCAAAGCATCCTATCACTACCCTTATAATAAAAAAGTTTCATTATAAACACCTTCATGCTGGCACTCGCACCTTGCTCTGTCTAATTCGTGAACTCTACTGGATCATCAATGGCGTTCATGAGGTTTCTTCTGTTGTCAAAAAGTGTATACCTTGCTTCAAGGTTAAACCAAGGCCCGCCACGCAGATTAAGGGTAATTTACCTCCATTTCGTTCGGAACCTAGTAAGCCCTTTGCTCTTACTGGGATGGATTACGCAGGTCCTTACATATATCAGACCAATCCATCTTCATCTAAGCGCAAAATCTTTGGTAAACTCTACATCTCGTTATTTGTATGTATGGTGACGGGAGCTATCCACCTTGAGTTGGTTACGAACGCTTCTGTATCCTACTTTCTGGCCGCCTTTTCTAGATTTGCTGCTAGAAGGGGTGTTCCATCTGAAGATTTTTCAGATAATGCAAAAATTTTTGTAAGCGCTTCTGATCTCTGGAAAAAAGTGTTAAGCTCCCCTTCTGCTAAAGAAAAAATTTCCAACTTTTCCTATTCTAAAGGTTTCAAATGGCATTTCACCCCGCCTTATGCTCCCCATCATGGGGGCCGATGGGAGTCCTGCATCAAACTTACTAAAAGACAGCTTAAGAAAACTCTTGGTCCTACCATACTTTCTTATGAGGAATTCAACTCTTTGATTATTCAAATTGAAGGTATTGTAAATTCCAGACCTCTGACCCCTCTTTCAAACGATCCTAAGGATCTTTTACCTTTAACACCCAGTCACTTCCTGATTGGCAGTTCGCTTGCTGCTACTCCGCCTTTGCTGGTTCGACGCTGTGATCCTAACTTACCTATCTTTTGGAGAAAAGTAGAATCTTTGCGCTGTTCTTTTTGGCGCCGATGGAAGTTAGAATATCTCAGCTTGCTAAATAGGCGTGAGAAATGGCGGCTTTATCAACCAGATGTACGAGTGGGGGACATGGTTCTTTTTCGAGACCCATCTCCGCCTCACGTGTGGAACCTAGGTAGAGTTATTCACTGCCACTTTGGCCGTGATAAACGTGTCAGAGTTGTTGATGTTTTAACTAGTAAAGGTCATTATACTAGACCCATCTCTGCTATTTCTGTTTTGCCTTTCGAGTCATAGTTTCTCCTCGTCTGTTATCCATGTTTTGCTTTGACTGATTCTTTTGTTTGTTTTCATTCGGAGTTCTCGGAGCATGATCACTTTTGTGATATTTTCAATGTTTAGCTTGGCCCATTTGTCGGTCAAATTTTATTTATTGTTACTGAGATCCCCGAATGGTAATCATTTATTTACAATTGTTAATTGCTTGAACCATATGCATAATCTTGTTATCAATCACTTATTCATAGATATTATAGTTCTCACCTCGAGTGTTTCAGTCTCGCTATCTCAGGCGTCCTCACTCATGACATACCAGACATCTACTGGTTGATCCACTGTCTGCTGAGTAGTGTCGACTGACGTCACCCTGACTTTCGTTCGACCAATGGCAGGTCTTTGTCTGGTCGGGCGATCTCCAAACTTCGAGAGAGTTCTATGGTCCCTATTTAAGACGCCGCTTGCTGGCGTTCTTCATCACTTCGGATCAACCGCCACTTCTGAACCACTTCTACCCGCTGGTCACCGCTACCTCTCATGACACCATCGCTGATATCTACGCTAGCAAGCAGTTACGTCACAAGATCTGCACCATGACGTATTGCTCAAGATGGCAAGAATAATTGCCAGCCGCTGTACTCTTCAACATCACCTTAGAGGGGATACTTGGAATCGTCCTTCAAAATATCTCTGGATCAGCTCTTGGACACTATAAAGGCCATTCCTGCTCAAGAAAAGAAAGTTGAAATTTTATCGATGGTGCACATAACTCTAGACCATGTACGCCTCCTTCCAAGAAAACCGTGAAGACTTTTAAATCAACGTGTGCTAGTTGGAACTTTTTAAGGAGCTGGCTCTTCAACTCTCTTCAACTCTCTTCAAAGATAAGTTCAATTTTATAAAGAGCTTATATCATACCAGTTATTACACTCTTAATTATTTTTTATGGTTCTCTCTTTTTATAAACTGTATTTTTATATATTAAGCTCAACTTTTCTCCAATCAAGCAAGCTTTTCATGGACCTTTCTATAATCTGGGTTCTGTAATCAGGCCCTCACACTTTGCTACATTTATAATTGTTAATTTCTGTAATAAGCACTTAAGTGCAATTTGTTTGTTCATTATAAATTTATTATTAGGAATAAAAATTGTTAATGCATTGCTCCCTATATTGGTTTCTAGTCACGTATTTCATGCTCAATACCCCCGCACCGTTTCAGTCTAATTTTCTTGACCACAGTAGTTATTTTGGCCAGGCTTTCGCCTGATGCGTTTCGTTCTCCCGTATGGGGAAGTTTTAGGACAGAATTTATACTTCTCCATTTTGTTGGTGCCGAAACCCGGGAAACATATCTGTTGCACCCTGGATCCCTATATAAGTTTAATATTGTGAATTTTGCATTAACAATTTTTGTTCATTGTGTTTCAACACTAATTCACATTGTACGTTTCAGCTTAAGGCGCATGTGCGGCAGAGGAGAGAAACGTAAGCTAAGCCGGTTTCTTCCGCATCAGACTAAACCTTACTACATAGCAAGCTGTCATCCTCTGACTTCCAGTACTCGAAGTCACAATATTGACGTGAGTAACTAACAACTTGTAATATGCCTAACCTTGATGAAAAACTTAGCAACTCCAGAGCCTCTTGTAAGGGCAAGCTCACACGGTTTCGTACTTTCTTAACGGAACTCGAACCCCAAGAGCATAATCTTGACATAATTTCGCAGAGGCTTAAGAATTATGAACAAGCCTTTGAGAAATATGATGAGATACAATGCAGTATAGAAACTCAGCATCTGGACCAGCAAAGTGATAGGTTGGAAGTTGAAAAATTATACTATCAGGGATTTGCTGAAGCTAAACAGCTTATTAGGGCTTTAACTTTAAAAGAAAAACAAGAAGATCAAACTTCTGCAGCATCTTCTACATCTTCTTTACGCATTATATTACCCAAATTAGAAATACCCAAATTTACTGGTAAAGACATAGAATGGGAACCATTTTTTGAATTATTCAATTCTTTAGTACATGAGAATACTTCTATACCAGTAATACAAAAATTTCACTACTTGCGTCTGGCAGTTCAAGGCAACGCACTTAACCTGATTCAAGCACTTTCTTTGACCAGTGATAATTATGAAGTTGCTCTGAATCTTCTTAAGGATAGATATGGGAACATTCGTTTATGTATTCAACGCCATATACAAAGCTTATTCGAGTTACCTAACGTGCAAGCAGATAACAGTTTATCACTTCGTAAGTTGATTGACACCGCAGAGTTACACGTCAGAGCATTGTCCAATTTAAACCAACCTGTAAATCACTGGGATTTATTTCTAGTTCACCTCATTTCTGCAAGATTGGATGCAAATACATTAAAAGCCTGGGAAACAGAACTTTCCCAGAATTTGCAATGCACTTATGAGGCGATTATTAACTTTTTGAAGGCCAGAAGCCAAGTCTTTTCCGCCATAGCTAATCAAAAAACTAGTAGTTCAGATTCAAAAGCCTTCTCAAAACATAAGGTTAGCAGTTCTAATCAAAGAATTTTAAGATCACAGGCTCTTCCTGTTGATGCTCGGTCACCTAACCAAATGCAAACGTGCGGTCTGTGTCAGCAATCGCATAATTTATACAATTGTGATGAATTTAAATCTTTATCAGTAGATGAAAGACGAAAGTTCATTACGAACAAAAAACATTGTTTCAACTGTTTGTCAGGAACGCATATGTTAAACAATTGCCGTTCACAACGTTTATGCTTTCATTGTAGGGCAAGACACCATTCACTTTTGCACAGGCATGAAAGACCACGGTTATCAGGACCAAGCAGTTCCAATACCAAGTCTAACTCGGAGACTTCTCAAAATAGTGCGCAGTCGTATGCTCAAAGTTCTACCTCGCTTGGCAAAGTCCAGGTTTTATTATCTACCGTGCAGGTTCTATTGAAAAATTCTCACGGAAAATGAGTATCTGTTAGGGGATTATTGGATAATGCCGCTACCAACAATTTTATTAATGAATCGTTGGTACAAAAGTTAGGCCTTCCAAAACATCCTACCTCAATAGAGGTTACAGGAATAAACTGCTCTAAATCACAATCCTTAAGCTTTGCTAAAGTGGATCTTAAGGACTCTAATAATCTTGGTACGCAGTTGCAATTAGATTGTTTGATTATCAAGTCTATAGGCAACAATATTCCTGGCACTTCTTATCCTATTCAAAGTTGGAATATCCCGAATTTTGTCCAGCTAGCTGACCCTCATTTCAACAGAGCTTCACCCGTAGAGCTTCTTTTCAGCTCAAGCGTATTTTGGCAATGTCTTCATTCCAATAAAGTAAAAATTGCTCCTAATGTTTTCTTCCGCGAAACTGATTTTGGTTGGATTGCTACTGGCCAAATATACCGTAATCCTATTCAAATTGTATCGAATTGTTATTTTGTTGATACCGATTTGAGCCAAGAGCTAACCAAGTTCTGGGAACTTGAGAATGTTCAGGCTACTCCTTCTTCTTCTTCTAACGAAATTTGTGAAAAGTTATATAAGGAAACCACTGTCCGTAATACTGAAGGCAGATTTATAGTAACTCTTCCACGTATTCCCAATCCTCCCGCCATTACGGGCTCGCATTCCAGAGCACTTAGGGCACTATTTGCTATTGAAAATCGGTTCAAACAAGATGCTTCTGTCAAAACTCAGTATGCTTCCTTTATGGAGGAATACGAATCATCCAATCACATGGAGGTAATTTCTAAATCAGAAGAAATTGACCATCCTTTAAATGAAATAGTTTATTTAAATCATCGTCCGGTATGGAAAAATTCCTTAACACAGGACAATATAAGAGTAGTTTTCAATGGCTCATCACCAGATTCCAATGGAATCTCTTTAAATGATACCTTGCAATGTGGTCCCGCGATTCAAACAGATCTCACCTCTGTTTTGCTTAATTTTCGAAGGTTTCCTATTGCTGTAATCTCAGATATTAAGCAGATGTATCGGCAGATTCTCGTAAATTCTGAGCAGCAAGATCTGCAAAGAATATTGTGGCGCGATGAGAGTTCCAAACCCATAAAGATATTTAGATTGAAGACTGTGACATATGGCCTGAAGCCTTCAGCCTTTCTTGCGATTCGGTCTCTCCACATGTTAGCCGAGCAAGATGGTCATCTGTATCATCCTTTGGCCTCTGAGTCATTAAAAACGGCATTTTATGTCGACGATTTCTTGTGCTCTTTTCCTAATATTTCTGAAGCGCTCCTTGTGTGCGAAGATTTGAAATCCCTACTCCTAGGAGGTGGTTTTCCGCTCCATAAATGGACTTCAAATTCCACTGAATTTATATCAAAATTTTCATCAGAGGTCCCAGTTGATGAATTTGTTGCCATTCCTACTGATGAAGCAGCCGTAAAAGCATTGGGTGTTTTTTGGTGTCCTTCCTCTGATACCTTTTCTTATCAGGTACATCTGTCAGAATCTCCCCCTGTAACTAAGAGACAAGTTCTGTCAGAAATCGCAAAGATCTTTGATCCTTTGCAATATATTGCTCCTATAGTTATTGTTGCAAAAATGTTCTTGCAAAAGCTTTGGTCATTAAAATCAGACTGGGATGAAAATCTCCCCCTTCCTCTTGTAGAAGAATGGTTAGAATATCGCAGCAGTTTGCTGGATCTCTCCAAGGTTTCTATACCCCGCCCTTTAATTTCTAATCCCTTATACCAGCAGTATGACCTGCATGTATTTTCTGATAGTTCAGAACGAGCTTATGGCTGTTGTGCATACATAGTAGGACGTTCCTCAGATACTTTCCCTGGATTTTCTAATTTAGTGTGCGCTAAATCTAAGGTTGCTCCACTTAAAACAGTATCATTGCCGAGATTAGAATTATGCTCTGCTTTAATGGCAACAGAATTAGCTACTAAACTAAATGTCAGTTTAAAGTTAAAATTTTCCCGCACATTTTTTTGGATCGATTCTTCTATTGTATTAGCTTGGATTTCCAAGCCTTCTTCTCATTGGAATACCTTTGTGGCAAATCGCGTTTCTAAGATTCATGAAGTCTCACATTCTGAACAATGGAGACATGTTCCTAGCCGTGAAAACCCCGCGGATATAATATCACGTGGTTGCACACCTAAAAAATTGATTTCTTCAGACCTGTACTGGAATGGTCCTCCTTGGCTAAGTCAGGAATCATCTTGCTGGCCTCGCTTAGCTAATCAATCTGCAGAAGAAATACCTGATGCCCGTAATGACCCTGTCACGTCGCATCTTACTTCTACTTCTACTAGCCTTTTTCATAGATACTCTTCATTTGATAAATTGATTCGTGTAGTGTCTTATATCTTCCGATGGAAATATTTAGTAATTGATCAACCATTGAATCCTCAACCCTTTCTTTCCAGAGTAGAGTTAGAATTTGCTACTTGCAAGATTTTGTTACTTGTTCAGCAGGAAGTATTTGCTCCTGAAAAGCAAGCTCTTATAAGTGGTAAAGATTTACCCAAGTCTAGCAGGCTTTCACCACTCACTCCTTTTCTAGACCAGGACGGCATAATACGTGTGGGTGGAAGATTAGCTATGTCTAGTTTTGAGGATGGGAAAAAGCATCCCATCATCCTTCCTTCAAAGCATCCTATCACTACCCTTATAATAAAAAAGTTTCATTATAAACACCTTCATGCTGGCACTCGCACCTTGCTCTGTCTAATTCGTGAACTCTACTGGATCATCAATGGCGTTCATGAGGTTTCTTCTGTTGTCAAAAAGTGTATACCTTGCTTCAAGGTTAAACCAAGGCCCGCCACGCAGATTATGGGTAATTTACCTCCATTTCGTTCGGAACCTAGTAAGCCCTTTGCTCTTACTGGGATCGATTACGCAGGTCCTTACATATATCAGACCAATCCCTCTTCATCTAAGCGCAAAATCTTTGGTAAACTCTACATCTCGTTATTTGTATGTATGGTGACGGGAGCTATCCACCTTGAGTTGGTTACGAACGCTTCTGTATCCTACTTTCTGGCCGCCTTTTCTAGATTTGCTGCTAGAAGGGGTGTTCCATCTGAAGTTTTTTCAGATAATGCAAAAATTTTTGTAAGCGCTTCTGATCTCTGGAAAAAAGTGTTAAGCTCCCCTTCTGCTAAAGAAAAAATTTCCAACTTTTCCTATTCTAAAGGTTTCAAATGGCATTTCACCCCGCCTTATGCTCCCCATCATGGGGGCCGATGGGAGTCCTGCATCAAACTTACTAAAAGACAGCTTAAGAAAACTCTTGGTCCTACCATACTTTCTTATGAGGAATTCAACTCTTTGATTATTCAAATTGAAGGTATTGTAAATTCCAGACCTCTGACCCCTCTTTCAAACGATCCTAAGGATCTTTTACCTTTAACACCCAGTCACTTCCTGATTGGCTGTTCGCTTGCTGCTACTCCGCCTTTGCTGGTTCGACGCTGTGATCCTAACTTACCTAACTTTTGGAGAAAAGTAGAATCTTTGCGCTGTTCTTTTTGGCGCCGATGGAAGTTAGAATATCTCAGCTTGCTAAATAGGCGTGAGAAATGGCGGCTTCCTCAACCAGATGTACGAGTGGGGGACATGGTTCTTTTTCGAGACCCATCTCCGCCTCTCGTGTGGAACCTAGGTAGAGTTATTCACTGCCACTTTGGCCGTGATAAACGTGTCAGAGTTGTTGATGTTTTAACTAGTAAAGGTCATTATACTAGACCCATCTCTGCTATTTCTGTTTTGCCTTTCGAGTCTTAGTTTCTCCTCGTCTGTTATCCATGTTTTGCTTTGACTGATTCTTTTGTTTGTTTTCATTCGGAGTTCTCGGAGCATGATCACTTTTGTGATATTTTCAATGTTTAGCTTGGGCCATTTGTCGGTCAAATTTTATTTATTGTTACTGAGATCCCCGAATGGTAATCATTTATTTACAATTGTTAATTGCTTGAACCATATGCATAATCTTGTTATCAATCACTTATTCATAGATATTATAGTTCTCACCTCGAGTGTTTCAGTCTCGCTATCTCAGGCGTCCTCACTCATGACATACCAGACATCTACTGGTTGATCCACTGTCTGCTGAGTAGTGTCGACTGACGTCACCCTGACTTTCGTTCGACCAATGGCAGGTCTTTGTCTGGTCGGGCGATCTCCAAACTTCGAGAGAGTTCTATGGTCCCTATTTAAGACGCCGCTTGCTGGCGTTCTTCATCACTTCGGATCAACCGCCACTTCTGAACCACTTCTACCCGCTGGTCACCGCTACCTCTCATGACACCATCGCTGATATCTACGCTAGCAAGCAGTTACGTCACAAGATCTGCACCATGACGTATTGCTCAAGATGGCAAGAATAATTGCCAGCCGCTGTACTCTTCAACATCACCTTAGAGGGGATACTTGGAATCGTCCTTCAAAATATCTCTGGATCAGCTCTTGGACACTATAAAGGTCATTCCTGCTCAAGAAAAGAAAGTTGAAATTTTATCGATGGTGCACATAACTCTAGGCCATGTACGCCTCCTTCCAAGAAAACCGTGAAGACTTTTAAATCAACGTGTGCTAGCTGGAACTTTTTAAGGAGCTGGCTCTTCAACTCTCTTCAACTCTCTTCAAAGATAAGTTCAATTTTATAAAGAGCTTATATCATACCAGTTATTACACTCTTAATTATTTTTTATGGTTCTCTCTTTTTATAAACTGTATTTTTATATATTAAGCTCAACTTTTCTCCAATCAAGCAAGCTTTTCATGGACCTTTCTATAATCTGGGTTCTGTAATCAGGCCCTCACACTTTGCTACATTTATAATTGTTAATTTCTGTAATAAGCACTTAAGTGCAATTTGTTTGTTCATTATAAATTTATTATTAGGAATAAAAATTGTTAATGCATTGCTCCCTATATTGGTTTCTAGTCACGTATTTCATGCTCAATACCCCCGCACCGTTTCAGTCTAATTTTCTTGACCACAGTAGTTATTTTGGCCAGGCTTTCGCCTGATGCGTTTTGTTCTCCCGTATGGGGAAGTTTTAGGACAGAATTTATACTTCTCCATATCCTACTCATATTAATTGCCTCCATCAACATACAAAATTTCAGTTTGATTGCTATGTTAGATTCGTAGATACTGATAACCGACTAAATATTGCAGATGGTAGCCAGGTTGGATTTTTATTTATGTACTATTACATGAAGATTATTGTGTACGTGTGGTTTTCAGACTTCAATCGCATTTTTAGGACACAAGAAGTAAAAACGAGATGTTAAAATTTCGCACAGCTGCCATCTTGTTGTTATGAAAACAATTGAAATAAATTAGATACCAGTGGATTAACATTTGTATAAGCATTAACGTGCAAAAATTCACTGCACTCAGAAGGTTAAATCGCGAGAAACGTCCATATAAATATTTATTGTTCGCGTCGCCGCAATGTTGGATTTGTGCTCACCAGGTTACTGAAATTCATATAGGTGAACTTATGTTCATAGCCTCTATGAACATAAGAAAAGTCAGTTTGATTGCTGGAAAAGATTCTTAGAAATTGAGAACCGTCAAAATATTTCGAATGCTCGCCATTTTGGATTGCTATATGTATAGGCCATAGAGTTATGTACCATTAAAGGAAAATTATTGCGTAGCTTCATTATTCAAACTTTCACTTTGATCGCATGATTACGACACAAGAATAAAAACTTAATTTTAAAATTTCGCGCAGCCGCCATCTTCAGTTTATGTACACAATTGAACTAAATTAGATGCCAGTGAATGATAATATCTATAATCATTTACTGTACCACATTTAAATGCGCTTATATGATTAAATCACGAGAAAAATGTATTAGAATGTTTCAAATTCGCTTGGCCACCATGTTCGTTTCGTAGTTAACAGGTTTTTGAAAGTTACATGGATAAACTTGTAGTAGTGCTCTTTATTAATGTACAAAATTTCAGATTGATATGATAAATAGTTGCGGAGATATTGAATGCCTGTGAAATATTTCGCACAGCCGCCATTTTGAGGTTATGTAAACAATTGAACGAAGTTAGATGTCGGCGCATTACAATGTATATAAACATATACTGTGCCAAGTTTCATTGCGTTTGGTTGGTTAAATCGCGAGAAACGTCCATATAAATGTCGCATCTTCGCTTGGCCGCCATGTTGGTTTTGTAGTTACCAGGTTTTCAAAGGTCACATAAGAGAATTTCTAGTAGTTCCCTTTATCACCATACAAAATTCCAGGGCGATATCGGTAATAGTTTCGGAGATATTGAATGCTGGTGAAATATTTCGCACAGCCGCCATGTTGGATTGGTGAGACGTAACAAAATTTGAAGGGCACGGTCGGGGTCGCCCGGAATAGAGCTATGAACTTACCGAGTTTCATTGAAATCTCTCCAACAATTTAGATTTTATTAGAGGGGGACACACACACGAATCACACACACACACACGCACACACACACGGACAAAAGGTGATCTCATAAGCCTATTTTTTCAAAATTGAAAATAGGCTAAAAATCCAACCTGGCGACCATCTGAAATATTTAGACGGTTCTCAATATCTATGAATATATCACAACAATCAAACTGAAATTGTGTAAGTTGATCGAGGCAATTAACATGAGTAGGATGAAAATAGGCTTTATAGTTCTTCACGGAACTACTTGTTGTATCTAGGTTTATTTTTTTTTTTGAGCGAATCACAATGGCGCAAAATTCTGATAGTGAAATATTTCTTTCTTGCAGAGAGAAACCTGACGGCAGGTCTCGAGAGAGTAGCGAAAGCCCGGGTGATCAATGGCACAGCGCACTGTTGTGGTGATGTTTGTGTGATGGATAGTAATGATGTGGTTACCCCACGGCAGACAGAGACGTATCTAACTATTACCCTACCTACTTAAAGGTGCGCGCACGTAGCGTCATATATTCTGTACACTAATCCGGTCAGCTGGAATTACAGCGAAAATAGCTAAAATATTATTAAGTTGAATAGAAATCTGATTGTTGTTGTTGTTGTTGCATATTTTAGGGGCTCTTATATCATGGTCATATAACTCCGTGTATTGTGTATGTGTATTGTGTGTGTGTGGAATTTATGTGGTATCCTGTGTTATTGTGATGGCTGTACTAGTATGTGTATTTGTAAACTGGGGATGGGATTGGGAAGGGGACAGCCGTGGCATTAAGTTAGGAACCATCCCATAATAATAATAATAATAATAATAATAATAATAATAATAATAATAATAATAATAATAATAATAATAATAATAATAATAATAATAATAATTTAATTTAATTTAATTTATTTATTAAATACTATTTGTTACATTATTGTGATATGACTCACGAATCTGATGGCAGTACAGATTATCTGTGAGATATATTAATTATTATTTACAACATATATACAGATTATACTTCAATACAAGAGTGCATGCATTTTTTTTTGTAATGATAATGATAATGGTGATAATGATAAAAATATTAATGTAAATAATTACAGACACAAAAAGTTCACTATACTGTAGTAGTTATATTAATAAATTTATGTTATGAGTTAATGTTTAGTTAAGTAATATTTTTAATGCGACTTATAGCTAGTTGTTTGCTGTTAATAATAATAATAATAATAATAATAATTTTATATATACAGTATAGGGATACGCTAAGGTGTATGTTTCACAAAACTCAAGCTCTTAAACCTTCTAACTCCCTCTGGTTTAGGAGCTTGAGTATTGTGAAACATACACCTTAGCGTGTTATCGTCATCATAATCGATTTTGGCCAAACAAGGACCACGTAAATAATTAATGATTTCAGTTTTCTTTGGCGCCAGTATTCTTTCATTCTCTTGCTCACAGCTTCCTTAGCGTATTATATAATATAGATAATATAGATAATAATAATAATAATAATAATAATAATAATAATAAGAACAACAAGGCACCAGGTGAGGACTCGATAATCGCCGAATTGTGGAAGTATGCTGGTGAAAAGATGATTGATAAATTGACTGACATTATCAAGGAGATTTGGGAAACTGAGAAACTTCCACGTGACTGGACTTCTGCCTTGATTCATCCCCTGCATAAGAAAGGTGACAAAACGGACGTTAACAACTACCGCGGCATTTCCCTCCTACTGATAACTTACAAAATTATTTCAAAAGCTCTGCAGATTAGGGCAGAACAACAACTTGATCCACAATTAGGAGAGTACCAAGGAGGGTTCAGGAAAGAGCGCTCATGTGCAGAACAAATTATGAATCTGAAATCCATCCTTTTCTATCTGAAGCAAAGGAACAAGAAATTTGTGGTAACCTTCGTCGACTTCAAGAAGGCCTATGATTCGATTGATAGAATAGCTCATATTCAAATTCTAAAGGAATTTGGATTGGATAATAAAACCAGGGCAATCATTCAACAGACCTTAGCTAACACCACCTCCAGAGTCAAGTTCAGAGGAGAAATTTCGGACTCTTTCGAAATTAAGACAGGAGTTAGGCAGGGAGATGGGCTTTCACCCCTGCTCTTCAACTCTGCACTGGAAAAGGTCATCCGCGAGTGGCGCAAAGAAATGAACGATGGGGTCCAAAATGGAGTACGACTGGGTTACAAGAACATGAACCTTTCTATTGATTGCCTCGCTTTTGCAGATGATCTTGCAATTTTCTCCGACTCTTTAGACATGGCCACAAAACAAATTAACCAGCTGCAGGTACAGGCAACAAAAGTTGGTCTTCAGATCTCTTTGGAGAAAACACACTTCATAACTAACATCAAGCCAGCACCAAGGGAGCTAAAAGTAAACCAGGGGAAAATCAAACGGACAGATAAGTTTAAATATCTTGGCGAGTGGATAGAACCCAACGTATGTGAGAAAGAAACCTTCACTTCGCGCATGAACAAAATGGAAATGGCGTACCAACTCACCAAGGACGTTTACAACAAAAAGTCAATATCCCTGAACGCAAAACTTAGGCATTATTGCACTGTCATACGACCAGAGGCTCTGTACGCAGCGGAATGCCTCACCATGAACAAGAAAGGCCTGGTAGAAAAATTGGAGATCAAGGAAAGAAAGATCTTGAGGAAAATTCTTGGCCCGATTAAAGACAACGGTGAATATAGACGACGGCATAACTATGAGCTGTATATTCATGTCCAGAAGATCTCTGATGTAATGAGGAAAAGGAGGATTGCATTTTATGGCCACTTGCTTAGAATGAAACCCACACGATTGACAAACCGGATCTTTAACTATTTTAAAAATAAGAAGACCAAGCCAGCCTGGTTCGAAGAGGTGGAAAGTGACCTGCAAGAGATGGAAATTACCTGTGAGGATATTCAAGAACGCAATCCCCTCAGGAAGAAACTACACGACCACCAGGGTTTTCAAGAAAAACCGAAGTTGAAGACGGGAAAGATGTGGACGGAAGAAATAAAAGAGCAACACCGGCAACGTATGAAGGAACACTGGGCAAACATCAAAGCCCAGAGAAGCCAGTTGAAATAACGTGGTCCTTAGTTGGCCGATACGATTAAAGAATAATAATAATAATAATAATGTAGTTGTGTAATGGTTAGCATACTAGGCTCCACACCGGATGCCCGGGTATGATCTCCAGTTTTGTCACGAAAAAGTTTGATTACAGATACTGGAACGGTATCGTTGAAATGCGGCATTTTTTCCATTTACAGTACCGAGCTTCTGTCTTCTTCCCTGTCGAGCGCCTTCCCTTCCCCTTCTCTTGCTCAACTCCTGTTCTCTTCCGGCCTTGACTCTATTAGGGTACCGGAGGCCTAGGGTAACTTTCATTGTATCGCCTTTCGCTTTCATTTTTCTGTTGCGATCCTTTTCTGATTTCTCGCTTCTTTTCATCGACAGCCTTCAGCAAGATGCACTAAGGAGGCAAAATGTGTGTAGCCTTAGCGTGTATGATGTACCATGCTCCCTTCAATCCTCAGTGCTGGTGAACTCGGGAGTTGGTGATTCAGACGAATTCATGAGCTGGTCCGTTTTCTTCCGTATTTTACCGCTGCTTTGAAGCGGACCCTCTCCATTTTCCTTTTCTATATGCCTGCCTTCTATGGCTCTACTTCCCTCCAAGCCTTCAATTCTGATGCTTTGAAGGTTACGGGTATTAATTCGCTTTGCTTTTAGTGCTCTTTTTTCCATTTTTCTTCTAGTATGAAAATATCCCGGCGCTTAGCTTTGCACTTGACCTTGATATCTCAGTGATAGGAGAGGGCCGTGGAGTGGTGCAGGGATCGTGCCGAATACGTCCCTGTCCTAGAATATTAACGCGCGACAATATCATGTTCCCTCGGACATTTCTAGTGTAAGCCAGCGCCGCTTAGTGCGACAAATGTTTTATGCTGCAGTAGTATGCAAGCTTTCAAAACTTGGCGCCAAACATGGCTGAGTGAAGTTCTACATCAGTACAAGATGCTGAAATCTCTTGCAAAACATGCTGTTGCCTGAGTAAAAAGCCACCATTATCAGGAACTGTATAACCAACTTGATACGTCAGAAGGTGCTAACAAGATCTACCGCCTTGCAAGATCCTGCCATCGAGCAACGGAAGATATAGGACATGTACTCCAGATTAAGGACGCGAGCCACCAGCCACTTAGGGATGCAACAGCCATACTACATCGATGGCATGACTACTACAAGGAAATGTGTAATGAAGAGTTTCCACACACACCTGAATTGACCAGCGATCCAATTACAGGAGCTGTATCTCAAATTACCGAAGAAGAGGTATTAAAGCCTGTAAGTAAAATGAAAAATGGCAAAGCGACAGGACCAGATATCATACCATCTGAAATCTGGAAGTTGCTTGGAAATCCTGGTGCTAAAATTCTTACGGCACTTTTCAATCGTATCCTTGAGGATGGCTGCATACCTACAATCTGGCAGTCTAGTAATACCATTCCATTTGGGAAGGGTAAAGGAGATGTTGGCGAATGCTTCAATTATCGTCCAATTCGATTGCTCTGCCACACAATGAAAGTCTTTGAGCGTATTCTTGACAGTCATCTGCGCTGCATCATCCAGACATCTCCTAACCAATGTGGCTTTGTCAAAAGGTTAGGTACACCAGACGCAATCCATGCTGTACGCCTACTTGTGGAAAAACATAGAGAAAAGAACCAACATTTACATCTCGCATTCTTGGATCTCGAGATGGCTTTCGACAGGGTGCCACATGAGCTCATCTGGAGATCACTTCGAGCTCACAAAATCCCAGAAGTTTACGTCCGATGTATTCAGTCCCTCTACTGCAACGTCACAAGTATGGTACTCTGTCCAGCTGGAATTTCACCTGCTTTCCCTGTCACTGTTGGAGTTCATCAGGGATCAGCACTCTCGCCGCTTCTGTTCATTCTGTGCATAGATACGGTGACAGCTGACATTCAGACACCTCATCAATGGACGATCTTATATGCTGATGATGTGTTTCTCGCAGATCAAACTCGCAAAAATCTAGAAAATCGAACTCTGTGCTGGAAGGAATGTCTGAGCAAAAATGGCTTGAAACTCAACATAGGGAAAACTGAATACTTGCAATGTGGTACACAGACCAACGGTACCATCAGCATTGAAGAGCATCATCTCACTAAAACCATACACTTTAAATACCTCGGTTCCCGTATCACTTCAGATGGCGAAACGCTTCTCAATGCTCGAGCACGAGTTAACACTGCGTGGATGAAGTGGCGCCAAGCCACAGGAGTGCTGTACGATAAGAAAGTACCTATACCTTTGAAAGGGAAAATTTACAAGTCCATGATACGACTAGTGGCACTTTACGGCATAGAATGTTGGCCAGCTTCAACCAAGCATGAACAAGCCCTACCTTGAATGGAGATGAAAATGTTACGTTGGTCCATGGGTGTTAACACGGCTTGATCGTGTCAGGAATGAACATATCCGGAAACAGATGGGAGTTGGAGCCATACCGATAAAATGAGAAAAACACGGCTTCGGTGGTATGGGCTCGTCACTAGAAGTGATGAGAACTCGGGGGCAAGAACAGCTCTCCAATACGATCCAGGAGGAAATCGACCCTGTGGACGTCCAAAGAAAAGATGGCTGGACAGAATCAAGGAAGACTTGGTGATGTGTGGACCTAAACCTGACAGGAAGAAGTGGCGAACAGCAACCAAACAAGCGGACCCTGCACCATCGCGGGATACATGCTAGGAAAGAAGAAGTATGCAGGAGAAGAGGGGTGGTCAAGTGCAGTGTTAGCTGCCGATAACTGTAGATGAGATGTAAGTCAGCAGTTAGCAGTAGTATTCATCCTGATAATAATGGACATATGACCTCGATTTTACGCTCCTTGAAACACAATCACTACCACGACCTCGACCACCACCCAGAAGCAGGGAGAATAATCAAATCTCTGCTTGTTATTTCAAGGACTAGGACTGTGTTTGACATTCATCTCTGCGAAGATGAAGTGGTTTTGCCTGGTGCCATATAAACGAGGTTATCAAATTACCTCTGCTCCTATAATTTTTGTGGAAGCCCGTTCTACTTGGCATAACTCTCATGCAGCTCCCAGCTCTCCACTCTGGCGACAGGTCTAAACCTCCCTTGTCTGATGTTAGTTTAACAAATGCAAGCCCCGGCACTTTCGTCCTTACGGGAATTGAAGCAAACCCCTTTATTTTTCTCCGAGAGGACGATGAAAATTACAAATATGAGAAAGAACACACGTATATGCTTTTACGTTGAGGTATGGCACAGAATTTGTCTTTGTAGACAGTCACTTCCTCAGGGAAAGAATTAGGCTATGATTTATTTTTATCTGACCCAAAGGACAAGCTGCTTGCCTCTTGGTGGTGGTAGGGGTTATTTTTGTTTTAACTCTTTTAGTGTCAAGGAGCTGATTTATCGATTGACGAAGGCTTTGCTAAAAATGCTACGAGGTAATATATCGTCCCTGTTTTTATAATTGTTTTACGAGGGATGTTCAGATGGAAAGGTACGAAACGATATTGTGGACAATTTATTCCTTATTCAAAAGTAATCACCACAGGTCAGTGCACAGGTGTCCCATTGCTTCACTAGCAGCAGGATTCCCTGTTCCCAGAAGTATTGTGGTTGAGACAGGAGCCAATCCTGGACGGTGTCCTTCAGTTCGTCGTCCCATTGGAAACGCTTTCCCTTGAGATGTTATTCTAACGGACCAAACAGATGGAAGTCACAGGGTGACAAGTCCGGGTTGTAGGGCGGATACTCAAGTTGCTCCCACTTGAACGTGGCCAATACACTTTGTGTGACGTTAGAGACGTGTGGGTGAGCGTTATCATGGAGCAGAATCACTCTCTTCGTGAGTAGTCCAGGCCGTATGTTCTTGATGGACTTGCGCAGCCTACGGAGTGTCGCACAATACACGTCACTGTTAATGGTTCGTCTCAAGGGAAAACGTTTCCAATCAGATGACGAACTAAAGGACACCGTACAGGATTGGCTCCTGTCACAACCACAAGACTTCTGGGAACAGGGAATCCTGTGGCTAGTGAAGCAATGGGACACCTGTGCACAGGCCTGTGGTGATTACTTTTGAATAACGAATAATTTGTACCCACAGTATCGTTTCGTACCTTTTCATTTCAACACCCGTAATATTATTACTTCCCGCCACGCAGTGCTCTCCATATTGTAACCAAGACAACACAGTAATCGTTCTCTCTCTGGATATATCGATGTTTTGAAGTTTCGCGAATAACTGGATTCATAATTAGTACCGTAGGCTATCCTTCGAATCTGCTGATTTCCCGCCCGTTTGCATTTGAAGTAGTATTTGTTTACGTTCGTGCTCGGAGGTAATTAGGGGAACTTGTAGTGTAGATTAGCCAACAATGCAATTGCTTAAATAACATTTCATTCTGAGGTAACCAAAAAACTTCACATTTTCATAGTTTTCCAATAACAGTCACGGCTGTATGTTACTAAACTTATGATATATTTCATTAATTATGGAGATTTGAACAAACTAAAATTATTATGATAATGTTTAAATGTTTTCAAGAAAAAAAACCTCAGTATGCCTTCCTTCGGAGGGGAAGTAAAGCCGGCGGTCCCATGTCATAGATTTATCCTTGGTATGAATAATCAGACTTAATCAATTCAGCTACTGGTGCAATGGTTAGGGGTTTGTCATTCCTTCATAGGTATATCAGAGCGAAGTTAGTTTTCTGGGAATATCACAGACACTGTTAATTTAAGGGCCTTTAAATGTGGTTTTCGGAGACCCTTTATAACTTTCTTCGGCTTTTCCCAATTAATTGGAGTCACCGGAGCCAACCAGGCTCATTTTGGTTTTGGCTGGGGATTTGAGGCCGGATGCCCTTCCTGACGCCACGTGATTTTCCAGGTGAAAATTCCACCCGGCCGTCACCGGGATTCAAACCCGGCCGTCCGGGTGAAAGGCGGGAAGCTAAGCCACTGCGCCATCACGTTCCCCTCGGAGACCCTTTATAGTCGGGTGAAAAAGACCTTTCGTACCACACATACACGTGAAAATTGCGTGATAAATTCTAGAGTGCACCTTGACCCCCTTAAGCGCATTATACTGTATGTATTGATGAATTTTACAGCTTAATTTGGTTCAGCGATAACCTTATAAGGGTCTGGAAACTTCCACAGTAATGTAATAATTGGAATTGCATTGCGTCAAACAGAAATAGATGAACCTGTGAGATTCTGTTACCATGGTTACCGTGTTACATTCTTTCATTATTTCAAGGTAAACTAGCAGGTACCCACGGCTTCGCTCGCGCCATACTCGGGTCATATAGTTATTCAATGAAATGTAAGATTAACCCCGTAACACCCCTTTAGAACATGAATATCCACAAATCCCTCCTTAGCAGACGTTTTCGACACACAACAAACATATCCCCAAAATATCATTCTTCTAACTTTATTAGTTTTGGTTGGTCGATGAGAGTGAATATCCAAAAATCCTTCCTTAGTGGACGTTTTTTCTTCCAGAATTTCACCCCTCCCCATGGGCCCCTTAAATTGGATTTATGAAAAATCGGTCGAACACCTATTTATTTATTTTTAAGCTGTTTTTTTTTCGCTGAGTTTCAAACTTCTCGCTATGTCGTTTAAGAAGTACACGCTCCGTTAAGAAACTTTCAACCCCCACTTTCCATCCCTTTCACCTCATAATATACACCACATCGAAAAACCATAAAACATGTGTCAGCTTATTTTTAATGATTAGTTTATATGCCAAATATCACATCCACAAATGAAACCACTCGTGAGATATTATTATTCAATAAAATGCACGTTTACCCCCTTAACACCCCTTTAGAACCTGAATATCCAAAAATCTTTCGTTAGTGGTCGTTTTCGACATACAACGAACATATCCCTAAAATTTCATGTTTCTAACTTCAATAATTTTGGCTGGGCAATGATGAGTGAGTGAGTCAGTCAGGACATTTTTTTTTCATTTATTTTTGAGAATTTCACCCCTTCCCATGAACCCCTTAAATTGAATTTATGAAAAAAAAAACGATCGAACACCTATTTACCTATTTTTAAGCTGTTTTTCCCCCTGAGTTTGATGAGCGAGTAAGTGAGTCAATCAGTTAGGACACTTTCTTTCCTGTCTTTCCCCCAGAATTTCACCCCTCCCCATGGGCCCCTTAAATGGATATATGAAAAAACGGTCCAACACCTATTTATTATATTTAAGCTGTTCTTCCCCCCTGAGTTAAATGAGTGGGTGTATTAATCAGTTAGAACACTTTCTTTCCTGTTTTTTTTCCAGAATTTCACCCCTCTCCAAGGGCCCCTTTAATTGGATTTATGAAAAAAAAAAACGGTCGAACACCTATTTACTTATATTTTAAGCTGTTTTTTTTTTTCGCTGAATTTCAAACTTCTCGCCTATATCGTTTAAGAGATGCACGCTCCGTTAAGAATCCTTCAACCCCCAATTTTCACCCCTTTCACCTCATAATATACACCACATCGATAAACCCTTAGACATATGTCTGCTTATTAGCCTATTTTCAATTTTGAAGAAATAGGCTTATGAGATCACCTTTTGTCCGTGTGTGTGTGCGTGCGCGCGCGCGCGTGTGTGTGTGCGTGTGTGTGTGTGTGTGTCCCCCTAATAAAATCTAAACGGCTGGAGCGATTTCAATGAAACTCGGCAAGTTTATAGCACTATTCCCGGCGACCTCGACCGTGCCCTTCAAATTTTGTTATGTCTCACCAATCCAACATGGCGGATGTGCGAAATATTTCACTAGCATTCAATATCTCCAAAACTATTACCGATATCGCCCTGAAATTGTGTACGGTGATAAAGGGCACTACTAGAAGTTCACCTATGAGACTTTCAAATACCTGGTGACTACAAAACCAACATGGCGGTCAAGTGAAATTGAGACTTTTAAATAGACATTTCTCGCGATTTAACTATCCAAACGTAATGAAACTTGGTACAGCAAATGTTTATACATATTGTAATGCAATGGAGTCTAATTTAGTTCAATTGTTTACATAACCTCAAAATGGCGGCTGTGCGAACTATTTCACTGACATTCTATATCTCCGAAACTATTACAGATATCATCATGCAATTTTGTACGGTGATAAAGGGTACTGATACACGTTTACCTATGTATATTTCATAAACCTGTAAAGTACAAAACGAACATGGCGACCAAGCGAATTTGAAATATTTTAATAGCCTTTTTTCGTGATTTAACTCTCTGAGCGCAGTGAAATGTGGTACAGTAAATGATTTTGCAGATTGTAATGCACTGTCATCTAATTTAATTCAATTGTTTACATAACCTCAAGATGGCGGCTGTGCGAAATTTTAAAATTAAATTTTTATTCTTGTGTCGTAATCATGCGATCGAAGCGAAAGTTTGAATAATGAAGCTATGCAATAATTGTCCTTGAATGGTACATAACTCTATGGCCTATACATAAAACGATCCTAAATGGCGAGCTTCCGAAATATTTAGACGGTTCTCAATATCTATGAATCTTTTACAGCAACCAAACTGAATTATTTTATGTTCATAGAGACTATGAACATATGTTCACCTATAGGACTTTCAGTAACCTTGTGAGCACAAATCCAACATGGCGGCGACGTGAAGTATATATATTTAAACGGACGTTTCTCGCGAATTAACTATCCGAGTGCCGTGAAACGTTGCACGTTAAATGCTTACACAAATGTTGATCCACTGGCATGTAATTTATTTCAATTGTTTGCATAATCACAAGATGGCTGGAGTGCGTACTTTTAAAATTTCGTTTTTACTTCTTGTGTTCTAATCATGCGATTTAAGTTTGAATACCACACGTACACAATAATCTTAATGTAATAGTACAAAAATAAAAATCCATCCTGGTGACCATATGAAATATTTAGACGGTTCTCAATATCTACGAATCTGTTACAGCAATTAAACTGAAATTTTGTTTGTTGATAGAGACAATTAACATGAGCAGGATATATGAAAATAGGCTGTATAGTTCTTCACGGAACTACTTGTTTTTAATGATTATATTATATGCCGAATATCACATCCCCAAATAACAACTCCTGAGATATCGTTATTCAATGAAATGTAGGTTTACCCCCCTTGACACCTCTTTAGAACTCGAATAAACAAAAATTCTTCCTTAGTTGACGTTTTCGACATACAGCGAACATATTCCCAGAATTTCATATTTCCAACTTAAAGAGTTTTCGCTGTGCGTGATGAGTGAGTGAGTCAGTCAGGACATTTTCTTTCAATTATTTTTACCAGAATTTCACCCCTTCCCAAGGGCCCCTTAACTTGGATTTATGAAAAAAACGCTCGAACACCTATTAACTTATTTTCTAAGCTGTCTCTTTCCCCTGAGTTTGATGAGTGAGTTAGTCAGTCAGTTAGGACACTTTCTCTCCTTTTTTTTTCCAAAATCTCACACCATCCCATTGGCCCCTGAAATTGAATTTATAAAAAACAATCGAACACCGATTTACTTATTTTTAAAGCTGATATTTTTCCGCTGAATTTAAAAATTCTCGCCTATGTCATTTAAGAGATACACCCTCCGTTAAGAATCCTTCAATCCCCACTTTTCACTCCTTTCACCTTATAATATACACCACATCGAAAAACCCTTAGACACATGTCTGCTTCCTTTTAATGATAAGTTTATATGCCGAGTATCACATCCACAATTGAAACCACTCTTGATATATTGTTATTCAATAAGACCCCTTTAGAACCTGAATATCCGAAAATCCTCCCTTAGTGTACGGTTTTGACATATAACGAACATATCCCCAAAATGTTATGTTTCTAACTTCAATATTTTTCGATGGTCGATGATGAGTGAGTGAGCCAGGACATTTTCTTTCGATTTTTTTCCCAGATTTTCACCCCTCTGCATGAACCCCTTAAATTTTATTTATGATAAAAAACTGTCGAACATTTATTTACTTATTTTTAAGCAGTTTTCCCCCCTTAGTTTGAAGAGTGAGTGAGTCAATCAGTTAGGACTCTTTCTTTCATGTCCCCCCCCCCCCCTAGAATTTCACCTCTCACCATGGGCCCCTTAAATTGGATTTATGAAAAAAAACGGTCGAACACCTATTTACTTATTTTTTAAGCTGATATTTTCCGGTGAGTTTCACACTTCTGGCCTATGTCGTTTAAGAGATAGTCGCTCCGTTTGGAATCCTTCAACCCCCACTTTTCACCCCTTTCACCACATAATACACACCACATCGAAAAACCCTCAGACACGTGTCTTCTTATTTTTAGCCTACTTTCGATTTTTGCAAAATATGAAAGTAGACTTATGAGATCAACACAGGGCGAAAAAAGTGTGTCTGTCTGTGTGTGTGTATGTGTGTGTGTGAGTCTGTGTGTGTGTCTGTGTGTCTGTGTGTGTGTGAGTGTGTGTACTCTGAATGTCTGTCCCCCCCTATCAATTCGAACACGGTGAATGCGAATTGAACGAAATTTGGTACAAAGGTAGCACTAGCAAAGGACACCTCAGTGTCATGTTTTATATCGCCGCCATCTTTACTAAAACTGAATGGCGGCCACTCAAACGTTCAAAACGTAAAATCAAATAACGACTAACCAAATCATCCGATCTCTACCAAATTTGGTAACAACATACCTTCGTATAGGATGCGTCTTGTGACCAAACTACAAGGTCGTCCGCCGTACCATTTCAGGATGGCGGCAGTGCGAATTATGCAAACTTTATAATCCATATCATGGGACCCACCAGTTCCGATTATCGAGCCGAGAATCGTTTTAACTGTTCTAAAGGAAGAGGCACGTTCGAAATTAAAAGTTTATTTTGTAATACTATAGTGCAGACGTGATTTTAAAAAGCTGAGCTGATTTAGTAATAAGACAAGATGGCAGCGGATATCTTGTGCCTGACTTATATTTCACTAATTTGAGTATTGCATGCAATATAGCGTACTGATATAAAATAAATAAACTTTGTATGAAATGCTTTATATATAAATAATATACTCCAGTGATGAAATCGTTTAGTATAAATCACTATTTGCTAACAAGTTCTATGTAAGTCATTTTATATAGAACGATATTCGTTGACACAATTAGCCTAGTGGTAGAGCGTTAGCCTATCGCTCAAATGCCTATGGTTCAAACCCGATCAGAGCTAGTTTTTAGGTAGATTTCATTAGAAAGCTAACTATTGCAATGGGTACCATGTTTCGACTTCCGGAAAATTTTGACATATCTTCGCGTTTCACATCCCCCAGACCCCAAAACCACCGTCAGTTCAAAAGTTTATATATAATTTATGTATATATTGAACCCTTGCAAAGAAGCATATGAGACTCAGATTCGGGGCGTAACAGGTCATATTCGTAAGTTGCTGTCAGGGCGCTTCATTAACTTGCAGGGTAACATATAACAAAATAACATGCAGGAAAGAGTGAAGCCAGGGTTAAAACAACTGAATTTAATAACAAATCACCATATTTACATAAACAATTAACAACAAAAAAACTCCCACTGACTCCCGCTTAATAAAAAAAATGCCAAAAACTTAGGCGATATCTCTGGAGAGATTAATTACCTGGACCAAGTGTCCTTAAATAAAAGATACAAAAGTGACCATATAAGTGCGTATGCCGTTCTACATGCATCACGATGTGTACTTTGAATGCGTGATTCGTTATCATCCAGAATGACCCTTCAAACAACGAATCCGCATTTCCTAGAGCTAGACCGACACAAGGGAACACAACTACAATACTTAAGTTAAATCGACACTTCCTAAATCTACTATAAACAAACACAAAATTTCCGTGTGAAATTGGACTTAAATTGCCGTAGCAACATTTACTGCCTAAAAACTTAGGACTTCTCACACAAATCAACACAAGTACATTAACACGTGACCAATAGAAAAATACTCAAATGACCGCTGTCAAAATTTACAAATACTCTACCACTACACCAAACGGGTGTGACAAACAAAATTACATGAAATCGAGTCATCAACAAAGCAATAGGCAAACAGCCAACATTTACGTTAATCACAATATTCTTATCCATACAAGGTACAACAATCCGTTACACACATGGCGAACTCCCCAATTAATTATGGCTTAAAATTTAGCCATCACAATGAACAGGTTTGCTGCATGAAAGCTTACAGGGTTCAGTCGGACAAAAAGGACTGCCTATCAAAATAAGTCACAGGCAAAACGGGCGGTTTGTAGAACTCTGCATGTCTGTCAACCCACGTGTCAATAACCTCGACCTCCCAGAACCTGGGGTCGAACCTCGAAGAAATGTGCCCCAAAGCACAATAATACGTGTGTGTCAGAAAACATATGGACAAGAATCAGCAGTCTCCCAAGAGCACTCTGTCTTTCCATCTAAAAAATACAACAGCAGCAAAAATATATAAGGGCGGTAGGACAACTACCCCCTCCTCACGTAGAATCAACACACACTAGACACATCAACACACACTGAATCACACGTATGGGTTGTGACAGACCCTGAAATAAAAGACACAAATAATATCCACATGCTGGCGCCATCGTTCTATGCCGTGACTAGTCACCTGAAAAGGACTCAAGAAACATCTATCAAAATTAGAACGAAGGTGTTCTACAATTACTTTTAAGTTGGTGCACTCGGCTACCCTAACATGAATAATAACCTGTTCAGCAAAATGTTTTACAATCATTTCCTCCCATTCCTATTTCAAAAATATTAACGTTAATAAAGCACCATTTATCGAATGTAACGGGTTCCGCAATTGCAAGGATAAAAATCACGCACGCACGCCGCGTACATTACATATGACTCAAGAAAAAAATCAAAATATCAACAAACACATTGGCCACGCGCCAACGGACATTTAAACATATAGTGTCGGTACAAGAAAAACAGCTAAAAACAAGAAAAGAAAAACATGACTATTTACAAAGTTCCCCGGCCAAATCTAACTACATAATTGAAATAATCCAATTTTAGTACATCACCGCTTCTGCATGTAGGACTAAGGACATCCTCCTCAACCCATTGCCCTATGGACAATTTAGCACTCCATAGTAGTCGTCTGCGTTGATTTCTTGAAGCTCATCCCAACTTCAAACCACGTGCTGATCATCTTGGTCTCGACTCCTTGGCAGAAAAGTTCAATGTTAAATATTTGCCTATCTATAATCGCTTGTAGGCTACTCAGTTCACCCACAATTGTCCTACTGCGATTAATAGCGAAGACTGGCCCTAATTATATCGCACATACGCACTATAAAAACACACATACAATACACACAATTTATACATAAAATATACATCTCGAGTCCGCGCCACTGGCTCGTTAACAAGTTCAAAATCCTGGCTGCACTCGCAGTCGCTATCTCGTCCGGTATTTCCGTCCCGTCTTGGACTTCGGTTCTGGTAAGCGCTAATTAGGGTGATACGATACTTCCCCCTTAAAGTTGAACTCGTCGTCTTTAAAAGAATGTTACAGTTTATCACGCGCTGGCGTGAAATATTTAGATCACACAATTTAGTTGGTTTTAGAACAAAATGTATTATAGCTTTTAAAATTCGATACTGCAAACGCTGCGACTTTAGCTTCCCAGAGCTCATAAAATAAATTAGCTTCACTGATTTTAGAGCGTAAAAATCATATTTCGAACTGGCGTGGAGTATACCACTGAAGGCTCCACAAGATAAGTACTCAGATAAATTCGAGCGTCAAAATCACACCTCAAACTGGCGTGGAGTATGCCTCTGAAGGCTCCACAAGAATAGGTTTAGATTGGCGTCAGGCCAAACTATTTATGAGAAACTGACAAGGGCGGCGGAGTGGGGCGGAGTCGGACAAAAACTTCCAGAGTTTATGTCTCACAAAGATGGGGCTAGTGTCATTCTTCTCCAAATGAATCCAACGTCTCAAATTACTCGAGCGGAGATTAATCCGTTCGGCGGTTCCTTAGATACACACTTCCGCGCGCTTTTTACTACTGACGCCGTCCACCTCGTGGTCACAGCTTGGTCTCTTGCGATTGGCTGATTCAATCGTAAGTTCGTTGAGAGGACCTCGTGATTCTTCCATTATGTCTCCAATTTTGGTACAGTAATTGCACAATTTGGCCTTGAACTCGACTAATTCTGGCCGTCCCCCAGGAATAGCTACCAACTCAGCTTCTGTTGCAACCATTACGAAATGCTGGCCTCCCTAATATCCAAGTCGACTTCCTTATGTGCTGCCTAGGCCGTAGTAATAATAATAATAAATATGAATACTTATTTATCGAAGATCAATAAGGGTTCATTTATCCTCAGCAAGGTTTTGAAATTCGAAACAATTTATTGGTTTGGATTTCAAAAACAAAATCCACTGTAGTAACAACACATATCTTTAAATCTCACTCAGCTGCTCGAGTGTATGCCCCTCTGACTCAATTAGTGTGCTCCCTTCTCGCTGGAATGTCATTCATATTTTCATTAGGTCTCCCCCTTCTCCTCACGTAGTTGCCACTCCCGTCGTCTCAGCTGCTCGTTGTTTACAAACAAAGTGCGTACTCACGCGCTCCCCGTGGATTTGAGTGTTTGCTTTCAAAAAAAACTTTTTTTTTTTTAATACAGATTCTGCACATATCATCTTTCCTAATCATCAAATGGTTCCCTTCTGTAGTACGGTTTCAAATTGGCGCTATTAAAAACAGATTTTGCACCAGTGCTCACTTCTTCTAATCTGTAGGCATTGTTACCCAGATTCTTAATTACCCGGAACGGGCCAATGAATTTCGGACAGAATTTGGCGAAGACTTTGTTCTTAGGGTCGGAGATCGGTGGTCTACGAACCAGCACTAATTCTTGTTCTTGTAACTCTCGGTGAAACTTCTTTCCTCGGTACCGTCTCAGCCTTCGGTCCGCTTGGTTCCTCATGTGCTCTCTCGTTCGCTGGATTCGCAAATCATGCGCTAATAATGGATCCCTTGGGCAAGGAATGATCTTGTCCCAAGTTCTTTCCGGCAATCTGTTGTGGTGTACAATCAGTGGGACTTGACCCGTCGACTCGTGCTTAGTAGTGTTCATGCACATCTCAATTTCCCCTACTTTGTCTACCCATTTATTGTGTTCGTTAGGAATCATTACTCTGTAGTATTTAGCGACACAGCGAATTGTTCTTTCGCTCGGATTTCCACAAGGATGACGGATACTTGAAAATATGTGTTTTATTCCTAGGCTCTCCAAACCTTGCCTAAAAACATTGCTTGTGAAATAGGTACCGTGATCTGATAGAATGGATTCCGGCTTCCCAAGCATCGGAATGACTTTGTTCTTAATTCGACTAAGGACTTGTCTTGATGTCGTCTTCTGAATAGGACATAGCACGACCATCTTCGAAAATACATCGACACATACCAAGAGGTGTCGGCATCCACGCTTTCCTTTTACTAAAGGACCAAAGCAATCAATCGCGAGCATCTCGCATGGTTTCTGCGGTAATAGTGGTCTTGGAGGTTGTTTCAGAATAAAGTTGTTCGGCTTTGTGCGCTGACAAGCGTCACACGTTCTAATTACTTCAACAATGGTGAATCTCATCTTGGGCCAAGTAAAGGTCTCCCCTATCGTAGCTTCAGTCCTATCCGTGCCGATATGTGCTAGGCTCTCGTGAACATGCCAAGTTAATCCCCTCTGTAGTGATGCTGGAATTAAGATCCGCAGTTTAGTATGATGCTCATCCACGTACTTATGTAACAAGTTATTCAAGTAGTGAAATCTCGCTTGTTTAGCACTGGCTTCCCGGTACTCCGGTGAATTTGGTTGTAACTCCTTCCTATAGAATTTTATCATCATCATCATCCATGGGTCAGCTTCTTGCTCCTTCCGAATATCCTTCAATCTCGCCAAAAACTCACGAGCCTTAGGTGTCAAGGTAATATTGTGAACTTCCGCTGTTACTTCGTTTCCGTCCTCAGGGTTTCTACTCAAGGCATCTGGTATGACGTTCAATTTCCCAGGACAATGCTCTATTGTGATGTCAACTTGCTGTATGTAGATGGACCAGCGCGTAACTCTCTCACTTGCTATTGTTGTCTTAAATAAAAATGTCAGTGCATGGTGGTCGGTTCTAACAATGATGGAATAACCATAGATCATCTTGCGCCACTGTTGGAGAGAATATAGAATTGCTAGTAGCTCAAGTTCCGTAACTGTGTAGTTCCTCTCATGTTTCCGTAATTTACGACTCGTAAATGCCAAATAGGATTTCTTCTTGGGTTCTTCAGCGTCCTCTTGGTACAGCATAGCACCAATCCCAATTAACGAAGCATCTGCTTGAATGATAAATTGTTTCTCAAAATCCGGATATCCAAGTTTCACACAGTTTTCCAATAAATCCTTCGTTGTTTTAAAAGACCTGTCGCACTCCTCGTTCCACGACCATCGATTCGCTTTCTTCAACATCTCCTGCATGGGCGCTACTGTTTCTGTGTAACCAGGGCAATTTTCTTTGAAGAAACCTGTCACTCCCAAAAATGCTCTAACATGTTTGACTTTGGTAGGTGTGGGAAATTTCTTAATAGCGTCAATCTTGGCTGGATTAGGCCGCACGCCCTCGACATCAATTATATGTCCCAAATATAAAATTTCGCTCTGGCAAAAATGTGACTTTTTTAAGTTGATCTTGAAGTTCATGGTTCTCAGGTTGTCCAGCAGTTTATTTAAATTTATCAAGTGTTCTTCCATTGTCTCAGAAGCGATTAATATGTCATCAACATATCTCGTGGTGAAGTTCTTGACCTCCTCAGTCAGATTTCTATCGAGTGCTCTAATGAGTGCACATCCCGCAGTTTTCACGCCAAAGGGCATTCAACACCAGATATAACTTTGATTATCGAATAAAAATCCCGTCAACAGTTGGGATTTTTCTTCAAGTTCAAGATGGTGGAAACTATTCGTCAAATCAACACTTGAGTATATCTTCTTCCCGCGGAAGCCTTTCAAAACATCTTTGATCCTCGGTGCTTGGTCGTGCTCAACTAGCAGTTTGCTATTTAAAACTCGCGCGTCTAGGCATAGCCTAATTGATCCGTTTGGCTTGGTCACAGCCAATATTGCGTTCAGATAAGGAGTTGCAGCTTTCCTTATCATGCCAGAATCTAATAAGTTAGTAATGATATCCTTCACCTGAGAAAAATGCTTCTCTGGGATCGGGTACAATTTACTTTTGAATGGGGTCCAATCTGTTACCTGCATCGCATATTGAAAATTTAAAACTTTCCCAGGTACGGTGTCAAACGCTCCTTTATGTAATCTTAAAATTTCTTCCAATCTTCTTCTATCAGATTCCCCTACGATGGCTTCCTTAAGTCGCTCCTGAAGTAGAATTTCGAATTTGGTTCCGCCCATTTCTTCTTCCGCCAAATGCACCCAAAGTTCCTGCGAAATATCTCGGCTGTCCATTTCTAGCACTGCTGTCTGGTTAACTTGCTCTCCCCTCAAGATCTTATCTCCGGCCTCATTAGTGCATTCCTCAACAACCCAAGTATTTGCCTCTCTCTCCAGCGGATTCTCTTCCATATTTAAACCCACATGATCCAATCCTTCTACTTGTTTGAAGCTTACAGTGTTGTTATGTAAATCAATTACAGCATGAAAATCGCAGATGAAGTTGGCTCCTAAAATTATATTGTAGTTCATCCTTGGAATAACAATGAATGTTTGTGAAAAAGTATGGTTCAATATTTCCAGATCTGGAAATGCTTGCTGTTTACAATTCATAGTTTTGTCAGGAATGACACCTCTGACTTTCATTAGCGGTACCGGCATAATAGGAACAGTCTGTTTTCTTGCTATTTCTTTTATCAAAATTTCAGTGACTAAGCTCACCTGGCTACCTGTATCAATCAAACATCTCACCCTCATACCTCCAATATGCGCGTAAATAATTGGTAGCTGTCTGATAACATTTTCACGGTTCTTCACCACTTCCTCCAGGCAGTCGTCTGGGAATGCTACCCACTCTTCTATATTGGCCACTATCATCTCTTCTTGCTCCCTGGCGATCTCCGTTTCTAGCCTGTCTCCTTTCAGTTCATTTGGTTTTTTTTTATCCCGGGCCCCATTAGATGTGTTTCGCCGGTTATCATTCTGTCGCTCCTGTTGCCTCAGTAAACTCTCTGCCCCCTCTCCTTGATGGTTGTCTGGGCTCTGTCTGTTCGCCATGGCACGCCCCCATTTCTCCTTCTCCGCTTCTTCATTACTTAATTGATCCAAGTATTTACGGGATTCAATATATGGTTCGTCCCAGTTATTCCTATAATCCCCTCTGTTTTCTTGGCGATAGTCCCTGCCGTTACTCCATCTACCATCTCCATTTCTTTGGTAAGGTCTACCTTGTCTCTGGTTTCCCCTCCAATTCGTGTATTCCCGCTGGTACGTCCACTGATTATTTTGATTTTGGTTATTCTGATGATATCTCCCGCGGTTATTCTGATAATTCTGATTGTTGTTACGGAACTGGTTTTGGCCGTCAAAATCTTGTCTTCTTGGCGTGAACTGTGTCCCTGTGGACTGTGTCTTACTTTGGTTCCCCTGGCCGTGGTTATTTTGGAGTCCCTGAACTACCTCTGCCGTGTTGACACATTCCAAATTCCTTCTTCCTGTCTGTGGGCTTACCATACTCGTCTCATCTAAGTGTCTGAGTAATTCTTCGGCTTGGACTGCGGTCTGAATATTTCCTGCGACTAATAATTGTTGGATATGCATTGGGAGTTGTTTTCCGATGGTTAGAACCATATTCGGCTCGCTAGGCGGGTCATCAAAATCCCTGAATTTTACCAATTGCTGACTGAAGAATTCTGAAAAACGGGTTGGATGTGTACTGTGGTATTTGCGCGTGTACAGGTCCATTCTTAACCCCTGCTGTAACGAAGGACTCCAAAACTTCTTCAAAAACGCCTCGCGGAATTGAGCCATGTCTGTAAACGTGTACTTGAAATTTAAAAACCAGGTCAGGCTAGGTCCTTCTAAAAATTTCTCCACCAGTCTTAATTGTTTCTCCGGGCCGATGTGTTGGTCATTAAAGTAGTCAGTTAATTGCCGTAGAAATGCTTTGGGAGTGGTTCCTGAATGTTCTTTAAACTTATCGGGCTTAAAATCATTACCCCGAATGACTTGGATGACTTGGGCTGGTGCCAAGTTCGGTTGCGGAGTTGAAGTCTCCCCCCTGTACTGCTGGAATGCATTAGTCGTTAGTCTGGGACTTTGACCCCGACTCGTGTCCTCAGCTAACTTCGAACCTGCCGGACTTCCAATACTTGTTTGCTTTTCCGGAATATTTTCGTTTGAAAATAATGTCGCATTCTCTAACGATCTAATCTCGTTTTTTATGATTAATTCTGAATGTTCCTGTAATTTCGACTTCATATTTTCCTCCAGTGCCTGCATTCGCTTTAAAACTGCCAGCCTGTCTTCCTTATTCGCATGAGCCTGCTGGTCCCAATCTCGCCGGATCCTACTTTTTAAGCTATTTATTTTCTCCTCGTTCCTCTCCTGATTTTTCTCTAGCTCTTCACGTATCCGTTCCTGCGTTTTCACTAGTTGTTCTTCCAAATTATCCTGAGTTTTGACGAGCTGCTCCCCTACTTCTTGTCTTATGACCTCTTGTGTGTTTATTAGCTGGCCTTCCATCTCTTTTCTTATGATCTCTTGTGTTCTGCCTAATTGCTCCTCTAAATTTTCCCGCAAGTGTATCCGCTCGGTTTCAGCCTTAACTTCGACTTTATCTATTTCCTTTATTAATTCCAGCACGTTGTTATCTACCGAATTAATTTGCTGCTGTAGTTTCTCTTGGGTCTTCTTCACTCCCGCGGTGTTACTGACACATGCTGCCTCTATCTGCTTGAGTTTATCTGCCACCATCTCGTCAAATTGTACTAATTTGTTATCAAATTTCGCCTCCAATTTCTTCATTTCGCCTAACTGTTTGATGTTGTTTTTCGCAACCTCGCCTGCCAGTTTCTCTACTTTTTGAACGCTCTGATTAATATCATTCGTGATTTTTCCTAACTGTTCGGTTTGTGTTACCGCCTGTTGTGACAATTTGTGGTTTAGTTCATTGAATTGTTTGTCAGTGTCTAATTTCTGGACTTCTAACTGGACCGAAATGTTACCGCTCATATCAAGTAATTGTTTTTCACTATGCTCACGCTGAGCTTCTAATTGTTCTTTTAATTGTTCTTCCGTCTTTACGGACATCTGCACTAATTGTTCTTCCGTTTTCGCGGACATTTGTTCTAATTGTTTTTCCGTTTTCGCGGACATTTGGATCGACATCTGTTCTAACAATGCCTTTATCTCATCAACACTCGCCATATCACACACACAAATATATTCAGAGAAAAACAGGGTTATGGGCTAAGGTTTCAGCCCTATACGCACATACATGTCACACATTTAAATATTACTGGCTCTAATTTAATGAAAATTTCAGTAACAAAATTTACTGAATACAATGACATTTATTCCCAAACAACAAAATAACCCCTAGTGATCTGCTTTTAAATTCCTAACCAACAGAATTTACGAAACACCAATTAACCGAAGTCAATTAAATGTCAATTATAAGGCAACATCTTCCTGCTTTGACTGAGTTCATTAATAATGCAAATTTCTAATTTTAATGTGGGCGCCAGAACAAGTTTATAACAAATACCAAATCAAATTCTAACCTTGTTCAATATTTCTAACTTTAGGAACTCAGTGATTTTACTAATGCACATGGCGGTACAACATCGCCTCCATTTACTGAATTTACATGTCCGCTTGACCTGGCATCATTTCTCAACGAAATAAATATGAGATCAGCGAAGCAACAACAACAACAATCCCCACTTGGGCAGCCATTTTTGTTTTATGAACCCATGCAAAGAAGCATATGAGACTCAGATTCGGGGCGTAACAGGTCATATTCGTAAGTTGCTGTCAGGGCGCTTCATTAACTTGCAGGGTAACATATAACAAAATAACATGCAGGAAAGAGTGAAGCCAGGGTTAAAACAACTGAATTTAATAACAAATCACCATATTTACATAAACAATTAACAACAAAAAAAACTCCCACTGACTCCCGCTTAATAAAAAAAATGCCAAAAACTTAGGCGATATCTCTGGAGAGATTAATTACCTGGACCAAGTGTCCTTAAATAAAAGATACAAAAGTGACCATATAAGTGCGTATGCCGTTCTACATGCATCACGATGTGTACTTTGAATGCGTGATTCGTTATCATCCAGAATGACCCTTCAAACAACGAATCCGCATTTCCTAGAGCTAGACCGACACAAGGGAACACAACTACAATACTTAAGTTAAATCGACACTTCCTAAATCTACTATAAACAAACACAAAATTTCCGTGTGAAATTGGACTTAAATTGCCGTAGCAACATTTACTGCCTAAAAACTTAGGACTTCTCACACAAATCAACACAAGTACATTAACACGTGACCAATAGAAAAATACTCAAATGACCGCTGTCAAAATTTACAAATACTCTACCACTACACCAAACGGGTGTGACAAACAAAATTACATGAAATCGAGTCATCAACAAAGCAATAGGCAAACAGCCAACATTTACGTTAATCACAATATTCTTATCAATACAAGGTACAACAATCCGTTACACACATGGCGAACTCCCCAATTAATTATGGCTTAAAATTTAGCCATCACAATGAACAGGTTTGCTGCATGAAAGCTTACAGGGTTCAGTCGGACAAAAAGGACTGCCTATCAAAATAAGTCACAGGCAAAACGGGCGGTTTGTGGAACTCTGCATGTCTGTCAACCCACGTGTCAATAACCTCGACCTCCCAGAACCTGGGGTCGAACCTCGAAGAAATGTGCCCCAAAGCACAATAATACGTGTGTGTCAGAAAACATATGGACAAGAATCAGCAGTCTCCCAAGAGCACTCTGTCTTTCCATCTAAAAAATACAACAGCAGCAAAAATATATAAGGGCGGTAGGACAACTACCCCCTCCTCACGTAGAATCAACACACACTAGACACATCAACACACACTGAATCACACGTATGGGTTGTGACAGACCCTGAAATAAAAGACACAAATAATATCCACATGCTGGCGCCATCGTTCTATGCCGTGACTAGTCACCTGAAAAGGACTCAAGAAACATCTATCAAAATTAGAACGAAGGTGTTCTACAATTACTTTTAAGTTGGTGCACTCGGCTACCCTAACATGAATAATAACCTGTTCAGCAAAATGTTTTACAATCATTTCCTCCCATTCCTATTTCAAAAATATTAACGTTAATAAAGCACCATTTATCGAATGTAACGGGTTCCGCAATTGCAAGGATAAAAATCACGCACGCACGCCGCGTACATTACATATGACTCAAGAAAAAAATCAAAATATCAACAAACACATTGGCCACGCGCCAACGGACATTTAAACATATAGTGTCGGTACAAGAAAAACAGCTAAAAACAAGAAAAGAAAAACATGACTATTTACAAAGTTCCCCGGCCAAATCTAACTACATAATAGAAATAATCCAATTTTAGTACATCACCGCTTCTGCATGTAGGACTAAGGACATCCTCCTCAACCCATTGCCCTATGGACAATTTAGCACTCCATAGTAGTCGTCTGCGTTGATTTCTTGAAGCTCATCCCAACTTCAAACCACGTGCTGATCATCTTGGTCTCGACTCCTTGGCAGAAAAGTTCAATGTTAAATATTTGCCTATCTATAATCGCTTGTAGGCTACTCAGTTCACCCACAATTGTCCTACTGCGATTAATAGCGAAGACTGGCCCTAATTATATCGCACATACGCACTATAAAAACACACATACAATACACACAATTTATACATAAAATATACATCTCGAGTCCGCGCCACTGGCTCGTTAACAAGTTCAAAATCCTGGCTGCACTCGCAGTCGCTATCTCGTCCGGTATTTCCGTCCCGTCTTGGACTTCGGTTCTGGTAAGCGCTAATTAGGGTGATACGATACTTCCCCCTTAAAGTTGAACTCGTCGTCTTTAAAAGAATGTTACAGTTTATCACGCGCTGGCGTGAAATATTTAGATCACACAATTTAGTTGGTTTTAGAACAAAATGTATTATAGCTTTTAAAATTCGATACTGCAAACGCTGCGACTTTAGCTTCCCAGAGCTCATAAAATAAATTAGCTTCACTGATTTTAGAGCGTAAAAATCATATTTCGAACTGGCGTGGAGTATACCTCTGAAGGCTCCACAAGATAAGTACTCAGATAAATTCGAGCGTCAAAATCACACCTCAAACTGGCGTGGAGTATGCCTCTGAAGGCTCCACAAGAATAGGTTTAGATTGGCGTCAGGCCAAACTATTTATGAGAAACTGACAAGGGCGGCGGAGTGGGGCGGAGTCGGACAAAAACTTCCAGAGTTTATGTCTCACAAAGATGGGGCTAGTGTCATTCTTCTCCAAATGAATCCAACGTCTCAAATTACTCGAGCGGAGATTAATCCGTTCGGCGGTTCCTTTGATACACACTTCCGCGCGCTTTTTACTACTGACGCCGTCCACCTCGTGGTCACAGCTTGGTCTCTTGCGATTGGCTGATTCAATCGTAAGTTCGTTGAGAGGACCTCGTGATTCTTCCTTTATGTCTCCAATTTTGGTACAGTAGTTGCACAATTTGGCCTTGAACTCGACTAATTCTGGCCGTCCCCCAGGAATAGCTACCAACTCAGCTTCTGTTGCAACCATTACGAAATGCTGGCCTCCCTAATATCCAAGTCGACTTCCTTATGTGCTGCCTAGGCCGTAGTAATAATAATAATAAATATGAATACTTATTTATCGAAGATCAATAAGGGTTCAATATGTATCTATATATATATATATATATATATATCAGTTTCTTGTGGACACGATAACTGCCGTAATTTTGCACCAATCACTTTGAATGTTTTACATAATATGTATCCCTATAAAATCTCGGTCGAGTTCGTTAATGGGAAAAATCGATTGAAGGGGGTGAAAATGGGGGGCTTTTTTTCGAAAAAGTGAAATTTCGCTATAACTCTCTTAATACGTGAAATATCGAATCCATTCAAAGTTCATAATATGTGTCGGATAAGTGTCAAAAATGTATGTCAAATAAGTTTTTTGATAGCACCAAACATTGACCAAAGGGGTGGAAGAAAGTGGGTTTTTCGGGAAACATTAATCATATCTCTCTTAATAGGCACAATATCAAAACCGTACAAAATGGAAAATATTCCCCTAATAATTGCCTAAAACTTTTGTCTGAAATAATTTTTGATATGACCCACCATTACGCCAAGGGATGAGTAAAGTGATTTCGGAATTTTAAAAAATGTCAAGTGCCATCAGAGGTTACTATAACAACGCTTTTAAATTGATGAGGGATGGTCTATCAGAGGTTGCCAAGACAACGCCATTGACGAGATCACATTCATTTTTAGCCTACTTTTCACACTTTTCAAAAATGAGGAAAAAGTAGACTTATGAGATATATCCGGGAAAATGTGTCTGTCCTTCTGTCTGTCTGTCTGTCTGTCTGTCTGTCCTTCTGTCTGTCTGGCTGTGTGTGTGTGTGTCCCCATATCAACTCCTAAACGGCTGCAGAAATCGAAACCAAATTTAGTATGAGTAAAGATGTATACCGGAATATCTAAGGCCATATTTGAAAAAGATGCCAGTGCTACCAACTGCTAAAAAACGCACTAGAAATTTGAGCTCCATGTTGGATATCTTGGAAGGTATACATGGGAGCTATTCTAAAATTCGCACACATGTAGATAATACTATTTCAGTTTAATTTCCAGGTGGCCATACATGACAGCGTTGCCAAAATAATGTTAAGCCTTCTGATAAGTCCAATTTTTAAATGCTTATAACTTCTACACTATCAATTGGATTTCAACCAAATTTTGTATGTAATATGTGTACATAAACAGATATGACTGAGTGTATTCTTAAGAGCCACCAGGGCTGCCAACTGTTAATAATTGCTCTCTATTTTGTATCCAAATATATCAGAAAGTATGCAAGCCGACAGCTTTAAACTATGCACACGTAAATTACCTGACATTTTACATTAATTTGGAGTAACTTATATACGTCAGTTCTACCAACATGATTCTAAGCCTGCTGATAGGACCAATTTTTAAATACATGTAACTTCTATACCAACAAATGGATTTCATCCAAAATTGGCACAAAAAGATATAATATTTCAGATTATTTCTGACCAGCCCTCGCATGACATTGTTGCCAACATGCTTTTACGTGTACTAATAGATCTAATGTCTAAATCCATGTAACGTCCTTTGGACTTCAACCACATTTTGTATTCTGTACCTTAGAAGATGGAAGTAAGAATATATTCAGTCACCAGAGCTGCCAACTGTATTGCTCTATTAGGCTACATTATGCCTAGTATACCTTATTTCGAACTAATTAAGACATTTCGATGTTACCCACTTAATTTCGTCATTATTCTAGATAGGTTCATATACTGTAGATTAATCTATGGCATGAATCTTAATTTTAAGAAAAGTAGGCTCTTTAGTTCGTCACGGAACTTCTTGTTTCATCTGACTATGAGGGAAGCGGCTAACTGGTAGCATGCTGAACTTCTATGCCCAAGGTCGCTGTTTCAAAGCCGGCCAAAGTCGACGGATTTTCTAAGAGCGCTAAAAATCCGTCAGCATGCTTTCCTTCGGAGGGGAAGTTACAACGTTCATTGCAAGTTGCTGGTTGCGGTGGCATCTAGCTGCCAAGTTCACAGCTAGGTGTCGTTGACGTTAGTATTTGGTACAAAATTAGGTACTACTACTTAAAATTGACCTTCTGCAGACCTTACCTGAATTACAGACTAATACAGTCATCACAAATAACACCGTTTATCAGACAGATTCTACACACACCCAATGTACACGGGGTTCCATGACCACCTTGTCGCAGCCCCTAAACTGAGGAAGCAACCAACATCTCTGCGGGAGATAAAAATTTTTCGTGAAGAAGTAACAGACTGTTAGATAGTTACACATTAGTTCCAAACCTTGCATAAGGACAGTGTGATCACAAGTATAAAAGTGAACCCCAAATGACAAGAAGGTCACCATCCCCATAAGACAGTAAAATGTTAAAAATATGCATAGAAAGACGAAACAAGATGTTCAGTAAAGAACATATAGCCTACTTTCTCCTAAATGTATGAGTATAGTTATAACTCGTTGTTATTATCAAAGAGTATAATAGAACTATTCTTTGTTGAAGACCTTAGAAACGATTTACCTCTACCAAACGCCACGACCTAGATAAAAACTGCTACCATCATTGAAGAAAGAAAGAAAGAAAGATAAGAAGTATATCAAGAATGTTATGGATCTGGAGACATAATCGACCGGACTGGCGGCGTGGCTCAGCGGTAACGTTCTCGCTTGCTGGGCCCTAGGTTGCAGGTTCGTATCCTGGCGCAGTCAGCTGGCATTTGAGGGTGCACAAATGCGAGGGAGCCGTGTCAGTACATTTACTGGCACGTTAAAGATCCCCTTCGGGCCAAAATTCCGGCACCCCGGTGTCTCTAAAAGCAGCAGTAGTTAAAAGGGATGTAAAACCAATAACATTATTATTATTATTATTACGACCTGCCGTGGGCAACATCCAACTTTGAGTTGAGGCATGTCTTTACACGTCTGGTTGTGCATGGCTTTCACAACCCTAATTGAATTAACAAATCTTTCCATGACCCTACAGAGACGTGTGTATACAAACTATGTGGATATTTTCGATAATATAATCCTAACAGAGCGAGTGCATTCTAGCGGCCAGAATAAGAAACTTTTCAATAAAATCTGGAAGTTACCTTTTTGGCAGCTAGATGTCTCGAGTAAATCTGCTGGCGAATTATGTTTTAATTAAATATATATTTTACACCATAATGTGGACAATATAACGCTTAATAACATTTTCAAGTAACGCAAAATAGGCTGTTACAAACCCTTTAAAATAAAAAGTTAAAATGTATCGTAGTATCAACTTGTCATTCTTCAAATTCGATGCGCATAGAATGATAATGGTATAGTAATCAATGGATCCCCACGTAGACTAGTCGGGACATCTAGTGGTGAAATATCGAACAATATAATCCTAACAGAGCGAGTGCATTCTAGCGGCCAGAAGAAGAAACTTTTCAATAAAATCTGGAAGTTACCTTTTTGGCAGCTAGATGTCTCGAGTAAATCTGCTGGCGAATTATGTTTTAATTAAATATATATTTTACACCATAATTTGCACAATATAACGCTTAATTTTAAAACATCTGAGTCATTACAAAACAATAAACATATAACATTTCAAGCAAAAAACCTAGCTCTGATCGGGTTTGAACCATAGGCATCTGAGCGACAGGCTATCGCTCTACCACTGAGCTAATTGTGTCAACGAATATCGTTCTATTTAAAATGACTTACATAGAACTTGTTAGCAAATAATGATTTATACTAAACGATTTCATCACTGGAGTATATTATTTATATATAAAGCATTTCATACAAAGTTTATTTATTTTTTATCAGTACGCTATATTGCATTCAATACTCAAATTAGTGAAATATAAGTCAGGCACAAGATATCCGCTGCCATCTTGTCTTATTACTGAATCAGTTCAGCTTTTTAAAATCACGTCTGCACTATAGTATTACAAAATAAACTTTTAATTTCGAACGTGCCTCTTCCTTTAGAACAGTTAAAACGATTCTCGGCTCGATAATCGGAACTGGTGGGTCCCATGATATGGATTATAAAGTTTGCATAATTCGCACGACCGCCATCCTGAAATGGTATGGCGGACGACCTTGTAGTTTGGTCACAAGACGCATCCTATACGAAGGTATGTTGTTACCAAATTTGGTAGAGATCGGATGATTTGGTTAGTCGTTATTTGATTTTACGTTTTGAACGTTTGAGTGGCCGCCATTCAGTTTTAGTAAAGATGGCGGCGATATAAAACATGACACTGAGGTGTCCTTTGCTAGTGCTACCTTTATACCAAATTTCGTTCAATTCGCATTCACCGTGTTCGAATTGATAGGGGGGGACAGACATTCAGAGTACACACACACACACACACACAGACTCACACACACACATACACACACACACACAGACTCACACACACACACATACACACACACAGACAGACACACTTTTTTCGCCCTGTGTTGATCTCATAAGTCTACTTTCATTTTTTGCAAAAATCGAAAGTAGGCTAAAAATGTTAACTAACCTCCAATTGTAAAATACTTTCTCGCAATAAATGAGGTCTGATCGTCCTACGAAAACCTGCATATTTTGCCTATTATAGCCTATCCCCTAGTTTGCCCGGTGAAATCTACCTCCGCCTTCCGGCCTGCCGAGAGGAAGTTTTTTTTGCTTGAAATTGTATATGTTTATCGTTTTGTAATGACTCAGATGTTTTAAAATTAAGCGTTATATTGTGCATATTATGGTGTAAAATATATATTTAATTAAAACATAATTCGCCAGCAGATTTACTCGAGACATCTAGCTGCCAAAAAGGTAACTGCACGCCGACCAGATTTTATTGAAAAGTTTCTTCTTCTGGCCGCTAGAATGCACTCGCTCTGTTAGGATTATATTGTTAGATATTTCACTACTAGATATCACGACTAGTCTACGTGGGGCTCCATTGATTACTATACCATTTGCATTCTATGCGCATCGAATTTGAAGAATGACAAGATGATACTACGATACATTTTTACTTTCTATTTTAAAGGGTTTGTAACAGCCTATTGTGCGTTATTTGAAAATGTTAATTGAAGTAAAGAACAAAACGATTTCACATAGTATCTGAACTCTACCGTTGGTGCTAGTTCAGGATATTAATTAATACTTCTATTTCAGCCAAATAGCAATCGAAAATATCCACATAGTTGGTATACACACGTCTCTGTAGGGTCATGGAAAGATTTGTTAATTCAATTAGGGTTGTGAAAGTCATACGCAGCCAGACGTGTAAAGACATGCCTCAACTCAAAGTTGGATGTTGCCCGCGTCAGGCCGATTATGTAATAATAATAATAATAATAATAATAATAATAATAATAATAATGTTATTGGTTTTACGTCCCTTTTAACTACTGTTGCTTTTAGAGACGCCGGGGTGCCAGAATTTTGTCCCGAAGGGGATCTTTAACGTGCCAGTAAATCTACTAACTCGGCTCCCTCGCATTTGTGCACCCTCAAATGCCAGCTGACTGCGCCAGGATACGAACCTGAAACATACGGTCCAGCAAGCGAGAACGTTACCGCTGAGCCACGCAGCCAGTCCGGTTGATTATGTCTCCAGATCCATAACATTCTTTAGATACTTCTTATCTTTCTTTCTTCAATGATGGTAGCAGTTTTTATCTAGGTTGTGGCGTTTGGTAGAGGTAAATCGTTTCTAAGGTCTTCAACAAAGAATAGTTCTATTATACTCTTTGATAATAACAACGAGTTATAACTATACTCATACATTTAGGAGAAAGTAGGCTATATGTTCTTTACTGAACATCTTGTTTTAATGATGAGTTCATATGCCGAGTATCACATCCCCCAATGAAACCAATCGGGAGATATTGTTATTCAATGAAATGCAGGTTTAACCCCCCTTAAGACCCCTTTAGAACCTGAATATCCGAAAATCCTCCCTTAGTGGACGGTTTTGACATACAATGAACATATCCCCAAAATGGCTGGGCAATGATGAGTGAGTGAGTTAGTCAGGACATTTTCTTTCAAATTTGTTTTTTTCAGAATTTCACCCCTCCCCATGAACCCCTTATATTGGATTTATGAAAAAAAAAACTATCGAACACCTATTTACTTATTTTTAAGCAGTTTTTCTCCCTTGAGTTTGATGAGTGAGTCAGTCAATCAGTTAGGACATTCTCTTTCCTGTTTCTATCCCCCCAGAATTTCACCCCTCCCCATGGGCCCCTAAAATTGGATTTATGAAAAAACACTCAAACACCTATTTACTAATTTTTTAAGCTGATTTTTTCCGCTGAGTTTCAAATTCCTCGCCTATGTCGATTAAGAGATGCATGGTCCGTTAGGAATCCTTCAACCCCCACTTTTCACCCCTTTCACCTCATAATATACACCACATCGAAAAACCCTCAGACACGTGTCTTCTTATTTTTAGCCTACTTTTCACATTTTGCAAAAATGAGGAAAAAGTAGACTTATGAGATCGGGCAAATGTGTGTCTGTCTGTCTGTCCTTCTGTCTGTCTGTCTGTCTGGCTGTGTGTGTGTCCCCCCCCCCCTATCAACTCCTAAACGGCTGCAGCAATCGAAACAAAATTTGGTAGGAGTAAAGATCTATACCTGAATATCTCACGGCCATATTTGAAAATGATGTCAGTGCTACCAACTGCTGAAAAATCGCAATTGAAATTTGAGCTCTATGTTGGATATCTCGGAAGGTATGAATGGGAGCTATTTGAAAATTAGCACACGTATAGATAATAATATTGCAGTTTAATTTCCAGGAGGCCATACATGGCAGTGTTGCCAAAATGATTATAAGCCTGCTGATAGGTCCAATATTTAAATGCAAAGAACGTCTACACTATCAATTGGAATTCAACCAAATTTCGTATGTGCTATGTGTTCATAAACAGATATAACTGAGCGTATTCCTAAGATCCACCAGGGCTGCCAACTGTTAATAAATGCTCTCAATTTATTTTTTCCAAATACCAATATATCAGAAAGTATGCAAGCCGACAACTTTAAACTATGCACACGTATAGTACCTGACATTCTGTATTAATTTGGAGTAACTTATATACGTTAGTGCTACCAACATGATTCTAAGCTTGCTGAGAGGTCCAACTTTAAATACATGTAGCTTCTATACTATCATTTGGATTTCAACCAAAATTTGTATGTGCTATGTGCACCATAACCGATACGACTATGCGTATTCTTAAGAGCAACCAGTTTTGCCAACTGTTAGAAAATGGTGTCTCTATTTTTGTTTCCCTAATATCAATATATCATAAAATATGCAAGCCAATAGCTCTAAAATTTGCACACGTATAGTACCTGACATTCTAGATTAATTTGGAGTAATTAATATACGTCAGTGCTGCCAACATGATTCTAAGCCTGCTGATAGGCCCAATTTTAAAATGCCTGTAACTTCTATACTAACAAATGGATTTCATTCAAAATTAACACAACAAGAGATCATAGTATTGCAGATTATTTCTGACCAATACATGTATGTCATTGTTGCCAACATGATTTTAAGCGCGCTGTTAGATCCAATGTTTAACTGCACGTAACGTCCATGCTATCCATTGGACTTCAACCAAATTTTGTATTCTGTACCTTAAGAGATGGAACTAAGAATATATTCAGTCACCAGGGCTGCCAACTGTAGTTCTCTATTAGGCTACATTATGCCAGGTATACAGTATTTCGAACTAATTAGAAATTTCTATATTACCAATTTATTTTGTCATTATTCTAGATACATCCATATAGATTAATCAATGGCATGAATTTTAAATTTTAAGAAAAGTAGGCTCTTTAGTTCGTCACGGAACTTCTTGTTAATGATGAGTTTATATGCCGAGTATCACATCCCTCAATGAAACCAATCCGGAGATATTGTTATTCAATGAAATGCAGGTGTACCCCCTTAACACCCCTTTAGAACCTGAATATCCAAAAATCCTTCCTTAGTGGGCGTTTTTGACTTACAACAAACATATCCCCAAAATTTCACGTTTCTAACTTTAATAGTTTTGGCTGGGCGATGATGAGTCAGTCAGTCAGTCAGTCAGTCAGTCAGTCAGTCAGGACACTTTGTTTTATATAATAGATATACATGTTTTAAGGTATTTATTTAATTTTGAGGCATTTAAAGAGTAAGTGAGTGCGTTTCGCTTTTGCATTGGGTTTTGCTGAACCTATAGGTACCCCATATGTGTAGTTTGGTGTTAATGGGACCTTATTTTGGGTTCAAAACTGGAATGGGACCTTAGCAGAATAATATAAGGAGGGATTACAAGCTTTAATAAAGAAGAAAATGCGCACATTCGTGCAAAACGTAAGACAGTATCGGGGCTTTGCTCCACCACAGAGTGAGGGAGCAAGGCTATCTCCGTATTCAGCACACGAGTTGGCTCGAGTCCCATATACAATATTCAAAAGCAGTCTACCCACAAAAACTGGAAACTACTTGAACATTCTTGCAACTGATTATTATTCATGCAAAATGTCCGTGGTTCACCGCCTGGCGTTGAGGCTGTCACCGCCGAGGGCAATGCTCACTTTCCAGCTCTGTCTTATGAGGCAGAACTTTGAAAAGGTGGGTAATTTACCCACTTCTATTCCAGGCAAATGCTGGAATGGTACCTTAATTAAGGCCACGTCAGCCTCGTAACCAAACCCTACTCCACTTACACATTGTTGATGTACATTCTTTAGGCGCTTTGCGACATCGTGTTCATGTAGCTCCGTATACTTGGGTGTGTGCAGTACTTGTCTGATAACCTGTGCCAATGTGATGTCTGTGCTAGTGTATGTATTTGTAATCAAGGAATAATTTGGGCAGCAAGCGGCCGTGGCCTTATGTTAGGTATCATCCCGGCATTTTCTTGGAATAGACGTGGGAAACCATGGAATACCACGTCCAGCATGGCTGAGGTAGGAATCTAAGCTGCCTTTTTTAAATTTTGCCTCACGAGGCTGAGTGTACCCCATTCCAGACATCAGAACTGAATCAAATTTCTCGACGGAGCCGGGAATCAACACAAACCTTCGTGGTGACAATCAATAATGCTAGCCACTACGCAACGAAGCGTACCACTACCATTTACAAATACACACGCTATTACAACCATCACAATGACGCTGGTTACCAGACAAATTCCTCACACACACCCAAGTACACGAGACTACATGACTAAGATGTTGAAAAGACCCTAAATGTATGAACATCAACGAACTGCTTGCAGCGCCAGGCGTTAAAACATTTCATCGATCCACAGCCGGTTGCGTAAGCTTCTATTTGGAACAAAAGTTGTATCTTTCTACAGCTGCTAAAATATTCTATAAGAATTGGTAGCGTAGCTCAACTTCTCCCTGTTTCGAAAATTCGAAAATGAGCTTTTCATTCAAGGGTAAATAGAATCACCTATCTTCACAATGTAAATTTATAGGTATATTTTCTTGGAAACTACGATAGCTACATAGCTCAAAATTTTACAGCGTATGAACACAGTCATTGTGCCTATACTGATATGATAGTATTTTTCAATTGGAATAACGAGGGAGATATCTTTCATTTTACCTAACATTTTTTTAACCTCCTGATTTAGGTAAAGGAGAAATTAATATCTCCCTAAGTCATGATCTTCCTAGCATTAATCTCGCTTTATTGCAGGGTCTGCTTTTCTGCACTTTTTCTTCCATACCGATCGATCTTGAGCTTCTCTAGTTGTGGCATTCACTAGTTGCATGTCCTCCCGCATAGTATCCAGCCAGCGCTTTCTCGGTCGCACTAGCGGTCGTCGGCCTTCTGGACTGATGTCAAGTGCAGTTCTCGCGACTGAAGAGTGATTGCTACTCAGTACATGGCCATACCAACACAGACGGCTCTCCCGCATTTTTTCAGGGATTGCACCCACACCAAATGTAGCTCGAACATTGTCATTCCTGATGCGGTCCAGTCTAGTAAGTCCTGTGTCCAGCGAATCATCTTCATCTCCATGACATGTAGTTGTTGTTCATGTCTCTTCGTTACTGGCCAGCCTTCAGTACCATACAGTGCTACTGGTCGAACGATGGTTCTGTAAATTTTCGACTTCAGATATAGTGGCACATTCCGGTCAAAAAGGACTGCAGTAACTTGGAGCCATTTCAGCAATGCAGCGTTGACTGTTTCGGACATCTGGGAGTGTTTGGCCATCTGAACACTGGTTTGAGGCAATCTTGATTATGTCACGAAGGCGTGTATCCACGATACGCTCAAATATCTTCATAGTGTGGCAAAGCAGGCGAAACGGTCGATAATTTGAGCAGTTGTGCACATATCCTTTACCCTTCCAAATTGGTATTGTTACACTGCTGAGCCAAGTAAGAGGAGCTTCGTTTTCATTGATGATATTGTTGAAGAGATCTGCTAGAAACTGAGCTGCTTGTGACCCAAGCATCTTCCACATCTCCGATGGAAAATCAGCCGGTCCAGTTGCCTTTCCATTTTTCATTTTCTAAATAGTGGTCTCCACTTCGGCTACCGTGATGGCGGGTACTGGACCAAGTACAGGATCCGCAGCTGGTAGTGGCGGATGCGGAAATTCTTCGTTGCTAATATTTTCGAAGAGTAGTGCTGATTCCAATAGGTTTCCGTAGAGGTGGTTGATTTTCATCCTTAATGATCATAGCATGTCCAACATTTTGAGTGGAACTATGGCGAATCTTTGCTAGCCTGTAGATATTATTTTCTCCTTCTGCTGTGTTGAGCTCTTCGTATATGTTCTTGTAATGGTCTGCTTTAGCCTTTGACACTTCCTGTTTTGCCACCGATTTCAATCTTATATATTGCTGACGATCAAGATCCAGTCCCCATTGGAGCCACGTTTTATACGCTAACTTCTTCATCCTAATGGCATCTTGGACATGAGAATTCCACCACCATATCTCTTTATTGATAAATCTGCATCCAGGTTTTTATTTACCTATGTTGTTAGTAGCACAAGTCATAATATGTGTGGAGGCCTTTGTCCAGATTTCGTCACCGTGTTGACCTTGTTCTGGCATAGCTAAAGAACCTATAGATGTCTTCAGCTGGATGTGATGTTGTTTTAATTTCCAACATTTAATTCGTTCCGATGAAGATTTAAGACTTTTCTTGCCGAGATCAAGGCGAATCTTAAAATTGAGGAGAAGCAGATGATGTTGGGGTGCAATAATGTCTGATGGTCTGACTTTTACATCAGTGATAAACTTCAGATCACACTTTCGTACCAAACAATATTCAATCTGCGTATTTCTTCCACCACTACTGTAGGTAATGAGGTGCGATGGTCGCTTTCTGTAAAAGGTGTTAGTCACAGCTAAGTCTAAGGCCTGAGGAAATGTCAGGATTCCGTTTCCATCCTCATTTCGCTCTCCAAAGCCTTGTCCACCATGTACTCTCTCAAAACCATTTCTATTCCCTCCAACGTGGCCATTTAAGTCACCACCAATGAACAGGAGTTCTTCTTCAACAAACTGTAGTTAAGTTTCGAGGTCGTTCCAAAACTCGTCCTTCTCATCATCCGTGCACCCAGTTTGTGGAGCATAGCATGAAACCACACGTAAGGTCTCCGTACCAGTGTCGATCTTAATAGCCATCAATCGGTCAGAAAGTCGGTTTACTTCAGAGACATGATCTCTGAACTTTGTACTCACAGCTACTCCTGCTGGATATCTTGCCGTGGTAGAATGCCTTGTATCCTTCACCAATATCCTTGGATTTTGAGTCAGACCATTTGGTCTCCTGGATGCAGGCAATATCTACTTGTCGGTTCTTCAAGGAATCTGCAAGTTCTCGGCTTCGACTCGTAAGAGTACCAATGTTTCCGCCAACACAAAGTTCCTCATTTCTCTACTAGAAAGCGCTATAATGTTCAAGGAGCTTAGATTCTATTATCTAACTTCCTTTACTTTCATAGTGATTCAAGGAACAACGAAATTTGACAAGCAAGCTACCCTCTGGGTGTCAAATTACAAAGCTTGCACCTGGCACCCGAGGCCATACGATATTATTATTATTATTATTATTATTATTATTATTATTATTATTATTATTATTATTAACGGTTGCCATTCTGATTTGTTGGACTCGCTTCTTTAGCCCACTCTGCCCTTGAGTGGGAAGCCCTTGCACATTTCTCACACCATTCCGGCGATGATGATGCTCTTCGCCTACAGCGGGGAACGCCCTAGCAGTTTGATCCATAATATGTATTCTGGTCAGTGCATTGAGATACAGCAGGAATTGTTTTACCGACCTGCTTGTTGTTAAGCCTGCCATCAAACATTCCTCCTTTCTCATCCCGGACTTGGGACCGGGCAATGGCGGAGTTAATATCTCCCTCAGTATTAATTGCACTCATTCCAGGTTCTGTGTTGACCATGTTAACATGAAGTATAACATAAATGTCTCGCCAAATCAATACTGTTTACTTACATACTTACAGGCCTAACACAGAAAGAACAAGAGAATAAATGTGAACTGTGTTTTTGTTATTTAGTGAGGTTATCGATGTAATTTGATGTTTTACACCAATTAGTGGGCTGAGGAAGGAAACATTATGTGTTTTCGAAACATGAACCTGTAGAAGTTTTATGTAAGTAAAAAGTATTGATTTGGCGAGAAATGTATGTTATACTTCATGTTTTCCTCAGTATTCCCATTAAAAATATTATCATTTCAGTATACTCGCAATGTCTGTGTTCACACGCTGTAAAAATGTTAGCTATGTAGCTGTCATGGCTTCCAAGAAAATGTGCCTATAAATTATCATTGTCAAGATAGTTGATTCTACTTCCCCTTAATGTTAATCGAAGCCCATTTCCTTCTACAAAATTTGTGACAAACAGAACTCTGGAGGGAACTATTGCCGAACATATTATTAGCAAACTTTGTCGAACATTAAAAGAAATATGTTGTATCTGAATATTTAGGCGATAATTATTGCCTTCCTTTAACACTTACCCTGCTGATGCCTTAAATGTTGCTCCTCGCCCCTGTGCTGGCTGATTTCCAGAATGTATGGCTATGTTCAGAATGGCACAAACTGAATGTGGTTTGAGTTACAAATAAATTGAAAAGTCCGTTCGATTTCCGAACCCTTGCACTACAAATTTAATAAAAATCCGACACGAATGAAAATAAAACTCTAATGTAAAAAAAAGCCGTAAACAGGTGTTGCGCGCGCTCTCGTCCTGGAACGAGCGGGCGCGCTGGCAGAAGTAGAAGGGACAACTGTCTCTTCGGTTGCGTCAGATTCAGAATATGTAATGGGAATTATAACCCCAAATATATATATATACTAGTCATAGAATAATCTCAACGTTTATCTGTCCACAAAGATTAAAAACTAAGGAAAGGAAAACAGATTTGACCACCTTGAACTTGCATCGCTTGCCTTCGAAGAGATCGATATTTTTCCGCTGAACAGTGACGTGGTGCTATCTAGCGATAGTATGTTCAACTTCATACTTACTGGCACCCACACGCGAGGGCTAGAGCTGTAATATTACGTTCGTCTCCAACACAAAGTGCGAGAAATCGATCATCGTAATATTACGCTCGCCGCAGTTTTAAAAAGTTACCTTCGAACGTAATATTACGGCACCCGTGCTCTTAGTGTTACAGACGAGTTAATATGTGCTGTTTGTTTGATTTATATCTTTTAGTCGGTCCACACAAACTACCAAATTCTACTTATTTTCGTGTTGGCCTTCTCAGGACCACGAGGCTTGCTTCAACTCTTTACACGGGTCTTCTGTTTCTTCTTAACCCAGAAGGCTGTCATTTTCCGGCTATGAGCAGACTTCCTCTCCTCTGTCCACTTCGGTCTGGTGGTTCTTGTGGTCTTCCTGCTGGTAACTGATACTAGGAATACCCCTTGAAGAATGAGCTGACGGAATTTGGTCCAATCATGTGCGGTGTCGGGAGAAATTTGAAGTTGCTCCAGGTCTGATTGCATTGAGATGATCAATTTGTTCTTAGAGGCTTTGCCTCTACCTGTCGCGGTTAAGACCCTGTTCGTGGGTCTGCAGGGGTTCATGAGGGTTATATGACAATAACATTTTAGTCGCGTTTTCCTCATCGATGTGACTATGCCCTCGTGGAGATGGTACAGCTCACTATTGTGTGTACCCAGTTATATTAGTCGGGAAGCATTTTCTTTCACTGCTCAAGTCTAGACATAGGAATAATTATTTCCGAGTTTCTTATTGGCCATCCTGCCGTGGCGCCCTCCTGGTTCCTAATTCATTCATTAATTCATTCATTCATTCATTCATTTATTTGTAATTGGGGGTGTGTCCCCAGGTGGCAAATTAGATATACATAACAAATAATAATTTTACATAACAATTCAATAACAATTAAACTGGAGTATTTACACAAATAGTCAGTCTTTTCTTAAACACACCTATATGTTATGGAAAAGGCTCTAAGACTGCGGCAGATAGAGAGTTCCAGTTATCAATAGCACGGTTTACGAAAGAATATTTACCATAATTTGCTCGCAGTGGTCGGGCCTTAATTTTGAAAGGATGATCACTCCTACTCATGTAAGTGGGCTTTCCCATACGTTTGCTAAGCTCACCCCATGCTGGTTGATTCGTATACGTGTTGTACATAGCGCAGAGTCTAGATTTCATCCTCCTAGCCTCAAATGATTCCCACCCAAGATTCTTTAACATACGGCTCACACTGCTCCTGGGATTAAAGTCACTGGGCCTTTCTTTGTACCATTTCCAACTCATTTATTAGCCCTACTTGATATGGATCCCAAACCGCCGAGGCGTATTCCAGAATAGGTCTTACAAATAACAAAATCCTAATTCTTTAGCAGAGGTACTATTTCCTTTTAATGCCCTCATTACCCTCATTGAGACGGTAGATGGTGGCAGGGGCACAATTCCTTTCAAACATGGAGGGAAAAATACAAACTCAGTTGAGAAAAAAAAGCAATTTTGCCTGACAATGTCCAGTATAATCTTATTTGCACGCAGTTTGCCCATTTAGTGTGAGGGCTGGAACGAGGTAAACTCAGCCTCATGAGATAAAACTGAGAAGAGGTGGGTTGGACTCCCACCTCAGCCCTCCTGGAAGTAGATTTTCGTGCTTTCACACTTTAACTTCAGGCAAATGTCGGGATAGTTCCTAACGTAAGACAACAGCTGCCTCCTTCCCAATCCTCACCTGCATTACAATTACACACGCTAATACAGACATATCAATGACCTAGGTTATCAGACAAAATTACACACGCACCCAAGTACACGCGCCCAAATGACCCCGATGTCCAAGCTCCTCAGATGAAACAACAACAAACAAAACCAATGAAGTCTCTGCTCCTTTACACTCGAGCAGCACACTCCGGCACCGTTTGCCTTTGCACAGAGTGGTATTTTCTGCTCGAGACACTTCTTATCTCTCGGTGAGCCGTAAACTTTATTTCGCGTACTCGTAAATTCATCTTTAACGTTGCACAAATTGATGCCGTGTGGAATCCATAAAGAGGTTATTTATTTTGCCTCAATATTGCGCGCATCCCGCTGCAATGCAGCGAGTAATCATGACGTACGAATAAGAACTACAGCTGACAAGCCTAGTTCTCACATACAGAATGTTATGAAAGTGTGTATATAAAACAAGATGTTCAGTAAAGAACATATAGCATACTTTCTCCTAAATGCATGGGTATTGCTATATTATAACTCTTTGTCCTTTTCAAGGAATATAATTAAATGTTGGTTGTAGTAGCTTGTTGAAATACAACATGCTATACGGATATTAAACATGAATATGAGGTGCCCTTTGCTAGTACTACCTCTGTAAAAAAAATCATTGAATTCCGTTTCACAGTGTTTGAAATTATATGGGGAATCGATTTCCACACATACGTGGCCGCTATCTGCAAGCTATTGGGCTGATTTGGTAGAGATCAAATGATTGGTTGGTTGGTTGGTTGGTTGGTTGGTTGGTTACTTAGTTTAGGGGCTGCGACAACGCGGTCATGTGACCCCGTGTACCCCGTGTGTATCTGTTTTAATTCAAGTAAGGACTGCAGACGATCAATTTTCCAGTAGTTCCTACTTTTGCCGCCAAACGCCACCGTCAACGACCAACTAGTTCAGAAAATAGTTACCAGATGCCACCACAGTCGGCTCCTGACGACGCACGTAGGAACCTAATAACGTTAGTCAAATGTTTAATTTAGCTTCACACAGGTGTAATTAGTGGAAGGTTCTTTAACATGCCATAAATCTATGACATGGTACCGCCAGCTTTACTTCCCCTCAGAAGGAAGACATACTGAGGGATTTTTAACGTTCTTAAAAAATCTGACGACTTCGGTCGGGTTTGAATCCGCGATCTTGGGCATAGAAGCTCAGCATGCTACCAACTACGCCACCGAAGCCGCTATTTACAAGTTAGAGGAATTCGAATTTATTTCAATCGTCATGCTCGTCAATTATAATCCTATTTCGTGAAAAGGAATTAATGGATGTTCAAACCAGTAGGTTTAAGCTATATTAATGGTTCATTGTACCTGTTATCACTGTAATCAGATCAGCCAGTGACGAATTACATCAAAAGAAATGAAATGCATAAGAATTGATGATGATGATCATGATAATTGTTGTTTTAAGGGGCCTAACATCTAGGTTATCGTTTCTTAATGGCCTGTGTGATAGCGAAAATGACAGTGAAATGGGAACCAGGACGAAAATTAAGTGAGACTGAAAGTACTGACAAAATGGAACTCCGATTGAAACAACTCACAATAAGGAGAGTGGAAATACTCACAAAAGGTAATTTAGAAGGAAAATACTCACAAAAGGAAGAGATTGAAAAATACGCACAAAAATAGCATTTAAGACGGAAGTAAAATACTTGATGTTGTTTTGTTTGAGAGGCTTGGCTATTTTGGTGATTTAACGGCATTTACTTGCATGTGTGTAGAATTTGTCTGATAATCTGTGTTTTTGTAGTTTCTGTATTAATGTGGGTATTTGTAATTCAGGTGAGGATTGGGAAGAAGGCGGCCTTGGCCTTAAGTTAGGAAACATCCCGGCATATCCCTGGTATAGTAGTGGAAAACCATGGAAAATTACTTCCAAGATTTAATACTAGTACGATACTACATGTACATAAAAGTAATAATAATAATAATAATATAATAATAATAATAATAACAATAAAGCAAATATAGCGAGTTGGTCGGCCCGATCAAAGGGCAATGGCATGTAGAACGGGTAAAGACCATACCTATCATTGTCTCAAGTACGGACCTGATCCCAAATACCTTGCTCCAAGGCCTTCAAGAACTGGATCTGGAAACTCAACTGTACAAACTAATGCAGAAGGCAGTAGTTCTCTCAACAACCCGAATCGTCTGGAAGTTCATGGGTAGCGGTTTTGACTTACCAGCTTAGAAGTGGATGTATCAGTAACTACACTTTGTTTCCCTGAAGCCTGTATGGTTATGTTTTGCTGTACCAGCAATGTGTTATATGTATGTACTGAGCCCGTATCCGCTCATGCTGGTGAGTATTTTTATATGTCAAAGTTGGTAACACGAGAGAAAGAATCTCTGAATGCATCCAGAGAGATGCAGTTGTACTTTTGACTTCGTTGGAAGACTGTCAATATTTATTTTACCGTGATAAGAGAAGGTATTCTTTAATGTGCACCTTTGAATTTACCACATCAAGTATTTCTGTATAATTTGCCAAGGAGAAGTGGCCTAACATTATCTATTTAGTACTTGAGACTAAGTAATGACCCAGCGGAAATGCAGGAATAATGTCTAGAGACGTTCAACGACTCGACTAGTCTCAAAGCCAGTACAACCCGCTTCCGGGAGGAAAGCACTCGTTGATTGTCTAAGTTCATCACCGCATGTGTGTGACACGCAGTTGAAATTGTCTGGTCAAGTGGCCGATGAGACGTCAGTAAGTGAAGGAATAAATCCGTTGGAAACGTAAGCCAGTTTATATGATAACGCACGAGATGTGTGCAGCGGAAAACTCCGTGAAAGTGTTGCGTTGTAAGCATTCGAAATCAGTGAAATATTACGGTGATTTAACCGAAAGCATGGCCGATGTGTGTGCCATTCAGAAGTGTGAGTAACTGTGATTTCGAAAGTGCCAGTGTCATATTTCACACCAGTGAGAATTGCATAAAATAATCCACGTTGTGTGAAACCGTAATTTTCTTGAACGACCGATGTCGCAGATTTCATCAGATAAAATTTTTCACCATGTGTGATAGTGGAAAAAGTGAGCCAACACGTGATTGTGTTGAGTAGAATCTGTGGAGCAGACATGGCCATTTGTTGAATAGAGTCTGCAAAATTACCAAGTGTAGATTCTGTGTTAATTAGCGAATCACACTAGAAGCAGTGAATTTTTTGTGTAACTTATCAACGTTACCACGATGTACGAGATCCACCAGAAAAGAAGAGCTTTACCACCGTTCACGATGTGGGTGACCATGACGTAGACACATTATGAGAGAGATACCTAGCGCCACAACAGCATAATCAAATGGAGGCTGAAGAACGGATTACAATGTGCCTATCCGAGCGTTGGAAGTATGGCCCACGCTCGAAATGGAAGGAAATACCCCTCAATTATTCCTGTAGGAATGAGGTGAGCTACAATGTTCTTCGTAAGTCTAACTAATGTCTTTTTTAAGGTGATGATCTTTGGTGGAGTAGTTTTAACGATCGTACTTCGATTCACAGTCATCTAGTTAGGTTTTGTTTTAGTAGGTTTTTCTTTTAGCTTACCGACTATGGTAATCTTTCATGTTTCAATGCACATCGCAGCGTACGTCTCCAATGCATTTCCTAATCGTGAGTTAGTCACCTGGTTAAATATGTGTGTGCTTTTATCACACGGTGCAATTAATGTCATTTTTACGTTCACTTTGAACGAACCAATTGTATGTGTAATTTAAACGGGGCTGTAATTAAGTAATTTAAATCAGTTGTTACTGAAGTCAGTATTTTGAACCCCTATTTTGTGATATGTAATGCACGCCACTGAGCAGGCGTATCCTCCAATGGGAGAGGTTATTTTATTACCTATTTTTGCGTATACATTTTTATTTGAGTGGAAAGTCTACCACTAGATTCGAGAGGAATCGATTAACAGTGTGAAGGAGTGTTATATCTTTCTGTTTGTACTCCAAGTCTTGTTCACACTAGTAACGTATCATTTAAAATTAACGCCACTGTTTTATATGGTGTGAATGTTTCTTTCATGCATTGGAAGTGCCTATGAGTGCACATGTTTGATTTTTAAATAACTTGCTGGGAGCGTTATATCTTCCAAACACGTTAGTGCGAGTGGAATATCTCGCGTTTTGTATGTTTTGCTTTGCCCATGCAGACACATCATTGTTAATCATTTGTTGTCTATTATAAATGTATCACGAACACTACAACGAATATTATCTTATGAACTGCAAGTGTAGGATCACAATCTGAACAGTTTTATGGATCCGATATGCTAAAGGAACGAACACTTGAAACTTTACCGTTAGCCCATGCAACTCGTAACAGTTTGGGAATGAACAAAATGTAAGTCACTTTGGGAGACAAGTAGTTCCAAGGTTACGCGCAGTAGTGCCAACCCATAATCCCAGGTGAGACTAGACTTCTGACAGATTTAATGCTAATGCTTTTCTAAATGATGTGATCTGCAGAAGCCAGTGTTTATTAAGCTATATAAAACAAGATGTTCAGTAAAGAACATATAGCCTACTTTCTCCTAAATGCATGAGTATAGTTATAACTCGTTGTTATTATCAAAGAGTATAATAGAACTATTCTTTGTTGAAGACCTTAGAAACGATTTACCTCTACCAAACGCCACAACCTAGATAAAAACTGCTACCATCATTGAAGAAAGAAAGATAAGAAGTATCTAAAGAATGTTATGGATCTGGAGACATAATCGACCGGACTGGCGGCGTGGCTCAGCGGTAACGTTCTCGCTTGCTGGGCCCTAGGTTGCAGGTTCGTATCCTGGTGCAGTCAGCTGGCATTTGAGGGTGCACAAATGCGAGGGAGCCGTGTCAGTACATTTACTGGCACGTTAAAGATCCCCTTCGGGCCAAAATTCCGGCACCCCGGTGTCTCTAAAATCAGCAGTAGTTAAAAGGGATGTAAAACCAATAACATTATTATTATTATTATTATTACGACCTGCCGTGGGCAACATCCAAATTTGAGTTGAGGCATGTCTTTACACGTCTGGTTGTGCATGGCTTTCACAACCCTAATTGAATTAACAAATCTTTCCATGACCCTACAGAGACGTGTGTATACAAACTATGTGGATATTTTCGATAATATAATCCTAACAGAGCGAGTGCATTCTAGCGGCCAGAAGAAGAAACTTTTCAATAAAATCTGGAAGTTACCTTTTTGGCAGCTAGATGTCTCGAGTAAATCTGCTGGCGAATTATGTTTTAATTAAATATATATTTTACACCATAATGTGCACAATATAACGCTTAATAACATTTTCAAGTAACGCAAAATAGGCTGTTACAAACCCTTTAAAATAAAAAGTTAAAATGTATCGTAGTATCATATGTCATTCTTCAAATTCGATGCGCATAGAATGATAATGGTATAGTAATCAATGGATCCCCACGTAGACTAGTCGTGACATCTATTGGTGAAATATCGAACAATATAATCCTAACAGAGCGAGTGCATTCTAGCGGCCAGAAGAAGAAACTTTTCAATAAAATCTGGAAGTTACCTTTTTGGCAGCTAGATGTCCCGAGTAAATCTGCTGGCGAATTATGTTTTAATTAAATATATATTTTACACCATAATGTGCACAATATAACGCTTAATTTTAAAACATCTGAGTCATTACAAAACAATAAACATATAACATTTCAAGCAAAAAATCTAGCTCTGATCGGGTTTGAACCATAGGCATTTGAGCGATAGGCTAACGCTCTACCACTGAGCTAATTGTGTCAACGAATATCGTTCTATTTAAAATGACTTACATAGAACTTGTTAGCAAATAATGATTTATACTAAACGATTTCATCACTGGAGTATATTATTTATATATAAAGCATTTCATACAAAGTTTATTTATTTTTTATCAGTACGCTATATTGCACGCAATACTCAAATTAGTGAAATATAAGTCCGGCACAAGATATCCGCTGCCATCTTGTCTTATTACTGAATCAGTTCAGCTTTTTAAAATCACGTCTGCACTATAGTATTACAAAATAAACTTTTAATTTCGAACGTGCCTCTTCCTTTAGAACAGTTAAAACGATTCTCGGCTCGATAATCGGAACTGGAGGGTCCCATGATATGGATTATAAAGTTTGCATAATTCGCACGGCCGCCATCCTGAAATGGTATGGCGGACGACCTTGTAATTTGGTCACAAGACGCATCCTATACGAAGGTATGTTGTTACCAAATTTGGTAGAGATCGGATGATTTGGTTAGTCGTTATTTGATTTTACGTTTTGAACGTTTGAGTGGCCGCCATTCAGTTTTAGTAAAGATGGCGGCGATATAAAACATGACACTGAGGTGTCCTTTGCTAGTGCTAGCTTTGTACCAAATTTCGTTCAATTTGCATTCACCGTGTTCGAATTGATAGGGGGGGGACAGACATTCAGAGTACACACACTCACACACACACAGACACACACACACACAGACTCACACACACACATACACACACACACACAGACTCACACACACACATACACACACACAGACAGACACACTTTTTTCGCCCTGTGTTGATCTCATAAGTCTACTTTCATTTTTTGCAAAAATCGAAAGTAGGCTAAAAAGGTCAAGTTAACAGCGTTATTAAGAATGCAATGATATTGTGACAGGAGGTCACCTATAATGTTTACGATCTTCGCATATGTTGTGAGCGAAGCCCATTTGAACAACCATTATTGTTTAAGATTTTAGAATTGTCTTGTGAAACTGATTGACTTATTTGAGGCTATGTTATTTTTCTCACATGTTGTGCAGGTTTATGCCGTGTGTTTATGCACGATGAAGGGGTGGTTTCCCATAGTTTTTGAGGTTGCCGGCCTTGTTTCAAAGCTCATGCGTTTGACAGACCGAGGTTGAAGAAGTGATCCAGCGGGACACTCTGTTACTTTAGGATGTTTTTTTGAGCTTTTTGATAGCTCGGAGTATGCTTGTTCGCGTGTACTTGGGTGTACACCAGTGGTTTTATCCACCAGTTAGGAAGCCGTGCAGATGGTCAATCCGTATAATTAACAAATAGTAAAACAAAGACAAGTAATAATCACTCATTAAATAAAATTATGTAATGAATTTAAACGAAAGCAACAATTATCGTTAATCACTAAACGCCTGTTTAACTTTGATCATGGTTTATAACTCGCTGACCATTGCACTGAGCTGTCGTTTTATTTCGTCGTTAGCCTAAGCTTTAGACAGCTGACACAGGCGACTGACAGGGATTTGGTCTACCCCAGAGTTTTCAACTCGTGGGTCGTGAACCATGTAACTTATTGGTCTACTGTTAACGAAAAGTACTATGATTTCCTAGCTTACACATGATAGATGACCGATGGAAACAAACAGTAACCATCATTTGGTAGGAAGGCTTAATAAGAATATTATTGTGTGTGATACTTATTTATTAATTGTTGTGTAAACCCATATTCCCATCTTTCTTCTGCTACTTGTAGGTATTTTGTTGTACAGTTGATTGTAAACTTGATTTGTGTTGTAAAGGATGACTGTAAATTACTTTAGATTTTTGTTTAGTTGTTTTTACTACGGATGCTTCTCACCGTAGATTAGTTTAATTTAGTATGAGTTTAGATTAATTAAAAATTAAATGCAAATACGGGATGGTCACAGCTTACTTTGTTGTTTTTCCTGTCATGTTTGACATTTTGCCATCATGTCGTTTCGCTTGGAAACGTCATGTCTTGTCAAGTATAATTACCATTTAAAATCTTTTGAACCATTTCCCTAGCTTTGCTATTTTTTTCTGATTGTATTTAGGACCAATCGAGGGGTGATTTTTACATAGAAAGTAATAGTTTATTTTTATTTCTTTACCTGTGTTTAGTTAACGGATTAGCCGACTGATACCCCTGATTGTAGGATAGGGGCTTATGATTTTAATAAATCATTTTGTGAAATTTACTTAAGCCTGGATTTTAATTTAATAGTTTTTAAGGGGGTGCATTTCCTTGCGGGGTCTATGACTATGCTATGATTGGAACCTGATCCCTATGATGACGAGGAGTCTTGTGCCGGAATAGCCCACAAGGAGTGTACTCCAATCCTCTTAGGCCACATGTGTTCATGGATGTGGTTACCTGGAAAGCTACACACGATCGGTAGTGGACCAGATCACCACCTCTAACGGGCACAGTACTGTATAAAACAATAGTAATAATAATAATTTACTGATGGCGAGGCTGTGTAGCTCAGGTAATAGAGTGCTATCCTTCTCGAGGTTTCGATCTAGGCGCAGTCATGTAACAAATGAAGCCGATGGCACGTACACGAAATTCTGTGAACACAACATGCCAGAATCTCGACATCCCCGAAAAAAATAAAAATAGTGTGTCTAAAAACATATTATTATTATTATTATTATTATTATTATTATTATTATTATTATTATTAAACAAATTATATGAGATTATATCTTTACTGAATATTTTTTATTTTTAAATAGGGTTCCATTTGTTTAGGACGTTCAGTAAATAAATACTTTTTGTAACAATTGTGCAGGAAGAGACTTGCAAGCTTGTTGTGATGGTTGTTGTTAATTCATTTTAGGGGCTTGGGACCTTTTTTATTAGACCCGTGTAGTTGGGTGAGTGTTGGATTTGTGTGATAAACTGTGTTTCTGTGGTTACTGTAGTAGTGTGTGTAGCTGTAGTTATTAGGGTCGTGAATGAGGTTGGTGCCCCGGGACTCCATGTACGATACTATCCAGGCATGTGCTTGGAAAGCGCGTGGAATAATCCCGGAATATCCAAACTCAGAATAGCCACTGTCGGTGCTGAGTTCGGACCTCCTATCACCAGACTTTCTGCGATTGTGGTGCGCGATTAAACGCGCATGGCTAAACCGCGGGGGAAGATGTGAAAGCAGCCGTGGTCGTATGAAGGTACATCCCAACTTTGGCCTCGTTGGATGCCACGGGGAATCATCGTGGCTGCCGATTGGTGGGAAGGAAGGACGCTTTTATTTTTACATGACCGTAAATCTCTCAATCATGAGCTACTGGACCTCCTTTTAATGTGGCATCCGAACCACAGGACATGGCATTTCACTACGAAAATCTCACATGCATTGACTGGAATCGAACCCGGTCTACCTTGGTGAGAGTCGAACGGCTTCACCGCTGCGCCACCAAGCCCCTTGCCGATGTTGGGACTCGATGCTAAGCATACAGCTACGAAATGCTTTTAATGCAATGTGGACTTCGACAGGTTTTCTAGCACCAGTAGGGTATCGGAAATCTACATGCAAGTTTTAAATTTTATAGTCTATTTATTACAGTCGTCATAGCTTGCCACGGTGGGTGAATGGTTAACGTGTCGGTCCACTAACCCCAAGCTTGCAGGTTCGCTCCTGGCCATGGTAAGTGATTTTTGAAAGGCGACAAAAATTACGACACGTATGTCCTACGATGTTGGCGTGTCAAATAACCCATTTGAACTCAATAGGCCGTGTTCATAATGGCAGAATTAATCTCGGGATTTTCCACCAACACAAATTTTCTCTACTAGAAAGCGTTATAGTGTTCAAGGAGCTTAGATATCTAACCTCCTTGACTTTCATAGTGCTTCAAGGAACAATACAATTTGACTTGCAGGCTACCCATTGGGTGTCAAATTACAAAGCTTGCACCCGGCAGCTGAGACCATACAATATTATTTTATTACAGTCGTCATTAATTGCAAATCAGCCGATAATAATAAGCTGTATCAACACTAGCATCACATGTAGATAATAAAATTAATACCGTAATAATAATAATAATAATAATAGTCTAATTATAATAATGAAAGCGCCATCATAGAATTCTATGATTCTAGAAAATTCGATCTAGGTTCAGTCTAAAGTAAATGAAGGTGATGAAATGCGACAGCCTTATGTCGATGCATTTAATGGCACGTATATGAAAATAATCATGTGAACTCAAAATTCCCGTAACTCGACATCCTCGAAAAAAATTAAAGAAGTGAGTGTGTTTAGAAGATTATTTATTATTATTATTGTAATGGAATTTATTTCACCACGTAAGTGGGACAACTCAACATATCATCGGCTTATTTGTAAGACGGTATGACAACTTCTTTTAGGGTGACACATTAAGAAACGAGCGAACTATTATTATAATTATTATGATCGTTGTTGCGCTGTGTTTGCACAAACTTAGACCATAACGGTTCCTTTTAAAAAGCACATCTTTAGAATTTCAGTTTCCTAATGGAGGCTATCCACTTACAATAAGTTATTAATAGGTCAAACGTTTGTCTGAATCCTAAATAGATCTACCACCCTGAGTCATGCAGGCCACTCCCCGTGACTGAGTGAATCGGTTGTTCATGGGCTCGGTTTGTGTATTCATTGCTATTGGCAGAGATCACTCGCCTCGGGACTCTCGTCTACATGCTACAGCGTTGGAGGAGAGACCGGTGGGGATAAATCACCAGTGCTGCTGAGGGGAACGAAGTATATTCCCTTTTCCAAGACATGACCGACGATTTTTGAGATTTAATTCCACCTACAATAATTAAGATACGACTAATTTTCATCTTCTATCGCCAGTGTAACAGACGTCACGTATATCAATTACACACTGTATATCTATGTATCTATATATGTCACTTTCTTGTGGACACAATAACTACCGACATTTTACACCAATTACTTTGAACTTTGTACATATAACCATTCAAAATCTCGGTCGACTTCGTTAATTGTCAAAATCAAACCAAAGGGGTGGAAATGGGGTAGTTTTTTGAAGAAGTGAAATATTACTATAACTTTCTTAGTATGTGAAAAATCGAATCCATTCAAAGTTCGTAGGGCCAAATCTAAGCTCAGTAAAGATTTTTGATAGCAAAAACTCTTGAACAAAGGGGTGGAAAAAGGAATTTTGAGAGAAAACAAGTAGTTCTGTGACGAACTAAAGAGCCTACTTTTCTTAAAATTTAAGATTCATGCCAATCTATATAGACCTATCTAGAATAATGACGAAATCAAGTTGGTAATAATAACATTTCTAAGTACTGCAGTTTGAAATACATCTGAAATAGTGTAGCCAAAAAGAGTAACTTACTATACGTGGCAGCACTGATGACTCTGAATATAGTCATAGTTTCATCTCTTAAGGTATAGAATGCACATACAAAATTTGGTTGAAGTCTAATGAATAGTATGGACGTTACATGCTGTTTGATACTGGATTTATTAGTGTGCGTAACATCATGTTGGGAGCAATGTCATATATTCGATGCTCAGAATTAATCCGAAATATTACGATCCATTACAGTGCCCATTTTTGATAAAATCCATTTGTTAGTATAGAAGTTACATGTAATCAAAAATTGAAACTATCAGAAAGCTCAGAAGCATGTTGGTAGCACTGAGGTATATTAGTTACTCCAAATTAATTTAGAATGACAGGTACTATACGTGTGCAAAGTTTAGAGCTGATGGCTTGCATACTTTCTGATATATTGATATTAGGAATTAAAAAAAGAGAGAGAGCATTTAGTAACAGTTGGCAGCCCTACTGGTTCTTACGAATACGCATGGTCATAACTGTTATGGTACACAAAGCCCATAAGAAATTTGGTTGAAATCCATTTGTAAGTATAGAAGTTATATGCATTTGAAAACAGGACTTATCAGCAGGCTTAGATCGTGTTGGCAGCACTGATGTATATAGCATACACCAAACTAAGATATAATGTCAGGTACGTGTGGAATGTTTAGAGCTGTTGGCTTGCATACTTTCTGATATACTGATATCAGGGTTAAAACATAGAGAGAGTATTTATTAACAGTTGGCAGCTCTGGTGGCTCTTTAGAATACACACAGTAATATCTGCTGTAGTACGGATAGTACATACGAAATATGGTTGATATACAATAGATAGTGTAGAAGTTACATGCATTTAGAAATTGGACCTAACGGCAGGCTTACAATCATGTTGGGAACACCGGCATGTATGGACTCCTGAAAATATATCTGGCAAGTTATTATCTATATGTGTGCCAAGTTTGGAATAGTTTGCCTGCATAACTTCTGAGATATCGAACATTGAGCTCAAATTTCAATTGCGATTTTTCAGCAGCTGGTAGCACTGACGTCAATTTCAAATGTGGCCATGAGATATTCAGGTATAGATCTTTACTCTTACAAAATTTAGTTTCGATAGCTGCAACCGTTTAGGAGTTGATAAGGGGTGGGGGCACACACGCAGACAGAGAGACACACATTTTCCCGGATCGATCTCATAAGTCTACCTTTTCCTCATTTTTGCAAAATGGGAAAAGAAGACTAAAAATCATACCTCCCTTAATAGGCACAATATTAAACCCGTTTAATTTGTTCAGTAGTCCTCTAGAATTTACCTAAAACATTAGCCTGAAATAATTTTTGATATGACCCACCCATCTGCCATACAAGTAGATGGAGCCTTTCGTATGCCAATCATGCGGAACTTTTGTAGGCATAGACTACAACTAGTGGACACATCGAAATGCATTTTAGTATTATTATAAGGTTCTTTCAACACACAAAAATTTCACAAATGCATGGAAATTAAACTTGTATGAACGTATTGTTATTTTCAATAATGCCAATGAATTGGTGAAGTGTGCACACTTCCGTCGGCATATACATGATATAATCCAATATCTAATCAGAATCTGAATATTTATGAGAAAGGATCCTGCGATTCTAGAACACCGGTCTTCTCAAGAAATCAACTGGTTTCCAAATATTAATTATCTATGAATTGCAGCCAATGTCCAAAGCAGGGTAAGTTCAATTCCAAGTAGTTCCAACGTCGGCTACCAGATGCCACTGACAATGAAACCAAGCAGCGAACGTTGTAACTTGATAGAGCGCTTTTAAACAATCAGTTACTAGCAGTAGTGCCCGGCTTCGCCCGGTGGATTTATTTGTTTTATGGGTGATAATGAATACTACTACAGAACTGGCACAAGATACTTAAAATAACAGATTTTTTTAAAAATATAACTTCGTGTGGTGGTGGTTGAAGTGGGGATGATAATTAGTACAGTGTAATGGACGTAACATTCTGGTGATTTTCCCGTAATGATAATGATAATAATGAACGAGGGAAACGGCAATTTACTAACTACAGCACTGACACATGTAATTTATAAACAAAATTTTAAATATTGATTAGAAAGAGGAGTAAGTGAAATAAAAGGCATTGCCTAGTGTCTATATCCCATTGGCTGTTAGAAATGTAGAGACCAATAGTGTAGTCTTTTGTCGCATAGCGCCATAGGAAAATAATCAGAACACTTTGGAAAACTTCGATTGTCCCGAGATCCTGAGGTAGCAATAGTATAATTTATCGCCACATAGCGCTCAACGATAAGTTGCGGAATAAAAGGTAAATTTGAAAGCACCAACGCTTATTGCATCTGATAATCTCAATGTACTGAACCAACACCATTGCACTTATACAGAGGCATAATATTTTCATGATGATAACTGTTTTAAGGGGCCTAAGAAATCATTTTGCACTAATTACTCACCGTGACTGCAATTTATAAGCAGCGCAAGATTTAACTAATTTCGCAATTCAGCACCAGAACACTGGTTGGGGTGACGTGATGCAGCCCGAATTGCCAGTCAACTATAGACTTACTAAATACTCTTACAGTTTCACTACTACGGACATGAATGGTTCTAGGGCCTTAATACGAGGTTTTTAAGTTAATTTTGTTTGTTATTCTAAATGTAGGGAATGGAGAACGTTGGCCAAAATATCAAGTAGCCAGTGTTATCAGCAGGGTTTAAAAGTGTATGTAAAATTCGGTACAATTAGGAGGAACGGTGTAGATTTGTGATAAATGGCCTATTGCAGGTAATGGAGTGGTCTGTACGGAATTTAAAGTGGACAGTGTCACCCGCCGGGTTCCAAAGGGCAAGTATACGAAATGTGGTTCAGATCGGTGAAAAGGTGTAGATTTGTGCCAAAGGACCTAAATGCAGGGAATGTTGTGGTCTGTCAGACATTTAAAGTTTACAGTGTTACCCGCACGGTTTCAAAAGGTAAGTATTGTTACGTGCCACCCCCTAGTAGCACTTTTGTTAACTGGATTACGGTGGGTAGAAAGCACAACACAGATTGTTCCTTTAAAGAAATAATTAATTTTATTGCGGCCCGAAAGATACACTACTCATCAGCAAATACAAGCAATTAGAACCTTACTCCAGTTTCCTCAAGTCTCTTGCTTATGGAGAGCTCTTGCCCTCTTTCACTTGTCAACAGTTAATCTTCTCGCTAATGAGTCTGGTGGCCTTGACAGAACTACATGCAACTCTTCCCTATGTACACAAATTACAGTTACTTACGAAAACCTGATACACGCTGCTTCGCTGTTCACGAGCTGGGAAACAATGTCACAGGGTTTCGTAACTCGCGCGGCACTTCACCACAATATCTCTGTCGCTCAGTGAAATCACACTCACTCAAATCACAGGCAGTCCCCTGTATGCTTCTCACTTCCTCGCTGTCAAGAGAAACGGCTTTACTAGGGGTTTCGCAAGTCACCTCACTTCTGTCGCTCAGGATAAACGCTCGCACTAGCTCGTAAAAACACACAACGCTCACTGCATGACAGGTCGCTCTTATATAGCAGGCCGGTGACTCAATAAATGCTTCTAGACCCATCCAGGGTTCACGGCTTTTCGCGGCTTCCATCGCTGGCTGGGTCACGAATATTCTGGGCCATCCCTTTGTCTTAGTAGTCCTGTTGCATAAGGCACACGCAATACACTGAGGCAGAGCAGCCCAGCCCTGGGGCAGTTGTGACTCATGCGGCGAGCGATGAAACAAACTCACAGCCGTAACACCATACACATTTTGGTTCAGATCGGTGAAACGGTGTAGATTTGTGCCAAAGGGCCTAAATGCACGGAATGGAGTGGTCTGTCCGAAATTTCATGTAAACAGTGTTACTCGTAGGGTTCCAAAGGGTAAGTATACAAATTTTGGTTCAAATCAGTGAAAAGGTGTAGATTTGTGCCAAAGGGCCTAAATGCAAGGAATGGACTGGTCTATCATAAATTTCATGTGGACAGGGTTACCCTGACGGTTCCGAAGGGCAAGTATACAAATTTTGGTTCAGATCGGCGAAACGGCGGAGATTTGTGCCAAAGGGCCTAAATACAGAGAACGGAGTGGCCCGTCCGAAATTTAAAGTGGACAGTGTTACCCACAGGGCTCCAAATGGTAAGTATACAAATTTAGGTTCAGTTCGGTGTACGTATCACTAACCATAACGCCAGCGCACGCGGATAAACCTGTTCAGGAGCGCTTGTTCTTCTGACTTTCTGAACAAAAAACTATCTTTAAGGCTAAATGTCCCGTTTTTTAGTTTGTAATTCTGACACCACTTAGCAGCACCAAAGTGAGACAATTTCTTTTTTCAGTTTTCTTTTGAACAAAAGCTCGTATTTGCGATCTGAAAAGCACTATGTATACTAGACTGCAATTGAATTTATATTAATTCGATGCATTTTCCAAAATGTGAAAAACAAAAATGTTACTAACAGTTTTTTATATCTCTGCTTAAATTATAAAGAAAATCCTGGTAATACGCATTTTTAGCCTACTTTCGATTTTTGCAAAAAATGAAAGTAGACTTATGAGATCAACACAGGGCGAAAAAAGTGTGTCTGTCTGTGTGTGTGTATGTGTGTGTGTGAGTCTCTGTGTGTATGTGTATGTGTGTGTGTGAGTCTGTGTGTGTGTGTGTATGTGTGTGTGTGTGAGTCTGTGTGTGTGTGTGTGTGTGTGAGTGTGTGTACTCTGAATGTCTGTCCCCCCCCTATCAATTCGAACACGGTGAATGCGAATTGAACGAAATTTGGTACAAAGGTAGCACTAGCAAAGGACACCTCAGTGTCATGTTTTATATCGCCGCCATCTTGACGGAAACGTAATGGCGGCCACACAAATGTTCAAAGCTTAAATCAAATTACGACTAACCTAATCATTCGATCTCTACCAAATTTTGCAACAGCATACCTTTACGGGGGAAGCATCCTTTGACCAAACCAATAGGTCATCAGCGTAATAGTTTGCGGGTGGCGGCCATCTTTGTGTGAAAATCGATTCTCCCTATTAATTCGAACACGGTGCAACCGAATGGAACGAAATTTGGCACACAGGTAGTACTAACAAAAGGAACCTCAGTGTCATGTTCTATATCGCCGCCGTCTTGACTGAAAGGTAATGGCGGCAACACAAATGTTCAAAGCTTAAATCAAATTACGACTAACCTAATCATCCGATCTCTACCAAATTTTGCAACAACATACCTTGGTGGGGGGAGCATCCTTTGACCAAACTAATAGGTCATCAGCGTAATAGTTTGCGGATGGCGGCCATCTTTGTGTGAAAATCGATTCCCCCTATTAATTCGAACACGGTGCAACCGAATGGAACGAAATTTGGTACAGAGGTAGTACTAACAAAAGGCACCTCAGTGTCATGTTTTATATCGCCGCCATATTGACAGAAACGTAATGGCGACAACACAAATGTTCAAAGCTTAAGTTAAATTACGACTAACATAACCATCCAATCTCTCCCAAACTTTGCAAAAACATACCTTTATGGAGGGATCATCCTTTGACCAATCTAATAGGTTATTACCCTAATAGTTTGCGGATGGCTGCCATCTTTATGTCAAAATTGATTCCCCCTATTAATTCGAACACGGTGGAACCGAATGAACGAAATTTGGTACAGAGGTAGCACTAGCAAAGGGCACCTCAGTGTCATGTTTTATATCGCCGCTATCTTGACTGAAACGTAATGGCGGCCACACGAATGTTCAAACCTTAAGTTAAATTACGACTAACATAACCATCTGATCTCTACCAAACTTTGCAACTACATACCATTATGGAGGGAGCATTCTTTGACCAATCTAATAGGTCATTAGCCTAATAGTTTGCGGATGGCGGCCATCTTTATGTCAAAATTGATTCCCCCTATTAATTCGAACACTGTGGAACCGAATGAACGAAATTTGGTACAGAGGTAGCACTAGCAAAGGGCACCTCAGTGTCATGTTTTATATCACCGCTATCTTGACGGAAACGTAATCGCGGCCACCCAAATGTTAAAAGCTAAAATGTAATTACGACCAACCTGATAATCTAGTCTCTACCAAATTTTGCAACACCATATCTTTATGTGGGAAACATATTCTGACCAAACTGCAAGAACATCAGCCCAATAGTTTGCAGATGGTGGCCAAGTATGTGTGCAAATCGATTCCCCCTATCAATTCAAACACGGTGAAACCGAATTGAACGAAATTTGGTACAGAGGTAGCACTAGCAAAGGGCTACTACAACCAACATTCAATCATTCTCCTTGAAAAGGACAAAGAGTTATAACAATACCCATGCATTTAGGAGAAAGTAGGCTATATGTTCTTTACTGAACATCTTGTTCAGAATTAAAATCGTGTGAATGAAATCGACAGCATTAGTTTGGTAATTGTTTTGAAAAGGGTGGTAGGCGGCGCCGCGGCTTCATAAGATCTCTTGCTTAAGGAAAATGATGAATACGCTGACAGGACCGAGGAAGAAGGGAACGATTTTACGACAGGAAGGAATTGTCTTCCTCTTGTCATAAATATTATAGTTTCGCAAGTGCCTAGTCGTGGAACAATATCTGAGCAATAAAATTATACTGTAGTATTGACACAATACGTAACGTTGACACAATGTTTTAGTATAGATTCCTTTCTTACTTCCTCAAACATTCTTGTAACTGTATTAGAGTCAGGGATGGTTCAAACCCGGTCGAAACCATCGGATTTTCTAAGAGCGTTAAAAATCCCTCAGTATGCCTTCCTTCAGAGGGGAAGTAAAGCCGGCGGTCCGATGTCATAGATTTATGGCATTGTTAAAGAACCTTCAACTAATTGCACCTGTGCGAAGCTAAATTGGAGAGGTTAAGAATGTAAACAACGCTCATAGGTTTCTACGTTCGTTGCCAAGAGCCGACTGCGGTTGCGTCTAGTAGCTAAGTTCTGAACTTGCCCTAGTAGTCGTTGACGGTGGCGCTTGGCGGCAAAAGTAGGAACTATTGAAAAATTCTAAGTTGCAGTACTTAAATTAAAAAACAGATAACACACACTAATACAGTAATCACAATTAACACCTGTTATCAGACAGATTCTACACACACCCAAGTACACGGGGCTACATGACCGCGTTGTCGCAGCCCCTAAACTTAAGAACCAACCAGAGTCAGAAATGGGGCAGGTGCCCTGAAACTTCACGTACGGTACTATCTCGGCATTTACCTGGAGGGATTGTGGAAAAACCAGTGAAAACACACTCAGGATAGATGCTGACACCTCTGGATTCCCTTCTAGGTAACTGTTTTAGAGATATTTGAGGAAAAACTCCCGAACAAAAAACATATTGTTCCGACATTAATAATGCTTTGTAGGACATAATTCATCCCGCACAGAGCAGCGACTGGTTTCACTCGATGCGAAATTGAATACTGTATAGAAAGATATGACTGGTTTGTAGTTAGCACGTTCTTGATATTTTAGAAAAAATATGGACAAGATATGTTTGTGTTCAGGTTTATTGGGAATATCTATTCTAAAAACCAACCGCTGCGGACGTCCAACTCTACGTATCGTCTTCTAGACATTACAAACAAGACCACAATCCGTGAAAAATTATAATCAATGGAGCCAACTATTATCGATTTATTAGAGGCCAAATGCGCACGCACATAGACCTCCATACACACATACTTACATTTATTTTGGTGATTCGTATGGGTCTTTGGTTCTTTTTACTCTAATTCCCTTTTTTTTTCGTGAGCTCTGAAGCGACTCCGTGAGGCCAATCACTATAACTTACTTCAATTTTCATGGAAGTAATAATAAAAGTTCATTTATGTAGGATATTTTATTACAACAAACAAATTATGAAAATGCAACCCAAGAGCAAAATTATGATGTTCATACCATAGAATTAAAGTTCCTAAGATATTCTCATCTGCCTATTGTTAGCACAGGCACTAGTACTGCGTACTATAAACAAACAAAAAATATTATACCTAATTATTTCCTGTTCTTGAAATCAATGCTCAATTTTTTCCATATCAAAGATAATGTTTCATGACTTACACACACTTATTGGTATTTTACTTCACCTCAGGTTCTCTTATATCCATTGTTCTGGTCATCCTGGGATCAATGATCTCAGGCAACAAGATTTTCTCGTAGCAGAATGTCAGTTACAAAAGCATGTTTTGTCTCCAGAACTTTTCGTCCCTCTTTATTGTTTCTATGTGAATGTCCTTAGGCGTCCATACCACAAAATAACATATTTCCCGCTATGTTATTTCCAACTGGCCTTGGTTCTGGTAATAAAAATCAAGTGAGTGTTAGAGATTTATCAATCTGTTCTCTTCTGAATGGCACTGTTCTTGACATTCTCTAGCCTTTTTTTCCGCTTACTTTCTGTCAAACAAAATCCATTTAGCTTTTTGCAGGCTTCCAGTATGGTCATATTCCGTGCAGAATAAGGGCACTTGACTTCGATTATAGCGTCGTCTCCTGTTAATCCGTCTGGGCAGGCACCTAAAAACCCATAAGTTTTATTTACGGAAAGACCACATTCTTCGGCTTTTCTACCGATTTCTCCTTTAAATTTCGTTTTGCAATTCGCTCATTATCACAGTCACACTGCATTGATTTTGAGTGAAATTCGCCGTACAGAATGTTTTTTTTGCCACTTGAGCCCATTTCTAGGTAGGTTTCCTCTTGCATACAAATCCAAAATTGGATGCCGTAAGTCTGTCCTTTCTACCTGTGTGCCACTTTTCATTTTCCCTTTGGCCCCTTGTTTCCTTTTCCAGTTTTTGTATATGGCCTTCACTAAGCGTTAGTTGCTCGATCTTCTCATCACTAAACTCTCTCAACAGTACCTCATCGAAATCCAACTGCATTGATCGGTTTCCATAATCACGTGAGTCAGTACGTTTCATTTCATTAGACTGTTGTCGGGACATTCTTTTCCCTTCTCGCGACGGAAATAAACTTTTTCGGAAAGCTGCTCCTCTTCTCTTTCTGCTGAGTGCAGTGTCCTTCACTATTGTGGCAGTTTTTTTTTTCTAAACTGATTTCATTGTTTTATAGTGCCAGGATGGCCCAAACTGAAAGACCAGCCCGGCAGCTTTGGTTCTATGAGTGAAGGAACCTCGTTTCCCTCGATTGATCTGCTTACCTCCCGTGAATTTTTCAACAAGGGACATATAATTTTCGGCAGCATTGCTGGTGGTGTTTGATACTAGCTGGGAACTTTTTGCAATTAGGGGCTGCAAGCAATAACGCATAAGTTTGGTTGCAGTTAGCTGTTTGTCTTCAACTTGCCGCTGGTAGTTCAAAAGTACTGTTTGCCGTCTTTATGGATCCCAATCCAATCCAGTATTTCCGGAAACCAATTTTCCATTTTCACAATCGCTACGCCTTTATTTTTCCACACAACGCATGGTCTTCATTTGAAGTCGAACTTGCTTCTCTGAAAAAAGTTGACAGTGAATAGTTCGTGATTTTCTACTCCTACACTTATGTATTAGAAGTAAAAAACAAACTACACCCGTGGCGCGACAGCCCATGAAGGGCCTAGGCCTACCAAGCAACCGCTGCGCTGTTCAGCCATGTAGCCTGCAGATTGCGGGGCTACGTTTAGTCATCCAACTTGTAGGCTACAGGTAAAATATAAGTTAAATCGTAACTGCTCAGTGCATTAGAGATTCTCTAATGCAAGCGTGAAGAAATATATAATTTCAAATACAAACAGGTGTTTTTCTTCTTTTTTTAGGACCTGGCTTCCTGTTCTTGGTACTTTTTCGCAATCTCCCCTGGGATTTAGTGGAACGCCATTGAATCGGTTTTGGTGGTGGCTCCATTTTTCAACAAAAGCGAAAAAATAACTCCACGTGATGACCGTAATGCTCTCCCCCAGTCGTAGCCTACCTATATGTACATGTACCTATTCTACCAGAAATACTGTCAAAAAATAAAGTGCCGAAATTAGAACACCTAACGGGCATTAAAAAATAATAATGTTGCAGCTAAAATAAATTAAACAAAAAGTAATTAATGAGATCGACGAAATAAAAACAAGAAGTCGTAACTAGGAACTGGTAAAATATCAAAGGGTCACTCAGAAATATCCAGACCTTGACAATAATTCAGAACTAACCAGCACAGTCAATCGCAACATTGGACTAGATGCTCGGGAATTCCATACCGCAGCGGTTCCCAAATTGTGCGCCGCGGCGCCCTGGTGCGCCGCGAGCTAGTGCCAGGTGCGCCGCCGTTGTCTACCAAAAAGTCCTACTACAAAACTTTGCGTCTCGGTACATTTTTGTCGTTGTAAGCTTTTACATTTGGGGAAAGCGCCGTGAACGTTGCCCGGCGGCCTCTATGTGTACGCGTCCGTGTACGTTATCAAGTCTAGCACTCTACTCTACATTCAGCGCAGCCTGCAATCGCGGCCAGCACGTCATTCTATTCTTGGAACTCGTTGCAAGGCAACTGAACTACCTTCGTGTATTTTCGGAAATCGTCGTACGTCCTCAGCAGACAGTCCACTGCTTGCGTTCCAGTTTCTGCTATTGTTTTGTTTTCAGTTGTCAGTTGTTATTGGCAGTGTTCAGGTGTTCTGCGCGTCACGCACAAGTGAAGTAAATAATCAAAGTAGTTTGTTTTGTTGTTTTTTTCTGTTTTTTCAATTGTTAGTTATTAAATTTTTCGTTAAAATGAAAAGATTCTTATCGTCAAATAAAACTGAACAAAGAAGTAAGCAAAGTAGTGCGTCCGCATCAAGTTCTGCGAAGAGCTATGCCGATACTGCTGAGGCAGCTGAGGGAAGCCGTAAACCAAAATACAGAAAATATGACGATACATATTTAGATTTTGGTTTTTCTTGTATTGAAATTAATCATGAAGAGCGCCCACAATGTGTTGTTTGCATGAAGGTTTTATCTGTTGATCTATGCTGCCTAGCAAACTAAAACGACATTTAGAAACTGTCCACCCAAACATGGTTGGGAAACCAAGAGATTTTCTTCAAAGAAAGCAAACTGATGCAGCAAAACAAAAGGCTTCTTTTTCTAAACATGCCAAAGCCAACAGCGATGCTCTTTTAGCTTCATACAAAGTGGCATATCGCATTGCAAAATGCAAAAAACCTCGCACAATTGCGGAAGAGCTGATTTTATCTGCTGCTGTTGACATTGCTAAAATAATGATCGGTGAGGAAGCAGGGAAACAGCTTCTTAAAATTCCTCTGTCAAACAATACAATAAGCAGGAGGATTGATGGCATATCTGAGGATATTAGCAACCAACTTATAAATAGTTTGAGAGGTAAAGAGTTCGGAATTCAATTAGATGAGGCTACTGACAGTCACAATGACGCTCATTTAATTTGCTACGTTAGGTATGTGAATGAAAAACAGTTGATAGAAGACTTGTTGCTTTGTAAAGAAATTGAAGGAGGCACCTCTGGTAAAGAATTGTTTGATATTGTTGACGGTTTTATGGCAGAGAATGATATTAACTGGGAAAACTGTGTTGGGGTGTGTACTGATGGAGGCCGGTCAATGTCAGTCCACTACGAAGGACTGCAATCTCGCATTCGAGCAAAAGCCCCAAATGCTGTTTGGACACACTGTATTATACACCGAGAAGCACTGGCAGCAGAAAAGTTCAGTTCAGAGTTAAGTGCAGCTTTAAAAACCGTGATACAAGTAATAAACTTAATCAAAACAAGAACAATGAAGGCACGGTTTTTTCTAAACTATGTGATGACACAGGCGCTCAACACTCATCGCTTTTGTACTATAGCAGTGCGCGATGGCTATCTCTGGGCAATTCTCTGCTAAGAGTGTTTGAACTGAGACAAGAAATCCACATGTTTCTGAGTGAAGAAAATAATGTTCTTGCTGATATTTTTATTCTCCTTAAACTGGTGTTCCTGACAGACATTTTTGAACGTTTGAACATTCTTAACAAGTCTTTGCAGGGGAACAATACAGATATTTTTCAAATGACTAGTAAAGTTGAAGCATTTAAGAAGAAACTTATGCTTTGGGAAAAAAGTTTGAAGAATGGAGATTGTTCGATGTTTTCATCTTTGAACCAGTTTCTACAAGAAAACGATTTTACTCTGAAAGAAGAAATGCAAAAAATGTTGACTCAGCACTTGTCTCAATTACAGAGTTATTTTGAAGACTACCTGCCAAAAGATAAAATCAAAGCGCAGCAGTGGGTAAACGACCCTTTTCAAACTGAAACACCTCAACACTTCAGTAATGAAGAAGCAGAACAGATGATTGACATTTCAACGGACTTGTCATTGAAATCACAATTTCAGCCCCAATCCCTGTTTGAGTTTTGGAGTGGTATTGAAAACGAATTTCCAGTGTTCAGCAAGAAGGCTTTGCGTGCTGTTATTCCGTTTGCCAGTTCTCACCTTTGCGAGTGTGGTTTTTCTGCTGTTGCAGTGATGAAATCCAAGTATAGAGCAAAGCTTAAAATTGAAAAAGAAATTCGGGTTGCTCTATCAAAATTTACTCCCAGGTACAATGAACTTATAAAAGACAAACAAGCGCATCTCTCCCATTGAAACAGAAAACTATGGACTTTGTTAATTTATGTATAATTTTTTCAAGTTGGCACTTAATTTATGTTCATTTATGTTTTAGAATTTTTTGTTTGTGTTTTTTAGAGCTGTGTTTTTCTAATGTTTGTTTCAAGTTCATTTTTTGCAATAAATCATGTATTATTACAACTCTTGTATGTTAAATGTTATTTCTTGACCTCTGTACGAACAAGGTAAACCTGGTAAACTTTGTCAGCAACTGACCAATCTGTGAGAAATGTTTAAAATCCTGAATATTGTGTGTTGTTATAAAAATAGTAACAATTTTATTTACAATTTTATGTAAAAATATATTAACAATTAACTATTCAAAAGAGAAATTTAAAATGTAATGCAATGCAAAATGGGTAAATTATACTAGGTGCGCCGCCAAGCCATGTTTGTACTGAAAGGGAGCCGTGGGTTAAAATAGTTTGGGAACCTCTGCCATACCGTCTGGCAAGGTTGTCGCTCTCTCAAATCACTCGAGCTCCACTCCCCCCCCCCCCCCTCCCCCCCCAACGCTCCATCAACCCGCTCTCCATGACCTTGTTCTACTGCCGCACCTTGTTGCAAATACAGTAACACTTTTATTCACAAACTTCCCAAAGTGATCCCGACGATTCTATTCAACCGATGTAGGTTTTCGATACGGCTTTGGAATCAGTGAGTAAGGCTCAACTTTCGTATTACCCGTCTTCCTTCGAATTTTAATCAGATACCGTATTTGAAAAACAAACAGCAATTTTTCTGTTTTTGAACTTAAAATGTAAGCAATGAATTAATATCAATTCTGCTACTAGACAGAGTAGACCTACATAGCAGTTTTCAGATCGCAGATCGGAGCTCCCCTTCGATACAAAAATAAATAAATTCAGCTTCGCTTGTGCTGCCATCTGTTGAAATATATTCTTACCAAAGTATCGGGACATTTGGCCTTAAGGTTACGTGTGAGGTGTAGCCTAATGCTACACAGCCTAAACTATTCCTCTTTAATCTGACTATCATATACAAAAATAATTTTCCGAATCCGACTGGTAGTTCCAGAAATTAGCGTGTTTAAACACACAAACAAACAAAAAAATTCTTCAGCTTTATTATATTAGTAGTATAGATAACCTATAAACAACACAAAATCTAGAATTCTGATAGATCTACTATCTTCATACAACTTTATAATAATAATACAGATAACGCACAATGTAAAGAACTTAATGGAACCTGTTATATTTTAGTGTCACAGGGTCCAAATTTATAGCCCTGCAACACAGAGCAAAAACCGAGAGATTAATGCATAACGCTGCACTGCATTTAAAATAATCAAGTAAAATTCCTTCGGAAGAATTCATCTGATTAACACAATTTTAGTTCAGCAAACAAAATAAAATCTTATTAACAGGACCGAAATATGTGGAGTCATTACGACTTCTACAGGTGATTTGTGGCCCGCAGGCCAGTACACCGTGAGCTGACGGCGGCGCGGCGTACTATGGCTTCCCGAGACTTCGAGCACCGACCAGCTACGATTATAGCCGAAGCTTGCCGATACAATACATGACCTAACAGCTGAAACTACCAATCTGCCATCTACAACATCCAATAATAATAATGCATTTACGCACATGTGTCGGGCTCCTGAGTGGCTTACTATCGACTAAAACTCCTACCCTCGTTACTTCTGAACACTAGCCTGGAACCGTTAATCACATTACTTCAGGCTAGAGCCATTTTATATTTGCCCGTAGGGCACTCTTCCGTAGTGAATTATCTTCAGTAGCGGTCCAGATCCGTCTTCTTTGCTCGGAGGATATCTTCAACAAAACTTGCTACCAGCTTCCAATTTTCATCATACTGTAGTATCACTGCAACAATATTGTCCGGAGATATCTCTATCTCAATGTGTTCTTGAAGAGACTGTCTATTTTGGACCCACCGTCCACAAGAGAAGAAGGTGGGATTAGCACTATCTAGTTCATTAATACAGTAGATGCAATCTTGTGAATATACCTTCCCCACCTTCGTAAGAACAAAAGCTGTCTAAACCTGCAACTCAGGGATCATTCGCTTAGTCCACTGGCTTCGATCTCCTTGCTCCCATTTGATCTGCCAATTATGAAAGGTTTGTACTCTTGCTGTTCTTCTTGTATAATAATCATAATTATAATAATAATAACAACACATTTTACAAAGGATTGTTGAATATCTTACTTTATGCACTTGAGGAGGGTCCACACTCTTCAAATTAGTGGGATTCCCACCCACTAGAAACCACACACCCTTTTCGTACTGACATTCCGCCCTCGAACCGTCCTCGGATTACTTGATCGTGGTATCGAGTTAAGGATTTTGAGCCCCTTCTCTTGATTTAACATAACGCTGATGCTGATGAGCGTCCAGTTTTCTTTTCCCCTGACGCTCCACTTAGACAGCTTATCCGGTCCAATGTTTCGAAATGTTGCGGTAGCACTTATTCATTACTGTCTGGCGCAATTTCTCCAAAATAAGTTTCCAGATCTAGAAGTCGACATAACATTAACGCTCCTGAGCATCCAGTTCTCACTTCTTCTGACGCAGGACATCTTCCCTTTACCTTTATGCCACGGTGGGTGAGTGGTTAACATGTCGGTCTACTAACTCCAAGCTTTCAGGTTTGCTCCTGGCCGTGGTAAGTGATTTTTTGAAAGATGGCAAAAATTACGACACGCATGTCATACGATGTTGGCATGACAAAGAGCCCATTTGAATTCAGTACGCCGAGTTCATAATGGCAAAATTTATCTCGGGATTTTCCGCCAACACAAAGTTCCCCATTTCTCTAATAGAATGCGCTATAGTGTTCAAGGAGCGTAGATATCTAACCTCCTTGACTTTTATAGTGCTTTAAGGAACAACAAAATTCGACATGCAAGCTACCCTCTGGGTGTCAAATAACAAAGCTTGCACCCGGCACCCGAGGCCATACGATATTATTATTATCATCTACAGGTATGACACTAAAAATAAAATTTGCATCCAACTTAGTCAACGAAATGTATTTATTTATTTATAAACCGGCTTCGGTGGTGTAGTAGGTAGCATGCTAAACTGCTGTGCCCAAGATAGCGGGTTCAAACCGAAGTCGTCGGATTTTTTAACAGCGTATGCCTTCCTTCGGAGGGGAAGTAAATCCGGTGGTCCCAAGTCATAGATTTATGGCATGTGAAATATCCTTCCACGGACTAAACTTGTGTGAAGCTAAATTGTTAGGTTATATTTCGTCGGAACGCTCCATCAAAGTTCCAACGTTCACCACTAGGTATCATTGTTAATATCTGGTAGCGAAAGTTGGAACTACTTGAAATTGAACGGAACTTGTAGCTCACCGCAAGGGTGTCCGCTGGAAGCAACTACAGACTCTGGCGAGCTGAACATGTCCTTGGACACTTCTGACATTAAAAGCCATACGACAAATAAATAAATAAATAATTTATTTATAACACACAGATTAGTATATGTTTCAACCCTTAATAGATACTTCTTTAGCTGGGTTAGGCTTGATATTTTAAAAATATATGTAAAAATTGCCAGTAGTCAATTTATTACATAAACGGACATATTACCTATGGATCTAACCTTCAGCAACCTTCCTATTACTTAAATTAAACTATTAATTTAAAAATATGACACTCAAATTAAACGGATACAAATCTTGTGTGAAATTGTCATTTTCAATTCAAAATCTGTATCCAAAATAAACGAAATCTTCCATGTAAAATAGGTTAACAAATTACCTATCTAAAGTAGCTCATAATAATCATATATTCTACATATTATAACACTATAAATGCGTGAGCAATGCTTTTAGATATTTGCTAAGCAATTTTTGTGTGTTGTCTTATTGATGGCGGATTCGATGGCGTAGTTAGTAGCATGCTGAGTTTCTATGCCCAAGATCCCAGGTTTGAAACCCGGATGAAGTTGTCGGATTTTTAGAGCGTTTAAAACCCTCAGTATGCCTTCCTTCGGAGGGGAAGTAAAGCCGGCGGTCCCAAGTCATGGATTTATGGCATGAAAATGAATCTTCCACTAACTACACTTGTGTGAAGCCAAACCTTGTAGGTTTGAATTGATAACACTCTTAGTTCCAACGTTCGCCGCCAGGTGCTGACTGCGATGCCATCTGGTAGCCAAGTCCGCAAGCTAGGTGTCGTGGATGGTAGCATTTGTTTGAAAACGTAGGAACTACTAGAAATTATTGTCTGCAGTCCTAACTTGAATTAAAAACACACACTAATACAGCCATGACAATTAACACCGGTTATCAGACAGAGTCTACACATACCCAAAGTACACGGGGCTACATGACCACGTTGTCGCAGATACTAAAATAAGGAACCAACCAACCAAAGTTCACATACAAATTAAATTTTAGCTACACACTAGAAAGAAGTAGTTAGTAAAAGTGTAGTTGTGAAAATTTCTGGTGGAATGTAAAAACAAAGATATATATGAACATTTAGAAATTTACTTTACGAAACTGCCATATTCACACTCATTTAATTTGGTTTATTAACGTAGTAGTTGGTTGTTCGGATAATCTTCACAGACAACAGAAGACACCGCTTCTAAATGGACAATGAGGTGAAAAACGTAAAATCATAATGGCTATTGAACCTTCCAACCTGGATATCTGTTAGAGTCAGGGCCCTCTTGTCGGTTCACTGTTGCTACATCAATTAAATAAGCCGTTCACAAGGTATCACAACGCATGGATCAGTTTTGAAACCCTACATCCAAGTGTATATTTGCACAAGTTGGTCGAACTATTCAGAATTCTTCCTTCACGCCTGAAGGCCATGGAAATCATCTTTCTCCTCGCTTAATCTCAGTTCGTTTCTCTCTGACCATAACCAGCATTTTAAGATAGAGTCTAGGTCTACAGTATCATCATCATCATCATCATCAACTTCATTTCCTTTTTTCCAGCTGACACTGGGTGGGGGCAAATATGTTTCCTCTCCACTTTGTTCTGTCGTTCCACCATTCCTCCTCCGACACGGTGTTCCTATCCAGGTTCCGTTTACTAATGCTATTCTTCACCGAGTCCATCCAACGCATTCTTGGTCTTCCTCGTCCTCTCTTCCCTGTCATCCGTCGTTCCAGTGCTCGTCTTGGTAGCCTTACTTCATTCATCCGTTTGCCATGTCCAAACTATCTCAATCTGTTTTGCTCCAGTTTGTCATTTAGTTTCTGTACTCCCAGTTCTTTCCGTATATCTTCATTTCTCACGCTGTCTCTCCTCGTTTTCTGGACCATACTCCTCAGGAATCTCATCTCAGCTGCCTGTACTCTGCTCTCATCCCTCTTAGTCATTGTCCAAGTTTCCGCTGCATATGTCATTATAGGAACATAATATGCTTTGTACATAACTTCTTTAGCCTTAATTGGTATAGCCTAGTTCCATACCAGGCCCCGTACATGTTGGTAGAAAGCACTCCTGTGTTGTATTCTTCTGCTAATTTCCAAATCTAGTCTTCCATCTTCAGTCAGTTCACTTCCCAAGTATTTGAAGTGTTTCACCACTTCCAATTTCTTATCTCCTACTTTGATTACTCCTTTTCCTTCCTTCTTACCTCCACTCACCACCACTGTTGTACTCTTCTCCACATTTATCTGCAATCCCCATTGCTCAATCTTTTCATTTATTACGTCTAACTGTTCTTGTACCTCCATCTCATCCTCACGATGTTGTGATCTGGGGCGAGAAAGGTCTATACACTCTAGAGTATAGGCTTGCTAAATTTTGTTTCAAATGCACCAATACTTACTGAGAAAACTGTACATGGATATCACACATTAACCAAGGTGGAGGTACAGCTTATCACTCGTATTCTTCTTCTTTTTTCGATTCAGCCAACTAGGGACCACGTCAGTTCAACTGTCTCTTCTTCCGAGCTCTAACTACCACCATTGTTCCCGCATTTGTCTCGTATTATTATTATTATTATTTATTTTTATTTACATTGTTAGGACCCAAAGGATCACAATAAACAAATTATGATCTGTTACTGTTCTTCTTGTACTTCCAGAACTCCTTCATCATCTCACTGTGTCGAACTCGACGTTCCTCCGACCCATCCTTTCCCTGGTCTCCTTGGTCGATCTTCATGTGTGACTTCCCAACTGTGGATCTTATGTCGGAATGTCATTCGATCGTCCATGTCTATTGGTGTGATGTTGGTACTTTCGAGATCAATTTGGACTTGGGTTACCCAGACTGTTGTCACTTTAAGTTTCTGTATGCAAGTCAAAATTCATTTTGTTAATCGGTCGTTATTCAGTCTCATAATGTGGCCGTAGAATCTCAGTCGTCGCTTGCGGAAATCTGACTCGATGTTGGAATATCTCTCTGTGACTGTGTATGATTGCAGTCGATACCCATCATCTGCGAGTTTATGGCCCAATATTTTCCGGATGAATTTTCTCTCAGCCTTCTTGATGTTCTCGAGATCTCCTTTCTAGTTGAGGTTTAGGGTCTCGCTGGCGTAGAGTGTCTCAGGTTTGATGACAGTCGTGTAATGTTGAATTTTGGTGTTGATTATTATTATTATTATTATATTTCCAATACATAGAAGGAACCCTATTTTGACTATCATATTAGGGTTATAGTTCGACAATTACATAATATTTTCTACTTGTATTACATTACAATAAACTAGCAACCCATCCCCGGCTTCACCCGGGAACAGTTATGAATGCATTACGTGATGAGCGCTTTTCTTTCCATGTCAATGAACTACGACCTATATCCGTTTTACATCTCTGAATGATGGGTTAAAATCACTGACTGGACTATTATCATGGAGATGCATGTGCAACGAATTCATGTCAGACGAGGTGCGTGAAACACAATTCCCCCTTCCGTCCAATTTAAAAACACTTACAGTGGGCGATGTATTGAAGATTGTGATATGCTCTCCCGGACTTCTTGTAGTGTTTTTCATTCTGAACAACTTTTACACTCATAGTATATTGATATTTTAAACGGTTTGTCCAGCGTAAACTTAAAGAGCGCACGGACGCCAGGTTCTATTTTCGACTTTTTCACTGAAATTATTACTGCTTGGCTTCCTTTGATCATAGATATTTATTTTTCTATAGAAATCTTCCTCAAGATATCCTTTACAGAATGGTGAAAACAGCATCAAAATCCATCCAGTGGTTCTCGAGATTACCCGTGACATCCAAGAATCGGGGACTTAGTTTTATACTAAGTAGAGATAATGGAAGATGTGGTGGATCAATGTAAGAAAATGAGAATGGCAACATGATATTCTCAATATAGGATACAGCGGTTTTGTCAGTTCATTATTGCAGTAACTCAGGTGACATTTTATAATAGAGTATATTTTTCTCTTTCAAAGGCAGGGCAGTCAAAAATCAGGTGACGTACAGTTTGAGAAGATCCACAATAACATGTATAGCCATTTAGAATAGAGATATGTAGGGCTTGGATTTTCAGGTAAATAAATATGTTTTTATGTAAATACATGTTTTAAGCATTTTTGTATAAATACATAAATTCCTGCTTTTCACTTATTGGCGCAAAAAAGACATAATATTTACATTTTTTTAATCAATATATGCTAGATCTTTCAGTTTTTTGCATTTTTGTTCTGTGTTACTGAACCCAACGGTGTTAGGCAGACTGGTGTCGAACGCGGATCTCAGAGATAGATGAGCTCAGAATAGAGGTTCCAGCAAGGAAAGAACACGAGATATTTTGAGGGAGTTTAAGTTATAAAAACCCCTAGAGAAAATACATATTAAATCACTGTTGTGATATGAACTAATTCTGACATTATTTGTTAATATAATACAGGGAATAATAGCAGAATACTGCATTATTGGGCTGTGTGAGGCATACAATTCTGGACTTGAGCACAGAAAGTGGGAGCGCTTGACAATTGTCAAATGACTCTGGAAAAGGGGCGTGGATTCTTGGAGCCGTGCCACTCAATGTGACCTACTTATGCCGTCTGGAGCAGGTCAAAAGGGTAATATATGGACAAGTTATTCCCCGTTTGAGAATAGAGAGGCTAGGAGAAGGGGAAGATACCAGAGTAATTTAATGATTACTCGTGATTGGGGCAACTCAGTGACATGAGGATTGCACCTATGTGAATGTTTAGCCGGGAGGCTAATTATCAAGCCATTAAACATTAAAATCGAGGCAGATTTAATGGAACGCGCAGGGACACAGTAATCTGAGGTTAGCGGCGAGATCTAACCACGTCTTCGGGGATTTTTAGGGGACGCCGCGTGGGTACGTGCTGGCAAAGGCAATTAATATTAATTAATTGGCCGATCGATCCTCGAGCACGCATACAGATCTGTGATCAGCGAGGAAAAAGGAACCAGATAAACGTTATTTCAAGACCAGAATCATACTGAGAGAGAAAATGACGCTGCAGGGAAATTTTCGGTCTACTTTTTCTCTCCAAACGGATATAAGGGTTGGACGCAGGACAGAGGCAGTCAGTTGAACCATACTTGAGCGCAGGGAGCACGTCACCCGAGCTCAGAGCAGAGACGCGCGGACTTCAACAATCTAAGTGCAGCAGCATAATAATCATGCAGTAAGCCATGAATTAATAACGATTAATGTAGTCAGTTGAACCATACTTGTGCGCAGGGAGCACGTCACCCGAATTCTGAGAGGGGGCGCGCGGACTTCAACATTCTATGTGCAGCAACATAATAATCATGCATTAAGGCATGAGTTAATAACGAGTAACGTAGTCAGTTGAACCGCAGTTTAATGCGAAATGCACGTTACCGAGTTCAGAGAAGGGACACTCGGACTTCAACATGTAGAGCCATGCAGTGAGGCATTTATTTATAACAATTATTAAGGACAGTCGTGCCATACTTGTATAGTTGGCATTACGAGCGATTGTTATAAAGCACGTAGGAATTGTACCGTGTGATATACAAGGTAGGACAATGGAAAGTGGTAATTTGTACAAGTACAATGTACAAGGGTTGAGCGCAGTATGTAAACTATTGGTTACTATTGGTGTCGGACTGCGCGGATATAAACTGTGTTATGCGATTGGTGAAATTTCATAGGAACACCAATGTAATTAATGCTTAGGACGATAAGCAAGCATATTTATGCGATATCAGGAAATTTATCTAAGGATAGATATTGATAGACCGTTTGGGGGACCGATAGGAATCCGTAGGCAGAGAATCGAGACTTTCAATCGAGATGCGGATAGCAGTGAGGAATAGATCTTCAACGTCTGCATTTCTGATATCTTGCCAGGATAAGTCAACCATTAAGAAATGTAAATAGTGAGCGTGTGATTGTAGTGATGATCTGTTAAATATATGTAAAATTAATAGTGTAACAAGTGCTATAACATGTTGTGTGAATAAGGAAGCGACAGCTTCAATATGGAAAAGAAAAGTGCCGTGTGTTTTGTAAGGCAAAAGTTATGTAAAAAGTGTATGAGAAGTGTAAGAATGCCTTGCTAATTTTGCAAATAATGGCGGGCATTACTGGAAGAAATGCGTGGTTGGAGCCACCAGATTAACTAATGTAAGTACCCAAAAACCATGATTTTGTAGCAATTATAGTCCACTGTATGTTGAGTGATTTCAAAATTTATAAAATATGCCAGTAAGAGTCAATTTTGGAGGTAGAACCTCAAGATATTATTGTAGTGTTGATTTTAGTCGAGTTGAGATGTTTTTGTACATCATTGAGTGGATAAATCGTTACCACTATTGTAAAATGGCAATTCAGTTATATAGAAACTTAACGTAACGAACACGGATGTTCGGTTATTAAAATGGTTACGTTGTGTCGGGTTATGGTAATTCGTGTCAGTAATAATAATAATAATAATAATCAAAGAATACACATCAGGGAAAAATGGTTGTAAGCAAAATATATATGCTAATTGGGATATTTGTCTATCCAAGCAGTAATATTGTACGTGTTGAGCTAAGCAAAGCAATTTAATATCAGAGTATATTATGATAATGGAAATAAATATGCAAGAATCTAGGAAATGGAAGAGTTTAATAGAGAATTTAATTTGCAGCTCATGAATAAGCTTGTAAGAGTAATTGATAGATTTATCTTACTAATTAAAGGACGAGATCATAGCACAATGGTCAGGGAAGCCAGGTAATCTATTCGACGTGTGAAATCTCGTATAGCCTAGGGCGTACAGAGATATTTATTGTGGCCAGAGCGTAATTTAGTGATTGACCCTAGCTCTGTGGATTGCCATGAAATGTTCCGGCTTCGAATCCAGTGGTGTATGGGAGGACAACAATGGAAACCTCATCATGACACCTGATGTCGACCGAGAACTAGCTATTGAAATAATTCAGCTCCTGGGAAGTGAATTTAATTGGCGGCAGGATGTGCCTGACCGTAGCATTTAATAAGATGCCGGCTAGCCAGTTCGACCAGTGATTGATGAATCTCGTTCCTTCATATAATGTCTATGGACCTGTTGAGGCCAGTTATTAATATCCTAAGGTTAGGAATAAATGATTAAACACGTCCATAACCTGTCTTGCATACAGTTTAAGTTGAATCATATGGGATGTGTAGGTCATTGAGACTGCACTATTGTATTTAAAGTCACCAGTTACTGCTTGGAGATATAGAGAGAAGGGAGTCAGGAAGGGACAGAGCACGTGTTTTGTGACCGCCCGGCTCATTCCCATTATATACAAGTAGAACCGAGGGGGAGGTGTTAAACGACCCTTGGAGCTTGACATTTAGAGCGGAGAGACTTTGAAACCCTGTTTGTAATAAAAAGAATCATTGTTGTATTGTATAATGAATTTGTGTGGTTTGAAACACATTGTTAATTAGGGATCGTTCTGATGATTTAATATTTAGCAAACTTACGAGTTGTTGAAAGTTGCATTTTATACTGACATTGTCACTTTGTTCTAAAGGTCGACACTAGATGCCATAGGCTATGCCCACGCAAGGGTAGCATAATATACCATCCGACACAGTGGTAACGGAATCTTTGAAATTGAACTCATGACAGCATACAGTGGAACTGTAGAAAAGTGGAACTGCAGAAAATGGTACTGCAGAAAGGGGTATGATTACAAGTAATTGTGGAGTTGCAAGTAAATCTGATGGGCAACCCATGAATTGGTTAATGCATGGTAAAGCATTTTGGTGGGAAGAGAGATACAGAACACAGTTGTACGCATAATGTAAATTAGGATGTGTTGAGAGTAAACAATTCAGATTGTGAAATTAAAGGGGTCACAACAGGTGACATAAGATTATAAGTACAGTTTATGTGTAATTTACCTGTGCATCAGCGCACTTGAGAATGAATTTTGATGTCAACCTCATGGTAAATGAATGAATAATCATTTGGATTTGCTAGGATAAAGTGTGAATATTAGTGGATTGTAGGAGTAATTATGCATTGTTTTGTGTTATATTGTTGGGATTGTGTTTTTGTTTGTTTCAAGCCATGATTTAGAACTTAATTAAAGTCTTTAGAATAGAGTTGTGCTTTATTATTGTAGAGTTGATACCTTTTAGGCTCAGATCACAAATATGCAACTGCTCAGTGGGTGGACGGTACAAGCCTGAGGACTGATGCTGGCTGGAGGCAGAAGAATGTTTTCCATGCAAATTACTCACATGGGTACATTACTTCAACGGGGAAGAACCTGTGAGCTATCTAACCTTCATGAAGAGCGTATGTCAGCTTGCAACTGAGTTATTTTTAACTTGTCGCCCCGTCCCACTCACTGGGGAAGCCGGGAATTTATTTGTCTATACCCATATTGCACCACGTGCTAGTAATCCCCTCCCCCAGCTACCTGGAACCAGTGTCACTCACATGCAGTTCATTTCTAGCACTGTGAAGTGTAAGGCAGTTCTACATTGCCTCAAGTAAAAACAACTTCAAGTTATCGTCTGTGGCAGAATTTAAAAATAACTAGTTGAAACCCGTCAAAACATGACGGTCAATAGAAAAATATTTACTGAAGAATTTTCTTATATAGGCCTACTGTACATTCTTTGTACGATTATTTTTTGACTCTATTGAAACTATGAGGGCGTCAAAAGATTGCACTCTCAACATTGCAAAATACTGCTGGCCATGACTGAAAAATTGTTGGGGCAAATTGAGGCCTATACGTTCCAGATTTTCCCCTTGAGCTTTATTGATTGTGATAAAGTATGCCAAATGAATTGGAAAATATTGCCTCTTAAAAGAAAATGATAGTGTTTTATCGGATGGTGTTAAATCAAGTCGAAGGATTAGACATCTCTGCCTAATTTTAACTGCACCTATTATTTCCAAATCCAAGCAATATGGTTGCATTTAGGAGTCCTTGGGAACCGTTCAGATTTCTAAGCAGCATAACGGGCCAAGCGTTTGGAGTATGTGGCGGCCAGTCGTTTAGTTCCAAGGGATTCAAGAACTCTGATGAGTCTAATACAACTGGCCGCAAACCATCGCTTATATTTTTGGAATATAACGAAGAAATGCGATGATGTGCAATTCCATACATTTTAAAACAATGTGGACCGTGTGCGTGTGGCACAGTAACATTGGCACCAAATGAAACGAAGGAAGGAAGGAAGCTTGCAGTTTAACGTGACCGTTAATCTCGCGATCATAAGCCACGGGACCTCCGTTTAACGTGGAATCCGAACCACAGGACATGGCCTTTCACATCAAAAATCTCACATGCATTGACCGGGAATCGAACCCGATCCGCCTTGGTGAGAGGCATACAGCTTGACCGCTGCGCCATGAAACGAAGGACATAGCATTGTACTGCCGATTAGTCCCTCTGGAATTCCTTGAGATATCATCTCCAGTGAAAAATAATTGTTAAAGCCTGTCAAATATTTTATATTTATTCAGATTAATTTTACCATTACAACAGCAAAGGTCAAAGTAACCAAGTGTAGATTTCTCGCAAGAGAAATACAGTGCAGAACAATGTTTACATTTGTTCGTCAAGGACCCTAAACTGTAACGGCATAGTATCTGGAATTGTTTCTGAAATGCCATATTTATATTGGATTTTAAAAGTGGCTTCGTATTTTTCTCCGATTTCCCACTTTTTTGCGGCTAATGTTCTATTTCGTCAAATGGGTTTATTTATAGCAGCATTTCTGCCCAAATTAACGTCATTTTATATAAAACTATAGTGGCCTGCATCAACGTAGCCGCCAAATATTAAATGGCAAATAATAACTTACTTCCATTGCCAAAATCAACTGCGTGGTTAGACCCATTGTTATGCACTCTAAACAAAGAATCAATAAACAATAATATTCACATATACAATGAATACTTCCATTCTCAAGTTGGTTGCTGATGATAATGCGATGAGATTGATCGCCAATAATAAAATCCTTGCAATTGTTGCAATTTGCTTGCAAACGCAACTCAGGATGACGATCTTCATTTTGAAATAAACAGAATGAAATTGCTGTAAATAATGAATTTCCATCACCTGTTGAAGGTACAATACTTTGTATTTCCATGACAGTAAATTATGCAAGGGAGCATAGAATCACTTCGCCACTACTGGAATGAGCATTGACTCACTTCGCCAGCCACAGTAATGGAGGGAGTTTTAGAATTATATGTTCAGTGCTTGTCAAAGATCGTATTAACACAGGGAAGCCCATTCTTAAGGCTACATTCTGAGCTATTGCCCCGGATTCCAGGTTCGATCCCCGCTCTGCCAAGAAATTTAATTCTGGTCTGAGGACTGGAACGGGGCGCACTCGTGAGGCAAAACTAAGAAGAGCAAAGTTTGATTCCCATCTCAACAATCTTGGATTTGGTTTTCCGTGGTTTCCCACTTCCACTCCAGGCAAATACCGGGATAGTTCCTAACTTAAAGCCTCGGTCGTTAACTCCCCATTCCCCACATTAATTACAAATGCACACATCAACACAGCCATCACATTAACACAGGTTATCAGAGAAAAGTTTACACTCGCACACCTGTTCGCCAATATGTTAACGCTGATGTATGTGTTTGAACTACTGGATATAAGTTCAATGTTCCCCATCTCTTGATGAATACAGTACTTTTGCATTTGTCAGTTGGCACAGGCTAGAGTAAAAGGTGGCTTTTCACCGATGTCTCAGTCTCACTCATGGCTGTGATTATATGGAAGCTACTGAGGTATGGGTGGTGCTTAGTAATGGCATTCGGGGCACAGTCAGTGCCTGTGAATGCTGTGAAAGGTTCAACTCATAGGGTTAGGACTACTGTTCTGACTCAGTGAGGAAAGCAATGGCAAACTACCTCACTCCTCTTCTTGCCTAGAACGCCTCAAAATAGCGCTGCCTTGGGTTTTTGTGGGTATCTACTCACATAACGTAACGGCGGTACTTTTTGAGGATCCAACCAGCCTTCGGGCTGACTACCTAACAGACAGACAGACAGACTTTAAAATTAATATCATTGCATTGTTGCAGCTTGGCAAATATTTTATATTTCAGCAGATCAATTTTACCATCACAACAGTAAAGGCCAAAGTAACCGCGCAAGAGAAATACAATGTAGAACAATGTTTACATTTGATCGTCAAAGACCTTTCACTGTACTGCATAACATCTGGAATTGTTTCTGAAATGGCCTATTTATATTGGATTTTAAATGTGGCTTCGTATTATTCGATAACACTATAGTGACCTGCAATATCGGAGCCGCTAAATATTAAATGGCAAAAAATACTTCCATTGCCGAAATCAACTGCGTAGTTAGATTCAGTACTCTAAACAAATAATCATTAAACAACTGTCTTATACAATGAAGTTCAACATGACCGTCCAGAGACTCTCATACTCAAGTTGGTTGGTGAGGAGAATGCGATGAGACTGATCGCTTACAATAAATTCCTTATAATTGTTCCTGCCAGCGAAATGTTTGGCAATAGCTTGAAAACGCAGCGCAGAATGACGTTCTTCATTTTGATATAAACAGTACAAAACTGCTCTAAATAAGCTATTTCCATCACCTGTTATAGTTTATGGCAGTACATTTTGCAGGGGAACATAGAATAACTTCGCCAACTACTGGAATGAGCTTAGGCATATACTCAATACTCACTTCGGCAGTCACCCTAATGGAGGCTGTTTTAGAATTCTATGTCCCGTGCATGTCAAAAATCGTATTAACACATGGAAGCCCACCCATTCTTGGCTATCGCCTCGGAGACCCGGGTTACATTTCCTGCTCTGCCAAGAAATTTAATTCTGGTCTGAGGGCAAAAACGGGGCACATTCAGTCTCTAGAGGTATAACTAAGAAGAGGAAGGTTTGATTCCCACCTCGACAATCTTAGATGTGGTTTTCCGTGGTTTCCCACTTCCACTCAAGGCAAATACCGGGATGGTTCCTAACTTAAGGCCTCGGCCGTCACCTTGCCATTTCCCACCTTAATTACAAATACACAAAGTAATGCAGCTATCACAATAATACGGGTTATCAGAGAAAATTTTACACTTACACACCAAAGTACATGGGGCTGAGTGACAACGATGTCGGAGCCCTTCAAACGAATTATGTTTGCCAAGTGTCTCTCATGGCGGAAGCAATTGTGGACACGCGCCAGGGCCTGGAAAACTACCTTTTCACTAATAATTTAAGAGTATATCGACGATGCATAATTTATAACTTTTAGCATTGCCCCAGAGGAGTGCGACAGGCTTCCGCAGCCGGCACACTTCATATCCTCGCCGCTAGATGGGGGCTTCATTCATTCCATTCCTGACCCGGTCGGAGACTGGAAGCAGGCTGTGGATTTTCATTTCAGTCTAGGATGCTACCAACTTGACCACCGAAGCATTGGGAAGAAATTGCAATATTAAAGTACATAAACAACATAGCCTACACACTCAACTGTCAGTTAATGTTCTTCAACGTTTCCCTTCTTAAAAATTCCCCTCTATAACTCTCCATCACTTGAAAACGCGCCATGTTTTGTGTTTTAAATATATCGATGCAATGGTGCTGCCATCTGTTGTTAGTTACTGAAACTATATGGGCGAGGTACTGCCATCTTTTGTCAGTTACTGCAATTGATGGCAGATATTAGCTCTTTTGACCACATGCTGTAATGCAATGGTAAAACGGAAATAAAACTTATTGAGAGGGAATGTAGGAATCTTTAACTGACATAAAACGTTACTAATAATCCTTGATAAAACAATATTTAACTATCACGCGAAAACTCGCCATCAAGGCCATGACTTGTGTTTTAAATATATCGACGCAGTCTGCTCTCAGTTACTGGAACTATATTGGCGAGGTACTGCCATCTGTTGTCAGTTACTGGAACTGATTGCAGATATTCAAACGACGTATTGAGGACATGCTGTAATGCAATGGTAAAACGGAAATAAAACGTGTTGAGATATGTATCTTTAACTGACATAAAACCTTACTAATACTCCTTGATAAAACAATATTTCAGTGGCAAAAAAAAAAAATACTGGCGAGAGTTGGGATCGAACCTGCGATCCTTGGATCCACAGTCAATCGCCTTAACCAAATAGCTACTCGCGCACTCACATTTAGTTGCAGACGCAACCATTCACTATCTTCAAAAGCCGCTATCTGAAGAAAATAATCCAATTCATTATCAATAAAATCAATATACATTCGTATATGTTCATACTGTTATTAAATTGTATTGTCAGAACTTGGTTAATGTATGTTTTCAATTACATGGAAGCTTATTAAATAACTTACATTTTAATGGACTTCTCACCGCCATTTTGTCATGAGCCCAGGCGGATTGTGCGCATGCGCGAGGGGAAAGAATTCTGCTATTTTTTATATTTATTTAAAAATATACCGTATTATATTTGTTTATTTTAGAGACACTCTGCAAATCTACAGGCCAAGAGCTTTCGTTAGAGTGCTCTACGAAGTAAATTGGTTCTGTCGTTCTCTCTATCTCGTGATAACAAAAATCACCTTACTGTTTTAAATATATAGATTTTACTTCTGACGGGGGCGTTCTTTTCATCCAACCATGTGGGAAAGCAATCATGGCTGAACAGCGATTTAAATTACACAACACATCAAGTTTTGAGCCTTCAGAAGAAATGTTTCGCAATAATCGACGGTCATTTGTGACGGCCAAGCTAAAGATGTATCTCGTTGTGTATTGTAATGCATCAGCAGTCAGTGAGGCATAGCATAAATTGCATTCGTGAGTAGGTCTACTAAATATTGTTCGTATACACATTAATAAACTAAATTATAATTACATATTTTTAGCCTATTTTCAATTTTGAAAAAATAGGCTTATGAGATCACCTTTTGTCCGTGTGTGTGTGCGTGTGTGTGTGTGAGGTGTGTGTGTGTGTGTGTCCCTAATAAAATTTAAACGGCTGGAGCGATTTCAGTGAAACTCGGCAAGTTCATAGCACTATTCCCGGCAACCTCGACCGTGCCCTTCAAATTTTGTTACGTCTCACCAATCCAACATGGCGGCTGTGCGAAATATTTCACTAGCATTCAATATCTCCAAAACTATTACCGATATCGCCCTGAAATTGTGTACGGTAATAAAGGGCACTACTAGAAGTACACCTATGACACTTTCAAAATCCTGGTGACTACCAAACCAACATGGCGGCCAAGCGAAGTTGAGACTTTTAAATAGAATTTTCTCGCGATTTAACTATCCAAACGTAATGAAACGTGGTACAGCAAATGTTTATACACATTGCATTGGACTGGAGTCTAATTTAGTTCAATTGTCTACTTAACATCAAAATGGCGGCTGTGCGAAATATTTCACTGACATTCTATATCTCCGAAACTATTACAGATATCACCCTGCAATTTTGAACGGCGATAAAGGGTACTGATACAAGTTTACCTATGTATAATTCATAAACCTGTAAAGTACAAAACGAACATGGCGATCAAGCGAATTTGAAATATTTTAATAGACTATTCTCGTGAGTTAACTCTCTGAGCGCAGTGAAATGTAGTACAGTAAATGATTTTGCTGATTGTAATGTACTGCCATCTAATTTAATTCAATTGTTTACATAACCTCAATATGGCGGCTGTGCGAAATTTTAAAATTAAATTTTTATTTCTTGTGTCGTAATCATGCGATCGAAGTGAAAGTTTGAATAAAGAACCTAGGCAATAAGTGTTCTTGGATGGTACATAACTCTATGGCCTATACATATAACAATCCTAAATGTCGAGCTTCCGAAATATTTAGACGGTTCTCAATATCTATGAATCTTTCACAGCAACCAAACTGAAACTTTAATGTTCATAGAGACTATGAACGTATGTTCACCTATAGGACTTTCAGTAACCTGGTGAGCACGAATCCAATATGGCGGCGACGCGAAGTATAAATATTTAAATGGACGTTTCTCGCGAATTAATTATCCGAGTGCCGTGAAACGTTGCACGTTAAATGCTTACACAAATGTTGATCCACTGGCATCTAATTTATTTCAATTGTTTGCATAATCACAAGATGACTGCTGTGCGTAATTTTAAAATCTCGTTTTTACTTCTTGTGTTCTAATCATGCGATTGAAGTTTGAATACCACACGTACACAATAATCATAATATAATAGAACAAAAATAAAAATCCAACCTGGCGACCATCTGAAATATTTAGACGGTTCTCAATATCTACGAATCTGTTACAGCAATTAAACTGAAGTTTTGTATGTTGATAGAGGCAATTAACATGAGCAGGATATATGAAAATAGGCTGTGTAGTTCTTCACGGAACTACTTGTTATTTTTTGTCACATATTTCATGTATTTTAATAAGTTACATAAAAAAAAAATATTTTCACGATTTTAGCATCTAAATAACCTAGTGATATGAAATCGCTCGAAGCATGACTTGAATTTCCCATGTCCAGATAAGAGTTGATTAAGCACAAAGTTCCGAACAAGTATTTCTCTTTGAAGTAAATGCTAATTCTCAGGAAAAAGAAATTCTCTCGTAACAGATCCTTTCGAAATTGAGGTTCATATGTTAATCCACTGGTGAATTATGTAGCCTTTTATCTTTCTTTTAGCTTGACATGTTGGAGTTCTGTCATTATGTAACTTCCATTGTTGATTGTGCAGCCTCATTAGTAAGTTTGGAGATACTATACAGCTTACAGCCTCCCCTTTAATCTTAACGCGTGTGTGACGTCGAAGGTAACCACCTCAGGCCTATGATTCCTATGTTCACACAGTACTTGTATTTGTGCCCTATATGTCGGAGATAAGGAATTGAAAGTGGTGAAACACTTCAAATACTTGGGAAGTGAACTGACTGAAGATCTAAGACTAGATTTGGAAATTAGCAGAAGAATACAATACGTGTGTGCTTTCTACCAACCGGTACGGGGACTAGTATGGAACAAGGATATACCAATTAAGGCTAAAGAAGTTATGTACAAAGCATATTATGTTCCTATAATGGCATAGGCTATGCAGCGGAAACCTCGACAATGACTAAGAGGTATTGTGCCCGTTTGGATCAGGATCCAAATGACCACATTTCGAAAAATACCGAAATGAGATAAGCACGAGAAAATATATCTCAGGGTCTATCTAGGCAAATAATTGGTCTACCTGGCATCCCTGATTTCGATCATTCTCAAGTAGGTAAGGAGTGAAAATATTTTTGGAAACACACACTTTCTTAAAATATCTCAATTTATTGATAATTAAAATTGACTTTAACTGGCAAAAAATTTCAACACAAACAAACAACACAATCATTTAAAAAATCAACCTTCCTATCATTTACCACTTCGCAAAATTTGATAATCAGAAATCAAAGGCCATCTGTTATCAACAATATAAAAAATATTTACATATTTACACTAGATAATCACTTTCATTAAAGAGTCCGAGTGATTCATCCTATTTACATATCTCGTTGCACATTACGAAGATTCTTCGTTCGTTGATGACATTCAAAAACAAGAAATTCCGTGACGAACTAAAGAGCCTACTTTTCTTAAAATTTAAGATTCATGCCAATGATTAATCTATATGGATCTATCTAGAATAATGACGAAATTAATTTGGTAATATCGAAATTTCTAATTGGTTCGAAATACTGTATACCTGGCATAATGTAGCCTAATAGAGAACTACAGTTGGCAGCCCTAGTGATCGAATATATTCTTAGTTCCATCTCTTAAGGTACAGAATACAAAATTTGGTTGAAGTCCAATGGATAGCATGGACGTTACATGCAGTTAAACATTGTATCTAACAGCGCGCGTAAAATCATGTTGGCAACAATGACATACATGTATTGGTCAGAAATAATCTGAAATAATATGATCTATTGTTGTGTCAATTTTGAATGAAATCCATTGGTTAGTCTAGAAATTACATGCATTTTAAAATTGGACCTATCAGCAGGCTTCGAATCATGTTGGCAGCACTGGCGTAGGCCTATATTAGTTACTCCAAATTAATCTAGAATGCCAGGTACTATACGTGTGCAAAGTTTAGAGCTATTGGCCTGCATACTTTCTGATATATTGATATTAGGGTAACAAAAATAGCGACAGTATTTATTAACAGTTAGCAGCCCTGATTACTCTTAAGAATCGGCATAGTCATAACTGTTTATGTACACATAGAACATACGGAATTTGGTTGAAATCCAAATGATAGTATTGTAGTTGCATGTATTTAAATTTGGACCTCTCAGCAGGCTTAGAATCATGTTGGTAGCACTGACGTATATAAATTACTCCAAATTAATTTAGAATGTCAGGTACTATACGTGTGCAAAGTTTAAAGCTGTCGGGTTGCATACTTTCTGATATATGGGCATTTGGACCAAAAAAATTGAGAGCATGTATTAACAGTTGGCAGCCCTGCTGGCTCTTAAGAATACGCTCAGTCATATCTGTTCTTGTACACACAGCACATACGAAATTTGGTTGAAATCCAATTGATAGTGTAGAAGTTATATGCATTTAAAATTTGGACCTATCAGCAGGCTTATAATCATTTTGGCAACACTGCCATTTAAGGCCCCCTGGAAATTAAACTGCAATATAATTATCTATACGTGTGCCAATTTTAAAATAGCTCCCAATCATACCTTCCAAGATATACGACATGGAGCTCGAATTTCAATTGCGATTTTTCAGCAGTTGGTAGCACTGACATCATTTCCAAATATGGCCGTGAGATATATAGGTATAGATCTTTTCTCATACCAAATTTTGTTTTGATTGCTGCAGCCGTTTAGGAGTTGATAGGGGGGACACACACACAGCCAGGCAGACAGACAGACAGAAGGACAGACAGACAGAAGACACACATTTGCCCGATCTCGTAAGACTAATTTTTCCTCATTTTTGCAAAATGTGAAAAGTAGTCAAAAAATGGTTTATTCACTTTTCATTTTTTCCTCTCTTCACAAAAAACAATATATTTTATTCTGTTGATTCATTGCTAACTCTGTCTTATGAACCTCATATTAAGATTCGGCTTAACAAAGTCGATTGTTAATACGGTCATTATTTTCAAAAACTTTGTTCCAACAATAAACAAAATTTATGAAATTTTCATCAAATTGAAAATTTAATTGTATATCATTTATCTATTCTCTTTGTTCCAAATGAACTATGTTCAAAAATAGGAATTTCATATTTTGAAATTTATTATTCATAATTGACATTTGTTATAAACAACACAATTGTTGCAATTTATTCTCAGTTGACTGAGATTCTTGCCACAACATCTTCTCACTTAGAAAATCTGTGCAATGTTTCACAAAAATTTAAATGATAAAATTCTCTGAATTTATTTTTATAATTATTATCATTTTTAATTATTTCCATAATTCTCTTAGAATTGTATTTACAACAGGGTTTCACTTTTCATCTGGTGAATATTAACTGCTCATATCAAAAGAAAAATTCTTTTTATCAATACTCAAAGCACAAAATATAAATATTTAATTATTTATCTTGTAATTTTTGCATTTTCCAACTATTTTTTTTCTTTTTTCTTCGGTCAGGTTCCTCAAAATCTAAACTCATACTGTTCAAATATTTAGGCATCAGGTTTGGAAAATTGAAGTTGATCCAGATAAAATTTTCATTTTTGAAACCGACAGTTTTAGTGGGATTAGACTAGAAATATGGGGCGGTCTAATAATGCCTTACCCTTCTTTTACAATTCAGAGCCTATATGCTCTCCATATTCACATGACACACACGCATATCCCTGTGTGCGCAAGACAATGGGACTCAAAGCCCTCATGGACGACCCATCTGGCCTCCTCACCAAACTTAAGTTTTGACAATAATATATTCACACACTAAACAATTATATTTGACTTCATCTATTATATTTTTATATCCACCAACATTTTTATATATTTTTCTCTTTGTAATATCCTGTCTTACCACTCTGTGTTTTTCCCAAATTTTATCTTTATATGAAAAGATGTATGTATTATGGTCAACATTTCCTGGCCTTCCCATTTACATAAATTCTGCCCTAGAGTTATATATATGTACCTGCCTTATTGTTTTCTTTTGATATTAGTTTATTGGTTTTTTTCTTTGGAAAATTTTATTGAGCTCAAAATTGATTATATTTCACCTTCATTTACCAACTCATTCTACCTGTTTATAAATTTTACTTCTATTTCACAAAAATTATCGCATTTAAAACTTTCAATTTAAATAAATTCCTCCACAAATTATTATTATTATCAATGGAAAAATGTTTATTTAATAATGCTTTCCTATTACTTCATAAGGATTATTACTGCCCTATTTCACTCCTAAACAATTATCTAACTCCTTGTCGCGTATTATCTATAACACTTTATTATTTTTAGCCTATTTTCAATTTTGAAAAAATAGGCTTATGAGATCACCTTTTGTCCGTGTGTGTGTGCGTGTGTGTGTGTGTGTGTGTGTGTGATTCGTGTGTCCCCCCCTAATAAAATCTAAACGGCAGGAGCGATTTCAATGAAACTGGGAAAGTTCATAGCACTATTCCGGGCGACCTCGACCGTGCCCTTTAAATTTTGTTACGACTCACCAATCCAACATGGCGACTGTGCGAAATATTTCACCAGCATTCAATATCTCCGAAACTGTTACCGATATTACCCTGACATTTTCTATGGTGATAGAGGGAACTACTATAAGTTCACTTATGTGACTTTTGAAAACCTGGTAACTACAAAACCAACATGGCGGCCAAGCAAATTTGCGACTTTTAAATAGACGTTTCTCGCGATTTGACCAACCAAACGCAATGAAACTTGGTACAGTATAAGTTTATATACATTGTAATGCACCGACATCTAACTTTGTTCAATTGTTTACATAATCACAAGACGGCGGTTGTGGGAAATATTTCACCGGCATTCTATATCTCTGAAACTATTAGCGGTATCTCCCTAAAATTTTGTACGGAGATAAGACTTTCAAAAACCTGTTAACTACAAAACGAACATGGCGGCCAAGCAAATTTGAAAATTTTAATAGACCTTTCTCGCGATTTAATGTTCCAAGCGCACTGAAACCTGGTACAGGAAATATTTATACACATTGTAATCCACTGGTATCTAATTTAGTTCAATTGTTTACATAACCTCAAGATGGCGGCAGTGCGAATTTTAAAATTAAGTCTTTATTTCTTGTGATGTAGTCATGCGATCGAAGTGAAAGTTTGAATAATGAACCTACGCAATAATTTTCCTTTAATGGTACATGACTGGCCTATACATTTAACTGTCCAACATGGCGACCATCCGAAATATTTTGACGATACTGAATATCTACGTATCTATTTTAGCAATCAAACTGCATTTTTTAATGTTCATAGGGGTTATGAACTTATGTTCACCTATAGGACTTTAAATAACCTGGTGATCACAAATCCAACATAGCGGCGACGCGAATTATAAATATTCACATGGACGTTTCTCGCAATTTAACCATCCGCGTGCAGGTAAACTTGGTACAGTAAATCCTTATACGAATGTTAATCCACTGGCATCTAATTTATTTCAATTGTTTCCATAACCTCAAGATGGCAGCTGTGAAAAGATTTAAAATTTCCTTGTTACTTCTTGTGTCCTAATTATATGATTGAAGTTTGAATACTACACGTTCACAATAATCTGCATGTAACAGTACATAATTCTAGGACCTACATATATAAAATCCAACATGGCGACCATCCGAATTATTTAGTCGGTTCTCAATATCTACGAATCTATTACAGCAATCAAACTGAAATTGTGTATGTTGATAGTGGCAATTAACATAAGTAGGATATATGAAAATAGGCTGTATAGTTCTTCACGGAACTACTTGTTATTAATGCGGTAATCATTTTACTTTATTTAGGTTTAGTAAATGGTGCTATTACCAAATTATCTTTTACAACGTTAAATAGTGTTTCAATCAATAACATTTACGAAATTATTTTATTCACATTTGATATTATTATTATTATCTTTGTTTTATTTTTATGTTTATTTATTTATTTATTTATAAAATTAAATTATTCAACTAATCCAAGATGTAACTTAAATCTCTCATAAGAATTTACTTAGATTCTTCCTATCCTTTGGAAAAAAAAAATATCTTTTATATTGCAGAAAACATGAACATGACTGTAGTCTGAACGAAATAGAAAATACGGCAAAAAAAATTGTCAGACTTTCATGTCGCTCCATTTGCCATCCTGGACAAATATGATATTGAAAATAAACGGTGGTGTTGATTTCTTAAAATGACTGAGTAAAAAAAATTCTCAAAATGCTCTACTAAGCTAGTTGATAGTACATGAAATAGCTCTTACTTCATTCTTGCTGTGCTGGCGATGCGTGTCCTTCAGTAAACGCTATACCCATAGCGTCTCCCATGGTCATCTGCAATCCATTTCAACTTCGTTGGTCCCACGTCACACCTATCCTTAATTCGCTTAACGGCGCATGTCGATTTAAATGATCGCTCGTTTAAAACAAACACTCTCGTATTCTTCAACACAAGGTAACATTTCGAACTGTAGCAATAGCGGCTTCGATGGCGTAGTTGGTAGCATGCTGAACTGCTGTGTCCAAGATAGCGGGTTCAAACCTGGCCGAAGTCGTCGGATTTTTTAAGAGCGTTAAAAATCCTTCAGTATGCCTTCCTTCGGAGGGGAAGTAAAGCCGGCGGTCCCATGTCATAGATTTATGGCATGTAAAAGATCCTTTCACAGACTAAACTTGTGTAAAGCAAAAATTGTTAGGTTAGATTTCGTCAGAACGCTCTATCAAAGTTCCAACGTTCACCACTAGGTATCATTGATATCTGGTGGCGAAAGTTGGAACTACTTGAAATTGATCGGAACTTGTAGCTCACTCTTCAGGGTGTCCGCTGGAAGCAGCTACAGACTCAGGCGAGCCGAACATGTCCTCGGACACTCCCGGCACTAAAAGCCATACGATAAATAAATAAATAAATAAATAAATAAATAAATAAATAAATAAATAAATAAATAATTAAATTCCAAATGAATGTGTTACTCTTGCAATTTCGTTTCTTGGTACAAGTTCCACGTTTGAAAATACTGTTCTGATCGTCCGTTCGCATAGGAACACCTATTAGCAGACTGAACCCCAAGTTCACAGTCTGTCCTGTCAAAAGTTTGAAGTGCCTTGTACAGTTTCGCAAATAGAAACAACAAATTATTGTAGGCGACTTCAGTGAATGGTTTATCAAATAACCATCACTTGTAGAGTACTTGTAAGAATATCTGACTAGAGAGTCCTCTAATATTCCAAGTCCGTTGTTGAAAATTTCTAACACTTTGAACGTAGCTCCAGCCCACATGGCTCACTTGGTGGCAAAGTTCCTTCGGCGTGTAGTATGACGTAGTATTCACTGTTATGAAGCGTAGCGGCGAGTTCCTCCCAAGCAGTTGCTTGCTAGGAATGACTTGACTGTCTTGCAAACCTGGCTCTTTATGTAGGTCAGCCAGCAATCTTTCTCGAAAGTTCCATTTCCAGATCTCGGCTCCTGGTGTACGGATTCTTCTGCTCAATAGCTTAAAATTCTTCTCTTTTCTGTGCCAGAAAACTGTGCTACTTTTTAAGTTGCTAATCCATCTCGTTGAGTAAAATTTATAAAAGTTTCAACTCATGACGTATGCAAGCTTTCACCTCACGCCTCCGCGTCACTCACTCCTTTCTCTATATGCTTCCCTCAACACTCTGTCCTCCGAGCGCGTTATTCAAACATCATTATAGTTCATCTACTGTAAGTTGGCACCTTTTTGACAGCTAGGGTTGCCAACCTTCATAAGGAAAGACTCAATTTACAACCTGATGTCCATAACAAATATATACACGTTTTAATCTCATGTATTTTTTTTTCGTGTCATTTTTTCGCTTGTCCCATTAATTGTGAATATATTGGCAACATATTCTGTCGGCCAGACTGAAAAGTTGCATTATCAAACTGAACTACCACGTGCTCGTGGGATGGGCGTGCGGTTGGTAATGGACGCTTTACTGTGTTCATCAGCCTGAGAAAATAACGTGTTAATTATATTAAATAATAATAATAATTATAATTGATAATCTTGCGCAACGTCGTCTGAAAGTATTATTTCCATTTGAACGCATGTTCACTTTTCAGATAAATATATAGTGGTTATCTTACATGTTGAGTAAATATGTAGCCTGAGATGTCTCCCGGTCGGACATCTTTGTTTGGAATATTCAGTCGGAAGCAGGTACGGAATTTCTTGTTCAAGATATTTATCTTATTTATCTCTTTTTGAAGGTAAAAGAAAAGACATCAGAACTATTGATTTCCCCAAGGACATTGGCCTGGTGAATAATTTTCATATGGCATGATTTGTGCAAAAAAGTACGCCTAAAATATGAGTTGTGTAGGCTTAGGCCTAAAAGTTAACTTGGCGAAATGTTTCCTACGTTTTATTTTAATATCAATCCAACTGGTCAAGTAATGATCGTATCGTCTTAAGGACATCTTACACCATACCTTAGTAAGCATTTTCCTCGAGCTGTGAAATGATGGGCCAAAAATAATTCCACTCTCACATTTAAGTTATCAGCTGCTTTGTCATAGCCAAGGTCTTGCTCATAGCGCGTCCAATGATGTAACATCACATATTAGGTGTGCTGTTAGATCGATTATTATTTGATAAATGTCACAAAGATATATAAGTTTCCCTTTAAAAAGGGCAATGAATTGATATTGCGAGAAAAATGTACGTTTAGGCAACTGATAACAACTGTTGATACCTTGACTGAATACAGCGGCCATTGCTGGCTGCCATGTGGGTGATAGCTCATTGGCTGGAATGCACGTGGTAGAGGCGAATTGATTTATTCTGTAGGAGTATTGTTCCCGCGAGAACTGTCAAAAAAGTGCACACTTACAGTAGATGGACTATAGTCTTGTTGTCTCTCTGGACTAGCGTTCGGTCGTTACCATCAGCTCGTCACTATGTCACGGACGTTTGCACGATCCGGGGACAAAATGAGAGCAGAGTACGGGCAGCTGAGATGAGATTCCTGAGAAGTATGGTCCAGAAAACGAGGAGAGACAGAGTGAGAAAAGAAGATATACGGAAAGAACTGGGAGTACAGAAACTAAATAACAAACTCGAGCAAAACAGATTTAGATGGTTTGGACAAGTCAAACGGATGAATGAAGTAAGGCTACCAAGACGAGCACTGGAACGACGGATGACAGGGAAGAGAGGACGAGGAAGACCAAGAAAGCGTTGGATGGACTCGGTGAAGAATAGTATTAGAAAACGGAACCTGGAACGGAACATTGTGTCGGAAGAGGAATGGTGGAACGACAGAACAAAGTGGAGAGGAATCATATTTGCCCCCCACCCGGTGGCAGCTGGAAAAGAGGAAATGAATATGATGATGATGATTTGCGAAACAAAGTTTTTCTCGCGCCCTGTAGCTCTTCTTTCTTGTTATTATGAAAATTTGCAAGGTAACTCATGGCTGGCTATTAAAGCATTTTACTACTATGTACAGAACACATTTATAACGATAAGCCAGAGCTTGTTAACGATCCTATTTAGGAAAAGTAGAATTAGTCGCTGGATGCTGGCAATCTAGTTGGAAGTCTATTTGTTTTACGCATATTGCTGTTCCAACCGGATAAAGCCGTATTTAGGAGACCAGTAACGAATCTAGATCTGCCCAGAACACAAAAACCACACGCCCGCTCGTATAATTGGGTTAGTGACGTCAGCGAGGTATGTGATAGCTCGTCTGTGTGCTGTGCTATGAAATTTAGGGGGAAGGGGTCTCTATGGCTGCTCGAACGAGATCAAACACAGGGCCTTGGAAATTAGATTCACCTGCAAGCTGCTGTTTGCTCCTTTCAGTGCGGGTTCTGCATTTTAGGTCGATTGAATAAAACATATGTACAGCTATACGGTGGTTTAGAAATGTGTAGGATGTCTTCCAATCGTTATTATCCCTCCCTATATTATTCTGCTAAGGTCCCATTCCAGTTTTGTACCGAAAATAAGGTCCCATTAACACCAACCTACACATATGGGGCTACAGGTTCAGCATAACCCAATGCGTAATCGAAACGCACTCACTTAATCTTTAAATGCCTCACAATTAAATAAATACATTAAAACATGTATATTTACAATGAAATAATGAAAGAATGCAACACGGTAACCATGGTAACAGAATCTCACAGGTCCATCTATTTCTGTAAGACGCAATGCAATTCCAATTATTACATTACTTTGAAAGTTTCCAGACGGTTATAATGTTATCACTGAACCAAATTAAGCTGTAAAATAACATCAATACATACAGTATAATGCGCTTAAGGGGATCAAGAGGCACTCTAGATTTTTTTCCACGCAATTTTCACGTGTGAGTGTGGTACGAAAGGTTTTTTTCACCCGACTATGAAGGGTCTCCAAGTACCAGATTTAAAGGCCCTTAAATTAACAGTGTCTGTGATATTCCCAGAAAACAAACTTCCCTCTGATATACCTATGAAGGAATGACAAACCCCTAACCACTGCACCAGTAGCTGAATTGATAAAGTCTGATTATTCATACCAAGGATAAATCAGTCATAGCATTCATGATTGAGATTTTGCTAAGTGTACTCTTTACAAATAGATTATTCGCGGGCGAAGCCGCGACGGGTAATGCTAGTCGTTATTATTGTGATTATTGTGATTAATATAACAGACAGCTATCTACAATCGTTGGAGACTTAAGTACATCCAGCATCCGGAAAATGTGAAGTTTGATTAACCCTTGAGTGCATAAGCCGGGCCTCCAAGGCCCTGGGTGAGATTTATTGATCATTTCTGGCAGGACTGGCCAACCTACGGGCCACGAGACTATTTTGTTTGGCCCTACGCTCCGCGTCTGCGCCGTGTCGCCAAAGCTTTGAAGCAACTAAAGCCAACTGGACAAAGCACCCCTACCCAAGGTCATTGACTCTGATGAACACTTACAATCCTTATTAATGATTGGTACAACTATGTTCGATCCTAAGTGGAGAGAACTTTTAAGTACGGTACAAAGCTTTCCCAGTCGTCGCACTAAACTAAATTATCATGAACTTTATTTCATAATTTGATTAATAATTGTGTCAAATGAACATAAATACTCACTGTTTGTCATTCATGCAGTATGAGTGTGTTGAATATCATCGTACTTCTAAAGAGATTTATTAAAAATATTTAAATTTATTTAAATGTTTTATTTGTTATCCACTATAAATAAATAAATATATAAAAAGGTAACAATACTAAGAAAACCAAGCTCAGACAGCCACAAAATTCACCATATTGCACCTATAACAAGTAGTTCCGTGAAGAACTATACAGCCTATTTTCATATATCCTACTTAGGTTAATTGCCACTATCAACATACACAATTTCAGGTTGATTGCTGTAATAGATTCGTAGATATTGAGAACCGACTAAATATTTCAGATGGTCGCCATGTTGGATTTAATATATGTAGGTCCTAGAAGTATGTAGGCCTACTGTTACATGCAGATTATTGTGTACGTGAAGTATTCAAATTTAAAATCGCATAATTAGGACACAAGAAGTAACAAGGAGATTTTAAAATTTAGCACAGCTGCCATCTTCTGGTTATGGAAACAACTGAAATAAATTAGATACCAGTGGATTAACATTCGTATAAGGATTTACTGTACCAAGTTTCACTGCACTCGGATGTTTAAATTGCGAGAAACGTCCATGTGAATATTCGTACTTCGCGTCACCGCCATGTTGGATTTGTGATCACCGGGTTATTTAAAGTCCTATAGGTGAACTTAAGTTCATAGCCCCTATGAACATAAAAACATTCAGTTTGATTGCTATAATAGATTCGTAGATATTCAGAGCCGTCTAAATATTGCGGATGGTTTCCATGTTGGATTTTTATATATTTAGGTCTTAGAGTTATGTACCATTAAAGGGCAATTATTGCGTAGGTTCATTATAAAAACTTTCACTTCGGTCGCATGACTACATCACAAGAAATAAAAACTTAATTTTAAAATTCGCACAGCCACCATCTTGAGGTTATGTAAACAATTGAACTAAATTAGATACCAGTTCATTACAATGTGTATAAATATAACCTGTATCAGATTTCAGTGCGTTTGGAACATTAAATCGCGAGAAAGGTCTATTTAAAATTTTCAAATTCGCTTGGCCGCCATGATCGTTTTGTAGTTAACCTGTTTTTGAAAGTCTTATAGATGGACTCCCAGTAGTGTCCTTTATCTCCGTAAAAAATTTCAGGGATATACCGCCAATAGTTTCAGAGATATAGACTGCCGGTGAAATATTTCGCACATCCGCCATCTTGTGGTTATGTAAACAATTGAACCAAGTTAGATGTCGGTGCATTACAATGTATATAAACATATACTGTACCAAGTTTCATTGCGTTTGGTTGGTTAAATCGCGAGAAACGTCTATTTAAAAGTCGCAAATTTGCTTGGCTGCCATGTTGGTTTTGTAGTTACCAGGTTTTCAAAGGTCACATAAGTGAACTTATAGTAGTTTCCTTTATCACCATACAAAATGTCAGGGTAATATCCGTAATAGTTTCGGAGATATTGAAAGCTGGTGAAATATTTCGCACAGCCGCCATGTTGGATTGGTGAGTTGTAACAAAATTTGAAGGGCACGGTCGGGGTCGCCCGGAATAGTGCTATGATCTTACCGTGTTTCATTGAAATCGCTCGAGCCGTTTAGATTTTATTAGGGGGGAACACACACACGAATCACACACACACGCACACACACACGAACAAAAGGTGATCTCATAAGCCTATTTTTTTCAAAATTGAAAATAGGCTAAAAATCCATACCTCCTAAATCCCCCGGAGTATTATTGGCCTGCAAGGTCCCCCAACTATTTACAATGTGGCCCATAGTTTTAAAAAAAGTTTGGGCACCCCTGATTTATGGTAAAAGTGTTATGACCTCTGGTGTGAAATTTCGAATATTCCTCTCACAATTAAAGAGAAATGCAGTAATATAATAAATCAACCATTATTGCTTATAGTTGAGTAACTATGTATCTTTATTTTAATTTAACCACACATTTACATGAGCCGGATCTTTCCGTCTCATGTTTTAAAATCATTCAGTTACTTATTCATGTTGTGATACATAATGTATTGTGCCCGTTTAGACCGAAGTCCGGACGACCACATATGCATTTCACCAAAAATCAGTCAGCACGAAAATCAAAATATCCCGCGGCGCCAGATGGGTTAAAGTCGAATACAAAGACCCAACAAAAAATGCTTAACTGATTTTCGGCTCGATGCAACAATAAGTATCGAAGGAGATTTATGTCACGGGTTTGCATACCATAATTAACTCATTTAAAAAAAAAAAAAAATGACAGAAAAAATATGCCCAAAATGGCACAAAAGATGACTGGAGAAGCATAGTTTATATACACAAAATACAATGTCGCCAACACATGAACACTAAAATAGTTGAGAGGAGAAGTCAAAATATCAGTCCTGTTGACTTCGTTCAACATAATTATATACAGGGGTAGGGTTTTATCAGCGCAAAGTCAATTGTCTATACTGATCCCTAAATCATTTAGCATTCACACGTTGAAGATCAATAAGAAAAATTATCACTTGTTGAAAAATTTATCACTTTTCACTGTTTTTTTTTCTCAAAAATATCGTTGCAATTCTTTGACTAACACTTTCAGGATGCAGTAATATCAAGGTTGGTTCAAATACAAAGTTGAACATAATAAATAGAATACAATATAATTTACATGGACATTGAGCATTTATAGATTCTAAGAACAGAAAATATCTATTTAATCATTGATCTCAATCCAAAGTCTATTCAAAAATTTGACTCAATCAAAAATATAATTATCAAAAATATAAATTCCATTCCACATGGATTCAATCAATAAATCAATTAATTATCCCTTGAAAATATTAATTAGGAAATTTGAAATATCATTCAGAATATTTATAATGAAACCATTTAGGATTATTATCAAAATTAATGTTGATAAAATGTCAAAACATGTTAAGCATTAAATTATTTGCAACAATGTGTATTTATTTTTATAGGATCTGAAAGTCCTTTCAGCTTATAGTGGTTGTTAATAAGTAACAATTTCAACACGTGATAAAAATCACAGAATTATAATCAGCATTTAGACAACGGTAAAGTTTTCCTGAATGAAAGGAACTAGTAGAACAATAACAAATTTTCGGGTAAGCAATTACTAGAAATATTTTTTTAAACACGTGGGTCAACTGTAAATTAATAATGATGGTTCAACAAAATAACCTTTGGTTATATTACGACGAAAGTGTGGCTAAAAACGACTCCTCTACTACATCAAAGACACCCTACCTATAATATAATTGGTGCTCCATTTTACAACAACCTCATTCCTGCGACTTAAATTGCGCACTCAGAATGGCATATAACTTTCTACACACACACAATGACATCTTCCCAAATTATACAAAATAATCAAGCCTTTGATTGTTACGACAAATGGAAGATTCAGAAATCAGTAAACATCACCAATGAGTTTACGACAATATTAACAATAATTTTACCATCAGTTTGAAACATACACACTGTGTTAATATTAGCAAAAACGTTTTGAAAGACGTTGCTCCATAATTATTTTATTTTATATAAACTCTAGCAAAAACCCTGCTTTATACATGCTTAGCTTCCCGTTTCACTTCTTTCCGTGTCTTCTCAAAGCTTTAACATGTAATGCAAACGTGAAATAATTTCACTGAATTAATCTGTTATTTATATGTGGGCATGCGTTAATAGGGATGGGCGCGACTGAAGCCTGGAATCGAGAGTGTCGACTCGATCGACTCCGAACACCGGTCTCGGCTCGCATGAAGCCTCGCGACTCCACGTTAATCTGATGCGTATTGCGGGGCCGCTTCGCATGAAGCCTCGCGACTCCAAGCTCACCTGATGAGTATTGCGTGGCCGCTTCGCATGAAGCCTCGCGACTCCAAGCTCACCTGATGAGTATTGTGGGGCCGCTTCGCATGAAGCCTCGCGACTCCAAGCTCATCTGATGAGTATTGCGGGGCCGCTTCGCATGAAGCCTCGCGACTCCAAGCTCATCTGATGAGTATTGCGGGGCCGCTTCGCATGAAGACTTGCGACTACAAGCTCATCTGTTGAGTATTGCGGGGCCGCTTCGCATGAAGCCTCGCGACTCCAAGCTCACCTGATGAGTATTGCGTGGCCGCTTCGCATGAAGCCTCGCGACTCCAAGCTCACCAGTTGAGAATTGCGGGGCCGCTTCGCAAGAAGACTCGCGACTACAAGCTCATCTGATGAGTATTGCGGGGCCGCTTCGCATGAAGCCTCGCGACTCCAAGCTCACCTGATGAGTATTGCGTGGCCGCTTCGCATGAAGCCTCGCGACTCCAAGCTCACCTGATGAGTATTGCGGGGCCGCTTCGCATGAAGCCTCGCGACTCCCAGCTCATCTGATGAGTATTGCGGGGCCGCTTCGCATGAAGACTTGCGACTACAAGCTCATCTGTTGAGTATTGCGGGGCCGCTTCGCATGAAGCCTCGCGACTCCAAGCTCACTTGTTGAGTATTGCGGGGTCGCTTCGCATGAAACCTCGCGACTCCAAGCTCACCTGATGAGTATTACGTGGCCGCTTCGCATGAAGCCTCGCGACTCCAAGCTCACCAGTTGAGTATTGCGGGGCCGCTTCGCATGAAGCCTCGCGACTCCAAGCTCATCTGATGAGTATTGCGGGGCCGCTTCGCATGAAGACTCGCGACTCCAAGCTCATCTGTTGAGTATTGCGGGGTCGCTTCGCATGAAGCCTCGCGACTCCAAGCTCACCTGATGAGTTTTGCGTGGCCGCTTCGCATGAAGCCTCGCGACTCCAAGCTCACCTGTTGAGTATTGCGGGGTCACTTCGCATGAAACCTCGCGACTCCAAGCTCACCTGATGAGTATTTCGTGGCCGCTTCGCATGAAGCCTCGCGACTCCAAGCTCACCTGTTGAGTATTGCGGGGCCGCTTCGCATGAAACCTCGCGACTCCAAGCTCACCTGATGAGTATTGCGGGGCCGCTTCGCATGAAGCCTCGCGACTCCAAGCTCATCTGATGAGTATTGCGGGGCCGCTTCGCATGAAGACTTGCGACTACAAGCTCATCTGTTGAGTATTGCGGGGCCGCTTCGCATGAAGCCTCGCGACTCCAAGCTCACTTGTTGAGTATTGCGGGGTCGCTTCGCATGAAACCTCGCGACTCCAAGCTCACCTGATGAGTATTACGTGGCCGCTTCGCATGAAGCCTCGCGACTCCAAGCTCACCAGTTGAGTATTGCGGGGCCGCTTCGCATGAAGCCTCGCGACTCCAAGCTCATCTGATGAGTATTGCGGGGCCGCTTCGCATGAAGACTCGCGACTCCAAGCTCATCTGTTGAGTATTGCGGGGTCGCTTCGCATGAAGCCTCGCGACTCCAAGCTCACCTGATGAGTTTTGCGTGGCCGCTTCGCATGAAGCCTCGCGACTCCAAGCTCACCTGTTGAGTATTGCGGGGTCACTTCGCATGAAACCTCGCGACTCCAAGCTCACCTGATGAGTATTTCGTGGCCGCTTCGCATGAAGCCTCGCGACTCCAAGCTCACCTGTTGAGTATTGCGGGGCCGCTTCGCATGAAACCTCGCGACTCCAAGCTCATCTGTTGAGTATAGCGGGGTCGCTTCGCATGAAGCCTCACGACTCCAAGCTCACCTGATTAGTATTGCGTGGCCGCTTCGCATGAAGCCTCGCGACTCCAAGCTCACCAGTTGAGTATTGCGGGGCCGCTTCGCATGAAGCCTCGCGACTCCAAGCTCACCTGATGAGTATTGCGTGGCCGCTTCGCATGAAGCCTCGCGACTCCAAGGTCACCAGTTGAGTATTGCGGGGCCGCTTCGCAAGAAGTCTCGCGACTCCAAGCTCACCTGATGAGTATTGCGGGGCTGCTTCGCATGAAGCCTCGCGACTCCAAGCTCATCTGATTAGTATTGCGGGGCCGTTTCGCATGAAGCCTCGCGACTCCAAGGTCACCAGTTGAGTATTGCGGGGCCGCTTCGCAAGAAGTCTCGCGACTCCAAGCTCACCTGATGAGTATTGCGGGGCTGCTTCGCATGAAGCCTCGCGACTCCAAGCTCATCTGATTAGTATTGCGGGGCCGTTTCGCATGAAGCCTCGCGACTCCAAGCTCATTTGATGATTATTGCGGGGCCGCTTCGTATGAATCCTTTCGACTCCAAGCTCATCTGATGAGTATTGCGGGGCCGCTTCGCATGAAGCCTCGCGACTCCAAGCTCATCTGATGAGTATTGCGGGGCCGCTTCGCATGAAACCTCGCGACTCCAAGCTCAGCTGATGAGTATTGCTGGGTCGCTTTGCATGAAGCCTCGTGACTCAATGCTCACCTGATGAGTATTGCGGGGAGCGGGGGGGGGACACAGGCCGCTGTTTGTCCGAATCTCTCATTATTATGATTATTATTATTATTATTTACATTCATTGTACCAATTTGTTGTAAATTTGCACTTTAGGCAGGTTGTATTACTATTATTGTTATAAATAATAATCATCATAATAAACACAATAACAATTACACCTACAACATTACCAATGATAACCCGAAACAATCATCCATGTTTTCTGGCAAATAATCCTATAGTATTCGTCGTAACACAAGGTATCAAATGACGAACGTGGATGCATAACAAGACCGTCACAATATGAGAGGCCTGTGCGCACATCTTAAACAAAGCAATTAACAAACCATAGCATAGGCCAAATCTTACATTAATTCAACGCCCAACTTTTGTTATTGGAGACACGGAAATGTAACACCCTATCATGAAAGTAAAAATACACACACAGTGCCAAGAACTTCGTAGCCTAATTGGTATTCGACATTCCATATAACGATCTTGCCGGCAAAATAAATATCCTATCACTACACATCAACTAGGCCTATACAGCATATTCTCATACTGTAGAACCCTACAGTAGATCATAACAAAGAACGACTATGCATATAATCATTCTATTGAATCGTTTTGCAGGTTATAATAGCTTGTCATACATTTCAATACCAAAAAGTTATCACTGGCAAGCTAGCAGCAAGATTTAGTCAGCTGTATTTTAAACATGCCGCAGCGATGGCGAACAACGTAGCTGCTGGCGCCGTGTGGCATACATGTTCAAGCAGTTCCACAAACTGTTGTTAGATGGCGTTAGTGCATCAGTGGAGTCGACACTGGAGTCGAGAGTATCGGTTCCAGCGGCAGCAGTCTCGACTCTTCGCGACTCCGTTCGCAACCCATCCCTAGCGTTAACCACTAACCTTCGGAATTAACAAATATCCGATTTAGAATGACTTCAAATGTCAACTGTAGTAATCATACAACCAGAAAATGATTATTAGAAATCACCAATGTTTATTATTATTATTTCAGAAAATAGAAAAATAATAATTATTATTAAATCACATTATTATTATTATTATTATTATTATATTCTCAACGAAAATGGGTTTAAAGTCATTAAACTGTTCGGGGAATATCACCCTCGACTTCCAAATAATGGATAACTATCCAGTCCTCACCTTAGATTAATTCTTAAATCTCAAATTACGGCGGCTAATGACAGCAATAAGAAAATAAATATCAAAATAAAATAATTGATCGTTCTGCTCGTCCATAAATGTCGAATCATTGAAGTCTGAGTAAAAACGACTCAGATCCAAGCTCAAATTTCGAAAGAAAAATATTTGGAACAGCAAATAAACATATCGATGACTAGAGAAAAAACATGTGTTGGCAAGACTGTAGAAAATATGAGAAAATCCAACTAACTACGCATAGAAATAATGTAAATTGCAGCTTACATTCTTGTAGGTCTTGATGTTAGAAGTCTGGACTGAACCAGATTATTCAGTCTTCCTGTTGTCTGTCCCATTAGGACGCGTACTTATAATCTCCTATCGGCTTCCATTTTATACCCACAAGCTGTCTACACAGGCAGCCTCCGTGGCTTAGGCGGCAGCACGCCGGCCTCTCACCGCTGGGTCCGTGGTTCAAATCCCGGTCACTCCATGTGAGATCTGTGCTGGACAAAACGGAGGCAGACAGGTTTTTCTCCGGGTACTCCGGTTTTCCCTGTCAAAATTTCATTCCAGAAACACTCTCCACTATCATTTCATTTCATCTGTCATTCATTTAATCATTGCCCCAGAGGAGTGCGTCAGGCCTCGGCAGCCGGCACAGTTCACATCCTCGCCGCTAGATGGGGGCTTCATTCATTCCATTCCTGACCCGGTCGGAGACTGGAAGCAGGCTGTGGATTTTCATGTCAAGCTGTCTACACAGACATAGTGGCGTTCATAATATCTTGCAGAAAAATGTTGGCAGCTTCAAAAGCTGAAGTGAAGTTGACAGGGGTCTGATCTAAACGATTCATGTTGAAAATAATTACCATGACCCAACTGTGATATAATCAGTATTCTAGTACGCTCACAATCTTATTCAGCACAATTACGAATTCTGTCGAGTTGGTTGGGCAGAGCTTCTCACTCTTCAGGTCACACAACGCAAACCTGTATTCCCATCATCGGCTTTTGAATTGTAATATGCAAGAATGGTATTAAGATTACCGACTTATCTTGGCTGGTCCAACGAACAAGACTAAAACTTGTCCCTAGACTGTTGGATATAAATAATCCAGCTATAAGTGATTGTGGACTGTAGAAAGAAATATAGACAAAGTCTATCATATGTCCAAGTTGTAGCGGTAAGAAATTACCAAGTGCCACAGACTTATATCACCTCGGTGATAACGTAGAAAAGTTCGAAACTCACTTGAAATGTTTAACAATTTCAGTAACCATGTACTGTAGAAAATTTCAAAGTCCACAGCTTGTGCTGTAAATCGAAGATTAAAGCAACCATGTGCTTGGCGATAGTAACGATGTTCGTAGATTGTCGAGAGTTAAGCGGCTAGAGCGCTTACGTAGAGTAGCACGTCCAAAGCAACGGAGTGCTGATGACGAAGTGAACATACATGTGCCTGGGAGACACGACATATATACTCCTCGGCTGGCCGGTTCGAGGTCACTGAGGAGAAAATGCTGAAACTAAAACAGCTCATAACTCGGCTTCCGCTCGATCAATTTCTTTGAAACAAAGCTCATTCTTCTTCCCTTGTCCGTGCCAGTAATCTGATATAGGTTTCATGTTTCCATCTCATCGGAAAATAATTAGTGACATATAGCCTCGACTATGAGGCTCTCGTCCTACGTCACTTACCACTTCTTGGCTGTCAAAACCTTCGAAAAGCTTCTAAGAAGGTTCTGCGCGCGCTATTCAAACATCCCATTCTGTACTTAACATCGTGGCCTGTTCCCTCAAAATCTAGGCTCACGGCTTGTACCCTTCAATCTAGGCAACTGGATTTGGGCACATCATGGATGTTGGCAAAAGAAAGATGCCATAAACCATTGTTTGTTAATTTAGTGATGACTTCATGTTAGGACGTCATGCTGTGTGATGGTGTTTTAAAATCAGACTTTCGTATATATATTTTCACATTTGATTCAATTATTTCCTCATTTCGATGTTGTTAAATTACCATTTTAGAACCTGAATGAACGTAGTGAAATATTCACATTTCATTTGTATTATTGATATTGACTTCACACCAGTATTTCCTCTCTAGTCCATACCCGGGCCTCGCAAGGCTCGCTGGCCCGGTTTATGGAAATTTGTACAAAAAGGGTTATGCACTCAAGGGTTAAGAGAACTCTAGTTTAGGTAAATCAATACTCAACTGTTATACCTAGGGCTAGGATTTTTATGTAATATCAACATGCCTATGTACATATTTATGAAATGATATTAGGTGAAATATGTAATATTACATTTAAAATTCCTTAAATAAGTAATATTAATTTAATGTAATTTTTACATAAATAATATATCACACATGATATTACACATGATCACCATTGTATTCATTATTCATTCATTCATTCATTAAATTTCGCTAATCGGCCAACTAGGGACCACGATGAGCCTCATTTTACATTCTGGCATTTGTTCATTTTTCGCTTGATCCACATTGTCTTCAAGAGCTCACTGTGTTTAGCACGACGATCTTCTGTCCATTTCGGAACAGTTGTCCGTTTTTCTTCCCGGAAAGTCCCAAATATATTGATGGCTGCTCTGTAAAGATTTCGGTCTTGTGCAATCTTCTGCTCGTATCCCCATTTCTTTCAGATCTTTCTGGACGTTAATATACCATGGCATTGTCGCTTTTGGTTTTGAGTCGAATATACTGAAGATACGTTTCGTCCATCGAGAGTCGATCATCCGTCGAATATTATTATTATTAGATTAGTTCAGCCCCCTAAGGACCACGTGGAACCATTAAATATCACTGGAATTCTTCATCTTTTTGAACTTCTTATTCGCCCCGAATTCATTCATTCTTTCACTCTGGGGCTGCCGTCTTTCTTGTGTCCATGACTTTTGGAGTTTCAAGCTTTTCTAGGATGGATTCTTGGGTGCAAATTTGTGGGTGTTGATCTTTTGTCCGTTTGTAGTCCTTGTTGTAGCCATTGGATCAATGTCGACTTCAGTAAGGTCCATTTGTGTATCTAATAGCCAGCGAATTTGGGTTTGTCGGTCCCCATTGATAATAAGAAATATTTTCTTAGTCAGACGTGAATCATCCATTCATGTTAAATGTCCATACAATTTCGTACTCCGTTTGGGTTCGACTGAAGAGAATCGTTCAGTTAATGCATAGAGTTCTTCCAAGCTTTTTCGCATCCATATACCCTCTTAAAACTTGGGCCCGAATATCTTCCTTAGTATCTGTCGTTCAATTTTCTCGATGTCCTTGATGTGAACTGTGAGTGACGATATCTCAGTTGCATTGAGTGCCTCTGGAAGGACAACTGTGTGGTAGTGTCGGAGTTCGGCTTTTGTGGATAGGGATTTATTATTGTAGGAGTTCCAGGTGATTGTGTATGCTCTGCGTAATTTTTCTGCGCACATTTTGTTTGCTGCTTTTGCTGTGCCTGAATGAACAATAATTTCACCCACGTACTGGAATGGTTTCCCGTGGGGGTTTGCCTGTTCCTCTATCGGGCGCGTCCCAGGTGGCGGATAGGGGGGCTCGCCGGACTTGTCCGGAGGGTTTGAGGGAAATAAAATACCTCTCGCGGACCAAAAACAGGCCCCTTGCCAGGGTTATGGTGAAGCTACGTTAGGCCTAGCAAGCCAGTAGTGGATATGAAACTGCTTTTAAAACGGGAACGGGCCTCGGAAAGGACAGATCTAAAGGAAGCAGACCTGGCTATGGAAATGGACTACGAATCGGAACTTTGAATATAACGACATTGACGGGAAGAGTGGAGGAGGTTGTGGATATGATGGAGAGGAGAAAACTGGATGTACTCGGACTGGCAGAGACCAGATGGAGAGGGGAAGGAAGAAAAGAACTGAGAAATGGCTTGCAGCTATACTGGATGGGAAATGAGGAGGGGAAGAGAAATGGAGTGGGAATGGTGGTGAGAGAAGGGCTGAGGGAGGAAGTAAAGAGGGTAAGTGATAGAATAATTAGAGCCAGAATCACTGTGAAAGGTAGAAACCTGGACATTCTGCAAGTCTATGCACCACAGGTGGGATGCACAGAAGGCGAGAAGGACGAGTTTGAAGAGGAGTTGCAGAAGCAGTTAGTGGGGAGAGACCTGATAGTCATGGGAGACCTAAATGCCCATGTCGGAACTGATAGAAGAGGTTTTGAGGAAGTGATTGGTGGTGAAGGATGGGGAAACAGGAATAAGGAAGGAGAGAGATTGTTGGAACTGTGCAAGATAAATGGGCTAATGGTTGGAAACACATGGTACAAGAAGAGAGAGAGCCATAAAATTACTTGGTACAGCAGGGATTTGACTAGGAAATCAGTGGTGGACTATATTCTATGCGGGAAGGAGACAAAGAAGAGTATCACGGATATAAGGGTAATACCTTCAGAAGCCCTGGACAGTGACCACCGTCTGCTGGTCGCCAAGGTGAGAGGACTGAAGGAAAAGAGGAGAACTGAAAACCAAGAAAGAAGAATAAGGACATGGAAGCTGAAGGAGGATGGAAATAAGGAGAAGTTCCAGATATTAGTGAGGAACAAATTACCGAAGGATGATCCGAAAACAGGTGAAGAAGAATGGAATAGGTTCAAGGAAGTGTTGGTAGAAGCAGCGGAAGTCGTGTGTGGCAGAACTAGTGGAAAGAAAAGGTGGAAGGAAACACCATGGTGGAACCCCAGAACTAAGGAAGCAGTGAAAAAGAAAAATGAAGCATTCAGGAAATGGTTCCAACAGAGGACAGACAGAACAAGAGAAGAATACCAAGAGCGGAAGAAAGAAGCAGGAGAAGTAGTGAAGGAAGAGAAAAAGAAATGGCTGGAGAAATGGACAGAAATGATGGAGGAGGACTGTGATGGCAGTAAGAAAGTGTTGTATGGAATGATAAAGGCAAAGAGAAGAGATACAGGGGAAAATGTCAGAATGGTGGACAGGAATGGAAAGGAGGTCGAAAATATGGAAGAAGTAAAGGTTATCTGGAGAGAATACTTCAAGAAACTCCTAAATCCAACTAAAACCAGCATAGTGGACATTGTGGAGGAAGAAACAGACAGTGACCAAGACATTTCAGAGAAGGAATTGACATGGAAAGAAGTGGAGGAAGCATTAAAGAAGATGAAAGGGGGAAAGGCACCGGGAATAGACGAAGTGAGTGTGAAGATGGTGAGAGCAGCAGGGGTGATAGGAACACAGTGGCTCTTTCGAGTAATGAAAGTGATATGGAGGGAGAAGAAAATACCAGAGGACTGGAAAAGAGGGATAATAATACCCATATTTAAAAAGGGAAGTAGGAAGGAATGCAAGAACTACAGGGGAATTACACTCATGTGCCACTGCGCCAAAATATTTGAGAAGGTACTGGAGAGAAGAATTCGGACAGAAGTTGAAGATGGGCTGAGGGAAGAACAGTATGGATTCAGGCCAGGAAGGTCAACAGTTGACCTCATCTTTGCAGTAAGACAGCTACAAGAACACCATTATGAATATGGGAAAGATCTGGTGATGACCTTCTTGGATATTGAGAAAGCATATGATAGTATTAATAGAAACAAGGTATGGGAAGCAATGAGAGCAAAAGCAGTGAACAAGGAGACAGTGGCAAGAGTGAAAGCAATGTACGAGGGAAGCAAAAGCTGTGTAAAGGTGGGAAGAGAGAGAACGGAATGGTTTCAACTGGAGAGTGGTCTGAAACAGGGAAGTGCCCTCTCACCCCTGTTATTTATAGTGGCGATGGATGAAATCATACGAAAAGTGGTAAATAGCATTGGGGAAAGGAAAATGAAGGCAATGTTGTTTGCTGATGACCTTCTGGTATGGGGAGAGGATGAGGAAGAAGTACAAGAGCAATTAGATGAGTGGGAGAAGGTAGTGTTATCATATGGGATGAAGTTCTCAGCACAAAAGAGTGAAGTGGTCATCACAACGAGGAAGAAGAACAGACTGGATATGGGCATAACACTTGGAGGACAGCAGTTGCAGAAAGTAGAATGCTTCAAGTACTTGGGAAGCATAATTGAAGAAAAGGGAGGCAATAGGATGGAAATAAATGAGCGGGGAAGGTGCGCAGATGGATTTTTCAAGAGTGTTAGGGGGATGATATGGAATAAAGATATACCACAAAAATGTAAAGGAATCATCTACAAGACCTACTTTGTGCCAATTTTGACATATGGTTCAGAAACATGGGTGATGAAGGAAAGGGACAAGAATAAAATACGAGCAGTGGAGATGAAGTTCCAGAGGAGTAGGGTAGGAGTGACAAGAATGGACAGAGTAAGGAATGAGAGAGTCAGGGAGATGGTAAGAGAGGAACCATTGCAAAATAGAATAGAGCGATCTAGGCTACAATGGTATGGACATGTGAGGAGGATGCAAGAGGAGAGGATACCGAAGAAGATGTTTGGAATGGAAATGACGGGAAGGAGGCCAAGGGGAAGACCAAGGGACAGATGGACAAAAGGAGTTAAGAAGAGTGTGGAGGAAAGAGGAGTGTGCTGGGACACAGTAAATGACGAGAGATGGTGGATGGACAGGAAACGATGGAGAGGCTTATGTTCCAAGCAGACCCGACCAGCGGTTGGAAACTGCTCAAGATGATGATGACTGGAATGGTTTGACCCGCGAGATGTTGCCATGGTTAGTCTCAACTGATGCTTGGTGTGGACACTTGGAGTCCATATATTCATTATATTGTTTTGCAAATTAAAGTGTTGTACAATAATTTATTAAGCATTTCTATATTATAGCAAATTTAAATAACTCCCATTACTATGTTAGAGAAAATGCTTAATAACTCAAGAATAAGTATTTTGAGGGTAACATTTTATTTGCGGGGTGGGAGGAAATATAGCAGCCTTTCTGAACAACAGGTTGAAAAGTAGAGTCTCAGACTCTCACTAGGCAACTGAAATGAACTTATATCCCGCCGTTAAGTCTCCGGCAGGGTATGACGTGAATTCCTATCCCCTTATCTCCACTAATATATTTCTTGGAAATCTCAGCAGCTTATGAATTGCTTGGAAAATTCCGTTTCGTATATCGGAGTTTCTAGTGAACAAATAGCCTATTGTCATGCAGACTGTTTTGAATTACAGTATATATCTTCCAAAAACATACTTCTTCTTTTACAGTAAGAGACAGAGTATGTAATTTTACATATAAAAAGTATAAGTATGTAAAACAAAAGTAAAAATATGTAACAATAAAATGTAATTATAGGATACCGTAGCCAAGGTTCTAATTCATGGATATTTTATCATTTTTAGCCTACTTTTCTCATTTTTGCAAAAATGAGGAAAAATTAGACTTATGAGATCGATCCGGGAAAATGTATGTCCGTCTGTCTGTCTATGTGTGTGTGCCGCCCTCCCCCCCCCCCCCTTATCAGCTCCTAAACGGCTGCAGCTATCGAAACCAGATTTGGTAAGAGTGAAGATCTATACCTGAATATCTTACAGCCATATTTGAAATTGGGGTCAATGCTACCAACAGCTGAAAAATCGCAATTGAAATTTGAGGTCTTTGTTGGATATCTCAGAAGTTATGCATGAGAACAATTCCAAAATTGGCACACATATAAATAATAACATTCCAGATTAATTTTCAGAAGTCCATACATGCCAGTGATGCCAACATGATTCTAAGCTTGCCGATAGGTACAATTTCTAAATGCATGTAACATCTACACTATCAAATGGATTTCAACCAAATTTTGTATGTACTATATTGTATTAAAACAGATATGTCTGTGTGTAGTCTAAAGATCCGCCAGGGCTGCCAACTGTTAATAAATGCTCTCTCTATGTTTTAACCCTAATATCAATATATCAGAAAGTATGCAGCTCTAAACTTTGCACACGTGTAGTACCTGACATTCTAGATGAATTTGGAGTAACTAATATACCTCAGTGCTACCAACATGATTCTAAGCTTCCTGTTAGTTTCAATTCTTAATTACAGGTAACTTCTACACTGACAAATGGATTTTATCCAAAATTGGCACTTAATGAGATCGTAATATTTCAGATTAATTCTGAGCATCACATACATGACATTGTTCCCAACATGATTTTACGCACACTGATAAATCCAATATTAAACAGTATGTAATGTCCATACTATTCATTAGACTTCAATCAAATTTAGTACGAGAGATGGAACTAAGAATATATTCAGAGTCACTAGGGCTGCCAACTGTAGTAAGTTACTATATTAGGCTACAATATTTCACGTGTATTTCAAACTGCAATACTTAGTAATGTTAGTATTACAAACTTGATTTCATCATTATTCTAGAAAGGTCTACATTGGCATGAATCGTAAATTTTAAGAAAAGTAGGCTCTTTAGTTCGTCACGGACCTACTTGTTATTAGTTACAGTGTGTATAAGTAGAAAGAATAAGTATTTACATAGAATTCTTAGCCCTAGTTATAACACTGCATAATATAAAAAGGCGTATTTGCACAGTGGTCAAGGTGCTTGCCTCACACCAGTGATGGACAAAGTACGGCCCGCAGGCCAAGTGCGGTCCTTAAGCTAGTCTAATCCGCCCCGCGACATGATTTCGAATCATACTACCTACATTACACATAGGTCATATTTCTTGTTCTGTGTACATAGAAGTGAAAAACTATTTCAATCTCATTGTGTTTATGCGTTTTGGGTAATATATTTTTGTGCGAAAAATCTCCACGACGAATTTGAATGAACATTTCAGGACCTCAAAATTATTGAACATGACTTGGAGGTTTTCAGCTTGCCATTTAATGTTGACTGTGAAACATTAAAATCAGAGTTGCAGCTAGAACTGATTGAGTACAAAGAACGAATTAAAGCAACTATACCTCAACGTTTCAAAAATTGAGTTCTATCAGGCCGTACCAAAATCAAGCTTCCCAAACTTGAAATCTCATGCATAAAAGATAACTGCCATGATCGCATCTTACTATATCTGTGAACAGGTGTATTCTACAATGAAGCTTTGCAGAAATAGCATCAGAAATAGATTAAGAGACCAGCATTTAGCTGCGCTACTAAGAATCAGCTCATCCCAGTTTCAACCAGATTATGAAAAACTTTTAGAAGCACAGTCACAGTTTCACTTGTCACCAGGGCCGGATTTAGATTTTATGCACTCCTAGGCCCGTGAGTTTTTGCCGGCTCCTCTTCATACCATCGTGGAGGAAGGAGAATTTAGACCTCAGATAGGATTTTGTGAAGGTAATTTTTATTTTATTCCAATGTTTAATAAAGTAAAATCAATTAACTAAATTAAAATACCGGTAATGAGAGAATCATCTGTTTCTAAATTTGTATATATAAACTACTAGCTGTTACCCGCGGATTCGCCCGCAATAACATTTGGAATCCCGTTATAACATTAGTTAAATAGATAGATAAGCATGGGTCCTAGTGGAAAAAATTCTATCACCTGAAACCAAAAATGCATGGGACGAAAAAAACATCAAAATATCATGTTGGTTTCGGACCCTAAAAGACGTGAAAAATATAGTAAAAGTATTAAAAAAACTATTTTTTGAAATTTCATTCGAATCAATTTTTATGTCATTCCTGGGACTTAGAATATTCCGGCCAAAAAGTACAAAATCATTAATAAGTCCGTAAGTATTCGTCGTATGATGAAATAGCAAGTGACAAAAATGATGTAATGTGTTATTGTCTACAAAATAGGCCATGTATAATTTCACACTCAGACATATTACGTTTCCCCCCCCCTCCCCCATAATTTCACCCCTCCTCAAGGGCCCCTTAAATTGGATTTAGGAAAAAAACGGTCAAACACCTGTTTAGTTATTTTTATGCTGATTTTTTTTCGGCTGAGTTCCAAAATCCTCGCCTATGTCGTTTAAGAAATACACGCTCCGTTAGGAATCCTTCAACCCCCACTTTTCACCCCTTTCACCTCATAATATACACCACATCGAAAAACCCTCCGACACGTGTCTTCTTATTTTTAGCCTACTTTCGATTTTTGCAAAAAATGAAAGTAGACTTATGAGATCAACACAGGGCGAAAAAAGTGTGTCTGTCTGTGTGTGTGTATGTGTGTGTGTGAGTCTGTGTGTGTGTGTGTATGTGTGTGTGTGAGTCTCTGTGTGTGTGTGTGTCTGTGTGTGTGAGTGTGTGTTCTCTGAATGTCTGTCCCCCCCTATCAATTCGAACACGGTGAATGCGAATTGAACGAAATTTGGTACAAAGGTAGCACTAGGAAAGGACACCTCAGTGTCATGTTTTATATCGCCGCCATCTTGACGGAAACGTAATGGCGGCCACACAAATGTTCAAAGCTTAAATCAAATTACGACTAACCTAATCATCCGATCTCTACCAAATTTTGCAACAGCATACCTTTATGGGGGGGAGCATCCTTTGACCAAACCAATAGGTCATCAGCGTAATAGTTTGCGGATGGCGGCCATCTTTGTGTGAAAATCGATTCCCCCTATTAATTCGAACACGGTGCAACCGAATGGAACGAAATTTGGCACAGAGGTAGTACTAACAAAAGGAACCTCAGTGTCATGTTTTATATCGCCGCCATCTTGACTGAAACGTAATGGCGGCTACACAAATGTTCAAAGCTCAAATCAAATTACGACTAACCTAATCATCCGATCTCTACCAAATTTTCCAACAACATACCTTGGTGGGGGGAGCATCCTTTGACCAAACTAATAGGTCATCAGCGTAATAGTTTGCGGATGGCGGCCATCTTTGTGTGAAAATCGATTCCCCCTATTAATTCGAACACGGTGCAACCGAATGGAACGAAATTTGGTACAGAGGTAGTACTAACAAAAGGCACCTCAGTGTCATGTTTTATATCGCCGCCATCTTGACGGAAACGTAATGGCGGCTACACAAATGTTCAAAGCTCAAATCAAATTACGGCTAACCTAATCATCCGATCTCTACCAAATTTTCCAACAACATACCTTGGTGGGGGGAGCATCCTTTGACCAAACTAATAGGTCATCAGCGTAATAGTTTGCGGATGGCGGCCATCTTTGTGTGAAAATCGATTCCCCCTATTAATTCGAACACGGTGCAACCGAATGGAACGAAATTTGGTACAGAGGTAGTACTAACAAAAGGCACCTCAGTGTCATGTTTTATATCGCCGCCATCTTGACGGAAACGTAATGGCGGCTACACAAATGTTCAAAGCTCAAATCAAATTACGACTAACCTAATCATCCGATCTCTACCAAATTTTCCAACAACATACCTTTATGGGGGGAGCATCCTTTGACCAAACTAATAGGTCATCAGCGTAATAGTTTGCGGATGGCGGCCATCTTTGTGTGAAAATGGATTCCCCCTATTAATTCCAACACGGTGCAACCGAATGGAACGAAATTTCGTACAGAGGTAGTGCTAACAAAAGGCACCTCAGTGTCATGTTTTATATCGCCGCCATCTTGACGGAAACGTAATGGCGGCCACACAAATGTTCAAAGCTTAAATAAAATTACGATTAACCTAATCATCCGATCTCTACCAAATTTTGCAACAACATACCCTTATGGAGGAAGCATCCTTTGACCAAATGAATAGGTCATTTGCCTAATAGTTTGCGGATGGCGGCCATCTTTGTGTGAAAATCAATTCCCCCTATTAATTCAAACACGGTGAAACCGAATGGAACGAAATTTGGTACAAAGGTAGCACTAGCAAAGGGCATTTTAGTGTCATGTTTTATATCGCCGCCATATTGACAGAAACGTAATGGCGGCCACACAAATGTTCAAAGCTTAAGTTAAATTATGACTAACATAACCATCCGATCTCTACCAAACTTTGCAACAACATACATTTATGGAGGGAGCATCCTTTGACCAATCTAATAGGTTATTAGCCTAATAGTTTGCGGATGGCGGCCATCTTTATGTCAAAATTGATTCCCCCTATTAATTCGAACAAGGTGGAACCGCATGGAACGAAATTTGGTACAGAGGTAGCACTAGCAAAGGGCACCTCAGTGTCATGTTTTATATCGCCGCCGTCTTGTCTGAAACGTAATGGCGGCCACACGAATGTTCAAAGCTTAAGTTAAATTACGACTAACATAACCATCTGATCTCTACCAAACTTTGCAACTACATACCATTATGGAGGGAGCATTTTTTGACCAATCTAATAGGTCATTAGCCTAATAGTTTGCGGATGGCGGCCATCTTTATATCAAAATTGAAACCCCCTATTAATTCGAACACGGTGGAACCGAATGAACGAAATTTGGTACAGAGGTAGCACTAGCAAAGGGCACCTCAGTGTCATGTTTTATATCACCGCTATCTTGACGGAAACGTAATCGCGGCCACCCAAATGTTAAAAGCTAAAATGTAATTACGACCGACCTAATAATCTAGTCCCTACCAAATTTTGCAACACCATATCTTTATGTGGGTAACATATTCTGACCAAACTGCAAGAACATCAGCCCAATAGTTTGCAGATGGTGGCCAAGTATGTGTGCAAATCGATTCCCCCTATCAATTCAAACACGGTGAAACCGAATTGAACGAAATTTGGTACAGAGGTAGCACTAGCAAAGGGCACCTCATATCCATGTTTAATACCCCTATAGCACGTTGTATTTCAACAAGCTACTACAACCAACATTCAATCATACTCCTTGAAAAGGACAAAGAGTTATTACAATACCCATGCATTTAGGAGAAAGTAGGCTATATGTTCTTTACTGAACATCTTGTTAATGATGAGTTTATATGCCGAGTATCACATCCCCCAATGAAACCAATCGGGAGATATTGCTATTCAATGAAATGCAGGTCTACCCCCTTTAGAACCTGAATATCCAAAAATCCTTTCTTAGCGGGCGTTTTCGGCCCTTGAGGAAGCTGCATACCAAATTTCATTCCAATCCGTTCAGTGGTTTCTGAGATTTCGTGACGAATGAATGAGTGAGTGAGTGAGTCAGTCAGTGAGTGAGTGGTATTTGAGCTTTATATAGTAGATAAATAAATAGGCCAACGGGATATTAAAATAAGTTTAAACCATTTAAGACCCATTATACACTTACATATACACACTACATCATACAACCTACGACTGGGCATAATGAATTATTCAAATTAAACTGATATTAATATTCAAGACTTAAATTCCTTCCTAATAAATCATAAACATTCCTGTTCTAAAGCTGAAGTCGAAAAATCAGCAGTTGCAAAACATTTGTTGGAAAATGATGGCCACAATAAAAATTGGAAAAGTGTCAACATATTGGAAAGTATAATTTAAAACATAAAATTATACGAAATTGGCTTAAAAATCATAAGTAGTAAATGTCTGTTTAGTCTATTAATTTTACGCCCCACAATATGGTGCGCCCCTTACCCGGGGCCTATGGGGCATATTGGTAAATCCAGCCCTGCTTGTCACATACTCTTTCCTCTTCACACAAATACTGAAGGTGTGTTCTCTTTTCCTAAGTTTTCTACAATTTGTAGCCTATACAGTGCCTACGAAAAGTTTAAGACCACTAGCTTATTTTCAACAAAAGCTTCCTGGTCTTATATTTTTGATTCATTTTTGCCAAATATTTTATTAAAATACTTTGATCTAATAGACATCCACCTGTACCAAGAACATTGTAATATGTCTTTCAGTTTTTGAGTTTCAATTTTTTAACACAAGTGGAGTATCGAAGAAAAACGCAATTTTCAACCACATATTAATTTGTGGACAGTAAACCAATGGGGTTACCTTATTGATTATTTTTTATAAGTATTGTAGATTGTATACCAACGTTTTGGTAAATGAAAAAAAATATTGCCATTTGATAGTGATGTTTGTACTTTTTGTAAAAGGTAACGAATTGAAACTAAGACTGATCAGCGTTCACTGGTTAATAGCTTCTATGAGGATTGACTTAGCGGACCCAAACTTTCGCCAGGAACAGCACAGCATGTTGTCAACAGATGAAGAGACAGTTCCAAGGTCAACACTCGGAGTACCTGGAATGAGTTTCCCTCGTCTATTCTGAGAAGCCAGATATACAAAAATCACTACCAAATGGCAAGAAAATTTTGGGATTATATTTTTATTTACCAAAACGTTTGTATACATTCTACGATACTTACAAAAATAATTAATAAGGTAACCCCATTGGATTAGTGTCCACAAACTAATTTGTTGTTGAAAATTGCGTTTTTCTTCGATACTCCACTTGTATTAAAAAATTGTAACTCAAAAACTGAAAGGCATCTTACAATGTTCTTGGTACTGGTGGATGTCTATTAGATCAAAGTATTTTCATAAAATGTTTGGCAAAATTTGAATCAAACATATAAGACCAGGAAGCTTTTGTTGAAAATAAACTAGTGGTCTTAAACTTTTGGTAGGCACTGTAAGTTTTGTTTGATTTAAAATTCTGAAATAAACAGTTTATAATCTATCTAGGCTATAAACATGAAAATGAAAATCCACAGCCTGCTTCCAGTCTCCGACCGGGTCAGGAATGGAATGAATGAAGCCCCCATCTAGCGGCGAGGATATGGACTGTGCCGACTGCCGAGGCCTGACGCACTCCTCTGGGGCAATGATTAAATGAATGACAGAAGAAATGAAATGATAGTGGAGAGTGTTGCTGGAATGAAATTTTGACAGGGAAAACCGGAGTACCCGGAGAAAAACCTGTCTGCCTCCGTTTTGTCCAGCACAGATCTCACATGGAATGACCGGGATTTGAACCACGGACCCAGCGGTGAGAGGCCGGCGTGCTGCCGCCTAAGCCACGGAGGCTTATGCTTTAAACATGTGTTGTTCTTTTTTTTCGGCCCATCAAGATTAATTTGTATTGCATCTGGCCCTGCCCCTAAAACTTTTGCTCATGTCTGCCTTACACCAAGTCGGTATGGGTTCGATCCCTGGTTAATATATGTGAGATTTTCGAAGTGCATATCACGTCTTGAGGTTCAGATTCCAAGGAAAATGGAGGTCCTATGGCCCACGATTATGTGACAGTCATGAAAGACAACAAGCTTTAAATAGTAGCGTTTAACATTCTTGGCAGTCGCCCTCGAGATCCGGGTTCAATTTTCGGCTCTGCTAAGATATTTAATTCTGGTCTGAGGGCTTGGGTAGATTATAGGCTATGGAATAACCCACCCACCAAGGGAAGATGATTAAGAGAAGGAAGTAGATTTGGGATTTGGAAAAGAAGGATAGAAAAATAGGAGGAGAGTCCCACAAAATTAATAAGTTGAGGTTTAAATACGCTTTGGAGCAGTTGCCAATGGAAATTATCTCTCGGATACCTAAAGTAGGTACGAGCTTGGTCGGGGCTAACGGGAACCGCAGTTAGGACTTGGGCGGTTTTCAAGAGAGAGGCTTTAGTACATTTCCTCCCGAGCATGTATAAAAGTACTATGGGGAAGGGTGATGGTCTGGCAAGACTTAGAGGAACAAATTTACTGTATGTTTTCTCGAAGAAATTAGGTTTTACAAAGTGATTCAAAGAATGCCAATGATTTAACTCAAGCTTGGTGTTTTCAATTTCCAAAATTATGGAGTTCCTGTAAGGGCGACCAAGTGTCTCTAAGAAGGAATATGATAAAGAATTATGCCTTATTGGGTAATCTTGGTAAATGAACCAATGGTTGCATTGGACAATGGCTAAGCTTTTACTCGGCGAGGAGCCGGCTAAAAGTTTAGACAAAAAGAAACACTTATTTTTTGGAAAACTGACCATAAGTTTCCGGAGAGGGTCTCCACAAGCAGGTAGTTGGCTTAGCGAACTTTACTTGCCTTACTGGACAATTAGAATTAGCTATTAACGCTAAGAAGAACTTTAGTAAGGTGAAAATTAAGAGTTCTTGCTCAAATGCAACAAATAGTGAAAGCCCTATTAAAGATTTTAATGTCATTGAGTGAGGAGAGTCAAGGAAGACAGGATTTTTCCTAAACTTTATATTCGCAAATGAAAAAGCGAAGGGAAAAGATTTGTTTATTTTACAATTAGAAAAAGTTTGATGAAATTAACAATTATACAATATAATTTTAATTAACATAGTTCATTTGAACTTTTTAACAAATAGGGTCGCAGACCTCTCAACATTAAACGGTTGCTCCAGGCAACTGACAATTTACAAGGTTTCAAACCTTACATGTTTCTAAAATTTTCATAAGAGTTAAACCAATAAACAATGAAATAATTAAAGCTTGAACGTGAATTAGAGTACAAAAAGTGTACCTTAAGAAATTCTTGAGAGAATGTTCTAGAGAAAATAACAACTTTGAAAATGACGATAACAACAACGTGAAAATAAGATAGAAGTTCCTACAACTTCTTATATTTATACAGAGTTAATATAGGAGAATTACACAAAGAGGACAGGTCACTTATTGTGAAACCTGAAGAAAGTGAAAAGGAAGTTTCTAGACTTCCTATGTTTAATTAGGAATCACGAGAAAAATGGGGCAGTTTCCATTTCGTGAAACCTGAACATGACTCGCTCAAGAGTTTAGAGAATTGTTTTCCCTGATTTTGAAGGGAGGAACAATGTAAGTTTGAAACGTGTGTTAGACACGTATCACAAAGATTATACAGAGATACTTAATGATAAACCAACAAAAATGGAAGGGCACTTCCTAGAATGACACCTTATTGAAACCGACTTAGATTAAAAGTTTATTGCAGATTGTTAGTGAAAGGTTTAGGAAAGAGAAATGGGAATTAAGGAAAATGTTCATGGCCTTATTTAATATAACCGGACAATCGCGACGCGGTAGAAACGTGGAGAAAGCACTGTTTATCACTGTAGTCTATGAAGATGGATTCAAAGTTCACTATAGAAACACTAAAGTTCATGAAAAAGAAAGTTATTGCAATTATGGAAAGAACTGATTGCACTATATAGATGAGAGTCTATTTCTTGAAAAAGTTGTAATTTACAATTAAATGCGCCATAGAATTTTCCAGAGGTTCCAGCGGTGGAAGAAAGTTAGCTATTGCAAAAATTTATAAGGAAGATTCCTCATTTTAACTAGCATTTTCACAGTGCGTGAACAATACTTGACGACAAGACTCGCAGATAGAGAACAAGGTCTAGAAGGTTCCAGAACGACCTTAGCAGAAAATGGGGTTGAGAAAATCCAACGGAGGAAATAGTTTTATAATTATAGGCAGTGGGTATTAGATAATATCCCACGTAGCGAGAGGATTTCTCGTTTGAATCGCTTAAGAAAAGCTCTTTTGTTTTAGTAAGGTTGGCTTATACAAGCAAAAAGCTCAACATTGCAAATCTCACGAAGAATGATCATTGCCCCAAAGTAAATCATTTCACACTGCCTATAAATTATAATTAAGAACACTTGGAAGTTAAAACCATGAAGAGAGGTTAAAACTTTTTAAAAATGGTACTTATCTTGATTTCATGTTGAAGTCGGATTTCTCACTGATGCTTAGAGTTCCAACATGGCGTAAAAGAGGGTGAGCCTCTTGGTTTGAGGAGGCAAGCTCGAGCGGAGCTTTGACTGGACGAGTCAACTGCAGACGGAGAAGTGAGAGCAGCTCAGCGGAGCACGGAGAGACCACGGAAGGGGAAAGAGTGGGGTTAGGAAACAAAAGGTATACATATCAGCATAACCAACTTAGCAAAAAATAATTTTCTTCTTGATGGATGGTCTTCTAAGAGTTGATAGTAGGCGATATTAGCGCAGCATGGTGAGTGAAACAGTAGACGTAGTCCTCTTGCTCAAGGAGAAAATAGCTGACGATAGTAACGAGATCTGGTGGCCAGATGGATATGTAAGTCCTCTTGCACGATGAGGAATTGAGCAGCTTCAGAGGTTCGCTACTAGATGACGCTAGGTGGGTCACAGAAGTTATATATCTGAAACATACTTATGAAGACATAAGAGATATGCCCAACAAGGAGAAAACAGATGATCACTGTTGGTGGTTGACAAAGAGGAAGGAAGAAATGAACATGCAAAGAGCAATAAAATTATATCTCAGGTACCGTGTATTCAAAGAATACACCATACTGGGGGGAAACACCAACAGAGAGCAAATAAACAGTTACACATTTATTGGAAGCGGAGCGATCAAAGACAGTGGTCTTGTGATCGGTCCATTTGTGGTCAAGATTCTGGCCACCCTGACTCTCCCATCTCTTCCAGGGTAACATTCGGTCACCCTACCAGAAATCCATACTAGGGGGGGTGAAACATCCCTAACCAAGACCAAGTCCCCCACTTTAATGTCGGGACTGGAAAGAAACCACTTCTGCCTCCGTTGCAAGGAAGTTAAATATTCCAAGTTCCATCTCTTCCAAAAAGAATTACGGAGGGCTTCAAGTTTACGCCAAACAATAGGTAAATTAAAATCCCTGCAAGAATTAGGAAGAGGAGGAGGGGCAGAAAGAGAAGTGCCGATAAGGAAGTGACCAGGGGTGAGTGGAAGTAGGTCATCAGGATCATTGGAAAGCGGAGTTAAAGGGCGAGAGTTAACAAACCTTCAATCAGAACAGACAGAGAATTGAATTCTTCGTAAGTCAGAATTCGATTACCTAAGATTTTTCTTAAATGACGTTTAGTGAGCTTTACGCAAGATTCCCACCTACCACCATGATGCGGAGCGTAAGGAGGTATGAAGCGCCATTTGAAACCTTTTGAATAAGAAAAATTAGAGATTTGTTCCATGGCAGGAGAGGAAGTAAGAGCTTTCTTCCACAGGGAAGCTGCTCCCTGAAAGGTGGAAGCGTTATCAGAGAACATCTCAGCAGGAACACCACGCCTAGCGGTGAAACGAGAGACAGCTGATAAAAAATAAGAAGTAGAAGCATTCGTTACTAGTTCCAAGTGGATTGCGCCGGTAACCATGCAAACAAAGAGAGAAACATAAAGCTTACCAAACAATTTGCGTTTAGCTTCAGGAGAGTTTCGTTGATATTGGAACGGACCCATATAGTCCACGCCAGTTAAAGCAAATGGGCGTACAGGAGAAGAACGAAAAGAAGGCAGATCGCTCATTAATTGAGTGTTGATTTTAGGTTTCGCTTTGAAACAAGGAATGCACTTATGAATTGCAGAAGAAACTTCATGAATTCCATTTATAATCCAGTACTTTTCTCTTAAGAGGCAGAGCAGAGTACGTGTACCAACATGAAGATTACGGTAATGAAAGTCACGTATAATTAAAGAAGTAACGTGATGTTTGGAAGGCAAAATAACGGGATGCTTTTTGTCCTCAGAGAGTAAAGATTGCGAGAGCCTTCCACCTACCCTAAGTAATCCATGGTCATCAAGGAACGGGGCTAAAGCACGAAGACGGCTGGATTTGGAAAGATCTCTTCTAGAAGAAAGCAATGACAATTCAGAAGAAAAGGCTTCTTGCTGTGTCAGTTGTAAAATCTTAATGGTAGCGAGATTCAATTCATGATTGGTAAGGTGTGGTTTAGGGAGAAGAGGTTGGTCAACCACAAGATATTTCCATCTAAGGAGATAGGCAACAATCCGTAGTAATTTATGGATGGAAGAATAGCGTGACAACAAAGGATGAGATGCGTTGGAAACAAGACACGAAGCTATGGATAGAGGTACTTTAGCGTCAGGCAAGTCGGAATTTGTAGCTGGGGGTTTAGAAGGCCATGAGGAAGATTCGTCGATTAGCCACGAGGGCCCATGCCAGTACAATTGGGAAGCTGCCAATTGAGAGGGTAAACAACCACGAGAGATGATATCAGCTGGATTATCCGCACTGGGAACATGCCTCCATTGACATCCAGAAGAAAGAGTTTGAATTTTGGAAACCCTGTTTGCGACAAAAGTTTGCCAATGAGAGGGATTTTTGGCGATCCAAGAAAGGGCGATCATAGAATCGCTCCAGAGATAGATTTGCGAGAATTCGACCTTTAATACTTCCCGTAATTTCTTGACAAGTTCTGCAGCCATTAGTGCAGCGCACAGTTCGAGCCTAGGTAAAGTGATAGTTTTAAGAGGAGCGACCTTCGATTTGGCACAAACAAGGTTAGAAACTGGAGATCCATAGAGTGAATCGTGATAAACTAAATATGCACAGCAACCATAAGCTTTTTCGGAACTGTCCGCGAACACGTGAAGGAAAAAAGATGCATTAGAATGAGAGCTAATTAAATTCCTGGGAATTTCAATAAGGGAAAGATCCAGCAAATTGCTGCGAAACGAGAGCCAACGATTCAGAAAAGAAAGAGGGACAGCGTCATCCCATTCACATTTAAGCGACCACAGCTCTTGCATGAAAAGTTTGGCTATAACGATAACTGGGGCAAGGAATTGAAGCGGATCAAAAATTTTTGCAATTTCAGAGAGGATTTGTCTTTTAGTATTAGGAAGCTCTTCTGCGAGCGTAACTTTATAGATAAGAGTGTCAGTGCTAGTGCACCAGTGAACTCCTAGAGTTTTTATAGATTCGGAGTTTCCACAAATTTCGACAGAGGAAGGATCTACGTCTTCAATGGGAAACTGAGCGAGAAACTCAGGGGAGTTGGAGTTCCACTTATGAAGTGGGAAACCTCCATTCCTTAGTAATGCTTGAAGTTCTAAAGATACAAAAGAAGCTTCCTCCAAAGAGGGGAAGGATTGCAAATAATCGTCAACATAGAATGACGTAGTTAGTGCTTCAGAGGCTTTGGGGTTAAATAAATGACCATCTTGTGAGGCAAGCAAGTGTAGGGATCGGATAGCAAGGAAAGCAGAGGGTTTTAAGCCATAAGTAACCGTTTTCAAGCGAAATACCTTAATGGGCTTATTGATTTCATCACGCCACAAGATTCTTTGAAGATCTCGTTGTTCTGGTTGAATTAACACTTGACGGTACATCTGTTTTATGTCGGCTATGACAGCTATGGGAAATAATCGAAAATTTAAGAGTATAGCAGATAAATCTGATTGAATAGCAGGACCAGAATAAAGAGTGTCATTAAGGCTGTTGCCATTAACGTCGGGTGATGAACCATTGAAAACAACTCGAATTTTATCTTTTACAAAGGGGTTTTTCCACACAGGATGATGATTTAAATAAACCGTTTCGATTGGGGGGTGCAATTCATCATCGGATTTGTTAACAACCTCCATATGATCTAAGCTTTCATACTCGTCCATGAACTCAGTGTACTGCTTTTTGACGAGGGGTTCCTTTTTGAATTTGCTCTCGATAGCAAAGAGAGCTTTTCGAGCTTTAGGCTGAGAGTTAATAAGTTTGGGGGGATTGTGTAATCTTGGCATTTGAACAATGAACCGGCCATCAGAAGAACGAATGGTCGTGTTCAAAAAAAGTTGCTCACAAAATTCATTTTCTGAAGAAGTTACATTAGGAGAATCAACATTTTCAAGCCTCCAAAACTGTTCCAGATCAGTATTGGAGAAGTAACATTGCGATGCGGGTTGAGGTGAATAATGGGGAAGTTGCCCTGTGACAATCCATCCAAAATTAGTGTCTCTGGCGACCACGTTTGAGGATAGCTTGCGAACCTGTTTCCGAAGGCAGTTCCAAAAGACATTGGCACTAAAGAGAATGTCAATGGGATTTTGTGTGTTAAACGAAGGATCGGCTAACCTTAAATGTGAGGGAATGTTTAACCCCGAAATATCAACCGAGTGACTAGGAGTGTCTTCTCCAATGCTATTAAGAATTAGACAATTAAGTTTAAGAAAGTTGTTTCTATGACAAGTATCTCTTATAGATAGCTTTGAGAATTGTAAAGCTTGCGATTTTGAGCTGTTGATGCCCGACACATTGATAGAAGTGGGGTTTACGGGTAGGCCTAGTTTTCTAATCAGGGAATTAGATACAAAATCATGAGTTGCCGCTGAGTCTAGAAGACCGCGTGCACGGACCCAGTTGCCAAAGTTATCCTGAACGTCAATTTGAACAGTAGACAACAATATTTGAGCACTGCGAATGGACTTAGCATTTTGAATGTATGATGAAGCATTAGAACTGTTAACACTATCATTTTTCGGCGAAGTAGATGCTGTCGATGACCTTGCCTGATCATGACGATGTAGCAGAGTATGATGAGCCTTTTCACAATGGTAGCAAAGTCTTGTGGATTTACAGTTAGAAGCAGAATGCGTGGGCGCTAGGCAGTTGAAACAATGTTTGTTTTGAGCGACTAATTTTCGTCTGTCATCGACTGACATTTCTTTAAAGGATTTGCAGAGGTATAGGGCATGGGGATCTTTACAAAGTATGCACTTTACCGGTTCGTTTAAACTTTTGCGAGGTTCACCTTGCGTGTTTAAAACAATAGAGCTAGCAACACGACGTTCACTAGACCTAGTTGGGTAACCAGTAGTGTTTGATTTGAATTTAGATAAGCTGGACCCTGGTTTTTGGGTATTAGACGCTGAGCGTTCGCTTTTGGGTTTGATGGACATTAATTCGAATTTGGAACTAGGAGATGAAGGTTCGCTCTGATTAGCTAGCGCTGTTAAAAGTTGGCATCTAGCGTTTATGAAAGTGACTAAATGCTCGTATGAGTAGTCGTCTTCCTTTGAAAGTTCAATTTCCCAAGCTTTGAGGGTAGCAGCATCAACTTTAGAAACTACTAAATGTATTAGGAAAGTATCCCAATGTTCGGTAGGCTGCTCTAATTGGGACAAAGCTTTAACGTGGAGTTGGGTAGTGTCAATTAAAGTACGCAAACTAGTGACGTCATTGTGCTGTGACGCAGGTAGGTTAAATAGAGCCTTAATATGGCGTTGAATACGTAAACGTGAATTTCCATATCTTTCTTTTAATAAGTTAAAGGCAATGGGGTAATTTTCGGCACGCAGAGGAAGTGCTTCAACTAACTGCAAAGCTTGACCTCGAAGGATAGATCTCAAGTAATGAAACTTGTAAATGACTTGAATGTCTTCATTGTCATGAACAAGGGAGCAAAATAATTCATAGAAAGAATCCCAAGTGGATTCATCTCCAGAAAAATGGGGTAAATCAATTTTCGGTAAAGTAGGTTTGGGCTTGTGAGTGCTCTCACGGAAAGAAGTTTGGGGTTCGTGAAGGGAACCAAGGACAGAAGCGTCCTTTTTCTGCTCCTCTTCAAGTTGGCGTATTATTCTGAAAGCAGAACCTATGCCTTCGTAATATAAGTTCTCTACTTCGACACGATCTTCTGTTTGATTGAGCATGCAAGTTTCAATTTCAGTTTGAATGTTACAGTAGTTTTCATAAGAACGTTCAAAATCCTTTACACGATGTTTCAACAAATCTAATTGCGCGTCTGAGGGATCTAATTCTTTTATGTACCTTCTGAATCGGGTAATTTGCCCTTTATAGGATGCTCGTTTAGAAGTAAGTTTTTCATCCTTATCCTTATCAGTGGGAGCCATATTAAAGAAGATGAATGAAAATGTAACTCACGAAACTGTGGAACCTTGGAAATGCTGTCAAGCTGGCAGCAGCGAATGAGTAGAAAGAATGGGACACACCATAGGAGACAGGAGCGGCCTCTTTCCCGTTCACAGGCTTTGCACGATGTTGTTGTAGCTGAAATATTCAACACAGATATTAGAAATATGCAAAGTATTGCCAAATGACACCTTTTTAAAGAGAGAAAAGAAAAAATGGGCTCTCCCGGGTTTCGGCACCAAATTTTGGGTAGATTATAGGCTATGGAATAACCCACCCACCAAGGGAAGATGATTAAGAGAAGGAAGTAGATTTGGGATTTGGAAAAGAAGGATAGAAAAATAGGAGGAGAGTCCCACAAAATTAATAAGTTGAGGTTTAAATACGCTTTGGAGCAGTTGCCAATGGAAATTATCTCTCGGATACCTAAAGTAGGTACGAGCTTGGTCGGGGCTAACGGGAACCGCAGTTAGGACTTGGGCGGTGTTCAAGAGAGAGGCTTTAGTACATTTCCTCCCGAGCATGTATAAAAGTACTATGGGGAAGGGTGATGGTCTGGCAAGACTTAGAGGAACAAATTTACTGTATGTTTTCTCGAAGAAATTAGGTTTTACAAAGTGATTCAAAGAATGCCAATGATTTAACTCAAGCTTGGTGTTTTCAATTTCCAAAATTATGGAGTTCCTGTAAGGGCGACCAAGTGTCTCTAAGAAGGAATATGATAAAGAATTATGCCTTATTGGGTAATCTTGGTAAATGAACCAATGGTTGCATTGGACAATGGCTAAGCTTTTACTCGGCGAGGAGCCGGCTAAAAGTTTAGACAAAAAGAAACACTTATTTTTTGGAAAACTGACCATAAGTTTCCGGAGAGGGTCTCCACAAGCAGGTAGTTGGCTTAGCGAACTTTACTTGCCTTACTGGACAATTAGAATTAGCTATTAACGCTAAGAAGAACTTTAGTAAGGTGAAAATTAAGAGTTCTTGCTCAAATGCAACAAATAGTGAAAGCCCTATTAAAGATTTTAATGTCATTGAGTGAGGAGAGTCAAGGAAGACAGGATTTTTCCTAAACTTTATATTCGCAAATGAAAAAGCGAAGGGAAAAGATTTGTTTATTTTACAATTAGAAAAAGTTTGATGAAATTAACAATTATACAATATAATTTTAATTAACATAGTTCATTTGAACTTTTTAACAAATAGGGTCGCAGACCTCTCAACATTAAACGGTTGCTCCAGGCAACTGACAATTTACAAGGTTTCAAACCTTACATGTTTCTAAAATTTTCATAAGAGTTAAACCAATAAACAATGAAATAATTAAAGCTTGAACGTGAATTAGAGTACAAAAAGTGTACCTTAAGAAATTCTTGAGAGAATGTTCTAGAGAAAATAACAACTTTGAAAATGACGATAACAACAACGTGAAAATAAGATAGAAGTTCCTACAACTTCTTATATTTATACAGAGTTAATATAGGAGAATTACACAAAGAGGACAGGTCACTTATTGTGAAACCTGAAGAAAGTGAAAAGGAAGTTTCTAGACTTCCTATGTTTAATTAGGAATCACGAGAAAAATGGGGCAGTTTCCATTTCGTGAAACCTGAACATGACTCGCTCAAGAGTTTAGAGAATTGTTTTCCCTGATTTTGAAGGGAGGAACAATGTAAGTTTGAAACGTGTGTTAGACACGTATCACAAAGATTATACAGAGATACTTAATGATAAACCAACAAAAATGGAAGGGCACTTCTTAGAATGACACCTTAATGAAACCGACTTAGATTAAAAGTTTATTGCAGATTGTTAGTGAAAGGTTTAGGAAAGAGAAATGGGAATTAAGGAAAATGTTCATGGCCTTATTTAATATAACCGGACAATCGCGACGCGGTAGAAACGTGGAGAAAGCACTGTTTATCACTGTAGTCTATGAAGATGGATTCAAAGTTCACTATAGAAACACTAAAGTTCATGAAAAAGAAAGTTATTGCAATTATGGAAAGAACTGATTGCACTATATAGATGAGAGTCTATTTCTTGAAAAAGTTGCAATTTACAATTAAATGCGTCATAGAATTTTCCAGAGGTTCCAGCGGTGGAAGAAAGTTAGCTATTGCAAAAATTTATAAGGAAGATTCCTCATTTTAACTAGCATTTTCACAGTGCGTGAACAATACTTGACGACAAGACTCGCAGATAGAGAACAAGGTCTAGAAGGTTCCAGAACGACCTTAGCAGAAAATGGGGTTGAGAAAATCCAACGGAGGAAATAGTTTTATAATTATAGGCAGTGGGTATTAGATAATATCCCACGTAGCGAGAGGATTTCTCGTTTGAATCGCTTAAGAAAAGCTCTTTTGTTTTAGTAAGGTTGGCTTATACAAGCAAAAAGCTCAACATTGCAAATCTCACGAAGAATGATCATTGCCCCAAAGTAAATCATTTCACACTGCCTATAAATTATAATTAAGAACACTTGGAAGTTAAAACCATGAAGAGAGGTTAAAACTTTTTAAAAATGGTACTTATCTTGATTTCATGTTGAAGTCGGATTTCTCACTGATGCTTAGAGTTCCAACATGGCGTAAAAGAGGGTGAGCCTCTTGGTTTGAGGAGGCAAGCTCGAGCAGAGCTTTGACTGGACGAGTCAACTGCAGACGGAGAAGTGAGAGCAGCTCAGCGGAGCACGGAGAGACCACGGAAGGGGAAAGAGTGGGGTTAGGAAACAAAAGGTATACATATCAGCATAACCAACTTAGCAAAAAATAATTTTCTTCTTGATGGATGGTCTTCTAAGAGTTGATAGTAGGCGATATTAGCGCAGCATGGTGAGTGAAACAGTAGACGTAGTCCTCTTGCTCAAGGAGAAAATAGCTGACGATAGTAACGAGATCTGGTGGCCAGATGGATATGTAAGTCCTCTTGCACGATGAGGAATTGAGCAGCTTCAGAGGTTCGCTACTAGATGACGCTAGGTGGGTCACAGAAGTTATATATCTGAAACATACTTATGAAGACATAAGAGATATGCCCAACAAGGAGAAAACAGATGATCACTGTTGGTGGTTGACAAAGAGGAAGGAAGAAATGAACATGCAAAGAGCAATAAAATTATATCTCAGGTACCGTGTATTCAAAGAATACACCAGGGCTGTAACGGAGTTCATTCAGCCTCGTGACGCAAAAATAAGAAGAGGAGGGTTCGATTCCCAGCTCAGCCAACCTGAAAGAGGTTTTCTGTGGTTGCCCGCTTCTACCCAAGGCAAATACCGGGATAGTTCCCAATTTAAAGCCACGGCAACTCCCTTCCTAATCGTCACATGACAGCTATAACAATACCACAGGTTATCATAATATACTGACCGGCAAAGAATACCGATCACTTAAAAAATTCAACGTTACTTTCATTCAAATCATAAATATGAACGTTATAGGCCTAGGACAGTACATACAGTAGTTATAGCATGGAAGTAATGAAGGCTCGGTCACACAGGAGCGCGGACTGTCCGCGCACGCGGAGCGGTCTACCGCCGTGAACCATGTATTGTTAAATATTGCATCACCCTGGCCAAACCGAACGCGGCCTGCCGACGCGGCTCAGTCTTGTCCGCGGCGATCGGCGAACCAGTTGTGTTTTCTTACAAAGTTCGCGGCGGCCTGTAGAGGACAAAACAGAAAATATGGCAGAACAATGTTAATTTCACACCAGAACCCACAAGTATATTTTTTATTGAAAAATAAGTATGTGTGAAAAATAATTACTATGCTTTATTATTGCTTACCTTAAACAGATGGCTAGCCTTTTCTTCGCTCAAATGGGTCTCCTCCAGTTAGTGGTTTGGTTGGAAATGATTGGTTCTAGGAACATACTTAATGTCTCAAATTGTTCTCGAGACATTCGAAAATACATGAAGAACCTGTTTTCAAACGAGAACAGTTCCCGGCACAATCTTTGAAACTCTCCATATTCCTCTCTTTTCTCGTTAATTTCGTGAACCCATACTCTCTTTCGTCTCAATGCCAACAGAAGAAGCAATTCTTCTTCGTCAGAGGAACTGCTGGACATGTGGATTTATAATGTTAATTAAAATACCACGAGCAGAAAACATTGTAATGCACACTTGATCGCGAGTGCTTTCACACTGCTTCGCCTTGACTTGTCCGCATTCTATTTGACCACCCTAGTCCGCGGCGGACTGTGGTCTTTCAGTTCGCGCGGACAGTCCGCGCTTCTGTGTGACCGAACCTTAAGGTTAATGGTTTCCTGGATGCATTACCATTCTTCATGTCATTGTTTCACTTAACAATAGCGATTCTTTGACATGATACTGCTTCCCGCGGAAAGATGTACCCGCCAACGCTATTGTCAACAATTCAATGCTTTTTTTCTTTTTCTTTTTTGCCACTTGTTGGAACAGGAAAAGATCAATACAGCCAAATCCTCAGTTGTTCTTGTGCAATTCACAACCGAATATGCGCTTGAGGCCTGAATATGTTGCCGGGGCAGTGGCTCTGATTGAAAATGGTGGCGCGCACATCTTTCCGCGGGAAACAGCATCCTGTCAATGAATCGCTATTGTTAAGTGAAACAAGGACATGAAGAATGGTAATGCATCCAGGAAGACAATTAACCTTACTTCCATGCTATAAACAGTATGTACTATACTAGGCCTAAAGCGTTCATATGTATGATTAAATGAAATTAATGGCCTACGACTTAATATTGGGAAGACAGAGTATATGGAGTGTGGAGTACCAAGTGAAGGATCTATTCACATTGATGGCACTGAACTCCGAAAATCACCTGTATTCAAATACTTGGGTACGCTAATCTGTTCAGATGGCCAAACACTCCCAGATGTCCGAAACAGAGTCAACGCTGCATGGCTGAAATGGCGCCAAGTTACTGGAGTCCTTTTTGACCGGAATGTGCCACTATATCTGAAGTCGAAAATTTACAGAATCATCGTTCGACCAGTAGCACTGTATGGTACTGAATGCTGGCCAGTAACGAAGAGACATGAACAACAACTACATGTCATGGAGATGAAGATGATTCGCTGGATACAGGGACTTACTAGACTGGACCGCATCAGGAATGACAATGTTCGAGCTACATTTGGTGTGGCTCCAATCCATGAAAAAATGCGGGAGAGCCGTCTGCGTTGGTATGGCCATGTACTGAGTAGCAATCACTCTTCAGTCGCGAGAACTGCACTTGACATCAGTCCAGAAGGCCGACGACCACGAGGGCGACCGAGAAAGCGCTGGCTGGATACTATGCGGGAGGACACGCAACTAGTGAATGCCACAACTAGAGAAGCTCAAGATCGATCAGTATGGAAGAAAAAGTGCAGAAAAGCAGACCCTGCAATAAGGCGGGATTAATGCTAGGAAGATGATGATGAATGGTGAATATTTCAAGTGATCGTTTTTTGGTTGTTGTTGCCGGCCAGTGTACCTTCCATCCACACAACCCATGTATATGGAACTAAATGAGCACTATAAACAACAGCAACAACTAAATACAGATCTGTTCAAATTATTATTAGGCTCAAGCACTTGTTTTTATCAAATGTTCCTTAATGCTGCAGAGCATTAAATAAGCGGCTTTTGTGGCGTAGTTGGTAGCATGCTGTGCTTCTATGCCCAAGGTCACGGGTTCAAACCCGGTCGGGGGCCGATAACCTCGATGTTAGGCCCCTTAAAACAACAATTATCATCATCATCGAACCCGGTCAAAGTCGTCGGATTTTTTAAGAGCGTTAAAAATCCCTCAGTCTGCCTTCCTTTGGAGGGAAAGTAATGCTGGCGGTCCCATGTCATAGATTTATGGCATGAAAAAGAACCTTCCACTAACTACACTTGTGTGAAGCCAAAATTGTGTAGGTTAGAATTGATAACGCTCTATTAGTTCCAACGTTCGCCGCCAGGTGCTGACTGCGATGCCATCTAGTAGCCAAGTTCGCAAGCTAGGTGTCGTGGACGGTAGCATTTGGCAGCAAAAGTAGGAACTGCTTGAAATTACTGTATCCAGTCCTTACTTGAATTAAAAAAACAACAGATAACGCACACTAATACAGTCATCAAAATTAACACCGGTTATCAGACAAATTCTAAACACACCCAAAGTACACGGAGTAGCCTACATGACCTCGTTGTCGCAGCTCCTAAACTAAGAAACCATCCAACAAAGCGTTAAAAACTGCAAATTTATATGAAGAAATATCTTTGGATTTCCTCATTATCCAAACAAAATCCGATTTTACAGTGCACGCCGATAAATGATGGAAAGCTTCAACAATTCAATTATATTGTGCATTAACATTTCTAAATTAACGGTGAGAAATAGCTGCACTTAAGGGCCGATGACCTCGCTGTTCCGCTCCTTAAAACAACAATAACTAAGTACACTTCCCTAGCAACTCCCTATTACCAATATATTGCATCAACAATGACCATAACCTCAAACTTTCATTGTTGTCTTAAGCTGTTACTTTCAGTCACAGAGCAACACGTGTCTCTCTTTCAAAACAAGAGTTGCCAACTGTGTTAGGTTGTCAGCCCGAAGGCTGGTAGGATCCTCAAAAGTGCCTCTATCGGTTATGTGGGCAGAAACCCACAAAAAACAAAGGAAGCACTATAATGAGGCGTACTAAGCAAGGTGAAGAGTGAAGTAGTTTGCCATTACTTTCCTCACTGAGTCGGTACAGCAGTACCAACCCCACGAGTAGAACCTTTCACAGCATCCACAGACACTAGTTATTGTGCCATGAAGGTCATTACTTAGCACCTCTCATACCTCAGTAACTTCCATATAATCACATCCATGAATGAGACTGAGATTTCGGTGAAAAGCCACATTTTACTCTAGCCTGTGCCAAAAGACAAATACAAAAAATACTGCATCCATCAAGAGCTGGTGGATGAATCCATAAATCGAGTGGGAACTTTTATTGCGCATTATACTAATAATCTGACTAGGAAATTTCATTTCATGAACAGTCATCTGAGGATTTGAATGAGTTTTTGAATGGTATGGACTCCGTCTTACGGAAAGAATTCATGATGAAAATTAATAAATGTAAAACAAAAATACTGGAATGCAGCCGAAATAAATCAGAAACCTCTATGGAGATCAAATTGGCAGGTGAAAAGGTGAAGGAAGTAGGAGACTTCTGTTACTTAGGAAGCAGAATAACCAGTGATGGACGAAGCAAAGAGGATATAAAAAGTAGGTTGGCTCAGGCAAAGAAAGCATTTCTACAAAAAAGGAATCTGTTGACATCGAATATAGATTTAGGTATTAGGAAGTCATTTTTGAAAGCCTTTGTCTCGAGCGTGGCGCTCTATGGAAGTGAAACTTGGACTATTGGTGCAGCAGAAAAGAGGAGAATTGAAGCATTTGAAATGTGGTGTTACAGGAGAATAATGAAGATCAGGTGGGTAGATAGAGTTACAAACAAAGAGGTATTAAGACGAGTGGGAGAGGAGAGATGTGTCTGGCGACTGCTAATGAAGAGAAGAGATAGGTTGGTAGGACACATACTAAGACACCCAGGAATAGCAAGCTTAGTTACGGAGGGAAGGGTCGAGGACAAGAACTGTAGGGGTAGACCAAGGTTAGAATATGTTAAACAGATTGCCTCGGATGTAGGGTGTGGTAGCTATGTAGAGATGAAACGATTAGCTCAGGAGAGGGAGGCATGGAAAGCTGCATCAAACCAGTCAAGACTGAAGACTCAAACAACAACAACAACAACAACATCTTGAAATATACAGTATTTAAAATGGTGGACATTTGTGTGTTGAGTCTAACAATAATTTGAACAGACCTGTAATATAAATTGTTTACAATTTATTTGTTGTGGTTTATTCATGTGGGTGCGATGGTGGTCATGTATTCCCATATATTCAAGTGTGTGTAAAATCTGTGTCACTATGATGGCTAGATAGTATGATATTTGTTATTGGTTCTAAGCTTGGTGCAGGAGCTGAATGTGCCATTAATTTTGGTAGTCTACCATCCCGGCATTTGCCTGGAACAAACGAGGGCAACTAAGGAAAACCACTTCTGGGTTGGCTGAGGTTGGAATCAAATCCCACCTATTCTCTCAGAACACAATTGAAGACCCCACGGACAGAACGAAGTAAGTCTAATTTTTTCGGAAATGTTTTATGGCGCATTCTGGTGGCCATCCATCGTCAATACAGATCAGTTGTAATTAATTTTAAATAAAGCGGAATATCACCGAAATACAGAGGGTTTTATTTTTAGTGGAAACGGAAAGAACGTCCCTTATCCTCTCACTTTCATAATTTAACTTTAGTTGTTATTTGATTTACATGTACTCTCTTTATAAGAAATACACACATCAAAAAAAGTTTTGCATCACCTCGGTTCCAAGAGTTCCGGAACCGTTAAATACAAAGGGAATAGAGATCAACACAAACAACATTTCAGCTCGTTTTATTGCTCATGAGACCCACACATTGCATGTTGTACCATCATACAGCTAGACTTTCAGCATTTGTGGTCCAGATTGCAGTACACACCACTACCTCTAATACCCAGTAGCACGTCCTCTTGCATTGATGCATGCCTGTATTCGCCGTGGCATACTATCCACAAGTTCATCAAGACACTGTTGGTCCAAATTGTCCCACTCCTCAACGACAATTCGGCGTAAATCTCTCAGAGTGGTTGGTGGGTCAAGACGTCCATAAACAGCCCTTTTCAACATATCCCAGGCATGTTCGATAGGGTTCATGTCTGGCGAACATGCTGGCCACTGTAGTCGAGCGATGTCGTTATCTTGAAGGAACGCATTCACAAGATGTGCACGATGAGGTCGAGAATTGTCGTCCATGAAGACAAATGCCTCTCCAATATTCTGCCGATATGGTTGCACTATGGGTCGGAGGATGTCATTCAGGTATCGTAAAGCCGTTTCGGAGCCTTCCATGACCACCAGTGGCGTACGTCGGCCCCACATAATGCCACCCCAAAACATCAGGGAACCACCACCTTGCTGCACTCGCTGGACAGTGTGTCTAAGACGTTCAGCCTGACCAGGGTGCCTCCAAACACGTCTCCGACGATTGTCTGGTTGAAGGCATATGCGACACTCATCGGTGAAGAGAACGTGATGCCAATTCCGTGGGGTCCATTCAGCATGTTGTTGGGCCCATCTGTACCGCGCTGCATGGTGTCGGGGTTGCAAAGCTGGACCTCGCCATGGACGTCGGGAGTGAAGTTGCGCATCATGCAGCCTATTGCGCACAGTTTGAGTTGAAACACGACGTCCTGTGGCTGAACGAAACGCATTATTCAACATGGTGGCATTGCTGTCAGGGTTCCTCCGAGCGGCAATCCGTAAGTAGCGGTCATCCACTACAGTAGTAGCCCTTGGGCGGCCTGAGCGAGGCCTGTCATCGACAGTTCCTGTATCTCTGTACCTCCTCCATGTCCGAACAACATCGCTTTGGTTCACTCTGAGACGCCTGGAAACTTCCCTTGTTGAGAGCCCTTCTTGACACAAAGTAACAATGCGGACGCGATCGAACTGCGGTATTGACCTTCTAGGCATGGTAGAACTACAGACAACATGAGCAGCGTACCTTCGTCCTGGTGGAATGACTGGAACTGATCGGCTGTCGTACCCCCTCCGTCTAATAGGCCCTGCTCATGCATGGTTGTTTACATCTTTGAGCAGTTTTAGTGACATCTATGAACAGTCAAAGGGACTGTATCTTGGATACAATATACACAGTCAACGTCTATATGCCGGAGATCTGGGAACCGAGGTGATGCAAAACTTTTTTTGATGTGTGTAAATTTGGCAAAAGAACAATATTGCTCGCCCTCAATTGGGGTGTTTTAAGTATATCTCTTTGGCGTTAAAAGTTTAAATTCGCTCTCCTGAAATATTTACAGAATGCGACTTACCCCGATTTTCCCGTGGAGTCTTCAATTACATTTCTTTGCAGAGCCGGGATTTGAACCTGTACCTTCACGGTTACAGCCAACAATGCTAGTCACTGCGCCTCGTGGTGGACCTTGACAGTTTGTTGTTGATGTTGTTGTTGTTGCTGTTAATAATTCATTTGAGGGCCCTTTGATATCTTGGCCATCAGCCACGTGTAGTTGGGTGTGTGATGAAAGTGTCTGATAACCTGTATTGCTGTGATGACTGTAGAATGAGGGACAGGTATTGAATAAGTACCACGGAACTTCAAGTAAGGTTTTCCTGGCATTTGCCTGGAGGGAGTGTGGATAAATCATGGGAAAAATACCAAACTCATGATAGCCATTGTCAGCGCCGGGATTCAAACCTACGATTTCCGGACTTGCTGTAGTTGCCTTCACGGGCGTGGTTCATTGCGCCGTGGGGTTTGAGAGTTCGTGCAGAGGACTCTAAAATGGATTTACAAAGGGACTTTGAAAAGGATACTGGGAAAATACAATGTATGCTCTTCAAAAAATTGTAAATAGCTTACAAACATTTACTCATCAGGGAACCCCATGGCGTTGTCATGTGCGTTAAATCACGCATCAGACCGCGAGGGCAGCTGGAGATCGGAGAATCGAACCCCAGTGCTAAGAGCGATATTCCTGAGTTGGTTTTCCCCCAGGTTTTTCCAAACTCCCCGCAGGCAAATTCCGACCGTGGACTAGGCTCGGCCACACAGAATGCGGTCTGTCGCGGCGGTCTGCGATATGGGGACGTCACATAGGACGCGATACCTTTGTGTGAGCGGTCCAGTCTGGTCGCTTCCTTCTAGAGAATATGTGGTGTGTTTTCATATTAACGAGTGTTTTATATTATTATTTAGCATGAGCTCGGTCGAAGAACAACCCCTTCTCCTATTTGCTTTGCAAAACACAAAGAAGAAGGAAGAAGGAAGATTGTAGTTTTACGTGACCGTGAATCTTGTGATTATGAGCCACGGGGCACACACACACACAAAGAAGAAAAGACAATGTTGGGTGCATGACATCAATAAGGGGAGAGAGCAATTAGGAGAATACCACCGCTTATGTATCGAACTGGAGTCACATAAAGATAGGTTTTTCGATTATTTTCGTATGTCGCGAGAATGTTTCGAGGAATTGCACGATTCCATGCTTCAGCCTTCTTTAAAACATTTTTATAATGTTCTTGTGAACTGTCGAACAAATATGTGTATTTACGCACAGTTTCAACAAATACTTCAGTTTGGTCACTCATCACAATCGAAGGCGGCACGGCGGTCAGGCGGGCAATCTGTACATTTGTACAACCGGATCGCTCGTCGTCGCGACAAAGACCAGTGGGTGACGGTAGACCGCATTCTGTGTGCCAGGGTTGATGCAACTTTGGGAAATACAACTGTACCGCCTGGGTCAGATATCGCTTCTCGCCGCGACAGACCGCTTTCTGTGTGATCGAGCTCTTAGTTGGCCGTTCCTTCTTCACCGGTACAGTGGTGTCTCCACGCACAGTGAGACTTCATACCTTTGTGAACAAAACCCACCCACTGCATGGATATAATCCTCCTCAGCAACGACTGAGGTCCCTAAAGAGCTTCCTGAGGACATCTGAGATGCTTACCGTCTCACTGGAGAAAGCAAGGCTGGATTTATGGAAGAAGACGACCCCTCACCCCTGCGGTTGGATGCCATTAGTTGAAGAACTACCACCCGGACACAACGAAAGCTGGTTGGTGTGGAAGTCCCTGCTGAACAGGTTGCGATCAGGAGTTGGAAGATACCGAGACAATCTGAGGAGATGGGGCCTCAGTATATGTGACACGTCTTGCGAATGTGGACAAGAACAAACCACAAGACACATGCTTCATTGCCCTCTGTGTCCTTCATCTTGTGCAGAGGAAGATCTCCTGTTAGCCACTCCGAGCGCCTTGGATGTATTGAGCACATGCTATACAGGGCGTAACAAAAATGTGCGGCACAAAATCCAGGACACATTCCTCACACGTAGACGAAGAAATTATGTTATATGAACATGGGTCCGGAAACATTTTGTTTCTATGTTATAACTCATTGTTTCCAACTGCTTAATCATGGGAAACACACAAGAACAGAACGTACCAGCATACCACATGCAACTCTTGATCACAGGAGATGATCAATATGCCCTCCGTGCGCATTGATACATGCATTAACCCACCGTCGGTCGTAGTGAATCTCGGATGCGCTGATGCATCCCTGGAGGTTTACGTAAGGTTTCTCAGTCTACCATAATACGGGCACGAAGACTCTGAACATCTTGTACTGGGGTTCAATACACAAGAGCTTTCAAATGCCCTCACAAATAAAAGTCCAGTGATTTTAGGTCCGGAGAGCGTGGAGGCCAGGCAATTGGTCCACCTCTACCTATCCATCTAAAATGAGGAGGTGCTCCAAGGCGCATGAAGTACATGTCTTGTCGCACAGCGAAAGGCACATCTGCTAAGTCACATGGCAACAGGGCCATGTAAACCAAAAACTGGCGGTGCACCTACGTTAATGGCCACGTTACCAGCCATAACCAAGAGTGCATGTTCCCCAATATTCTAACGTTCTGTTCTTGTGTTTTTCCCATGCTTAATGAGTTGGAAACAATGAGGTGTAACATGGAAACAAAGCGTTTACGGACCCATGTTCATATAACAAAATTTCTTCGTCTACGTGTGAGGAATGTGTCCAGAATTTTGTGCCATACATTTCTGTTACGCCCTGTATAGACAATTTTACCCTTATAGCCTATGTATAGCAACTGTAAATTTGTATGTTTCCGACAAGAGAAATAAAATAAAATAAATGCAAATAAAGTGCGGAATGTGTCCTCGGCAGCGCATGTGAATTCAGTAGTCTCAGTGTTCTACTCGGACTTTAAGAAGAATTCTCATGTGCTTACGACCGGTCAAGAATGGCCGGCCCATCTATACCTTGTTTCAAATCCCGAGGCATATTTCCCCGTCTCCAACCGTCATGGTAAGAGGCACACACAGTACTGGAGTTGTTCAGGATTGCTTCTTGTGGGGGCAGTGTGTTGCCAAACCACACGTCAGTGGCGCTGGATTAGAGACTAGACGCCAGCTAAGCACGCCAGCGACTATATGGACAACTAATCAACAGCTCTGCTCTATCTAGTAGCCAATCTGGTTTTGTAGTCCCATTTTCCCTTTGTTGTTATGTCTGCCAATCCCGTGGTGTTGGGGTAGAGCGGCTGCCTCTCACCCGGAGGCCCCAGGTTCGATCCCCGGCTCCGTCAGGGATTTTAGAAACTGACGTGAGGGTTGTAACGGGGTGCACTCAGCCTCGTGAGGACAATTGAGTAGCTATCTGACAGTGAGGCAGCGCCCCAGTCACGAAAACCAAGATTAACGGCCGAGGTGACACGATGCGCTGACCACGTGTCATCCCAATATCTGCAGGCCAATTGGCTGGGCAGCAGTCGCTTCGTAGGCCTAGGCCCTTCATGGGCTGTAGTGCCACGGGGTTATTGTTGTTACGTAGCCTAGGTATTATTCTGAGAGTTTTATGTCGTCGTCGTTCTGGCTCCTGGTCAGATTAGGTTAATAACAAGTAGTTCCGTGAAGAACTATGCAGCCTATTTTCATATATCCTACTTATGTTAATTGCCGCTATCTACATACAAAATTTCAGTATGATTGCTGTAATAGATTCGTAGATATTGAGAAACGACTAAATATTTCGGATGGTCGCCATGTTCGATTTTATATACGTAGGTCCTAGAGTTAGGCTATGTACTGTTACATGAAGATTATTGTGTACGTGTAGCATTCAAACTTCAATCACATGACTAGGACCCAAGAAGTAACAAGGAGATTTTAAAATTTCACACAGCTGCCATATTGTGGTTATGGAAGCAATTGAAATACATTAGATGCCAGTGGATTAACATTCGTATAAGGATTTACTGTACCAAGTTTCACTGCACTCGGATGGTTAAATTGCGAGAAACGTCCATGTGAATATTTCTACTTCGCGTCGCCGCCATGTTGGATATGTGATCACCAGGTTATTTAAACTCATATAGCCTAGGTGAATTTAAGTTCATAGCTGCTATGAACAAAAAAAATCCAGTTTGATTGCTATTATGGATTCATAGATATTCAGAGCCGTCTAAATATTTCGGATGGTCGCCATGTTGGATTGTTAAATGTATAGGCCATAGAGTCATGTACCATTAAAGAAAAATTATTTCGTATGTTCACTATTCAGACTTTCACTTCGGTCGCATGATTACGACACAAGAAATAAAAACTTTATTTTAAAATTCGCAAAGCCGCCATCTTGAGGTTATGTAAACAACTAAATTAGATACCAGTGTATTACAATGTGTATAAACATTTCCTGTACCAGATTTCATTGCGTTTGGAACATTAAATCGCGAGAAAGGTCTATTTAAAATTTTCAAATTCGCTTGGCCGCCATGTTCGTTTTATAGTTAACCGGTTTTTGAAAGTCTTGTAGATGAGCTTCCAGTAGTGCCCTTTATCTCCGTACAAAACTTCAGGGTAATACCCCTAATAGGTTCAGAGATATAGAATGCCGGTGAAATATTTCGCACATCCGCCATCTTGTGGTTATGTAAACAATTGAACCAAGTTAGATGTCGGTGCATTACAATGTGTATAAACATATACTGTACCAAGTTTTATTGCGTTTGGTTGGTTAAATCGCGAGAAACGTCTATTTAAAATTCGCAAATTCGCGTGGCCGCCATATTGGTTTTGTAGTTACCAGTTTTTCAAAAGTCACATAGGTGAACTTCTAGTATTTCCCATTATCACCGTAAAAAATTCCAGGGTGATATCGGGAATAGTTTCGGAGATATTGAATACTGGTGAAATATTTCGCACAGCCGCCATGTTGGATTGGTGAGACGTAACAAAAATTGAAGGGCACGGTCGGGGTCTCCCGGAATAGTGCTATAAGCTTACCGAGTTTCATTGAAATCGCTCCAGCCGTTTAGAATTTATTAGGGGGACACACACACACACCTCACACACACAAACACACACGCACACACACACACACACACATACGGACAAAAGTTGATTTCATAAGCCTATGTTTTCAAAATTGAAAATAGGCTAAAAATGGTTAATACAACTCTGTGCATTCGTGAAATGATTCAGTCCTAATAAGATTTACAGTCCATTTGCATTATTATCATTCAACAGCAGTCATCACAGAAATAGAGGTTATCAGACAAATTCAACACACACGCAAGTACACGGGACTAATGACTAAATACATTCCAATTCCCTAATATGTATAAACAACACAACTACTGCAAATGTCAAAGCTGCTGCTCGTGCTCCTATCAAGAATCTTCTAAATGACGCGACGGTTGCTATATCTTCTGGACAAGTGAGAAATGCATGGGTCATAAATCATTTTACTCTCGTGGTCAACCACAACTACCTGTTTGGAGCGTGTTTCAATCCTGACGCCGGGTCGATAATCATTGCTAATTTTCCCTTCACTTGTACTGTTATGCCAAATCATCTTATTGGTGCTCCGCGGTGTAGACGTGCACGTACAATCGTGCACCATGGCCGTGATGGGCAGCTGCACCAAGTTTGAGGTTGGAGGTTTGAATACCGGTGCTGACAGCGCCTATCCAGAGTTTGAATTTTCTCCGGGTTGTTCCACACTACCTCCATGCAAATACAAGGATAGTGCCCTACTTCAAGTCCCGAGAAACCTACCACATACCTGTCCCTAATACAGCTACACACACTAACACAGGCATCTCATTAATACAGATTACTAATAAAAAGCTTGCAGGTTCGCTCCTGGCCGCGGTAAGAGATCGTTTAAAGGCGGCAAAAATTACGACACGCAAGTCATGCGATGTTGGCATGTTAAAGAGCCCATTTGAATTTGAGTTCATAGTGGCAAAATTAATCTAGGTATTTTCCACCAACACAAAGTTCCTCATTTCTCTACTAGAAAGCACTATAGTGTCAAGATCCTTAGATATCTAACCTCCTTGACTTTCACAACGCCCCAAGGAACAACAAAATTCGACATGCAAGCTTCCCTCTCGGTGTCAAATATCAAAGCTTGCACCCGGCACCGAGGCCATACGATATTATTATTATTATTGTTATGAATACAGGTTGTCATACAAGTTCAACTCACACCTGTGTACACGAGGTTGATGATCAAGTTGCAAGACCCTAAAATAAATTAACAACAACAGCAACCTCTTAATTTTTTTTGGCTTATGGCTTTTAGTGCCGGGAGTGTCCGAGGACATATTCGGCTCGCCAGTTTGTAGCTGCTTCTATGCGGACACCCATGGGGTGAGCTACAAGTACCGTCACGTGTGGAGTCTTGTCTGGGGAGGAAAGTGTGAATGTAAGGACGAAGAGTTGGAAGGTAGCGGCTGTGGCCTATAGTTAAGGTACGATTTGGATCCTCGCCGCCAAGGCGGCGCGCTGCCGCTGCAAAGGCGGCGCGCTGCCAAGGCGGCGGAAGCTCACTACCGCTACACGTGTATTTAGACGGGATACATTTAGATCTCCGCCGCCGCTGCCGAAGCAGCGCTGCCTGTGCAGCGCCGCCTGGGCAGCGTGGCCGCCCAGCCGCGCCGGGACCGGTCTGGCGGCTCTGCGGCGCCGCACCGTTGGCAACGAAATTATACAGAACCCGGAAATGGAGCATAGAACTGCTATCCAAAATGGCGTTTCTTAGAAGTCCGCTAGATGTCTCGACTTGTCACTAATTTGCCCGTACCAATTCTTGGAAATTAATTGTATCTTTTGCCTTTTTAAGGCCGAAAAAGTAAATTATTCAAATAATACGGCATCTAAAGAACATTTAAATGAAATTTCATTTAATTTTAGACCAATTTTATGTAACGGAAATATGTCCTTAGGCTAAATTAAGTGTGGATTGGAGTGACCCGGTTTGGCGTAAATAAAAATAAAAACTTTAAGATGTTTGGGAGCCAATATTATCATACTTGACCGCCATACCACTAGGTGTGCTGCAGTAGATTGTTGTTGTCATGCTTTATCTTGCGTCTATTAACTTACTTCTATTATAATTGATGTCCTGTGGCGTACATTACCCAGCCGCGTGCCTTTGTATCAACAATGTCGTCTTTAGCGGCAGATGACGAAAAACTCGTGGAGTTTGTATCCAAATACCCAGTTTTGTATGATGCAAAAGTGGCTGGTTATAAAGACTCTGTAACGCGTGACAACATTTGGAAGGAGATTGGAGGCAAATTAAACAGACCTGGTAACTAAGTCTGAACATTTATTCCTTTATATGCATGTAATTATCACTCTATCATTAAGTACTCTATACACTCATAGGCACTATTTCGGTTTCGCACACTGAACATAATCAGAAAACTTCGTTTTGGCCAGTTCTGTTTACTGTGGCATGTTGCCAAGTTAATTGCCCAACTGGACCTGAGAAATAGTTTTTGAAGTTATCCCTCACTTCGAAGCCATTAACGTTTGCATATCCACCCATTCGATCAAATGGTACCATATTATCTGATGGGAGGTTAACTGTATCAGATGCAATATAATGTGGTTTACCTTGTTTTTCTAAGTATCCGTCCCTTAATAAATTGTGTAAACAGCATGCGACTGATATGAGATAATCACATGTTTGAGGCGAGCAGGCAATGGGGGTGTAAAACACTCTAAACACTTGGCAAAGAAGCGCAAATGCGTTTTCTGTTACCCTCCTTGCTCGAGTCAAGCGATAGTTGAAAACTGCTTTCAACAAACACTGTTTGGCGTCCTTTCTGGAATAAGGTTTCATCATAAATGTATCTAGACCGAAGGCTTCGTCACCTACAATGACATATGGGGATAATATATCACTACCTGGTAAGGCACTTTGTTCAGGGATATTGAACTGCCCGGCCGCAATATTCTTTCCCATGACAGATTTCTTGAAAATGCCACTGTCACCCTCTTTTCCATAAGAGCCAATATCCACTGCAGTAAATTTGTAATCTGCACTGACTAGAGCCAGTAGAACAATTGAAAAATATTGTTTATAATTGAAGAACTGTGACTGGCTGTCATCGGGACATTTGATACGAACATGCTTACCATCAATTGCACCTATGCAATTTGGAAAGTTCCACTGGTGCCAGAAATCGTCTGCTATACGTTTTAAGTCTCTCTCTGTCGGATTAGGCATGAAAATTTGGATCAATTTTGTGTTCATTATGGGTAATGTTTTCTTCACGATGACACTAACATAGGATGGTGAAATGCGATATGTAAAAGCCAATGATTTGTAGGATTCTCCCGTTGCTATAAACCTAAAACAAATTACAAGAAGTTACTGTTTGTACAGTGTGCATAATTTAACAATTCATAATATAATATTACATTCAAATCATATCCATTAATTACTAATTTCTTTCCTTTTAGATGAAGAGTGCAAAAAACGTTGGAAGTCGCTTCGGGACTCTTATTTTAGGTGCAAGAATAAAGGAAAGAAGGTTACTGGTTCAGCATCGAGCAAATTACCAAAATGGCACCTGTATGATCGATTGTCATTTCTCAACGCGGTACAAAAAGAGCGAATAAGCATGTCCAATATACACGAACCAATACAATGTGAAAGCAGTAATGTTGCTACACCATCTGTAGATTCAGAAATAAGCACACATTGTACTTCAGACACCCCCACACTGAGCACGGAACAACAACCCACAATGAATACGCCGAGTCTTGAAGAACAGCCAACAGGAAGTGTTTCTACCGAAAGAAATCCACGCAGATGTGCCAAAAAGAAGAAAAACACTGACAATGATCAACACACTGAACTTATCAAGCTCATGAAAAGAAGAGAGGAGCAGCGGGTGAAAGAATTTGAAAAATTAGGTGCCTCAAAATACAGTCCTCCAATAGAAAGTTTTGGGGAGCACCTTAAGGCAGTGCTAAGTACACTTTCTCCTTCATTGTTAATACCGGCAAAAACGGAACTTTTCAATATTTTAAGTAAGTTTGAACTTCGGCAGGCCCAAATGAACACTCAGTCTACTTCAGCCACCGATGATTCTTTGCAAATCTACTCCCCTGATAACACAGCATCATCCCTAGACACCAACACAGACCAAGGTCTTCTGCCTTTACATCTTCAAATCCATCCCGATCAAGAATCTCAGGCTCCAAATATCCAGGATCATTCCAATAATAACAACAGCTATTGGTACACGCTTACTAATGAGGTGCCTTGAGCATTGACTTTATTTTGTTAATTGAAGTGATAAAATTATTTTGTTAAGTTCTTGACATACCTAATTATAGAAATCACAAAAATGTTAGACTATCTCTTTCTTCATTTAAGAAATATGCAAGTTATGTATTGAACCGACAAAATGACATAACCATTATCACTTACCGCAAAGTTAGAAAAAGTTTCTGCTGGGCACTGATGCATTTTCGCGGTGTAGATGGCATCAAATCCTCGGCAACCAACCTCAAAACCATCTCAAATTGGTCATAGTTGAGCCTGCAGTATTGTCTAAAAAGATCTTCGTCCCTTTGCAGATGTCTTTCGATCAATATTTTGAAGCACCCCTCGCTCTCTCGGGTTTTGTAGATCTCATTCGTGGCTTTCCTTTTTCTTTTTCGCACCAATAGGGCTAGAATTAAGTTGTCATCGTCTTCCTCTTCCTCCAATAACCTTCTAATTCCCAATTTGGTAGCGGCACTACACATGATATGATCGTACAGCCATTAAATTTCCTCAATGTAAACAGCCTACTGGATCTCTGCCGCGCTGCCCAGGCAGCGAGGAACGAAAACACCACAACTGCCTTTGCAGCGGCAGCGCGCCGCCTTGGCGGCGAGGATCCAAATCGTACCTTTGGGACTGTTGGGATTTGATAGACTCTGCAATCCCTGGACTGTGCTGTGTTATATCTTTCCTTGTAATATCTTTGTAATAAGTGTAATATCTTGGTTTTAGTGTAATATCTTAGTTTTTTAGCTTCTTTGGAAATACAGTTGTGACGGAGATGTTTACTAAGTATGGTGTTTGTTATTGCTCTCCCAATACCACGACATAAGTTGATGCCGAACACACGGGATAAATGTATTCCAGCACGAATTGACACTATACTTCGCGGACCAGAGACTAATACTGTTTGAAAGGATTACTTCATTCTCCGTCAAGACTACTGGGAAATTGTGGTGCAGCAGAATCAACACATCACGTCAAGCCATCAACGGCTTATTAGATGAGTATCACGTTGCAGTTAATACCTGAGATACTTAAGAGACTAGTACCTGTACGGTAAAATACTACTCAATGCATGGGAAAGCCTTAAAACAGCAGAAAGTTGTATGTTTAGTGTAGACGCATGTAGTGCTTACTGGTGAAGTTGAAGGGAAGCCATATTGTTTAACTACGTCACCGAGGGAGGAGCTACGCACGACTGCTTGACTAGTGCTGCGATCTGCTGGCCTTCCCTGAAACTATGTCGCAATAAGTTGCGGAGAATCCACGCACGACTGGGTGACAGGTGCTGCTATCTGCTGGCTCTCCATGAACTACGCAATATTAACTGATTCTCGCGCATGCAGGCACGATCAACAATTGATCAAAGAATACTAGGTTTCTACACTATCACTGTCCCAGTCAAACACATTATTTTATTATAACAAGTCACGTCAAGGAACTCAGTATGGAAGGCAGTAACACTGACAGAAGACTACACCAATTGAAAAGAAGACGTGCAAGGGAAAGAGGGAATATCACACGTCTCGTTAAGAAAGCACGAGAGTTTACGGAGTCTACTTCTTCCGAGGACTACGAGTACTGTAAGGATAGGCTACAGGAGGCTTTGGATAAACTAAGAGGCCTTGACGATGAGGTTCACGAACTCCTGGATGACACCGCGTATGCCGCTGACATAATTACATGTGAGGAATACATAGAGAACGCCCAGCGTGTTATTATACACATTTCGCATTGCATGAAAAAGGAACTGGAAAGCGCGATGAATATTTCACTCACGAGCACAGAAACGGTACCAACACTCGCCTCAGCTATTCCTTCAACCACATTAAGACTCCCTCCAATAAAACTGGAACCTTTCTCAGGTAATATAGAGACATGGGCACGTTTCTGGGAACAGTTCGAACAGTCAGTCGATAAGGACACATCACTATCTACGATTCACAAACACATATTTCTGCGAGGTTATTTAGAAGAGGAACCGAAGCACTTAATAGAAGGCATCGCTGTGACTGCTGAGACATATGAAGAGACTAAGAAAATCCTTAAAGCTCGCTACGGTGACAAGAATAGAATCATACAGGCCCACTTGGACTACATAGAATATATTAAGCCCATTCAGTTTGCCACACCGGACGCACTTAATTCTACGTTTATTGACTGTAATCGTCGCATTCAAGCTCTGCGGGCTCTCGGAGAAGATGTGAATGCCTATGGCCGAGTACTTACACCGAAGATTCTCAGAGCATTTCCTGACGACATATGTCGTCGCTGGATCATTCACACCAAGCGGGAAGGCCTTTCAGAAGGCAACATCCTCAAATTAATGGAGTTCCTCGGCGAGGAAGTTGACGGAGCGCTTATTACACAGAAGATCCGCTGTGAAGCCTCCATATCATCAAGTTACACCCCCACGGCAGCAGCTCTTCACGTCCGGGCCAATCCTAAATGGTTACCAGGAAAGGAGGTCAAGGGGCCGGAACAATTTTGCGCCTTTTGTGAATCTCGAGGTCACTGGGCCCAGGATTGTAGGAAAATCACAGACGTCACGGAGCGAAAAGAGAAACTGAAGACAGCTCACCGATGCTTCCTATGCCTCAATCGAGGACATACAGCGTTCAATTTTAGGAGGAAAGGGAAAGCACAGTGCGCCAACTGCAAGAAGTCTCACCATAAGTCCATTTGCGACAACGGGAAGAGTCACAGGACCTCAGGAGATCAGACCAATACTGCGTCTGTAGGGAAAATAGACATCGCTACACCAGGTTCCACGTTCTTGCAGACAGCTCAAGTGCGCATCACAGGACCTACAGGACTAAGCCGACTTACTCGATGCATACTAGACAGCGGAAGTCAGGCAACATTTATTTCAAGCTCACTGATAGACGATTTACAGTTGCAAACCACCGACAAAAGAGAATTGACTGTTTGCACATTTGAGTCCCAGACTAACCCGTCGAGTCACCGCAGAGTCGTTAAATTCAATATGAAGGGAGTTTGCACAAAATCTACGGCTGCCATCAATGCTTATGAAAGTGCACACTCATTCTCATCTCAACCAGCAGTTCCACAAGACATTAAGACCTTGGCACACCTACGCAAATTACAGTTAGCGGACCCCAGGGCTGATTCGAAAGAAAACCTGCCCGTGGAAATCTTAATTGGCAGTGACCAATATTGGAAGATAGTGAAGGACAGTTCACCGATTCGAATCTCTGAATCGATAGTCCTGATTCCGTCGATATTTGGATGGATCGTAAGTGGAAGCCGATCCGGAACTTGTAGGAATCCTACTGTCGTGAACTTCATTCAACACGCTAGCTCACCATCGGACGATGAACTAAGACAATTCTGGGATCTAGAGACGATGGGAATAACTACAAATCAAAGTCGAGACCTGACTAAGAAAGACTTGGCTATTCTTCAGGAATTTAGAACAAGCTATCTCGTTGAAGGTCACCGGAGAGTGGTCTGTCTACCAAGAAAACATAATGTTTTTCCTTCAAGTAACAAAATAAATGCAGAACTTCGATTTAATTCCTTGAGCAAAAGACTTAAAAACAATAGTAACTTGAGGGAGGTGTACTACAGCCAAATGCTGGATCATGTCGTGAAAGAGCAAGTAGAAGTCGCGCCTACTGGAGATCCGAAGAGCACCACGTTTTATCTTCCTCATCAGGCTGTAAAGAAGGAGAAACTGGACAGAACAAAATGGAGGATAGGTTTCGACGCGTCTTCTCACGATATCAACTCGCCCTCTCTAAACGATGCTCTAGAGGCAGGTCCAAATCTGCTACCGGAGACGTTGGCTATTCTAATACGATTCAGACTACATCCCACAGCCATCATTAGTGATATCACGCAGGCATTCCTTCAGCTGGTTCTGCACGAGAACGACAGGGACTTGACCAGATTCTTGTGGTACAGAGTCACACACGATAGCAACGGAAGTTATCACACGACAGACGAGGTAGTAACCTACCGTTTCACCAGGCTTCCATTCGGCCTGACCAGTAGTCCGTTCTTGCTTTCAGCAACACTGAGGGAACTCGCCGACAGACATAAGACGACATTTCCAATCGCAGCACCTCTCATAGATAACAATACCTTCATGGACGACTTCGCATCCGGCGCAGAGAACGACAACGATGTGATTGCTATGTATTACGAACTTACTGCACTGATGAAACTAATGAATTTCCACCTAGCGAAATGGGCTACTAATTCAGAGTCACTGAAAGCCATCTGGAAAGCCGAAGGTCAACAGATCAACGTAGAGACACAGGTAGTAGGCGTTTACTGGAATACTGAAACGGATACCATGTACATTGACCCAGAGGACATCACCAAGGCATTACCTGAAGAACCAATCACGAAGAGGAAGCTGTTGCAAACTACGGCCAGATTCTACGATCCACTCGGATTGTTATCTCCCGTATCCCTTGTCGGCAAGATGTTATTCCAGGAGACATGGTGCAGGGGAATCGACTGGGATGAGTTGCTACCTCCTGATATTGGAGCATCATGGAGCACTTGGGTATCCTCATTGTCCTCGCTGTCACGGGTACACATTCCGCGGTGGTTAGCTACTTCAACGGAGCGCAAGGCTCAGATCCACGTATTCTGTGATGCCTCAGAAAGGGCATATGGTGCGGTTTTGTACATTCGCACGAACACAGAAGGCAACGTCCTCGTTCATCTGGTCTGCAGCAAGAATAGGCTTACACCGGTCAAGAAGGTAACCCTACCACGGCTCGAGCTTCTAGCGGCACTAGTAGGAGCACGACTGCTGTCATATTTCTGTACAGCCACAGGCCACGATATCGCTCAGGCGGTACTATGGACGGATTCTACTGTGACCTTGGGCTGGATACGTAGTGACCCAAACAAATGGAAAACCTTTGTATGCAACCGAGTAACGGAGATTCAATCATACGTTAGTCCAAGCCAATGGAGACACTGCCCTGGACAGGAGAACCCGGCGGACCACCTCACACGAGGACTTACTGGAGATCAGATACAGTTTGAGCACAAGTGGTGGAATGGACCACTATGGCTTGTGCAACGTGAGGATTGCTGGCCATCCGGTGGTCAAACTCCAAGTGAACAACTTCCTGAGGAGAAGAAGAGGAACATAAAACACGTTATGACAACGACCACATATTCCAGCGTTATCGACAGTTCCAAGTTCAGTTCCTACTGGAAGCTGATACGTACCACTGGTTGGATTATTCGGTACGCACACAACATTCGCCATCGAGAGAAACTTACAGGGGAGTTAACAGCGGTGGAGCTCGCGAAGGCGCGTACCTACTGGATAGGAGCGGTTCAACGGGAATGTTTTGCACTAGAACTCCAAGCTCTCCAGGATAGTCGACCGATTCCGAAAGAATCCAAGATAGGACCCTTCAATCCCTTCATTGAAGACGGAATCCTTCGTCTCGGGGGTCGTTTGCACTTCTCGGACCTCACTAGGGAGCAACGGCACCCAATACTCCTGGACGGCACTCATCAATTCACGATCCTGCTCATTCGGCAAACACACATTAGACTGCATCATTTTGGAGTCCGAGTAATACTGTCAGAGCTCCGGAAAGAGTTCTTGATCCTTAGAGCTCGTCAAACTGTTAAGAGGGTCTTGCACGCATGTCTTCCATGCAGAACTATGAAGAACCCAAGGGGGCAGCAAATCGAAGCTCCATTACCTGCGGATAGAGTGAGACCGTCGAAGCCCTTTGCAGTTACTGGGATAGACTTCGCTGGTCCTCTCTATATCAAAGTAGGCATGACTATGGTGAAGGCCTACATAGCACTTTTCACTTGTGCTGTTACACGTGCGGTGCACTTAGAGTTATGCACCAGTATGACCACTGACACATTTCTTATGGCCCATCAAAGATTCGCTGGTAGGCGGGGACTGCCTCATACTATATATACGGACAACGCAAAGACATTTCAGGCCACCAATGCAGAACTGTCGGAACTTTGGAAGGCACTGTTGTCCTCGGAGACCCATCAATTCCTCGCCAGAGACGGTATCACTTGGAAGTTCATCGCCCCACGGGTAGCTTGGTGGGGAGGATGGTGGGAGAGGATGGTAGGCACAGTTAAGCGATGTCTACGAAAGGTGCTGGGACAATCAAGGCTCACAGAAGAACAGCTCAACACCACCCTCGTGAATATAGAAGCTGCGGTAAATTCAAGGCCGATCTCCCATGGAGACGACGCTGAACACCTGACCCCGGCACACTTTCTTGTTGGTGAAGGACTCATGACCGTGCCCACAGGACCAGAACCGACTACCAGATCTACTTTGACTAGGGAATTCAAACTACAACAGAAACTAGCAGACGATTTCTGGAGAAGATGGACCAAGGAGTACCTCTTAGAACTCAAGAGTTTTCACGAAGTTCGAGGAGCGTCTGGGAGACCCATTGAGTTCCGACTCGGAGATCTGGCGTTGCTTCAAGAAGATGGACGACCACGTCATCTATGGAGAAAGGCAAGAATAGAGAAGCTGATAGAAGGAAGGGACCACAAGATAAGGACAGTGATTCTTCGCACCCCACAGGGACACCAAATAGCCCGACCAATTCAGCTGGTCATCCCCCTAGAGGTTGACCAGGGTGGGGAGAATGTTGGGATTTGATAGACTGCAATCCCTGGACTGTGCTGTGTTATATCTTTCCTTGTAATATCTTTGTAATAAGTGTAATATCTTGGTTTTAGTGTAATATCTTAGTTTTTTAGCTTCTTTGGAAATACAGTTGTGACGGAGATGTTTACTAAGTATGGTGTTTGTTATTGCTCTCACAATACCACGACAAGGACCAACGCCGGCATTTGCCTGGAAGGAAGATGGGAAACCACAGAAGACCATCTTCAAGGTTGACGGCGGGGGATTCGAACCTCCTCACCTCCCGGATGTGAGCGACTGCCAGCAGCCACGCCGTCACAACCACGGCTAACTCACCCGGTAACCTCTTAATGATACGTCTCAATAGAAACTGACCTATCCTTACGTTTCCCAGTTTAATTTGCGAAAGGCAACAGAAATTATTCCTGGGATTTAGATGTCTATCACATGCTTTAGCCATAGGAAACGTGAAGGTTCAGTGGCCAAGCTGCTTTCCTCTCACCAAGGCAGACCGGGTTCGTTTCCCGGTCAATTCATGAGAGATTTTCGAAGTGAAATATCACGTCCTGTGGGTCGGATTTCACGTATAAATGGAGATTCCTTGGCTTTATTCCTTTTTCCTTTCTCTTACTCTCTAATAGATAAGTTGATTTCGAGTGAAACTCAGCAATTCTTCTAGGTGTGTGCTGTATTTTGTGTGGGGTTTCGCCTTGGATACCAAGCTGGCTCATCAGCGGGCTCTTGGTGTCCCCGCCCCGACCCCCACAGGAGCAGTGAATTGCGCGCTTCGCTGCACTGTATATAAAGGGAGGTAGCGCGCAGTTCGCTGCTCCTGTGGGAGTGCGGGTGGGGACACCAAGAGCCCCCTGATGAGCCAGCTTGGTGTCCTAGGTGAGACCCCCACACAAGACACGGCACAAACCTAGATGAATTGCTGAGTTTTAATTCACCGGCCGTGAAAGTCAATACCGTATACCGTTTTAAGTGAGTTTAATGTGAGTTATATTATATGAAAACAATACTTTCCTCTGTCCGCATGAGTTATTTGAATACAGGTGGTTATTCCAGTATTTCCCGATGTGATAAGCGTTCCTCCATTATTCCTCAAATATCTGCAAACTTTTTAGCGGTGTGGAATTCAATGAATGAATATCGGTGCAGGCAGAGCCAGTAGGTTCTTTGAGCAGTTTGTAAATGTTTGCTGGTGTGATGTGGTTTTTGATCACTCATGCAACTATGCCAAACTTGAGTGAGTGAGGAATTACAACCATCCAGGACGTTAATAAGTGAGGGCACATACCAATTCCGCTCGATGTCAATGCGGTTCAGTCCATAATAGAATCCCAAACTACCGGTACGTCATCCTCCACTACATACAAAGGTGTCACCAATTATTATTAAACTGTAAGATTCTCATCATTATTTACATTAGATCAAAATCTATACTAATATAATAAAGCTGAAGAGTTTGTGTGTTTGTTTGTGTGTTTAAACGCGCTAACCTCTGGAACTACCAGTCGGATTCGAAAAATAATTTGTGTATATGATAGCCATATTCAAGAGGAATAGTTTAGCCTATGTAGCTTTAGGCTACACCTCTAAGGTAACCTTAAAGATTGATTTTTGTTCAGTATGTCAGAAGAACAAGCGCACCCGAACAGTTTCAATAATGCCTAAGTCTATTGTTGCCTGGCAATGCGGGCTGATTCACGTCACCCTTACTAGTGTTCTGGTGCAGAATTGCAAGCTGGTTATAAATTGCAGTCACGGGGAGTAATTAGTGCAAAAATATTTCTTACGCCTCTTAAAACAGTTATCATCATGACAATAGTATGCCTCTGTATAAGGGCGATGGTGTTGGTGCAGTATACTGAGGTTATCAGCTGCAATAAGCGTTGGTGCTTTCCGATCCTTATCCTTGAGCGCTCATTCTTGTTTTGAGTGACTGTACATGATGTTGTTCTCTACTGATACTTACAGAATAACTAAACTACAGTAGAACGTTGGATGAAACGGTCCAAATGAGACTGTAATTTAACATTCAGAGTTAAAATACAAAGACAAACGCTTTCAGTCCGCTGCGGCTATCATAACACATATTGTTCCAATATTTCATTAAAATCTTCACAGCCCATTGCTCTTCAATTACAGCCGCGGAGAAACCAATACGGGAAGAGAACAGTTTGATTTATGATTACCTCTGTTTAGCGTTAACAGATGAGCCATCATATACACGATTTAATTCAATTGGCTATTCAAATGTATTCCGTAGGACAACAAGTAATGGTTATTCATACCTTCTTTTCAAAAAAACATTTACAAGAGAAAAACCCCATCGGCGTAGCCCAGTGCATTATTTTATTTTTATTTCATATGATTCCTCGACTTAAGGGTCTGCTAATATACAAAGCTTAACAATCATAATACAGCGAAACAAGAAATATTAGAAGGTTAATAAAGTACGAGTAATGAACTATGAAATGTATCTCACATCACTATCTTCTCTCTATATATAAAAATGAAAGTTTGTCTGTTTTTTCTTAATTTCCACGGAAATTTGCGTTATTTGCGCGTTTCAGACTGTTTTAGGACGGATGCGCGCAAAAATAAATGTTTTGTCTGTCTGTCTGTCAGTCTGTCTGTTTGTTTGTCTTTTTGTCTGTGGACAACTTTGAGTCCTTATAACTTGAGAACGGCTGGGTGGATCAACGTAAAATTTTATACAGATATCCATCAGAAGCACCACACTAATCATTGATGTAACTCTTCTCCGTACCTCTCATAAATGGGGGCCTATCCCCTTAAAATACATGCTGAATTAGGTGTAGAAGGACGAGACAAGGCTTATTTTCAACCCCTCGATGTGAGAAACTAAACTCGGGGGCCCTAAACCACATTTTAAGGCCCTAAAACCAACAGTTTTTGAGATATTCCCAGAAAACTAATTTCATTTAATAATCAAATGAAAGAATGCAAGCTGGTAACCATGGCAACAAAATCTCAGTGGACCATCTATTTGTGTAAGACGCAATGCAATTCCATTTATTACATTACTGTGAAGTTTGCAAACGGCTATAAGGTTATCATGGAACCAAATTAAGCTGTAAAATTCATCAATACGTATAATGAGCTTAAGGGGGTCAAAGGGTACACTAGAATTTTTTCACGCAATTTTCACGTGCGGTTGTGGCACGGAATGTCTTTTATATCCCTATCCCTATATTGTATTTATATTATTATTATTATTATTATTATATTATGGCATACAACAACGAGCCAAAGCTCATTATTAACACTTCGGTTGCAGAAACAAAACTCGAGGGTTCCCTAAAACTACATTTTAAGGCTCTAATACCAACAGTTTCTGAGATATTCCCAGAAAACTAATTTAATTTAATAAACTAATGAAGGAATGCAAGCCGGCAACCATGACAACAGGTTCTCAAGAGAAGACATCCAACGTTCCATCTATTTCTGTAAAAATCAATGCCACTCCACTTATTGCATTTCTGTGAACGTTTGGAAATGGCTATAAGGTTATCACGGAACCAACTTAGACTGTAAAATTCATCAATGCGCATAAGGGGGTCAAGGGGTACCCTGGAATTTTTTCACGTGATTTACACGTGTGATATGTTGTACAGAATTATATCTCCAAACAGCAACATAATTTTCAAAAAATACTGAATTGAAATAGTATTTTTTGCGGCTATTAGGAATTTGGGCCATTGGAGGCTAAAAAATCTGAATATCCATGCACCACAAGCCTTTATATTTTGTTAAAGGTGTCTTCCTGTGGATGGGGACTTTACACAACGGTGAGGGTCAGAGTTTATGTGAGGTGTAATGCGTTTCGTCTACGAGGTTTTCAATTTTATTTTCACGTCAGGAAGTACACGTTAGGTGAATTTAGATTGAGCACATTCTAACTTTTTTTTTCGACAAACGGGTTCATCGTAAGGTTGATTTTGTTTGAAACTGTGTGGTTGATATATCCATATTCGGGCTTCTGGGTGATATGTTGTAGGTTGGTTGGTTGGTTCCTCAGCTTAGAAGTTGCAACAACGCGTTCACGTAGCCTTGTATGTGTAGAATCTGTCTGATAACCGGTGTTAATTTTGATGGTTGTATTAGTGTGTGTTGTCTGTATTTCAGGTAAGGACTGCAGACGATCAATTTCCAGTAGTTCCTACTTTTGCTACCAAATGCTACCGTCAACTACACCTAGCTGTGAATTGGCTACTAGATGCCACCGCAACCGGCAAACTTCGGAACTAATAGAGCGTTAATCAAATCTAACCGACAAATTTAGCTTCACACAATTGTAGTTAGTGGAAGGTTCTATTACATGCCATAAATCTATGACATGGGACCGCCGGCTTTACTTCCCCTCCGAAGTAAGGCATACTTAGGGATTTTCGGCCTTTCTGTGTATCTTTATGTACGCCTATAACTCGTGTTCGAATGTTTGGAGCATCGTAAAATTAGGTATCCATGAGAGTCAATACACCAATCATTTATAAAATTCTTCACCGTACTTCTCATAGGAGGATTGGTATTGGAAAAAACTTTTCAAAATACATGCTAAAATAGGCGAAATATAAAAATTATCCTAGAAGGACGACCAAAGCATATGTTGCGCTTCTCAATGTGAGACACAAAATTCGGGAGTCTATAAAGAGTCTCCGAAAACCACATTATAAGGCACCTAAATTAACGGTGTGTGTGATATTCCCAGAAAACTAACTTCGCTCTGATAAACATATGAAGGAATAACAAGCCCCTAGGCATTGCAACAGTAGCTCAATTGATACCGTCTGGTTATTAATACCGAAGAACGTTCGAAGAGCGGGTACTTCTGCTATAATCATATAAATTACACACACAAAAAAAAAGACCTGAAGAGTGGGTAAACCGCAACTAAAAAAATTCCTCTCGGCACGCCGGAAGGCGGAGGTAGATTTCACCGGGCAAACTAGGGGATAGGCTATAATAGGCAAAATATGCAGGTTTTCGTAGGAGGATCAGACCTCATTGATTGCAAGAAAGTATTTTAAATTTAGAGGTTAATTAACTTTTTTTTTCGTTTTTGTATGCATATTTGTATCATTCTATTGTCTTATGGGGATGGTAACCTTCTTGTCATTTGGGGTTCATTTTTATATATGTGATCACACTGTCCTTATGCAAGGTTTGGAACTGATGTGTATCTATCTGACAGTCTGTTACTTCTTCACGCAAAATTTTATCTCCCGCAGAGATATTTGTTGGTTCCTCAGTTTAGAGGCTGCGACAACGTGGTCATGTAACCCCGTGTACATTAGGTGTGTGTAGAATGTGATAAACGGTGTTAATTGTGATGACTGTATTAGTCGATAATTCAGGTAAGGTCTGCAGACGGTCAATTTTAAGTAGTAGTTCCTAATTTTGTACCATATACTAACGTCAACGACACCTAGCTCTGAACTTGGCTACTAGATGCCACCGCAACTAGCAACTTGCAACGAACGTTGGAACTTCTCCTCCAAAGGAAAGCATGCTGGGGGAATTTTAGCGCTCGTAGAAAATCCGACGACTTTGGCCGGCTTTGAAACAGCGACTTAGGGCATATAAGTTCAGCATGCTACCAGTTAGCCGCTTCCCACAGTCAGATGGAAAAATGAATGTGATCTCGTGCAATGGCGTTGTCTTGGCAACCTCTGATATCTCATCCCTCATCAATTTAGAAGCGTTGTCATTGTAACCTCTGATGGCACTTGGCTTGTTCCTTAATTCCGAAATCATTTTTCTCATCCCTTGGCGTAATGGTAGGTCAGATCAAACATTCTTTCAGACAAAGTTTTAGGTAATTATTAGGGGAATATTGTCCATTTTGTACGGTTTTGATATTGTGCCTATTAAGAGAGATATGATTAATGTTTCCCGAAAAAGAAACACTTTTTTCCACCCCTTTGGTCAATGTTTGGTACCATCAAAAACTTATCAAACATACATTTTTGGCACTTATCCGACACATATTATGAACTTTGAATGGATTCGATATTTCACGTATTAAGAGAGTTATAGCGATATTTCACTTTTTCGAAAAAAAAGCCCCCCATTTTCACCCCCTTCAACCGATTTTGCCCATTAACGAACTCGACCGATATTTTAAGGGGTTACATATTATGTAAATCATTCAAAGTGATTGGTGCAAAATTACGGCAGTTATCGAGCCCACAAGAAACTGATATATATGCATATATATACACACACACACATATATATATATATATAAACTTTTGAACTGACGGTGGTTTGGGGGTCTGGGGGATGTGAAACGCGAAGATATGTCGAAATTTTCCGGAAGTCGAAACATGGCACCCATTGCAATAGTTAGCTTTCTGATGAAATCTACCTAAAATAGGCTACATAATTAAAAATACTACCATCAACGACACCTAGCTGTGAACTTGGCTACTATATGCCACCGGAATCATCAACTCGCAACGAACGTTGGAACTTCCCCTCCGAAGGAAAGCATACTCAGGGGTTTTTAGCGCTCTTAGTAAATCCGACGACTTCAGCCGGGTTTGAACCCGCGACCTTGGGCATAGAAGTTCAGCATGCTACCAGTTCCGATACCGAAGTCGCTTCCCACAGACATATGAAAACTGAATGTGATCTCGTGCAGTGGCGTTGTCATAGCAACTGCTGATGGCTCATCCCTTATCAATTAAAAGTAAAGTTGTCATGGCAACCTCTCTTGGCACTTGGCATTTTCTTATAATTTAAATCATTTTGCTCACCCCGTGGCGTAATGGTGGGTAATATCGAAAATTCTTTCAGACAAACGTTTTAGGTAATTATTGGAGGAATATTGTCCATTTTGTACGGTTTTGATATTGTGCCTATTAACAGAGATATGATTAATGTTTCCCGAAAAATCCACTTTTTCCCACCCCTTTGGTCAATGGTTGGTGCTATAAAAAACTTTTCAAACATAAATTTTAGGGCATTATCCGACACATAGTATGAACTTGGAATGGATTCAATATTTCAGATATTAAGAGAGTTATAGCGATATTTCAATTTTTGGAAAAAAAAGCCTCCCATATTCACCCCCTTTGACCGATTTAGCCCATTAACGAACTCGACCGAGATTTTAAGGGGATACATATTATGTAAAAAATTCAAAGTGATTGGTACAAAATTACGGCAGTTATCGTGTCCACAAGAAACTGATATACATATATATATCATCATCATCATCATTTATTGCATGTGACAGGCCATTAAGACCCATAGCAGAAAAACAAGGGTATACAATTCTTGATTACAATATAAATAGCAAGCATAACATAATATAGGCTATAACATTGTACTTCATAACAGGAAGAATGATTTCAGCTTCTCAAATAATGGTGGCATATATTAGACCAACGATTTCTATCCCTGGCATCTTCCATACTTGCATCTGGATCTACCTGGTTCAGTGCCAACATAACTCGATCTTTCCATCTCGTTCTTGGTCGACCTCTTGGACGTTTTCCCGTTGGCTGAAAATTGAACACACGGTTCGGGAGAGTACCTTCTGCTCTGATAATGTGTCCTAACCATTGTAATCGTCTTCTCTCTATCTCTCTACTGATGTCTGCCTTTTTATAACGTCGATATAACTCCTCTTTACTCCGTCTTTCCCAACTGTCAGTTTCTGGGCAGTATTTTGGGCCATAGATTTTCCGCAGCATTTTTCTTTCAAATGCACATATACGTTCTTCAAAAGTTTTTGGAGTCGCCCACGTTTCACAACCATACATTAAAACAGGTCGTACTAGGGTCATGTATAGGTGGATCTTGTTTCCCTGAGATATTAGACGTGAAGTGAAAATTCGATTCATGCTATAGGAAACATGAGTAGCGTTGGTGATTCTTTGTCTAATTTCCTTTTCTATTTCACTTTTGTTTGACAATATTGATCCTAAATATTTGAATGATTCAACTGTCTCAAATTTGTGCATTCCAACGTCGATGCATAAATTATATATAAACTTTTGAACTGACGGTGGTTTAGGGGTCTGGGGGATGTGAAACGCGAAGATATTTCGAAATTTTCCGGAAGTCGAAACATGGGACCCATTGCAATAGTTAGCTTTCTAATGAAATCTACCTAAATCATCATCATCATCTTCTAAAGGCTGGGCCTTGTCGCTGCAACCACATTTGTCTCTCACTTGCTGAGGGTTTTAAGTCAGCATACTGTGTAAATTGGAATCCATCACAGAATCCATATGAGCCTTCTACGGTTTTCCTCTTCCTGTCTTCCCCAGAACTTTCCTTTCCAGTATGGTGGGCAGGAACTCATTATGAAGTAAGGTGTGGCCAACGAATGTTGCTTTCCTCTTTTCTATAATACTTACTTACTTACTCCTTGACGCTACGGTCCTTGCAGAAGCTTGGTCTCCGCAACTATCTTCTTCCAAAGCTTTCTGTCGATTGCCTTGGTCCTCCATCTCCTGACTCCCATGGTACGTAGATCGTCCTCCACTTCCTCGATCCACCGCTTTCTTGGCCTACCTCCTGAATGCCCCTCCAGCACTTTCTTAGGTTCCCTTATTCCCTCCATTCGATGGACATGTCCAAGCCAACGCACTCTAGCAGTCTTCGCCATTGTTACTGTATCCTGTTCATTGTACAGGTCTCTAAGCTCCTGACTTGTTCTAATGCACCATCCCAGTTCCGTTTTAACTGTTCCAAAGATCTTCCTGAGTACCTTTCTTTCCCATGTCATTAACTTTTCTTCTTCTGTTTTATTTAGTATCCAAGTCTCAGCTCCATATGTAACCGCTGGTCGAATGACAGTTTTATAAATAGTAACCTTAGCTTTCCGTGATACTTGCCTGCTTCTTAATGTTGGAATTAAAGCAGCATAACATCTATTTCCTGCAGCCAGTCTGGTGCTGATTTCCTTTTTAACTTCGTTTTGTGAAGTGATCAGAGAGCCTAGATATCTAAATTCCGACACCCCCTCAAAACACTTTTCTCCACTTATAAATGCTTGTGCAGGTTGACTCGTTCTGGAACTCACCAAGAATTTGGTTTTACTGTTATTCACTACCAGTTCTATTTTTTGTACTCCCCTCTCCAATTCTTCATAGGTTTCAAGAAGTGCATTCTTTGTACGAGAAATTATGGCCACATCATCCGCATATGCCATAATTTGAATCAATCTATGATATATATTCCTTTCACGATTTGCAGTGATGGTACGCACGGCTGTTTCTAACGCGATATTGAAGAGGACAGCAGACATTATTGGATCTCCTTGCCTCAGCCCGACTGTGACATCAAAACTTCTCGTTACCCTTCCTTGCACACATACTTTGGCCTCACTTCCGCTCAAAGCTGTCTTAACCAACCTAATCAGTTTGCCCGGGCATTCATCTCCATGAGTAGCTTTCCTCTTCGCACTGAATCATATGGCTGTTTCTTTTCTATAATAGTGATCAATTTCCTTGTTTCGTCTACTTCCTTGAGGACCCATTCGTTAGTCTATTTCTCCGTCCAGCTTATTTCCAGCATCCATCCAATTCCATATTTCCGCTGCTTCCAGGCGTTGTATGTCCCGTTTCCTTAAAACCCAAGTTTCGCATCCGTATAACAAAACACTCCAGACAAATGTTTTGATAAACGATTTTCTAGTTTTAATGCTAATGTGCCTGCGTGTCAGACGCTGTCTCTTATTCCCGAAGACCTGCTTAGCGAGGGCAATTCTTCTTTTGATTTCTGTGGTGCACCCATTATCGACAGTGTCAGTGCTTCCTAAAAATCAGAACTGACTGCACCATTGATCTTGATGTTTTGATATTTTCATTGGATTTGTTGACAGCTATAATTTTTGTTTTGGAGGTGTTCAGTTTCAAATTTGCTTCCTTTAGCGTTGATGACAAGACTCGCAGCACTTTACATAGTTTCTTCTCCTAGTCGGAGGTTAATGCAATGTCATCTGCAAATCGTATACAATGGGTTTCCTGTCCGTTCACTTTGATGCTGTTCAGTTAGTTAGTTATTGTAGTTTTAAGGGGCGGAACAGCGAAGTCATTCTTGGCTCTCACCCCAATAGTCCGGGATCGATTCCTAGATTTGCCAAAAAGAAATATTCTGGTCCGGGGGCTGGTACGAAGCACACTCAATCTCGTCAAGTAAAGCTGAGAAAGGGTGGGCTCGATTCCCATCTCACACATCCTAAAAGTGGTTTTCCGTGGTTTCCCACTTCTACTCCAGGCGGATGCCGGGATGGTTCCTATTTATTTATTTATTCATCGTATGGCTATTAGTACCGGGAGTGTCCGAGGACATGTTCAGCTCGCCAGAGGTTGTAGCTGCTTCAAGCGGACACCCATAGGGTGAGCTACAAGTACAGTTCAATTTCAAGTAGTTCCAACTTTCACTACCAGATGTCACTGATACCTAGTGATGAACGTTGGAACTTTGATAGAGCTCCAACGAAATCTAACCTAGAAATTTAGCTTCACACAAGTTTAATCTGTGGAAGGATCGTTTACATGCCATAAATCTATGACATGGGACCGCCGGCTTTACTTCCCCTCCGAAGGAAGACATAATGAAGGGTTTTAACACTCTTAAAATATCTGACGACTTCGGCCGGGTTTGAATCTGCTATCTTGGGAACAGCAGTTCAGTATGCTAAACTACGCCCCCGAAGCCGCTGGAACTCAAGGCCACGGTCACCTCTTTTTCAATCCTCATCTGAATTACAAATACACACACTGATCAAACTTCTACTAATACAGACATCACAATAATACAGGTTATCAGACAAATTCTACACACACGCAAGATCACGAGACTAAATGACTCCTGAACTGGAATAACATCAATACTACTATTTATCGAGAGTCAGACCTCTTCTCTTTTTCTTTTCCATCCTATCTCCTACCTTCTGCAGACAGTTCTAATGGAGGCAGAGTATGTGTAGCCCCTATCATAATATGGTGCACATTGGATAGTGCTACTCCCTCGAGGTCTCACGGTTGGTGAGTTCGGGAGGTAGTGACCCCAAGGAATTCAAGGGCTGGGCCCGTTATTTTTCCCAGTGACTTTCGGCTGAACCCTCTCTTATATCCCTTTCTTTCAAAGTTGATCAATCCTCATGCTTCGTGGATTGAGAGTATCTATTTTCCCTCTCCTTTATATCCCTTATAGTTTTGTTGTTTACCCATTTAGCATTCTAATCTACCGGGTGAGTTAGCCGTGGTCGTTACGGCATGGCTGCTGTCAGTCGCTCACATCCGGGAGGCGAGGAGGTTCGAATCCCCCCGACGGCAACCTGGAAGATGGTCTTCTGTGGTTTCCCTTCTTCCTTCCAGGCAAATGACGGGGTGGGTCACTAACTATAAGCCACAGCCGCTACCTTCCAACTCCTCGTCCTTACATTCAAACTTTCCTTCCCCAGACAACATTCCACACGCGACGGTATATGTAGCTCTCCCCATGGGTGTCCGCATAGAAGCAGCTACTAACTGGCGAGCCGAACATGTCCTCGGACACTTCCGGCACTAAAAGCCATACGCTAAAAAAATCTAGGCTGTAAGTAAATAGTTAGCAATACCATAGGGGATGTCTCATAAGTAATGTCGTCTTTAAAAGAAAATTTCATTTGGAAAGTTTTCTGACAAGAAATTTAACTATTCTTCAAAGTAGAGACCATCAAATTCTATGGTCTTGAGCCATCACTTAGCGAGGTTTCTTATCTCGTGACGGTACCAGTCTCTGGGTTTTGATACGAAGAATTTGGCGAGTCCCACTTCCACAGCTTCAGCGTTTTCGACATTTCGTCCGCACAAGAAATGGGCCATGGATCTAAAAAGATGGTAATCTGAGGGCAAGATCAGGGCTGTATGCTGGATATGGTAGCAGTTCGACTCCTTCCAATTCGTGAATTTTTGCCATGGTTGTTCGTTTGGTATGAGGACTCACATTGTCCTGTTGCTAGAGAACTCTATTTTGGGGTTAACTAAAGCTGGTATCTCCGTCTCAAAATGTCATGAACTTGTTCCAGTTGTTGAGAATAAAGATCCACATTGACTGCACGCTCTTTTGGAACAAACTCCCAGTAAATCTCTCCAAAATTATACCAGAGACACAACATTACTTTGGGGCCGAACCGATCCTTTTTAACGACGACTTTGGCAGGTTGACGGTGACTGAGCCATTTTTTTGAGGCGTTTGCGTTGCGGTAATAGACCATTTTTTTAAATCACATGTGACAATTATCCATTGGTCTCCCTTTGTAGCCTGGCATGATAAGACACCATGGTGGACAGAACAAAGGAAAAAAGGGAGGCCATTGAAATCCTGAAGCATACTAACTGCTTCAATCTTAAGGAGAACAGAGCTTAGCTTCCAGTCCTTAATCCCCTCAAGCCTGCCCTGAAATCCTGAAGCATACTAAAAGCTTCAATCTAAAGGAGAAAGCAGAACATGTGAACAGAGCTTGGCTTCCAGTCCCTCGTAGACGAAAAGATGCAACAGAAGAGCAGCCCTGTACTTGATGCATTACTTTTATGTGATATGCCGTTGCTATGGTAGCCTCTATGTGAGGGTTGTTGACTGTTTATATTATCTTATGTTTATTTGTTTTACCTCGCTTAATGTAACCTGTGAACATGCTGAACGCAGCATTCAGCAAAACGTCAGGACGACAAAATGTCCTTAGAACATGGCCTATAAGCCAGCGAAGCAGAGATTCCTATTTTAAAAATACGACATTACTTATGAGACATCCTAATATCTTACTTCACTTATTTCCTTTGATATCTAGGTGCAACATAGGCCCTGGACGAAATTTCTCCAGCATGTTTCATTGCAATGCTCGTCTCCATGAAATCCGGCCAGCGTAATTTTCGTCTGGTTTCCGTAATAAGTTTGTTTCAACTGTGTGCGTTATTATCCCACAGCACCCTAGTCCAAGGGAGGGGAGCTGCCTCCTATCTGCGCTAGACCGCAGGTTAATTACCTTAGCCTCTAATCCCTCTTTACCACAAGGCAGTGGTTTCATATTGATTTCACCCCAAGAAGAAGGGTTGCCTCTTTCCCTAGATGCGCCGTACCACAGGTCTTCTTCTCCGCCGCCCCTGCCATTGAGGTTAACTCCGGTAGTCATCACTTTTCAGGGTTCCTGTAGAGCCATCCCATCTACTGCAGCAGTCATGGGGCATACTAATTCCCCAGTGTACTTAACCCCTATAGACAGTCCCTTACTTCCTTCCGTTACCTACCTTCCTCGATGTGGACGAGGTATTCGTCTTGTGGGAGACAGTTTTAATAGTAGTCATCATCATCATCATCATCATCATCATCCTCATCTCGAAGGGCAGATGACCAGGATGTTTTCCCCTTAAATCAGCAATCGCCACCACTATTATCCCTTAAGAAAACATATAACACGAGGACTGGCGCCGGGTCATTTTGACTCCCTTTTTGTCGTAGTCGTACGGATTTTAACGAAGTAATTTTTCACCTGGTGTCTCCCTGTGAACTATTCCCAAAATAAAATGAGGTTTATTTATATTTTTCAGCTTAAACATGAGTAGGGGGGTAGTAGGGGTTCTAGGCCACCCGGCGTTGCTCGGGCGGCGTTCATATTAAATAATTAATAACTCTCGAACCCGTGGTCGGAGATTCACGAATGAGGTGTCGTTGGACTCGGGCTGACGGGGGCTTTGCTATGGACCACTCATTTCAACCCCTAAATAAAACCTACCCCTACTAGGGGGTGAAATTGTAATTTTTTAGTGAAAGTCTCTTTTCAAATGGGACATGTATAAGGTGCGCTGCTAAAATGAACTTAAATGTTGTTGCTCATATCGCGCATGCGTTTTTCTGGCTGCCGCTATGGATGAACATTTTTGTTTTTGATTTTTACGCATGCGCACTTGGAATTTTTGTAAGAGGGCGAGCTCTTTGAAAAAAAAATGATTGATAAGAAGAGGTTTTGGTGGTGAGGAGAGAGCCAGATAGTCGCCTACTTTCCTACGACGTTTGCCGATATCTCTCGAACGCAAGGTCGGATTTGGAAGTGTGACGTGTCAAATCGCTTGTCTCAAAGCCCTATATATGTTATTAATAGGTTAAAGTTTTGAGAATGAGGGAAACAGGCGTTTTGGGGTAAAATTATGATTTTAGACTTTTTCTGATATTTCACGAATGCCTGGTCGGATTTGGTCCTATGACGTGTCAAATGGCTTGTCTCGAAACCCTTTTTATTTTGGTAATAGGTTAAAGTTTTTGAGAATGAGGGAAACAGAATTTTTTGTTGTAAAACCGTGATTTTAGACTTTCTGTTATATTTCACAAACCAATAACGCCAGAGACGTATACGAGGGGTCGTAGGACTCGGGGTGACGCCCCTCCCCTATCTCTCTTTCGAATATAGTATTTATGTTTAAAAAAATGCGAAAGAGCCTAACGACACTTATGTTGAAATCATTTCAGTTTTTAAAACTTTTCTTAAATTTGTCTAAAATGTTCATGACGAGTGGTTGTAGATAGAAAGAGACGATACCACTGGACACGTGTTTCAACGAAGCTATTACTGGCCACGGTGGTGATATACCAATACAGTATTCGCTATTTCGATGAGACGGCGGGTCGAGGGTTCGTTTTCTGATTTTTCCTATGATGGAATTCCTAATTCCTAAACCCCCTGAAGGGGGTCTTTAACGTGTAAACGATTATGAGTGACATGACAAATGATAATTCCTTGATTCGATGAAGTTGGCTTTAGATAGAACAAACAGAACTTGGTTATATATTGCTTGAAGTGAGTATAGAAAACAAACTTGCTGGGGCAGACTGACAGGATGTGAATGTTATTTGATCTTATTGGAATGCATTGACTTGACAGGGCAATGAAAAAAAGCACAGAGATGCTGAGGACACTTGAAGGTCAAACGATATGGCAACCATGGTGGGAGGGGGAAGCTAGGATGATGTCGCCGATCATGTTCAATGGATGAATTTATATTTTGCGAAGCATTGTTCGGAGAGGGTCATGGGACGACTTGTTTTAAGGGTATTTATTTTTTCGATGTTTCCTATGGTGGACTCATTGATTGAAATAATCCAAAACTGCTAGGGCATGGCCTTGAGATTTTATAAACCGATAATGGGATTTTGACATACAAGATCCACTCAGAACTTGACATGATGTCATTCTTTTTATGGCTTATGAATTTCCCCAAAAAAGACCCAAAACAACAAGATCATGGACTTTTGCTTTTCTTAATATATTGCAACCCATAATGTAAGATGTTTACTGTGAGTGACGAAATCTAGCTAGGTAACGAAAGAATTATTGTAGGATATATGTATGGTGACTGACACGTCTTTGACCATTGGAACTTGTTTTCAGATCTGACTGTAGTACATAGGGAGTATAGGTTGTAGGCATGGATTGACAAACGGTGCACACAAAATTCAATTTATCGATTCAAGAATTAAGAGTAGACTATCATTAATTAATTGGTTAAAGAGTGTAGCTAAAAATAAAAAAATGGTGACTACATTAAACTAAACTGAACCAAGTCGAATCAAACCCAACCGAACCAAACCAAGCCTAAAGCAAACCAAACCTAATCAAGAACAAGCCAAGGGCTTAAGTGTAAAACTTGTGGGGGAATGCAGTCATTGGCAATGTCCAAAGGAAGGGATAACGCTCTACCTCTAGAGGGTAAGGTAAAGCTAGCGCATGGTGCTAATGCATATTCCCAAGTACATGAACCACACACACACACAACTATCCTATGCTGTTTTTATGAGTTAACTGTTAAAACTTACTCAGTGGTTACTGAGCAAGATGGTCGCTACACACAACAAGCTTTAAATACTTGAGGCTAATAATCTATACACACACACACACGCTTGTTCTAAACTAAACTGTCTTGCTGGCAGTGCTCACACAGTAGGCAAATGACAGAAATGCTTGGCTAACAGAAATACAATCATTTTCGTTTGTCTAATGTTACCAGCTAACCATTACATGCTATAGTGGTGAGCACATGTGCCTCTTGCACTGGAGATCGTAACTAGATTTCTAGCTCTAAGGCCTAGAATGAATCAAACTAAGAAAGAAGGGTATGGTGACGCAGTGGTTAAACTGTTAGCCTTTCACTAAGGTAGACTAGGGTTTGATTTTAGGTTAATATACATGTCATAAACAAACAAACAAACAAACAAACAAACAAAAAAAAGCAGAGATAATGTTTAAAACTGATTACACTTGTCTCTTTTCAAATTATTACTTAGATTGCAAATACAAAGGTGGACTGGGTTTGATATTCAGTTAATGCTGCCTATCGCATACTAGCCTGTAAGAAAGCCAAACAAGCAAAAGGCGTAGGTAGAGCAGTGGTAAAATCGCTATGTGTAGAGAACTACCTAACGGTTTTATGAACTGGCAATGGTATGTTGCATAAACAGTGCAGGATACAATCCAGCAACCATAATTTGTATCTTGTGGAGCTGAGAAAACATATATATAGAGAAAGATATAGAAAGCTAGTGTATGTATGGGTAGCATTGATAATTTGACCAGAGAAAATACGATGAGGTAGGGTGGGGAGAGGGAGAATTAACACTTATATATGAATGAATGGTAAATAGTATTTTAGTTTTTTTTCCCCAATAGTTTTGTTTTTTAAATGCAGTGGTAGATAGTCGTTATTTTGTAAAACATTCTTACTTGCAGTAGTAATAAGACTCTATGGTTTCGCTAACACATAGATAGACTGTATTATTGCCATGGTCAAGCACTCACATTAAGATCATTTACAAAATCATAAAATGAAAAATAAAAAATCTTGTTTTGGAAATATCGTTTTTCAACATACACAAAATAAATATATAAAAAATTTGTAAACAGCAAAATGGAAAATCCATGGTCAAGCACTCACATTAAGATCATTTACAAAATCATAAAATGAAAAATAAAAATCTTGTTTTGGAAATATCGATTTTTTTCAACATACACAAAATAAATATATAAAAAATTTGTAAACAGCAAAATGGAAAATCCATGTTTCCATATAGACAAAATTTAAAAACCTTAAACGGACATTTAAGAAAATATATATAAATGGGAAATTGACAAATGTGTAAATATGAAAATGGAAAAAACCATGTTTCCATATCATGAAATTGAAAAACATCAAACTGTCATTTTAAAAAATGCAAATGGAAAATTGACAAATTGCAATGTGTGAAATGTGAAATTGAACAAATGGCTATCATTATTTAAAAAAAAAAGAACATGGTGCCCTATGGTTGAGGTGTGAATCAAACCCTTTCTACTTATTTGGACCACCCGAGACTGAGTAGACTAGTTTAAGTTGTCATACCACTTTTAAAAGTTTGTGTTAAATCTAGGAATTGAACCCAAGAGCTTGTAGGGGAGATCAAAGGTTATAATATGTTAAACAGATAGCCTTGAATGAAGGGTGTGGTAGCTATATAGAGATGAGACGTTTCGCTCGGGGCAGGGAGGCATGGAGATCTGCATCAAACCAGTCAAAGGACTAAAGACTCAAACAACAACATGTACGTTCACCAAAATAATGTTGTGTAACGGTAAATGTTAGTCAACGAACAGTAATGCATTACTAAAACCCATGACACGATACCTAAGAGCTTTTCTAAAATGATTTTAAAATGCCTTTAACCCTATATTGAACACCCAGTTCACAAGACTCATAACTGCAATGTTATGGTAAAACAAAACAAAATCTATATTTCAAAACAAACAAGTGGTTTAGTCAATGTATACTGGAAAAAGTTTTGTAAACACTCAAGTCCTCAAGACCAATTAAATTAGTAACTGTCAGGTTGGCCGAGTGGTTAAAGTGTTTGACTTAAGATCAAATTTCTGTATAAGGAAGCAAGGGTTCGAATCCCTTACCTGACATAACTATTGCCTTAACATGGCTTGGCCACACTGTATTATTATGATACTCAGTACACAAACCATAGATATAGTGTATTGTTTAAGGCCACTCTCTTTCTGAACATAGTCAGAGACTGTTGATGGTTAACAATTGTATTAATAGTGGGACATGGGGATAGCAATTAAGAAAAAACAGCCAATACCCATACAATATTTTTATTCATTTTAGTTTTTTTTTTACAATAGTTACACACTGAATACAACTTTTTATCTCTTTACCATTGTTTGATATAGATTTTAAACACAACGCTTGTTGTAGATCCTTTTACAACTTTCTCTAGGTACTCTTGTTCTTAAAAACTGGGGAAGCCGCAATGGTTTTATAGACATTAAACCCTCATTCTCTTGTTTTTCATCATTATCATCATCATTATTATAAATATTATCTTTATAATTATTATAGTCATTGTCACCATCATTATCATCATCATCATCATCCTCAACATCACTAGAACTATCCAATTCCATTTTTTCCTTTTCAAAAGGGATCTCTTGAAGAGTCTGTGTTGCTTTTGATAGTGTTACGGGTTTATTGAACGTTGACAACTGTCCTAACATGACTTTTTGAGGAGATAAATGTTTTTTCATAAGGAAGTCACTATGTTGAGTAACACTATGTTTTTGTCGGACTTGCTTTTTCTTGTTCTTTTGATCATGTTTTGTTAACACTAACGGTGTTTCATTTGGTATACCACATTGATGAGTACCCACACTTAAGACCTCACTATGTTTACTTTTTAGATGACCTAGACATTTTGTTGTTCTTTGTTTTGAGCACTGCCAAAATATGATGCCATTCGCATTTTCTCGCTTATAGTTATAAGAGTACCCATGATACAGGGCACGTGGTTTACCTTTATTGGTTATAGTATATTCCATAGTAGTCACTGACTTGTATAGTCGATCCGCCTACTACAAAGGTCTGAACACTTGTGGTGAAAGAATGATGTTGTGTTGACGTTTTATGCAGGATAATGTTGGTGGCATATGTGGGTGGCTTATGTTGATGACATGTGTTGTTGGCTGATTTTGGTGGCTTATGTTGATGGTTTATGGTGGTGGCTTATGTTGATGGCTTATGTTGGTGGCTTATGTTGATGACATATGTTGGTGACTTATGTTGATAGCTTATGTTGGTGGCTAATGTTGATGACATATGTTGTTGGCTTATGGTGGTGGCTTATGTTGATGGTATATGTTGCTGGCCTATGTTGATGGTTTATGTTAATGGCTTAGGTTAATATCTTAGGTTGATGGCATAAGTTGATGGCTTATGTTGGTGGCTTATGGTGGTGGCTTATGCTGGTGGCTTATGCTAGTGGCTTATGGTGGTGGTTTATGGTGGTGGCTTATGTTGATGACATATGTTGGTGGCTTAAGTTGGTGGCTTATGTTGGTGGCTTATGGTGGTGGCTTATGGTGGTGGGTTATGGTGGTGGATTATGGTGGCTTATAGTGGTGGCTTATGGTGGTGGTTTATGGTGGTGGCTTATGTTGATGACATATGTTGGTGGCTTATGGTGGCTTATGGTGGTGATTTATAGTGGTGGCCTATGTTGGTGGCTTATTTTTGGTGGTTTACGTTAATACCTTATTTGTAATGGCTTATTTGACAAGTTATTGTTGTCAATGTATTTAGAGGATTTTTCTCTTGGTTTTGGAAAGTATGTCAACTCTTTTTTATGGTAGCATAATGCTTACCGCCATGTTTGTAAGCAACAACAACACACTAAAATTCCAAGAATCCAAAGTACTCTAAGGTTAATGATTGTCTCTCAACTCCATTCAACGTCTAGTCAAAAAACATTATATATTTTTCACATTTTACAAAAAAGGTAAATTGGGAAAGTAAGCTATATGTTTAAACTAAAAATCATATCAAATCATATGCTAACTCCAACACCTACGTCTACCCCAATCTCAGTCAAAAAAAATTAATATTCTTCAAATTTTTCCAAAACAGTATTTGGAAAGTAGGCCATATTTTGAAAACTAATCATCCTATAAAGTCATATATATATACTGAAACCAATGGCTTTTATATCCTTAATCTTAAGAACAAAATATGGAATTTTTGACATTTTTTCCAAAAATGTTCATTTTAAAACGGGGCTATATTTTGGAAACTAGGAATTTTACAAGAAAGTTTGTTTAACGTAAATGGCAGGTATTTACCCCCCACTACCCGCAAACCAAGTCCCAGGTCTCTGGGGAAAAATCCAAAAAAAGTTCAATTTGGAAAGTAGGCAATATTTTGAAAACTAATCATCCTAAAAAGTCATATATAGACTCAAACCAATGGCTTTTATGTCCTTAATTGGTAGAACAAAACTTAACATTTTTTCAGTTTTTCCAAAAAAAGTCCAATTTTCAAAAATTGTCTATATTTTGGGAACTAAGAATTTTACAAAAAAGTTTGTTTAACGAAAATGAAAGGTCTTTACCCCCCTCTACCCAAAACATAAATTTCAGGTCCCTAGGACAAAAACTGTGCAGTATATATATATATTTTTTTTTGGGGAGGGGGTCTATATTCACTTTACCTCCCCACTTCACAAGATGGCGGCCATAGCTTAACTTAACCTAGCCTAACCTAACCTGACCTACGAGGTGTGATCAAAAAGTTCCAAAAATGTGGCTGCAACTTAACCAAACCTAGCCTAGCCTAACCTAACCTCCCTGTTGACTAGCCCCCTTTGGACGGGTCCTTTTTGAAGGGAGTCATTTTTTTTACGTGTCCCGGAGGACGGGTCCTTGTTGACGGGTCCCTGTGGCGGGTCCTTTGGACTGATCCCTATGGACTGGCCTTGCATTTTATCCAAATTATGTCAAAGGGGACCCGCCACTGGGACCCGTCAACAAGGACCCGTCCTCCGGGACACGTAAAAAAAATGACTCCCTTCAAAAAGGACCCGTCCAAAGGGGGCTAGTCAACAGGGAGGTTAGGTTAGGCTAGGCTAGGTTTGGTTAAGTTGCAGCCACATTTTTGGAACTTTTTGATCACACCTCGTAGGTCAGGTTAGGTTAGGCTAGGTTAAGTTAAGCTATGGCCGCCATCTTGTGAAGTGGGGAGGTAAAGTGAATATAGACCCCCTCCCCAAAAAAAAAATATATATATATACTGCACAGTTTTTGTCCTAGGGACCTGAAATTTATGTTTTGGGTAGAGGGGGGTAAAGACCTTTCATTTTCGTTAAACAAACTTTTTTGTAAAATTCTTAGTTCCCAAAATATAGACAATTTTTGAAAATTGGACTTTTTTTGGAAAAACTGAAAAAATGTTAAGTTTTGTTCTACCAATTAAGGACATAAAAGCCATTGGTTTGAGTCTATATATGACTTTTTAGGATGATTAGTTTTCAAAATATTGCCTACTTTCCAAATTGAACTTTTTTTGGATTTTTCCCCAGAGACCTGGGACTTGGTTTGCGGGTAGTGGGGGTAAATACCTGCCATTTACGTTAAACAAACTTTCTTGTAAAATTCCTAGTTTCCAAAATATAGCCCCGTTTTAAAATGAACATTTTTGGAAAAAATGTCAAAAATTCCATATTTTGTTCTTAAGATTAAGGATATAAAAGCCATTGGTTTCAGTATATATATATGACTTTATAGGATGATTAGTTTTCAAAATATGGCCTACTTTCCAAATACTGTTTTGGAAAAATTTGAAGAATATTAATTTTTTTTGACTGAGATTGGGGTAGACGTAGGTGTTGGAGTTAGCATATGATTTGATATGATTTTTAGTTTAAACATATAGCTTACTTTCCCAATTTACCTTTTTTGTAAAATGTGAAAAATATATAATGTTTTTTGACTAGACGTTGAATGGAGTTGAGAGACAATCATTAACCTTAGAGTACTTTGGATTCTTGGAATTTTAGTGTGTTGTTGTTGCTTACAAACATGGCGGTAAGCATTATGCTACCATAAAAAAGAGTTGACATACTTTCCAAAACCAAGAGAAAAATCCTCTAAATACATTGACAACAATAACTTGTCAAATAAGCCATTACAAATAAGGTATTAACGTAAACCACCAAAAATAAGCCACCAACATAGGCCACCACTATAAATCACCACCATAAGCCACCATAAGCCACCAACATATGTCATCAACATAAGCCACCACCATAAACCACCACCATAAGCCACCACTATAAGCCACCATAATCCACCACCATAACCCACCACCATAAGCCACCACCATAAGCCACCAACATAAGCCACCAACTTAAGCCACCAACATATGTCATCAACATAAGCCACCACCATAAACCACCACCATAAGCCACTAGCATAAGCCACCAGCATAAGCCACCACCATAAGCCACCAACATAAGCCATCAACTTATGCCATCAACCTAAGATATTAACCTAAGCCATTAACATAAACCATCAACATAGGCCAGCAACATATACCATCAACATAAGCCACCACCATAAGCCAACAACATATGTCATCAACATTAGCCACCAACATAAGCTATCAACATAAGTCACCAACATATGTCATCAACATAAGCCACCAACATAAGCCATCAACATAAGCCACCACCATAAACCATCAACATAAGCCACCAAAATCAGCCAACAACACATGTCATCAACATAAGCCACCCACATATGCCACCAACATTATCCTGCATAAAACGTCAACACAACATCATTCTTTCACCACAAGTGTTCAGACCTTTGTAGTAGGCGGATCGACTATACAAGTCAGTGACTACTATGGAATATACTATAACCAATAAAGGTAAACCACGTGCCCTGTATCATGGGTACTCTTATAACTATAAGCGAGAAAATGCGAATGGCATCATATTTTGGCAGTGCTCAAAACAAAGAACAACAAAATGTCTAGGTCATCTAAAAAGTAAACATAGTGAGGTCTTAAGTGTGGGTACTCATCAATGTGGTATACCAAATGAAACACCGTTAGTGTTAACAAAACATGATCAAAAGAACAAGAAAAAGCAAGTCCGACAAAAACATAGTGTTACTCAACATAGTGACTTCCTTATGAAAAAACATTTATCTCCTCAAAAAGTCATGTTAGGACAGTTGTCAACGTTCAATAAACCCGTAACACTATCAAAAGCAACACAGACTCTTCAAGAGATCCCTTTTGAAAAGGAAAAAATGGAATTGGATAGTTCTAGTGATGTTGAGGATGATGATGATGATGATAATGATGGTGACAATGACTATAATAATTATAAAGATAATATTTATAATAATGATGATGATAATGATGAAAAACAAGAGAATGAGGGTTTAATGTCTATAAAACCATTGCGGCTTCCCCAGTTTTTAAGAACAAGAGTACCTAGAGAAAGTTGTAAAAGGATCTACAACAAGCGTTGTGTTTAAAATCTATATCAAACAATGGTAAAGAGATAAAAAGTTGTATTCAGTGTGTAACTATTGTAAAAAAAAAACTAAAATGAATAAAAATATTGTATGGGTATTGGCTGTTTTTTCTTAATTGCTATCCCCATGTCCCACTATTAATACAATTGTTAACCATCAACAGTCTCTGACTATGTTCAGAAAGAGAGTGGCCTTAAACAATACACTATATCTATGGTTTGTGTACTGAGTATCATAATAATACAGTGTGGCCAAGCCATGTTAAGGCAATAGTTATGTCAGGTAAGGGATTCGAACCCTTGCTTCCTTATACAGAAATTTGATCTTAAGTCAAACACTTTAACCACTCGGCCAACCTGACAGTTACTAATTTAATTGGTCTTGAGGACTTGAGTGTTTACAAAACTTTTTCCAGTATACATTGACTAAACCACTTGTTTGTTTTGAAATATAGATTTTGTTTTGTTTTACCATAACATTGCAGTTATGAGTCTTGTGAACTGGGTGTTCAATATAGGGTTAAAGGCATTTTAAAATCATTTTAGAAAAGCTCTTAGGTATCGTGTCATGGGTTTTAGTAATGCATTACTGTTCGTTGACTAACATTTACCGTTACACAACATTATTTTGGTGAACGTACATGTTGTTGTTTGAGTCTTTAGTCCTTTGACTGGTTTGATGCAGATCTCCATGCCTCCCTGCCCCGAGCGAAACGTCTCATCTCTATATAGCTACCACACCCTTCATTCAAGGCTATCTGTTTAACATATTATAACCTTTGATCTCCCCTACAAGCTCTTGGGTTCAATTCCTAGATTTAACACAAACTTTTAAAAGTGGTATGACAACTTAAACTAGTCTACTCAGTCTCGGGTGGTCCAAATAAGTAGAAAGGGTTTGATTCACACCTCAACCATAGGGCACCATGTTCTTTTTTTTTTAAATAATGATAGCCATTTGTTCAATTTCACATTTCACACATTGCAATTTGTCAATTTTCCATTTGCATTTTTTAAAATGACAGTTTGATGTTTTTCAATTTCATGATATGGAAACATGGTTTTTTCCATTTTCATATTTACACATTTGTCAATTTCCCATTTATATATATTTTCTTAAATGTCCGTTTAAGGTTTTTAAATTTTGTCTATATGGAAACATGGATTTTCCATTTTGCTGTTTACAAATTTTTTATATATTTATTTTGTGTATGTTGAAAAAAATCGATATTTCCAAAACAAGATTTTTATTTTTCATTTTATGATTTTGTAAATGATCTTAATGTGAGTGCTTGACCATGGATTTTCCATTTTGCTGTTTACAAATTTTTTATATATTTATTTTGTGTATGTTGAAAAACGATATTTCCAAAACAAGATTTTTTATTTTTCATTTTATGATTTTGTAAATGATCTTAATGTGAGTGCTTGACCATGGCAATAATACAGTCTATCTATGTGTTAGCGAAACCATAGAGTCTTATTACTACTGCAAGTAAGAATGTTTTACAAAATAACGACTATCTACCACTGCATTTAAAAAACAAAACTATTGGGGAAAAAAAACTAAAATACTATTTACCATTCATTCATATATAAGTGTTAATTCTCCCTCTCCCCACCCTACCTCATCGTATTTTCTCTGGTCAAATTATCAATGCTACCCATACATACACTAGCTTTCTATATCTTTCTCTATATATATGTTTTCTCAGCTCCACAAGATACAAATTATGGTTGCTGGATTGTATCCTGCACTGTTTATGCAACATACCATTGCCAGTTCATAAAACCGTTAGGTAGTTCTCTACACATAGCGATTTTACCACTGCTCTACCTACGCCTTTTGCTTGTTTGGCTTTCTTACAGGCTAGTATGCGATAGGCAGCATTAACTGAATATCAAACCCAGTCCACCTTTGTATTTGCAATCTAAGTAATAATTTGAAAAGAGACAAGTGTAATCAGTTTTAAACATTATCTCTGCTTTTTTTGTTTGTTTGTTTGTTTGTTTGTTTGTTTATGACATGTATATTAACCTAAAATCAAACCCTAGTCTACCTTAGTGAAAGGCTAACAGTTTAACCACTGCGTCACCATACCCTTCTTTCTTAGTTTGATTCATTCTAGGCCTTAGAGCTAGAAATCTAGTTACGATCTCCAGTGCAAGAGGCACATGTGCTCACCACTATAGCATGTAATGGTTAGCTGGTAACATTAGACAAACGAAAATGATTGTATTTCTGTTAGCCAAGCATTTCTGTCATTTGCCTACTGTGTGAGCACTGCCAGCAAGACAGTTTAGTTTAGAACAAGCGTGTGTGTGTGTGTATAGATTATTAGCCTCAAGTATTTAAAGCTTGTTGTGTGTAGCGACCATCTTGCTCAGTAACCACTGAGTAAGTTTTAACAGTTAACTCATAAAAACAGCATAGGATAGTTGTGTGTGTGTGTGGTTCATGTACTTGGGAATATGCATTAGCACCATGCGCTAGCTTTACCTTACCCTCTAGAGGTAGAGCGTTATCCCTTCCTTTGGACATTGCCAATGACTGCATTCCCCCACAAGTTTTACACTTAAGCCCTTGGCTTGTTCTTGATTAGGTTTGGTTTGCTTTAGGCTTGGTTTGGTTCGGTTGGGTTTGATTCGACTTGGTTCAGTTTAGTTTAATGTAGTCACCATTTTTTTATTTTTAGCTACACTCTTTAACCAATTAATTAATGATAGTCTACTCTTAATTCTTGAATCGATAAATTGAATTTTGTGTGCACCGTTTGTCAATCCATGCCTACAACCTATACTCCCTATGTACTACAGTCAGATCTGAAAACAAGTTCCAATGGTCAAAGACGTGTCAGTCACCATACATATATCCTACAATAATTCTTTCGTTACCTAGCTAGATTTCGTCACTCACAGTAAACATCTTACATTATGGGTTGCAATATATTAAGAAAAGCAAAAGTCCATGATCTTGTTGTTTTGGGTCTTTTTTGGGGAAATTCATAAGCCATAAAAAGAATGACATCATGTCAAGTTCTGAGTGGATCTTGTATGTCAAAATCCCATTATCGGTTTATAAAATCTCAAGGCCATGCCCTAGCAGTTTTGGATTATTTCAATCAATGAGTCCACCATAGGAAACATCGAAAAAATAAATACCCTTAAAACAAGTCGTCCCATGACCCTCTCCGAACAATGCTTCGCAAAATATAAATTCATCCATTGAACATGATCGGCGACATCATCCTAGCTTCCCCCTCCCACCATGGTTGCCATATCGTTTGACCTTCAAGTGTCCTCAGCATCTCTGTGCTTTTTTTCATTGCCCTGTCAAGTCAATGCATTCCAATAAGATCAAATAACATTCACATCCTGTCAGTCTGCCCCAGCAAGTTTGTTTTCTATACTCACTTCAAGCAATATATAACCAAGTTCTGTTTGTTCTATCTAAAGCCAACTTCATCGAATCAAGGAATTATCATTTGTCATGTCACTCATAATCGTTTACACGTTAAAGACCCCCTTCAGGGGGTTTAGGAATTAGGAATTCCATCATAGGAAAAATCAGAAAACGAACCCTCGACCCGCCGTCTCATCGAAATAGCGAATACTGTATTGGTATATCACCACCGTGGCCAGTAATAGCTTCGTTGAAACACGTGTCCAGTGGTATCGTCTCTTTCTATCTACAACCACTCGTCATGAACATTTTAGACAAATTTAAGAAAAGTTTTAAAAACTGAAATGATTTCAACATAAGTGTCGTTAGGCTCTTTCGCATTTTTTTAAACATAAATACTATATTCGAAAGAGAGATAGGGGAGGGGCGTCACCCCGAGTCCTACGACCCCTCGTATACGTCTCTGGCGTTATTGGTTTGTGAAATATAACAGAAAGTCTAAAATCACGGTTTTACAACAAAAAATTCTGTTTCCCTCATTCTCAAAAACTTTAACCTATTACCAAAATAAAAAGGGTTTCGAGACAAGCCATTTGACACGTCATAGGACCAAATCCGACCAGGCATTCGTGAAATATCAGAAAAAGTCTAAAATCATAATTTTACCCCAAAACGCCTGTTTCCCTCATTCTCAAAACTTTAACCTATTAATAACATATATAGGGCTTTGAGACAAGCGATTTGACACGTCACACTTCCAAATCCGACCTTGCGTTCGAGAGATATCGGCAAACGTCGTAGGAAAGTAGGCGACTATCTGGCTCTCTCCTCACCACCAAAACCTCTTCTTATCAATCATTTTTTTTTCAAAGAGCTCGCCCTCTTACAAAAATTCCAAGTGCGCATGCGTAAAAATCAAAAACAAAAATGTTCATCCATAGCGGCAGCCAGAAAAACGCATGCGCGATATGAGCAACAACATTTAAGTTCATTTTAGCAGCGCACCTTATACATGTCCCATTTGAAAAGAGACTTTCACTAAAAAATTACAATTTCACCCCCTAGTAGGGGTAGGTTTTATTTAGGGGTTGAAATGAGTGGTCCATAGCAAAGCCCCCGTCAGCCCGAGTCCAACGACACCTCATTCGTGAATCTCCGACCAAGGGTTCGGGAGTTATTAATTATTTAATATGAACGCCGCCCGAGCAACGCCGGGTGGCCTAGAACCCCTACTACCCCCCTACTAACATGCAGATAAATGACAATAATTTTCATAACGCGTATAATTGGCCTTGATAGTAGCGGCAAGGCAGTCATCTCAATTATTTTGAACAAAGGAGCTGATGACCAAGGTGTCCCCAGACCCTAAGCATGGAACAACAAGAACGTGAGCTATGTGATTGTGCTGCACCAAAATTGTTGGTTTTTCCCCCTTATTTTTTACAGATTGTTCCGACTAACGTAAGCCGAAAATTGTCACGCGAGGACTGGCGCCATGGGTAAATCTGACCCTTCCGTAAATAATATACAAGTAAGTTGGGTGTTCACAGAGTAATGGACATGTTACTTTTGAAAGGAAAAGTTCAAGACTAGGAAGTAAGGTCCAGAAAGGGATAGGAATTAAGGGCTGACCAAACCAAAATTTAGGGTATTGTTACGTGTTGCCCCTAGTGGCAAGTTCGTTAAATGGATTACGGTGGGTAGAAACACAACACAATTGTTCCTTTAAAGAAACGTTTGCTTTATTGCAGGTCTGAAATATACTCCGTAAAATAAGCCAATAGAAACAATTAGCTGTCTTACAGAAGCTACCTCCTTTATGGAGCTCGACTGACCCTTTTACTCGGTCTTGCAGTTAATCCTCTCGCTAATGAGGTGGACCCGAGTCCTGGCTGGAAATAATTGCACTCAGTCTGTCACTCACTGTTTCTGAATACCGTACTACACACTGTTTCGCAATTCACCACAATGACCTCTGTCGCACTGGAAAACACACACTCTTCAAATACACAGTCCCTCCGTATGATTCACACTCCTTCGCTGTCAAGAGAATCAGCCTCACTTGGGTTTCGTAATTTCGCACGTCACGACACCAACTACTGTCGCACACGCCCAAGAACACTGTCCTCAAAAACTCACTCCCCTAGCTGGCCAGGTCGCTTATATAGCGGGGCTGGTGACTCAATGGATGTTTCCAGAGTAGGACACGATTCACAGCTTCTCGAGAATTCCATCACTGGTTAGGTCACGAACATTCTGGACGGTCCCTTTGTCCTTACAGCCCTGTTGCGTAAGGCGCTGGCAACACACAGTCTGGAATAGCCTGGGGCGGCCTGAGTCACGCGCGGGCGACAAAACTGTCGAGCATTCGTAACACCATTATTTAAACCTCGGTTCAAATATACCCATGCGCCACGCCTCGCGGGTTAAAAGATATAGGCTACCTGCCTAATACAAAAGCGAAACACAGGAATACACAGTCTAGTGAACCATGCTGCATACTGTTTTTCCGGGTAGCAGACCTGCTCGCGTAAGCACTTACATCAACTGGCTGCTATTGGTATTACTTATTGATTAATTAATTTTAGAGGTACGTATATTTTCCTTTCAGATTGTTTTGCTTTCAGCGGCTAGTCTAGCCTGAAAGCCTGTGTTTGCTAACAAGTCGCCTCCATAATCCCCTAGCAGTTATCACTTCGGCACCTATGCTTCTACACCTCTCACTTCCAAATTGTTCAACTCTGAATCCAGCCATCACCTCATAGGTGCTCCTCTAACCCCCTACAGCCGAACTTATTAACCTATTAGGTAATCACTCCTGCCCCATTCTCTACAGATGACCCCACCTTCTGAGTCTGCTCATACGAACAGCTTCATCTAGCGTGTTGATTTCTAACTTACTCTTTATCTCTTCATTGTCTGTACCTTCCTGCCATTGCTACCATCTATTTGTACCAACAATCATTCGTGCTACCCCCATATCAGTTACCTCCAGCGTATGCATCAGATATAATGAATCTACCCACAGCAAGGTCCGTGTAAATACTAAGCGATGTATGGAGAGTTTCGTCACTACATTAACTTCTTGCTTGCAGAATGCTAGAGATTTCAACTGAGAACTGAGAACAACGCTATCAGGCAGTGATAACCAGTACTCCACTGAGAGTCCTGTGTCTCAGAATGAATTAAGTTTGTCTTATCACCAAATGTGATACGAGAGATCGTTAACGAGCCAACATCATACGACTCGGAGTGCCGTGAAACTTCGATTAAATTCGACTTCCCTGGTCGGGAATCCAACCCACTATTTTTTCTGGAATCAGGAGTGTGTCAATGACTCACCAAGGAATCTTTTACCGATAGAAACCAACTGTGCATCAGATTCTTTAAAGTGCCCTTTATAGGGCAAATGACTGGCATATAAAAGATCTTTTTTTTTTTTGCTTATTTGTAATTGGGAGTGACAGATGAGTAGGAATATGCAACAATTTTATAGGTGTGGATTCTATTTTATGAAATATGGGGTGGGAAATTATTATCCCACTGTCCATACCCGACAGTACGTTCTCTTAAATGAGCAATGGGGTGATAATTTCCCACCTCCAAATTATGATACTGTGTTCATCACTCAATAATGAGGTTTATTTAACAGGATATATTATACACAAAACACCCATCACGCTCTATATTTAAGAAAAAAACTTAACTCCCATGTAAAACAAGGTCAGTGATCTATAACATCTTTGCCGAAAACTGCAGAAAAAATATAAAAAGTGATTTTGGGTTGTTAAAAGTTAGTATATTCGAATATAATTCAATAATTTCAAAATGGTATTTACTAAATTCACAGAAAATTAATTTTAAAAATCTTCTATTCAATGGCAAGCACACTGAACAGGATAATTATTTCCTTTCTAGCTGAAATATATTTACTCAAGTGACCAAAACCATTATTAACATTATATTTCGATTATATACCAACGTTTACAAATCTCTTATATTCAATAAAAACACCTTCTTCTGTCAAACAATGCATTGTATTCACCCAACACAACCGAACTGGCGAGCACGTGCTCTGTGGAGACCACTGGGATATAAGCTTCCCACCTTTGGTTTCTGATGACAGTATACATCAAATTAATGGGTTTTCAATATTTCTGTGCAGCTAGCTTGTGGATGCATGTGGAACTGATTGAAATGAAAGGGGTGGGAAGATTCTCTCCCTATAAATACATGGTGGGAAAATATTATCCCAAGGACCTATAAAGGGTTTTAACTACCGTTCCTTTAAAATACCAAATTTCGGCACTTCCTTTATAACTGAGTCGGTTCTGTAATGCCGGCAAGCAGTAGATTGTTCTTCGCTGTGAGACACAGTGCATGTTAAGAAGCTATTTACGGAACTGAAAATCATTATTGAAAACACAAGTTAGATTATGAGCTTATTGGTATGAGAGAAATTTCTGAATATTGTTTTTGTCCTTGTGGTTTGTATGCACGCAAAGCAAGTAATCGATGGTGAGCTGGGTAGGACTGGCTGGACCTTGTGGAGGAGAAAAAAGATGAAAACAAAAACAATACAGTATATAAGAGGATAATTTATAACGAGATAAGTTTTAATTAGGGATGTCGGTTGGTTGGTTGGTTGGTTCTTAAGTTTAGGGGCAGCGACAACGTGGTCATGTAGCCCCGTGGGTACTTTGGGTGTGTGTAGAATCTGTCTGATAACCGGTGTTAATTGTGATGACGGTATTAGTGTGTGTTATCTGTTTTTTTTTTTTTAATTCCAGTAAGGACTGCAGACTTTTGAATGTTTCAAATAGTTCCTACTTTTGCCGCCAAGCGACACCGTCAACGACTACTAGGCCAAGTTCAGAACTTAGCTACCAGACGACACCGCAGTCGGCTCTTGGCAACGAACGTAGAAACCTAAGAGCGTTGTTTGCATTCTTAACCTATCCAATTTAGCTTCACACATGTGTAATTAGTGGAAGGTTCTTAAACATGCCATAAATCTATGACATGGGACCGCCGGCTTTACTTCCCCTCTGAAGGAAGGCATACTGAGGGATTTTTAACGCTCTTAAAAAATCCGACGACTTCGGCCGGGTTTGAACCCGCAATATTGGGCACAGAAGCTCAGTATGCTACCAACTACGCCACCGAAGCCGCTAAATAGATTTGAAATAGTGATACTCAATAATAGATTAAAGGAAGTCACGCTGATTGATGTTGCCATTCCGATTACGCATAACCTGCAGGCTAAACATACTGAAAATATTTGGAGCTGGTTGAGCCTATCAGGTAGCAATAGCAGATTAATCCTTGAGAATGGCGTGTAAAAATATAACACGAGGACCGGCGCCGGTTCATTTTGACCCATAGTGTATCAATCCTTTTTTTTCCTAGTCGTACGGATTTTAATGAAGTAATTTTACACCTGGTGTCTTCCTATGAACTATTCCCAATATAAAATGTGGTTTATTTGTATTTTTTCAAATTTAACAAGCAGAGAAATGACAATAATTTTCGTAGCAGTACCATTGGCCTTGAGATTGACGATAAGGAGTCATTTCAACTCTTTTGAACAAAGGACCTTATGACCAAGGTGTCCCTAGCCCCACAACAGGATCAACATGAACGTGAGATAAGTGATTGTGCTGCAACAAAATTGGTGGGTTTCCCCCCTTATTTTTTACAAATTGCTCCGACTAACGTAAGCCGAAAATTGTCACGCAGTGACTGGCGCCATGGGTAAATCTGACCCGACCGTAAGTAATATAGAAATAACTTGGGTGTTAAAAAAAGCTATGGACAGGTTTATGTTGCAGGGTGAAGTTCAAGGCTAGGAAGGAAGGTACAGTAAGCGACAGGCAATAAGGGCTGACCAAAACGAAAATATAGAGCATTATTTAGCCTCGGATCAATAATGCCCATGCGCCTGTCCTCGCGGGTTAAGCAATGGTGTGTTTCCTAAACATTTTCTGCAAGGGCTTAGTGAAATTGATCTGGATACTCACCTGTATAAAACAAGACAGAAGGCAGTGATATTGGCAAGGACAGTTCGTAATTTCATTGGCAGTGAACTAAAAGGCGATGATTATGCCTTGTTTCAATGCAATAATTGCTTTGTACTTTACCAGACAATGATCTGAGAATAACGGTGATACCAGGCTGGGCCTGTTCCACGAATGAACTTAGCAACTTTTTACTTTGCACTTTTAAGTTCAGATTTTGTTCCACCATCACTTTTCAGATTTGTCTTGCAAAGTGAAAAGTGAAAAGTGAAAAGTTAGGAATCTTTTCACTTTTGAAGCCTGTTATGTTCCTCCATTGGTGCAGAAATGCAAAGTGCAAAGGAATGAAGTGAAAAATTTTAAGAAATCTTTGCAAAGAGATGATTCCCTTTTCAGCTGTTAATGAACAAGTCCCTACACTAGTTTCTCGGCACAGAATATGGTTTAATGTTATAAATATGTTACGACGAGAGCTTTTGTTATCATCATGTGAGAATAGTGATGCAGAATCCAACAAGATGACGTACAAAGACAGGTTGAATTTTCATAACCTCACTTCGACGGAATTTAGTGAGTGTTTTCGTATTACCCCAATACAAGCTGACTATATTCTTGAAATAATTGGCCAAAAAGAAGTCGATTTCTTTCCGAAAAAGAACAAATTCTTATATGCTCATTGGTTAGAAAATGGTGCCCAGCACGGTATAGCAGCAAAGCATGGGACATCAGTTAGTTATAGTTAGTTAATTATTCTTGTTTTTAAGGGGCGGAACTACGAGGTCATCTGCCCCCATGGGACATCAAAATCAACTATTTGCAGAACTGTTATAGTTCACACGAAAAATAAAGCATTAAATCTTGGAGTATTATAGAGTTTGTTCATGGAATAAACATGATCGGATCATTCCTACGCAAAGACTTTACACTTTGCAAAGAAATTGAAAAGTAATACATAGATCATGGTGGAACAGAAAGACTTTGCACTTTGCAAGAATTGAAAAGTGCAAAGTGAAAAGTGAAAAGTTGCAAAGTTCGTTCGTGGAACAGGGCCCTCAGGTTGCTTAACGTTGAAAAAGACCTTCAGAAAATATAGATCTCTAGTATATGGTACTGGACAGCTTAATATTCAGAGAACTAGTTGACAGACATCAATTTTCAGATCACCCAAACATTGCATCCAAAAGAACCTGGACACAAGAGCACAGATAGAGCCATAGCGAGAAGTTTTACGGAAGATAAGAAAACAAGATCAGCTACGTAGGATCAATCGCTCTTTTTAGACGCGCATAACGTTGTTAATATATATATATATATACAGTATATAAAGAGTAAATAATAATCATAATATTATTAATAATAATAATAATAATACAATTACGAGCCTTACAGTAGTCGCATATGATGTGTGACATGTGAAATGTTATTCGAATAATTCCATATTACTTACTCGCATTTTTTTTACCTTGTGCCAGCAAACATGAAGGATTCCTTCGTGTTATTACCATCGGTAAGTTCTCATTACTATTATTTCGGCAATAACTACTTGTAAAACTCCAGTGACAAATCCTTTCAGCCAATCTGATATACTAGTGCTGTATTTTGGCCGACAGTACCATGAGTGCTTACATTAAATAGGAATACAGCAAAAGTAGTAAGATTTAGTAAATCATAATTGTTTTCAGCAAAAATGATAGTTATAATGAATATTTTCACAAAAAAAGACAGTTTGAAGATGATTTATTGTAGGAATATCTGTAATTGGGCCTACAAACCTTGAGGTAAACCGTATGCGATTTACATTCCACACATGCAATGGCCAACAGTACGTCGTTGTACCAATCTCTGCCACAGCGCGCTACTTGTAAAGCTCCAGTGCCAAATCCTTTCAGAAAATATGATATACCGGTAATGAATATGTTCACATCAAACAACGACAACTTAAAGATGATTTATTCTAGGAATTTCTTTAATGGGGCCTCAAAACCTTGAATTAAACCATATGCTATATACATTAGCCTACACGTAGTGCTGTACTTCGGCCGACAGTACTTCGAGTGCTTACATTAAATAAGAACACATCAAAAGTAGTAAGATTTAATAAATCATAATTGTTTTCAGCAAATATGATTTAATGAATATTTTCACACCAAGGAACGACAGTTTGAAGATGATTTATTGTAGGAATATCTGTAATGGGGCCCCCAAATCTTGAAGTAAAGCGTATGAGATTTACATTCCACATAGCCACATGGCCGACAGTATGTCGTTGTACCAATCTCCGCCACCGCGCGCGCTCCTTGTTTCCGTCGCATTTCCGTCCCACTTCCGTCCCTTTTTACAAAATCATCCCCACACAAAAATATACAGCAAGTGAGTGGAATGATGTTACACATTAAAAATATCCAGCAACCGAACGGAAATATGTTACACATTAATAATCGTATGGCCTCAGCTGCCATCGCATAGATCCTCTGAATTGGAGCCATCGAGGCGATCTACTCTCCAATTCTGACGCTTTGTTTAACACCACCATCTGGCAGATAAAACCAGAGCTCTACTTAGGTGGTCTGTGGCTGAGAATTATTAATTAATTTTGTATTTGGAAGTGAAGTACGGAAATCCGAAAACGAGTTAAACTAGGTTCACTGCTGCCGAAATGAAGTTTATGAGACGCACAGCAGGATACACACGTTGAGACCACAAATGGAATGAGGACGTGATGAAAGAACTAAAGACAGAATCTGTATTAAACTACATAGGAACCTATAGGTAGAACTGGAGAGACCACGTCAACAGAATGCCTAGGGAACGACTCCCAAAGCAGATTGTACGATACCAGCCAAAGGGGGTTCGATCTATTGGACGTCCAGCTGATAGATGGAATGAGACTGTAACAGGCCACCAGGCCTAATACATGACTGGCAGATGATGATGTATTGCCAACAGCAAAATAAAGAAGATTGAGTGGACATGGACGTTAATGCTGAAGCTACGAGGACAGTTTTTATAAACTTCCGAAGGTGTTTACACCACTCATAGCTATCTCCACATGGTTTCATATTTTTCAACAAATATTAGCTTATTAGATCCAAACAAGCCAGATGTTCAATTTTACTGGGTCGGGAGATGGGGTGCTGGATATTGTGCTCCGATATTATGTAATACCATGCATGACACATCACGAGAGTGCAATCTATACGCAATATTTGGTATGTAAGACAACATCATTCCTCCCCATGAATTCACAAACACCGAAACCGAATTAACTGAAATTTCGTAAACAGGTAATCCTAGTCGAGGCACCTCAGTCCTCTAATTTTCGTTGTTGCCATCTCTACGAAAACAAAATATTGGCCACACGAATGTATAATGTCTAAATTAAGTTCCAATGTAAATGATAATCAGATCGCAACTATATTTTAGTAATACAAACCACCGTTGAGAAGCGCTAGAAGCCATACTTAAAAGGTAATCAGTTGTTTTTGTTGTTTGGGTCTTCAGTCTTTTGACTGGTTTGATGCAGTTATCCATGGCTCCCTGTCCTGAGCTGATCGTTTCACCTCTACATAGCTACAACATACTACATCCGAGGCAATCTGTTTAACACATTCTCACCTTGGTCTACCTCTACAGTTCTTATCCTCAATCCTTCGTTCCATAATTAAGTTAGCTTGCCACGGTGGGTGAGTGGATAGCGTGTCGGTCTACTAACCCCAAGATTGCAGGTTCGCCCCTGACCGTGGTAAGTGATTTTTGAAAGGCGGCAAAAATACGATACGCATGTCATACGATGTTGGCATGTCAAAGAACCCATTTGAATTCAGTAGGCCGAGTTCATAATGGCAAAATTAATCTCGGGAGTTTCCGCCAGTACAAAGTTCCTCATTTCTCTACTAGAAAGCGCTATTGTGCTCAAGGAGATTAGATATCTAACATCTAACCTCCTTGACTTTCATAGTCAAGGAACTACGAAATTCGACACGCAAGCTACCCTCTGGGTGTCAAATAGCAAAGCTTGCACCAGGCACCCGAGGCCATACGATATTATTATTATTATAATTAAGTTTTCTATTTCTGGGTGTCCTACCAACTTATCTCTTACCTTCATTACTCATTCTCCTGTAACACCACATTGTAATGCTTCCTTTCTCCTATTTTCTGCCGTGCCAACAATCCAAGGTAGGCTACACTTCAATACAGCGCCACGTTCTAGACAAAGGCTTTCAAAAATGGCTTTCTAATACCTTCAATGTAATTCTTCTGTAGAAATTCCTTCTTTGCATGAGCCAACCTACTTTTTATATCCTCTTTACAGTATATACTTGCTCAGTTAGAGACCATAATAAGGTGACCTCTGAAGCATTCAGACATTACAATGCTTTTCTCTTTCTTCAACAGAGCAATGCTCACATTAGTAAGCATACAAGGAGTTTTATGTAAGGAACGTACGCTGCCAAAATTTGGCCTAATCAGTTTGAATATTACGCGTGGTCACCATTTTGAAATGATAAAACATTAAAATAAATAATTTTTAATCCTTTAGACAGAGCTACAATAGTTAAATATCAGTAAATCGATTGATAGTTATGAGTGTCTTTTCTGTGGCAAGGTGTAAAGCCAACGAAACAATACATTCAAGATGGTGGCTGGTCGCACTATTAACACAATTAAACCAATAACTCGAGACATAATTCCGCAATTAACACAGAATTAACGACGAGTATCATTATATGAGACCTTGTAAGTACTAGCCCCAAGACTATCCGAGTGAACTGTTACACGCAACCACCATCTTGAAAATGTTAGACTCGGTAGCGCACAAATTACTTGAGCTACAGAGACGAAACTTAGCCAGAAGATATACTCTTACAAGATACATTATCTGTACAAGACGCAATATCATCAATTAAATTAATTCAAAATGGTGGATGAGAGTATTCATTTTTAGCATTAAAATCAATTGTTTAAGGTGCAATTGTTCAATTAGCACCAAAATGGACATGTCGGTTGGAGTATTGGTATCTGCTATCTGCTTCCCTCAGTTTACCAAAAGCATCCCTTTCACCCTGTAGACACAGGTATATAATTTCGCTAGTAATTATGTTATCATTCAAGTTTACTGGCTCGGGAGATGAGGTAGTGGATAACGTACTCCGATATTATGTAATACCATGCATGACACATCACGATAGGGATATCTATACGCAATATTTGGTTTATAAGATAACATCAGCTTTGCGTGTGAGCTGTGTGCAAACAAGGAAAGAGTTGCCAGTAATTTCAGTAGCATGGAGAAAACACTAACAGCAAATTAATGTAGCTAATAGAGGTTCTGACAATATGAGCAGCTGGTGAGGAATATGGTAAACTAGCATTACCAGTCGCGGCTTCGCCCGCGAATATTCTAGTTGTAAAGAGTACACTTAGCAAAATCTCAATGGTATGAATAATCAGACTTTATCAATTCAACTACTGGGGCAGTGGTTAGGGGTTTGTCATTCCTTCATAGGTATATCAAAGCGAAATTAGTTTTCTGGGAATAGCACAGACACTGTTAATTTAAGGGCCTTTAAATGTGGTTTTCGGAGACCCTTTATAGTCGGGTGAAAAAGACCTTTCGTACCACACTCACACGTGAAAATTGCGTGAAAAAATCTAGAGTGCCCTTGACCTTCTTAAGCGCATTAAATTGTACGTATTGATGAATTTTACAGCTTAATTAGGTTCAGTGTAACCTTATAACCGTCTGGAAACTTTCACGGCAATGTAATAATTGGAATTGCATTGCGTCTTACAGAAATGGATGGACCTGTGTGATTCTGTTACCATGGTTACCGTGTTGCATTCTTTCATTATTTCATTGTAAATATGCTTGTTTTAAGGTATTTATATAATTGTGAGGCATTTAGAGAGTAAGTGAGTGCGTTTCGCTTACGTATTGGGTTATGCTGAACCTGTAGGTACCCCTTATGTGTAGGTTGGTGTTAATGGGATCTTATTTTCGGTACAAAACTGGAATGGGACCTTAGCAGAATAATATAGGGACAAGGCTAACCAAGCAGCAACGACTGCTCAGGAATCTTGGGAATGATAATGATTGGTGATTTTAAATAACCTAAGTGCTAGGTTATCAGCCCAGATGTTGGTAGGCTACAAATCGAAAAAAACTTAATGAGTTATGGAGACTCTGCCAAAAAATTTAATTCTGGTCTGAGGAGTGGAACAGGGTACTCTCAGCCTCGTGAGGCAAAAGAAGCGGGTTTGATTCCTACCACAGCCATCCTGGAATTGGTTTTCCGTGACTTCCCTCCTCTGTTCCTGGCAAATTACGGGCTGGTACCTAACTTAAAGCCACGGCGGCTTCCCACCCAAATCCTACCTCAATTAGAAATTACTAGTTGCGTGGCTCAGCAGCAACGTTCTTGCCTGCTGGTCCCAAGATAGCGGGATCGAATCCCAGCGCAGTCGTTTGGCAATTGAGGGTGCGCAAATATGGGTGAGCCGTGACAGTAGATTTACTGGCACGTTAAAGATTCCCTTCGGGGCAAAATTCTCTAAAAGCCGCAGTAGTTAGTATGGTACTAAAACGAATACCATTAATTTACAATTAAAATACGGACATCACCGTGACACAGGTTGTCAGACAAATTCTACACACTCCCAAGTGCATGGGGTACATGACCACGATGTTGGATAAGGGCCAACAAATTATATAAGTAAAGTGTTTAAATAGTACCAACCATTGACCAAAGTGGTGTAAAACTCTGAGTTTTTAGAGAGAAAACAACTAGTTCCGTGAAGAATTATTTCAGGGTGATACCGCTAATAGTTTCAGAGATATAGAATGCCGGTGATTATTTCGCACAGGCGCCATCTTGAGGTTATGAAAACAATTGAACGAAGTTAGATGTCGGTGCATTACATTGTGTAGGCTATAAACATATACTGTACCGAGTGTTATTGAGTTTGGTTGGTTAAATCGCGAGAAACGTCTATTTAAAAGTCGCAACTTCGCTTGGCCGCCATGTTGGTTTTGTAGTTACGCCTACCAGATTTCCAAACGTCACATAGTAGAACTTCTAGTAGTTCCCTTTATCACCGTAAAATATTCCAGGGTGATAGTTTCGGAGATATTGAATATTTCGCACAGCCGCCATGTTGGATCGGTGAGACGTAACAAAATTTGAAGTGCACGGTCGGGGTTGCCCGGAATAGTGCTATGAACTTACCGAGTTTCATTTAAATCGCTCCAGCCGTTTAGAAGTTATTAGGGACACACACACACACCATCACACACACCATCACACACGCACACACAGACACACGGACAAAAGGTGATCTCATAAGCCTATTTTTTCATAAATGAAAATAGGCTAAAATTATACTACCCTTAATAGGTACTGAATGAAAACCGTTTTAAAATGGTCAATACTCCTATAAAATTACCTAAAACTTTTTTCTGAAATAATTTTTGATATGACCCACCTTTACGCCAAGGGATGAGCAAATATTCTCGGAATTTTAAGAAGATGAAGTTTCTCGTGTGCTGATAATGGGGACCTTTGTAGGTATACAACCATTGGCACATTTAGTGAACACGACATATTTTTCATTGCCCGGCGAAATCTACCACCTCCTTCCGGCCTGCCGAGAGGTATTATTCTTTTTCAGGATTATGGAAACACCCAGTACAATTGGGAACAATCGCGTTGACCGACTGAAAAAACATTAAATTTCGATTACTAAGGCAACACTGAAAAATGGCTTCCAATACGATAATCTTCGGTTTGAGTTTTCAGTCTTTTGACTGGTTTGATGCAGCTCTACATGCCTCTCGGTCCTAAGCTAATCGTTTCATCTTTACATACCTACCACACGTTATATCTGAGACAATCTATTTAACCCTTTATAGGGCAAAAGACTGGGGGTATAACATATTTGTTTCTTTTTGCACATTTGTAATTGGGTGCATGCAACAATTTTATACGTGTGGATTCTATTTTATGAAATGTGGGGTGGGAAATTATTATCCCACTGTCCACACCCGACAGTATGTTTTATTAGGTGAGCAATTGGGTAATAATCTCCCACTTCCAAATTATGATGATACTGTGTTTATCACTAAATAAAGAGGTTTATTTTACATGATATAATATATAAAAACACCCATCACGCTCTATATCAAAAATAAACGTAACTCCCACGCAACACAAGGTCAGTGACCTATAATATATCATCTTTGCCTAAAACTGCACAAAAAATATAAAAGTGATTTTGGAATGTTAAAAGTTAGTATATTCGAATATAATTCAATAATTTCAAAATAGTATTTACTAAAAACGCAGAAAATTAATTTTAAAAATCTTCTATTCTATGGCAAACACCTGAGCAGGATAATTATTTCCATTCTAGATGAAATATATTTACTCAAGTGACCGAAACCATTATTAGCATTGCATTTCTGTTATATACCAACGTTTACAAATCTCTTATCTTCAATAAAAACACCTTCTTCTGTAAAACAATGCATTTCTTTCACTCAACACAACCGAATTGGCGAGCACGTGCTCAGTGGAGACCACTGGGATATATGCTTCCCACCTTTGGTTTCTGATGACAGTGCACACCGAATTAATGGGTTTTCAATATTTCTCTGCATCTAGCTTGTGGATGCATGTGGATCTGCTTGAAATGAAATGGGTGGGAAGATTCTCTCCCTAACACCGTTCTATAAACACACGGTTGGAAGATAGTATCCCAAGGACCTATAAAGGGTTTATACTCTAAACTTGGTCTACCCCTGCAGTTCTTGACCTCGACCCTTCCTTTTAAAACTAAGTTTGCTATTCCTGGGTGTCTTAGTATGTCTCCTACCAACCTATCTCTTCTCTTCATTAGCAGTCACCGGAAACATCTCTTCACATTTGTAACCCTATCTACCCATCTGATCTTCATCATTCTCCTATAACACCACTTTTCAAACGCTTCAATTCTCCTCTTTTCTGCTACACCAATAGTCCAAGTTTCACTTCCATACAGTGCCACACTCCAGACAAAGGCTTTCAAAAATGACTTCCTAATACCTAAATCTATATTCGATGTCAACAGATTCCTTCTCTGTAGAAATGCTTTCCTTGCCTGAGCCAACCTACTTTTTATATCCTCTTTGCTTCGTCCATCAGTGGTTCTTAAGTAACAGAAGTCTCCTACTTCATTTTTGACGTCGATAGCGGTTTCTGATTTATTTCGGCCGCATTCCAATATTTTTAGCTTTTTTCATTATGAAAAAAGATGTTCAGTAAAGAACATAGAGTCTACTTCCTCCTAAAGGTATGGGTATTGTTATAACTCTTTGTGCTTTTCAAGGAGAATAATTGAAAGTTGGTTGTAGTACCTTGTTAAAATAAAACGTTCTATACGGATATTAAACATGAATATGAGGTGCCCTTTGCTAGTCCTACCTCTGTACAAAATTTCATTCAATTGGGGTTTACCGTGCTTGAATTGATAGGGGGAATCGATTTGCACACATACATGGCCGCCATATGCAAACTATTGGATTGATGACCTTGTAGGTTGGTCAAAGAACGCTTCTCACATGCAGGTATGTTGTTGCAAAATTTGGTAGAGATCAGATGATTAGGTTGGTCGTAATTTGTTTTAAGCTTTTTATATTTGGATGGCCACCATTACGTTAACGTCAAGATAGGGGCGATATAAAACATGACACTGGAGTGCCCTTTGCTAGTGCTACCTCTGTACCAAATTTCGTTCAATTCGGTTTCACCATGTTTGAATTGATAGGGGTAATCGATTTGCACACATACATGGCCGCCATCTGCAAACTATTGGGCGAATGACGTTGTAGTTTAGTCAAAAGACGCTCACTATATACATATATATTGTAGAAATATCTTGGTAGAGATCGGATGATTAGGCTGGTCGTAATTTGATTTAAGCTTTGAACATTTGGGTGGCCGCCATTACGTTTCCGTCAAGATGGCGGCAATATAAAACATGACACTGAGGTTCCATTTGCTAGTGCTACCTCGGTACCAAATTTTGCTCAGTTTGGTTTTACCGTGTTTGAATAGATCGGGGGAATCGATTTGCACACATACATAGCCGCCATCCGCAAAGTATTGGGCTGATGACCTTGTAGTTAAGTCAAAAGACGCTCGCCATATAAATATATGACGTTGCAAAATTTGGTAGAGATCGGATGATTAGGTTAGTCGTAATTTGATTTAAGCTTTGAACATTTGGGTGGCCACCATTATGTTTCCGTCAAGATGGCGGCGATATAAAACATGACATTGAGGTGTCGTATGCTAGTGCTACCTCTGTACCAAATTTCGTTCAATTCATTTCACCATGTTTGAATTGATAGGGGGAATCGTTTTGCACACATACATGGCCGCCATCTTCAAACTATAGGGCTGATGACCTTGCAGATTATTTAAAAGACGCTCGCCATATAAATATAATATGTTGTTGCAAAATTTGGTAGAGATGGGATGATTAGGTTGGTCGTAATTTGATTTAAGCATTGAACATTTGGGTGGCCGCCATTACGTTTTCGTCAAGTTGGCGGCGATATATATCATTACACTGAGGTGCTCTTTGCTAGTTCAACCTCTCTACCAAATTTCGTTCAATTCGGTTTCACCGTGTTCGAATTGATAGGGGGGGGGGCGACAGACATTCAGGGTACACACACTCACACACACACAGACATACAGACACACAGACACACAATTTTTGGCCTTGTGTAGATCTCATAAGTCTACTTTTTTTTTTTTTTTGCAAAAATCGAATGTAGGCAAAAATTAGGCTTATGAGATCACCTTTTGTCTGTCTGTGTGTATGTGTGTCTGTGCGTCCATGTGTGTGTGTGTGTGTGTGTGTGTGGCCCCCTTATAACTCCTAAACGTAATGTTATAGTACTATTTTGGCCAACCCCGACCGTGTCTTCTGAATTATATTACGTCTCACCCATCTAACATGGCAGCTGTGCGAAATATTTCACCGACATTCTATATCTCCGAAACTATTACTGATATTACCCTGAACTTTTCTACGGTGATAAAGAGCACTACTAGACGTTTACCTATGTAATTTTCAGAAACCAGTTAACCACAAAACGAACATGACGGCCAAGCGAAAATCAAACATTTAAATATAATTTTCTCGCGCTTTAATCATCCGATCGCAATGAAACTTAGTACAGCAAATGACTATACAAATTGCAATGCATTGAGGTCTAATTTAGTTCAATTGTTTACATGACCTCACGATGGCGGCTGTGCGTAATTTTAAAATTAAATTTTAATTCTTGTGCTCTAATCATGCGATCGAAATCAACGTTTAAATAATGAACGTACACAATAATCCGCATCTCCAATAGTACATAACTGTGTGACCTACATATAATAAAATACAACATGGTGACCATTGGAAATATTTAGACGGTTCTCAATATCTATTAATCTATGACAGCAATCAAACTGAAAAGTTGTATGTGTACTGAGGCTATAAACATAAGTTCACCTATGGGTGAGCACAAATCCAACATGGCGGCAAAGCGAAATTTAGGTATTCAAACGGACGTTTCTCGTGATTTAACCATTCGAGCGCAGTGAAATTTGGTACGGTATGTGCTTCTATAAATTTTAATACACTGGCATCTATTCATTTAAATTATTTACATTACCACTAGATGGCGGCTGAGCGAAATTTTAAAATCTCGTTTATATTTCTTGTGTCCTAATCATGCGATTGAAGTTTGAATACAACTCCTACACAATAATATGCATATAATGGTACATAACTCTAAGGCCTATACATGTTCAACATAGTGACCATCCAAAATTTTCAGACGGCTCTTAATATCTACGAATCTATTACAACAATCAAACTGAAAATGTGTCTGTTGATAGAGGCAATTAATATAAGTAGGATATATGTAAATAGTCTTTTTAGTTCTTCACGGAACTACTTGTTGTTTTATTAATTGTCATAATACGATAATGAATCAGATAATAAAGATTTGAAAATGCCTGCTGTACTTGGAGAAACGTCACATACCAACAAGCGTTATACACGGGCTAATAACCACAAAAGCCGTTCTGAAGATCACTCAACCGGCTGTGAAAGCCGACAGCAGTATAAAAATTATTCTGCTCACACTTTCCGTTTTCTGTTCGCATATATGACGGACGTGGTGTATGTAATATTATACGAATACCATTTAAGAAAGTAGCCACATTTTATTCCGGCGGTGATGAATTACTCGCGCTTTTGCTGCTTGCAGTTGTGTAAATTGTTGGGATGTGTTCGCTGTGCCGTGCCGTGCCAGCCTGTAATGGGACATGTATGTGCGTTTAATTAAATCGTACTCTTTTCCACATTGAATGTTAAAATTAATGAGTACAATTAATGTCTGGGTTAATTTATCATTCACACGGGAGCTGACATTACATTTACACGCTGAACACAATTCTCTGGACGCGCATTGTAGTTGAATTGTTTATCCACTTGATCATAATATTGTCCGGAGTGTAACCTAACTATTGTTAAATATAATGCAGTCAATTTGTACAGCAGTTGGATTTTCAATGTTTATTTAGCTTCCAATCTGGCACAATTTTAACATGATTTTTCCATAATACATATTTTTTTTTAAATATATTATGTTCGACTCGTTTGGTAGCGACTAGCACTCTTGGCTATCACCACGGAGGCCCGGGTACGGTTCCCGCCTCTGCCAAGGAATTTAATTCTGGTCTGAGAGCTAGAACGGGTACATTTAGCCCCGCGAGGCAAAACTGAAAAGAGGTGGTTTCGATTCCAACATCAGCCATCCTGGAAGTGGTATTCCGTGGTTTTCCACTGTACCCGTTCTTAACAAGGGAAATAAAAGTTAATACATGTCAAAACCTATCTTGAAACTTTAGGGACACAATCGTATCACTATAAGAGAACATCGTACGCAAAATCAGCGATATTGAACTGCAAGACTCCGAAATCGTACCTGACATCCTGGTACGCAGGCATGAAGGCTGGCGAAGGTGGACATCCCTGACGCACTCGGAATAGTCGCACGGTGAGGCGCATATGCATACTGGAGCGTGAGGCTGCTTCCCACCGGCCTTGAATTCTTGGGTCGTCAGGGCTGTCCCCTCCAACATGTACGGTACTCTCTACCTCCCATTGATTTATTTGAGAGATTCGCCACATGATTTCGGAGCCTTGCAGTTCAATCTGGCGGCTGATTTTCCACACGTTGTCTTCTTATAGTACAACGATTATGCCCACTAAGTTTCAAGATAGGTGTCGGCCTGTCTTACCCGATACTTACATTGTAAGACGTTGGAGTGGTCCGGCTCTCACACAATGATATTCCAGGAATTCCAATAGCATCCATTTTGCTCTTGTTCCACGTCCCTTCGCCGTTGCTTCTAACGCAGATTCTTTCTTATATTTCTTATCTATTGTCAAATAGAAATAAAATAAAAAATTACTTGGGGTGGATTTACTAACAGGGCGAACGGTTGTGGGAAAGTGTAAGGAAAGTAGCCTCAGGAATGAGAAAGCAAACAAGTAGTTCCGTGAAGAACTAAAGCCTATTCTCATATATCCTACTTATGTTAATTGCCACAATCAACATACAACATTTCTGTTTAATTACTGTAATAGTATCCTAGAGAAGCCTCCGTGGCTTAGGCGGCAGCACGCCGGCCTCTCACCGCTGGGTCCGTGGTTCAAATCCCGGTCACTCTATGTGAGATCTGTGCTGGACAAAACGGAGGCAGACAGGTTTTTCTCCGGTTTTCCCTGTCAAAATTTAATTCCAGCAACACTCTCCCCTATCATTTCATTTCATCTGTCATTCATTTAATCATTGCCCCAGAGTAGTGCGTCAGGCCTCAGCAGCCGGCACAGTCCATATCCTCGCCGCTAGATGGGGGCTTCATTCATTCCGTTCCTGAATCGGTCGGAGACTGGAAGCAGGCTGTGGATTTTCATTAGTATCCTAGATATTGAGAACCGTCTAAATATGTCGGATGGTTGGATTTTTAGCCTATTTTCAATTTTGAAAAAATAGGCTTATGAGATCACCTTTTGTCCGTGTGTGTGTGCGTGTGTGTGTGTGTGTGTGCGTGTGTGTGTGAGGTGTGTGTGTGTGTCCCCTAATAATTTTTAAACGGCTGGAGCGATTTCAATGAAACTCGGTAAGTTGATGGTACTATTCCGGGTGACCTCGACCGTGCCCTTCAAATTTTGTTACGTCTCACCAATCCAACATGGCGGCTGTGCGAAATATTTCACCAGCATTCAATATCTCCGAAACTATTACCGATATCACCCTGGTTTTTATTACGGTGATAAAGGGAACTACTAGAAGTTCATTTATGTGACTTTTGAAAATCTGGTAACTACAAAACTAACATGGGGGCCACGCGAATTTGCCACATTTAAATAGACGTTTCTCGCGATTTAACCAACCAAACGCAATAAACCTTGGTACAGTATATGTTTATACACATTGTAATGCACCGACATCTAACTTGGTTCAATTGTTTATATAACCACAAGATGGCGGATGAGCGAAATATTTCACCGGCATTCTATATCTCTGAAACTATTAGCTGTATCACCCTGAAATTTTATACACAGATAAAGGGTACTACTGGAAGGTCACCAATAATATATTCAAAAAGCGCTTAACTACAAAATCAACATGGTGGCCAAGCGAATTTGAAAATTTTAAATAGACCTTTCTCGCGATTTAATGTTCCAAACGCAATGAAATCTGGTACAGGAAATGTTTATACACAATGTAATGCACTGGCATCTAATTTAGTTCAATTGTTTACATAACCTCAAGATGGCGACTGTGCGAATTTTAAAATTAAGTTTTTATTTCGTGTGTCGTAATCAAGCGATCGAAGTGAAAGTTTGAATAATGAACCTACGCAATAATTTTCCTTCAATGGTACATGACTCTATTGCCTATACATTTAACAATCCAACATGGCGAGCATCCGAAATATTCAGACGTCTCTGAATATCTACGAATCTATTATAGCAATCAAACTGTTTTTTTTATCTTCATAGGGGTTATGAACTTAAGTTCACCTATAGGACATTAATAACCTGGTGATCACAAATGCAACATGGCGGCGACGCGAATTATAAATATTCACATGGACGTTTCTCGCAATTTAACCATCCGATTGCAGTGAAACTTGGTACAGTAAATCCTTTTACGATTGTTAATCCACTGGCATCTAATTTATTTCAATTGTTTCCTTAACCACAAGATGGCAGCTGTGCGAAATTTTAAAATCTCCTTATTACTTCTTGTGTCCTAATCTTGCGATTGAAGTTTGAATGCTACACGTACACAATAATCGTCATGTAACATTACATAACTCTAGGACCTACATATATAAAATCCAACATGGCGACCATCCGAAATATTTATTTGGTACTCAATATCTACGAATCTATTACAGTAATCAAACTGAAATTTTGTATGTTGATAGTGGCAGTTAATATAAGTAGGATATATGAAAATAGGCTGTATAGTTCTTTAAGGAACTACTTGTTATATAAGTAGGTCTTAGAGTTATGTACTGTTACATGAAGATTATTGTGTACGAGTAGTATTCAAACTTCAATCGCATGAATAGGACACTATAAATAAAAGCGAGATTTTAAAATTTCGCACATCTGCCATCTTCTGGTTATGAAATCAATTCAAATAAATTAGATGCCAGTAGATTAAAATCTGTATAAGCATTTACCGCACCAAATTTCAGGGCACTCGGATGGATACACCGCGAGAAACTTCCATATATATATTTTTTTTTGGCGTCACCGCCATATTGGATTTGTGCTCACCAGGTTATAGAAAGTCCCGTAGGTTAACTTATGTTCATAGTCTCTGTGAACATTAAAAAAACAGTTTGACTGCTGTAAGAGATTCGTAGATATTGAGAACCGTCTACATATTTCGGATGGTCGCCATGTAGGATTGTTATATGTATAGGCCATAGAGTTATATACCATTCAATGAAAATTTTTGCGTAGGTAAATTATTCAAACCTTCACTTTGATCGCATGATTTATAAACAAGAAATAAAAACTTATTTTTAAAATTTCGCACAGCCGCCATCTTGAGGTTATGTAAACAAATCAACTTACTTAGATGCCAGTGCATTACAATGTGCATATAAATTTGCTGTGCCATATTTCACTGTGGTCAAATGGTTAAATCGCGAGAAAAATGAATTAAAATATTTCAACTTCGCTTGACCGCCATGATCGTTTTGTACTTAAACTTAACAGATTTTTAGCCTACTTTTCACATTTGCAAAAATGAGGAAAGAGTAGACTTAAGACATCGATCCGGGAAAATGTGTGTCTGTCTGTCTGTCCTTCTGTCTGGCTGACTGTGTATGTGTGTCCCCCTATCAACTCCTAAACGGCTGCAGCAATCAAAACCAAATTTAGCATGAGTAATGATGTATACATGAATATCTCAAGCCCATATTTGAAAATGATGTCAGTGCTACCAACTGCTGAAAAAACGCACTAGAAATTTGAGATCCATGTTGGATATCATGGAAGGTATGCATGGGAACTATTCCAAAATTGACACACATGTAGATAATACTATTTCAGTTTAATTTCCAGGAGGCCATACACGACAGTGTTGCCAAAATAATTTTAAGTCTTCTGATTGGTCAAATGTTTAAATGCATATAACTTCTACACTATTAATTGGATTTCAACCAAATTTTGTATGTAATATGTGTACATAATCAGATATGACTCAGTGTATTTTTAAGAGCCACCAAGGCTGCCATCTGTTAATAATTGCTCTCTCTATTTTCGTCGTCCAAATACCAATATATCTTAAAGTATGCAAGCCAACAGCTTTAAACTATGCACACGTATAGTACCTGACATTTTAGATTAATTTGGAGTAACTTATATACTTCAGTTCTACCAACCTGATTCTAAGTCTGCTGATAGGACCAATTTTAAAATACATGTAACTTCTATACTATCAGTTGGATTTCAACCGAATTTCGTATGTGCTATGTGTAACATAACAGATATGACTAAGTATTCTTAAGAGCAATCAGGACTGCCAACTGTATATAAATGCTGTCTATATTTTTTACCCTAATATCAATATATCAGAAAGTATGCAAGCCAACAGCTCTATAATTTGCACACGTATAGCACCTGGCACTCTAGATTAATTTGGAGTAATTAATATAAGTCAGTGCTGCCAACATGATTCTATGCTTGCTGATAGGTCCAATTTTAAAATACATGTAACTTCTATACTAACAAATGGATTTCATCCAAAATTGGCACAACAAGATATCATAATTTTTCCGATTATTTCTAACCAGCACACGCATGACATTGTTGCCAACATGCTTTTACGCGTGCTGATAGATCCAATGACTAACTGCATGTAACGTCCATTGGACTACAACCAAATTTTGTATTCTGTACCTTAAGACATGGAACTAAGAATATATTCAGTCATCAGGGCTGCCAACTGTAGTGCTCTATTAGGCTACAGTATACCAGGAATATTTCGAACTAATTAGACATTTTGATATTACCAACTTAATTTCCTCATTATTCTAGATAGGTTCATATACTGTAGAATAATCATTGGGTTGAAAAGTAGGCTCTTTAGTTAGTCACGGAACTTCTTGTTGAAAGTTACAAAGATAAACTTGCAGTAGTGCTCTTTTGGATTGGTGCGACGTAATAAAATTTGAAGGGCACAGTCGGGGTCGGCCAAAAGATACTATGACCTTACCGAGTTTCATTGAAATCGCTCCAGCCGTTAACTTATTAGGGACACACACATACACATACATATTGTCATAAATGAAAATAGGTAAAAATTCCGTATATTAATATGGCAAAACAATTTGTGCATTCCGGAGTCCCTTAAAGGAGGCAGGGCTTGCGTAACCGATAGGAGCACCATCACTCAGTTGATGACTTAACCCCTTAACGCTAAACATTTTTCGAGTTACTTTTTCATGAATGGTTGGTGGTTACATATGCGATCAATTCCATTAAAGACTGGTAGGTAAGTTTCTCAGTTTAGGGGCAGCGACAACGTCGTCATGTACACTAGCTCCGTGTACTTTAGGTGTGTGTAGAATCTGTCTGATAACCGATGTCAATTGTGATGGCTGTAATAGTGTGTGTCTGTAATTCAGGTAAGGACTGCAGACGATCAATTTCAAGTAGTTCCTACTTTTGCTACCACATACTACCATCAACGACACCTAGCTGTGAATTTGGCTACTATATGCCAAACTTAAGTTTTACGAAGCACTACATGTATGTCACAGCTCGAACTAGGGATCGAGTTAATAAAGAGCGAGTTCAAACTCAACCGAAGCCGTTGGAACTTAATGAGCGTTACTCAAATCTTACCTACAAATTTAGCTTCACACAATTGTAGTTAGTGGAAGGTTCTATGGCATGGCCCCGCCGGCTTTACTTTCCCTCCGGGGGAAGGCATACTGAGGGATTTTTTATACTCCTTACAAATCCGACGACTTCGACCGGGTTGGAACCCGCGATCTGAGGTATAGAAGCTCAGCATGCTAACAACTACGCCAACCGATCCGCCTTATTAAAGACTAATATACGTGTATTTTAAGATGATTTCTGTTCCTAGGAGAGGACGCCCAAGAAGGCGCGCTGTTTTACGAAGCACTACATGTATGTCACAGCTCGAACTAGGGATCGAGTTAATAAAGAGCGAGTTCAAACTCAACCGAAGCCGTCGGATTTTTTAAGAGCGTTAAAAATCCCTCAGTATGTCTTCCTTCGGAGGGGAAGTAAAGCCGGCGGTCCCATGTCATAGATTTATGGCATATTAACGAACCTTCCACTAACTGCATCTGTGTGAAGCTAAATTGGATAGGTTAAGAATGTAAACAACGCTCTTTGGTTTCTATGTTCGTTGCCAAGAGCCGACTGCGGTGGCGACTATGAGTTAAGTTCTGAACTTGGCCTAGTAGTAGTTGACGGTGGCGCTTGGCGGTAAAAGTAGGAACTATTTGAAAAATTCTAAGTTGCAGTACTTAAATTAAAAAAACAGATAACACACAGTAATACAGTCACCACAATTAATACCGGTTATCAGACAGATTCTACATCCACCCAAAGTACACGGGGCTACATGACCGCGTTGTCGCAGCCCCTAAACTTAAGAACCAACCAACCAACCAATAATTTCTGCAACAGTGAAAATAGTTCATAGGCTCGATATGCATAGTCACAACGGATGTGTAAGTTTAAAGGTAAATAAATGGTCTTTCGGAGTTCAGTTTGATTTTCAGTACTTTTCTCACGCTTTCTTTATCATCAGTTTCATTTTTATTAGTTGTTGGCAGTGATTGCTGCGACAGGCAACTAGTGATATACAGTATATTTGAATTTGCCTGATATAAACATTTTTTTATTTTTTATTTTTTATTTAGTCAATTTACCCTCTAGGTTGGTGGTTCCCACGGACTCAGCGAGGGAACTCACCACTACCGCCTCTATGGGCAGTGTCCTGGAGCTTGGAACATCTGGTCGGGAGGGATACAACTGGGGAGGTGTAATGAGCACTTCGCCCAGGCGGCCTCACCTGCAAAGCGAACAGGGGCCTCATGAGGGATGGGAAGGGGTGGAAGATTGGGATGGAGAGGCTAGGAAGAGGGAAGGAGGCGGCCGTGGCCTTACAGTAGGTACCATCCCGGCATTTTCCCGAAGACGAAGTAGGAAACCACGGAAAACCACTTCGAGATGGCTGAGGTGGGAATCGAACCCCCTCTACTCAGTTGGGCTACCCGAGGCTGAGTACACCCCGTTCCAGTCCTCGTACCACTTTTCAAATTTCGTGGCAGAGCCGGGAATCGAACCCAGGACCTCCGGGGCGGTAGCTAACCATGCTGACCGCTACGCTACGGAGGAGACCTGATATAAACATCATGTTTAAAATACAGGCGTGAATAGACTATTTCTTTCCTTATTTTCATTTAAAAGAGCTACCGTTTATTTAAATTTCAATTCCGTTTAATTAAGCAGAAGTACTTTGCTTACAGTGGAGAAGCTCGTTAGCCTCACATTTTCATGTTCATGTTCTCATTCTGGGAGCGGCCGGGTTACAACCCGTAAAATATTCTCGGGTGGTAATATGGAAGCATGACGATGGTCTGCGTGAGAATAAAGGAGTATCTCTCCCCCTTCGAGGTGGAAACAAGCAAAGCTTATCAGTACAGCGATATCTGAACCAGTCCGGCATAATTGGTAGCTTACTGAGCTTCTATGCCCAAGGTCACGGGTTCAAACCCAGCCAAAGTCGTAAGATTTTTAAGAGCGTTAAAAATCCCTCAGTTTGCCTTCCTTTGGAGGGGAAGTAAAGCCGGCGGTCCCATGTCATAGATTTATGGCATGATAAGGAACCTTACACTAATTACACGTGTGTGTGTGCAGCTAAATTATAGGTTAGATTTAACTGACGCTCTTAGGTTCCAACGTTCGTTGCCAGGAACTAGTAACCAAGTTCAGAACTAGTTGGTTGTTGACGGTGGCGTTTGGTAGCAAAAATTGGAACTCCTTGAAAATCGAATGTCTGCAGTCCTTACTTGAATTACAAACAAGCGGACCCGTGCGAGACATCTCGCATGTTCATAAACCACACTTTCCCCAATAGGTTTATAATGAGACACTTAAGGAGAAAGGTTTTTTTATGTTTTCATTTCAACCAAATGATTATAGAACACTATTTACATTTTAGTTAGAATTCCAAGTTCTACGTTCCCTAACTTAAGAAGGCAATTACTGAAAATTGGATCATCATAACACTTACTGGTTATTCGATATTTATGAAATTATACGATTTAAGTACTCATCCCTTTAATTTACTCTTTCTGAAATCCATGCAAAATGATAAAGGAAAGATCTCAGAATGTTAAAATGACATGAAGCAGGCGGCACAACGGCCAAAATGTGAAGTGGACAGCAATTAAGGAGCGTATTTTCCTACAGCAACAGTATCTGCAAATCGCACTTTTCATACATTTACTGTAGTGTCGTCTTTTAAAGAAAGTATAGATATTTATGAAATTATAGTGCAATTCGTCATTGCTAATGTCTATTCTCTTTCATTTAAATGCTCATTTGTCACGATCGGTCGCTTGTTAGCGCGGCAGGAGGGATCTATACTACTCAAATATTGAAAACAGATAAAACACACTAATACGGCCATCACAATTAGCACGGGTTATCAGAAAGATTCTGCACACACCCAAAGCCCCTATACTGAGAACCAACCAACTATCTGAACCTGTCGTATAAATCTACACTGGTGACGGCGATTGTTGTTTTAAGAGCATTAACATTTAGGTCATCTGATCATAATAGTAAGGATTTTCGTGTTGGAAGCCATTGTTCAGTGTTGCCTTTGGCCCGTTTTCTCCAACTCTTTAATAACGATTTTTTTTTAGTCGTTTCGGCCATCAATGGACCACGATGTTTTTCACTCATATGATCACTTTAATGCTTGTTTTCTCGTCTGCCAGTAGATCTTCATTCTTGACGAATGTTCAGCTCTCCTTTCTTCCGTCCACTTGCAGTGAGGGCGAGGCATCACAGATGTTAAAGGGTGTAGATTACTGGTTGATTTAACCGCCTTTCTGAACTAACGATTAGTTAGTTAATTCCTATTTACCTTAAATACGAGAGTTAATGAGTGATTATCGTTGACGCATTTCATGAGACCATTCGGGTTCGCAATTACAGATTATCGTGTTGGAAGCCATTGTTCAGTGTTGTCTTTGGACCGTTTTCTCCAACTCTTTACTAACGATTAGTTAGTTAATTCCTATTTACCTTAAATACGAGAGTTAATGAGTGATTACCGTTGACGCATTTCATGAGACCATTTGGGTTCACAATTAGAGAAGAGTCTCGATTATCCGACCTAAACTGGATCTAGAGTACGTCGGATCACTGAAAATGTTGGATAATACAGAATAACTATGAAAATGAACTAAAGCAAATAGGTAAGCTATACTGGATTACTAAAACAATGACATGTTTTACAGCACTCTTTATACTGAATTATCTATTTAATTGTACATGCAGTATTGAAACGTGGGTGACTCCAAGTACTTTTGAAGAACGTAGCCTATATGTGCATTAGAAAGAAAATGCTGCTGAAAATCTATGACCCAAAATACTTCCCAGAAACTGGCAGTTGGGAATGATGGAGTAAAGGGGAGTTATATCGCCGTTATAAGAGGGCAGACATCAGTAATAATAATAATAATATTGTATGGCCTCGGGTGCTGGGTGCAAGCTTTGTTATTTGACACCCAGAGGGCACCTTGCGTGTCGAAGACATCAGTAGAGAGATAGAGAGAAGAAGATTACAACGGTTAGGACACATTATCAGGGCAGAAGGTACTCTCCCGAACCGTGTGTTCAATTTTCATACAACGGGAAAACTTCCAATAGGTCGACCAAGAACAAGTTGGAAAGATCGAGTTATGTTGACACTGAAGCATTTGTAGCAATTAAAATGATATAAAGTCTAGTCTTTCAGACTGACTATCAGTGTTTTTCTGCTATGGGTCTTAATGGCCTGTCACTTGCAATAAATGATGTTGATGAAGATGACGCAGTATTGAACAAATGTTCCAAATGTCTGCTTGCCTGCTGATTCACGTTCTCTTGCTGCAAGATCTCGCCATCGACGAAAAATCAACACCTCCGTTGCACTTGCCTCTAACTGTTGCTCCACGTAGGTTAATGTCTTTCCAATGCACTTAATCCTTCAGTGTGAGACATCGTTTTATCCTTTTAATCTGCAATGCCTCATTCTTCTTCTTCTTCCTCTTCTTCTTCTTGATCATTTTTTCTCCTTCACCATCCTCATTTTCGGTCATCATCATCATTGGTTTGCAGTCCTAAGACTGGTCAGTTGCCATAAAAACATGTCCAGATCATCCTGTCATTAGCCGCTTCCTTCATTGAATTATAATTCTGTGCTTGGGTGTCGTTTAGCATTTGTTTAAGAAAGGTATTTCTAGGTCTTCCTCGTGGATTTTTTCCCTCAATGAAGCCTTCTGCCACAGTTCTCATTAAATTGGAGTGGCGCATTGTGTGACCCCACCATGCGAGACGACGTTTACGGATTGTGCGTAGGATTGATCTCCGTTGGTTCACGGTGTCGAGAACCCTTGTGTTCGATATCCTGTCTCTCCACATCACATTTATCATCTTACGATAGCACCACATCTCAAAGGTTTCATGACGGTAGCATTCACGTAGTCAATAATACTGTACAGTATCAGCGTCAGTTCGTTTAAACAGCTGATCTTGTGCACACCACTTACTCACATCTAAAGTCGTAGCATCCTCACAGCCAGGAATGCAATTCGGTAAGGGATCAATGTCGGATAACACTGTCGGATAAGCGAAGGTCGGTTGAGCGGGACTCTACTGTACTTCAATAAGCTTTACGGCTCTCGCTAATGTGTAACCTCAGTTTCATCTCGGAGAGACATGGCGGACAGATCCAGAAGCGTCTGGCACTGATTGTTGTTTGCGATGCATCTTTGAGATTTTCTGGAACATAATTATAAAGGAAAGGAAATACAGAAGACCTTATAGTAGGGGAGTAGTGGTGCTTCTAAATAGTGACACTAGGCCGCTCAGGTACGCTGACCCCTCAGCCATGTAACATTTCTGATATCTCGCGAACCAATAAAGCTAGAGACGTGTACGAGGTGTCAAATTACTCGGCCGGACGTCCCCTTTCCTATGGACAACCTAGGTTAACCCCAAAATAAAACTACCTTACTAGGGGGTGAAATAGTTATTCTTTTAGTAAACGTTGCTCAGCATGTATGACAGGTATGAGGCTTGGCACTATTATGAATTAAACGTTGCTCAGCATGTGTGACAGGTATAAGGATTTACCCTATTATAAATTAACATTTTATTGTTATGTACGCATGCGCACTTGCGGCTTTTGTAAGAGGTTGGTTGGTTGGTTCCTCAGTTTAGGGGCTGCGACAACGTGGTCATGTAGCACCGTGTACTTTGGGTGTGTGTAGAATCTGTCTGATAACCGGTGTTAATTGTGATGGCTGTATTAGTGTGTGTTATCTGTTTTTTAATTGAAGTAAGTACTGCAACTTTGAATTTTTCAAATAGTTCCTACTTTTACTGCCATACGTCACCTTCATCGACTACTAGGCCTAGTTCAGAACTTAGCTACTAGACGCTACCGCAGTCGACTCTTGGCAACGAACGTAGAAGTCTAAGAGCGTTGTTTACGTTCCTAACCTATACAATATAGCTTTACACAGGAGTAATTAGAGGAAGGTTCTTTAACATGCCATAAATCTATGACATGGGACCGCCGGCTTTACTTCCCCTCCGAAGGAAGGCATACTGAGGGATTTTTAACGCTCTTAAAAAATCCGACGGCTTCGGCCGGGTTTGAACCCCCTATCTTGGGCATAGAAGCTCAGCATGCCACCGACTACGCCACCGAAGCCACTCTTTTGTAAGAGGGCGGTCTTTTTAAATGATTATTTATGGATGAGTTTTCTTAATTTAACCAAAAGACCCAAAACTATTAGGTCATTGATGTCCGTAGGAATGGGGGCGTCTGGCCAAGTAATTTGACACCTTATACACGTCTCTAGCCTTATTGGTTCGCGAGATATTGGAAATATTACATGGCTGAGGGGTCAGCGTAGCCGAGCGGCCTAGTGTCACTATTTAGAATCGCCGCTACTCCCCTACCCCTTATTCGTGGCAAAAGCCTAAAATGATTTGAACAAAGTATTTAGGAAAACTGGTAATTGTGTGAATACTTAGCCTAATAGGACCCACTCACCCAGTTGTCTTCGCAGTGTAAGCGGTTGCGGTGCAGACTCTGAATTTATTACGCTGAGCTGGATGGAATTTGGAAATGTTAATTTAAAAAAAAATCCATGTTCTCCTTTCTTGGCATTAAAACGTAGTAATATGTGTGCTCCTCTATAATTTAATTGTCTTCAACATATTTTATAAGTATCCATATGGATGAAATTTCGTATGAATCTCGGAAACAAACCGTCATTTTCAGATGTGCGAGGTACAGTTCAGCTGTTTCCCTCCAATTTAAAGATGCTTTAGACAGTTGAGTGGCCAGGTTTGGCTATTTAACGTAATTCCTTGTTAGTGGTAAGTTAACGGGCGTTTCTGTTTGATGAAATGCTCGCGCAAAGTGTCCCTATTAGGCCCTTAGGGCCGTCTTCACCAACGTCAATTATCTATTAATTCATCGTTTAAGGTTATTTATGTTTGCACGAACATTTTATCAAACAAAAACACTCGTTAACTTACCATTAACAAGCAATTATGATAAATGGCCAAACTTACCTTTCACTTCTCTAAAGCCACTTTAAAGTGGAGGTAAACAGCTGAACTCTACCTCGGACATCTTGCAATGACTGTTTGTTTCCGAGTTTCACACGAACTTTCATTCATATGAATATGACATATTTATGGCAATGAAATTATAAAAGTTTCTAATACCAAGAAAGACGAATACGGAAAAAAAGAGAAACATATCCAAAGTGGGATTTGAATTCCTTCCAGCTCTGCATAATAAATTCAGAGTTTGCAACGCAACCACTTACGCTACGAAGACAACATGGAGAATGTGTCATATTTAGCTAAGTAAACACTGATTGCACAACTGCAAGTTCTCCTACTTGGTTAATATAATTTTTAGCTTTTGCCATGAATATGGTCTTCTGTATTTCCCTTCCCTTGTAATTATGTTCCAGAAAATCTCAAGGAAGCATCGCAAACAACGAACAGTGCTACACGCTTCTTGATCCATCCGCCATGTTTCTCCAGCGTGAAACCGAGTCTACGCATGCGCGAGAGCCGTAAAGCGTATTATGAAACCAAATGGCCTCGTGAAATGCATCGACTCTCGTATTTACTATAAATAGGAATTAACTTAGTAAAGAGTTGATGAAATCGGCCTTTATAGTCAAAATTAATGCTTTTCAGTCGGTAAACACGATTGTACCCAATTGTAATGGGTGTTTCCCTGAACCTCAAAATATACACAAGTTTAAATAAAAACGAGAAGTTCCGTGACGAACGAGCGAGCCTACTTTTCTTAAAATTTAAGATTCATGCCAATCTATATAGACCAATCTAGAATAATGACGAAATTAAGCTGGTAATATCGAAATTTCTAATTAGTTCGAAATATACCTGGTATAATGTAGCCTAATAGAGCACTACAGTTGGCAGCCCTGGTGACTGAATAATTATATTGTTAGTTCCATATCTTAAGGTACAGAATAAAAAAATTGGTGATGTCTAAAATAGCATGGACGTTGCATGCAGTTAGACATTGGATCTATCAGCGCGCGTGCAATCATGTTGGCAACAATGCCATGCATGTATTGGTCAGAAGTAATCTGAAATATTATGATATCTTGTGCCAATTTTGGATGAAATCCATTTGTTAGTATAGAAGTTACTTGTATTTTAAAATTGGACCTGTCAGTAGGCTTAGAGTCATGTTGGCAGCACTGGCGTATATTAGTTTCTCCAAATTAATCTAGAATGTCAGGTTCTATACGTGTGCATGGTTTAAAGCTGTCGGCTTGCATACTTTCTGATATATTGGTATTTGGATAAGAAAATAGAGAGAGGGAGCATTTATTAACAGTTGGCATCTCTGGTGGCTTTTAAGAATACGCTCAGTCATGTCTGCTTATGTACACATAGTACTTACGAAATTTGGTTGAACTCCAGTTGATAGTGTAGAAGTAATATTCATTTAAGACTTGGATCTATCAGCTGGCTTAGAATCATTTTGGCAACACTGCCATGTATGGCCTCCTGGAAATTAATCAGAAATATTATTATCTATACGTGTGTCAATGTTGGAATAGCTCCTATGCATACCTGCCAAGATATCCAATATGGAGCTCAAATTACAATTGCGGATTTTCAGCAGTTGGTAGAACTGACATCATTTTCAAATATGGGCTAGAGATATTCATGTATTGACCTTTGCTCATACCAAATTCGGATTCGATTGCTGTAGCCGTTTAGGAGTTTATAGGGGGGACACACTCACAGCCAGACAGACAGACAGAAGGACATACATACATTTGCCAGGATCGATCTCATAAGTCTACTTTTTCCTAATTTTTGCTAAATGTGAAAAGTAGGCTAAAAATCACTCTGGATGTCCAGTTTCGAACGTCAAGCGGTCATCATCAGATCCGTTACACTTTGGCCGTTAAATCTTTGTCCACAAGTACAGTATGTAGGTGTTGGTATGGGTTTATTTAGTTTCAGCAGTTATTATTATCCTGCACAATTTGCCAAGATGTGTTAGTTATGTGTGATTTTTTTGTTTATTTATTTATCATATGATACTAACACAATAAAGAAAACAAAGACATGAATACAGTGTCACAAACATCCGAACAATATGACAAAAAGACTTATAACTAGGGCTCGGATCGATATGCTCGATAAGATCTCCAGATATGCTCGAAAACCATGTGTTTTATGCTTGATATAGATGCTCGAAGAAATCCTTATATGCGGTTAAATATGCAGAATATGGTCGAAAAACACCGTTAAATACTATAGAAAGGAAAGTGAAACGAAAAAACCAATAACATATCTTTATATACGGGCTTTATTTTCTAATTGTATGTATGATTCACTGCGATATACCTGCATTCAAGTATATAGTCTATAAGAGAAGTTTTCTTATAAAAGCTACAGTTTAAAAGTTCTTTTACAAAATGTTCAAAATTAGGCGAGTCAATGAAGTAGATCTGCATTGGTCTGTACAACAAGAATTTTTTCTATGTTTTCAGTTTTGAATGATTTTCTTTAATCAGTCAATAAAAGTTTCAATGACGAGAACGAACTCACTAAAGGTTAAAAACCTGCGGTTTTATTATTCTCACCAGATAGCCTTTTCAATAATTATTTCTGTTTTCAAACCTTAAGGATGGTCAGGGCCCGAATTCGGGGAGGGGGATGGAGGAATTCGAAGGAAAACTAACTATTTAGACGAAAACCATAAGAATATGCATTTATATGCTTCTATTCTCAAAACCGCGGTTTTATGCATTTATATGCACGATAAATTTCAATTCTGTTGGTACCAGAGAGGTGAAAATACCACCGAAAGGCTTCTTTCAATGTGTACTATTCATGAAAAAAATATGAAAATATGCTCGAATCCGAGCCCTACTTATAACTATTAAAGTTGAAAATATCATAAATCAACATCCAGTCTATTTAACCAATTCACTGCTTCTGGAGTAGCACCATTTAAATCCTCCCAACTCCCCGGGAACGCTCGGCAGGGACAATCGAATGTTCCAATGTCTGCGGAATGACATCACAGTCACAATATGGCGAATCCTTCCAACCCCAAGTATGAAGTACAGAAGCACTTCTTCCCATACCACATCTAATACGATTGCGTCTACTCCAATTAAGTCTCGGCAAGTTGAAACCAGTGAGTTTTGTAGTTGGGTTCCCAACTTGTACGATGCCTCGAGGAAGAGCTCTTGACCACTCAGTCTGCCAGCAAGTATTGGCTTTGAAATTGCCGTTTGTTTGTTCTAAGGCTGTTTTCCAAGCAGGTTTGTTAAGTTATTATTAGTGGTTATTGACCTTCAAGTTTGCTTCTTTAATATGATTCTGTGATTGTCAGCAGTCGCACGAGAACGGATACCACAACGCTCAAACAATAAGCTTAGTTCATATTCAATTCCAACCTGACCATTCACTAACAATCACAGATATCACATTTAGCAAGCTCATGTGTCTAACAAATCTTGACAAATTGCGCATGTTTATAATTACTGCTGTAGCTAAATAAACGTATATATTGTAAATACCATTACCCACATACTGTACTTCCTGACATAGATTTAACGGCCTAAGTGTAATAGATCTGATGATGACCTCTTGACGTTCGAAACTGGTCATCGAAAGTGAATTTATTTATTTAAACTCATGTATTTTTTCAGGTTTAGGAAAACACCCATTACAACTGGGTACAATCTTGTTGACCGACTAAAATGCATACATTTTGATAGGATAATGGTGAGAATGAATATGATTTCTAGCCTACTTTTCTCATTTTGCAAAAATGAGAAAAAAATACACTTATGAGCTAAACGGCTGCAGCAATCGAAACAAAAATTTCGTATGAGTAAAGATCTATATCTGAATGTCACAATGCCGTATTTGAAAATGATGTCAGCGCTACCAACTGCAGAAAAATCACAATTGAAATTTGAGCTCCATGTTGGATATCATGGAAGGTACAAATAAGAGCTATTTCAAAATTGGTACACGTATAGATAATAAAAATTTCAGTTTAATTTCAAGGAGGCCATACATGGCAGTGTTGCCAAAATGATTATAAGCCTGCTGATAGTCCATTTTTAAATGCATATAACCTCTACACTATCAATTGGAATTCAACCGAATTTCGTATGTGCTATGTGAATATAAACAGATATAACTGGGCGTATTCGTAAGAGCCACCAGGGCTGCAAACAGTTAATAAATGCTCTCAATTTATTTTATCCAAATACCAATATATCAGAAATTATGCCAGCCGACAACTTTAAATTATGCACACGTATAGTACCAAACATTCTACTGTATATTCATTTGTAGTAACTTATGTACGTCAGTGCTACCAGCATGATTATAAGCCTGCTGATAGGTCCAATTTTAAAAAGCATGTAACATCTATACTAACTAATGATTTGATTCAAAATTGGCACAATAATAGGCCTGGATCATATTATTTCATATTATATCTGACCAATTCATGCAAGACATTGTTGCCAACATGATTTTACGCACGCTGTTAGATCCAATGTTTAACTGCATGTAACGTCCATGCTATCCATTGGACTTCAACCGAATTTGGCATTCTGCATCTTAAGAGATGGAACTAAGAATATATTCAGTCACCAGGGCTGCCAACTGAAGTGCTCTTTTAGGCTACATTATACCAGGTATGCAGTATTTGGAACTAATTAGAAATTTTGATATTACCAAATTAATTTCGTCATTTTTCTAGATAGATCCATAAAGATTAATCATTGGCATGAATCTTAAATTCTATGAGAAGTAGGCTCTTTAGTTCGTCACGGAACTTGTTGTTTTTCATGTGGCCTCCACAACTAACCACCGATTTTTATCTAACTTACTACAAGAAATGGAAATGGATAAACATTAGGGAATAAGTTAAATGACAGGGTAAAGAAGTGCCTTCAACACACGAAGAAGAGAATTGAGGGACCTGAAAGGAAGTAGAGCTATGAAAGTTACATACGAAAGGCAAATAGTACAAGAATCTTAAATTCTATGAGAAGTAGGCTCTTTAGTTCGTCACGGAACTTGTTGTTTTTCATGTGGCCTCCACAACTAACCACCGATTTTTATCTAACTTACTACAAGAAATGGAAATGGACAAACATTAGGGAATAAGTTAAATGACAGGGTAAAGAAGTGCCTTCAACACACGAAGAAGAGAATTGAGGGACCTGAAAGGAAGTAGAGCTATGAAAGTTACATACGAAAGGCAAATAGTACAAATTCCGCTTCATGCAATTCAAAAGGGGAAAAATTGAATCTAGCTCAGGAACCAACCCCTTATGATCACCAATTCCCGAACTCACCAGTGGTTAGCTCTTGAGAGTTTGGCCCTATCCAAGCTATCATTGTGAGGCTACACATTCCCTGTACGCTTTAGGGCTTTCGAATTATTCAAGAGAAAGGAAAAGTAAAGAAAGGAAGAGATCTGAACCCTCGATAATGAGGGTACAAGGAAAGAAAACACAAGAGTCAACTAAGGCAGTGAAACGAAAGCCATTCTAAGCCTCTTCTTCTTTCGGTGTCTATCCGTTTCGGATGTTGGCGATTTTGTCTTGTTGGTGGCAGAGCGGAATAATTCAGTTGAAGACATATTGAACCAAGATATTCTCCCTCGTCCAGGATCTCTTTTGCTGTTGATCTTCCCTTGGAGTATTTTATGTAATAGGTCACATATATTTGTTTTATGCATGATACGCCCTAGATATTGCAATTTTCAACATTACACTATCTTGATAAATTATGGTGTTGTGTTCATTCTTCTCATTACTTCTACATTTGTCACTCTTTGTATCCAAGGTATTCTTAGCAACTTTCTATAAAGCCACAATTCGAAGGCCGCCAGCCTCTTCTCCGTGTTGCTATTTAAGGTCCATGTCCCTACACCATATAAGAGAACATGACAGTGCAAAAGTCTGATTTTGGTTCTTAAAGTTAAGTTATGGTTTTTGAAAACAGCACTCATTATCTGAAACATTTTCTAAGCCTCGGATGACCTAATATTCTTGGGTAAGGCGTGGCGTAGTTGGTAACATTGTGAGCTTCTATGCCCAAGATCACGGGTTGAAACCTGGCCGAAGTTGTCGAATTTTTAAGAGTGATAAAATCCATCAGTATGCCTTCCTTCGTAGGGGAAGGAAAGCCGGCGGGCCCATGTTATAGATTTATGACCAGAAAAAGAACCTTCCACTAACTACACTTGTGTGAAGCCAAAATTTGTAGGTTAGAATTGATAACGCTCTATTAGTTCCAACGTTCGCCGACAGATGCTGACTGCGATGCCATCTTCTAGCCAAGTACGCAAGCTAGGTGTCGTGGACGGTAGCATTTGGTAGAAAAATTAGGAACTACTTGAAATTAGTGTCTGCAGTTCTTACACACAATAATACACCGGTTATCAGACAGAATCTACACACAACCAAAGTACACGGGGTACATGACCACGTTGTCGCAGACCCTAAGCTAAAGAACCAACCAACTCTTGGGTCGGAGGCGATAGAGAATCGACCAAGGATGATGGGCAGGAAAGAGAAAACAGAAGCCCAACACAAGTAATTGGCAGCAATGTCGGTCGCTAACTCACATCCCGCTAGTTGTGTGCCCCTGAGGGGCGCACTCTACATTAAGCGGCGCAAAACGTGGATCACTGAAAAAGTATGAAATTTTTATTTGGGTAGTTTTATTTTAAAGCATTTCAATCGGTTTCCACTTTAGTTTTTCATAAAGGGGAAGTAATGTAAACGCTTCTTCAATACAACAGCAATAAAATTCCATCCTTTGTGTACTGTACTTTAGCGCCACATTGTTGAGTGTTTTGCAATTATTGAATTTTATGGCGCCAATTGCTCTTCAAAGCTTTTAAGGTTTCATCGTCGCCTGGAGGCAGTGATTCGAACTAGAGGTGGGAAGACACATTTCCAGAGTGTTTTTGAATATTTTAAACACTGTCAGTTGTCATGTAAAGGGCTTATCGTATTTGGTCAATGCCATTTGAACTGGAATGACTAACATAAATTGTTGTTGTTGATTGTTCTTGGGTCTTTGTGACATTGTGGTCATGTAGCCCCGTGTACTTAGGTGTGTGTGTAGAATTTTTGTGGTAACCTGTGTCACTGTGATGTCTGTACTAGTTGGTGTAATTGTAATTGAGGTAGGATTCGGGTAGGAAGCGGCCGTTGCCTTCAGTTAGGTACCATTCTTTCATTCGCCTGGAGTAGAAGTGGGAAACCATAGAAATCCACTTTCAGGATGGCTGAGCTAGGGATCGAACCCGCCTCTTCTCAGTTTTGCGTCACGAGATTGAGTGTAGCCCATTCCAGCCCACATAGCGGAATTAAACTTCTTGGCAGAGGCACGAATCGAACCCAGGCCTCAGTTTGGCCAACTAAGCACCTGCTGCTCACCCATTTGGCCTACATATTGCGGGGTGACGAGTGGTCAACGCGTCGTGTACCCTCGGCCGTTAATCTTTCTCTCCTTTACTGGGGCTCTGCCTCACTCTCATACAGCTATTCTATTGTCCTCACGGAGCTGAGTGAACCCCATTCTAGACCCCACGCCAGTTTCTAAGATCCCGGGATAGGAGCCCGGGACCTGCGGGTGAGAGGCAGGCGCGATACCCCAACACCACGGCATTAGGTTTACTTTCTCCTTAAAATGTTCCTCACACGCGTCTCCTTTTCATGTTCTTCTTTCCTGGTTAAAATTAGAACAACAAAGAAACCTGCACATAAGTACACTCATCTATCGACTTCTTAATGAAAGTACACCTTACTATCTCTCCTGTAATTTTCGTTTTCTTTCTTCCTTTCATGATCGTCACACGCGATCTGGATCTACTGTATAATTCCAATTCCTCTGCAACATTCATCTGCCTTCAGTAACTCTTTCCTCGCTTCGGGAACTCGAATTTGGAATAATTGTCCTCGTGACGTTAGAAATTGTACATCCCTAACAACTTTCAAACATGCATCTAAAGATTTCCTCATGAATTCGTAGGCCAACTGGAACAATTTGTGTATGAATGTGTGAGTGAATGACCATAGTAAAACTCCATGTATTGTATGTAATTTGTATAGCTTAGTTAATATCACGCAGTTACCCATTTAATTCTAGTATTTAAGTTTTCCTAGTGAGCTTCCGTGGCTTAGGCGGCAGCACGCTGGCCTCTCGCCGCTGGGTCCGTGGATCCAATCCCGGTCACTCCATGTGAGATTTGTGCTGTACAAAGCGGAGGCAGACAGGCTTTTCTCCGGATACTTCGGTTTTCCCTGTCACAAATTACATTCTAGCAACACTCTCCACTATCATTTCATTTCATCTGTCATTCATTTAAGAATTGCCCCAGGGGAGTGCGACAGGCTTCGGCAACTGCCACAGTTCATATCCTCGCCGCTAGATGGGGGCTTCATTCATTCCATTCCCTGACCCGGTCGGTCGACTGAAAGCAGGCTGTGGATTTTCATTTAAGTTTTCCTAGTAGCCCATTTAAGTTTGATAGGTTAAGAAAAACAAGATGTTCAGTAAAGAACATATAGCCTACTTTCTCCTAAATGCATGGGTATGGTTATAACTCTTTGTCCTTTTCAAGGAGTATGATTGAATGTTGGTTGTAGTAGCTTGTTGAAATACAACGTGCTATAGGGATATTAAACATGAATATGAGGTGCCCTTTGCTAGTGCTACCTCTGTACCAAATTTCGTTCAATTCGGTTTCACCGTGTTTGAATTGATAGGGGGAATCGATTTGCACACATACTTGGCCACCATCTGCAAACTATTGGGCTGATGTTCTTGCAGTTTGGTCAGAATATGTTTCCCACGTAAAGATATGGTGTTGCAAAATTTGGTAGAGACTAGATTATTAGGTTGGTCGTAATTACATTTTAGCTTTTAACATTTGGGTGGCCGCGATTACGTTTCCGTCAAGATAGCGGTGATATAAAACACGACACTGAGGTGCCCTTTGCTAGTGCTACCTCTGTACCAAATTTCGTTCATTCGGTTCCACCGTATTCGAACTAATAGGGGGAATCAATTTTGACATAAAGATGGCCGCCATCCGCAAACTATTAGGCTAATGACCTATTAGATTGGTCAAAGGATACTCCCTCCATACAGGTATGTTGTTGCAAAGTTTGGTAGAGATCGGATGGTTATGTTAGTCGTAATTTGATTTAAGCTTTAAACATTTGTGTGGCCGCCATTAAGTTTCTGTCAATATGGCGGCAATATTAATCATGACACTGAGATGCCCTTTGCTAGTGCTATCTCTGTACCAAATTTCGTTCCATTCGGTTTCACCGTGTTTGAATTAATAGGGGGAATCGATTCTGACACAAAGATGGCCGCCATCCGCAAACTATTAGGCGAATGACCTATTAGATTGGTCAAAGGATGCTCCCTCCATAAAGGTATGTAGTTGCAAAATTTGGTAGAGATCGGATGATTAGGTTAATCGTAATTTGATTTAAGCTTTGAACATTCGTGTGGCCGCCATTACGTTTCAGTCAAGATGGTGGCGATACAAAACATGACACTGAGGTGCCCTTTGCTAGTGCTACCTCTGTACCAAATTTCGTTCCATTCGGTTCCACCGTGTTCGAATTAATAGGGGGAATCAATTTTGACATAAAGATGGCCGCCATCCGCAAACTATTAGGCGAATGACCTATTAGATTGGTCAAAGAATGCTCCCTCCATAAAGGCATGTAGTTGCAAAATTTGGTAGAGATCGGATGATTAGGTTAATCGTAATTTGATTTAAGCTTTGAACATTCGTGTGGCCGCCATTACGTTTCAGTCAAGATGGCGGCGATATAAAACATGAGACTGAGGTGCCCTTTGCTAGTGCTACCTCTGTACCAAATTTCGTTCCATTCGGTTTCACCGTGTTCGAATTAATAGGGGGAATCAATTTTGACATAAAGATGGCCGCCATCCGCAAACTATTAGGCTAATAACCTATTAGATTGGTCAAAGGATGCTCCCTCCACAAAGGTATGTTGTTGCAAAGTTGGTAGTGATCGGATGGTTATGTTAGTCGTAATTTAACTTAAGCTTTGAACATTTGTGTGGCCGCCATTACGTTTCTGTCAATATGGCGGCGATATAAAACATGACACTGAGATGCCCTTTGCTAGTGCTACCTCTGTACCAAATTTCGTTCCATTCGGTTTCACCGTGTTTGAATTAATAGGGGGAATTGATTTTCACACAAAGATGGCCGCCATCCGCAAACTATTAGGCTAATGACCTATTCATTTGGTCAGAGGATGCTTCCTCTATAAGGGTATGTTGTTGCAAAATTTGGTAGAGATCGGATGATTAGGTTAATCGTAATTTGATTTAAGCTTTGAACATTTGTGTGGCCGCCATTACGTTTCCGTCAAGATGGCGGCGATATAAAACATGACACTGAGGTGCCTTTTGTTAGTACTACCTCTGTACCAAATTTCGTTCCATTCGGTTGCACCGTGTTCGAATTAATAGGGGGAATCGATTTTCACACAAAGATGGCCGCCATCCGCAAACTATTACGCTGATGACCTGTTGGTTTGGTCAAAGAATGCTCCCCCCATAAAGGTATGTTGTTGCAAAATTTGGTAGAGATCGGATGATTAGGTTAGTCGTAATTTGATTTAAGCTTTGAACATTTGTGTGGCCGCCATTACGTTTCCGTCAAGATGGCGGCGATATAAAACATGACACTGAAGTGTCCTTTGCTAGTGCTACCTTTGTACCAAATTTCGTTCAATTCGCATTCACCGTGTTCGAATTGATAGGGGGGGACAGACATTCAGAGTACACACACTCACACACACACAGACACACACACACACACACACAGACTCACACACACACATACACACACACACACAGACTCACACACACACATACACACACACAGACAGACACACTTTTTTCGCCCTGTGTTGATCTCATAAGTCTACTTTCATTTTTTGCAAAAATCGAAAGTAGGCTAACATGTATGTGTATTGTTGTAAGTTGCATTTTGTGTGGTTTAGTGCAAGAGAGCCGTAACATAGCCACAATAAAGGCACCAATAAAATAAATAAAATAGCGGGTAGCGTTCTTGGCTGTCACCCCGGAGGTCCGGGTTCGATTCCTGGCTATTCCTAGAAGTTTTAATTCTTCCCCAAAGTTTAATTCTCTTTTGAGGACTGGAACGGGGTACATTCAGCCTCGTGAGGCAAAACTGAGAAAAAAGGAGGGTTCTATTCCCACCTCAGCCATCTTAAAAATGGTTTTCCGTTGTTTCACCGCTTCTACTCCAGGGAAATGCTGGGATGGTTCCTAACTTAAGGCCACGGCCACCTCCTAGTAATCGCAACGACTCACTCAGTCGCATTTTCCCGGTTTAAGATCATTAGGGTCCTACATCTCATATCACGCTGCTACTCAATTGTTCTCATGAGACAGAAAGTACGTCGTCCCAGCCCTTACATGAGTCGTCCAGTTACAAAACTCGTTTAATCCACTTGTGAATAATGATCATGTCGTAAAATTATTTATTTAATTAGTTTATGTTATTTGATTTTACTTTGTTTTATTTTATTTTGTTTATTTTGTTTTGCTTTATTTTGATTTTGTTTTATTTTATTTCGTTTTATTTTGTTTTAAATTGTTGTATTAAAATTTGTGTTTTGTTTTTATTTTGTTTAATTTGTTTTGTTTTATTTTGATATTGTTTTGTTTATTTTGTTTCGTTTTATTTTGATTTTCCAGAAAACAAACATAAAAACAAAAACAAAAAACATTAAGCAAAAAGAAAAATTCAAAAACAAAAGCAAAAGCAGAAAACAAAAATCGAGAAACACAATGCAAAAAAATCAAAAAAGCAAAAGCAGAAAACAAACACAAAACCAAGAAAGAAAAGAAAAAATAAAATTCAAAAGCAAACTCACATAGCAAACACAAAACCAAAAACCAAAATCACAAAGCAAAAAAAAAAAAAGTAGGAAACAACAAACACAAAAGATACGTGAGGTAAAGTCCAGAGAAACGTTTCTCATGAAAATGATTCTTATTCACAAGTGGATTAAACGAGTTTAGCAACTGGACGACTCACATCATATCTTAAATCTCTGGCTAAGTCGGGAATCAAACCCGCGTGCTACCCGTACACCATGAAGTCGGCCTTGATCTGATGTGAAAATTTAATGGAGGATAATTTTTATTTCTCTTTGCTTAGCTCTAGCGACGTTTCATTAAATGCCCTAGTTTTCAACACCAAAACATCAGTTCTTGCTTTATTTATTTATTTATTTATTTATTCATTTATCTTTTTATACTTCCTCTCTTTTGTAACCCGAGAACTTTCAGATCTTGAAATTCATTCCTAACACAAAGCAAAGTCAACATCTCATTACTGACTCTTAGGAACCTCTAATTGGTACAAAATGGGCGTGCAGGGACGAATTATTTGCACCACACAGAAGCTTATGAAAAACTACAAGCACTGCCTCTATACAGCTTCAACATAGAAATTGCTCTGCGTGTATATTTAGTTCCATTTCTCCTGTGATGTACGCATAAGAAGAAAAGAGATATATACTCTAGATTATATGCCTCTGCGTTTGAAACAATAGGCCTACCATGAGAAATAGTCTGCTCTCTTTTTAAATTGATAATCCTGTATGCACAGCCAAGAAGTTACGTCCGTACAACTTCAGGACAATCCAAGGACTTCCCCATCACAGTCGGTGTCCATCAAGGTTCTGCATTATGACCGCTTCTTTTCATTCTAGTTATGGACACCGTGACAGTTGACCTGCACCGGCCATTACCATGGACCCTACTTTATGCTGATGACGTGATGCTGGCAGCTGAAAACAAGCTTGATCTGCAAAGCCAAACTCAAGAATAGTGTGGCCGGTTGGTGCAACATGGTTTGCGCCTTAACTTGAAGAAAACTGAGTACATGACATCAGATAGAAATGAAATGGGAACCATCACGGTCAATGGTGAAAATCTGACGCGTGAGAGTAAATTTAACTACCTCGGTTCCACAAACACGGTTGACAGCCGACTCTCCGAAGAGGTCAAAACCAGAACTCAGGCAGCCTGGATGAAGTGGCGAACAACAACCGGAGTCACTTGCGACCGCAGGATGAAAGATCATTTAAAATCAAAAATATATCGTACTGTCATCCGGCCAGTCGCCTTGTATGGTTGTGAGTGCTGGCCGACTACAGTCGAGACAGAACGCCGCCTAAGTGTAATGGAAACGAAGATGCTGAGATGGACAGCGGGCCTCACTAAGTTAGAACACGTTTCCAATGACAGCATCAGAAAACAGTTTTGAGTTGCACCGATCCAAGACAAGATGCGTGAGAGCCGACTTCGTTGGTTTGGGCATGTTTTACGGGCCGATGATGACTCTATTGCCAAGACGGGATACTCACTTGAAGTCGTCGGCAGAAGACCTAAAGGACGACCTAAGCAACGTTGGGCTGATACGCTTCATAAAGACCTCCAAAGCGTGAACATCCATCCAGATGCAGCCCGAGACAGAGTGAAATGGAGACAACGGACCCATGTAGCCGACCCCGCAGGCGCGCGGGAAAAACGCTGAAGGAAAAGAAGAAAAAGAATCATTAATAAAAATAATAATAAAAGTCATGAGAGAGCGAGGAGAATGGAGCTTGATTTCCACCTAACGAAAAACACATACAACAAGAAAGCGATTTCTATTAAAACTAAACTACGAGACTATTAAACAGTAACTAAACCAGTGTGCATGTATGCTTCGGAATGCCTAGGACTAACAGCTAAAAGACATTAAAGAAATTGAAAATAAGGAACGAAACATTTTAAGAAAAGTTTTCAGACCAAGAAAATGTGCTGACACCGATTCCATAGTAACAAAGAAGTATATGAAACATGAAGCAGAATCTCAGATACCATACGAAAACGAAGGGTTACATTCATTGGAGATGATTCAAGAATGCCTGATGGCAGACTCACTAAGAACATTTTTAAGCACTTCAACAAGCCCAATTGAAAAGATAACTCTGATGATAAATGGTTTGCTAACACCAAGAAGGATCTACAAGAAATGAACATCACTGATCAAGACATCCACAACAGAACCAATTTCAGAAATAAGATACACACATTTGAAGGGTTCCTAGAGCCAGAAAACAGCGACCAAGAAAAAACAACATTGGACAGCTGAAAAGGAAGAACCTGTGAGCAAGAGCATGGAAGAATAATGGCGCCAAAGAAAACTGAAATCATGAAGAGTTATTTACGTGGTCCTTATTTGCCCGAAATCGATTATGATAAATAATAAAAGTTGGAGAAAACAAGAAAGGAAAATTAAAACAAAAAATGGCCTCGTTTGTATAGAGGGAATATGGAGGAAAAAACAAGTAGTTCCGTGAAGAACTATACAGCCTATTTTCATATATCCTAGTCATGTTAATTGCCTCTATCAACATACAAAATTTCAGTTTCATTGTTGTAATAGATTCGTAGATATTGAGAACCGTCTAAACATTTCAGATGGTCGCCAGGGTGGATTTTTAGCCTACTTTTCACATTTTGCAAAAATGAGGAAAAAGTAGTCTTATGAGATCGGGCAAATGTGTGTCTGTCTGTCTGTCTGTCTGTCTGTCCTTCTGTCTGTCTGTCTGTCTGGCTGTGTGTGTGTCCCCCCCTATCAACTCCTAAACGGCTGAAGCAATCGAAACAAAATTTGGTAGGAGTAAAGATCTATACCTGAATATCTCACGCCCATATTTGAAAATGATGTCAGTGCTACCAACTGCTGGAAAATCGCAATTGAAATTTGAGCTCCATGTTAGATATCTTGGAAGGTATGAATAGGAGCTATTTCAAAATTGGCACACGTATAGATAATAATATTGCAGTTTAATTTCCAGGAGGCCATACATCCCAGTTTTGCCAAAATGAATATACGCCTGCTGTTAGGTCCACATTTTAAATGCATATAACTTCTACACTATCAATTGGATTTCAACCAAATTTAGTATGTGCTATGTGTACATAAACAGACATGACTGAGTGTATTCTTAAGATCCACCAGGGCTACCAACTGTTAATAAATGCTCTCAATTTATTTTAACCAAATACCAATATATCAGAAAGTATGCAAGCCGACAGCTATAAACTATGCACACGTATAGTACCTGACATTCTATATTGATTTGGATTAACTTATATACGTCAGTGCTACCAACATGATTCTAAGCCTGCTGAGAGGTCCAAATTTAAATACACGTAACTTCTATACTATCATTTGGATGTCAACCAAATTTCATGTGTGCTATGTGTATCTTAACAGATATGTATATGCCGATTCTTAAGAGTAACCAGGGCTGCCAACTGTTAATAAATACTGTCTCTATTTTTGTTACCCTAATATCAATATATCAGAAAGTATGCAAGCCAATAGCTCTAAACTTTGCACACGTATAGTACGTGTCACTCTAGATTAATATGGAGTAACTAATATACGTCAGTGCTGCCAACATGATTCTAAGCCTGCTGATAGATCCCATTTTAAAATGCATGTAACTTCTATACTAACTAATGGATTTCGTTCAAAATTGACACAACAATAGATCATATTATTTCAGATTATTTCTGACCAATACATGTATGTCACTGTTGCGAACATGATTTTACGCACGCTGTTAAATCCAATGTTTAACTGCATGTAACGTCCATGCTATCCATTGGACTTCAACCAAATTTTGTATTCTGTACCTTAAGAGATGGAACTAATAATATATTCAGACACCAGGGCTACCAACTGTAGTTCTCTATTAGGCTACATTATGCCAGGTATACAGTATTTCGAACTAATTAGAAATTTCTATATTACCAACTTAATTTCGGCATTATTCTAGATAGATCCATATAGATTAATCATTGGAATGAATCTTAAATTTAAGAAAAGTTGACTCTTTAGTTCGTCGCGGAACTTCTTGTAAATTTAATGTTTATATATTTATTTTTAGCCTACTTTTCACATTTTGCAAAAATGAGGAAAAAGTAGACTTATGAGATCGATCCGGGAAAATGTGTGTCTGTCTGTCTGGCTGTGTGTGTGTCCCCCCCTATCAACTCCTAAACGGCTGCAGCAATCGAAACCAAATTTAGTATGAGTAAAGAGGTATACCGGAATATCTCACGTCCATATATGAAAATGATGTAAGGGCTACCAACTGCTGAAAAAAGCACTATAAATTTGAGCTCCATGTAGGATATCAAGGAAGGTATGCATGGGAGGTCTTCTAAAATTGGCACACATGTAGATAATAATATTTCAGTTTAATTTCCGGGAGGTCATACATAACAGTGTTGCCAAAATAATTTTAAGCCTTCTGATAGGTCCAATTTTTAAATGCATATAACTTCTACACTATCAATTGGATTTCAACCAAATTTTGTATGTAATATGTGCACATAAACAGATATGACTGAGCGTATTCTTAAGAGCCACCAGGGCTGCCAACTGTTAATAATTGCTCTCTCTATTTTTTTATCCAAATACCAATATATCAGAAAGTATGCAAGCCGACAGCTTATAAACTATGCACACGTATAGTACCTGCCATTTTAGATTAATTTGGTCTAACCTATATACTTCAGTTCTACCAACATGATTCTGAGCCTGCTGATAGGACCAATTTTTAAATACATGTAACTTCTATACTATCAGTTGGATTTCAACCAAATTTCGTATGTGCTATGTGTAACGTAACAGATATGACTATAAGTATTCTTAAGAGCAATCAGGGCTGCCAACTGTTAATAAATGCTGTCTATATTTTTTTTACCCTAATATCAATATATCAGAAAGTTTGCAAACCAACAGCTCTAAATTTTGCACCTGACACTCTAGATTAATTTGGAGTATTTAATATAAGTCAGTGCTGCCAACTGTAGTGCTCTATTAGGCTACATTATACCAGAAATATTTCGAACTAATTAGACATTTCGATATTACCAATTTAATTTCGTCATTATTCTAGATAGGTTCATATTCTGTAGAATAATCATTGGCATGAAAAGTAGGCTCTTTAGTTCGTCACGGAACTTCTTGTTATTTATGTACTACAAGCAGGTACCCGCGGCTTCGCCCGCGATCAAGACAATGGTCTATTCTATTACAGCAGTCGCGGCTATAGGTGGGTCCATTCTAATTCTGAATATTCTGATACATACAGTATATTGATATGATCAGCAAAGTGGGAATTTTATAGAGTTGTGAACGTCTGCAGGGTTCGATGTTACATTATGTTAACACATTTTAAAATTTAGTTTATGGTTTTGCCATCTTCTGCTGAGGCATAACGATTTTGTTGACCAGATGCTTGCGAGCACGCCACATACAGTTGGCCATGGGAAGAAATGGTTTTGTCTAAATGTACACGTGCTACTGTTAAGTGTGTGTCATTGCGCTTTGTTAAAGAAATTGCGAATATTGTTTAAAGAGGGAACTGCACTCTTGCACACTGGAATGGCAAATCTATCGGAATATGGGGAATTAAAAGTATTCTTACTTAAGCTATTCTGGATGTAATTTGGCCATACTAATTGATGATTTGAACGTAAACATATCGCTCACCTTGGCCACTGATGTACATTATGCAGTCTCTTCCAGTGTTACATCCCAGGGATTGAAATTCTCCAACGACCCTTTTGCCCCACATGCCTCTCTAAGTAATTAAAATTCCTATTGTTGTTGTTTGAGTCTTCAGTTTTTAACTGGTTTGATGCAGCTCTCCATGTCTCCCTCTCCTGAGCTAATCGTTTCATTTCTACATAGCTACCACACCCTACATCCGAGGCAATCTGTTTAACCCTGGTTTACCCCTACAGTTCTAGTCCGCAACCCTCCCATCCATAACTACTGTCGACCAAACTATTATGTGTACTCGAGTTTGAAGTTTGTTTGTGAAGTAACCGATAGACCTTTATAAAATCCAATCACATCATCATTTTCGTCGTTCTATTTTACGTTAGATCATGTAGGTCTGGAATTTTTAATTTATATTTTAATATTTTTTATCATAGTTGGAACACAAGAAGTGCCCGTTTTAAGCGTTTTTCAACCATGCGTCACATTTAAGAATTATTATCTCACAAACCCGTCATCAGATCGAATCCAAATTTTAACCCAATATACAATGGAATGTTGTATAACAGGTTTATTAATTTTAAAATTTTGTGTGTCCAAGAAACAATGCTGTTTTCATTTTTGTAAGGTAACTTTTCCTCGGCTCGGGATGGTTTTAAAATGTAGTTCTTGGTCGCGTTGTAATCCTTATACATCAAAACGGTATGCTGTATGATTGTGAAATACGTAAATTAATTCACTTATTTTATATCGGTTTGTATTTGTACGGAGAAATAAGACATGGTTCACCAGTTAGCCGCTCCGGTGAAAGCAGTACATCATTGCCAAGATGGGCTACATCACGCGTCTCGCTCGGAAGTGATGGGCTCCATATCAGCAACACTGTACAGCATTTCCCGGAGCGGCTAGCTGGTGAACCATGTCTTAATTCTCCGTACAAATACAAACCGATATAAAATAAGTGAATTAATTTACCTATTTCACAGTCATACAGCATAACTTTTTGATGTATAAGGATTACAATGCAACCAAGAACTATATTTTCAAACGACCCCGAGCCGAGAAAGAGTTACCTTACAAAAATGATAACAACATTCGTTCTTGAACACACAAAATTTTGAATTAATAAACCAGTTATACAACATTCCAAAGTATATTGTGTTAAATTTTGGATTCGATCTGATGACGGGTTTGTGAGATAATAATTCTTAAATGTGACGCATGGTTGAAACACGCTTAAAAAGGGGCACTTTTTGTGTTTCAACTGCGATAAAAAATATTAAAATATAAATTAAAAATTCCAAACCTACATGAACTAACGTAAAATCGAACGACGAAAATGATGATGTCATTGGATTTTATGAAGGTCTATTGGTTACGACACAAACAACCTTCAAACTCGAGTGCACATAATATTTTGGTCGACAGTAAGCTTGCTATTCCTGAGTGTCATAATATGTGTCCTACCCTCCAATCTCTTCTCTTCATTACCAGTCGCCAGAAACATCTCTCCTCTGCCTCTCGTCTTAATACCTCTTCATTTGTTACCCTATCTACCCATCTGATCATCATTCTCCTGTATCACCACATTTCAAAAGCTTCAATTCTCCTCTTTTCTGCTGCACAATTAGTCCATAAGTACAACTCAGCAACTTTTCTAGGTTTAAGCCGTGCCTTGTGCGGGGATTCAATGGCCGTGAAAGACAAAATACCAACTTTATTGAAATAAGTTTGCCCAATTCCTTAGTAAAAGTAATTAAGAAACAATAATAATTAACGTGACAGCCGGTAGAATACGACACATCCGACTGTGAATATACGTTGCAGATCATGGTTTAGAACGAAAAAGACAGATCAAAATTGGCAAACAAAAATATTCAGTTAACAAAAAACAAATGTAAAAAGAAAATGAAAGCATACCGTGCAAAATAGAAAGTACCATAACATTGTAAATTAGAGTTAACTTCTGAAAGCTCGCTTACAACAACCAGCCGAATGAGTATAAAATTAGACTCAAAATCACGATCGTATCCGAGCCCCAAAAGCAACCTCTATAAATAAAATATATCTCATTTTACGCGTATAAATGCGAGGAGCAACGTTCGTGGTTAGAAGTGGGAACCAAACCCAGGATTTTAAGACCCTAAAACGAACGGTTTTCGAGATATTGCCAGAAAACTATCCCCGGTCTGCGAAATTTCAGCGGTTGCCATAGTAACGTTGATCTGTTTCTCAGCGGGAACACAGTTATTTGGGAATATCTCCGAAACCGTTCATTTTAGGAACTTAAAAAGTGTGTTTCGGGGTCCCTACAGGACCTCCGAGTATTGTTTCTCGTATCTGGCGGCTTAAAATGAGCTAAATCCGAACTTTGTACCGACTGTCCTTGCTCAGTGCCAAAGGGCCGAAAAAAGTCACTTACAAATTGAATTTTCAAAAACCGTTTCTTAGTGGGCCTCTACATACTCGGATCAACCAGCATGCAAAATTTCAGCTTTCTAGGTCTAGTGGTTTGAGCCCTGCGTCGATGAGTCAATTTTGGATTGTCAATGCCAAAGGGCCGAAAAAAGTCACTTACAAATTGAATTTTCAAAAACCGTTTCTTAGTGAGCCTCTACATACTCGGATCAACCGACATGCAAATTTCAGCTTTCTAGGTCTAGTGGTTTGAGCCCTGCGGTGATGAGTCAGTTTTGGATTATATATAAGAGATGATACTTTCCAAGTCGATTTGCTCGTAGAAATATGGATTATAGCTCTTTTTGCGCGTATCAATGTGAGGAGCAATGTTCGTGGTTTCCACTTCGAAGAAGTGGGAACCGAACCCAGCGTTTTAAGGCCCTAACACGAACGGTTTTCGAGATATTGCCAGAAAACTATCCCCGGTCTGTGAAATTTCAGCGGTTGCCATAGTAACGTTGATCTGTTTCTCAGAGGGAACACAGTTATTTGGGAATATCTCCGAAACCGTTCATTTTAGGAACTTGAAAAGTGTGTTTCGGGGTCCCTACAGGACCTCCGAGTATTGTTTCTCGTATCTGGCGGCTTAAAATGAGCTAAATCCGAACTTTGTACCGACTGTCCTTGCTCAGTGCCAAAGGGCCGAAAAAAGTCACTTACAAATTGAATTTTCAAAAACCGTTTCTTAGTGGGCCTCTACATACTCGGATCAACCAACATGCAACATTTCAGCTTTCTAGGTCTAGTGGTTTGAGCCCTGCGTCGATGAGTCAATTTTGGATTGTCAATGCCAAAGGGCCGAAAAAAGTCACTTACAAATTGAATTTTTAAAAACCGTTTCTTAGTGAGCCTCTACATACTCGGATCAACCAACATGCAAAATTTCAGCTTTCTAGGTCTAGTGGTTTGAGCCCTGCGTCGATGAGTCAATTTTGGATTGTCAATGCCAAAGGGCCGAAAAAAGTCACTTACAAATTGAATTTTCAAAAACCGTTTCTTAGTGGGCCTCTACATACTCGGATCAACCAACATACAAAATTTCAGCTTTCTAGGTCTAGTGGTTTGAGCCCTGCGTCGATGAGTCAATTTTGGATTGTCAATGCCAAAGGGCCGAAAAAAGTCACTTACAAATTGAATTTTCAAAAACCGTTTCTTAGTGAGCCTCTACATACTCGGATCAACCGACATGCAAATTTCAGCTTTCTAGGTCTAGTGGTTTGAGCCCTGCGGTGATGAGTCAGTTTTGGATTATATATAAGAGACTATACTTTCCAAGTCGATTTGCTCGTAGAAATATGGATTATAGCTCTTTTTGCGCGTATCAATGTGAGAAGCAATGTTCGTGGTTTCCACTTCGAAGAAGTGGGAACCGAACCCAGCGTTTTAAGGCCCTAAAACGAACGGTTTTCGAGATATTGCCAGAAAACTATCCCCGGTCTGCGAAATTTCAGCGGTTGCCATAGTAACGTTGATCTGTTTCTCAGAGGGAACACAGTTATTTGGGAATATCTCCGAAACCGTTCATTTTAGGAACTTAAAAAGTGTGTTTCGGGGTCCCTACAGGACCTCCGAGTATTGTTTCTCGTATCTGGCGGCTTAAAATGAGCTAAATCCGAACTTTGTACCGACTGTCCTTGTTCAGTGCCAAAGGGCCGAAAAAAGTCACTTACAAATTGTATTTTCAAAAACCGTTTCTTAGTGGGCCTCTACATACTCGGATCAACCAACATGCAACATTTCAGCTTTCTAGGTCTAGTGGTTTGAGCCCTGCGTCGATGAGTCAATTTTGGATTGTCAATGCCAAAGGGCCGAAAAAAGTCACTTACAAATTGAATTTTCAAAAACCGTTTCTTAGTGAGCCTCTATATGCTCGGATCAACCAACATGCAAAATTTCAGCTTTCTAGGTCTAGTGGTTTGAGCCCTGCGGTGATGAGTCAGTTTTGGATTATATATAAGAGATTACATGAAGATTATTGTGTACGTGTGGTAATCAGACTTCAATCGCATGATTAGGACACAAGAAGTAAAAACGAGATTTTGAAATTTCGCACAACTGCCATCTTGTGGTTTTGAAAACAATTGAAATAAATTAAATGCCAGTGTATGAACATTTGTATAAGCATTTAACGTGCAATGTTTCACTGCACTCGGATGGTTAAATCGCGAGAAAAGTCTATTAAAATGTTTCAAATTCTGTTGGGCGCCATATTCGTTTTGTACTTTACAGGTTTTTGAAAATTACATAGATAATCCTGTAGAAGCGCCCTTTATCACCGTACAAAATTTCAGAGTGATATCATAAATAGTTTCGGAGATATTGAATGCCAGTGAAATATTTCGCACAGCCGCCATTTTGTGGTTATGTAAACAATTCAACTAAATTAGACGCCAGTGCATTACAACGTGTATAAACATTTGCTGTACCATGTTTCATTACGTTTGGATGGTTAAATAGCGAGAAAAGTCTATTTAAAGTCTCAAATCGCTTAGCCGCCATTTTGGTTTTGTAGTTACCAGGTTTTTGAAAGTCTCATAGGTGAACTTCTAGTAGTTCCTTTTATCACCGTACAAAATTTCAGGGTGATATCGGTAATAGTTTCGGTGATACTGAATGCTGGTGAAATATTTCGCACAGGCGCCATGTTGGATTAGTGAGACACAATACACTTTGAAGGGCACGGTCGGGGTCGGCCAGAATGGTGCTATGATCTTACCGAGTTTCATTGAAATCGCTCCTGCCGTTTAGAATTTATTAGAGGGGACACACACACACACCATCACACACACACACACACGCACACACAGACACACGGACAAAAGATGATCGCATAAGCCTATTTCTTCATAAAATGAAAATAGGATAATCATCCCAGGAAATATATTGCCATTCAGAAAATGATCTCTCACATTTTCCGGGAAAGAAATTTTATGGACACATTATCAGAATGAACAATGACAGACTAACTAAAAGAATTCTCACCTGGCCTTTTCATTGAGAACCAAGAACAGCTGGTTTCGTGAAAATGAAACAAATCTCCAGGAAATCAACATCCCAGAAGACATTGTACGGGACAGATGTAAATTCTGGACCAAAATCGATAGTCACCAATTTGAAGACAAACCCAACACCACAGCCACTATAACTTGGACACAAGAACGAAAGAAGAAGCTTAGCGAGAGGATGAAGAGGTTTTGGGAGGAAAAGAAGGCCAACACATCAGCTAAGCAGGTCCAACCGTGCTTCAAGAGTGCGGGCACGAAATTAATGTAATGTGAGTCTCCTATAATTTACATACATTTTATTATGTTCGACCCTGGCGAATTGTAATATTATTTGTCAGAAAACTGTACTATAATGAGGCTGATTATAGTACAAGTTTTTATTATGATACAGTTTCACACACCAATCAGAGCTCAAGAAACAGTTGTTTGACCAATTAGGTAAGGAGAGCATCGTACCTGCGTTCACTTCCATGGCCCCCTATTTTAAATTTCACTGCGTGGCGAGTGTCATAGTGAGGTATTCCAGGAGGACATGGTCACATACAAGGTATTCCCTGCATCCCATGCGCTCTGTTCAGTACATAAAATCGGTGAAATCTCGACAGATATTTATGAATATTTATGTTCGAACATAAAATAGTTATAATTATCGACGAACATAAACAATCGTATGCAACTCGCCTATGACGGTAATTAAGACAGTCGTATGGAAATTATAAAACTCGCTACGTTCGTTTTATAAACATACTCGTGTCTTAATTATTACCATTATAGGCTCGTTGCATAATGTACTGGGACCGATAACCTAGATGTTAGGCCCCTTAAAACAACAATTATCATCATCAACATCATCATCATCATCATAATGTACTATTTCGGTACAGATGGCTCCTTGCTAAGGTCAAGGTAACATAAAATATAACCGGTATCTGCCGTGATAATGATGACAAAAGATAAACAATAATAATAATACGGTAATGAATGAAAATCCACAGCCTGCTTCCAGTCTCGACCGGGTCAGGAATGGAATGAATGAAGCCCCTATCTAGCGGCGAGGATATGAACTGTGCCGGCTGCCGAGGCCTGACGCACTCCTCTGGGGCAATGATTAAATGAATGACAGATGAAATGAAATGATAGTGGAGAGTGTTGCTGGAATGAAATGTTGACAGGGAAAACCGGAGTACCCGGAGAAGAACCTGTCTGCCTCCGTTTTGTCCAGCACAGATCTCACATGGAGTGACCGGGATTTGAACCACGGACCCAGCGGTGAGAGGCCGGCTGCCGCCTAAGCCACGGAGGCTTAATAATACGGTAATAAGATGGTATATTGGCTTTCACGGCCAGTGAATTAAAACTCAGCAATTCTTCTAGGTTTGTGCCGTGTCTTGTGTGGGGATTCGCCTAGGACACCAAGCTGGCTCTTGGTGCCCCGCCTGGACCCCCAAGGAGTAGCGAACTGCGCGCTACCTCCCTTTTTATGAAGCGCACCTGCACACCAAGAGCCCACTGATGAGCGAGCTTGGTGTCTTAGGCGAAACCCCAGACAAGATACGACACAAACCTAGAAGAATTGCTGAGTTTTAATAATAATAAAGTTATTGGTTTTTCGTCTCTTTTAACTACTCTGATGTTTAGAGACGCCGGGTGCCAGAATTTTGACCCGAAGGGGATCCTTAACGCGCCAGTAAATCTATCGACACGGCTCCCTCACATTTGCGCACCCTCTGTGTGTCAGGTGGTTTTACGGCTGGATTCTCTTCCTGATGCCAACCTCATGAGAGATGAAATGAATGAAAGCGAATGAAACTGGGCTAGCAATAGGAAGGAAGTGTCCGAGATCTAGCAGAAATCACCATCCCAGCATTCACCTGGAGTTGAAAGAGGAAAGTCACTGAACACCAGTTTTAGGACGGCCGAGAGTGTGGTTCAAACCCACGTCTCTCGAGTCTGTAGATAGCTTGGCCCCATGGCCTAGCGCTGTGCGTTAGTGAGCGTAGCTACTGCTGTCGGTAATGATAACTTTAACCCTGGAACACCACACTCATAAAGTACATACGTAAATACCACAGTGGGGTCTGACCGATCCAGTCTAGTTGTAGTCATTTATATCTTATGTGACGAATTTCATCACTTGTTATTATTCCAGCGGTCTACTTTATAGTTAGAGGATACCGGAAAATGATTAGTTTGATGCCTATTGCTTACATATTTTAATTAATAAAATTATGAACACACTGAAAGTAATACAGCCTGAATATTGCAGAGGTACATTAATTAGTTTTATTTGTTACTACTGTGGACAATATTTCTCAAGTTTTGAGGTAAATTTGCAGTAAACATATAAAATAGCTATAAAACAGTCACTTGGAATAAATATCCCTGACAGTTTTCATTAGTGAGGGTTTGCAATATCCTTCACAAGAGACGCAATCGCACACCATGGCTCGGTGACTCAGACAGAATTGCGACTTGAACCCGGGACTTCAATTTCAACTTTGGTGTCGCTTTCATATTCCGTAATGAATTACCTTTCGTGTTCACTATTCTCAAAAACATTGTCAGATTCGAAATCTGAGTCACCACTGACATCCTGCTCACTGTCACTATTTTCTGACAATAATTGCCTGAAATTGCAATCAGGCAGTCCTTTCTTGGAATGAGCCATTTCACACACTATTTCTAACTCTAAGGAAGTTCATCTCACCTCGTCAATTACCTATCAAGAACTGCAGCAGTAGCAGGATGTTATGACACACTAGGAAAAGACAAGCGTAAATACCACACTGGGGTCTCTATGACCCTGACCTATATGTATTTCTGTCTCAAGAATGTACTTGTAAGCTGATAGATCTGAATGCCACCGGCCGAGGGCAGTGAGATATTATCCTAATTTACAAAGATGTCTTAGTAGAGTATTGTTTCACATAAAAAAAATATTCAATAGTTAGTTTTCCGCAGGGTCGCTCAGACCCCAGTGTGGTGTTACAGTATTGATAATAATATAAATCTATATTTCTCCCTTAACCTAGTCTCCTCATTATAAATTGAGGTTTCCGCTTAAGTTGTGCATCAAGTAGGCTACAATGCATATCAGTTTCCAAGAAGCCGCACACAGCCCTGTCTGTGTTATTTAATTACGTCTCGAAAGGTAGAGGCTGCACGAGACTGTTTCGTGTCGACTCTAATTTCCTCTCTGTTCCTGAACGAAATTGAAAATTTATTGCGTAAATCTAAGGCTTGGCCCAGCCCGGCGCCGCGTGTTGTATCCCAGAGTTTCTAATGAGTTTCCACTCGCGTTCTCAGAAATCTGCGACAAATTAAAAGCTCGTTGGAGACACTGTCTTGATTCTCACGCACACGCTCATGTATAATTTTGGGCGACGTTAAGAATTATGAAGCAGTTTGTTTAGGATATTAGATGTCTTCTATCCTATTATTCATACTTAACAAAACTTCAAGACAAAGACTTCAGAAATGATTTATTATGTCTTACGCACTGTTTTGCGAGTTTACTGATTAAATAAGAACCGGACAAGGGTGATGATCAGTGGCGTAGTGGAGATGGATTGCACCGGAACTTTGCTTTGGCACTTTATTTATTTATCGTATGGCTTTTAGTATCGGGAGTGTTCGAGGACATGTTCGGCTAGCCAGAGGCTGTAGCTGCTTCAAGCGGACAACCATAGAGTGAGCTACAAGTTCCATTCAATTTCAAGTATTTCCAATTTCCGCTACCAGATGTCAATGATACCTAGTGGTGAACGTTGGAACTTTGATAGAGCGTTCCAACGAAATCTAACCTAGAAATGTAGCTTCACACAAGTTTAGTCTGTGGAAGGATCTTTTACATGTCACAAATCTATGACACGGGACCGTCGGCTTTACTTCCTTCCGAAGGAAGGCATACTGAGGGATTTTTAACGCTCTTAAAAATCCGACGACTTTGGCCGGGATTGAACGCGTGACCTTGGGCACAGCAGTTCAGCATGCTACCAACTACGCCACCGAGGCACTGTTTTTAGCTAACAGATTGGTGCTTCTAAACTGCAATTTATTAACACTTAATTTTTAGCCTACTTTTCTCATTTTGCAAAAATGAGGAAAAGTAGACTTACGAGATCAATCCGGGAAAATGTCTGTCTGTCTGTCCGTCTGTTCTTCTGTCTGTCTATGTATGTGTCTCCCCTTCCCCTATCAACTCCCAAACTGCTGCAGCTATCGAAACCAAATTTGGTAAGAGAATCTACTGTATACCTGAATATCTCACGGCCGTATTTGAAATTGACGTCAGTGCAGTCAAATGCTGAAAAATCGCAATTGAAATTTTCACTCTATGTTGGATATCTCAGAAGTTATGCATTCGAACTATTTCAAACGTGGCACACATGTAGACCATAACATTCCAGATACATTTTCAGAAGTCCATGCATGCCAGTGTTGCCAAAACGATTCTAAGTCTGCTGATAGTTCCAGTTTTTAATGCATATAACGTCTATACTAACAGATGGATTTCAACCAAATTTCGTATGTGCTTTGTGTACTATAACAGTTATGACTATGCGTATTCGTAAGGACCATCAGGGCTGCAAACTGGTAATAAATGCTATCTCTATATGTTTAATCCTAATATCAATATATCTGAAAGTATGCACGCCATCAGCTCTAAACTTTGCACACGTAGAGTAACTGACATTCTAGATTAATTTGGAGTAACTAATATAGCTCAGTGCTACCAACATGATTTTAAGCTTTCTGATAATTTCAATTTTTAATTACATGTCATTTCTATACTAACAAATGGATTTTATCCAAAATTGGCACCATAATAGATCGTAATATTTCAGATTAATTATGAGCATCACATACTGTACATGACATGTTCCCAACATGATTTCACGCGCACTGATAAATCCAATTACAAACAACATATAACGTCCATACTATCCATTAGACTTCAACCAAATTTTGTATGTGCATTCTATACCTTAAAAGATGGAACTAGGAATATATTCAGAGGTCCCAGGGCTGCCGCCTGTAGGAAGTTACTCGATTAGGCTACATTATTTCAAGCGTATTTCAAACTGCAGTACTTATAAATGTTAGTATTACCAATTTGATGTCGTCATTATTCTAGATAGGTCTATATAGATTGGCATGAAACATATATTTTAAGAAAATTAGTCTCTTTAGTTCGTCACGGAACTTCTTGTTAATACTGTACTTTAAATTATTTTTCATTTACATAGCACATTAAATGGAAGGTTTAATGATATTCAAACTACATACTTAAATTAAATTACTACTCTGATAATAACAATAGTCAAATAATTAAAATAGTTAGTAATCTTCCTCATTATCAGCGGAACCCGACAAACCAAAGTATGCCGTCTAGCAGACACCCAAAAGCACCTCACAGAAATCAATTTTGGGCTACTAACAACGACACGGGCTGCATATAGACAGAAAATAAACTCATATAAGTTTCCACTCATGATCCTGTCGGCTAGGAATTTGAAAATCAAAGAGGTATGAACACCTTATAGAACACGGGTATAGAGCGAAAGGATGAGGAAGTTTTGAGAAGGCAAGAAAGTCAATGCTAATTAACGGGTTTTTGTGCTGCTCCTTGGAGGGTCAAATGCATTATATAAAAACAAATAGTAGCGTGTGACCCGGTGTAGGTGTTTTGAGTTGTGATGAGGATGAAATAAATGACAAAGATTTCACAAACCCCCAATACCCTAGTCAGAGGAATTGCGAATACGAAGTTAAAGGCCATCAACCCAGCCGTATATCGAACCGAGTGCCCTTCAGAAAATGCATTCTCTTTAGCTATGAAGCCAAACTTGACGGTAGTGAAGAGGCGTAACATCAAGGTCACCTTTAATTTGTTGTTGTTTGAGTCTTCAGTGTTGTGACTGGTGTGATGCAGCGCCCCATTCGTCCCTAATAGCTAATCGTTCCATCTCTACATACAGTAGCTACAACACCCTACATCCGAGGCAATCTGTTTAACATTTTTATTATAACCTTGGAATACCCCTAGAGTTCTTGTCCTCGACCCTTCTTTCCATAACTAACTTCGCTATTCCTGGGTGTCTTAGTACGTGTCCTACAAACCTATCACTTCTCTTTGATTTGTAACATACAATTCCTTTGAAAAAATAAGGTAAATTTAAGGTGCATCAGAACTGAAACACAGAACTGTTGATCTGCTTTCATTCGTGTATTCGTATTATAAATATCACACACGCCTGAACGAACATAGAACTCGATAAATATCTCTTAGATTGCACACTGAAAGTAAAATAACTACAATAGAAATGAGTGTTTGAATCTGAATCTGATGAGCTTTCTTCCGTAACATTTCTCCACTTTTCATTTAAATTGCCTGGAGACTTCTCAAAGTGCTTCAAGTGAACAAATCGAAAAGTAGCACAAAACCAATTATAATTCCTTTGAAATATAATTGAGAACGTGCCCAAAGCTTAGTTTTGTACACGACTTTCATTTGATGGGATCTTGATGAGATGAAAAACTGTATAGATATTTTTTTTGTGTTACTTTCTATGAGATTTCGTAAGTATTAATAAAAACTACAATTGAAAAATAATTCATAACATAATGAGGATATCCGAGTGTATTACAAGTTTGATAACATGACTACCATAGAATATGACACAACAGTTTTTCTAGTCATGGAGTTATTTCATTTTGGATCACTTCAAAATTCCCATTGGAGTATGAACATAAATCCATAGTCCATTCCACAAAGAGTCTTTATTTACGTAGAGAACACACTACTCACGTTATTGACCATCTCAAAATTTTTAAAGGCATATTTACACTAATTTATAGGAATATACAATACCAGATATTAATAGGCCAACATATGCCATTTTTGCAAATTTATCTTTATTATCATCAAATTAATACCCTCATTTATTACAGATCAGTGTTAAACTTTTAGGTAGATTTCATTAGAAAGCTAACTATTGCAATGGGTACCATGTTTCGACTTCCGGAAAATTTCGACATATCTTCGCGTTTCACATCCCCCAGACCCCAAAACCACCGTCAGTTCAAAAGTTTATACCTAATTTATGTATGTAGGCTATATATATATATGTGTGTATATGTGTATATATATATATGTATATCAGTTTCTTGTGGACACGATAACTGCCGTAATTTTGCACCAATCACTTTGAATTTTTTACCGAATATGTATACCTATAAAATCTCGGTCGAGTTCGTTACTGGGCTAAATCGGTGGAAAGAGGTGAAAATGGGGGGGCTTTTTTTTTCGAAAAAGTGAAATATTGCTATAACTCTCTTAATATATGAAATATCGAATCCGTTCAACGTTCATACTATGTGTCGGATAAAGCCCAAAAGGTTACGTTTGAAGACTTTCTTATAGCACCAACCATTGACCAAAGGGGTGGAAAAAAGTGGGTTTTTCGGGAAACATTAATCATATCTCTCTTAATAGGCACAATATCAAAACCGTACAAAATGGACAATATTCCCCTAATAATTACCTAAAACCTTTGTCTGAAATAATTTTTGATAAGACCCACCATTACGCCAAGGGATGGGAAAAATAATTTCGGAATTATAAGAAAATGCCAAGAGCTATCAGAGGTTGCCATGGCAACACTACTAAATTCATGAGGTATGAGCCATCAGACGTTGCCATGACAACGCACTTGCACGAGATCAGATTCAGATTTCCATCTGACTAAGTGTGAAGCGGCTTTGGTGACGTAACTGGTAGCATGCTGAAATTCTATGCCCAAGGTCGCGGGTTCAAAGCCGGCAGAAGGAGTCGGATTTTCTAAGAGCGCTAAAAATCCCTCAGTATGCTTTCCTTTGGAGGGAAAGTTCCAACGTTCGTTGCGAGTTGCGGGTTGCGGTGGCATCTAGTAGCCAAGTTCACAGCTAGGTGTTGTTGACGGTAGTATCTGGTTGCAACATTAGGAACTACTGCTTGAAATTGACCGTCTGTAGTCCTTACCTGAATTACAGACTAATACAGCCATCACAATTCACACCGTTTATGAGACAGATTTTACACTCACCCAAAGTACACGGGGTTACATGACCGCGTTGTCGCAGCACCTAAACAGAGGAACCAACCAAAATCTCTGCGGGAGATATAATTTTGCGTGAAGAAGTAACAGACCGTTACATAGTTACACATGAGTGTCGAAACCTTGCATAAGGACAATGTGACCACAAGTATGAAAATGGACCCCAAATGACAAGAAGGTTACCGTCCCCATATGACAATAAAATGTTTAAAATATGCATAAAATGACGAAAAACAAAGTTAATTATGCTCCAATTATAAAATACTTTCTCGCAATAAATGAGGTCTGTTCCTTCTACGAAAACCTGCATATACTGCCTATTTTCGCCTATCCCCAAGTTTGTCCGGTGAAATCTAACTCCACCTTTCGGCGTGCCGAGAGGACTTTTTTTAAGGTGGCTTCGGTGGCGTAGTCGGTAGCATGCTGAGCTTCTATGCCCAAGATAGAGGTTTCAAACCCGGCCGAAGCCGTCGGATTTTTTAAGAGCGTCAAAAATCCCGCAGTATGCCTTCCTTCGGAGGGGAAGTAAAGCCGGTGGTCCCATGGCATAGATTTATGGCATGTTAAAGAACCTTCCACTAATTGCACCTGTGTGAAGCTAAATTGGATAGGTTACGAATGCAAACAACGCTCTTAGGTTTCTTCGTTCGTTGCCAAGAACCGACTGCGGTGGCATCTAGTAGCTAAGTTCTGAACTTGGCCTAGTAGTCGTTGACGGTGGCGCTTGGCGGCAAAAGTAGGAACTATTTGAAAAATTCTAAGTTGCAGTACTTAAATTAAATAACAGATAACACACACTAATACAGTTACCACAATTAACACCGGTTATCAGACAGATTCTACACACAGCCAAAGTACACGGGGCTACATGACCGCGTTGTCGCAGCCCCTAAACTTAAGAACCAACCAAACTATTTTTAGAAAATATTTCATAGAATACCCGTGAAATATTAACAACGAAGATTTGCTCATAATTACTTTAGTTTCTTTATAACAACACCGCTGAAGAAGGCAATAATATGGCCGAAACTGGTACATTTTATTAATTAATTTATATTAATATAATTATTATTATTCTGTATGCAGCATAAACACTGACATGATGGGGAAGGGAAGAGAGAAAGGAAAATGCTCCGATAAATCCTAGGCCCAAATATCAAGGATGGAGAGAGGAGACTCAAACCTAACAAAGACGGAAAGAGTCGTAGCCCTAATGACAAAAAGGAGAATACAGTTTCATGGATAGTTGGTGAGGATGAACAGTACCAGATTGACGAAGAGGATTTTTGAATTCTTCAGGAAGCGGAAGATGGAGCAGAAATGGTTTCGGGAAGTAAGATTGGACTTGGATCGGATGGGGGTGAAGGAAGAAGACATTTCTTTCTTTATTCGTGTCAGAAGTATCAATATGATTATTGAATACAGAATATCTACATTTCTACCATACATATATACAGGTCTATTATACAAAGCAAATCAAATATTGAAGCAACAAATTTGAGCTAGATGATTTTTGCCCAGTATTGGGCGACGTCAATAGTGCTGGAGGAGGTTGCAATCAAATCTTTCATAGTGCACTTTGACGGACATACGTCACACTGACATAAATGTTGGATTGTCTGCATCTCTCCACAGTCACAGAGTGATGAGTCGCTTGAGAAACCCCACTTCCGCAAATTTACTCTTGTTGTGCCGACTCCTGTACGGTGTCTGTTAAGGGCTTTCCAGGTTGTCCACTTCTGCTGGTGTCCACATGGAAGACTTTCCTTCGGCTCCATCCAGTTGGAAAAGTGGTTAGTTCTTTCTTTCCACATCTTGATCCTAGCATTCTCTGCTTTCCCTTGAAGCTTAACTGTTGTGCGGAGAAAACACTTTCTAGATTTCAGCCTCCGTGTGGTAGGATGGTAACCATAAAGGGGATGTGCTTCTGAAGTAGATGATTGGAGCCTCTCTTTGTTAGCTGTTACATCCCTACGAATCTCCCCAGGAGCAATACCAGCTAGAAGTTGGATCTTCTCAGTAGGTGCTGGTTTTAAGCATCCTGTAATGATCCTGCAACTTTCGTTGAGAAGACATAATGGACAGAGAGCGATTTAGACGACTAGTTAAGGAGTTCACAGGTTTCCAGGAGACAGGGGTATTGTCAGTGAGGAAAGGAAGATATTACACGGGGGAGCAGAAGAAGGAAGTGGGAGAGAGGATGAAGAGATATTGGCAGGGAGTGAAGACAAAGAATACTGTAAAAAAGTCCTCTCGGCACGCCGGAAGGCGGAGGTAGATTTCACCGGACAAACTTGGGGATAGGCGAAAATAGGCAGAATATGCAGGTTTTCGTAGAAGGATCAGACCTCATTTATTGCGAGAAGGTATTTTATAATTGGAGCATAATTAACTTCGTTTTTCGTCATTTTATGCTTATTTTAAACATTTTATTGTCTTATGGGAACGGTAACCTTCTTGTCATTTGGGGTCCATTTTTATACTTGTGGTCACACTGTCCTTATGCAAGGTTTCGACACTGATGTGTAACTATGTAACGGTCTGTTACTTCTTCACGCAAAATTATATCTCCCGCAGAGATTTTGGTTGGTTCCTCAGTTTAGGGGCTGCGACAACGCAGTCATGTAACCCCGTGTACTTAGGGATGGCTGTATTAGTCTGTAATTCAGGTAAGGACTGCAGACGGTCAATTTCAAGCAGTAGTTCCTAATGTTGCTACCAGGTACTACCGTCAACGACACCTACCTGTGAAATTGGCTACTAGATGCCACCGCAGCCAGCAACTCGCAAGGAACGTTGGAACTTCCCCTCCAAAGGAAAGCATACTGAGGGATTTTTAGCGCTCCTAGAAAATCCGACGACTTCGGCCGGCTTTGAACTCGCGACCTTGGGCATAGACATTCAGCATGCTTGCTACCAGTTACGTCACCGAAGCCGCTTCACACTTAGGCAGATGGAATTCTGAATATGATCTCGTGCAAGTGCGTTATCTTGGCAACGTCTGATGGCTCATCCCTCATCAATTTAGTAGTGTTGCCATGGCAACCACTGATAGCTCTTGGCATTTTCTTATAATTCCGAAATCATTTTTCTCATCCCTTGGCATAATGGTGGGTCATATCAAAAATTCTTTCAGACAAAATTTTAGGTAATTATTAGGGGAATATTGTCCATTTTGTACGGTTTTGATATTGTGCCTATTAAGAGAGATATGATTAATGTTTCCCGAAAACCCCACTTTTTTCCACCCCTTTTGTCAATACTTGGTGCTATCAAAAAACTTATTTGACATAAATTGTTGGCACTTATCCGACACATATTATGAACTTTGAATGGATTCGATATTTCACGTATTAAGAGAGTTATAGCGAAATTTCAATTTTTCGAATAAAAGCCCCCCATTTTAACCCCCTTCGACCGATTTTGCCCGTTAACGAACTCGACCGAGATTTTATAGGGATACATATTATGTAAAAAATTCAAAGTGATTGGTGTAAAATTACGGCAGTCATCGTGTCCACAAGAAACTGATATACATATATATATATATATACATACATAAATTATATATAAACTTTTGAACTGACGGTGGTTTTGGGGTCTGGGGGATGTGAAACGCGAAGATATGTCGAAATTTTCCGGAAGTCGAAACATGGGACCCATTGCAATAGTTAGCTTTCTAATGAAATCTACCTAAAACTGCAAAACGTGGTCCATAGTTGGCCGTAACAAATATAGGCTATATATATTATTGACTAAGGTGTATTAGAATTCATTTAGAATATGTCGTCAATAAGGAAAGCTATTAGATATTATTAAGTTCTTATCACTACGTACTCATGAATTTACTTAAATCTTCTGTTTCATTCAATGAAATACTAATGGCAATACAAGTAATCCACCAAAAGTCAAAAAAATAAATTACTAGAAGATTTTTATTGAACTAGTGTCTGGCATATTGTGGTCATCATCAGCAAAAATTACAATTAATCTTAAGAAACAATTTATAATTACGAGTATATTAATGTATTTAGTGGTGTCGTCGTTTTTGGGAAATCCTTGAAAGTATTTAAAAATAATCTGTAAACTAGGATATCAGATCTGTTATAATATACTTTAACGGACCATCCGGAAACGACGATGCCACTAAACACAGTGAACTAATATACTCGCAATTTTTTTCTTAACCCTGTAATTGAGGGGTGGTATTACTGTGACGTACACTGTGAGGTGAGGTCTGAGTGAACGGCGATTAATCTTGCTTGTTCCTAGGCACACACAATAAATCTATTTACTTGAAATTTGTCGTGTTGGTACTTCAACTAGTCTAATACACGACACAAATACAAACATTTCTTAAAATCAAAGTAAAGGTCTTTCGTACTCATATTACGTTTGTAATGCGTTGGTAGCATGCTGAGCTTCTATGCCCAATATCGCGGGTTCAATCCCGGCCGAAGTCGTCGGAATTTTTTAAGAAGGTTAAAAATCCCTCAGTATGCTTTCCTTCGGAGGGGAAGTAAAGCCGGTGGTCCCCTGTCACAGATTTAAGCCATGTTAAAGAATCTTCCATTAATTACACCTGTGTGAAACTGAATTATATATATACCAGGTTAAACATTTGACTAACGTTCTTAGGTTCCTACGTTCGTCGTTAGGAGACGACTGCGGTGGCATCTGGTAACTAAGTTCTGAACTAGTTGGTCGTTGAAAAAATGCAATGTCTGCAGTCCTTACTTGAATGAAAACAGAAACAGCGATCGCAATTAACACTGGGTACCAGACAGATTCTACACACACACAAAGTACACGGGGCTACATGACCGCGTTGTCCCGGCCTCTAAACAGGGGAACCAACCAACCAACGTTTGTAATGCGAAAAAATAAAAGTTTTCATTTTAAAAATGAAAACATATAGAAATATCATTATACAATTATTATTTATAAACAAATATCCATGGTTGACACAATGAAACAGCAAAACATTCTTCTTCAGCTGAAAGTGCACCTCCCGCTTGCATGGTCAGCGTGGAACGTTAACTGCGAGGTGCGGTCCCTGATACCGTTCGAAAATTAGAGAACGCCATCGCCCGCACGTAACAGTAGCTAGAGATGCACTGAGCTATGCAGAGACTCAAGGCCATGTGCTTGGAATGTACACAATATAAAATGCGGGAAGTAACAATAGAAGGGATAACAAGATGTCCAGTAAAGAACATATAGCCTACTTTCTCCTAAATGCATAGGTATTGTTATAACTCTTTGTCCTTTTCAAGGAGTATAATTGAATGAGGATTGAAATACAACGTGCTATACGGATATTAAACATGCATATGAGGTGTCCTTTGCTAGTGCTACCTCTGTTAAAAATACATTCAATTTGGTTTCACCGTGTTTGAATTGATATGGGGAATCAATTTGCACACATAAATGGCCGCTATCTGCAAACTATTGGGCTGATGACCTTGTAGTTCAGTCAAAAGGTACTTCCCACAAAAAGGTATGTTGTTGCAAAATTTTGTAGAGATCAAATGATTAGGTTGGTCGTAATTTGATTTAAGCTTTTAACATTTGGGTGGCCACCATTCCGTTTCCGTCAAAATGGCGACGATATAAAACATGACACTGAGGTACCCTTTGCTAGTGCTACCTCTGTACCATATTTTGTTCAATTCGGTTTTACCGTGTTTGAATTGATAGGGGGATTCAATTTGCACACATACATGGCCGCCATATGTAAGCTATTAGACTGACGACCTTGTAGCTTGGTCAAAGAACGCTTCTCACTTAAAGATATGTTGTTGAAAAATTTAGTAGAGATCAGATGATTAGGTTGGTCGTAATTTGATTTAAGCATTTTACATTTGGGTGGCCACCATTACGTTTCCGTCAAGATGGCGGCGATATAAAACATGATACTGAGGTGCTCTTTGCTAGTTCAACCTGTGTACCAAATTTCGTTCAATTCGGTTTCACCGTGTTCGAATTGATAGGGGAGGACAGACATTCAGAGTACACTCACTCACACACTCACACACACACACACACTCACACACACACACACACACACACACACACACACAGACAGACACACAATTTTTGGCCCTGTGTAGATCTCATAAGCCTATTTTCATTTTTTGCAAAAAACGAAAGTAGGCTAAAAATAACACTTCAAAATAATAATTGTTGGTTATGCTGATGAAGATCACATTGTATAACCCAATTAACATCGTATAGTAATTTGTTTTATTGACATTTTTTATTTTATTTTATTTTTATTTTATTTTATTTTATTTTATATTATTTTATATTATTTTGATGTATTTTGGTGCCATTGGTATTTAATATTGAATTAGTTGTCAATAAGGACCCAATTTAAATACTAGGGCATTTGATAAATAATGGCAACACTGCTTTAACATCACAAGGAATATTATTTGGTTCATTTTGACATTTATAGTCTCCTGTCTTGTCAACAATACCTTGCCAAATCCTTGGAAGACGACGCATTCCATCTGCAGCACCATTTTTGGATATATCTCTCACTGATCGATCTAGAGCTCTCTGGATGTCAACTCTTGATTCAAATTGAACGCCTCCTAGAGGTTCTTTAATATTTGAGTGTAAGTCGTAATTGCAAAGGTTCATGCCAGGTGAATTTGGCAGCTGTTCGAGTACTTCCCAGTTCCACCTATTGAACAAATTCATCATTGTTGCGGCTACATGGCAACAAGCATTGTCATGTAAAACAAAAGGGCTCCCAATGGCCTGAGGTCGTTTACGACGCCATGCTGGGCGCAAATGATGTTCCATGTAACACAAGTAGTAGTCTGCTTTTACATTTTCCCCACGAGGTACAGTGTGTACCAACATTATGCCTTCATGATCATAACACACAATAATTACCTGTTCCAAAGGATCCTGCAATGCTCGACATCTTTTTTGGCGTGGTGATTCTGTATGCCACCATTTGCTTGCTTGTCGTTTCAGCTTAGGTGTAGGCTATACGAACGTACCCATGTCTCATCAATTGAGATAACACGACGAAGAAAGGCCTCACTTTCATGTTCATGTCGCTCCATATTCATTCTTGCTGTTTCCATTCGCTGCCACTTTCCAATTTCGGTTCGAGTGTGCCGAACCCAGTGGGCATAGACTTTTAGGATGTTTAGCATTTTTAGCCTACTTTTCACATTTTGCAAAAATGAGGATAAAGTAGACTTATGAGATCGATCCGGGCAAATGTCTGTCTGCCCTTCTGTCTGTCTGGCTGTGTGTGTGTGTGTCTCCGCCCCCCTATCAACTTCTATACGGCTGCAGCAATCGAATCCAAATTTGGTATGAGTAAAGATATATACCTGAATATCTAAAGCCCATATTTGAAAATGATGTAAGTGCTACCAACTGCTGAAAAACCGCAAATGAAATTTGAGCTCCATGTTTGATATCTTGGACGGTATGCATGGGAGCTATTCCAAAATTAGCACATATGTAGACACTAAAATTTCAGCTTTATTTCCAGGAGGCCATGCATGGCAGTGTTGCCAAAATGATTCTAAGTCTGCTGATAGGTCCAATTTTGAAATGCATATAACTTATACCCTATCAATTGGATTTCAACCAAATTTCGTATGTACTGTGTGTACATAAACAGATATGACTGAGCGTATTCTTGAGAGCCACCAGGGCTGCCAACTGTTAATAAATGCTCTCTCTCTATTTTCTTATCCAAATACCAATATATCAGAAAGTATGCAAACCGACAGCTTTAAACTATGCAAACGTATAGTACCTGACATTCTAGATTAATTCGGAGAAACAAATATACGTCAGTGCTGCCAACATGACTCTAATCCTGCTGATAGGTCCAATTTTAAAATATATATGCATGTAACTTTTATACTAAGAAATGGATTCCATCCAAAATTGACACAACAAGAGATCATATTATTTCAGATTATTTCTGACCAACACATGCATGACATTGTTGCCAACTTTATTTTACGCGTGCTGATAGATCCAATGTCTAACTGCATGTAACGTCCAAGCTATCCATTGGACTTCAACCAAATTTAGTATTCTGTACCTTAAAAGATAGAACTAGCTATATATTCGGTCACCAGGGCTGCCAACTGCAGTGCTCTATTAGGCTACATTATGCCAGGTATAATTAGAAATTTTGATATTACCAACTTAATTTCGTGATTATTCTAGATAGGTCTATATAGATTGGCATGGATCTTAAATTTTAAGGAAAGTAAGCTCTTAAGTTCGTCACGGAACTCCTTGCCCTAAAATGTGATGGACAGACGTTTCTGCAATACCAAGTGCTTTGGAGCTTTGGAAATCTCTACACAAGTCCCGCGCCTTTCTTTTTCCAATAATGCCCTTACAGCCAGAACATGGAGATTGTCAGTTGCAGAAACTGGTCCACCAGCACTTGCTCTGTGTAGACATTTCTCTCTTCCTTGACGGAAGGCTTCCATCTTGCAATAGTTTGATAAGGTAGGACTTCTCTCTCGCAAGCTTCTTGCAACGCCCTAAAGCACAGAGTTGCACTTTTCGTCTTGCAAATTGGATTTTTATGAAGCTCCCTTGTTCATATCTTCCGAACATCTTTTAGGGTTGTATTACTTACTGAATGTGAGAAAGAGTTAATGTATTCACAAATATAAGCTATTTTAAGACTTCAATATTACAGATTTATACATCAAGGACTGCTAAAAATATACAGGGTGCGGCAGAAAAAACTGACGAATTTCAAACGAAAATATCACAGCAACGCAACACGATATTCACAAATTTATTGCGCAGTTTAAAAGATCAATGTTTGCCATTTGCATCATACACACATACACACTAGGGTTTGCAAATAATGTCATCCAAATGTCGACCGCCCCTTTCGATGCACTGAAGCCCCTCCCTGAAGTTCCGCATGACCTCCTAGTCATGTCTAGTGGTATTGCCTCGATTTCCCCACGGATAGTAACTTTCAGGTCGTGTAGTGTTCGCGGCTTACGTTGGAAGACGCGAGACGTCAGGTATCCCCAGAGAATGAAATTGCAAGGGGCGAGATCAGGAGAATGGGCTGGCCATGGAACGTCATCCCGTAAGGAGATTAAACGTTCTGGAAACATCTCTCTGAGGAGATTGCGTAAAGACATGTCTCACTGCACGGATATTCTCTGGTGTTCTAACGCTATGAGGCCTACCAGGCGGTTTCGTTTTAACACTTGAACCAGTTCCTCTCAAATTATTCACCCATACCAGAATGATATTCCTGCTTGGACCTTTCGCATGTCTATGTAACCTAAAGTGTCTACGAAATAAACGCTGTGTTGTGGTAACAGAGTCAGCATTTTTGAAGTACTGTATACGTTTCAATCACGAAACCTCGCTGCTCACCACTCCACGCCATGCTAGCGACTGACTAGCCCTGACAAGGCGATGCACGTGTTCTCCCAGGCCTCGCGCACTTCGACAGTAACACCTGCTTAGCGCTGTGGCCAATACAGGTGTTAGATCTGCCGCTCCAATCTATGTAACAAAAATGGCAACACTGCTCTTTTAAACTGCGCAATAAATTTGTGAATATCGTGTTGCGTTGCTGTGCTATTTACGTTTGAAATTCGTCAGTTATTTCTGCCGCACCCTGTACTACAAGATTACAATGGTCACCACTAGAATCGCTGATTGACAACAATGTTGCCATTACTTATCGAATGCCCTAGTATAATTAGTTTCGTATCAATCTAAGACAATAAAACGTCGTTGTTTGATGATGTCACATTTTAAGGTCTGTCTGTTAGTTAATGAGTCCAGTGGCTGTTCAGATCCTCAAAATGCACCTCAGTAAGTTAACTGTGAAACAATGGTATAGTGAGAATTCCGTGGCGTAGTCGTTCACATTAAATCACTCCCTATGACTGCTATGGTGAGCTGCAGCAAGTTTGGAGATCGTTAGTTCCAATCCTGGCGATGAAGTGGCTGTCCTGACTGTGGTTTTTACACACTCCTTCCAGGAAAATGCCTGGATAGTACCTCACTTCTAGTTACGGGCCACCTACTGGATAACAGTTACTCACACTAAGGCATACACCACTGAAACACAGGATGTCGCAAAAATTGCAACCACACTCACTCTAGTACACGAGACTGATAACCAATATGCCCAATCTCCAGAAATGAATGAATAACAATAACAGCATAAGTGATAGCGTTCTAGGCAACGTGAGAAATGAGGTAGTTTGCCTTTGCTTTCCTCACTGTGCCAGGATTGCAGCACTGAATATGAGTAGCACTCAGGGCCACCGTGAAGGAGGGACAAGGGTGGCAATTGCATCGGGGCCCATAAGCAGTTCAGTTTGATTGCTATCAGAGATTAGTAAATATTGAGAACCATCTAAATATTTCGGATGGTCGCCATGTTGAATTTTTAAATATGTAGGACTTAGAGGTAGGCCTATGTACTATTACATGAAGATTATCGTGTAGGTGTAGTATTCAAACTTCAATCGCATGATTAGGACAGCAATTGAAATAAATTAGATGCCAGTGGATTGAAATTTGTATAAGCATTTACCGTACAAAGTTTTATTGCGCTCGGATGGCTAAATCGCGAGAAATGCAATTTCAATATTTATAATTCGCGTCGCCACCATGTTGGATTTGTGCTCACCAATTTATTGAATGTCCCATAGGTTAACTTATATCCATAGCCTCTCTCTCTCTCTCTCTCTCTCTCTCTATATATATATATATATATATATAAGGCAACTCCCTACAGGCCATGGAGGCCCTGGGAGTAGTGGAAGGTGACATCGGCACTAGATGGGATGGGGTTGTCAGCTCCACGCCGGGGTAGCCCCTATCAACATGCAAAATTTCAGTTTGATTGCTACGGTATCATAGATTAGTAGGTATTGAGAACCGTCTAACTATTTGGTCGTCATGTTCGATTTTTGTATATGTAGGCCTTAGAGTTATGTACTATTAGACGACGATTTTTGCGTAGGTTCATTATTCTAACGTTCACTTCGATCACATGATTAATACACTAGACATAAAAACTCAATTTTAAAATTGCGCACAGCCGCCATCTTGAGATTATGAGAACAATTGAACTAAATTAGATGCCAGTGCATTACAATGTGTATATACATTTACTGTACCTTATTTCACTGCTCTCAGATGGTTAAATCGCGTGAAAAGTGTATTAAAATGTCTCCCCTTCGCTTGGCCGCCATGTTCGTTTTATAGTTAACAGGTTTTTGAAAGTCTCGTAGATGAACTGCTAGTAGTGTTCTTTATCACCGTACAAAATTTCAGGGTGATATCCGTAATAGTTTCGGAGATATAGAATGCCAGTGAAATATTTCGCAGGGCCGCTATCTTGAGGTTATGTGGACAATTGAACTAAATTAGATGCCAGTGCATTGCAATGAGTTAAAACATTTGTTGTACCAAGTTGCATTGCTTTTGGATGGTTAAGTCGCGAGAAAAGTCTATTTAAAAGTTTGAACTTTGCTTGACCACCATGTTCGTGTTTTAGTCAACAGGTTTTAAAAATTTTTCTTAGGTAAAATTCTCGTAGTGCCCTTTATCTCCGTACAAAATATCAGGGTGATATCAATAATAGTTTCGGAGATATAGAATGCCGGTGAAATAATTCGCACAGCCACCATGTTGTATTAGTGAGACGAAATGGATTTCGAAGGGCACGGTCGAGGTCGGCGAAAATAGTACTATGACCTTACTGAGTTTCATTGAAATCGCTCCAGCCGTTTGGATGTTATTAGGGGACACACACACACATCCACACACACAGACACACACACATACACACACACACGGACAAAAGGTGATCTCGTAAGCCTATTTCATCATAAATTAAAAGAGGCTAAAAATACGAGGATGAAAATATAACTTATATAGTTACACGCCGTACTCTACATTAAAAAAAACTGTACTTTGATTAAGAAGAAACGACTTTTCTACTTCGATCATATTCAGAAGAAGTCGGAAATGCGATTCCAGCAAATTGAGCTATAGGCGTTCTCCATATTACTAGGAAGTACAGTACGCTATTGCTTATAAGGTAGTTATGGGTGCTGGTTATTTGAATTATCCGTCAATGTTTATTTAAAATAGTCCTTCGTAATGTGTTATTTCAAAATGCTTTATTTAATTGGTGTTTCGATTTTGTTGAGTGTATCGTCATTAATGTGGGCAAGTCTTCTTGATGTAATTCTTAGTTATTTTGTTTCGAAGAATATAGTTGTTCAAAGACTAACTTGGTTCGGCTTTGGTTGGAACTCTAAATTCTTGGATTTGCTTCTGAAGCTGATTTGTCTGGATATCTTCACATGAGATCCCAACCTCCTGCAAATACTTCGATATCTCACCGAAACATACTCCCTTGATCTATTTCTTCTCAGGTCACTTATTGCTGGGTTTACATTCCCTTCTGCCTAAGAATCCTTCCATATTTGACACCTTTCCTAAGCTTTCCACGGTGGGTGAGTGGTTATCGTGTCGGACTTCCAACCCCCCAAGCTTGCAGGTTCGCTCCTGGCCGTGGTAAGTGATTTTCTTGAAAGGCGACAAAAATCACGTCATGTCATAAATGTCATACATGTCTCTTGCATGTCATACGTTGTTGGAAAGTTAAAGAATCCATTTGAATTCAGTAGGCCGTATTCATAACGGCAAAATTAAGATCGGGATTTTGCGCCAACACAAAAAGTTCCTCCTTTCTCTACTAGAAAGCGCTATAATGTAAAGGAGCTTAGATATCTAACCTCCTTGACGTTCATAGCGTTACGTGGAACAACAAAATTCAAGCTGCCCTCTGGGCGTCAAATAACAAAGCTTGCACTCGGCACCAAAGGCCATACGATATTATTATTATTATATTATTACCCTTTCTAAAATCTCTCTTTACAGAAGGTTTTCTTCTTTTATACTGTATTATGTACTTCGTTCTTTCCCAGTTCTTTCCGTATATCTTCATTTCTCACTCTAAACGAGGAGAGACAGAGAGAGAAATGAAGATATACGAAAGGAACTGAGAATACAGAAAATAAATGACAAACTGGAGCAAAACAGATAGAGATGGTTTGGACATGTCAAGCGGATGAATGAAGAAAGGCTACCAAGACGAGCACTGGAACGACGGATGACAGGGAAGAGAGGACGAGGAAGACCAAGAATGCGTTGGATGGACTCGGTGGAGAATAGCATTAGAAAACGGAACCTGGATTGGAACACAGTGTCGGAAGAGGAATGGTGGAACGACAAAACAAATTGGAGAGGAACCATATTTGCCCCCACCCAGTGTCAGCTGGAAAAGGGGAAATGAAAATGCTGATGTACCGCGTCTTGATTGTTACGATGTAATGAAATACATAGTAACTGTATGCTATATAGCTAGAATAAGAACACCTGAAGGTCAAATGTTACTTCAGTCAATGACATGCTGATCTAGTTTCGTAGAAACTTATTAATGGTGTGGGAGTCATTGCTGGATTGATGAAGTCTATTGGTATATCAGTCACAGTTGGAGACGACGGAACAGTAGCGGAAATTAATGAAATGGGTTTCATGAATACATCAGAGTGTTATGACATATTTAACTCAAAAGATAAAGCAAGCTGTCGATACTGGGGCTATCTATATGTATATTAGGTTTCAAACAAACAGTCAATCGTGCTACAATTCCCGTTCAGGGATAGCTAATCCAGAATTTCATTTAGTTCGCATATAAAACTAGATTTGAAGTCATTCCGATTTGCGTTGTGTTTAGGTTTACAAATGTGTTGCGTTGACTGACAAATACTGAATGAGAAGACACAAGTACGGACTTGAAGCCGAACCGGGGAAGCAGCATTATAACCAACTCCAGGATCGGGGAGTGAATCGTAAATTCGGGGCGTGGTGGCTCAGCGGTCTAGCTGTATGCCTCTCACCAAGGCGGTCCGGGTTCGATTCCCGGTCAATGCATGTGAGATTTTCGAAGTGAAATGCCATGTCCTGTGGTTCGGATTGAACGTAAAAAGGAGGTCCCGTGGCTCATAATCACAAGATTCACGGTCACGTAAAACTACAAACTTCCTTCCTTCCTTCCTGAATTGTAAATGCGAAAACATGAACCATATTAACTAGGAAAGGAGCTCATGCATAACGAAGAAATAAAAACAAAATAATAATAATTTCACAATTTTTATATCATGAAATCTTGTATTCATGCATGATCTCATTTCTAGTTTTTATACTAATTATAATATTTTTTAAGCTTTTAATGTCACTGTTTATACAATAATTGTATAATTGTATAATTATACACCACGGACAGGCCAACAAGGACCACGCAAATATCTCTTCTTTATAGGTCTAGTTTCCTTCTTTCTCTTCCAGAAGTCTTTCATCCTGGTCGACTGCGCAGCTCTTCTTTCAGCAGTCCATTCTCCTCTGTTGAGATTCTTCTTCTCCCCGACAAGAATTTTGAGGACATTTTTTTCTGTACTCTATTTTTTTAGACAATCTTCTTCAGTAATTTTGAATTTTTGAAGTTCTTCTTTCATTTGTTTTAAATAGCCTCCTTGCCCTTTATAGTTCCAGATTTTATCAAAAATTTGTTTGTTTAACCTTGAGCAATCCATGCGGACCATATGTCCGTAGAACTGAAGTCGCCGTTTTCTGATCATCACTTCAAGGTTGTCGATTTTACTATAAATTTCTGGATTGGATCTCAGTCTATAACCTTCCTGTGTTTTCCTAGGACCATAAATCCTTCTTAAAATTTTTCTTTCTATCATGAGCAAATTCTCCATTCCGGTTATATTTATAGTTGCCATGTCGTACAAGATGACTGGTCTAACAACTGTATTATTATACAATTGTATAACTATTATATAGTAAACAATTTTCCAAGGTCATGGTACCGTGCCCGTCAGAGGAGATTGCCGGGGTACCACCAACCGTAAAAGGCATTCCAGACAATCCCATTCGTCGAACACCCAATCTGAGAGGATCGGATGCACTTCTTTTGGGCTAGCGCCGGCACGAGAATCAGATCACCCGGGGGAACGGGCTGTTACACGGAGTAAGGTCATAGACGCCCAAAGAAGTACACCCTCAACACACAAAGCTAGTAAATAACAAGATCCAGCTTAAGTAAAATTCGTGAAACATTTATTCAATAAACTCAAACCCCTATCCTACTTCGGAAGGTTTGAAATCGGCTAGTCCTCAAAGCTAATAAACAAAAATAAATAATGGAATCAGATCCTAACTGAAGCTAAGTTAGCCCTCTCGAAAGGCCTTCTATACAGGAAATCAAAGCAACAACAACAAACCTTGGAACGTGGCACGTGTCAGGAGGAGACACGCACATTTATCTAAAGAAGATTGTACATATGAAATATGGTAGGAATATCTTTGAAAATCAAGGCAGTTATATACTGTAGTAGCCTCTGTCATGTAGACTTATAGCATCCTGCCTAGATCACGGCCTACAAGCCCAGACAACCTGTGCATAGTTAGTCTACATACCTTACAACTTGGGGGTTAAACTTAGAAAAGTTTTTTTTTCTTTGCATCGACAAATACAAGTTTCTTTTTCCCGTTTGAATTGAACATCGCATGACGTAAGCGATACACAATTTTTACTTAACATTTGTTCATGTTTCCTTACAGCATAGCGCTCAAATTTGTAATCCACAACTAAATGATTCCTCGTGTACCCTTATGTATCCCAGGGTTTAATCGCAGTTTGTAGTTATTGTTGTTGTTTTAGGGGATTGGAACATCTTAGTCATCAATCCCATGTACTTGGGTGTATGTGCTGAATTTATTAGATTATTGCCTATGTTTATGTGATCACTGTAGTCATGTGTCTAACTCAACTATAAATATTATGGCCGAGGAGTTGCGTAATTGCCCAGGGACTTGAAATAAGGTACCGTTCTGGATGTACCATTGGGTATACCACTTTGAGATTGCCTGCTGTCAGCTCCGGGAATCGAACCACTAAATGATGCATCTCCTATCGCGTCAATTTTATGTGTAGTGTTAAATGGTGTTAAAGATCTGTCTGAGTCTAACTACTAGGATTTGTCAAAGTATATTAAGCGATGGAATAAGTAAGCTGACCGACACAGATTTTTTCAAACAGTTCTCCTAACTGTATGCAATGGTATGTAGCCTATAAAGCTGGCATCCTATTTTACTGTTTTATTTATATAGATGGTGACAGGTTAGGCTCGGAAAGGAATTATAATACCCTCCCCCCTCCACCTATCCCCCCACCAGAGAATCACAACTAGTGGGACGTGTGTTGGCGACCTCGTGATCTCAGCTGAATTCGGCATTGGTTCCAATTAATTGTACTGGGAAGTCCGCCTCGTTGCATAGTGGCTAGCACTCTTGGCTGACACCATGGAGACTCGGGTTCGATTCCCGGCTCTGACAAGAAATTTAATTCTGGTCTGAGGGCTGTAACGGGGTACACTCAGCCTCGTGAGGCAAAACTGAGGAAAGTTGGGTTCCATTCCCATCTCAGCCATCCTAGAAGTGGTTTTTTTGATTTCCCACTTCCATCCCAGGTGAATGCCAGTATGGTTCCTAACTGAAAGCCATGGCCACTTCGTTCCCAATCCTCATATGATTACAACTACACACACTAATACAGACATCTCAATAACACAGGTTATCAGACACATTCTTCACACACCCAATTACACGGGGTTACATGACCACGTAGCCGCAAAGCCCCTAAATCAATCATGAACAAAACAAATTGTACTGGGCTCCTCACTTGCACTTTCATGTTGAAGTAATTTGATCAACTATATGTTATCTTCCAATCCCGACGGTTTTAAGGTATCTGAGGTCTAGGGTGTCTGTTATTTTCGTGCCTTAAATGGCCCTTTCTCATTTTTCCTAATACCCACATTTACGAGGAGTCGACCTCGACTTTTCTCAGTGCTTTCTCCCTACTGTGAGACTTTGTTCATGCTTCTTTATTGCATAATGCTCAAATTAGTATTCCAGAAAAAAAAGTTTCATCGCGTACCCATACGTGTCCCAGGCTTTAATCGCTGTTGTTGTTCTTTTTGTTTTAGGGACTTGAGCCATTCTGGTCATCAATCCCATGTACTTGGGTGAGATATTTAGAATACAATGGGATAGAATTTACTAGAATAGAAGGAGGATAGGATACAAAGGATATGTAGGTCATGATAGAATAAAATCCACTTAGGCCTATAACTACTCTATTTTATTGAAATAACTATTTTCACAGTAACATATCATAAATCTTTTTATTTCAAAGTGAACATAAATGATCACAATTACAAATCTTCCCAACCTCAAACATTTTCAATGAACCATTGCAACAGTTCCACATCGTTGTAATTTCTACTTCGAGCTGTCTTTTTAAGAGCTTTATCTTTCATTGTTAATCTGAAAATTGTAACAGGTCTGATTTTTATTCCTTAAGAGAATTTTAAATCATTTTAGATAGTGCTTTGGAAATAGTTTCAAAATCAGACTTTATATAATTATGAAATTATGAACAGGTGTGAATTCAGACACCTAATCAAAAATTACCATGGATTTAAGGTAGGGGCAGAACCCAAATGACGGAGGGGACCTCTTTCAGAAGATCGGAAGAAGGCGCTGAGTGGTGTGCTCAAGAGATACAGGCAGGACATCAAAGCTGGCAGACGATCTAGAACGAAATATTGACTTTTATTGTTACTCCGTAGTCCATAGTGGCTCAATTCGAATGTAAAATAATAATAATAATAATGTTATTGGTTTTAAGTCCCTTTTAACTACTCAGGCTTTTAGAAAGGCCTGGGTGCCGGAATTTCGCCTCGAAGGTGATCTTTAAAGTACCAGTAAATCTACTGACACGGCTCGCTCGCATTTGCGCACCTTCAAATACCAGCTGAGTGCGCCAGGATACGAACCTGCAACCTTGGGCCCAGCAAGCGAGAACGTTACCGCTGAGCATAGCCCCACTTTGAATAGCGCTCCTGACTGGTAAACTCGGCAGTCACCGAAATATAATTTTGATGCAAACTGAAGGATAGATAAGCAAAGGCTTATTTCGTCACTTCCCACAGAGGGTTGGTGATTTATTGATATTTGAGCTGAACAGATTAGCGCTGTACCTGTGTGCCTAGAGAGTGGGATACATTGATGATAAATTAAGATTGACACTCTGTAAATCTCTTGACACTAGCATCAATCACTTAAACAGTAATTCCAATATTAGATATGAAAACGCTTTTGTTTGGGTTAAAGAAGCAGTATATGTGTGGATTTTGCAGGCATTCTCCGTCGGCTTTAAGGTTTAATATGAGATATTAAAGGCTCATTTGCCCGTTGTGGGTGAAGTTATACCAAACAGAAACACACACTACTGCAGCCGTCCGTGAGTGAGATTTGAATCATAATACAGAGGAGAATTTAAGTATAGTTGTTATACGTATACGGTGGTTTCTTCTGCGACTACAGTCTGTTAGAAGGTAGTTCAATAACAGCTCTCTCCATTCCCTACATTTAGGCCGTTTGGCACAAATCTACACGTTTCACCAAACTGAACGAAATTTTACCTACTGATCTTTCGAAACCCTGTGGGTAACACTGTATATTGAAATTTGGACATCCCTCACCTCTCCTTAGAATTAGGCCCGTTGAACAAGTTTACGCCGTTTCATCTTACTGAACCAAATTTTACGTACAGTAGAACGTCGTTTACCCGGACTAATTGGGACCGAAAGTGTCCCGGATAACGATTTTTCCGGATAATCAAAGATGCGTTTATTTCATAGGAAGAAACATGCACAGCACCTTAGCAGCAACGCTTTCTCAGATAAGGGGGGCGTGGTGGCGCAGCGGTCAAGCTGTATGCCTCTCACCAAGGCGGACCGGGTTCGATTCCCGGTCACTGCATGTGAGATTTTCGATGTGAAATGCCATGTCCTGTGGTTCGGATTCCACGTAAAACGGAGGTCCCGTGGCTTATGATCGCGAGATTAACGGTCACGTTAAACTACAAGCTTCCTTCCTTTCCTTTTTTTCTCAGATAACAAAGGTCCAGAAATGGGACCTCCCTTACTTCTTGTCTGAATAAACCGTAAGTACGCCGCTTCTTCCAATTTTTCATCCGTAGCTGATCTCATTGTTTTTCTCTTTTTAGACCCTTCTTCACTATCTGACTTCGATGCATAATTCAGAATTTCACCTTATCGGTTCTTCAGATCATAAATTGTGGATTTTCCAACACTGTAAGTTTTCATTAGACACTGCACACTCTCACCTTTATCCAGTTTATTAATGTTCTCCACATTCTTCTTCTCAATCGATAAAACATTGCGATTTCGTTTTTCCTCTTTCCCACTCGTAACAGCCAGTTTTACAACGTAATACAGTACAGTACGCACACTCACATACTGTATAACACGTTGAGACATCATAAACAAACGATATGAGACAACAGAGACAACAAGAATTGAAAACGAGAACCGACTCACTACTGTAGGCAGCGCGCACTTCCTCATAACAGTAAGCGCGCGCTGCTCCGACCTTTTTTTTTCTTTTCTCGTCCGGATAAACGACGTTCTACTGTACTTACCTTTTGGAACCCATCAGGTAACACTATCTACGTGCAATTTGGACAGCCCTCTCCATTCCCTACATTTAGGCCGTTTGGCACATAAACGAAAGATCGAATTTGTAGTAGGAGCAATCTTGGCTCATTTTAGGCCTCGCAAAGCTGGAAACAATATTCGGGACGTAAACTTTGGTTTAGTTTGGTGAAATGCTGAAGATTTGTATAAATAACAGACAAAGGGACCTGAAAACCACGTTTTAAGGCCCTAGAACCAATCCTGTCGGAAGAATTTCAGTGTTGTACTAGGGGTCCACAGATGCTGGAAATTGAGGTGTAACTGTAACAATATTTAAATGAGTGACTTGTTGACTGGCAATGCGGACTGAATCACAACACCCCTACCCGTGCTCTGGTGTAGAATTGCTAAATTAGTTACGTATTATACTGCTTAGAAACTGCAGTCAAGGAGAGTTAGCGCAAAAAGATTCCTTAAGCCCCTTAAAACCGTTATCATCATCATGAAAATACTGTATTAGGCCTCTGTTTAATAGCGACGTTGTTGGCACAGTACCTTGAGGTTATCAGCTGCAATAAGTGCTTTCAAATTTTCGTTCAAAGACTCATACGGCGCTATGCGGCAAAATACGACACCACAGTATTGTTCTTTACTTTTCTAACAGCCAATGAGATATAGGCAGTGTATTTTTAGCCTATTTTCAATTTTGAAAAAAATAGGCTTATGAGATCACCTTTTGTCCGTGTGCGTGTGCGTGTGTGTGTATGTGTGTGTGAGGTGTGTGTGTCCCCACCCCCCCCCCCTAATAAAAATCTAAACGGCTGGAGCGATTTCAATGAAACTCGGTGAGTTCATAGCACTATTCCGGGTGAACTCGACCGTGCCCTTCAAATTTTGTTACGTCTTACCAATCCAATATGGCGGCAGTGCGAAATATTTCACCAGCATTCAATATCTCCGAAACTATTCCCGATATCACCCTGGAATTTTTTACGGTGATAAAGGAATCTACTAGAAGTTCACCTATGTAACTTTTGAAAAACTGGTAACTACAAAACCAACATGGTGGCCACGCGAATTTGCGACTTTTAAATAGACGTTTCTCGCCATTTAACTAATCAAACGCAATAAAACTTGGTACAGTATATGTTTATACACATTGTAATGCACCGACATCTAACTAGGTTCAATTGCTTACATAACCACAAGATGGCGGATGTGCGAAATATTTCACCGGCATTCTATATCCTTGAAACTATTAGCGGTTATCACCCTGAAATTTTGTTCGGAGATAAAGGGCACTACTGGAAGTTCATCTATAAGACATTCATAAACTGGTTAACTACAAAACGAACATGGCGGCCAAGCGAATTTGATAAATTTAAATAGACTTTTCTCGCGAGTTAATGTTCCAAACGCAGTGAAATCTGGTACAGGGAATGTTTGTACACATTGTAGTGCACTGGTATCTAATTTAGTTCAATTTTTTACATAACCTCAAAATGGCGGCTGTGCGAATTTTAAAATTAAGTTTTTATTTTTTGTGTCGTAATCATGCGATCGAAGTGAAAGTTTGAATAATGGACCTACACAATAATTTTCCTTTAATGGTACATGACTCTCTGGCCTATACGTTTAACAATCCAACATGGCGACCATCCGAAATATTTGGACGGCTTTGAATATTTACGAATCTATTATAGCAATCAAACTGAATTTTTTTATGTTCATAGGGGTTATCTACTTAAGTTCACCTATAGGACTTTAAATAACCTGGTGATCACAAATCCAACATGGCGGCGACGCGAATTATTAATATTCACATGGACGTTTCTCTCAATTTGACCATCCGAGTGCAGTGTAACTTGGTACAGTAAATCCTTATACGAATGTTAATCCACTGGCATCTAATTTATTTAAATTGTTTCCATAACCACAAGATGGCAGCTGTGCGAAATTTTAAAATCTCCTTGTTACTTCTTGTGTCCTAACCATGCGATTGAAATTTGAATGCTACACGTACACAATAATCTTCACGTAACAATACATAACTCTAGGACCTACATATATAAAATCCAACATGGTGACCATCCGAAATATTTAGTCGGTTCTCAATATCTACGAATCTATTACAACAATCAAACTGATTTTTTTATGAAGATAGAGGCAATTAACATAAGTAGGATATATGAAAATAGGCTGTATAGTTCTTCACGGAACTACTTGTTTAACTTACTCTTCTTTCTCTTCATTTATTTTTTAATTCGTTATTAAATTACATTTGTCAGTAGTTAGTAAATAGCCGATTCCATGTTCATTATTATCATTATCATTAGGGGAAAATGACATGGATATTACGTCTATTAGATATTACTTAGTCGCCTCCGTAGCGTAGCGGTCAGCATGGTTAGCTGCCGCCCCGGAGGTCCTGGGTTCGATTCCCGGCTCTGCCACGAAATTTTAAAAGTGGTATGAAGACCGGAACGGAGTCTACTCAGCCTCGGGTGGTCCAATTGAGTAGAGGGGGTTCGATTCCCACCTCAGCCATCCTCGAAGTAGTTTTCCGTGGTTTCCCACTTCGTCTTCGGGAAAATGCCGGGATGGTACCTACTGTTAGGCCACGGCCGCCTCCTTCCCTCTTCCTCGCCTATCCATCCCATTCTTCCATCCCTTCCCATCCCTCATGAGGCCCCTGTTCGCTTTGCAGGTGAGGCGGCCTGGGTGAAGTGCTGATCACACCTCCCCAGTTGTCTCCATCCCCTCCAGATGTACCAAGCTCCAGGACACTGCCCATAGAGGCGGTAGTGGTGAGCTCCCTCGCTGAGTCCCTGGGAACGACCAACCTAGAGGGTAAATTGACTAAATAAAAAAAAAAGATATTACTTATCACCACCACAAAATATATGTTTTTAAAATATGTTTTGCTTTTAGTTTGTTAGTTTTAGGTGTCAGTTCAGTAGTAGTATTCATAATCATCTATAATACAAACAAGAAATCCACCGGGTGAAGCCAGGTACTACTGCTATTATTATATTAAAAACTAGCAGGTACCCGCGGCTTCGCTCGCGTCATAGTTCAGGTATGTCCCATTATATATTTTGTTATTTCCCATTTTCTTTTGAATGCCACCGAACCAAGCGTTAGATGTTCATCGACTTTCGTCAGAAATGTGAGACGTGGACGTAAATTATGTGTTTTCCCGTCCGACTTCGGCCGCGGAATTGGAAAGTTCCAGGTGTTATGTAACATTTATATCATAAAGAGATATTCTATTTACACCGATTATCATTTCAAGTTCGCTGTTAAATGGAATTTAAAATTCCTCGTGATATCAAAATGCAAATATAATAATATTTTGCATTACTTCTTTTGTAACAATTTCTTTGCCTGCTTTATGAATGGAATGAAATAATGAAATATTAAAGATATGAAAGAGCTTAATTAAATTGTCATAATGTTGAAAATTATCTTTTAAATATGAAATCAAAATACTTCGTTAAAATACAAATATTTTCTATCGAACTGTATTTTTATTTTCAAGATTTAAAGAAAAGTATTATACTGTAATTAACTATATCTTTAACCTAATCATAAATAACATTAATATATTTTGAAAACATGAACTTTAATATACTTAATCAATGCATAAATAACTTAAAATCGTACGTCCCATAACAACAAATCAAAGAAGAATTTTAAATATAATAATTTAGTTTAGAACTTATTTACATACAATATTGGCAGTTCTTCCTTCTGGTGCCAAAATGAACAAGCTAGTTGGAGAGCTTTAGTCTGGAACAGGCAACATAAAATTGCCCTTGGGAGAAACAGTCTTCGCGTATAGCAGGTCGATTCCTGCAAATGTAAAAACTTTGACCTTGTGTTTTAGAATGCACGATAGCACGATACGCAGTGAGTGGGAAGACATCCGCAGTTCAAACCCAAGTGCCATCTCCTGGCGCGATATCAATAGATGCATTGTCAACGAAAAACATTCCATGTTACGAACATGGGCCGTATAACCTGTACCGAATGATTCTGCAGATTTAACACCAGGCCTATTCTGAACAGCAGTTCCTTGAATTCAGATTTGCCAACACTTGATAGTAACTTTCCATGTGTAATATCTCTGTACCTCAACATACGGCAAAGTGTTTTCAAAATCACGTCTTGTGTACATTTTGGAATAGGTAGAGAATGTGGTTTTTGGCGGCATGGATACTCGCTCGAAGAAATTATTTTCAGTAAAATAGACAGGTTCACAATTCTCTAAGTGCATATCGAGTTACGTGATAGTGTATTATCATACATGCTCCACATCATCCTCCGACTACCCTTAGTGGAATTTTAAGGAAAGTCGGCAGGACAGATGACAGAGAGGAGTCCGGCACAAATAAGTGGAAGCAATGCCGGACTCAGCTGAGGTCCCATGGTCGCCATCCCTCGTCCCGAAAATTGTGAGCCCCTGGGGCCGACGTGAAATCCTGGCTGGAAAGGAGCACCACAAAATACAAATTATCGTGGAGCTCTTTGTGAATGTTCCTACACGAGGGCTCTGTTTACGAAAGGGCATTTTCTCCTGACAGAATATTGAAGTCTGAGTTTCTGGAGACATGCCATTTGTTCCTCTATCAGATTGCGTGTTTGGTTTATATAGAAGTTATTTGTGAACATCAATCATACAGTAGCCCGAGCCATTCATTGCGGCAAGCTCTCCTTTCGCATTAAGCCATTGTTATTGGTCGGCGACATCACAGACAAATCCACAATAAAGCAGTTGCTAAGTACTCTAGTGACAGCAATATTGGTGGATATGGAACATAATACGTGACATCTGAAAAGTTCTACCGGAAAAGACAGGTGATCATTAAAACCCGAGTACATTCCGTCATTCATTTGTTCGTCCATGCATTCGTTCCTCCGTTCATTCGTTCATTCATTCAATACGCAATTCAGGATGCCGAGGTGAACTGCTAAACTCCAAACACATATATACTCTTCTCAGAAGTCTTAACTCGACACGAATCGACAGTTTGATGGTGGACGAATCTGGGGTGATAGGCTCGCTCCGAAGCTAGTAATTTAAATTTCCACTTAATAGAGAATGTCGGAAGAAGTGAAAACGTAAAACACTTAAAGTGTGCGATGTATTAAAGATATAGATATGCTTCCCCGGACTTTTTTGTAGGACTTTTCATGCTGAACAATTCTTACAATCATAGTACATAGATATTTTTGACGGTTAACCCTGTGTAAGCTTGAAAGACACACGGACGGCAGGTTTTTTCTTGAACTCGATTCATTAAAATCGTTACTGCTCGGCTTCCTTTGGTCGTAAATGAATGCTATTCAATAGAAACCTTCCTCCAGAAATCATTTACAGAATGTTGAAAACCACATCAAAATCCATCGAGTGGTTCTCGAGATTGCCTGTTGCTTCCAAGAATTGGGGACTTCGTTTTATACTGTGTAGAGGAATGATAAGACAACGTTCATGACATTTGTAGACATAGAAAAGGCTTTTGATAATGTTGATTGGACTAAATTGTTTGGCATTTTGAAAACGATTCGAATAAAGTACAGAGATAGGAGGGTGAACTACAATCTATACAGAAACCAGACAGCAGTCATTCGAGCTGAAGGACATGAGAGAGAAGCTGGTATTCAGAAAGGTGTATGGAAAGGCTGCAACTTATCACCCATACTTTTCAATCTTTACATTGAGCAAGCAATGAAGGAAATTGGGGAAAAGTTTAATGTTGGAGTGAAGATTCAAGGAGAAATAATTTCAACTCTGAGATTTGCCGATGACATAGTCATCTTGGCCGACACGCCAGAGGATTTGAATGAGTTTTTGAATGGTATGGAATCCGTCTTGAGGAAAGAATTCATGATGAAAATTAATAAATGTAAAACAAAAATATTGGAATGCAGCCGAAATAAATCAGAAAACTCTATGGACTTCAAATTGGCAGGTGAAAAACTAAAGGAAGTAGGAGACTTCTGTTACATAGGAAGCCAAATAACCATTGATGGACGAAGCAAAGGGGATATAAAAAGTAGGTTAGCTCAGGGAAGGAAAGCATTTTTACAGAAAAGGAATCTGTTGACATCGAATATAGATTTAGGCATAAGGAAGTCATTTTTGAAGGCCTTTCTCTGGAGCGTGGCATTCTTTGGAAGTGAAACTTGGACTATTGGTGCAGCAGAAAAGAGGAGAATTGAAGCATTTTAAATGTGGTGTTACAGGAGAATGATGAAGATCAGATGGGTAGATAGAGTTACAAACGAGGTATTAAGACTAGTGGGAGAGGAGAGATATTTCTGGCGACTGCTAATGAAGAGAAGAGATGGGTTGGTAGGACACATACTAAGACACCCAGGAATAGCAAGCTTAGTTATGGAAGGAAGGGTCAAGGGCAAGAGTTGTAGGGGTAGACCAAGGTTAGAATATGTTAAACAGATTGCCTCAGATGTAGGGTGTTGTAGCTTTGTAGAGATGAAACGATTAGCTCAGGACAAGGAGCGCTGCCTCAAACCAGTGAAAAGACTGATGACTCAAACAACAACAACAACGTGTAGAGATTGATTGCTTTTACTGTATTTACAACAGTACCTCATTCATCCTGTATTTATATATATATTTTTTAAGTATCTCATGAATTATTCCGGAAGAAAATGTGCTGTCCATATTAAATTGACCAACGTGTCTATCCCACTTTACTGGCACTACCTTTCCGATAAACCATTGTCACTGTACAGTGATCGAGACTTCGTGCATAGTTCATGAACGTGCACTCAACACCGACAGGGCTGATCCTGGGCCAGCCAAAGGCACATTAGAACCGTTCTGACAGATTTCTGGGGAAGTATTTTTGGTTCATGGACGAGAGTGTAGGGATTCTTCGCAAGATAAGGGTGCGACTGAACATCATTGGTTGGTTGGTTCCCCAGTTTAGGGGCTGCGACAACGCGGTCATGTAGCCCCGTGAACATTTTGGGTGAGTGTAGAATTTGTCTGATAACCGGTGTTAATTGTGATGGCTGTATTAGTGTGTGTTATCTGTTTTTAATTCAAGTAAAGACTGCAGACATTCGATTTTCAATTTGTTCCAAATTTTGCTACCAAACGCCACCGTCAGCGACCAACTAGTTCTGAACTTTGTTACTAGATGCTACCGCCGTCGACTCCTGGCACCGAACGTTGGAACCTAAAAGCGTTAGTCAAATATAAACTTAAATTTAGCTTCACACACGTGTAATTGGTAGAAGGTTCTTTATCATGCCATAGATCTATGACATGGGACCGCCGGCTTTACTTCCCCTCCGAAGAAAGGCATACTGAAGGATTTTTAACGCTCTTAAAAAAACGTCGACTTCGGCCGGGTTTGAACCCGCGATCTTGGACATAGAAGCTCAGCATGCTACCAACTACGCCACCGAAGCAGCCTCATTGAAAATGCATAACGAGAGAGAGCAGGAGGGCTCAATAGTCAACTATGACCCGCCTCGCCAACTGCGAGATTTATTCACAATTAACCTTTTTCCTACTCTGTATTCCTTTCAGCCTAGTTTGGTCGTTTGGTAATAATTATGAAAAAAAAAAAATTACTTATGAGATCAATCCGGGCAAATGTGTGTCTGTTTGTGTGTGTGTGTGTGTGTGTGTGTGTGTGTGTGTGTGTCACCCTATCAACTCCTAACAACCGGGTGAGTTAGCCGTGGTCTTACGGCGTGGCTGCAGGCAGTCGCTCACATCCGGGAGGCGAGGAGGTTCGAATCCCTCCGCCGGCAACCTTGAAGAATGTCATCTGTTGTTTCCCATCTTCATTCCAGGCAAATGCCGGGGTCGGTCCCTAACTATGGGCCACAGCTGCTACCTTCTAATTCCCCGTCCTAACAATCACAGTTTCCTCCACAGACAACACTCCACACGCGATGGTACTTGTAGCTCACACCATGGGTGTCCGCACAGAAGCAGCTTTAAACTCTGGCGAGCCGAACATGTCCTCGGACACTCCCGGCACTAAAAGCCATATGCTTAAAAAAACTCCTAACAGCTGCAGCTATAGAAATCCAAATTGGTATGTCTAAAGATCTATACCAGGATATCTCAGGGACATATTTGAAATCGACGACAGTATTGTCGACTGCTTTACCCGGGAGGGGTCGCGTCAAAATAGTTTCGTGATGGGTCGCGCACGGTCATTATGACAGGGGTGTATAAAATACAATTTGTTGTTGCAATACACATAATATTATTATGGAAAAATATATCCATGAAACTAAATACCAGGTTTTGTACCGAAACACATCGTACTGTATTATTGAAAAAAAAAAAAATATCAATGAAACCCACTTAATCTATTGATTTATTTTTCCTCGGAAATATCCTGGGCAGCATCAGGATTAGTGCATTCCACCCAGGTAACACATGTAAGTTCCTCACGAAACATCTTCCAGATCCACCAATCGGTTGAACTAGCCTTGAAAATACAGCGGGCCCAGAATTATCAACGGAAAACGGTCCCTGACGCTGCTTACGAACGTACACTTCCATGTACATCGTGTAAAACAAAGCTCTCCACTAACTGACTGGGAATGAAAGTGGGAACAGCAAACGCAGGCACGTGCAGTGGATGAGTCCATTGAAAGGTATAGGAGGGGAGGAAGCTTTACGCCGTGAAATTATTTCGGAGGAGTAAAAAATGTATGCGCCCGGTCAAAAAGACCGTGACGCGACCCCTCACGGGTTATAAATCGCAATTACTATTTGACCTCTATGTTGCGTATCTCAAAAGATATGCCTGGGAAATATTCCAAAATTGGCACACATATACAGTAGATCATAATAATTCAGATCAATTTTCAGCAGCCCATATATGACAGTGCTGCCAACAAGATTGTACGCATGCTGATAGGTACAATGTTCAACTGCACGAAACGCCCATATTACCGAATGGATTTCATCGACATTTTGTACGTTTAATGTATGTTTTCTGTAGCTTGTTCAAGCTGGAGCTACCAACATAATTACATGCTTGCGTATAGGTTCAATGTTTAACTGAATGTAACTTCCATACTGGGGAGTGATGGTGCAGTGGTCAAGCTGCTTGTCTCTCACCAAGGCAGACCATGTTCTATTCCAAGTTAATGCGTGTATAATTTTTGAAGTGAAATAACACATCCTGTGGCTCGGATTGGGCGTAATGATGAAGGTCCCGTAGCTCATAATTGCGAGATTAATCGTCACATAAATCTACAAACTTCCTTCCTTTGTCTTCCATAATAACAAATGGATTTCAACCAAATCTCGTATGTGTAATGTATTGATGTTCTGATGATGATGATGATAATTGTTGTTTTAAGGGGCCTAACATCTAGGTTATCGGCCCCTGATGGTTTGGGTGAACGTGAAGATGAAAAAATATTGATGTTCTCATCACCAATTTATGATTGTAGTTATAGAGAATAATTGATTGATAGTATCCTCGTTACAAATTTGTTATGCTCTTGCCTCGCAATAGAAATAACATTGATATACTTATATTAATTGAGAATTCATTGCAGTCGTACAGAGAACTAATTGGAAATCTGAGTTTATTGCTCTGAATAATTTCAACACCATATCCACGGCCTAAGCATAAGCTCATGCCAACATTTAAATATAATAAAAGGCAGAAGTGAGAAGAGGTGGCTTTGATTCCCACCACAGTATTTATTAATAATATATTTTCCATCTATGTTTAAACATTCCCATCCCCTCCTTTCAATACTCACACAAAATATATCACAGTGTGCGCAGAGCTGTCAATATGCTAGCTAATCAGTCTCCCGGTAAATAAAATGAATAATGAACTCAAGTAAAGATAAAAGACTTTTACACTCAGTCTTAAAAAAAACTTCCAATGTTATTCTTTCGCCTCCGTGCTGAATGAAACATCAAAGCATTATTGAAAGTAGAATATTTTAAATTAAATGGCACGTTCATCAATAGGCCAGTAAAGAAATTTTGCTTCGCTAACAAAGGAGTCTTTTGTTGTCTTTTATAAACGTTTCTTTGTGGTCTCTTATGAAGCCAACTTCACTTCGAGCATTATCTGAAAAGAGCGCTCAAATTAAAATGGTTACCGAGTGATCCAGAAAAAAAAAGAGAGAAATACTCGCATAAAAATACGTTGCGTAGGGAATGAAATACCACGCATTCAGTTTGTAATGGAATCGTTTAAGATCTTTGTTTATGGTAGCAGAATATAAAGTACAACATTCCGCTGGAACGAATACAATTATTAATAATATATCGTAAGAAATGTATAATGTTGTACTGTCGAGTTTTGTCCGTTTCGTTCCGCAGTGGCTTGCATTCTTGGCTGTCTCCACGAAAGCGCGGGTTCGATTCCTGGCACTGCACGAGGAATATAATTCTGGTGTAAAGGCTGGAACGGGGGTACACGCAACCTCGTGAGGCAAAACTGATAAGAGACGTGTCCAATTCCTACCTTAGCCATCCAGGAAGATTTCCATGGTTTCACAATTGTACTTCAGGAAAATACTTGGATGGTACTTAACTTAAGGCCACGGCCGATTCCTACCCACATCTTACCTGCATTACATACACACACATTGGTACAGGCATCGCAATGACACACATTATCAGAGAAATTATACACGGGGTTACTTAAACACAATGTTGCAAAGCCCCTAATATACCGGTAGTAGAATCAAAAACAACAACTTTCGAGTTTTGAGAATGAGTACCTTTCAATATCAAAGTGAAAAACAAAAGCATCCCCAGGAACTCACAACTAGTGGAATGTGGGTTCATAATCACGGGATCCCATCTAAGCCCGGTTCCTGATCTTCTTCTTTCTTGTTGACCTCCCTTGGCCAAATCTCATTGATATTCCGACCCCAACAGCATTATATCTGCAACATCCAACCTCGGAACATGAGGAACTCAATAGAGGAAGAACAAAGACCAGTTAAGGGTGATTTTGGTAGCTGTTCTTAGGGCTTAGTACATTTTGGTCTTCAGCTCCGTGCTCTTGGAAGTGCCTTTAATTTGACTGATAACCAGTGTTTCTAAGGTGATTGTAAAAGTGTGTGTAACTGTATTTATAAACCTTTTAAGTGCTGAGGTTATTAATTCGAATGATAAACATTGTTGAAGGCGTAATTTTTAAGTTATCAGGGGAATGATAGATATCTGGAAAATAACAGTACAAATGTATATCCTAAATTATGCCAGATATAATTTCTTACTGGCATAATTTTTTATATGCCATTCGAGACAAGAAGACAGGTTAGTAACCTGTTATTTACTTTTAAAATACTGCATATAATAACATCATTGATAGTCCTTACTTTGTTATGTGAATTTTAATTACGGTATGTTCGTGGTAATCAATTGTTAAAAGAAGAGTAGGCTACAACTTACACGCCATTTATTGAGACATGAAGGAACCCTGAAAACAATCATAGCGGGGTATGTTAATAGGAAAAGACCTAGAGGAAGACCACGCCTGAGGTATATGGATCAAATTAAGGAGGATGTGGGATACAAGACCTACCGAGAAATGAAGAGGAAGGCGGAAAGACGCGAAGAGTGGAGATTTGCTGCAAACTAATCCTTGGATTCATCACTAGAGAAGAAGAAGATTCCTTCGCTGACAATGAGATCGAAACATATTACGTTCCACTGTTCAAGAACCAATACCGAGAGGCGCAGTTGTGCTTCATAAATAGGGAGGTAGCACCAAGGAGGATATTTGGGTAGAGCTGCAACTTAATGCAAAATTTTGACACCAACCTATTGCTTGACGCCAATAGTTCCAACTGACAATATGAGATGGCGCGACGATGCACTCTCGAGCGCAATCCGTCCCCGACCTGGCCTACTCGCTCCTCTCCCCCTCCGGCCCGTGCCTACCCCTTCCTTTCCCCTACTCTATCCACCCACCTCTACTTTATATTCCTTTCTTTCTTTCATATTTTAGTAATTGGTCTAATAATAGACGATTTCTTCCCCCTGTGATATCAGGTAGAGAAGAAAACATAGGCTCTATCAGAATAGTTGTGGATGTTTCCACAAAGCACATTGCATGACATAGGCCTACCCCACAGATATGTACAAATAGAAAGAGTAGGCTACTATACTACAATATTAAAAATTAATTGTAAGACAAAATTACAGCTGCACTTATCACACACCAGTATTATTTAATTGTCCGTGCGGTACTTCCTATTAATCGAATTAAGAAATATCACGTTTGAATTACGGGAAGCGTTGGAACAACCAGCTCTTACTTTGAATTATATCGATAGTATCTGATATCGTTTTCGAGCGCAGTGTATCGACTAAAATCGATGTGTGATTCAATATAATTCAATTTCTTCGTATAATATTATTCGAAACCGATTGTATTCCTTTCTAAGCACTGCAATATGTATTTACTATTGATATATATTCAAATATTAATTAAATGTACAACATTAACAAGAATACTCACCAATTTTCCGATTTTGCTGCCATCTATAGAAGTACAACTCAACTACATCGTCGTACGCGAAGACAGCTAGCGTTTCTAACGTTGTCAGCAGGTACTACTACAAGGCAAGCTAGCGTTGGTACCAAAACACCCCATAAAGTTTCACCCGGTCGGGTAGCACGCTGTTCGCTACTCCTGTGAAGGTCCGGAGGGGACACCAAGGGCCCACTGATGAGCCAGCTTGGTGTCCTAGGTGAAACCCCACACAACACACGGCGTAAACCTCGAAAAAGGGCTGAGTTTTAACAAGGTGTATGATTCACAAAACTCAAGCTCTTAAACCAGAGGGAGATAGAAGGTACCGCTTTTGCTAGGATCATCCAAATCGTCTCAAAAGTACGGGAAATATTTTGTATTTCTTGAAAGGTCAATGGAAATATATTTATTTATTTCTAACGTTTAAAAAATAAACAATACGACAGCCCCTACCAGAACTGTGTCATCTCGAGCCCGCATAACAGTAAAGCTGGGAGGGGATATACAAGTAACCGATCGTAACTAATGAGTATTCCAAAGAAAGAGAATTACTGCAGCAGTGACGAATTGCAATCTGGTTTAATAAATGTCGACAATTTGTTTAATAAGAGCGTTTAAACAAATAAGAAAGACAATAGTCTGTATCAGAACTGTGTCGCGTAGAGCCCGCATACCAATAAAGCAATAAGGGTGGTTTATACTCTAGCATTTGTCTGCTAATAATAATAATAATAATAATAAATAATAATATCATATGGTCTCGGGTACCGGGTACAAGCTGTGTTATTTGACACCCAGAAGGTAGCTTGCATGTCGAATTTCGATGTTCCTTGAAGCACTATGAAAGTCAAGGAGGTTAGATATCTAAACTCCTTGAACACTTTAGCGCTTTCTAGTAGAGAAATGAGGAACTTTGTTTTGGCGGAAACTCCCGAGATTATTTTTGCCATTATGAACACGGCCTACTGATTCAAATGAGTTCTTTGACATGCCAACATCGTATGACATGTGTGTCGTAATTTTTGCCGCCTTTCAATAATCACTTACCACGGCCAAGCTGGGGGTTAGTAGACTGACACATTAACCACTCACCACCGTGGCAAGCTATTGGTCTGTTGATAATAAATAATAGGAACAGATGACCTCAATGTTCTGGCGAAACAAGATTCACCACCAACTAAGTTATCACCGCTTCTGAATCCAAAGCGTCTGAATTAGCAGAGAACTCAACCAGATATATGTAAATATGAAATACGCAGAATCCAATTAGAAGGGACGCTCTGTTTGTTGCCAGTGGAATATAAACTGTTGCTGAGTACCAGCAGACTCAAATAAGAATAGATTAGACTTGGTAATGCAGGAACGCCGGCGTCACATCGATTAATTGAGCTAAATTCCTTGTAAAACCAACTCCCGTCTCCTCGTTGACCTTTACTTTCTGAGATAGTCTCTATTAACTGAAACCTATACTCCTTATCGCTGTCATACTCTTAGCCAATTTAGATAAGGTATAGTGAAGCAAATGTTTTAAAGGAAGCTCGTAACTCCAAGTAGTCTCTTTCTGTGAGTACGATATTCCTCTTGCTTATCCTACAGGCTGGCAGTGTGGCTCAGTGGTAACGTTCTGGGCCCAAGGTTGCAGGTTCGTATCCTGGTGCAGTCAGCTGGCATTTGAAGGAAGCCGTGTCGGTAAATTTACTGGCACGTTAAAGATCTCCTTTGGGGCAAAATTCCGGCACCCTGGCGTCTCCAAAAAACAGAGTAATTAAAAGGGGACGTAAAACAATAACATTATTTTTATTGCAGAATTATTCACATTTTACCTTCCGTCTTATGGGTTCACATCCAGCCGGACGTTACTGTTGTCGACTTTCCTTTCCTCGTTTTGTACTGGCTAGCATTCTTGGCTGTCACTCCTGAGGTCTGGGTTCGATTCCGGGCTCTTCCAAGAAATTTAAATCTCGTCTGAAGGCTGGAACGGGGTACACTCAGCCCCAAGAGGCAAAACTGGGAGGAGGTGGTTTCGATTCCCATATCAGCCATCTTGGAAGTGGTTTCCGTGGATTCCCACTTCTTCTCGAGGCAAATGCCGGGATGGTTTCAAAGGCCACGGCAGCCTCCTTCCTAATCCTCATCTGAAATACGAATACACACACTAATACAGCCTTGATGATTACACAGGTTATCAGACAAATTCCAGACACACCCAAGTCATGGGCGACCATGATATCGCATAGTCCCAAAATCAATCAACAACAACTACAGGGTCATTATCTTTGTGCGCCCCGGTAAACACGGCAAGCTAAGCCGGCGTTGACTGGCGCTCATCGCGGGCGCGCGTACACGGTTCAGTCGATGGGTGGAGCACACTTCTACCTCCCCCAGGGGCTCACATCTAGTGGGAAGTGGGTTGGCGACCACGGGGCCCCAGCTGAGTCCGGCATTGCTTCCACTTACTTGTGCCGGGCTCCTCTCTGTCTTCTTTACTGTCGACCTCACTTGGTCAACTCTTGTTCTCTTTCGACCCCGACGGTATTAGGGTATCCGAGGCCTAGGGAGTCTCTTCCTTTCCCGCCTTCATTGGCCCTTGTCTCATCTTTTCTGATAACCTCCTTCTGCGAGGGATCAGCCTTCTTTTTCTTTTCCTGTTCTCTCCTGCCTTCTGCTCAAGGCCCTCAAGGAGGCAGGGTGTATGTAGCCCCACCACTTTTGGTGCACCCTAGATAAAGCTACACCCTCAGGGGCTCACGGCTGGTGAGTTCGGGAGTTGGCGACCCCGAGGGATTCCTGAGCTGGGTCCGTTTTCCCCTTTTGTCCCTTACCTTCGGGGCGCACCCTCTCCTCTTTCTCATTCCTATCTGCCTTTCATGTCTCTCCTCCCTTCCAAGTCCCTCAATCCGCATTCTTCGAGGGTTGAGGGCATTTCTTTTCCTCCTGTCCTTTATTTTCCTTATTCTCCCTTAGTTCTCCATTTCTTCTTCTAGTATGTAGGTTGGTAGTTAGTTTTAGTTTTAAGTTTGCTTTTCATTTTCATATTCACGATCACCCAAACCATCAGGGGCCGATAGCCTAGATGTTAGGCCCCTTAAAACAACAATTATCATCATCATCAACACTTTTACCAAACATGTTCAATAATGTGTACTTACAGTGCTGAAAATGTCCTCCCTCTCTTGTTACACACTCCTGACATCTTCTGATGAAAGAATGGACAACAATCTCATCCAAATTTTGTTCTGTAAGGACACTACGCTGTATGTTGTCTTTTTATCATTTTAAATGATTCTGTCGACTTCGCTGGGGTCTGGCGTTACGTTACGGTGACGGGACGAAATGTACCAAGAATGCACTGAGGTGTGTGACGTCATAGTACTGCTAGAGCTTCTTCCATTCCCCGCGCGCTCCGGTGAGCGTGACGTCATCCAGCCAGCTACCTCCTTTGACCTTGGTTTTCACTTGCTTATATATACTGTATATATATATATATATATATATATATATATATATTTTTTTTTTTTTTAATTTTTTTTTTTATTTATTTGTGCTAGCGGACTTTGAGCTCACGCAGCATTTGTAGCATTTAAAATGATATAAATTCTAGTCTTTCAGACTGTCAGTGTTTTTATTATTATTATTTACGGAGGCTGTTTTCTTGAATCGTTTAGCGAGCCTCCTAATTGTAACGCATTAGGCACAGGTCTTACTAGAAAGTTGATTTGAAATTTTCGTCTTGTTTCAGAACAAGACTTTCAGCTCTTCATATACGAATTATGGATATACACACGTTGGCACAATGTGAATTGGTGTCTAGACCTGACCAACAATCACAGTAATAACAATACTCACTAAACGTGCAACACTAACGTCTAAGCTTTGCAGATACACGTCCACATGATTGCCAAACCACATGTGAACTAACGATATCAGCCAGTGGAGTGGGTTATTGCGAGGCCCACTCGCTCCGCACCTGGCCAGCCAAATGACGCCATAGTTACCGGGGTGCACAAAGATAATGACCCTAAACTACTCTTATTCTCTTCCAATCGTGGTGGTATTGGGGTATCTGAGAACTAGAGTGACTTCATTTTCCTGATTTGATTGGTCCTTGTATTTTATTTCCTATTACTCTCTATTGTAAAGGGCCAAGCCTCGAATTTTCAGTTTCACCGTATGACCGCCTGAATGGGCAGAGTGTGTAGCCCACCACGCATGGTACAATGAACTCGGTTGTACTATTCTTCTCCATTAATATTTCTACCTATTCTCTTTCCTTCAAAAGTCCGGTAATTCCTTCCTCTCTTTTCCTTTTAACCCATTTTGAGCACATCTTTTTCTAGTGAGTTTCAAGTTTAGTAAGTTGTTATCAGTAGCAGAGATGTTCGTATAAATAATTATCATTATTATCTTCATCATTTGGACTAGAATTATGTGCTCGACGTTCCACTACTTAACTATTCAAAGGATAGTGGTCTGTTTATCATCCAGCTATCATAGGCATAGTTTTTATTATCAAAGGTGTTAATGGTTAAATCTTGCTAACTTATTTAACGATTTTCTTTTGCGAAAGGGTTATTAGGCTATTTATTAAAACCCCTTGATTTGTAATATTAGATAAAGTGAAATGAATGAAAATCCACAGCCTGCTTCCAGTCTCAGACCGGGTCAGGAATGGAATGAATGAAGCCCCCATCTAGCGGCGAGGATATGAACTGTGCCGGCTGCCGAGGCCTGACGCACTCCTCTGGGGCAATGATTAAATGAATGACAGATGAAATGAAATGATAGTGGAGAGTGTTGCTGGAATGAAATTTTGACAGGGAAAACCGGAGTACCCGGAGAAAAACCTGTCTGCCTCCGTTTTGTCCAGCACAGATCTCACATGGAGTGACCGGGATTTGAACCACGGACCCAGCGGTGAGAGGCCGGCGTGCTGCCGCCTAAGCCACGGAGGCTAATCATACTAATATATAAAAATGAGATGGTGTGTGTCTGTCTTTCTGTCTGTCTGTCTGTCTGTTACCTAATAACGCAAGAACCACTGGTCCGATTTAAATGAAATTTTGCATGGATATAGCTGAAATACCAGGTTTACATATAGGATACTTTTAATTTCGATATTTTGCACTATTAAGAAATGGCGACCATTTTAGTGACGTCACTACACCCTTTGGTTTCAAAATTTCATATTTCCATATCAAATAAAAAGAGAACGGTAGGAAATAGAAAACTTTTGATGGCACATACGAGCTTTGAAAGTTAATTTCCTATCCGAAAGGTCCTTATCACTTTTCGGGTATCTCCAACGGTTAGCGAGTAAAACCTACTTTTGTGACGTCACTACACCCTTTGGTTTCAAAATTTCATATTTCCATTTCAAATAAAAAGAGAACGCTAAGAAATAGCAAACTTTTGATGGTATACACGAGCTTTAGCATTTAATTTTCTATCCAAAAGGTTCTTATCACTTTTCGTGTATCTCCGACGGTTAGCGAGTATAACCTAAATTTGTGCAATAAAACACGGTCAACACCGAGCGGTGCAGTATATCTCTCTATATATAAATAGAAAATTTGTCTGTTTTTTTTTCTGAATTTCTACGGAAATTTGAGTTATTTACACGTTTCAGACTATTTTATGATAGATGCGCGCGAAAATAATGTTTTGGTCTGTCTGTTTGTTTGATTGTCTGTGGACAAATTTGTTCCCTTATAACTCGAGAACGGCTGGGTGTATCAACGTAAAATTTGGTACAGATATCCATCAGAGGCACGACACTAATCATTGATGTAACCCTTCTCCGTACCTCTCATAAAAGGGGGCCTACCCCCTTAAAATGCATGCTGAAATAGGAGTAGAAGGACGAGACAAAAATCATTTTCAGCCCCTCGATGTGAGAGACAAAACTCGGGGGCCCTGAAGGGTCCCCGAAATCCACATTTTAAGGCCCTAAAACCAACCGTTTTTGAGATATTCCCAGAAAACTAATTTCATTTAATAAACTAATGAACGAATACAAGCCGGTAACCATGGCAACAGATTCTCAGAGGTCCATCTATTGCTGTAAGACGCAATGCAATTCCATTAATTACATTGGTGTGAAAGTTTGCAAACGGCTAGAAGGTTATCACGGAACCAAATTAAGCTGTAGAATTCATCAATACGTATAATGCGCTTAAGGGGGTCAAGGGGTACAGTAGAATTTTTTCACGCGATTTACACCTCCGGGTGTGGTACGGCAGGTCTATTATATTCCTATCCCTATATTATATTATTATTATTATATTATGGCGTACAACGAGGAGACAAAGCCCCCTCGGTGCCAGAAACAAAACTTGGGGGCCCTAAAGGGTCCTCGAAAACTACATTCTAAGGCCCTAAAACCAAAAGTATCTGAAATATTCCCAGAAAAATAATTTAATTTAACAAACTAATGAAGAATGGAAATCGCTAACCATGACAACATTATCTCAAAGGGTGGCATCCAACTTTCCATCTATTTCTGTAAGAAGTAATGTCACTCTACTTATTACATTTCTGTGAAAGTTTGCAAATGGCTATACGGTTATCACGGAACCAACGTAGACTGTATAATTCATCAATGCAATTAAGGGGGTCAAGGGGTAACCTAGATTTTTTCATGCAATTTTCACGTGCGACATATAGTACAGAAGGACTATTATATCTCCAAACATTTGCAAACTGAAATGCCACGCCCTGTGGTTCAGATTCCACGTAAAATGGAGGTCCCGTGGCTTATGATCTCGCGATTAATGGTCACGTAAAACTACAATCATCCTTTATATCTCCAAACAGCAACATTATTTTCAAAAATTCCTGAATTGAATCAGCATTTTTTGCGGCTTTTAGGAATTTGGGCCATTTGAGACTAAAGAACCTGAATTTTCATGCACCACAAGCCTTTATAATTTATGAAAGAGGTCTTCCTGTGTATGTGGACCTAACACAACGTAGAGGGTCATTTTTTATGTGAGGTGTATTGCGTTTCGTCTACAAGTCTTTCAATTCTATTTCACGTCAAGAAGTACAAGTTAGGTGAATTTAGTTTGAGAGCAAATTTTAACTAATCTTTCTTTTGTCGACATACGGGTTCATCGTAAGGATGATTTTCTTTGATACTGTATGGCAGATATACCCATATTTGGATATCTGGGTGATATGTTGTAGACAATAGAATTGTCTGTCTGTCTTTCTGTGTATCTTTATGTACGCCTATAAATCGTGTTCGTAGGCGTGGTGCATCGTAAAATTAGGTATGGTAAACATGAATCAATACACCAATCATTTATAAAACTCCTCACCGTACTTTTCAAACAGTAGAAGGGTGGATATAGGGAAAAACTTCTCAAAATACATGCTAAAATAGGCGAAATACAAAAAATTATCCTAGAAGGACGATCAAAGCATATGTTGCGCTTCTCAATGTGAGACACAAAATTTGCGAGTCTATAAGGGGTCTCCGAAAACCACATTTTAAGGCCCTTAAATTAACAGTGTGTGTGGTATTCCCTGAAAACTAACTTCGTTCTGATAAACTTATGAAGGAATGAATAACCGCTAACCATTGCAACAGTAGCTCAATTGATAATGTCTGGTGTTAATATATAACACCGTTCGAAGGACGGGTACTTCTGCTATACTAATATATAAAAAATGAGATGGTGTGTGTCTGTCTTTCTCTCTGTCTGTGTGCTACTCAATAACGCAAGAACCACTGGTCCGATTTAAATGAAATTTTGCATGGATGTAGCTGATTTACCAGGTTTACATATAGGATGCATTTTATTTCGATAATTTGCACTATTAAAAATGGCGACCATTTTAGTGACGTCACTACACACGTTAATCAAAACTTCATATTTCCTTATCAAATAAAAAGAGAACGCTAAGAAATAGCAAACTTTTGACGGTACATACGAGCTTCACTTTTCGTTCATCTCCAACGGTTAGCGAGTAAAACCCACATTTATGACGTCACTAAACCCTTTGGTTTCAAAATTTGATATTTCCATTTCAAATAAAAAGAGAACGCTAAGAAATAGCAACCTTTTGATGGCATATCCTACATGAGCTTTAACATTCAATTTTCTATCCAAAAGGTCCTTAACACTTTTCGTGTATCTCCAACGGTTAGCGAGTAAATCCTAAATTTGTGCAATAAAACACGGTCAACACCGAGCCGTGCAGTATATCTCTACATATATAAATAGAAAATTTGTCTGTTTTTTTTTTCTGAATTTCTACGGAAATTCGAGTTATTTACACGTTTCAGACTGTTTTATGATAGATGCGCGCGAAAATAATGTTTTGGTCTGTCTGTCTGTTTGATTGTGGACAACTTTGTTCCCTTATAAATCGAGAACGGCTGGGTGTATCAACGCAAAATTTGGTACAGATATCCATCAGAGGCACGACACTAATCATTGATGTATCTCTTCTCTGTACCTATCATAAAAGAGTGCATACCTCCTTAAAATACATGCTGAAATAGGAGTAGAAGGACGAGTCAAAGCCCATTTTCAGCCCCTCAATGTGAGAGATAACATTCGGGGGCCCTAAAAACACATTTTAAGGTCCTACGTCCAATCGTTTTTGAGATATTCCCAGAAAACTAATTTAATTTAATAAACTACTGAACGAATGCAAGCCGATAACCATGGCAACAGATTCTCAGAGGTCCATCTATTGCTGTAACACGCAATGCAATTCCATTAATTACATTAGTGTGAAAGTTTGCAAACGGCTAGATGGTTATTATGGAACCAAATTAAGCTGTAAATTTCATCAATATGTAAAATGCGCTTATGGGGGTCAAGGGGTAGTCTAGAATTTTTTCACGCGATTTACACCTGCGGGTGTGGTATTGCAGGTCTATTATATTCCTATCCCTATAATATATTATTATTAGTAGTATTATATTATGGCGTACAACGACGAGACAAAGCCCCTCGGTGCCAGAAATAAAACTCTAGGGTCCTCGAAGATTACATTATAAGGCTCTTAAACCAACAGTTTCTGAAACATTCCCAGAAAACTAATTAAATTTAATTTAACAAACTAATGAAGGAATGCAAAACCATGACAACATTATCTCAAGGGGTGGCATCCAACTTTCCATCTATTTCAGTAAGAAGCAATTTATTACATTTATTACATTTCTGTGAAAGTTTGCAAATATAAGGTTATCACGGAACCAACGTAGACTGTATAATTCACCAATGCAATTAAGGGGGTCAAGGGGTAATCTAGGATTTTTTCATGCAATTTTCACGTGCGACATATAGTACAGAAGGTCTATTATATCTCCAAACAACAACATTATTTTCAAAAATTCCTGAATTGAATCAGCATTTTTTGCGGCTTTTAGGAATTTGGGCCATTTGAGACTAAAGAACCTGAATTTCCATGCACCACAAGCTTTTATAATTTATGATAGAGGTCTTCCTGTGTATGGGGACCCAACACAACGTAGAGGGTCAGTTTTTATGTGACGTGTATTGCGTTTCATCAACAAGACTTTCAATTCTATTTCATGTCAGGAAGTACACGTTAGGTGAATTTAGTTTGAGAGCACATTTCAGCTAATCTTTTTTTTTTTTTTTTTTTTTGTCGACATACGGGTTCATCGTAAGGATGATTTTCTTTGATACTGTGTGGTAGATATACCCATATTTGGATTTCTGGGTGATATGTTGTAGACAATAGGATTGTCTGTCTGTCTTTCTGTGTATCCTTATGTACGCCTATAACTCATGTTCGGATGCTTGGTGCATCGTAAAATTAGGTATGGTAAACATGAGTCAATACATCAATCATTTATAAAACTCTTCACCGTACTTTTCATGCAGTAGAAGGGTGGATATAGGGAAAAACGTCTCAAAATACATGCTAAAATAGGCGAAATATAAAAATTATCCTAGAAGGACGACCAAAGCATATGTTGCACTTCTCAATGTGAGACAAAAAATTCGCGAGTCTATAAAGGATCTCCGAAAACCACATTATAAGGCCCTTAAATTAACAGTGTGTGTGATATTCCCTGAAAATTAACTTCGTTCTGATAAACTTATGAAGGAATTACAAGCCGCTAACCATTGCAACAGTAGCTCAATTGATAATGTCTGGTGCGTCTCTAAAAGCAACAGTACTTAAAAGGGATGTAACACCAATAACATTGTTATTATTATTATTATAATGACTGGTGTTAACACCGAACACCGTTCGAAGAACGAGTACTTCTGCTAGTAAAAAATTAAATTTTAAAATAAAACAAGTAGTTCCGTGAAGAACTATGCAGCCTATTTTAATATATCCTACTTATGTTCATTGCCTCTATCTACATACACAATTTCTGTTTGATTGCTGTAATAGATTCGTAGATATTGAGAACCGACTAAATATTTCTAATGGTCGGCATGTTGGATTTTATATATGTTGGTCTTAGAGTTAAGTACTGTTACATGAAGATTATTGTGTACGTGTAGCATTCAAGCTTCAATCGCACGATTAGGACAAAAGAAGTAAACACAAACTTTAAAATTTCGCACAGCTGCCATCTTGTGGTTATGGAAACAATTGAAATAAATTAGATGGCAGTGGATTAACATTCGCATAAGGATTTACTGAACCAAGTTTCACTGCACTCGGATGGTTAAATTGCGAGAAACGTCCATGTGAATATTTATACTTCGCGTCGCCGCCATGTTGGATTTGTGATCACCAGGTTATTTAAAGTCCTATAGGTGAACTTATGTTCATAGCCCCTATGAAAAAATCCAGTTTGATTGCTATAATAGATTCGTAGATATTTAGAGCCGTCTAAATATTTCGGATGGTCGCCATGTTGGATTGTTAAATGTGTAGGCCATAGAGTCATGTACCCTTGAACGAAAATTATTGCGTAGGTTCGTTATTCAAACATTCACTTTGATCGCATCATAATGACACAAGAAATAAAAACTTAATTTTAAAATTCGCACAACCGCCATCTTGAAGTTATGAAACAATTGAACTAAATTAGATACCAGTGCATTACAATGTGTATAAACATTCCCTGTACCAGATTTCATTGCGTTTGGAACATTAAATTGCGAGAAAGGTCTATTAAAATTTTCAAATTCGCTTGCCCTCCATGTTCGTTTTGTAGTTAACCGGTTTTTGAAAGTCATATAGATGGACTTCCAGTAGTGCCCTTTATCTCCGTACAAAATTGCAGGGTGATACCTCTAATAGTTTCAGAGATATAGAATGCCGGTAAAATATTTCGCACTTCAACCATCTTGTGGTTATGTAAACAATTGAACGAAGTTAGATGTCGGTGCATTACAATGTGTATAAACATATACTTTACCAAGTTTTATTGCGTTTGGTTGGTTAAATCGCGAGAAACGTCTATTTAAACGTCGCAAATTCGCGTGGTCGCCATGTTGGTTTTGTAGTTACTAGATTTTCAAAAGTCACATAGGCGAACTACTAGTAGTTCCCTTTATCACCGTAAAACAATATTCTAGGGTGATATCGGGAATAGCTTCGGAGATATTGAATGCTGGTGAAATATTTCGCACAGCCGCCATGTTGGATTGGTGAGACGTAACTAAATTTGGAGGGCACGGTCGGGGTCATCCGGAATTGTGCAATGAACTTACCGAGTTTCATTGAAATCGCTCCAGCCGTTTAGCAGTTATTAGGGACACACACACACACCTCACACACTCACGCACACAAACACACGGACAAAAGGTGATCTCATAAGCCTATTTTTTCATAATTGAAAATAGGCTAATAAAAAAAGGCCTTACAGAAGTAAAAAATATTATAATGTTTATTCCAGCAGCCGACATGGGATTGATGGCTCCAACATATAAATACACTCAATACATAGCGAATGACGATTATGTTCTTCAATCAAACAAAAAATTCAAAACATAGTTCTCTTTCATGTTTGGACCTTACACTGCGTACAATCAACAAGCACATTCACTCCATGAGTGGTCTCACAGCACTACGAGTGCTTTTTCATCTTTACATACTGACAAAGGAAGACTAATAACATCTCGTATTTGTTCGTCTCGAGACGAGGGTGAAGGGAGAGGAAAATAGCGGCTTTCTGCTCTTCAATAGCGGACGAGACTGCATTTACATTGGAGAGATGGAAAACTCGTTAAGTATTCATTTTCTGCGATCTAGAGACTTACAAATACGGAGAACCGTGTACATTTTTTAAAGATGTACGTTTCTGCACCATCGAAATTTAAAACAAGGTAGAACGGCTTGCCGTAGGGTTCTTAACTTGATAACATCCCAAAGCACAGTGGCTAAGATGAAAAGTAACTAAATTTCCATACAGACGAAATCCAACTCCTTTTATTGTTAGCAGTGGAGTATAAGAGCAGAATTCACCATTTTCAGCTACATAATGCCATCAGAATGCGAGTAATGTCCTTCTTGAATTCACTCCTTGAAGGTAAGGATCGACGTTCAGTAATACCTACTCTCTTCCTAATAATACTTATAGTGTATTCATCGTCCTCAATGAGAATAGAATTGAAGTAAAGAGGACACAACTAGGGTTGAAAATAAAATAGTAGCAACATTCATGCATATACAGTATGTCTGTTAGGTAGTCAGCCCGGTGGCTGGTTGAATCCACAACAAGTAGTTCCGTGAAGAACTCAGCCTATTTTCATATATCCTACACATGTTAATTGCCCCTATCAACTTACAGAGTTTCAGTTTGATTGTTGTGATAGATTCGTAGATATTGAGAACCGTCTAAATATTTCAGATGGTCGCCAGGTTGGATTTTTATTTATGTACTATTTCCTGAAGATTATTGTGTACGTGTGGTATTCAAACTTCAATCGCATGATTATGACACAAGAAGTAAAAACGAGATTTTAAAATTTCGCACAGCTGCCATCTTGTGGTTATGAAAACAATTGAAATAAATTAGATGCCAGTGGATTAACATTTGTATAAGCATTTAACGTGCAAAGTTTCACTGCACTCGGACGGTCAAATCGCGAGAAACGTCCATTTAAATATTTATACTTCGCGTCGCCGCCATGTTGGATTTGTGCTCACCAGGTTACTGAAAGTCCTATAGCTGAAGTTATGTTCATAGCCTCTATGAACTTTAAAAAAATCAGTTTGATTGCTGTAAAAGATTCGTAGATATTGAGAACCGTCAAAATAATTCGGATGCTCGCCATTTTGGATTGTTATATGTATAGGACATAGAGTCATGTACCATTAAAGGAGAATTATTGCGTATGTTCATTATTCAAACTTTCACTTTGTTCGCATGATTATGACACATGAATTAAAAAAATAATTTTAAAATTTCGCACAGCCTCCATCTTGAGGTTATGTAAACAATTGAACTAAATTAGATGCCAGAGCATTACAATAGGTATAATCATTTACTGTACCGCATTTCACTGCGCTCAGATGGTTAAATCACGAGAAAAGTCTATTAAAATGTTTCAAATTCGCATGGCCACCATGTTGGTTTTATACTTGACAGGTTTTTGAAAATTACATAGATAAACTTGTAGCGGTTCCCTTTATCACCGTACAAAATTTCATGGTGATATCTGTAATAGTTGCGGTGATATAGAATGCCGGTGAAATATTTCGCACAGCCAACATTTTGAGGTTATCTAAACAATTGAACTAAATTAGACGCCTGTACATTACAACGTGTATAAACATTTGCTGTACCAAGATTCATTATGTTTGGAGTGTTTAAATCGCGAGAAAAGTCTATTTAAAAGACTCAAATTCGCTTGGCCGCCATGTTGGTTTTGTAGTTACCTGGTTATTGAAAGTCTCATAGGTGAACTTTTAGTAGTGCCCTTTATCACCGTGCAAAATTTCAGGGTGATATCTGTAATAGTTTCGGAGATACTGAATGCTGGTGAAATATTTTGCACAGCCACCATGTTGAATTGGTGAGACACAATGCAATTTGAAGGGCATGGTCTGAGTCGGCCAGAATGGATCTTACCGAGTTTTATTGAAATCGCTCTAACCGTTTAGAAGTTATTAGGGGGGACGGACACACACGCACACACAGACACACGGACAAAAGGTGATCTCATAAGCCTATTTTTTCATGAAATGAAAAAGGCTAAAAGTCACCGCCGTTAGGTTATGTGGGTATATACCCACAAAATCCCAAGGCAGCGCTATATTGAGGCGTATTAGGCACGAAGAGGAGTGAGGTAGTTTGTCACTGCTTTCCTCACTGAGTCAATATAGCGGTACTAACGCTATGAGTAGAATCTTTCACAGCATCCACAGGCACTGACTGTGCCCTGGATGTCATCACTAAGCACCACCCTTACCTCAGTAGCTTCCATATAATCACAGCCATGAGTGAGACTGAGACATCGGTGAATAGCCATATTTTACTCTGTCCTGTGCCAACAGACAAATGCAAATGTACTGCATTTATCAAGAGATGGCAAATAGGCCACACCTTATATTAGACTATCAATTAATCTGCTCAAACGGAAATAACACCATATTCCCATTCGGGAATATTCATAACCTATTATATTAGACTGTTCATTATATTTGACTTGCAGCCGGCAACATATGATTTCCCAAGTCAGAAAGCATCGGAAACGTGAAAAAATAGGGGAAACTCAGCTACTTCTGAAAAATATTAAGGGGTGGATAAATTAAGGGAAATGGTTTCCAAAAATTACCAGAAAAATGAAAAGAATTCATGTTTGTGACATAAATTCAGTTGTTCAAATTTCATCAGCCAGGGGACGATCAAATTTCATCAGCCAGGGGACGAATTGAATAACTTTTTAGGTGGATTGTTTATACTAGTGGTACTAGTGCAAAATCCTCAATACCGTGTCCAAATGTGCAGTGTGATGCGTCTAATAATATGCTTCATTTCTACCACTACACCATCAACGAAATACATGAGATTTAATATACTGTACTTCAAAAACAAAATACAACACAGGATTTTACGATTTAACTTTTAGGTGGTAGCATTTGTCTTTTCGAAAATCATAACCAAAGTTGACTTAACACAAACTCTTGCCTTGGGCTGGGCTATCTCTGCAGAAAAAGTATATTTCAAGTAACTTACTGCGAAATTAGCAAAGGCTCCTTAAAATGATAGAAGGTTCGTGTTTTTGCGGAAAATATGGTTTAATTAAATTATTCAAACATGACTAGCTGAATAATCGTACGTCCTATTACTTACTTTTGACTAAGTCATGAAGCACAACATATTAATAAAGAAATTGTAAATCCTGTTTATATTTGATTCACGTACATATGCCTGTAGGTTTGTATCATGGCATTGGTTCATGATACTAGGTTTTACAGAGATTAGATCATTCCTTCACAATTTAGAATAATCTCTATCTAAGGAAATTGACAAGCACACCATTTATAATTTGTGAAAAGGAAGCTGGAGGCTTATAAATCTGCATGTTTATTTTCACGGGTTGCACAGTGATCCGATTATTCAGTGATAAGATGGATGAAATCATGTATGAGGATTTGACATATCCATGATATGTCATTAATGGAAAGTGAGATATTTCTTTATGTACATGTATGTTTATATTGTAGCAGAGGGCAACTTTTCCAATTTTAACCGAGATGGGATTATTCGGTGACGAGTAATATATCTTCATTCCTGTAGAATATATACGTGTAACATCTACAATTTGTGCAAAGAAAGCAATAGATTTATAAACCTGCAGATTCAAGTTATAATAATAATTCAATACGCTAGTTTTCACAGTGATCAGCTCATTCCAACACGGATTGGGTGAAATCAGTTACTAAGAATTAACACGCACGCGCAATCTACAATTTAAACACGTAGTTCTGTGAAGAACTATACAGCCTATTTTCATATATCCTATTTATGTTAATTGCCACTATCAACATACAACATTTCGGTTTGATTGCTGTCATAGATTCGTAGATATTGAGAATCGAATAAATATTGCTGATGGTCGCCGTGTTGGAATTTTATATATGTAGGTCTTAGGGTTACGTACTGTTACATGAAGATTAGTGTACATGTAGAGTTCAAACTTCAATCGCATGATTAGGACACAAGAAGTAAAACGAGATTTTAAAATTTCGCACAGCTGCCATCTTGTGGTTATGGAACCAATTTAAATAAATTAGATGCCAGTGGATTAACATTTGTATAAGGATTTACTGTACCAAGTTTCACTGCACTAGGATAGTTAAATTGCGAGAAATGTTCATGTGAATATTTATACTTCGCGTCACCGCCATGTTGTATTTGTGATCACCAGGTTATTGAAAGTCATATAGGTGAACTTATGTTCATAGCCCCTATGAACGGTTTGATTGCTGTAATTGATTTGTAGATATAGAGAACCATCTAAATATTTCGGATGGTCGCCATGTTGGATTGTTATATGCATAGCTCATAGGGTTATGTACCATTAAAGGACAATTATTGCGTAGGTTCATTATTCAAACTTTCACTTCGATCGCATGATTACGACACAAGAAATAGAAACTTAATTTCAAAATTCGCACAGCTGCCATCTTGAGGTTATGTAAACAATTGAACTAAATTAGATACCGGAACATTGCAATATGTATAAACATTTTTTGTACCATGTTTCATTGCGTTTGGATCATTAGATCACGAGAAAAGTCTATTTAAAACTTTCAAATTCGCTTGGCCGCCATGTTCGATTTGTAGTTAACCGGTTTTTGAAAGTCTCATTGATGAAGTTACAGTAGTGCCCTTTATCTCCTTACAAAATTTCAGGGTGATACCGCTAATAGTTTAAGAGACATAGAATGCCGGTGAAATATTTCGCACAGCCGCCCTCTTGACGTTATATAAACAATTGAACGAAGTTAGATGTCAGTGCATTACAATGTGTATAAACATATACTGTACCAAGTTTTATTGTGTTTGGTTGGTTAAATTGCGAGAAACGTCTATTTAAAAGTCGCAAATTCGCTTGGCCGCCATGTTGGTTTTGTAGTTACCAAGTTTTCAAATGGCTCATAAGTGAACTTCTAGTAGTTCCTTTTATCACCATACGAAATTCCAGGGTGATATCGGTAGTAGTTTCGGAGATATTGAATGCTGATGAAATATTTCGCACAGCAGCCATGTTAGATTGGTGAGACGTAACGAAATTTGAAGGGCACGGTCGGGGTCGTCCGGAATAGTGCTATGAACTTACCGAGTTTCATTGAAATCGCCAAGCCGTTCAGATTTTATTAGGGGGCGGGGGGAGGACACACACACGAATCACACACGCTCACACAGACACACGGACAAAAGGTGATCTCATAATCTTATTTTTTCAAAAATGAAAATAGCCTTAAAATAGTAATACATAAACGTATATGCATGCTGATTTGGACTCCAGTAGTGGTCTATTTATACCAATTTTCACAGTTTTCGGTCTATTAATACACGAGTTAGGGAAAATCACATCTCAGGAATTGACATGCGCACTGTCTATAATTTAAAAGACTACATTTTAGCCATATATTTATGTATTAGTAGCTAAATATTATTCTTTAAACTAAGTTCCATTTCGATAACTTGATTAGGATGCAAGAAATAAAGAAATGTTTTATATATTTTTTTAAATTTTTCATAGCAATTGAATCGAATGAGACACCAATATATCAAGTTTTAAATATACTAAGTTTTATTCTGGTCTGATGATTAAGTCGCCAGAAAAAATCATTTAAATATTTGACATTTGCGTGACCACCATGTTGGTTTTGTGCTTATCATACTTTTGAAAGTCACGTGTGTGAATATACTTTGTAGTGTTATATCATCATACAAACTTTTAAGTTGAATTACTGCAATAATTTCACAGAAATTGCGTAATAGTGATATATTTCGTGTGGCTACTATCTTGGAAATTTCAAATTTGAAGTCACGATCGGGGTTTGGACGAGGTAATCGTAAGTCCTTTCCAACTTTCATTGAAATCTCTCTATCCAATCGAAACGTATTACTCATACATATACACGGACAAAAGATGGTCCTAAAGCCTAAATTTCTTATTTCATATAATGATGTAAATGTGCTAAAAATACAATTTTAATACAGTAGGCCTACATTATTTTACGAATGACTGCAAGTGTTCTCCGGCGAATGTGTTCAGATACGGGATGAATCTTACTCTGCATGGCTTAATACAGCACATTTCTTTCAACACGATGCGTGATTTAGGACCTTTCTTAACTTATATTTATAAATACGTGGAGAGAAGTTCGAATCCAACCTCCTTCTGTATTAGAGACGTATAATAAATGACAATAATGGCAAATTTATGGCCGTGGGTCTGCATCGGATTGTTTGTGCTTCAAAACAACTTCAATACGTGCTGCGTATCGACTTATTTCCAATACTAGTTTCGACAGGAGCAGTGTGATAGATACGCTCATCGGCTGGGATAAATTCTTGAAATATTGCCCGCATTCAGCAGCTGTCAATAGCGCTTTTTTGCAATGCGTTACATCGTTGCGGGATGACAGGCAGTGGAACTGGAGTACGGATGGATGGGTATAACTATGCTACAATATTGTTTTATTTAGTTACAAAAAGACTCCCATGAGCCTCACATATTGTGGGAAATCATGGTGGGCCTATACTGATGGTGGGGATGACTTTGGTTTAAGGGACGGAATATCGAGACCATCTCCCTCTATTTATTTATTTAATCGTATGCTGAGTACAACAAGGAATTCATAAGTCCAGGTCCAAGTTCTTTAACCACACAACAGCACTTTCTGAAAGATGAAACAGGTCGCTGGGGCTTCCAGATTAGGCATGAAGAGGGCAGCGTAGGATGACATGGTCCATGGTCTGCTCCTCTTCACTGCAGTCACACATTGGAGAATCCATCCATCCCCACGTATGGCGCAAGAAATTACAGCGCCCATGTCCAGTTCTCAGTCTGTTGAGGTGACACCATAGTTTTCTTGGGAGGTCAAATCCATTCATTTTCCGAGTTGGATTTATCTCATGAGCATTAGTACTAGATGTCGAATTTGACCACTCTTCCTGCCAGCTCCGGTTTAGGTTAAAATTGTCCCTCAAGAGTCGGCCGGCCAATACACTTGCTGGTCTCCTAGATCGAAGTCGTTGTGGCGATGGGTAACAAAATTCCTGGTGAACTGGTAATGAGGGAGATGACCGGAACTTATTTGCTTCTCTCAGCAGAGCTTACTTTCTCTCAGGTGGGGTGGTGGGACGGGTAACCAGTGCCTCTATGATTTGGCTGATGTAGAAAATGATTACTACTATTGTAACCACAACACTGTCACTAATTTCTTCCTTCCAGCTAACCCCGTGGTGTAGCCGTGCATGTTAAATAGCTCACCACAACCGCGGTGAGGAGATGCAGCAAGTCCGGAGATCACAGGTTCGAATCCCAGCGCTACCAGCTGTTATTGTTAATGTGATTTTTCCCACACTTCCTCCAGGAGAATGCTGGTATAGTATCTTGTATTGTTCATAGGTAGCCCCTTAAGTATCTCAATGGCGGCTGGCGGATAATTGTTCCGGCCTTTGCACAATTTTCATTAATGGAGGGGGGTGGGGGTTGGGGAGGGGTACAAAGGGGCGTAGTTGGTAGGGTAAAAGACTGCTTGATGTCAGAGAAAATGTATACAATTGCGCGGTGAAACGAATGAACAGTACTTCATTCATCCCGAATGCCGCAGTTCATATAACATGACATTGTCATGAGATTAAATGGATTATAATTTAGTCTACATGAAAACTTTCACGAGAAACAACATAAGTTATATAAGACAGCGAGAAAGAACCACAAGTGTCACAAGGACGCTCAAATTCCATTGCAAGACATAGTATCGGCAGTTGATGGAGCATCTCGGATGTTTCCGTCTGCGCCTCGGCTCCCTTGTTGTAATTAGCGGGCAATGACCAGCCGACTTAACTGTTGGGATAAGACTCAAGGCTCGGCCACACAGAATGCGGTCTGTCGCGGCGGCCTGCGATAAGGGGACGTCACATAGGACGCAATACATTTGTGTGAGCGGTCCAGTCTGGTCGCTTCCTTCTAGAGAATATGTGGTGTGTTTTCATATTAAGTATTGTTTGATATTATTATTGAGCATGAGCTCGGACGAAGAACAACTCCTTCTCCTATTTGCTTTGCAAAACACAAAGAAGAAAAGACAATGTTGGGTGCATAACATCAATAAGAATAGAGAGCAATTAGGAGAATACCGCCGCTTATGTATCGAACTGGAGTCACATGAAGATAGGTTTTTCGAGTATTTTTGTATGTCGCGAGGATGTTACGAAGAATAGCACGATTCCATGCTTCAGCCTTCTTTAAAGTATTTATAATGATCGTGTGAACTCTCGAATAAATACGATATGTGTATTTACGCACAGTTTCAATAAATACGTCAGTTTGGTCACTCATCACAATCTAAGGCGGCATGGCGGTCAGGCGGGCAATCTGTAAATTTGTACAACCAGATCGCTCGTAGTCGCGACAAAGTCTAGCGGGTGACGGTAGACCGCGTTCTGTGTGCCAGGGTTCATGTAACATTGGGTAATACAACTGGACCGCCTGACCGCCACGATCAGATATCGCTTCTCGCCGCGACAGAACGCTTTCTGTGGACCGAGCCTTTACTTGGTCAAGCATCTCTGCCATGCCCTTCACTATTGAGATCTGGTCGGTGCTTGGGCCTAGCAACAGCCAAACCGACAAGCGCTCCTAGAAAGTTGGCGTGCTTTGCTTCCTCCGACAGTTCACAGTAACTTGCTATAAGATTTCCAAATTATATAAGAACAAAATTATGAATTCCTAAACATATAAAATGTAACGTACAGCTAAAAATATTATTACGGTATTAATTATTTCCCTTAAGGAAATCTGGTCGTTGTGCAACACGGCAACTTTATTACCGGCCGCCACAGAAGTATCTGAAAGAATGATAAATCCTCTATCGTCACGCATATTGCCGTAGATTAAAACAAAAGCATTACGTCGAGTGCCGGAGCACGTCTGGCAACACAGCAACCGGTCGCGTGGCATCTCAAGGAATCAAGCAGGTGAATCACCTCGTTATTAGTGGGAGAGGGGAGGCAGTGACCTAATGTTTACATACCTGCGGGAGCTAGCGCACACAGGGTGTCCGGACATAACGTACCACGGACAAAACGTACCACTTGATTTTCGAGGACATAACGTACCACCTAGGTCGTTATCTACCTAAGAACGGTTTTCCCGTAATCCCCAAATATTTACGCTAGGACATAACGTACCAGTTGATGTCAGACGGGCATTCCAGTTCCAGGTTCATTACCACATAAACATCAGTGGCGATCACACTGTGCGGCTTTAAACGTTTTGGTATTGTAACATGGAGTTGTGTACAACGAATGAGGGCGGTTTATGTGCGCACTTCGACGGATGAAGTACGAATTGTACTTTGAAAGTTCAAAGAGAAAGAAGAAATATGTCAAGTATGATGAACGGCTTGACAGAATAATGAAGAGAATGGAAACGTGAAATCTTGCTTGAGAGCTCTCTCATATTCGCAGAACTTGGAATGAAACTTCACATGGAGAACTTGCTATTCACTTAGAATGAAGCATCCCACGACGAACATGCTAATCTCTATGATATAAAACCCACAAAAGAAAAAAAAGAAAAAACATAGTAAAGAAGACGAAAAATGACCAGAGCTTAACCACAGCTGATTTTAAACACGCCAAAATGTTTATAAACATTTTGCCAGTCCAAAGCCTGGATAAAGTGTGACGGGAATCCCAAAACTTATCATATTTTATATTAGTTTATGTTATGTTATTGCCCACGTATTTATTACCAGGATTAATTGAGCAATACCGAGCAAGTGGCCGTGCGGTTAGGGTTTCATGCACCCTAAATACTTCCCACTCTTTCAAGTGGTACGTTATGTCCTCTCCTAAATATTTTAAGGTCATTAGCTGACTCTTCGCAGGTAATCAGCCGGCCAAGTGGTACGTTATGTCCTATAACCCACTCACAGACACAAATGCCAATTAACAGCCATGGCACAGTTCACTCTGAGGGAATATTTGGATATTGTTCTCATTCATGGTGAAGTACGTAGTAAAGAGTGCTACTGTTGAAGTTACGTGGAACGATTTCCATATCGACGTACGAGAACTGCAGCTGTACAGAGAATCGCTGATACGGGAAATAGCATGCCCACCCTTGAACTTGTTCGCCCTTAGACGTGTTTTACGTGAATAAGACCGGATTTTAGAACTTCTTGAGGTGGATCCAAGCAGCAGTCGCCAAATCGCTTCAGTGGTGTGAGCGTCCCATTAGACTGACCTAGGAACATTATGGCTTCGGTGGCGTAGTTGGTAGCATGCTGAACTGCTGTGCCCAAGATAGCGGGTTTAAACCCAGCCGAAGTAGTCGGAATTTTTAAGAGCGTTATAATACTTCAGTATGCCTTCCTTCGGAGGGGAAGTAAAGCCGGCGGTCCCATGTCATAGATTTAAGGCATGTAAAAGATCCTTCCACAGTCTAAACTTGTGTGAAGCTGAATTTCTAGGTTAGATTTCGTTGGAACGCTCTATGAAATTTCCAACGTTCACCACTAGGTATCAGAGACATCTGGTAGCGAAAGTTGGAACTACTTGAAATTTAACGGAACTTGTAGCTTGAATCAGCTACAGCCTCTGGCGAGCCAAACATGTCCTTCGACAATCCCGGCACTAAAAGTCATACGCTAAATAATAAATAAATAATATAGCGTACGGCCTTGCACCTATAGTGGGGGAGTACTACTCTATGCCTGTCTCTCTCGCACGCTTTCCTGTCTCCCTCCATCCCATACTGCCTTCGCTGAGTTGTGGTTGATAGGACAAACGTCAATCAAATTGAAAACATGAGGAAATAAAACAACAATGTGACCGAAATTGCAAAGCCTTAATGAGTTCCATGCAGTGGCGAAGCTGGAGGGGAATCTTTGAGCCATAGAATACCCATTTCATTGTCAAGGAATATGCACATTTAATTATTTTTTTCGTTGTTATAGGCAAGTTAATCGCTAGTTTTCTGTGTTATTCTCTGTAACCACGGTGGGATTGACGCCAGCTTCTCAGCGCGGGACTGAGCAGCCAGTGAATCTCGTTTGAAACAGGTTCAATTCTCTGTTGGTAGAGAAGGCAATTGCGCATGCGCAAAGTGGAAGGTCCATAGCTGAATGCGTCAGCAGAGAGTCTACTGTCCACCAAAGTATTATGTGCACTCGAGTTTGAAGGTTGTTTGTGAAGTAACCAATAGACCTACATAACATCCAATATCATCATTTTCGTCGTTCTATTGCACGTTAGCTCATGTAGGTTTGGAATTTTAATTTATATTTTAATATTTTTTGTCGCAGTTGGAGCACAAAAAGTGCACGTTTTTAAGCGCATTCTCTGCGCTACCACCCAGAGTATTACCACAAAGACTGACTGGCGTATCCTATCTACATTTTCTGGAAGACATTCATGAGATACACTAATTTCCATATTATTATTTAATTATTTAATTTGCATTCTGAGAAAACTCAAAAGAATATTCCTAACATTTCATAGAAAGACTATTAGAAGCAACAAGATTTTCAATGAGATTCTCTTTTGTAGCTGAAGTTTTAACACCCAATTTAAAAAAGGAAATGACCAATAATTCCTTCCAGCACAAAACAGGAACCAAATATTTAAACATTGATAAAAATACGAGGGCTGTTTTTTAAGTCAGGGCCGTTCTTTTTTAAAGCCCGTAGTTATTGCGCACGCCACAACAAGCGTGCGCGCTACCTCCCGGCATCCCTTGCGAACAAGCAGGCGTCAGTTGCAGGTGTATAGCTAACTTGTACTCTGAACTGTGCATCTTTACAATGTTCAAGATTATTGATTCGCCCACCGCGTGTGAGGTACGATCTGTGATACGTTTTTTGAGTGCAAGAAACATGTCGGCTGCAGACATTCACCGTAAGCTTTGTGAGGTGTATGGTGATAATGCATTGACAGAAGGTAAAGTGCGAAAATGGGTACGCGAGTTCAAAAGTGGCCGTGAAAATGCTCATGACGATGAACGCTCAGGTCTGTGATCACAGATGACTTGGTGACTGCAATTGACACGAAAATTCACGAGGACCGAAGATTCATGATAACCACTCTATCAATGGATTTTCCTCAAGTGCGAATTCCTGGTTGTCAGAGCAGGTGGCAAAGATTTATGCAGAGGGATTTCAGAACTTAGTTTTAAGGTATGACAAGTGCCTAAATAAACAAGGCAACTATGTAGAAAATAGAGGAAAGTATGTAAAACCTAAAAATAAATGTGGTTTCAAAATAAAATGTTCGGTTAATTTTTAAAAAAGAAACGGCCCTTACTTATAAAACAGCCCTCGTAGTTACGATTGCAATTTTGAAAAATTTAAACGTTCATTCAAATAGCAAGATGTGTGTGTTTCCATGGAAATGTACATAATTGTTATACAATATTTATCACACGCACAGTTAGAAACAAAATTTAATAATTTTCAGTCGGTCAACATAATTGCACCCAATTGTAATGGGTGGTTCCCTAATCCTGAAGGAAAAATGACATGAGATTAATACACTTGGATGACCAGTTTCGATCGTGAACCAATCATCGTCAGTTCCGTTACACTTAGACTATTGAATCTACAGTATGTCTACAAGTATGGGTGATAGTATTTACACTTATTTAGTTGCAGTAATAGTTAAACTATCACAACTAGTCAATATTTGTTAGTAATATGTGATTTATTGGTAAGATACTGAAAGTAGTGATTGATCTTTAAATATGCTAGCATAGTGTATGTGATTATTGTTAAATGGTCAGGTTAGAGTGAATTGTGAAACTTATCTGCTTGAATCGTTTGCTGTCCAGTTGGGAGCACCTACTCTTGTCACTGCCTGCATGCACTCTTGTGTGGACATAGATTTAATAGCCTAAGTGTAATGGATCTGATGATGATCGCTCTACGATCGAAACTGGTCATCCAAGTGTATTCATTAATCTCATGTAAAATTTTGTTTCAGGATTAGGGAATCAACTATTACAATTGGGTACAATCGCGTTAACCGACTGAAAGAACTAAGGCAGCACTGAAAAATGGCTTCCAACACGACACAGATGTAACATTAAAATCGCTATTGGTTTTGAATAAGCAGTAAGTTGCCCCTTAACCTCGTCCAAGATTATGTGGATCTCGTAAGTTACTTTGGGGCTATGGTTGTTTCAATAGTGTCATTCTTTATGAGAATATTCACTGTCACAAATAAAATGTCAACAACAGTTTTGGCACATATCTATGAGACCCGAAAAATTATATGCCCAAGATCGCGGTTTCCAACCTGGCTGAAGTCATTGGATTTTTTAAGAGCGTTAAAAATCCCTCAGTATACCTTCTTTCGGAGGGGAAGTAAAGCCGGCAGTCCCTTGTCATAGATTTATGGCATGAAAAGCAACCTTCTACTAACTACACTTGTGGAAGCTAAAATTTGTAGGTTAGATTTTTTTTCGTGTGGCCTCCTGAGAGGCCGAGTGCAGGTCTTTCTAGACGACGCCCGTGGGTGACCTGCGCGTCGGGATGAGAGATGGAATTGATGAAGATGAATGAAATTGAGCAAGGACGTGGAAGGAAGCGGCCGTGGCCTGTCAGAAGGTACCGTCCCAACATTTGCCTGGTGTTGAAAATGGGAAACCACGGAAAACAATTTCAAGGACGGCCGACGGTGGGGCTCAAACCCATGCGTCTACCGAGTCAGCAGGGAGCTTGGCCCCATGGCCTAACGCTGCGCTTTAGCAGGCGTAGCTACTGCTGTCGGTTAGGTTAGATTGATAACGCTATATTAGTTCCAACGGTCATCGCCAGGCGCTGACTGCGATGGCATTTAGTTGCCACGTCCGCAGCTAGGTGTGGTGGACGGTAGCATTTGGGAGCAAAAGTAGGAACTACTTATCGTCTGCAGGCCTTCTAGCTGAATCACAGATAACGCCCACTAATACAGCCATCACAGTTAACACCGGTTATCAGACAAATTCTATACACACCCAAAGTACGCGGGGCTACATGGCCGCGTTGTCGCAGCCCCTAAACTAAGGAACCAACCAACCAGAGTCGAAAAAACATCTGAAATAGCGTTTGATGCAATTACGATCGTATGATAGGATTGGTGTATGCGCTTTAATGAAATTATGATAAGGATTATAATTGAATTGCCATTCTATTATTGCCAGAGGGTAACAGATTGAATGGGAAATGTTATATACCTATAATTAAAATGGTAAAATTTTTACACTGATTTCAATAACATTGATATTATTTGATTAAATATTTTGAAGAGAGGTAACGTCGAAGTACCGAGAGGAAATTTGAGGCCGAATAATGCACACGATGTTTGAGTTTGTTCAACCATTGATACATTTCATAGTAATACATGAGCATCGTTCTAGGCAAAACGGAATCGCAAGTATCTGAGGTTTTTTTTCCCCCAAATTAGACAAGTTTCCAGATTGAACAAAATTATGCAAAATTATTTCCCCCAGATCCATTAGTAAAGTTTTGGTGATACAAGATCTCAGTAACACAACATCATGATGTAGTTTTTCCATTACTCACGCCATTGTGTTGTCTTCACAGCTGACACAAATATACTGACAGGACACAAAAAATATAAAACTGTTTACATTAGAAATGGGCTCAAGGTTTACATCAAGAAATGAATCTCTACGAATCATGGCAAGAGTCAGGAAATTAGTGGAGATTTAAATCCAATTCTTCGAGGAACTGGGAAACCAGGACCTCATCAGAGCAGCGTGATACGGTACTTAAACACCTGGCTCTCCCTCTGGTGAAATAATCTCTTATATAAAAACAAGTGTCTTGACTGACTGACTGATTCAATGACTCACTGACTCATCATCGCCCAGCCAAAACTATTAAAGTTAGAAACATGAAATTTTGGGGATATGTTCGTGGTAAGACGAAAACGCGCACTAAGGAAGGATTTTTGGATATTCAGGTTCTAAAGGGGTGTTAAGGGGGTAGACCTGCATTGCAGTGAATAACAATAACTCCCGATTGGTTTCATTGGGAGATGTGATACTCGGCATATAAACTCATCATTAAAAATAAGAAGACACATGTCTGAGGGTTTTTCGATGTGGTGTATATTATGAGGTGAAACGGGTGAAAAGTGGGGGTTGAAGGATTCCTAACGGAGCGTGTATCTCTTAAACGACATAGGCGAGGAGTTTGAAACTCAGCGGAAAAAATCTGCTTAAAAATAAGTATATAGGTGTTTGACCGTTTTTTCATAAATCCAATTTAAGGGGCCCGTAGGGAGGGGTGAAATTCTGGGGGGAAAAACACCGGAAAGAAAGTGTCCTAACTGACTGACAGACTCACTCATCGAACTCAGGGGGAAAAATCTGCTTAAAAATAAGTAAAATGGTGTTCGACAGTTTTTTTTCATAAACCCAATTTAAGGGGTTCATGGGGTGGGGTGAAATTCTGAAAAAAGGAAATTGAGAGAAAAAGTTCTGACTCACTCACCATGGCCCAGCCAAAATTATTGAAGTTAGACACATGACATTTTGGGGAATATGATCATTGTATGTCAAAACCGTCCACTAAGGGAGGATTTTCGAATATTCAGGGGGTCTTAAGGGGGTTAAACCTGCATTTCATTGAATAACAATAACTCCCGATTGGTTTCATTGGGGGATGTGATACCCGGCATATAAACATATCATTAAACATAAGAACATATGTGTCTGAGGGTTTTTCGATGTGGTGTATATTATGAGGTGAAAGGGGTGAAAAGGATTCCTAACGGAGCGTGTATCTCTTAAACGACATGGGCGAGGAGTTTGAAACTCAGCGGAAAAAATCAGATTAAAAGATAAGTAAATATGTTCGATCGTTTTTTTCCAGAAATTCAATTTAAGGGGCCCTTGGGGAGGGGTGAAATTCTGGGGGAGACCGGAAAGAAAGCGTCCTAACTGATTGACTGACTCACTCACTCTTCAAACTCAGGGAGAGAAAACTGCTTAAAAATAAGTAAATAAGTGTTCGACAATTTATTTTTCATAAATCAAATTTAAGGGGTTCATGGTGAGGGGTCAAATTCTGAAAAGGAAAAAAATGAAAGAAAATGTCATGACTCACTCACTCACTCATCATCGTCCAGCCAAAATTATTGAAGTTAGAAATATGCCATTTTTGGGATATGTTCGTTGTATGTCAAAACCGTACACTAAGGGAGGATTTTCGGATATTCAGGTTCTAAAGGTGTCTTAAGGGGGTTAAACCTGCATTTTATTGAATAACAATATCTCACGAGTGGTTTCATTTGTGAATGAGTTACTCGGCATATAGGCCTAAACTAATCATTAAAAAGAAGCAGACATTTGTCTAAGGGTTTTTCGATGTGGTGTATATTATAAGGTGAAACGGGTGAAAAGTGAGGGTTGAAGGATTCCGAACAGAGCGTGTATCTCTTAAACGACATACGCGAGAAGTTTGAAACTCAGCGAAAAAAAAGCTTAAAAATAAGTCAATCGGTGTTCGACCGTTTATTCATAAATTAAATTTTAGGGGCCAATGGGGTGGGGTGAAATTCTAGAAAAAAAAAGGAGAGAAAGTGTCCTGACTGACTGACTAACTCACTCACTCATCAAACTCAGGGGAAAAAGACAGCTAAAAATATAAATTAAAAGGTGTTCGAGCGTTTCTTCATAAATCCAATTTAAGGGGCGCATTGGGAGGGCGTAAAATTCTGGTAAAAATAATTGAAAGAAAATGACCTGACTGACTCACTCACTCATCATCACCCAGCGAAAACTATTGAAGTAGGAAATATTACATTTTGGGAATATTTTCGTTCTATGTCGCAAACGTCAACTAATGAAGGAATTTTTGTTTATTCGGGATCTTAAGAGGTGTTAAGGGGGTAAACGTGCATCTCATTGATTAACAATATCTAATGAGTTGTTTCTTTGAGGATGTGATATTCGGCATATAAACTAAATATTAACAAGTAGTTCCGTGAAGAACTATACAGCCTATTTTCATATATCCTGCACATGTTAATTGCCTCTACCAACATACAAAATTTCAGTTTAATTGCTGTAACAGATTCGTAGATATTGAGAACCATCTAAATATTTCAGATGGTCGCCAGGTTGGATTCTTATTTTTGTACTATTACATTAAGATTATTGTGTACGTGTGGTATTCAAACTTCAATCGCATGATTAGAACACAAGAAGTAAAAACGAGATTTTAAAATTACGCACAGCAGCCATCTTGTGATTATGCAAACAATTGAAATAAATTAGATGCCAGTGGATCAACATTTGTATAAGCATTTAACGTGCAACGTTTCACGGCACTCGGATAGTTAATTCGCGAGAAACGTCCATTTAAATATTTATACTTCGCGTCGCAACCATGTTGGATTTGTGCTCACCAGGTTACTGAAAGTCCTATTGGTGAACATATGTTCATAGTCTCTATGAACATAAAAAAATTCAGTTTGGTTGCTGTAAAAGATTTATAGATATTGAGAACCGTCCAAATATTTCGGAAGCTCGCCATTTAGGATTGTTATATGTATAGGCCATAGAGTTATGTACCATTCAAAGACAATTATTGCCTAGGTTCATTATTCAAACTTTCACTTCGATCGCATGATTACGACACAAGAAATAAAAACTTAATTTTAAAATTTCGCTCAGCCGCCATCTTGAGGTTATGTAAACAATTGAATTAAGTTAGATGGCAGTGCATTACAAACTGTAAAATCATTTACTGTACCACATTTCACGGCGCTCAGAGAGTTAAATCACGAGAAAAGTCTATTAAAATATTTCAAATTCGCTTGGTCGCCATGTTCGTTTTGTACTTTACAGGTTTATGAAATATACATAGGTAAACTTGTATCAGTACCTTTATCACCGTACAAAATTGCAGGGTGATATCTGTAATAGTTTCGGAGATATAGAATGTCAGTGAAATATTTCGCACAGCCGCCATTTTGAGGTTATGTAAACAATTGAACTAAATTAGACTTCAATGCATTACAATGTGTGTGAACAATTGCTGTACCAAGTTTCATTACGTTTGGATAGTTAAATCGCGAGAAAAGTCTATTTAAAAGTCTCAACTTCGCTTGGCCGCCATGTTGGTTTTGTAGTCACCAGGTTTTAGAAAGTCTCATAGGTGAACTTCTAGTAGTGCCCTTTATCACAGTACGCAATTTCAGGGCGATATCGGTAATAGTTTCGGAGATATTGAATGCTAGTGAAATATTTCGCACAGCCGCCATGTTGGATTGGTGAGACGCAACCAAATTTTAAGGGCACGGTCGAGGTCGCCGGGAATAGCGCTATGAACTTACCGAGTTTCATTGAAATCGCTCCAGCCGTTTAGATTTTATTAGGACACACACACACACACAGACACCTCACACACACACACACACACACACACACGCACACACACACGGACAAAAGGTTATGTCATAAGCCTATTTATTCAAAATTGAAAATAGGCTAAAAATAAGCAGACATAATTATGTCTAAGGGTTTATCGGTGTGGTATATATTATGAGGTGAAAGGGGTGAAAATTGGGGGTTGAAGGATTCTTAACGGAGCATGTATCTCTTAAACGACATAGGCGAGAAGTTTGAAAATCAGCGGAAAAAAACAGCTTAAAATATATGTAAATAGGTGTTCGACTGTTTTTTCATAAATCCAATTTTAGGGGCCTTTAAAGAGGGATGAAATTCTGGGGGGAAAATACAGGAAAGAAAGTCTTCTAACTGATTAACTCACTCACTCCTCAAACTCAGGGGGGAAGAACAGCTTAAAAACAAGATGTTCAGCAAAGAACATATAGCCTACTTTCTCCTAAATGTATGGGTATCTTTATGACTCTTTGTCCTCATCCCTAAAACAATCACCCCAACCACAATGTATTGTTTGTTTTCTTTTATATTGATAATAAGCCAGTAAGTGTCAAGATCAATATTATATACTTTATGATGATTGAATAACAAAACTACTAACTTATTGTAATGCATTCACTTCCGTTAATCTCTATATTAAGCCAGCCTGCAAAATTAAGAATCTTCCGCCCCAATCACAGTAGGTGGTGCTGCGACCTATCAGTGAATTAATCTTTATCTTGTACGCCTATGCACTGCCATCGTAATGTACTACGATGGCAGTGTTCTATGGGTGTTGAATGAGCAGGCAGTTTAAAGTAGCCAAGAGGGAGGCGATCCAGCTGGCAGTGTTTAAAGGTATTCGGAGCGCGATCGTGGCTAATAGTTGAACTACCAGTATTACAAAATTGCCATACTTCAGGAGGCCAGCTCAGGCATTTACACAGCGTTATGTTTGGAACAATATTACCCACATAACCCACAAGAGGACAGCACCGTACAGAGTCATTAAGAAGGCTGTGGTTAATGACAACGTGTATCTAGTTCTTCTATTCTCCTTTTTCTAATGTCTTCTGTTTATGTGCGATGCTGGGACTGTGATTTTATTAATATACGAGTGTATACTTTATCCTCTCCTTTGAGCTAAATGACATTTTATTCAGTATCTGTGGAAAAAGCTCGTGCACATTATTTGTAAAAGAATTCAAGAAAAAAAAAAACCTAACTGTAGCAGTACTCGATCCCCAGTCAACTGCGTGTCAGACTAACATGCTAGCCCAGAGCTAACCGTATCCATGACGTCAGGTGTTCTTAACTGACATATTAGATACAAACTGTTGGCAAATAATGACTTTAAATAAACGATTTCTTCACTGCAGTACATCTTCATTAAAGATCATTTCATACAAAGTTTATATTATTGTATCAGTACGGTATATCACATACAACATACTAAAACTACTGAAATATAAGACAGGCACATGAGTACAGCTGCCATCTTGTCGTGTGACACAAACGGCTCAGCTCTTTTAAGCCACTCATACTGTATAATATTATAATATTAAATTATAATAAATAACGGATCACGACCTTCAGGATAGCTTAAACCCCCCTAGGCTCGATAATCGGAATTGGTGGGTCTTAAGCTATTTATTAAAATGGTTGCATAATTCACACGGCCGCCATCCTGAAATGGCATGGCCGATGACCTTGAATTTTGGGTGAAAGACGCGTCCTATATAAAGATATGTTGTCACCAAATTTGGTAGAGATCGGATGATTAGTTGAGCCGTAATTTGATTTTACGTTTTGAACATTTGAGTGGCCGCCATTCTGTTTTGGTAAAGATGGCGGCGATATAAAGTATGGCACTGAGGTGTCCTTTACTAGTGCTACCTCTGTACCAAATTTCGTTCAATTCGGTTTCACCGTGTTCGAATTGATAGGGGGGGGGGACAGACATTCAGAGTACACACACTCACACACACACAGACACACACACACACAGACTCACACACACACATACACACACACACACAGACTCACACACACACATACACACACACAGACAGACACACTTTTTTCGCCCTGTGTTGATCTCATAAGTCTACTTTCATTTTTTGCAAAAATCGAAAGTAGGCTAATAAGTAAATAGGTGTTCGACCGTTTTTTTCGAAATCCAATTTAAGGGGTTCATGAGAGGGGTGAAATTCTGAAAAATAAATGAAAGAAAATGTCCTGACCTACTCACCCACTCATCATCGCCCAGCCGAATTTATTGAAGTTAGAAACATGACATTTTGGGGTAATGCTCGTTGTATGTCGAAAACGTCCACTAAGGAAGGATTTTTGGATATTCATGTTCTGAAGGGGTGTAAAGGGGGTTAAAATTGCATTTCATTGATTAACAATATCTCACGAGTTGTTTGATTTGGGGATGTGATATTCGGCATATAAATTAATCAGTAAAGATAAGCAGACATATGTCTAAGGGTTTATCGATATGATGTATATTATGAGGTGAAAGGGGTGAAAATTGGGGGTTGAAAAATTCTGAACGGAGCGTGTATGTCGTAAACGACATAAGCGAGAAGTTTGAAACTTAACGGATAAAATCCGCTTAAAAATAAGTAAATAGGTGTTGCACCGTTTTTTTTTTCTTCCATAAATCGCATTTATCGGGTTCATGGGGAGGGGTGAAATTCTCAAAAATAAATGAAAGAAAATGTCCTGACTGACTCACTCACTCACCATCGCCCAGCCAAAATCATTGAAGTTACAAACCTGAAATTTTGGGGATATGTTTGTTGTGTGTCGAAAACGTCCACTAAGGAAATATTTTTGGATATTCAGGTTCTAAAGGGGTGTTAAGGGGATAAACGTGCATTTTATTGAATAACAATATCTCACGAGTGGTTTCATTTGGGGATGTGATACTTGGCATATAAACTAATCATTAAAAATAAGCTGACACATGTCTAATGGTTTTCCGATGTGGTGTATATTATGAGTGAAAGGGCTGAAAAGTGGGGGTTGAAGGATTCCTAACGGAGTGTGCATCTCTTAAACGACATAGGCGAGGCGTTTGAAACTCAGAGGAAAACAATCAGCTTAATAAAAATATAAAAATATAATTAAATAAATAGGTGCTCGACCGTTTTTTCATAAATCCAATTTAAGGGGCCCATCGGGAGGGGTGAAATTCTGGAAGAAAAACGTCCACTAAGGAAGGATTTTTGGATATTCACTCTAATCGACCAACCAAAGCTATTAATGTTAGAAGAATGATATTTTGGGGATATGTTTGTAGTCGAAAACGTCTACTATGGAGGGATTTTTGAATATTCAGGTTCTAAAGGGATTTTAACGGGGTTAAACCTGCATTTCATTGAATAAAAATATGACACGGTTGTGACGCGAGCGACGCCGTGGGTACCTGCTAGTGTATTTATATAGCAATTTTACTGCAGTGTCGGATATGTCTAAGATCCGCATTATACAGTAAGATTTTAACAATTATATTCATAATTACTTTCCATTTCCGCGTTGAACAGATTCCACTTTATACAACATAAATATCTGCTAAGTCATATTCAGTGCGCTGGGTAAATAAATGTTGATGTGTAACATCTTTCCACTCGGTAGCTGGATATTTTTTTGTGAGAGTGATTTTGGAAAAGGTGCGGAAATGGGACGGAAACAAAAAGCGCGCGCGGTGGCTGAGATTGGTACCACGACGTACTGTCGGCCATGTGGCTATGTGGAATGTGTATCACATACGGTTTACTTCAAGGTTTGGAGGACCCATTAAAGATAGGCTATTCCTACAATAAATCATTGGCACTGGAGTTTTGCAAGTAGTTATTTCAATGACCAACAGAGTTCACTGTTAACAAGGGATTTGCGCTCCCGGCAGACACATAGTTACACATCATATGCGACTACTGTAAGGCTCGTAATTTTTTTCGCTTATATTGGACAAGTTTCCTCTTCATATACGTTCCGCTTTGAGCCAGATTTGTTGTTCCTTCATTTTTGTAGATTTCGTCATTTTTAGTTGTACTTACTGTAAAAGTCCCTAAAAGGGGCAAAGTGTGGGTAAACCCACCATACATGGTGCACCCCGAATAGGGCTATTACTCCCCTAGGTGATAACGACTATTGCGCTCGGGAGTTGACGTCTCCTGAGCTGGGTCCACTTTTCCCCTTTCTTCCAGTGACCTTCGGCTGGACCCACTCCTCTTTCCTTTTCCTATCTACCTTTCCTGGTCCTATTTCTTTCCAAGTCCCTGAATACTTATATTCGAGGGTTGAGGGCATTTCCTTTCCCCATACGTTATTTCCCGTCTTCCTTTTTTGTTTTGTTTGTTTTTCTCCCTCTAGTATCTAAGCAGTAGTAATAGTTTTCATATTCAATTTCGTTATCTTCCTTACCTTTAGAGGCAGATGACCAAGACGTCACGCCCATTAATAGATTAAAACATATAAAATTATTTATAATTTTTTCTTATTAATTTCTTATTATTTTTCGTCACGGAACTTCTTGTGTATATAATACTAGTTGAAGTACCCGTGCTTCGCTACGGGTCGTAAATAAATCAAAATGTGAAGGTGACAGTTAAAACAGGGGATAGGCGAGGTGCTGCACAGAGGGAGATTAAGGATGGAACATTTTGTCCAACTACACCGCTCTGCCTTGACCGTGTTTTATAGCACACATTTAGGTTTTACTCGCTAACGGTTGGAGATACATTTCGGATAGAAAATGCAATTTTTAACCTCGTACATGCCATCAAAAGTTTGCTATTTCTTAGCGTTCTCTTTTTATTTGAAATGGAAATATGAAAGTTTAAAACCAAAGGGTAGAGTGACGTCACTAAAATGGTCGCCATCTTTAAAAGTGCAAAGTATTGAAATCAAAAGTAACCTGTATGTTAACCAGGTAAATCTGCTACTTCCATGTAAAATTCATGTAAATCGGACCAGTGGTACTTGCGTGATTGAGTAATACACAGACACACACACACCATCTCATTTTTAGTCTCGCTTCGCTCGCGTCATAGTCGTGTCATATTGTTATTCAATGAAATGCAGGTTTAACCCCATTAACACCACTTTAGAACCTGAATATCCAAAAATCCCTCCTTAGTAGATCTTTTCGACACACGACAAACATATCCTCAAAATATCACTCTTCTAACATTAATAGTTTTGGTTGGTCGATGAGAGCGAACATCCAAAAATCCTTCCTTAGTGGACGTTTTTCTTCCAGAATTTCACCCCTCCCCATAGGCCCCTTAAATTGGATTTTTGAAAAGACGGTCGAAGACCTATTTATTTTATTTATTTATTTATTTATTTATTTATTTATTTATTTATTTATTTATTTATTTATTTATTTATTTATTTATTTATTTATTTATTTATTTATTTATTTATTTATTTATTTTTAAGCTGATTGATTTCCTCCGAGTTTTAAACTCCTCGCCTATGTCGTTTAAGAGATACACGCTCCATTAAGAATCTTTCAACCCCCACTTTTCATCCCTTTCACCTCATAATATACACTATATCGAAAAACCATTAGACATGTGTCAGCTTATTTTTAATGATTAGTATATATGCCAAGTATCAATCCCCAAATGAAACCACTCGTGAGATATTGTTATTCAATGAAATGCACGTTTACCCCCTTAACACCTATTTAGAACCTGAATATTCAAAACTCTTACCTTAGTGGATGTTTTCGACATAAAACGAACATATCCCCAAAATTTCATGTTTCCAACTTCAATAATTTTGGCTGGGCGATGATGAGTGAGTGAGTCAGTCAGAACATTTTATTTCATTTATATATGATAATTTCACCCCTCCACATGAACCCCTTAAATTGGATTTATGAAACAAATGGTCGAACACCTATTTACTTATTTAAAGCTGATTTCCCCCTGAGTTTGATGAGTGAGTAAGTGAGTCAATCAGTTAGGACACTTTCTTTCCTGTTTTATCACCCCAGAATGTCACCCCTCTCCAAGGGCCCCTTAAATTGGATTTATGAAAAAACGGTCGAACACATATTTACTTGTATTTTAAGCTGTTTTATCCCGCCGAATTTCAAACTTCTCGCCTATGTCGTTTAAGAGATACACGCTCCGTTAAGAATCCCTCAATCCCCAATTTTCACCCCTTTCACCTCATAATATACACGACATCGATAAACCTTTAGATATATGTCTGATTATTTTTAATGATTAGTTTATATACCGAATATCACATCCCCAAAGAAACAACTCATGAGATATCGTTATTCAATGAAATGCACGTTTACCCCCTTAACATCTTTTTAAAACCCGAATAAATAAAAATCATTCTTTAGTTGACGTTTTGACATACAGCGAACATATTCCCAAAATTTCATTTTTCCAACATTAATAGTTTTCGCTGGGCGCGATGAGTGAGTGAGTCAGACAGGACATTTTCTTTCAATTATTTTTACCAGAATTACACCCCTCCCCATGGGCCCCTTAAATTGGATTGATGAAAAAACGCTTGAACACCTATTAAGTTATTTTTTTAGCTGTCTGTTTCCCCTGAGTTTGATGAGTGAGTTAGTCAGTCAGTCAGGACACTTTCTCTCCTTTTCCCCCCCAGAATTTCACCCCACCCCATTGGACCTTTAAATTAATTTATGAAAAAACGGTCGAACACCGATTTACTTAATTTTTTAGCTGATTTTTTTTCGCTGAGTTTCAAATTTCTCGCCTATGTCGTTTAAGAGATAGGCCTACACGCTCCGTTAGGAATCCTTCAACCCCCAATTTTCACCCCTTTCACCTCATAATAATACACCACATCGAAAAACCCTTAGACACATGTCTGCTTATTTTTAATGATTAGTTTATATGCCGAGTATCACATCCACAGATGAAACCACTCGTGAGATATTGTTATTCAATGAAATGCAGGTTTAACCCCCTTAAGACCCCTTTAGAGCCTGAATATCCAAAAATCCTCCCTTAGTGTACGGTTTTGAGATACAACGAACATATCCCCAGAATGCCATGGTTCCAACTTCAATATTTTTGACTGGGCGATCATGAGTGAATGAGTCAGGACATTTTCTTTCATTTTTTCCTTCAGAATTTCATCCCTCCCGATGAACCCCTTCAATATGATTGATCAAAAAAACTGTCGAACAGCTATTAACTTACTTTAAAGCAGTTCCCCCTCCCCCCTGAGTTTGATGAGTGAGTCAGTCAGTCAATCAGTTAGGACACTTTATTTCCTGTTTCCCCCCCTCCCCCCAGAATTTTACCCCTCCCCATGGGCCCCTTAAATTGGATTTATGAAAAAACGGTCAAACACATATTTACTTTTTTTTTTTTGCTGATTTTTTCCGCTGAGTTTCAAACACCTCGCCTATGTCGTTTAAGAGATACACGATCCGTTAGGAATCTTTCAATTCTTACTTTTCACCCCTTTCACCTTATAATATACACCACATCGAAAACCCCTCAGAGACGTGTCTTCTTCCTTTTTAATGATGAGTTTATATGTCGTGTATCATATCCCCCAATGAAACCAATCGGGAGATATTGTTATTCAATGGAATGCAGGTTTAACCCCCTTAAGACCCCTTCAGAACCTGAATATCCGAAAATCCTCCCTTAGTAGACGGTTTTGACATACAATGAACATATCCCCAAACTGTCATGTTTCTAACTTCAATAATTTTGGCTGGGCGATGATGAGTGTGTGAGTGAGTGAGTGAGTGAGTCAGGCAGGACATTATCTTTCAATTTTCTTTTTTAAGAATTTCACCCCTCCCCATGAACCCCTTAAATTTGATTTAATAAAAAAAACTGTCGAACAGCTATTTACTTACTTTAAAGCAGTTTTTCCCCCCTGAGTTTGATGAGTGAGTGAGTCAGTCAATCAGTTAGGACACTTTCTTCCTGTCCCCCCCCCCCCAGAATTTCACCCCTCCCCATGGGCCCCTTAAATTGGATTTATGAATAAACGGTCAAACACATATTTACGTATTTTGTATGCTGATTGTTTTCCGCTGAGTTTCAAACTCCTCACCTATGTCGTTTAAGAGATACACGCTCCGTTAGGAATCTTTCCATCCCCACTTTTCACCCCTTTCACCTCATAATATACACCACATCGAAAAACCCTCAGACTCGTGTCTTCTTATTTTTAATGATGAGTTTACGTGCCGAGTATCACATCCCCCAATGAAACCAATCGGGAGATATTGAAATTCAATGAAATGCAGGTCAACCCCCTTAACACCCCTTTAGAACCTGAATATCCAAAAATCCTATCTTAGGGGGCATTTGCGGCCCTTTGGGAAGCTGCATACCAAATTTCATTCCAATCCGTCGGTGGTTTCTGAGATTTCGTGATGAATGAATGAGTGAGTGGTATTTCACAAATATATATAGTAGATGATAGTGTCAAGTCTTTGTTATGCTAAACTCGGTTGACAGTGCTGTGTGAGTAGTTGAGTAACTAACGGGATTTCAAGTAAAGATCCTCTTTTTCTATACCGGTAGTGCTGAGCGCAATTGGCATCCAGTCGGCCGTGTCTCGACTTGAGCTATGTTGCCATGGAAACTATCTGGCTTGCCATTCCTTCATGAGTATATTTTATGATTTGATTAGCCTGTGCTTGAGTGCAAAAGGGCCGAAATCAGAAGAATGAGAAAGACTATCGAAAATTCATGTAGCCAGCGGTTCCTTCTGGATCCTAAACTATATGTATGCAAAATTTGGTTGAGATTGGTGGAACGGTGTAGATTTGTATACGGAACAGACCCACATACAGACTTTCACTTTTATATATAAGATTTGTTTCTTATTATTCATTATTTATTATTTATCATTTATCATTTATTATTTATTATTCATTATTTATTATTTATTATTTATTATTTATTATTTATTATTTATTATTTATTATTCATTATTTATTATTTATTATTTATTATTTATTATTTATTATTTATTATTTATTATTCATTATTTATTATTTATTATTTATTATTCATTATTTATTATTTATTATTTATTATTTATTATTATTTATTTATTATTTATTATTTATTATTCATTATTTATTATTTATTATTTATTATTCATTATTTATTATTTATTATTTATTATTTATTATTTATTATTTATTATTTATTATTTATTATTCATTATTTATTATTTATTATTTATTATTCATTATTTATTATTTATTATTTATTATTTATTATTTATTATTTATTATTTATTATTATTTATTTATTATTTATTATTTATTATTTATTATTTACTAGCAGGTACCCGCGGCTTCGCTCGCGATGAAGAGAATTGGGATGATAATTGGTCTATTCTATTACAGCAATCGCGGCTACAGGTGGGTCCATTCTAATTCTAATACATACAGTATAATGATATGAGCAGCAAAGTGGGAATTTTAGAGAGTTGTGAAAGTCTGCAGGGTACGATGATACATTAAGTGAACACATTTGAAAATTACGTTTTTAGCCTATTTTCAATTTTGAAAAAATAGGCTTATGAGATCACCTTTTGTACGTGTGTGTGTGCGTGTGTGTGTGATTCGTGTGTGTGTCCCCCCCCCCTAATAAAATCTAAACGGCTGGAGAGATTTCAATGAAACTCGGTAAGTACATAGCTCTATTCCGGGCGACCCCGACCGTGCCCTTCAAATTTTGTTACGTCTCACCAATCCAACATGGCGGCTGTGCGAAATATTTCACCAGCATTCAATATCTTCGAAACTATTACAGATATCACCCTGGAATTTTGTATGCTGATAAAGGGAGCTACTAGAAATTCACTTATGTGACCCTTGAAAACCTGGTAACTACAAAACCAACATGGTGGCCAAGCGAAGTTGCGACTTTTAAATGGACGTTTCTCGCGATTTAACCAACCAAACGCAATGAAACTTGGCACAGTATATGTTTATATATATTGTAATGTACCGACATCGAACTTAGTTCAATTGTTTACATAACCTCAAAATGGCGGCTGTCCGAAATATTTCACAGGCATTCAATATCTCCGAAACTATTTATGATATCAACCTCAAATTTTGTACGGTGATAAAGAGCACTGCTACGCGTTTATCTATGTAACTTTGAAAAACCTGTACACTACGAAACGAACATGGCGGCCAAGCGAAATTGACACATTCTAATACATTTTTCTCGTGATTTAATCATATGAGCGCATTGAAATGTGGTAGAGTAAATGATTATACATATTGTCATTCACTGGCATCAAATTTAGTTCAATTGTTTACATAAACTGAAGATGGCGGCTGTGCGAAATTTTAAATTTAAGTTTTTATTCTTGTATCGTAATCATGCGATCGAAGTGAAAGTTTGAATAATGAAGCTACGCAATAATTTTCCTTTAATGGTACATAACTCTATGACCTATACATATAACAATCCAAAATGGCGAGCATCCGAAATATTTTGACGGTTCTCAATATCTAAGAATCTTTTCCAGCAATCAAACTTTTTTTTATGTTCATAGAGGTTCTGAATATAAGTTCATCTATATGACTTTCAGTAAACTGGTGAGCACTAATCCAACATGGCGGCGACGCGAAGTATAAATATCTAAATGGACGTTTCTCGCGATTTAACCATCTGAGTGCAGTGAAACATTGCACGTTAATGCTTATACAAATGTTAATACACTGGTATGTAATTTATTTCAATTGTTTTCATAACCACAAGATGGCAGCTGTGCGAAATTTTAAGATCTCGTTTTTACTTCCTGTGTCCTAATCATGCGATTGAAATCTGAAAACCACACGTACACAATAATCTTCATGTAATAGTACATAAATAAAAATCCAACCTGGCTACCATCTGCAATATTTAGTCGGTTCTCAGTTTCTACGAATCTAACATAGCAATCAAACTGAAATTTTGTATGTTGATAGAGGCAATTAATATGAGTAGGATATATGAAAATAGGCTATATAGTTCTTCACGGAACTACTTGTTGGTTTTGTCGTCTTCTGTTGAGACATAACGATTTTGTTGTCCAGATACTCGCGAGCACGCCACATACAGTTGCCCATGGGAAAAAATTGTTTTGTCTAAATGTACACCTGCTGATGTAAAGTGTGTGTCATTGCGCTGTGTTAATAGAAATAGCAAATATTGTTTGGAGAGGGAACTGCACTCTTACACACTGATTTAGCAAATCTATCGGAATATGGGGAATTTAAAGTATTTTTCCTTAAGCTATTCTAGGTTTAATTTTGCCTCACTTATTGATGATTTGAACGTCAACATGTCGCTATTAATAGACCTATAGTAAAACATCTCTCACCTTGGCCGCTGATGTACATTAAGCAGTCTCTTCCAATGTTACATCCCAGGGATTGAAATTTTCCAACAACCCTTTTGACTCACATGACTCTCTAAGTAATTAAAATTCCTGATTGACGTTGTTTGAGTCTTCAGTTTTTTGACTGGTTTGATGCAGCCCTCCATGCCTCCCTCTCCTGAGCTAATTGTTTCTTCTCTACATACAGTAGCTACCACACCCTACATCCGAGGCAATCTGTTTAATCCAGGTCTACCCCTACAATTCTTATCCTCGATCCTCCCATCCATAACTAAGCTTGCTATTCCTGGGTAGCTAAATATGTGTCCTATCAACCTATCACTTCTCTTTATTAGCAGTCGCCGGAAACATCACTCCTCTCCCATTCGTCTTAATACCTCTTCATTTGTTACCCTATCTACTCATCTGATCATAATTCTCCTGTAACACCACATTTCAAACGCTTCAATTGTCCTCTTTTCTGCTGCACCATTAGTCCAAGTTTCACTTCCTTATTGTTTGTCGCTCCAGACTAAAGCTTTCAAAGATGACTTCCTAATACCTAAATGTATATTCGATGTCAACAGATTCCTTTTCTGTAGAAATGCTTCCCTTTCCTGAGCCAATCTACGTTTTATATCCTCTTTGCTTCGTCCATCACTGAATATTTTGCTTCCTAAGTAACAGAAGTCTCCTACTTCCCGTATCGTTTCGCCTGCCAATTTGATGTCCATAGAGGTTTCTCATTTATTTCGGCTGCATTCCAATAATTTTGTTTTACATTTATTGATTTTTAGCCTATTTTCAATTTTGAAAAAATAGGCTTATGAGATCACCTTTGTCCGTGTGTGTGTGCGTGTGTGTGTGTGTGATTCGTGTGTGTGTCCCCCCCTAATAAAATCTAAACGGCAGGAGCGATTTCAATGAAACACGGAAAGTTCATAGCACTATTCCCGGGGACCTAGACCGTGCCCTTCAAATTTTGTTAAGACTCACCAATCCAACATGGCGGCTGTGCGAAATATTTCACCAGCATTCAATATCTCCGAAACTATTACCGATATTACCCTGACATTTTCTAATGTGATAGAGCGAAATACTATAAGTTCACTTATGTGACTCTTGAAAACCTGGTAACTACAAAACCAACATGGAGGCCAAGCGAATTTGCGACTTTTAAATAGACGTTTCTCGCGATTTAACCTACCAAACGCAATGAAACTTGGTACAGTATATGTTTATATACATTGTAATGCACCGACATCTAACTTCGTTCAATTGTTCACATAATCACAAGATGGCGGATGTGCGAAATATTTCACCGGCATTCTATATCTCTGAAACTATTAGCGGTATCTCCCTAAAATTTTGTACGGAGATAAAGAGTACTACTGGAAGTCCATCTATAAGACTTTCAAAAATTGGTTAACTACAAAACGAACATGGCGGCCAAGCGAATTTGAAAATTTTAAATAGACCTTTCTCGCGATTTAATGTTCCAAGCGCACTGAAACCTGGTACAGGAAATATTTATACACATTGTAATCCACTGGTATCTAATTTAGTTCAATTGTTTACATAACCTCAAGATGGCGGCAGTGCGAATTTTAAAATTAAGTTTTTATTTCTTGTGATGTTTTCATGTGATCGAAGTGAAAGTTTGAATAATGAACCTACGCAATAATTTTCCTTTAATGGTACATGACTCTATGGCCTATACATTTAACAATCCAACATGGCGACCATCCGAAATATTTAGACGATACTGAATATCTACGAATCTATTTCAGCAATCAAACTGCATTTTTTAATGTTCATAGGGGCTATGAACTTAAGTTCACCTATAGGACTTTAAATAACCTGGTGATCACAAATCCAACATGGCGGTGACGCGAATTATAAATATTCACATGGACGTTTCTCGCATTTTAACCATCCGCGTGCAGTGAATCTTGGTACAGTAAATCCTTATACGAATGTTAATCCACTGGCATCTAATTTATTTCAATTGTTTCCATAACCTCAAGATGGCGGCAGTGCGGATTTAAAAATTAAGTTTTTATTTCTTGTGATGTAGTCATGCGATCGAAGTGAAAGTTTGAATAATGAACCTACGCAATAATTTTCCTTTAATGGTACATGACTCTATGGCCTATACATTTAACAATCCAACATGGCGACCATCCGAAATATTTAGACGATACTGAATATCTACGAATCTATTTAACAATCAAACTGCATTTTTTAATGTTCATAGGGGCTATGAACTTAAGTTCACCTATAGGACTTTAAATAACCTGGTGATCACAAATCCAACATGGCGGTGACGCGAATTATAAATATTCACATGGACGTTTCTCGCAATTTAACCATCCGCGTGCAGTGAAACTTGGTACAGTAAATCTTTATCCGAATGTTAATCCACTGGCATATAATTTATTTCAATTGTTTCCATAACCTCAAGATGGCAGCTGTGAAAATTTTTAAATCTCCTTTTTTTTTTCTTGTGTCCTAATTATGCGATTGAAGTCTGAATGCTACACGTACACAATAATCTGCATGTAACAGTACATAACTCTAGAACCTACATTTATAAAATCCAAAATGGCGACCATCCGAAATATTTAGTCGGTTCTCAATATCTACGAATCTATTATAGCAATCAAACTGAAATTGTGTATGTAGATAGTGGCAATTAACATAAGTAGGATATATGAAAATAGGCTGTATAGTTCTTCACGGAACTACTTGTTATTTTTACCCCTGGCACTACAGTTCATGAAAGGCCTGGGCCTATCATGCGACCGCTTCCCAGCCATTTGGCCTACAGATATTGTGGTGACCCGTGGTCAGTGCATCGTGTCCCCTCGGCCGTTAATCTTATTCTTCGTGACTGTGGCAGCTACTCAATTGTCCTCACGAAGCTGAGTGCATCTCGTTGCAGCCCTCACGTCAGTGTCTACAATCTCTGACGGAGCCGGGAATCGAACCCGGGGCCTCCGGTTGACAGGCAGGTGCGCTACCCTGTTCTTATTGTGTTTATATATCTTGAAAAAAAAAATTGACTGGCATTGCCTCCTACAGGGATATATAGAAAATCGGATATCATACCTTGAGGCTCTGTTGCCATGGAAACGGACTTGCCATTAGTTCATCAGTTTATTAGAGTGAAGATAGTTTTCTGCGAATATCTTTGAAACTGTTGGTTTTAGGGCCTCAAAAAGTGGTTTTCGGTGTCCCCTAGGGGCATACCGATTATTGTTTCTTGCATCGAGGGGCGTAAAATGAGCTTTGTCCGGTCTTTATGCGACAACTTCGATATTTTGTCCCGGTTGAGTATTTTTGGTGACTTTTCAGTTATGTTGCCCGTTCCACGGGAACAATGATTTATTTCCGGATGAAAGGGAGCCTATATGTTATCCCAGGGTATAAGCTGTCTCCATTTCAAATTTCATCCTTATCCGTCCAGCCATTTTAGTGTCAAGAGGTAACAAACTAACCCACACACAGACTGACTTTCACAATTATAATATACTAGCAGGTACCCGCGGCTTCGCTCGCGATCAAGTCAATGGGGACGATGCAATTGTACACCTGCTGTTAAGTGTGTGCGATTGCGCTTTGTTAATAGAAATTGCGAATATTGTTTGAAGAGGGAACTGCACTCTTGCACACTGGAATGGCAAATCTATCGGAATATGGGGAATCAAAAGTATTTTTCCTTACCTATAGTAAAATATCTCTGACCTTGGCCGTTGATGTACATTATGCACTCTGTTCCAGTGTTACATCCCAGGGATTGAAATTCTCCAACAACCCTTTTGCCTCACATGCCTCTCTAAGTAATTAAAATTCCCAACTGTTGTTGTTTGAGTCTTCAGTTTCTTGACTGGACTGATGCAGCCCTCCATGACTCCCTCTCCTGAGCTAATCGTTTCATCTCTATATCGCTACCACACCCTACATCCGAGGCAATCTGTTTTACCCTGGTCTACCCTACAGTTCTTGTCCTTAACCCTCCCATCCATAACTAAGCTTGCTATTTCTGGGTGTCTTAATATGTGTCGTAAAAACCTATATCTTCTCTTCAATTGCAGTCGCCAGAAACATCTCTCCACTCCCACTCGTCTTAATAGCTCTTTATTTGTTACCCCATCTACCCATCTGATCATCATCATTCTCCTGTAACACCACATTACAAACGCTTCAATTCTCCTCTTTTCTGCTGCACCATTAGACCAAGTTTCACTTCCTTATAGTGTCACGCTCCAGACAAAAGCTTTCAAAAATTACTTCCTAATATCTAAATGTATATTCGATGTCAACAGATTCCTTTTCTGTAGAAATGATGTCCTTGCCTGAGCCAACCTCTTTGCTTCGTCCATCACTGGCTATTTTTCTTCCTAAGTAACAGAAGTCTCCTACTTCCCGTAGCGTTTCACCTGCCAATTTGATGTGCATAGAGGTTTCTGATTTATTTTGGCTGCATTCCAATAATTTTGTTTTACATTTATTGATTTCCATCATGAATTATTTCCTCAAGACGGAGTCCATACCATTCAAAAACTCATTCAATTCCTCTGGCGTATCGGTCAAGATGACGATCTCATCAGCAAATCTCTAAGATGAAATTATTTCTCTTTGAATCTTCGCTCCCACTTAAAATTTTTCTCCAACTACCTGTTTATTGTGTTTTTAGAGATCTTTGAAATGCGTTGCCCTCGCACATGGTGTAGATGCATTGTCAAAAGAAAACATTCCATGTTACGAACATGGGCCGCATAACCTGCACCGAAAGCCTATTCTGAACAGCAGTTCCTTGAACTCAGATTTGCCAACATTTTATTGTATCTTTCCATGTGGTATATCTCTGTACCTCAACACACAGAAGAGTGCTTTAAAAATCATGTCTTGTGTAAATTTTGGAAAAGGTAGTGAGTGTGGTTTTTGCCGGAGTGGATACTCGCTCGTAGAAATTCTTTTCAGTAAAATAGACTGGTTCACAATTTTGTAAGTGCACATTGAGGTATGTGACGGCGGGATGCCTTAAGTGTTACGGACACGGCAATAGCCACCACAGAGCTTCGTTGCTACTGAAATAACGACCAGACTGTTATTTTTACTTAACTATACGGGATTTGTGAGCCCAGTGTTTATGAAATTGAACGTAGCTATATCGCTACCTTTATTTAGTAGCTGCTACTGTAAAACTTTCTTCAGCTATTCCCAATTAATTGGGGTCGCCGTAGCCAGCCAGGCTCATTTCGGTTTTGGCCGGGGATTTAAGGCCGGATGCTCTTCCTGACGCCACGTGATTTTCCAGGTGAAAATTCCACCCCGCTGTCACCGGGATTCGAACCCCGGCCGTCCTGGTGAAAGGCGAGAAGCTAAGCCACTGCGCCATCACGCTTCCCTAGAAGCCGCTACTGTAGTGTTTACAAATTAAAGGTGGTATTAGAAGGCGCTTTCCCTATTTTTTTACCCCTGGCACTACAGACCATGAAGGGCCTAGGCTTATCATGCGACCGCTTCCCAGCCATTTGGCCTGCAGATATTGTGGTGACGCGTGGTCAGTGTACCGTGTCCCCTCGGCCGTTAGTCTTGTTCTTCGTGACCAGGGCGCTGCCTCGCTATCAGACAGCTACTCAATTGTCCTCACGAAGCTGAGTGCACTCCGTTGCAGTCCTCACGTCAGTGTCTAAAATCTATGATGGAGCCAAGAATCGAACCCGGGGCCTCCGGATGAGAGGCAGGCGCGTTACCCTGTTCTTATTGTGTTCATATATATCTTGAAAAAGATAACAAATTGATTGGCTTTGCCTCCTACAGGGATATGTATATAAAATCGGATGTCATACCGTGAGGTTCAGTTGCCATGGAAACGGACTTGCCATTATTTCATCAGTTTATCAGAGTAAAGATAGTTTTCTGCGAATATCTTTGAAACGGTTGGTTTTAGGGCCTTAAAATGTGGTTTTCGGTGTCCCGTAGGGACCTACCGAGTATTGTCCCTTGCATCGAGGGGCGTAAAATGAGCTTTGTCCGGTCTTTTTGCGACAACTTCGATATTTTGTCCCGGTTGAGTATTTTTGGTGACTTTTCAGTTATGTTGCCTGTTCCACGGGAACAATGATTTATTTCCGGATGAAAGGATGCCTATATGTTATCCCAGGGTATAAGCTGTCTCCATTTCAAATTTCATCCAAATCCGTCCAGCCGTTTTAGTGTCAAGAGGTAACAAACTAACACACACACAGACTTTCACAATTATAATATACTAGCAGGTACCCGCGGCTTCGCTCGCGATGAAGACAATGGGGACGATGCATTATTCTGAAAATTGGTCTATTCTATCACATCAATCGCGGCTACAGGTGGGTCCATTCTAATTCTCAAAATTCTAATACATACAGTGTATTGATATGAGCAGCAAAGTGGGACTTTCATAGAGTTGAGAAAGTCCACAGGGTATGATGTTACCTTATGTGAACACATTTGAAAATTACGTTTTTGGTTTTGCCATCTTCTGCTGAGACATAACAATTTTGTTGTCCGGATATTCGTGAGCAGGCCACATACAGTTGTTCATGGGAAAAAAATGGTTTTGTCTAAATGTACACCTGCTGCTCTTAAGTGTTTGTCATTGCGCTTTGTTAATAGAAATTGCGAATATTGTTTGAAAAGAGAACTGCACTCTTGCACACTGGAATGGCATATATATCGGAATATGGGGAATTAAAAGTATTTTTCCTTAAGCTATTCACGGTGTAATTTTGGCACACTTATTGATGGTTTGAACGTCAACATGTCGCTATTAATACACCCATAGTAAAATATCTCTCACCTTGGCCGCTGGAGTACATTATGCAGTCTCTTCCAATGTTACATCCCTGGGATTGAAATTCTCCACATGCCTCTCTGGGTAATTAAAATTCCTGATTGTTGTTGTTTGAGTCTTTAGTCTTTTGACTGGTTTGATACAGACCTCCATGCCTCCCTCTCCTGAGCTAATCGTTTCATCTCTACATAGCTACCTCACCCTACATCCGAGGCAATCTGTTTAACCTTGGTCTACCCCTACAGTTCTTGGGCTCGACCCTCCCATCCATAACTAAGCTTGCTATTCCTGGGTGTCTTAATATTTGTCCTACCAACCTGTCTCTTCTCTGCATAAGCAATCGCCAGAAACATCGCTCCTCTCCCACTCGTCTTAATACCGCTTCATTTGTTACCCTATCTACCCATCTATCTTCATCATTCTCCTGTAACACCGCGTTTCAAACGCTTCAATTCTCCTCTTTTCTGCTGCACCAATAGTCCAAGTTTCACTTCCTTATAGTGTCACGATACAGACAAACCTTTCAAAAATGACTTCCGAATACCTAAATCTACAATATATTCTATGTCAACCGATTCCCTTTCTGTAGAAATGCTGTCCTTGCCTGAGCCAACCTACTTTTGATATCCTCTTTGCTTCGTCCTTCACTGGTTATTTTGCTTCCTAAGAACAGAAGTCACCTACTGCCCGTATCGTTTCACCTGCCAATTTGATGTCCATAGAGGTTTTTGTTCTTTTTCGGCTGCATTCAAATATTTTTGTTTTACATTTATTGATCTTCATCATGAATTCTTTCCTCAAGACGGATTCCATACCATTCAAAAACTCATTCAAATCCTCTGGCGTATCGGCCAAGATGACTATGTCATCAGCAAATCTCAGAGTCGAAGTGATTTCTCCTTGAATCTTCTCTCCCACTATAAATTTTCTCCAATTTCCTGATTACTGTGTTTTAGAGATCTTTGAAATGCGTTGCCCTCGCACATTGTGTAGATGCATTGTCAAAGGAAAACATTCTATGTTACGAACATGGGATGCATAACCTGTACCGAAAGCTTCTGCAGATTTAACACAAGGCCTATTCTGAACAGCAGTTCCTTAAACTCAGATTTGCCAACATTTTATTGTATCTTTCCATGTGGTATATCTCTGTACCTCAACATACAGAAGAGTGCTTTCAAAATCACGTCTTGTGTAAATTTTGCTAAAGGTAGTGAGTGTGGTTCACAATTTTATAAGTGCACATTGACTATGTGACGGCGGGATGCCTTTAGTGTTACGGAAACGGCAATAGCCGCCACATAGCTTCGTTGCTACTGACATAACGACCAGACTGATATTTGTACTTAAATATACGGGATTTGTGAGCCCAGTGTTTATGAAATTGAACGTTGCTTGATCGCTACCTTTATTTAGTAGCCGCTACTGTAGTGTTTAAAAATTAAAGGTGGTATTAGAAGGCGCTTCCTCTAATTTTTTTACCCCGCACTACAGCCCATGAAGGGCCTAAGCCTATAATGCGACCGCTTTCCAGTCATTTGGCCTGCATATATTGTGGTGACGCGTGGTCAGTGCATCGTGTCCCTCGGCCGTTAATGTTGTTCTTCGTGACCGGGGCGCTGCCTCACTATCAGACAGCTAGTCAATTGTCCTCACGAATCTGAATGCACTCCGTTGCAAACCTCACGTCAGTGTCAAAAATCTCTGACGGAGCCGGGAATCGAACCCAGGGCCTCCGGTGAGAGGCAGGCGCGCTACCCTGTTCTTATTGTGTTTATATATATCTTGAAAAAGATAACAAATGGATTGGCATTGCCTCCAACAGGGATATATAGAAAATCGGATGTCATACCTTGAGGTAGTGTTGCCATGGAAACGGACTTGTCATTAGTTCAGTTTATCAGAGTGAAGATAGTTTTCTGCGAATATCTTTGAAACTATTGGTTTTAGGGCCTTAAAATGTGGTTTTCGGTGTCCCGTAGGGACCTACCGAGTATTGTTTCTCGCATCGAGGGGCGTAAAATGAGCTTTGTCCGGTCTATATGCGACAACTTCGATATTTTGTCCCAGTTGAGTATTTTTAGTGACTTTTCAGTTATGTTGCTCGTTCCACGGGAACAATGATTTATTTCTGGGTGAAAGGCAGCCTATATGTTATCCCAGGGTATAAGCTGTCTCCATTTCAAATTTCATCCAAATCCGTCCAGCCGTTTTAGTGTCAAGAGGTAACAAACTAACACACACACAGACTTTCACATTTATAATATATATAGGGATATAGGGATATAGGGATTATTTATTATTATTTATTTATTATTTATTATTTCTCTTTCTTTCATTCTTTCTTTCTTATTTGCTTCCTTCCTTCCTTTTCTATCTTAGTTCTTAATTTTTTCCCTATTTGATTCTTTCTTTCTTTCTATATTTCTTATTGTATTGTATTGTAGGGGAAGGTGGGGGAATGGCGCCAATCGGGGGAATTCCGCCACCCTTCAAATCTAACGAACTGTAACTGTAAGACGCGAGTCGATTGGTGCGAACTCTAGTGGAATGAAATGTAAACATAGTGCAATAGCTTCCGGTCGGCCGATACATCATTGTTTCTAAACGTTTTAGTATACATAATTTCACCTGTTTTGATCTAATTTCTACAATCTAATTGAAGAGAGGTAAGTGAGCTTAAATTTCTAGTTATGAATACAAGCGTGACATATTGTGAAACATCAACTATTAAAGAGAGATTTAAGATCTTATTTTGTGTTGATAGTTTTATAGGTTATGTGAAAATGTGGCGCGAAATAGTTCATACAATATGGGGCAATACCGCCACTCCTACATGGGGGAACGCCGCCAGGGTGGCGGTATTACCCCAAAATGAATTCGAAGGGAAGTAGGCTAATGTTTTTTTTTCAGATGCCACGCGTTAGGAAAAGGACAACAGAAAAAGGGAATTGGACAGAGGAAATATTGAAAGAAGCTATTAATGCTGTGCGGAATGGCAACTCAGTAAAAAGCACAGCGAATAAATATAACATTCCTTGGTCAACTTTGAGAGACCGACTGAAAACAAACACAACAGACAAAGCAATTCTAGGAAGAAAGCCTCTATTCACTCCAGAGCAAGAAAAGGAAATTGCTGATCATGTCTTATTGCTGTCAAAGTTATTTTTTGGCATTTCTCTCACCGAACGTAGGCGTTTGGCATTTGAATTAGCAGAAGCAAATGGCATGCCACACAACTTCAATAAGGGAACAAAATTAGCTGGCCCCGATTGGGTCTACGGTTTCTTGAAGCGAAATCCCGGAATAAGTCTGCGTAAACCAGAAGCTACGAGTCTTTATCGCATTTCCGCATTTAACAAAGTTGAGGTGGACCTTTTCTTCAAAAATCTGGAAACAGTACATCCCAAATTCAAATTCCCAGCATCCAGAATCTACAATGTAGATGAGACTGGAATTTCAACAGTACACAAACCAGGAAAAATTCTTGGACCAAAAGGTCAGAAGCAAGTGGGAGCAGCTACAAGTTGGGAGAGAGGAAAGAATGTGACTGTAGTTTGTGCTATGAGTGCTACATGAAACTACATCCCTCCTATGTTTATTTATCCACGCAAGCGAATGACACAGCAGTTACAGAAGGGAGGTCCCTGGGATGCAATTTACGGATGTTCAAAGAATGGATGGAAAAATGAGGAACTATTTATGGAATGGCTCCAGCATTTCCAGAAGCACACTCGACCAACCGCTGATGACCCTGTATTGCTTATATTGGATAACCACTCCAGCCACAAAACTTACGGAGTGTATAATTTCTGCAGAACGAATCACATTCATATTGTGTCACTTCCACCCCATTCATCTCATCGACTCCAAACCTTGGACATCTGCTTCTATGGACCTCTGAAGAACGCCTTTAATAGAGAATGTGAACTCTATATGAAAACCTACAGCAGCCAGAACGTAAAAATCACACCATATGAATTGGCAGAAATTTTCAACCGAGCCTACATTTGTGTGGCTACATTGGAGAAAGGCGTCACAGGATTTTTGACAGCAGGAATTCATCCTTTAGATCCTAATAAATTTGGAGAAGATGCTTTTGTTGCTGCACGTCATACTGATTTCACAGTTTGCATTCAAGATGATGAAGAACAACAAAATTCATGTAGACCTGCATCAGATCTACCTCCAGTGCCAGAATCAACACCCCAAAATAATACACATCGGGAAGTGGAACCTGCACCTTCAACATCTGGAGGAAATGATAAAGTGAGCCAGTCTTCTTCTTCTCTCTGGACTGTAAGTGTAAAAGAAATATATCCAATTCCTAAGCCATGTTCATCCAAATCGGGACAGAGAAGGGCCTCAAGAAAGCAGCACTCGGAGATCATAACTTCGACTCCAATGAAAGCCCACTTTCAAGACATCGACAACAAGAAAGCCGTTAAGAACGCAGTCATACAAGAAAGGAAGAAGAGGAAAATGTCCAGCAAAACTTCAAAGCATACGAAGAAGACCTGCAGTAGAGGTCTTACCTTTGAATCATCATCGTCTTCAGATGAGGAGGAGATAGATGAAAAAAATTGTGTGATGACGACGAAGATGATGACATTGACCCTGTGTGCATTGGTGATGATATTAATGTTTGTGTTATTTGTGAAGAATTTGGAAAAATTAATGAATTGTGGTTCCGATGCACCGTATGTTCCAGATGGGCTCATTCAGAATGTAGCGTCTGGGAAACAGCTGAAAATGATGTGTGTGACTTCTGTTTTTGTTCCTAGGGTAGGCCTATAGTGGCACTGAAATGACGGAATGCTATATAAAATATGCGACTTTAATCTATGTAGGCTTAAAAGCAAATGATAAATGAGAAATTTACGAATTCTAATAAATATTATGTCTTATTTGCAAGTAATGTGTATATTTGAACTAGGTGGCGGCATTACCCCAACTAGCTGGGTAATTCCGCCATTTACAGGAGGTTGAATATATTGTATTTACTCCTACAAAAATTAATTTCCTAAACTTTGAAAGGTGAGTAGCCACCACTAAGACCTCAACTATGTAGTACAATTGTGTACTAATAGTCAGTCATTACTATGTCGAAAGCTACAGCTAGTTTCCCTTAAGGTTGCGCCATTCCCCCATCCTCCCCTACTGCGAACGGTTATATCCAACGTACTGTATGTTAGGCAGGCTTGTACTACGTATATGCTGGAACCGTGGTTTAGGGGTAGGACTCCTGACCCTTATTTAGGGCGTTCTAGGTTCAATTACGGCCTCCGTCAAGAATATTAGAACTGATATGTGGGCAGCACTCAACCTCATGAGGATAATTGGGTATCTGTCCTTATAGAGAAGCAGCTAACCAGATCAGAAAGCTAAGGTTAGCGACCTAGGGGCAACTTTGCGTTGACAATGCGTTAACCCACAATCTGCAGCCTACATTAGTAGTTTCGCTAAATATACATTCAATATCAGTCTTCAGAGAAACGTAATTCACAAGACGCGGCAGGTCGTTACAAAGGGTAATGGTTATTATTTATTGTTTTGTGAGGCTTCGAGACTAAATTATAAGTGGTTAGACCGCTAGTCTTTTGTCGAAGAACTCTGAGTTTGATTCTCCCCTGTGTCGTGCAAATATTCCTCCAGATGGTTAATTCTGGCTTAAGGATTGAGTTTTTATGACGTCTTTATCATTGATTGCAATTTTATCACGACATGATGGTCGACTACGAGCGTCAATTTGAAATGCCTGCCCCATGCCTCTCCTTAAGCCTCATGCCATTAAATTACTATTTTACTTCAAAAAGATAATCTAGGAAAAGGAGCCAAAACACGTAGGCTAAGAGCTTATTTCCAATCTACTCTACTTTGAGCTTGGGACTTGTAATTTCCGTTTAAGAGACCCAACTTAAATCTAATAAGAAGTGAAATGTTAAAGATAAACATTTCACTTCTTATTAGATTTAAGTACATATTTATTATTTTATTTTAATTCTTAATTGATTATCATTTATTTTAAGCAGAAGATGACCTCATTGTAAGTTTCGAAACATGTCCAATATATAAAAATATACATTTGTTGAGTATTGATTCGGAGTATAATTTTAAACTTTTAATTCTACTATCTATACGGATATTTATAACATTTGTTTTCAATGGCAAATGTGTTTGCGAGGTGAAGTTAGAAACACATAAAACCCATTGAAACATAATCAAGACGTGTAGAGTCATTTCCTCATGTCCTACAAAATTAGATGATCACGTCGTTCCATTTTGCCATCTCACTTTCTTATATTCTCCTGCCATTACGGTATTTTACTTTTATTTCGTCACCAAGATTATTTCTTTCTTCCAATTTTCCCATCAGTTACAGCGTGCAATCTTCTCAGCCTCTATAACACCTGCTCCCTCCTGTGAATTGCTATTCTGAATATTGGAACAAGCACGTCGCAGCAATTCAATTTCATTCGCCAATTGCTCTATTTTCAAAAAAAAAAAAATACTACTCAGGTATCCTATATGTGAGTGTTATTATTCTCTCATTTCACAAATTGCAGTTATTGAAATGAAGGAAACAATTATACTGTAGACAAATGATGAAGAGTTGTCCACAAGGACAGCGCCATCTTACTTCATGACGTAGAAAACAGGGTATGTTAAAAACATATTAATATTATTAGGATAACTAGCGGACCCGTGCGAGAACTCTCGCATAATGGAGTGTGTGTGCCCCATGTGTACAGATTACCCGCCCAACTCTAGTGTTATGCGGGCTGTATGTGCAAGTTCTCGCAGGGGCCATCGTCTTGTTTATTTGTTTAAAAGGACTTTATAAACAAATAAATATATTTCCGTTGACTTTTCAAGAAATGCAAGATTTTTCCTGTACTATTTAGACGATTTGGAAGATTTTGGTATAAACCGCACCTTCTAACTCCTTTTGGTTTAGAAGTTTGAGTTTTGTGAAACATATACCTTAGTCTTAGCTTATTATATAGGGAGATTCTTTTGTTGGAGCGGGACGGGCAACCGGCTGCCGGGCGCGCGCTCCTTCCGCCAGCCAACCGAGCTCGGGGCGCGGATAGCGCGCAGGTGAAAACCGTAACTATGTACATTAATTAATGGTAAATTCACCAGAAAATCAAGATTAAAGAACTTACCTTTTCACAGAATATGCTGAAAATGTTCTCATTCAGCTGACTGACAGGCGTTGTACCGTGTAAATATATTAGCGTATACACGCTGTAATTCTCTTCTGTTGTGAGAGATATCTGCTGCCGTGTATTGTTCTCCAACTCCAATAGAGTACGGGTAATTGATCTTTACACTTTGTATTTTAAATTAACCACAATTAAACATAAATCGGGCTTAGGTCCGTGCTTCGATTAATCACAGTCAACATGCAGGCAGGGGAGAACAGCAGTAGCTACTTAATGTAACGATGTAGCTTCCAAAGTTACTGTCTGTCAGCTGAAGGAGAACATTTTCAGCATATTCTGAGAAAAGGTAAGTTCTCACCTTTAACTGGTGACGTGAGGTCATTCTAATTCCCAAGAAATAAAAAAAACATGTGCTTCTTTAATTAAATCTTGCAAGAAGCTGTTGTTTATGTTACCTTCTTATCTGTGTGCTGAAACTACACAACCTCGTTGATGAAAGTTTAGTGACTTAATGACTTTAATTAATTAATTTATTTATTTATTTATTTATTTATTTTATCGTACGGCTTCTAGTACCGGGAGTGTCCGAGGACATATTCGGCTCGCCAGAGGCTATAGCTGATTCCAGCGGACACCCAGAGGGTGAGCTACAAGTTCCGTTCAATTTCAAGTAGTTCCAACTTTCGCCACCAGATGTCAATGATACATAGTGGTGAAAATTGGAACATTGATAGAGCGTTCCAACGATATCTAACCTAGAAATTTAGCTCCACACTTTAATGACCTGGTTAACTCGCCTGCGCGCTATCCGCGGTCTGAGCTTGGTTGGCTGGCGGAAGGCGCGCGCGTCCGGAAGCCGGTCGCCGGCCCCGCTCAAGCAAAATAATCTCACTGTATAATAAGATTATTATTTTATTATTATTATTCGAATTTTATTATTATTATTATTATTATTATTATTATTTTATTAATCTCTTATATGACAGCTTCGGTGGCGTAGTTGGTAGCATGCTGAACTGCTATGCCCAGGATCGCGGGCACAAGCCCAGGCGAAGTCGTTGGACTTTAAAGAGCGTTAAAATCCTTCAGTATGCCTTCCTTCGGAGGGGAAGTAATACCAGCGGGCCCAAGTCATAGGTTTATGGCATGTAAAAGAACCTACCACTACAATTGGTAGCGTCTAGCTAAATTTGTAGGTTATTTGGTTAGAAACGCTCTATCAAGTTCCAACGTTCACCGCTACGTGTCAGTGACAGTGGCATCTCTGGTTTCCAAAGTTGGAACTACTTAAAATTGAACTTGATGGAAAGCCTATGCGCGTTCAATTAAAATACCCCGCTATAGCGATTGGCTGCAATTCAATTTCATTATTCTGATCATAATTCTTCGCAGTGCACATATTAACAATCGTGTATTTATTGATAACTGAATAATCTTTGTTCTAATGACTGGCGTGCTTGTTTGCAGGTGAGTGACTTGGCTGAGGATAGGAGTATCGTTCGTAGGCAAATGGACTCAGTGGTGAGTACTAAATCATTATAGAAGCATCACATCTGCAATGCTACTTTACAGGGAAGACCTGACATGTTCTTCACAGTGAACTATGGAAGACGACACTAAATATTCAAGACCATCTCGTGGTGCAGCGGATAACATTCTTGGCTCTCGCCCTTGAGGTCCGGTTTCGAATCTCGACGAAGTAATTTTAATTCTGGTGTGAGGGCTGGAACGGTGTACACTCAGCCTCGTATGGCAAAACTAAGAAGAAGAAGAAGATTCGACTTCAGCCGTCCTGTAAGTGGTTTTCCGTGGTTTCCCACTTTTACTCCAGGCAATTGCCGGGTTAGTTTCTGACATAAGGCCACGACCACCTCCTTCCTATTCCTATCCCCAATTTAGAAATGCACACACTAGTGCAGCCATCACAATAACATAGGGTTTCACGCAAATTCCACATACATACACCCAAGTACACGGGGCTACATGGCCACGATGTCGCAAAGACTCTAAAATATGCAACAAAAACAAAACTCCTTGTTATGTTTGAATTAAGTTTACACGTTAAAAGTTGGTTAAAATTCAATACAAGTAAACTAACATACTGAGAATTACTGACATGTATTCATTTTGCAATATTGACGACGATATTTTTGATGTATATTTTGTGTTGCACATGATTATTTTCAGAAAGGGGATATGTCAGTTCTTCTTGCCTGTTGTTACATCAGTTTCGGGCAGAGGGGGAAATAGCTTTAATGACATGATCATGTTTACAAAAATACAGAGGATGAATTATTCTGGTTTCAAATAATTAGAGAGAGAATCCAATTGATAACCGCCCCAATTAGAGATTCAAGACCGGCTCCCTAATCAGCAATATTATTGTATTGATTTATAGTTAAACTAATTATACTGTATAACTAGAGTTCCGTCATATTGTCGGTTTATTTGTAACATGAGAACATAACGACAGATTTCACTGAAACTTTGTGAATAGCTTTGTATTCAACCGGGCCATAATTGAGTTATGTTTAGGCCCTATATATTTAAAGTTAGCCCGGGCCATAGGGGCCAAAAACCCGTTTTCATGCAATTTACACCGGCCACAGTGACCGAGAGCTCTAACGCGCTACCTCGTGACTCGCAGACATTAGGAGAGCATGGGTTTGAATCCCACCTCGGCTGTCCTGAAAATGGTTTTCGTGGTTTCCTATTTCACTACCAGGCAAATGCTGAAGCGGTTCCAAAATCCTTTCCTTGGTCCTTCCTTAATATTAGACCCAATTTAGCGGTGCCTGGGCGATCGGCCTGTCTCCATTCCCAGTTATATGAGCTGACAAAGTGTGTTTAGCTCCCAGACTCCGTCCTTGCGGTGGTAGAGGAATGATCCCTCGCAGAGTTCGTGGTTGAAGCCAATCTGGGGCGATTTTAAAAACAAAACAAAAATATGTATTTACTTGTTGGATATGCTGCATTGAATGTCTCTACAAGTTTAAAAAAACCAACAGTCTTTAAAATATATTTTATTTTATTGGGGAAAGGATGACTGGGTGAGTGTGTATTGAGTTCAAGAATGTTATTGCCGTTGTTCTAGTGAGCCCATTTCTTGTCTTAGTCAAACCACTAGGGGCAGATCACCTCGCTGTCCCTTCCCTGAAATGAACAATCACCAGCATCATCATCATCTTCGTGTTTAAGACATGACGCAATGTTTGACATCTTCAGAATGGACAGCTCTCTTAAAATTACGCCAATCTCAGAGGAGTCCCTGCTAATAACAGGAGGATATACGGGCAATTCCCTTTGTAGAAGATGTGCAAAGGAGACTGAAACACCAAGTCATGCAGTTGGAAATTGTCCTTTCAATTCTTTGCTTGTTAACAGAAGACATTCAATCATCAACATGCTGAGCAATAAGGGATTTGAATGCTACGAGGAAATGTATGCACTCGATTCTCAAGGGAGGAGCAATTTTTCTGACTTAGTTGCATTCAAGAAAACATCTAGAGAAGGCTATATTCTGGATTCAACCATTCGGTTTGGGAAGAATGGCCCAGATCAGGCTAAAGAGGTTGATCAGGAGAAAAATGCCATCTATGATGATTGCGTTCCGTACTTTCGGAAAAAATACGAAGATACGTACAGGAATCACGCCTTCAATGTGCGAGGAATGCTGTTTGGTACCAGGGGCACTATCTATCGTGAAGTTGTGGAACTGTTCCAGAAGCTTGGCATAGAAAGGAATAACCTGATCGCTCTTGCTGAGGGTATCATTGCTGACTCTGCGGCCATATTGCTGCACCATATTTACAAAAGTGCCAACACCTGACAATCTGATCAGAAAATACCACTGGATTTTAAATTGTAAAAAGATGATGTTTATTAATGAATTGTCCTAACAAGGATTGGGGGGTATGCTGTGCCTTTAGGGCATCTTGGCGGAAACGAAACAGCTATATTGTAAATAAATATATTCTCCTTCCTTCTTCATGGTGGATTTATAGTTGATCAGTGTTTTTATAAATAGAATTTGTCGTATGTTATCTTTAGCCTATTTTAATCGTATGCCATATAGGCTTAAGGGATCGCTTTTGTCTGTTTGTGTGAGTGTCCCCGTAATACGCATTGATTAGCTGAATCAATTTCAATATTGGCAAAGACTTGCTACTATACTCACCGACCCCAACCGTTCCTTCTCAAATTTTAATGTGTCACGCCAACATGGCGACCACGCAAGTATTTCACCAACATTCGAAATCTCCGAAATTATCGTTGCAATCAACCTGAAATTTCCTATGGTGATAAAGGCTACTTCATAAGCACACAACCAACGTGGCGGCAACACAAAATTAAATACTTAAATGGACTTGCCTTGAGACTTAATTTTCTATCAGCAGTGAAACTCTTTAATGCTAACATAACAGCATCTATTTTATTCAGTTGTTAAAAGATTTCGACACGAGAGCTGTGCAACATTTTAAAATCATGTTTTTAGCCTACTTTAGATTTTTGCAAAAAATGAAAGTAGACTTATGTGTGTGAGTGTGTACTCTGAATGTCTGTCACCCACCCCCCTATCAATTCAAACACGGTGAAACCGAATTGAACGAAATTTAGTACAGAGGTAGCACTAGCAAATAAGAGCTCAGTGTCATGTTTTATATCTCCGCCATCTTGACGAAAACGTAATGGCGCCACCCAAATGTTAAAAGCTTAAATTAAATTACGACCTACCTAATCATCTGATCTCTACCAAATTTTGAAAGGTTATACCTTTATGTATGAAGAAGCGTTTGACCAAACTACAAGGTCATCAGTCCAATAGTTTGTATATGGCGGCCATGTATGTGTGAAAATCGATTACCCTATCAATTCAAACACGGTAAAAGCGAGTTGAACGAAATTTGGTAAAGAGGTGGCACTAGCGAAGGGCACCTCAGTGTAATGTTTTATATTACCGCCATCTTGACGGAAACGGAATGGTGGCTACCCAAATGTTAAAATCTTAAATCAAATTACGACAAACCTAATCATTTGATCTCTACCAAATTTTGCAACTACATATCTTTTTGTGGGAAGCAACTTTTGATTGAACTACAAGGTTATCAGCCCAATAGTTTGTAGATAGTGGCCATGTATTTGTGAAAATCGATTTCCCATATCATTTCAAACACTGTGAAATTGAATTGAATGAAATTTTTTACAGAGGTAGCACTAGCAAAGGGCACCTCATATTCCTGTTTAATATCCGTATGGCACGTTGTATTTCAACAAGCTACTACAACCAATATTCAATTATACTCCTTGAAAAGGACAAAGAGTTATAACAATACCCGTGCATTTGGGAGAAAGTAGGCTATATGTTCTTTCTGAACATCTTGTTATTCCTCATGTCCTAATCAAGCGATCGAAGTGATACTTTGCATAATGAACCCCTGCTATTGTATTTGCCTACATAACTCTAAGGTGTACATATAAAACAATTCATCATGGCGGCCTCCCGAAATATTTCATTTTTTCAGAAACTATTAGAGGAGGCAAACTGAATTCTTTTTATGATGATATACATCTATCACTTAAGTACAGTACATATATGTGACTTTCAAAACCAGTTAAACATAGAAACAAGATGCCAGCCACACCAAATTCAAATATTCAAAATGGCGATGTAATCATCTGAGCGCAGTGCAACTTAACACAACTACATAGATTGGCATCTAATACTCCTTAATTGAATATCCCCCAGAAGAAGGGTCTAAGGCACATTTTTGCACATGTTGAAGTAACAGTGGAAGAAGGTGCCATGGCATTTAAAGAGTGTCCCACACACCACTAGACCACTTAAAAGAGGAAATAAGTAGGTTTTAAAGTTGACATCCCTGGAATAAAGGTCTATGAGTAAACACAACATAGATGCCAGCAGCTGTAGCATCAGCCCAGGCGGGTTGAGAAACTTAAATAAAACGAGGAAAAGGCAAATAAATATTGCACAGTGGAAGGATAATGAAAGAAAACTAAAGCGCAATGTGGAGAAGAATACCCTACCAGGAAAGGCGTCCATAAAGCAGCAAAAAAGCGTCCAGAACAGGTACGTAGAATAAGGGTCTATGGTATTTTTTTTTGTCGTGTGGCTTCCTGAGAGGCCGAGTGCAGGTCTTTCTATTCGACGCCCGTGGGCGACCTGCGCGTCGGGATGAGAGATGGAATAGATGAAGATGAATGACACTGGGCAAGGATGTGGAAGGAAGCGGCCGTGGCCTGTCAGAAGGTACTGTCCCAGCATTTGCCTGGAGTTGAAAATGGGAAACCACGGAAAACCATTTCAAGGACAGCCGACGGTGGGGCTCGAACCCACGCGTCTACCGAGTCAGCAGAGAGCTTGGCCACATAGCCTAACGCAGCGCTTTAGCCAGCGTAGCCACTACTGTCGGTTCTATGGTAGTGAGGTTATGTTTAGAAATATGCAGGAAGTTAATGTTGAGCCGAGTATAATTCCATTCGATTTCTACGTGTTCTTGGCATATTTTATATTGTGTTACCGTACGTATATTTTTCCGGGAAGGCTCTGTGATCCTCGCAACTGTTTCCAGAATGGGTGCCTGCACCTGACCGATTCAGACAAAGACGCGCTCTTTCAGCTGCATTATAAAATGCATATGAATCAACAGTCAGCATTCTTGGTAAATAAATGCATGGTTTTAGAGACTCCTTAAAGGAGAAAGAATGGCAAGTGTAATGCAACTTCTCGACGTAAGTGCACTGTTAAATACTCAGTACCTGATGATAGGCCTACTGGTGTCTCGCTATCTGTATGCAAAACAACTTTTGCAGATATATTTGCACAAACACATAAGCGGATCCAAATATTGCAGAATACAGTATGATACAGAGAGGATATCTAAACTCTGCAGATAAGCGAGGGAAGCATTTCAACAGACCGCACACAACACCGGACAATGTGCGTCAACAAATTAGAGAACATATTGAATCGTTCCCTAAGGTGGAAGGCCATTATTGTAGAAATAAATCCCAAAAGCTGTACCTACAACCAGATCTAACGTTGAGTAAAATGTACACTATGTTTAAAGAACAATGCCCTGAAAACACAGTGAAGAAGAGACTGTATGGAGATGTGTTTCACAAAGACTTCAATCTTGGATACGTGTAAATATTGTGACAAATTATTTATCCAACTCATGGCAGCGGACACAGAAGACAGAGAAACACAATCATTGCACAAAGCGAACTGCATCACAGAAATGCTGAAAGTGCCTACAATGCTCTAAAAATGGACTCAGAGGCATGCAAGGTCAACCCAAATCTGATAGTTTTGTGCGTAGATCTCCAACAGGTGCTATTCTGTCCCACACTGACACATTCTGATGTCTTTTATCACAGGCAGTATACCAGTTACAATTTTGCCATTAATAATGTAGGAGATGATATGACGACAATGATTATATGGCTTGAATCTATTGCGAAACGAGGATCATCTGAAATTACAGCTTGTTTACTGAAGTATGTTACAGAACATTTCCAACCACTAACGTCTGCACGTGAGATAAAACTTGTCATATGGTCTGACAGATGTGTTGGCCAAAATAATAACTTCAGAATGGTTACCCTATGTCATTTTCTTGTGCGATGGAAATGCTTAACTCAAGTTGAGCAGAAATTTCTGTGTTCAGGTCACAGTTTTTTACCCTGTGATCGTCAGTTTACATTGATAGAGAAGAGGAGGAAAGTGTCTACGATATGGAAATATGTGATTGCTGAGGCAAGACCAGCACAGCCTTTCATTATACAAGAGATGTTTGACCAGGAAGTTTTCAAGGTCATAACTCCACTGCAGGATCGTTTGAAGAAAGATGCCTGCTTTAAGGTAACGGAAGCCATGTGGTTGAAATTCTCCATTGATGACCCAAGTTGTGAAAGTGTTAGAAAATGTCATAATGTCCTTGCTCCATGGGTGAGATATAATTTGCTCAAGACAACAACGGACCTTCAAGAAGTGCAATTGCCAGAAGATTTTCCACAGCTATATCAAGCTCCAATTCCTGTCAAGGCCGAAAAGAAGTCTGATCTTATGATAATGTGTGAATATTTGCCTGCAGAATACAGAGACTTTTATGTTAACTTGGAGTCTACCTAAAATGTTCAATATTACAAGTCTTATCTAAAGTTCCATAGACCCTTTTTCCATCATTTGAGATGTAAAATATTTCAAAATCTTATTTTTGATGAATTATTTTCATTGATATTAGTGTAAAATGTATCAACGCTATGTTATTAAACAGCACACTATTGTAGTATGAGTCAGAAGTGCTCGCATTCGTTTTTCCTCTTTTCTCAACAATCTACTTTTGAGACTTAGACCCTTCTTCCGGGGGTGGGGGGGGGGTGGGGGGGGGGGTATTCAATTGTTCCCATATATTCAAGATGGTGGAGAATATAAAAGAAACATATTTTTGTTTCTCGTGTCTTATTTAAGCGATTTAACTCAAAGGTTGTGTAATGAACCATCATAATAATAGCTCACCATGGTGGGTGAGTGGTTATCGTGTCATATTACTAACCCCCCAAGTTTGCAGGTTCGCTCCTGGCCATGGTAAGTGATTGTTTTTTAAAATGCGGCAAAATCACGACACGCATGTCGTACGATACCCATTTGAATTCTGTAGACCGTGTTCATAATGGCAAAATTAATATCGGGATTTTTCGCCAACACAAAAGTTTCTCCTCTCACTACTGGAAAGCGCTATAGTGTCAAAGAGCGTAGATATCTAACCTTCTTGACTTGCATAGCACTTCAAGGAACAACAGAATTCAACATGCAAGCTGCCCTCTGGGAGTCAAATAACAAAGCTTGCACCCGCCACCCGAGGCCATACGATATTATTACGATATTATTATTATCATAATAATGTATATTTACTGGTAGCCTACATACTCAGTGGATTGTATTTAGGTCTTGGATACCATGGTCATTTAGCTCCGTTTACTTGGCTGTGTGTAGAAATTTTCTGATAGGCTGTTATATTGTACCTGGCCAGAATATTATGATCATGTACCGGTACACGTTTGCGGTGATGTTTTCATTCGTGTTCTGCATTTCTCTATCCTCTGATATCCTAAATCTTTCACATTTCATCCTATCTTCTTGATCCATCCCACAGACATTCGATAATGTACTTGCCTATTTTTTGGCTTATTTGTGTTTGCATAGGATCGCAATTTTCAATTTGCACGAAGACAGAGGCTCTTTTCCAGGGCGAATTATTTCTTAATTTTCCCATCACAATGAAAATTATGTCGAATGCACAAATAACGAAGAGGAAATTTAACAAAGAGCAACCACTAATTCACTCTTAACCACAATACAACTGTAATAAAAACCTACAAAAACAAAAGACTCGCTGAAACACTTAGGTTCCCTCTATAATCGCTCACCAAAACCAGCTGAGTAGGTCCAAGAGCACTACAAACATTTAAACAAACGTGGTTAAGAGTTAAGCCATCATTAACTAAAATCTCGTATATAGAGGAAATAGACTTAAATACAAGAAATCTAAGAACGATCATTATAATCTGACAAGATACTATAGGTCTGTTGTAATGGATGTGTTTGTTATTGAGGTAAATACAGGGAAGGAGGTAGCCGTAACCTGAGGTTAGAAACAATCCTGACATTTACCTGTAATAGAAGTGGGAGCAAACTTCTAGGTTGTCTGTGGAGTGAATTGAATTCATGTCTTCTAAGTTTTACCCACGAGTTAGAGAGTTCCCGTTCCAGCCCTCAAACCAAAATTAAATTTCTGTGCCAACCCAGACCTGAGGGTCTATAGCCAAGAATCCTAGTCGTGGTCAGAAATAGGTAGAATTCTGTTTGTTCTGAAGAGTTGCACAAACCATGAAATATCTCAAACCTTTGTGCATTGTACAACAATTAATCCAATAATTCAAACATCTCACATTATTGAGCAGATAACTTGTCGAAAATATATAACGATTTGGGAAAAGGAACTTGATATGCTACGTCTGTACATGTATTTAATTCATCATCATCATCATCAAATTCCAGCTCCTGTCGCCCGGGAGCTGTTAATGATTCCTCGCCGCCATTTCCTGTCCATGAATAGTTGGTCTTAATGAGCCTTATTACAGTATACCAGGTGAATCAGCTGCCCCTAATAATATTTTCTTCTCCGGCGGCTTCGGTGGCGTGATTGGTAGCATGCTGAGCTCCTATGCATACGATCGCGGGTTCAAACCCGGCCGAAGTCATCGGATTTCTTAAGAGCGTTAAAAATCCCTCACTATACCTTCCTTCGGAGGGGAAGTAAAGCTGGCGGTCCCATGTCATAGATTTATGGCATGAAAAAGAACCTTACACTAACTGCACTTGTGGAAGGTAAAATTTGTAGGTTAGTTTGATAACGCTATATTAGTTCCAACGTTCACCGCCAGGTGCTGACAGCGATGACATTTAGTAGCCACGTTCGGAGCTAGATGTTGTGGATGGTAGCATTTGGTAGCAAAAGTAGGAACTACTTGAAAAAGTTAATCGTCTGCAGTCCTTCTCCCTGAATCACAGATAACACACACTAATACAGCCATCACAATTAACACCGGTTATGAGACAGATTCTACACATACCTAAAGTACACGGGGCTACATGAACGCGTTGTCGCAGCCCAACTGAGGAACCAACTAGTCTTTCTCCAGTCTAGCCCTTTGTCTTCAAGATCATCTTTGATTTGGTCCAACCATTTCTTCTTTGATCTTCCTTCTGGTCATTTTCCTGGGAAAATCATGTTGAAGTAAGCTTTTGGTGACCTCTCGTCTCCCATTCTTTGAAGATGCCCATACCATCCTAATCGTTGCTTCTGCAAATATTTTGCAGCACCGGTATCTACGCCAGTCCCTGTCCTGTTTGTTTCATTTCTTACTTTGTCTCTCCTTTGAAAGAATAATAAAATTTCCGCCTTTCAATACTATTTATTGCTAATTACTTACAGGGACATGTTTCGAGAGCTAACACTCCCCCTTCATCAGCCTGTCCAACAAAACTTTAAAAGAAAACTTTCCTTGTATAAGCACATACAAATCACATGAAGAATAATGAAAATGTCCTCCAATCCATTATTTACAATTCCCGCTCGATGCTCCAAAGAAGATCCTCTTAATGGATTACTAAGGCCTAAGCACACCAAAACGTTTGAATTGGGCCGGTGCTGCGGGCCGCTGCCCCCACTGCGTCATCGTGGGACCACTCTAGTCCCCATGTTGCTCCTGGCAAACATCAAGGCGGAGAAAACTCGTGGCCGCGTCACAAGCCGCTGAACTGCAGTGCGCTCGGGCGTGAACAAAAACAAACCAAATGCGCCTTGCGAAGACTCTTACAGCTGAGTGTCAGTGACGTGCTTGGGAAGGGGTGGCGGCTAGGGTTGGGGGAGTTGGGAGGCTAAGGAAATGAGAATAAGTGCGGTTTGTTGACGCGCCGTGTATTGCTATTATGGTGATTGATTACTACGTAGAATGAGAGGTGTCAATCTTTAGTATGTTATGAACAATGATGGGTATGAATAGTGGAATATAGCGGGAATTTTATCTATTACTATATAATTCGTCTATTAGTGTTCTGTATAAAATGCTGGTTTCAAATAGTATTTCATTAAGATTGTGTGAAGGGTTAAATCTCTGTGCTTGATCAATTTCTATTTGTTCCAGAATATTCATGAGCGTGCCTTTATTTTCTTGATGTAAAATTTCTAAATCATTGTCCATGGTTGTGAATTTATGTCCAGATTCTGCCATATGGTTGCCCAACGCTGAAAATTTATTATGTTTGATGGCATTAACATGTTCCAAAAATGTGGTGTTGAACCCTCCCCCCGTTTGTCCCACGTAATCGGCATTACACTCGTTACATTTAATCCTGTAGACACCAGAATTGCTGTATTTGTTGGTTTTGTTGAGAATATGTGAGTTGAACAATTTATTATGAATAGTGTTATTGGTTCTGAACGCTGTTTTTATTTTATGTATTTTTAGTACACTAGTAACATTGTATGTGGATTGGTTCACAAAAGTAAACGTTGCGTATGTGGAAGGTTCTTTGTCCTCTTTTGTTAATCTGGATACGGGTTTGTTCTTAATTTTTTAAATTATATTTTTAACAAGGCGCATTAGGTTTGTTTTTGTTCACACCCGAGTGCACTGCAGTTCAACGGCGCCTGACGCGGCCACAAGTTTTCTCCGCCTTGATGTTTGCCAGGAGCAACATGGGGACTAGAGTGGACCCACGATGACGCAGCGGGGGCAGCGGCCCGCAGCACCGGCCCAATTCAAAAGTTTTGGTGTGCTTAGGCCTTAGTAATCCATTAAGAGGATCTTGTTTGGAGCATCGAGCGGGAATTGTAAATAATGGATTGGAGAACATTTTCATTTTTCTTCATGTGATTTGTATGTGCTTATACATGGAAAGTTTTCCTGTGAAGTTTTGTTGGACAGGCTGATGAAGGGGGAGTGTTAGCCCTCGAAACATGTCCCTGTAAGTAATTAGCAATAAATAGCATTGAAAGGCGGAAATTGTATTATACTTTCAAAGTTATAGTTACGTCAATACGGACCTGAATAATCGACATTATTGTCTCTCCTTGTCCTTTGAAGCATTGTTCATATAAACTTCATTTCAGATGCCTGGATCCTACTTTCTTCTCTTCTGGACAGGGTGGAAATTTCTACTCTGCAACTCAGAATTGGAGTGTAGTATGTCTTAAACAGTAGGATGTTTACACTTAATGGGCATGGTATGAACCCACAGTAGTGTTCTAACTTGTGCATAAAAGGTGGCATTTCTAGTCCTATTTGTTACACCACTGCTGTTGTTGTTATTCTTACTCAGTGTGCTACCAAGATATTTAAATTGATCAACAATTTGTATTTAATTATTGTCCAGTATCTTCATTCTGTGCACGGACTGTGGTTAGCAAGGCCTGCGGCATTAAACAAACTTGTGGCTCATTACACGATGTCAGCAAGTTGGAATCTGAGCCAGAGACAGCCTCGGGGTAAAAACAGCCTGTTAAGGGGGAGACTAACTAGTAGCACATTGTCTGACTAACAAGGCTCCGTACTTATGTGTCGGAATAAGTTTAGCCTATTTCAACAAAACATTGAAGTATTAGAAGCCATATTTGAGTATTGTCTAGAGATTTTTCTTAGAATGCCTTCAGTCGGTCAACACGATTGTGCCCAATTAGCCTATATTAGGCGGGAAGTACAAATATTTAAACAGCCTAACCTGAAAGAATTCCCATATTTGTCTGTCAGAAATAAAGAAAAGAACAGTGGTAGCAAAACAAGCCTTCCGAAATAAAAATAACTTATTGATAAATAATCCCCTCAGTTTGAGGACTAGAAAGTCATTTCTCAAGACCTTTGTTTGGATAGTCATATTGTGTGGATGCGAAACCTGGACATTAGAGAAACTGGTGGAAATAAAACTTAAGGCTGCAGAAATGTGGTTTTGGAGACAGTTGGATGGACAGGAATACAAAATAATGATCTCGTTCTGCAGGACTTGAAGGAGGACTGATCTATATTAAAAACAATAAAGAAGTGGAAAACAAAGTTCCTTGGACGAGTATAAGGCATGACGCTCTTCTCCAAACCATTACTACTACTTTCTTCGGCTTTTCCCAATTAATTGGGGTCGCCGGAGCCGACCAGGCTCATTTTGGTTTTGGCCGGGGATTGAAGGCCGGATGCCCTTCCTGACGCCACGTGATTTTTCAGGTGAAAATTCCATCCCGCTGTCACCGGGATTCGAACTCCAGCCGTCTGGGTGAAAGACGAGCAGCTAAGCCACTGCGCCATCACGCTCCCCCTTCTCCAAACCATTACCAAGGGCAAAGTATTGGGAAAGAAACCTAGGGGACGTCCAAGGATGTCGTACATCAAGAACTCCATTGGAGAACTGGCATGTGATTCTTATGGCAGCATGAAGAGACTAGCAGATTGTGGCTGCAGCGTCGAGGCTTTGCTTTTAGTAAATGATGAACCTGATAGAAATAAGGCATGAATTAATTATCACTTAATTAAAACACAAACAATCGAAAAATGTCATCCAATTATTTATCCCCCTCCCCTTATTAAATGTGTGTGTTAATTAATTGATATATATTTCATCTAATATTTCATTCAGGTTAGTAAGGTTAAATATTTGTAGTCTCAGTCTATTACAATTGGCCACAATAGTGTTGACCGATTGAAAATCATTTAACAGTACATTACACAACAAAAACAATATCTGTTTCAAAATTATCATTTAGCCTTTCACGGCCCGTGATATCATTCATAATGTTGAATTTCGGGCTTATGCCGTGTTTTATTGTATTAAATTCGACGCCTTTCGAAAGGAACCATCTCTTTCATCGTCAGGAATAATCTGAAATACGACAAATGATTGCTAAGAGAAAGCAGCAAAGAACCTATAAAAGGTGCCCAAAGATGGACGCCATTATAGCCCCATGTTAGGGACAACGAAAAGCAGCAGTGTATTACTTTCTCAGGGTTCTGATAATAGGTAGCCAGGATTCACAGAGATTGTAGCCGGTGTCGCGGTTGAAATTATCTGGGTGTTTACGTATTTCAACCGCCTCCCTGATGATTCTGGGACGATATTGCTTTATACGGGCAAGAACATCCACTCCTTGGAACATGACATCATGGCCAGGTGTTAAAGCATGATCAGCAACAGCTGATTTATCAGATTGAATGAGCCAGATACATCTATTATGTTCCTTAATACGAGTGCTTATTGTTCTCGAAGTCTTCCTGACGAAGAAAGACATGGTTTCTTTCGAAACGCGTCGAATTTAATATAATAAAACACGGAATACGCCCAAAATTCAACATTATGAATAATATCTGTTTTAGACTATGGATCTCCCCTCAGGGGCCCTAAATGAGCGACTACAGGACCCTAACTGAGTCCGGCATTGCATCAACTTACTTGTGCCAGGCTTTGTTCTTTCATCTTTCCTGTCAGTCTTCTTCGGTCAACTCTAGTAGTCTTCTGACCCGAACGTTATTTCGGTATCTGTGACCTAGGGTGTCTTTCATCCTTTCTATGAATCTTCTTTGATCAACTCTAGTGTCTTCTGACTCCGACGATATTTCGGTGTCTGCGACCTAGGGTGCCTTTCATCTTTCCTGTGAACCTTCTTTGATCAATTCTAGTAGTCTTCTGACCTCGACGTTATTTCGGTATCTGCGATCAAGGGTGTCTTTCATCTTTCCTGTGAACCTTCTTTGATCATTTCTAGTAGTCTTCTGACCTGGACGTTATTTCGGTATCTTCGACCTAGGGTGTCTTTCATCTTCCCCGTGAACCTTCTTTGATCAATTCTAGTAGTATTTTGACCCCGACGTTATTTCGGTATCTGTGACCTAGAGTATCTTTCATCTTTCCTGTAAACCTTCTTCGATCAACTTCAGTAGTCTTTTGACCCCGACGTTATTTCGGTACTGCGACCTAGGGTGTCTTTCATCGTCCATGTGAACCTTCTTTGATCAACTTCAGTAGTCTACTGACCTCGACGTTATTTCGGTATCTGGGAGCTAGGGTGTCTTTCATCTTCCCTTGAACCTTCTTTGATCAATTCTAATAGTTTTTTAACCCCGACGTTATTTCGGTATCTGCGACCTAGGGTGTATTTCGATTTCCTGTCGTAAATAATAATTGTTCTTGTGCTTTTCTTTCCTGTACCTTAATTTTTCGAGGAGTCCAACCTCTTCTTGTTGTACACAATATCCTCTGCTTATTGTAAAAGAGACCCTACAGGAGGCAGGGTGTGTGTAGCCCTCCCTCACTTATGTTACACCATGGATAGTACTTCACCGTCAAGGGTTCGCAGCTGTTGAGCTCGTGGTTTGGTATCCTCAGTTATTGAGCTGAGTAGGTTTTTCTACATTTCCCACTGACTTTGGGGTGGACCTCGTCCCATTTCCTATCTACCTTTCGTGGCTCTACTTCTTTCAAAGTCCCGCAATCCTCATATTCGAGGGTTATGGATATTTGTTATCTCTGTCACGTATTTCCCTTATTATATTTATTTTGTCCATTCCTTCTACTAATACGCAAGTTAAGTGTTGTTGCAACTCAGTAATTAGTTGTAATGGCAGAGACCGAGTATCTGATAGCGCGAACTCAAGATATTATAGGGGAAAGGAGGGAAAGGAAGGTAGTGGAGGGGGTTACTGCTGCTGGGAGTCACTATCGTGGAGTAAAGTTACAGATAGAGCCGGTGCCGAAGTGAACATTTCCTGATCTTGTGCAGTCAGGTGATAATCGCATTCTACTCTACAGTAGTAGTATTCATTTTCAAGATTCATCCTCATTATTAGGGGCACATGACATAGATGTTTTGTCCTTTAAAGTAACTATCACAATCACTTCTCTAATTCAGGTGACTTAGTTTTTTGAGTTCCGCTGTGGTTTCATTTACATGTTTTACTCCGCTCAAAGAGCAAACATTTTTTAAAGTAATTTCTATGAACCTAGATAAAAGAATGTTTAAAAAAATAAAAATATGCCTGTTCTCAAATCAGATTCGTAATTATTTATATAAAATACTGATTTACCTTTAACTGTAAAACGACGAATGTTTAACGCGTTATTCAAGAATTTCTCATTTCACTTCCATTTTTTGGCAGAATGACTAGGAGCAAAATTTAAAGGGATTATTTATTTTTGGAGCGATTCGTATATCCTACTGCTATGATATTTCCCATAATACAGTACAATACAGAACATTGTTTGGAAGTTTTAATTTCATTGGTGGGTACTGGAAACAGGACAGTGACGCACATTGTTTTTAAAAATAGATTGGGCTGAAAAGAGTTGTATAACATGTTTGTGCGCTCTGTAGTCAAATTTCATGAATGTTTTTTAAAACATAATATAGGGAAAATACAGTTAAGTATCTACAAAAGTGGATGTCAAAAGCATGGCTGCCTACGTTGGATTCAACGACGTACCGGCTGAGTAGGCTATAGATAGAGTCCTGCGCGGATACACAAAACGTTATCTGCATCCGACCCGCATCCGCACAACTGTTATCCGAATCTACTGGCATTAGTATAATACTTTTAATGAGATAAAGCATAACGCATTAAAGCAATGCATTTACACATTTGAGGAGAAAGTCATTCCCCTAGGTTATGTATGTCAAGTGCTATGTTTAAAATGATCGTTGTTGTTGTTGTTAGTTGTTTGAGTCTTAAGTCATTAGACTGGTTTGATGCAGCCATCCATGCCTCCCTGTCTTAGGCTAATCATTTCGTCTCTACATACCTACCACACCCTACATAAGAGGCAATCCGTTTAATATATTCTAACCTTAGTCTACCCCTACAGTTCTTGTCATCGACGCTTCCTTCCATAACTAAGCTTGCTATTCCTGGGTGTATTAGTATGTGTCCTACGAACCTATCTCTTCTCTTCATTAGCAATCGCCAGAAACATCTCTCCTCTCCCAATAGTCTTAATACCTCTTCGTTTGTAACCCTATCTACCCATCTGATCTTCATCATTCTCCTGTAACACCACGTTTCAAACGCTTCAATTCTACTCTTTTCTGCTGCACCAATAGTCCAAGTTTCACTTCCATAGAGTGCCACGCTCCAGACAAAGGCCTTCAAAAATGACTTCCTAATACCTAAATCTATATTCGATATCAACAGATTCCTTTTCTGTAGAAATGCTTTCCTTGCCTGAGCTAACCTAATTTTGATATCCTCTTTGCGTCGTCAGAATTGCAACCCCTTTCAGTTCGGAGTGTTAATTATGCTTAATGACGTAATTTGAATGAGATTAGCTCAAATAATTATCTTAAATTTGTCATGAAAAAAAAACATAACGGAAAAATATTATATTATGTCATGCCATAAACATCCGGGTCTTAGTAATGAAATTCAACAAGTTCGGTTTATATTCTAAAAACTATCCGCAAATTTACTCGAAACATTATCCGCTGCTTATCCGCTATCCGCACAGACATGCAAATTATATCCGCAAGGCGAAAAACGTTGCGGATATCCGCATCCACGCAGTGCTTTAGCTATAGATCTATGTAGAGACAAGGTACGCTTACATACCATTTTGGTTCTTTACAGCTTCTTCCTATTCTTCTTTTTGCCGTGCCGTCTTCTATCGAAGGTTTGTAGACGTCATGGCTATTCTAGTCTTCAAGTCTACCACACGTAAAAGGGTCGTTGTGCTCATCTCAAGCCAGTCCCTGACGTTATTCAGCCAAGAGATTCTGCATCAGCCGGGTCTCCACTGTCTTTAGATCTTCCCCTGAATCGCCAACTGCAAGATCCTGTATTTTTCATTCCGAAATATTCGAGATTCCGCTTCTTGACGGAAAGGGGCACTCCAGTCTCCTTGTGTAATCTTCCCATCAACTCAGTATTCCTCATTCTTTCGGTAGTGGGTTCGGTGGCGTAGTTGGAAGCATGCTGAACTGCTGTGCCCGGTCGAAGTCGTCGGATTTTTTAAGAGCTTTAAAATCCTTTGTTGGGGACTTAAAGCCCGCGGTCCCATGTCATAGATTTATAGCATGTAAAAGATCCCTCACCAGACTTAACTTGAGTGAAGCTAAATTTCTAGGTTAGATTTCGTTGGAACGATCTATTAAAGTTCCAACGTTCGGCACTAGGTATCATTGGAACTACTTGAAATTGAACGGAACTTGTAGCTCACCGTATGGGTGTCCCGCTTGAAGCAGCTACAGCTGTCCTCGGACACTCCTGGCACCAAAAGCCATACCATAAATAAATAAATTCTTTCGGTCCACGAGATACGTAATATGTGCCGATACACCCACGTTTGGAGGGTTCGAGCTTTTTGCACAGGGAGATGTTCTTGTTGTTGCTGTTGTTTGATTCCCCAGTCCTCTGACCGGCTTGATGCAGCACCCCAGGCCTCCCTGGCCTGAGCTAATCGTTTCATCTCTACTTCATCATTCTCTTGTAACACCACATTTCAAGTACTTCTATTCTCCTCTTTTCTAGAGGGTTGCGTCCCATTGCTCCCTTCTCCCATATTATATTATTATTGTACTATTATTTCAGATGGCCTACTTTGGACCACACTTACTCAACTGTTAGACATTGATATTGTCCAATATTATTGCACTTTCTTCCGGCGTAACCCTCTTCTTTCTTCAGTTCAAAGGGTACCTTTCCTCAGGTATTTTACCTGAAATCCACGAATTTCCTGCAAGTCATGTTTCACTGACTGTTATTATTATTATCATTATTATTGAGACGTCAATTAAATTAGCTGCGAAATATTATTTTCATATTGCAATGTGGAAATATTTCGTTTGTCAAACCTGCATGCATAAAGACAAATGCCCCGAGGGGCTCACATCTAGTGGGACGTGGGTTGGCGACCATGGGGCCCCAGCTGAGTCCGGCATTGCTTGCACTTACTTGTGCCGGGCTCCCCTCCGTCTTCTTTCCTGTCGACCTCACTTGGTCACCACTTGTTCTCTTCCGACCCCGACGGTATTGAGGCCTAGGGAGTCTCTTCCTTTCCCGCCTTAATTGGCCCTTGTCTCATCTCTTCTGATACCCTCCTTCTGCGAGGGGTTAGCCTTCTTTTCCTTTTCATGTTATCTCCTGCCTTCTGCTCAAGGCCCTCAAGGAGACAGGGTGTAGATAGACCCACCACTTCTGGTTTACCCCGGATTTTGCTACACCATCAGGGGCTCACGGCTGGTGAGTCCGGGCATTGGTAACCCCGAGGGATTCCTGAGCTGGGTCCGGTTTTCCCCCTTTTTTCCATTACCTCTGGGGCGGAACCTCTCCTCTTTCACTTTCTCATCTGTCTTTCATGGCTCTCCTTCCTTCCAAGTCCCTCAATCTGCATTTTTCCAGGGTTGAGGGCATTTATTTTCCTCCTGTCCTTTATTTGCCTTATTCTCCTTTCGTTTTCCATTACTTCCCCTAGTATATAAGTAAGTAGCTAGTTTTAGTTATAGTTTACTCTTCGTTATCACCTTCACGACCACCCAAACCATTAGAGACCAATAACCTAGATGTTAGGCCCCTTAAAACAACAATTATCATCATCATCATCATCATCATAAATACAAAATTGAGATACAATAGATGTATTGCATAAGTGACTGTGGCGATTGTAAATGGTACAGCCATTTCAACACACATCACGTACAGTAGGCCTATAATGTATTCATCCAGAGAATAACAACAAACACTGTAGAGATAAGGGAGGGGAGTACGGGGAATTTGCATAATTAGTTTTCACAATGTATTTAACCTGAGGGGACAATACAATCAGAATGTGATGTGAAGCGTTTCAAAATTGGAAAAACATATTGTTTTCATCTGACATCTCATCACATGCGTGTAACTGTAATACCAGGAGTGGTTGCAAGCATTTTGTTAGGCGTAGCTTAATCCAACACAATAGGATAATAGAACATGAAATTATTGCAATATATTTATGTATTTTTAGCCTACTTTCAATTTTTTGCAAAAAATGAAAGTAGATTTATGAGATCTACACAGGGCCAAAAATTGTGTGTCTGTCTCTGTGTGTGTGTGTGAGTGTGTGAGTGTGTGTACTCTGAATGTCTGTGTCCCCCCTCCCCTACCAATTCGAACACGGTGAAACCGAATTGAACGAAATTTGGTACAAAGATAGAACTAGAAAAGGGAATCTCAGTGTCATGTCTTATATCACCGCCATCTTGACGGATACGTAATGGCGGCCTACCAAATGTTCAAAGCTTAAATCAAATTACGACTAACCTAATCATCCGATCTCTACGAAATTATGCAACAACATACCTTTACGTGGGGAGCATATTTTGCCCAAGCTACAAGATCATCAGCCCGATACTTTGCGGATGGCGGCCATGTATGTGTGCAAATCGATTCCCCCTATCAATTCAAACACGGTGAAACCTAATTGAACGAAATTTGGTACAGAGGTAGCACTAGCAAAGGGCACCTCATATTCATGTTTATTATCCGTATAGCACGTTGTATTTCAACAAGCTACAGTACTACAATCAACATTCAATTATACTCCTTGAAAAGGACAAAGCGTTAATGCAATACCCATGCTTTTAGGAGAAAATAGGCTATATGTTCTTTACTGAAAATCTTGTTAACCGAATAACATGGACTGTTGGTGCAGCGGAGAAGAGGAGAAAGGGTTTGAAATGTGGTGATACAGGAGAATGTTGAAGATCAGACGGGTAGATAGAGTAACAAACTAAGAGGTGTTAAGACGAATCGGAGTGTAGAGATGTTTCTGGCGACTGCTAATGAAGATAATAATAATAATAATAATAATAATAACATTGCATGACCTCGGGTGCCGGGTGCAAGCTTTGTTATTTGACACCCAGAGGGCAGCTTGCATGTCGAATTTTATTGTTCCTTGGAGCGCTATGAAAATCAAGGAGGTTAGATATCTGAGCTCATTGACACTATAGCGCTTTCTAGTAAAGAAAGGAGGAACTTTCGTGTTGGCGGAAAATCCCGTGATTAATTTTGCCATTATGAACACGGCCTACTGAATTCAAATGGGTTCGCTAACATGCCAACAACGTATGACATGCGTGTCGTGATTATTGTGACTTTCAAAAATAACTTACCACGGCCAGGAGCGAACCTGCAAGTTTGGGGTTGATAGATCGACACGATAACCACTCACCCACCGTGACAAAAATGAAAATAATAATAATATTATTGGTTTTACGTCTCTTTTAACTAATGCTTTTTTTTAAGATGCCGGGATTCCGGAAATTTGCCCCAAAGGGGATCATTAACGTGCCAGTAAATCTACTGACATGGCTCCCTCGCATTTACGCACCCTAAGATCCCAACTGACTGCACGAGGATTCAATCCTGCAACTTTGTGCACAGCGGGGGAGAATGTTACTGCTGAGTCACGGAGTCAGTCAGTCAAATTTGTTGTTGGTGTTATTGTTGTTGATTAATTTAGGACTTTGCGACATCGTGGCCATGTAGCCCCATATGCTTGGCTGTGTTAGGAATCTGACTGATAAATTATGTAATTGTGATCGTTGTACTAATGTCTGAAATTGTAATCTACTATTATATCTATACTAGCTGAAGTACCCGTGCTTCGCTACGCGTCATAAATAAATTAAAATGTGAAGGTGACAGTTAAAACAGGGGATAGGCGAGGTGCTGCGCAGAGGGAGATTAAGGAAGGATCATTTTGTCCAACTACACCGCTCGGCGTTGACCGTGTTTTATAGCACAAATTTATGTTTTACTCGCTAACCGTTGGAGATACCTTTCGGATAGAAAATGTAATTTTCAACCTCGTATATGCCATCAAAGGTTTGCTATTTCTTAGCGTTTTCTTTTTATTTGAAATGGAATTATGAAAGTTTGAAACCAAAGGGTGTTGTGCCGTCACTAAAATGGTCGCCATCTTTAAATAGTGCAAAGTATTGAAATCAAAAGTAACCTATATGTTAACCAGGTAAATCAGCTACTTCCATGTAAAATTCATGTAAATCGGACCAGTGGTACTTGCGTGATTGAGTAATACACAGACACACACCATCTCATTTTTAGCCTCGCTTCGCCAGCGTCATAGACGTGTCATATTGTTATTCAATGAAATGCAGGTTTAACCCCGTTAACACCCCTTTAGAACCTGAATACCCAAAAATCCCTCCTTAGTACACGTTTTCGACACACAACAAACATATCCCCAAAATATAATTCTTTTAACTTTAATAGTTTTGGTTGGTCGATGAGAGTGAACATCCAAAAATCCTTCCTTAGTGGACGTTTTTCTTCCAGAATTTCACCCCTCCCCATAGGTCACTTAAATTGCATTTATGAAAAAACGGTCGAACACCTATTTATTTTATTTATTTATTTTTAAGCTGATTGATTTCCTCCGAGATTCAAACTCCTCGCCTATGTCGTTTAAGAGATACACGCTCCGTTAGGAATCTTTCAATCCCCACTTTTCATCCCTTTCACCTCATTATATACACTACATCGAAAAACCATTAGACATTTGTGAGCTTATTTTTAATGATTTGTATATGTGCCAAGTATCACATCCCCAAATGAAACCACTCGTGAGATATTGTTATTTAATGAAATGCACGTTTACCCCCTTAACACCTCCTTAGAACCTGAATATCCAAAACTCTTTCCTTAGTAGACGTTTTCGACATACAACGAACATATCCCCAAAATTTCGTGTTTCTAACTTCAATAATTTTGGCTGGGCTATGATGAGTGAGTGAGTCAGTCAGGAGATTTTCTTTCATTTATTTTTGATAATTTCACCCCTCCCCATGAACCCCTTAAATTGGATTTATGAAACAAACGGTCGAACACCTATTTACTTATTTAAAGCTGTTTTCCCCCTGAGTTTGATGAGTGAGCAAGTGAGTCAATCAGTTAGGACACTTTCTTTCCTGTTTATCCCCCCAGAATTTCAACCCTCTCCAATGTCCCCTTAAATTGGATTTATGAAAAAACCGTCGAACACCTATTTACTTGTATTTTAAGCTGTTTTTTCTCGCCGAATTCCAAACTTCTCGCCTATGTCGTTTCAGAGATACACGCTCCGTTAAGAATCCCTCAACCCCCAATTTTCACCCCTTTCACCTCATAATATTCACCACATCGATAAACCCTTAGATATATGCCTGTTTATTTTTAATGATAAGTTTATATACCGAATATCACATCCGCAAAGAAACAACTCATGAGATATCGTTATTCAATGAAATGCACGTTTACCCCTTTAACACCTCTTTAAAACCCGAATAAACAAAAATCATTCCTTAGTTGACGTTTTCGACATACAGCGAATATTTTCCCAAAATTTCATGTTTCCAACTTTAATAGTTTTCGCTGGGCGTGATGAGTGAGTGAGTCAGACAGGACATTTTCTTTCAATTATTTTTACCAGAATTTCACCCCTCCCCATGGGCCCCTTGAATTGGATTGATGAAAAAACGCTTGAACACTTATTAACTTATTTTTTAAGCTGTCTTTTCCCCCCGAGTTTGATGAGTGAGTGAGTTAGTCAGTCAGTTAGGACACCTTCTCTCATTTTTCCCCCAGAATTTCACCCCACCCCATTGGCCCCTTAAATTAATTTATGAAAAAGCGGTCGAACACCGATTTACTTACTTTTTAAGCTGATTTCTTTTTCGCTTTCAAATTTCTCGCCTATGTCGTTTAAAAGATAGGCCTACACGCTCCGTTAGGAATCCTTCAACCCCCGCTTTTCACCCCTTTCACCTCATAATAATACACCACATCGAAAAACATTTAGACACATGTCAGCTGATTTTTAATGATTAGTTTATATGCCGAGTATCACATCCACAAATGAAACCACTCGTGAGATATTGTTATTCAATGAAATGCAGGTTTAACGCCCTTAAGACCCCTTTAGAACCTGAATATCCAAAAAAAAATCCCTTAGTGTACGGGTTTGACATACAACGAACATATCCCCGAAATGTCATGTTTCCAACTTCAATATTTTTGGCTGGGCGATGATGAGTGAGTGAATGAGTCAGGACATTTTCTTCAATTTTTTTCTTCAGAATTTCACCCCTCCCGATGAACCCCTTCAATTTGATTGAAAACAAACTGTCGAAAAGCTATTTACTTACTTTAAAGCAGTTTTTCCCCCTGAATTTGATGAGTGAGTCAGTCAGTCAATCAGTTAGGACACTTTCTTTCCTGATTCTCCCTCCCCCCAAGAATTTCACCCCTCCCCATGGGCCCCTTAAATTGGAGTTATGAAAAAACTGTGAAATACATATTTACTTATTTTTATGCTGATTTTTTTCCGCTGAGTTTCAAACTCTTCGCCTATGTCGTTTAAGAGATACACGCTCCGTTAGGAATCTTTCAATCCCCGCTTTTCCCCCCTTTCACCTCATAATATACACCACATCGAAAAACCCTCAGGCACGTGTCTTCTTACTTTTTAATGATGAGTTTATATGCCGTGTATCACATCCCCCAATGAAACCAATCGGGAGATATTGTTATTCAATGAAATGCAGGTTTAACCCCCTTAAAACCCCCTTAGAACCTGAATATCCGAAAAGCCTCCCTTAGTAGACGGTTTTGACATACAATGAACATATCCCCAAACTGTCATGTTTCTAACTTCAATAATTTTGGCTGGGTGATGATGATTGAGTGAGTGAGTGAGTCAGGACATTTTCTTTCAACTACCTTTTTTCAGAATTTCACCCTTCCCCACGAACCCCTTAAATTTGATTTATGAAATAAACTGTCGAACAGCTATTTACTTACTTTAAAGCAGTTTTTCCCCTTGAGTTTGATGAGTTAGGACACTTTCTTTCCTGTTCTCCCCCCACCCCCAGAATTTCACTCCTCCCCATGGGCCCCTTAAATTGGATTTATGAAAAAACGGTCAAACACATATTTACTTCTTTTTATGATGATTTTTTTCGCTGAGTTTCAAACTCCTCGCCTATGTCGTTTAAGAGATACACGCTCCGTTAGGATTCTTTCAATCCCCACTTTTCACCCCTTTCACCTCATAATATACACCACATCGAAAAACCCTCAGACACGTGTCTTCTTATTTTTAAAGATGAGTTTATATGCCGAGTATCACATCCGCCAATGAAACCAATCGGCAGATATTGCTATTCAATGAAATGCAGGTCTACCCCCTTAACACCCCTTTAGAACCTGAATATCCAAAAATCCTCTCTTAGCGGGCATTTGCGGCCCTTGAGGAAGCTGCATACCAAATTTCATTCCAATCCGTTCGGTGGTTTCTGAGATTTCGTGATGAATGAATGAATGAGTGAGTGAGTGAGTGGTATTAGACAAATATGTAGTAGATAGATAGTGTCAAGTCTTTGTTATGCTAAACTCGGTTGACAGTGCTGTGTGAGGAGTTGAGTAACTAACGGGATTTCAAGTAAAGATCCTCATTTTCTATACCGGTAGTGCAGAGCACAACTGGCATCCAGTCGGCCGTGTCTCGACTTGAGCTATGTTGCCATGGAAACTATCTGCCTTACCATTCCTTCATGAGTATATTTTATGATTAGATTAGCCTGTGCTTGAGTCCAAAAGGGCCGAAATCAAAAGAATGAGAAAGACTATCGAAAATTCATGCAGCCAGTGGTTCCTTCTGTATCCTAAACTATATGTGTGCAAAATTTGGTTGAGATTGGTGGAACGGTGTAGATTTGTATATGGAACAGACCCACCCACATACATACATACATACATACAGACTTTCACTTTTATATATAAAGGAATGTATGTCTGTTCGTCTTTTATGCGTTCATAAACCATTCATCCGATTGCTATCAAATTTTGGTGAGTTGTTGTACACACTTCCGGGTGGTTTATAGGCATAGTTCATCCGTTTCAAAGTAGATAGCGCGCGAGTAGTTTAAACAAATGAGTAATGGCGATGCGTTCATATACAATTCATCCGATTGCGATCAAATTTTGGTGAGTTGTTGTGCACAGTCCCGGAAAAGTTATAGGCGTAGTAAATCTAATTTACAATAGATGGCGCGCGAGTAGCTTCAACAAAATGGCGTGCGTTTGTTTCAAGAAAGTCCCACATGCGTTCATATGCCATTCATCCCATTGCGATTGAACGAGGGTGAGATGTTCTGTACACTTCAGGTAAGGTTTCTGACCAACTTAATCCACTTAACAATAGCTCGCGCACGAGAAGATACAACAAATGAGCGACGACGGGCGAAGCGTTTCAACATAGTCCAGTATGCGTTCACATACCATTCGTCCTATAGCGATGAAACTTGGGTGAGAGATTGTGTACACTTCAGGCAAGGTTTCTGGCTTAGTAAATCCACTTTACGATAGGTAGGGCACGAGTAATTCAACAAATGAGTGACGACGCGCGAAGCGTCTCAACATAGTCCCGTATGCGTTCATATATTATTCGTCTTATAGCGATGAAACTTGGGTGAGATGTTGTGTACACTTCAGGGAAGATTTCTGGGTTAGTAAATCCACTTTAAATAGGTACCGCACAAGTAGATTAAACAAATGAGCGACGACGCGCGAAGTGTTTCAATATAGTCCCGTATGCGTTCATATACCATTCGTCCAATAGCGACTATACTTGGGCGAGTTGTTGTGTACACTCCAGGGAAGGTTTCTGGCTTAGTAAATCCACTTAAAAATAGGTAGCGCACAAGTAAATTCAACGAATGAGCGACGACGGGCAAAGCGTTTCAACAAAGTCCTGTATGCGTTCACATAACATTCGTCTGATGGCGATGAAACTTGGGTGAGAGGTTGTGTACACTTCAGGCAAGGTTTCTGGCTTAGGAAATCTACTTTATAATAGTTAGGGCACGAGTACATTCGGAAAATGAGCGACGACGCGCGAAGCGTTTCAACAAAGTCCCGTATGCGTTCATATACTATTCGTCTGATGACGATGAAACTTGGGTGAGTTGTTGTGTACACTTCAGGGAAGCTTTCTGGGTTAGTAAATCCACTTTAAATAGGTACCGCACAAGTAGATTAAACAAATGAGCGACGACGCGCGATGTATTTCAATATAGTCCCGTATGCGTTCATATACCATTCGTCCGATAGCGAATAAACTTGGGTGAGTTGTTGTGTACAATCCAGGGAAAGTTTCAGGCTTAGTAAGTCAATTTTACAATAGGTAGCGCACGAGTAGATTCAACTAATGAGCGACAACGCGTGAATCGTTTCAACCAAGTCCCGTATGCGTTCATATACCATTCATCCGATTGTGATAAAACGTTGGTGAGTTGAGTACAGTCCTGCGAAGGTGTATGAATTAGTAAATCCGATTTTCAATGGGTGGCGCACAAGAAGATTCAACAAATGAATGAAGGCGCGTAAATCGTTTAAAAGAAATCCCGTATGCGTTCATATGCCATTCATCCAGTTGCGATGAAACTTTGATGAGTTGTTGTGTACACGCCAGGGAAGGTTTTCGACTTAGTAATGTGCCCGTTTAGGAAAACGGAAGTACAGGTCATCATCCGACTAAATGCGCAGCTCAGGGCGTGTACAGGTATTCCCACTGTCTGACCATGTACTCAGAATGTGAACTATAGGAAGGACAAGCACAAAAGGACTATAACATCAACTACTTTAAATTGATATATTTAATTTACTCAAATATTTCCAAATATAAAGTCACAACACTAATATATTGGTTGACATTACCTTCAAACATAAATAAAAAAAATAATGACCCTTAGTCTATCTTGCTTCATTTCCAATGGCTTCGTCATGATCCATCTGCTTACACTGATACTTTAGTCTTAGATATTCTCAATCTTATATTCCCAAAAATAAGAATTTTCAGTCACTTCAACTGAGTTCCGCCTGGTCAGGCTCGAACTCAGGATATTTACTTTTACTCTTACAATGCCTTCATTTGGCTATAATTTGAACTTATTATTCTTCACATTTATTTTATCCTTTTAAATCTCTTTTTCCACACATTTCAAACACAAATTATCCCCCAAAAACATATAACATTATTTTCACATGAGTACCATTTACTTTTCCATCTTCATGCCAATTATGATTCATTGCAGCCATTGTGTTCCCCAGAATAGGATGTTTGTAAAGCCCGCACTTTACAAAGTCCCATTTTAGTGCCTTTTCCATTATCCGTTTTCAAATTTCTTTAAGGGTATGGAACCAAAATTTGACATTTTCAAAAATGCATTTATTATTATTATTATTTCTCATTGCTTTGATCATATCGTTATGATTCCTTTTAATATGGGATAAATAATCCATGCATGATAACAGTTATTTAGCAGGCAATAACTTCTGCTGTAGTTTTATTTCTTCAAATAAGAACACCAGGCTCCCCTTACGTTCTGTCTTAACAAAATGACGACAGGTTTATGGTCCCCGCCGGCAGCGTGACCTCATTCACTTCCCCTCGTCTTGACTGGAGCATCGACCCTTTTATAAACAACTCTGTACCTCCTGACCTAGCCTACTATTTTAAACCAACCATATGTTTAACGTTCAAAGAGACCACTTCTACATTGAGAATCCAAGCATTTTTATTCTATTCTTCGTACGGACTGTGATCAGTCTAATTATTCCCATTTATTCGTGCTTCTTTTTGGGATAATTATTCTCTGCAATTAAGATGACAAACAAACGTATTATTATTCTGCTGTGATAGGCATTCCAAATATAAATGCTAACCAATCTAGAAACGCCATGTTCTACCTGGCTGCAGAGGTCGGCCTAGCTCGGAGAAGGGAATCAATTTCACCCTACCTCTGGCTACCCGCCTAGACAAAAATCATCTATCCAGTCTTACGATACTTTTTTTCATTCATGTGCTCCCTGGCTTACATGAGAATTACACAATACTTGAGTGAGCATTTCTTCTTTCACTCGAACACATTATCTGACCTTACCTTAGTCAACCGACGAATATCCCATAGACTATAACAATTATCCGATACTTGCACGTTAATTCAATATTTCAAGCCCTAGCTTACATTTGGTCTAGCCCATTTTTTGCGACAATCATATTTCCTGGATACTCAATTCATTATTACTGTGGTCCAGATATCCTGGCGAGGCTAAATGAATTTACTTTTCATTATTACATTTCATTTCCCTTTCGTTACTTTGGGGTCTTTTATTATTACTCTTATTTTCGTTTGGCCTTTCATTGCCTCTACTCGTGATGCTTATGTCATTTGCAGTTACTTTTAATTTTTATCATTTAACTGTGTAAGGTTTGTTTATTATTTTATCACTGACTTGGATTTTCATTGCATTACTTTAAATTTCATTAAATTATCATTCGATTTCCTATTTACTTACGCATTAAATTGTGTTCAACTTCTATTGCGTTTAATTCATATAACAAATGTCACTGATTTCAATTATTTAGTTTATTTCTTTCGACGATATGGTTCCACCCCTTTATTAACTACTTACACGCACTTGGGTATTTTCTGTACAATATTTAATTCGTTACTGGGCCTCATTTTCACGGCCTTCCTCATCAAAAGGTGACACATTAAAGCACTATTCACCGTTATCACTTTATCATTAATCATTTCACAATAATACATTTCAAATTATGGGTCCACAATGGCTCAATATGTTTAATTCATTTTGGTACTCACCAATCCAGGATCTGCCGTTGTGAAGAATTTCACCCACATGTTAGTAACTAATACATTTTCACAACAATATGGCAACACATAACGCACGTGATTTTTACCTGATGTGACATATTGATATTTCTACACATAATGATTCTTGATTAAAACACTTTCACAAAATTTATATTAATTTTTAAACAATTGCCCAGTACCTTTTCACACGTTTTCACTTTTTCACTTATTTACTCTGTGACAATTCACATGTGTTAACCCTAGGGTTATGTCCTATTTTAATATCTATTTACAATTCCTTTACACACTGTGTAATAGTTCTTGTCGCATCTCAGAACGCAAGCGATGACTTCCGATTGGTCTCATGATGACGACTTCTCACCTCGATCTAGTTGCACGATCTGTCCTACGATGACTTCTATCTCGGAACCCTAGGTCTCAAATCAAAGTTCTGTCGTTTATCCACGGTCTAAACTCACCGGTTAATTAACTTATCCTGGCTTCTCTTTTAACAACGTTATGTTGTGAAACGATGTAATTATCGACCTGTTCTTTTATTTCAACAAGGCTCGAAATGTTCTTTTATGTTCGACCCTCACTATTATGTGTCAGATAACAGTATCATAATGATGGTCATTATAACACTGTTTTCCATTATGATACAGTTTCTCCAGCCAATCAGAGCTCGTTCATTGACCAATTAGGTAACGAAAACTTCGCGCATGCGCTTAAAATCCAACATGTCGGACATAAACACAACATCGAACTGTAATAAATTACCGACATGGAATACCCACCGTCCATATGTTCGCGTAAATAAACTGGCGAATATGAGACAAGAAATAGCACTGTACCTTAAAATCACCAACACTAATTTCTACACAGCGCATTGTCTTCAACTGACACCGGTGACAATATTACTGAGGGACGGCAGATGTAAACATATGGTTTGCATATGGCATTGCAAACACACAGAGCGCATGCGTCGGTCGTTCAAAGCTCTTGAAAGGCAGAGATATAACACCCAACGCTCGCTCTGCGATCACAAAATTCCAGTAGCTGACTCTCAACAGATATTTATGAATATTTATGTTAAAACATATAATAAAGTTATAATTATCGTCGAACATAAACAGTCGTATGCAACTCGCCTATAATGGTAATTAAGACACTCGTATGGAAATTATAAAACTCGCATACGCTCGTTTTATAAAAAATACTCGTGTCTTAATTATAGCCATTATAGGCTCGTTGCATAATGTACTATTATTTGACAATGTTCGCTCCCTTCCACTTTTTACTGCGGCTTCATTAGGAAGATTTCATTAGAAAGCTAACTATTGCAATGAGTACCATGTTTCGACTTCCGGAAAATTTCGACATATCTTCGTGTTTCACATCCGTCAGACCCCAAAACCACCATCAGTTCAAAAGTTTATATATAATTTATGTATATATGTATATAATTATGTATATATCAGTTTTTTGAGGACACGGTAACTGCCGTAATTTTGCACCAATCACTTTGAATTTTGTACATAATATGTATCCCTATAAAATCTCAGTCGAGATCGTTAATGGGCAAAATCGGTCGAAGGGGGGCTTTTTTTTATCATACCGGTATCTCTCTTAATAGGCACAATATCAAAACCGTACAAAATGGAAAATATTCCCCTAATAATTACCTAAAACTTTTGTCTGAAAGAATTTTTGATATGACCCACCATTACGCCAAGGGATGAGAAAAATGATTTCGGAATTTTAAAAAATGCCAACTGCCATCAGAGGTTACCATAACAACGCTTTTAAATTGATGAGGGATGATCTATCCGAGGTTGCCAAGACAACGCCATTGACGAGATCACATTCATTTTTAGCCTACTTTTCACACTTTTCAAAAATGAGGAAAAAGTAGACTTATGAGATATATCCGGGAAAATGTGTCTGTCCTTCTGTCTGTCTGTATGTATGTCCTTCAGTCTGTCTGGCTGGCTGTGTGTCCCCCCCCCCCCCCGTATCAACTCCTAAAAGGCTGCAGCAATCGAAACCAAATTTAGTATGAGTAAAGATGTATACCGGAATATCTCAGGCCCATATTAGAAAAAGATGTCAGTGCTACCAACTGCTAAAAAACGCACTAGAAATTTGAGCTCCATGTTGGATATCTTGGAAGGTATACATGGGAGCTATTCTAAAATTGGCACACATGTAGATAATACTATTTCAGTTTAATTTCCAGGTGGCCATACATGACAGTGTTGCCAAAATAATTTTAAGCCTTCTGATAAGTCCAATTTTTAAATGCATATAACTTCTACACTATCAATTGGATTTCAACCAAATTTTGTATGTAATATGTGTACATAAACAGATAATGACTGAGTGTATTCTTAAGAGCCACCAGGGCTGCCAACTGTTAATAATTGCTCTCTATTTTGTATCAAAATACCAATATATCAGAAAGTATGCAAGCCGACAGCTTTAAACTATGCACACGTATATTACCTGACATGTTACATTAATTTGGAGTAACATAAATACGTCAGTTCTACCAACATGATTCTAAGCCTGCTGATAGGACCAATTTTTAAATATATGTAACTTCTATACCAACAAATGGATTTCATCCAAAATTGGAACAAAAATATATAATATTTCAGATTATTTCTGACCAGCACTCGCATGACATTGTTGCCAACATGCTTTTACGTGTACTAATAGATCCAGTGTCTAACTCCATGTAACGTACTTTGGACTTCAACCACATTTTGTATTCTGTACCTTAGGAGATGAAAGTAAGAATGTATTCAGTCACCAGAGCTGCCAACTGTATTGCTCTATTAGGCTACATTATGCCTAGTAAACCTTATTTCGAACTAATTAAGACATTTCGATATTACCCACTTAATTTCGTCATTATTCTAGATACTGTAGGTTCATATGCTGTAGATTAATCTTTGGCATGAATCTTAATTTTAAGAAAAGTAGGCTCTATAGTTCGTCACGGAACTTCTTGTTCCATCTGACTATGAGGGAAGCAGCTAACTGGTAGCATGCTGAACTTCTATGCCCAAGGTCGCTGGTTCAAAGCCGGCCAAAGTCGCCGGATTTTCTAAGAGCGCTAAAATTCCGTCAGCATGCTTTCCTTCGGAGGGGAAGTTACAACGTTCGTTGCAAGTTGCTGGTTGCGGTGGCATCTAGCAGCCAAGTTCACAGCTAGGTGTCGTTGACAGTAGTATTTGGTACAAAGTTAGGTACTACTACTTAAAATTGACCGTCTGCAGACCTTACCTGAATTACAGACTAATACAGTCATCACAAATAACACCGTTTATCAGACAGATTCTACACACACCCAATGTACACGGGGTTACGTGACCACCTTGTCGCAGCCTCTAAACTGAGGAACCAACCAAAATCTCTGCGGGAGATAAAATTTTGCGTGAAGAAGTAACAGACTGTTAGATAGTTACACATTAGTTCCAAACCTTGCATAAGGACAGTGTGATCACAAGTATAAAAATGAACCCCAAATGACAAGAAGGTTACCATCCCCATAAGACAGTAAAATGTTAAAAATATGCTTAGAAAGACGAAAAAATGTTAACTAACCTCCAATTGTAAAATACTTTCTCGCAATAAATGAGGTCTGATCCCCCTACGAAAACCTGCATATTTTGCCTATTATAGCCTATCCCCTAGTTTGCCCGGTGAAATCTACCTCCGCCTTCCGGCGTGCCGAGAGGAATTTTTTTAAAACTGAAACGCGACTCAACTTTTACTTTCGATACGCGGTCCTGTTATCTTACTGGCTTTTATTTAAAACCCCATAGGTGATGCTAGCGATACTTGTTGCTAGCGATCGTGTTTCGGACCTAACTTTCAGTTCTGTTGCGTATTGTTCGTCTATACTCACAATTTTATATAGGCGGAGTTCTTTCTACTTTCGGTAGCTTCTGTCTGGTCTCGAACCAGCTGACTTGTATTCTTGAAGATTTATAGTTCTTTCCGAAGCTACATGACCTTGTCCTGATGTCTTTATGTTCGATCTACTGAACTATCTCGCCACGGCGGACACCAACTGAATACTGTGAAGCAGTACCGTGCTCCTTGGCGCCTACGGTAAACTGAATACACTGAAAATTGTTCTTTTCGCTGATATGGCCCAACTTGGCTCACTGACGATTCGTACTGTCGGTCTAGATACTGAAATCCAGCGTCATGTCCGACTGGACTGACAAACTGCACGTACTGTGATGTAGCACCTCCGTCCCAACGGACTGAAAGACTGCCTACGATGTGATGCAGCACTCCTGCACTTGGAGTCCACTGTAGACTGCATGTACTGTTGAACTACTTATTTCCCAGTATGACCTCCCTTGAGGACCATACCACGTGATGCAGCGATCCTGCACTCAGAGTCCGCTGTAGATTGCATCTGATACAGCCTCACACCCCACTGGGCTGACGAAAAACTGCATGCATTCTGCCTGAAACCTCGGCTATATATTGGGAACTTGCAAAACTAAACTAATCTAGTCGTCTTCTCGGAGCTATCTTTAGAACTAGACGTCAATAACCATTACGTTGCCTACACTCTAAACGTTACATTCTCATTTTGTTTTCCGAAAATCGATCGTCTACTATTAGCCTACTTTCGATTTTTGCAAAAAATGAAAGTAGACTTATGAGATCAACAAAGGGCGAAAAAAGTGTGTCTGTCTGTGTGTGTGTATGTGTGTGTGTGAGTCTGTGTGTGTGTGTGTGTCTGTGTGTGTGTGAGTGTGTGTACTCTGAATGTCTGTCCCCCCCCTATCAATTCGAACACGGTGAATGCGAATTGAACGAAATTTGGTACAAAGGTAGCACTAGCAAAGGACACCTCAGTGTCATGTTTTATATCGCCGCCATCTTTACTAAAACTGAATGGCGGCCACTCAAACGTTCAAAACGTAAAATCAAATAACGACTAACCAAATCATCCGATCTCTACCAAATGTGGTAACAACATACCGTCGTATAGGATGCGTCTTGTGACCAAACTACAAGGTCGTCCGCCATACCATTTCAGGATGGCGGCCGTGCGAATTATGCAAACTTTATAATCCATATCATGGGACCCACCAGTTCCGATTATCGAGCCGAGAATCGTTTTAACTGTTCTAAAGGAAGAGGCACGTTCGAAATTAAAAGTTTATTTTGTAATACTATAGTGCAGACGTGATTTTAAAAAGCTGAGCCGATTCAGTAATAAGACAAGATGGCAGCGGATATCTTGTGCCTGACTTATATTTCACTAATTTGAGTATTGCATGCAATATAGCGTACTGATTGATGATTGATTTTGGTAGTCAGCCCGAAGGCTGGTTGGATCCTCAAAATGTACCGCCGTTACGTTATGTGAGTAGATACCCACAAAAACCCAAGGCAGCGCTATTTTGAGGCGTTCTAGGCAAGAAGAGGAGTGAGGTAGTTTGCCATTGCTTTCGTCACTGAGTCAGAACAGTAGTCCTAACCCTATGAGTAAACCTTTCACAGCATTCACAGGCACTGACTGTGCCCGAATTCCATTACTAAGCACCACCCATACCTCAGTAGCTTCTATATAATCACAGCCATGAGTGAGACTGAGACATCGGTGAAAAGCCACCTTTTACTCTAGCCTGTGCCAACTGACAAATGCAAATGTACTGTATTCATCAAGAGATGGCAAACAGGCACTAGCGTACTGATACAAAATAAATAAACTTTGTATGAAATGCTTTATATATAAATAATATACTCCAGTGATGAAATCGTTTAGTATAAATCATTATTTGCTAACAAGTTCTATGTAAGTCATTTTATATAGAACGATATTCGTTGACACAATTAGCTCAGTGAAGGACAGTTGGTCACTAGTCGTGGCCGAGTGAGGTACGTGTGTGCGCGCTGTGTGACCGCATTGGAAGAGTGTACGTTTCCTAATACCGGTGCTTCCGATAGTTCCACGGGTGTACTGACCTTCCGTGTGTCATTCGGACAATACTTTTTCAAGTAGTGTTCCAGATAGGACAACAAAACCAGAAACGCAGAAATTCCAGCTGAAAATCATGTCCGGATACCAGAGGAAAAACACCGTACGCTGCCAATGGGACAGGCAGAGTTCTCGCCCCACACCAGGAGAAATCCACCGCTGGATTAGCGATACCCTCCGGTTGACTGTCGACCAAGTAGAAGCCATCCAGTTAAATGCGCAAGAAAAAACCATGTATATCAAGGTAATCAGCATATCTACTTATCAGAAATTGCTAAATACTTTTGCAGATCCTATTAAATTTCAGTATGACTCAGGCGAAATGACTAATGTTAAGCTCTCCACAGCGGATTCCAATTTTACCACAGTGCGTATATTTAATGTCCCACTCGAAGTTCCCCCTGAAATTTTAAATCCGTCCTGTCGAAATATGGCACTGTGAGTGACGTCAGGAAAGAACAATGGTCTTCTGCTTATCAGTTCCCGGTGTATAATGGAATACGTGCAATCACTATGGAAATCAAACAAGATATCCCCTCCACTGAGACTTTTGGTGGCCATTCTGTCTATATATCGTATAATGGACAGAAACAGACCTGTTTAATTTGCAATGCTAACACACATCTACGTATCAACTGCCCAAAGAAAATGATTCCCCTCGGTATAACTCCTACACAACAACGACGTGTCCAATACTCGGAAGTTGTGACACAGCAAACGTCACATGAAAACATGCTTATTGATCAGTCAGCTGGGACAACACCAGAAGTGGCCTTGGACACACATGACGCAGAACTGGTACCTTGCACTGACCAGATCAGCGAGCCACAGAGTGCCCCTGTGCTATCGGCAACCTGTATCGCAGCCTTAGAACCAACTCTGCCGTCCCTACAGGCTGCCACAGAAATTTTGTCTTCACTGCCCCCACCTTCTCTGGTACCTACCGACTCACTTAAGCAGGTTGATCGGGGATCCGAGAACGTATCTAAGAAGATTAAAACAAATGCCTCGATTGCCGTACCAGCCCCGAAGAATCAAACTGGCTCTACAAACGTTCCCGCAGCTGTGAAAAAGAAACAAAATCTTCATTCTACGTCATCTAGGGACCCACGAACGCTCTCAAACGCTGACAGCCGGCCTATGAATGGCAGTCATAAGGAACTATCTCAACCTAATTTGACATAGTGCACCAGTATATTTCTCACCTGTGTCTTTTTTTTTTCTCGAGTCCACCTTCCAGTATGTCTAGCACAGCTTTTATACTTCTCTTAATGGCGCAATTTCTCACTGTGGCCACTGTGAATATCAATGTAATAGAATGCCCTCTGAAATTTCAACTGTTGGAGAGATTCCTTCGAGATGCAGACATTGACATTGCCTTCATTCAAGAAGTTGCTATACCCTGTTTGCCCATATCTGCCTTCTACAAACAATACATCAATACCGGTACTACGAATAGAGGGACCGGATTCCTCATAAGACATGATATCCCACTCGAAGGTGTGCTATGTCATCCATCAGGACGCATAATATCTGGACACATAAACAATACCACCCTGATAAATGTATATGCCCCATCCGGGTCCAATAAACGTGTGGGACGGAAAATGTTCTTTCAACAGAGTATACTGCCTCATCTGCACGACGTTAAGGAAAAACTTATTCTTGCAGGGGATTTCAATTGTATTCAACGCCCAGAGGATTCCACTAGTCCATACCAAGTTATCAACCCGGCTCTCAGGACCCTTCTTACCTCCCTACACCTCATTGATGCTGTGGATAGTTTAAGGGTGTCCCTGCCCCATTACACCTGTATAAATCACAACTCCTCATCACGAATTGACCGCATCTACTTTTCACAGGAACTTATCCAGCCTAGACGATATGAAGTGATACCTGCCAGTTTCACTAACCATCATGCAGTCGTATGTACAATCTCTTACCCCCATCCCATATTTCACATAGGAAGAGGTTATTGGAAACTGAATTGCTCGCTGTTACTGGAGGAGGAATGCCAAGATATTTTCAGACAACACTGGACTCGATGGGTCCAACAAAAATGCAAATTTCGTGACTGCGCAGACTGGTGGGATATTTTAGTTAAACCAGGGATCCGCCGTGTCTTTAAGAACATATCCTACCAACGAGGTCGGGAAAGATGGGATACAGTTGAATTTTACTATCGAGTTCTTCGCCAGCTCCAGCAAAGTTCTGATGCTGGGGAGCGTATATATGATCAGATTCGGGAAGTTAAAACCAAGCTCCTGTCTCTACAGCAACGAACGCTCGCTCATATAAACGTGGCTTTAAGAGATCGTACAGTGCTCCCGGACGAAAGTGCAAGTGTATACCATATCGCCAAAGGACAACGTGAGCGGCAACGTAAATATATCCACCGCCTCCGCACCAGTACTGGAAGTGTCGTCACCTCCCCTGACGCTATACGTAGTGAAATATCATTATTTTATCAACGGTTCTACGCTAAGACTCCAATTGATCCACAGCAGGTGACCCTATTGCTTTCATCTTGCAGTACCCAACTATCTCCGGACAACAAAACTCTGCTCAGCGCGGATATTACGGATGAAGAGATTCACTCTGTGGTTAAGCACCTCCCAAACAACCGCTCACCTGGCATTGATGGACAGCCATATGAAATGTATAAACAATTCTGGCCTCTCATTGGCAAAGCATTTTGTCATGTCTTGCGTACCATTCTCCAACGTCGTGCTCTTTGTCAATCACATCACGAGGGTACCATAGTCCTCATACCAAAAACATCCTCTCCCATGGCAGTTGGTGACTTCAGACCAGTTACTCTGCTCTGCAGTGATTATAAAGTCCTTACCAAAGTACTTGCATGCCGATTGAAGACTGTTCTACATGATATCATTGGTGATGAACAATGTTGCAGTATTCCTGGAAGAACTCTGTTAACAAACTTAGCGATACTACGGGACCTACACCTAAAAGCCGAAATGCTCCCCACTGAGCCAATGAGTTTTCTCACTTTAGATCTTGATAAAGCTTTCGACCGCATCAGTCATGAATACTTGTACATGGTCTTGCAACACTTTGAATTTCCTGAAATCCTTATTGACTACATTCGTATGATAAATTGTAATGCTACGTCTCGAGTGCTCGTCAACGGTTTTCTTTCCCCTCTGATTCCAATACAACGATCAGTTAGGCAAGGATGTCCCCTTTCCATGCTACTTTTTGTCATTGGCCTTGAACCGTTCATTCGGACTACCCAGGTGAAGCTACAGGGTTACAAACTGTCCACACATGTTTTTGGCATGTGCGCCTATGCTGATGACGTATCAATATTGATCCGCAATAATGAAGACATCTCCCACATCGATAGCGTCCTTCAGCTCTACCATATCGCCTCTGGAGCACAATCGAACCCCCAGAAAACTGCTTTGCTTCCGCTCAATACTAACTCAGTGATTACCCAACAGCCCTGGTTCCGGATAGTAAATGAGGTGAAAATTCTTGGCATTACCTGGAAGCAATCGCTTCTGGACACAGTGCAAGCAAACTGGACTAAGGTCATTGCCAAAGTTAGGGGAGTGCTGATCCAATTTGGTCAAAGAAACCTCAATATAGTGCAACGGGTCATGGTCCTCAACGTGTTTGCGCTCTCTAAAATATGGTATGTCGCACAACTTTTCCCACTTCCCAAAATGTTTGAGAGCCAATTGGCAAAATATACAGGTTGGTTTATATGGCAAGGATTTTTGTTCCGAGTACAACGGGAACAGTTGTATCTCCCATCCCGGCAAGGCGGGCTAGGGCTAACAGCTCATGGCATGAAATGCCGTGCACTCCTCTGCAAGAACGATATCACCATTCTTTCCCAACATGACACTTTTACGAAAGCGCTATACAAATATATTCGAAACACAGCCCGTGGTTGTGATAGAGCTTTGCCGAAGATATTTAGGGACCATCAACAGCACCTTCTGGAAACTGTTCACCAAATGCCTTCAGGGACTGTTCCAACGACGAAAAGTATTTATAACATGTTGCGGCAAGTGGTACACTCCAAACCGCGAATCGAGGCCAACACCCTCTACGTCCATTGGCCCACTGTTTGGAAAAATTTTGGGGCTATGACCATTTCTTCTGCTGTACACTCCCATGTTTTTATCTTCCTCAACGATCTCATCCCAACCGCTCTACGGCGATATACCCTCCGTCTTGAAGCTTACCCATGGTGTACTATATGTGGTCAAACTGATACGGCGATACACCGCTTCACATCATGCACGCGAGTTGCCTCCACGTGGCTGTGGTGTAAGGGAAAAGTATGTCAACTATTAAATGTGCCCACGGATGACCTTGATGACAGGAAGTTGATTCGTTTGTCGGTGACCGCCTTCCCCCAAATTAAACAGACTGCCATTGTGTGGATAATGGGCCAATATGTACACTTCGTGATGGACAATGATCAACATTTCTCGTTCCTGGATCTCAGATATCACCTGCAGAAAGAGCGTTGGAAGCTTAGTGAAAGTGGACAATTGTACGATAAATATGGACACTATCTGGATTTTCTTGTGATGTAATAGTATGGTATTTATCATATCTGAAAATTCTGTAATTCTGTAAAGAGTTAATAAAAAAAAGTGGATTAAAAAAAAGTGGTAGAGCGTTAGCCTATCGCTCAAATGCCTATGGTTCAAACCCGATCAGAGCTATTTTTTTTGCTTGAAATGTTATATGTTTATTGTTTTGTAATGACTCAGATGTTTTAAAATTAAGCGTTATATTGTGCATATTATGGTGTAAAATATATATCTAATTAAAACATAATTCGCCAGCAGATTTACTCGAGACATCTAGCTGCCAAAAAGGTAACTGCACGCCGCTACTTATTAACTTCCAGATTTTATTGAAAAGTTTCTTCTTCTGGCCGCTAGAATGCACTCGCTCTGTTAGGATTATATTGTTCGATATTTCACCACTAGATGTCACGACTAGTCTACGTGGGGCTCCATTGATTACTATACCATTGGCATTCTATGCGCATCGAATTTGAAGAATGACAAGATGATACTACGATACATTTTTACTTTTTATTTTAAAGGGTTTGTAACAGCCTATTGTGCGTTATTTGAAAATGTTAATTGAAGTAAAGAACAAAACGATTTCACATAGTATCTGAACTCTACCGTTGGTGCTAGTTCAGGATATTAATTAATACTTTTATTTCAGCCAAATAGCAATCGAAAATATCCACATAGTTGGTATACACACGTCTCTGTAGGGTCATGGAAAGATTTGTTAATTCAATTAGGGTTGTGAAAGTCATACGCAGCCATACGTGCAAAGACATGCCTCAACTCAAAGTTGGATGTTGCCCGCGTCAGGCCGATTATGTAATAATAATAATAATAATAATAATAATAATAATAATAATAATAATGTTATTGGTTTTACGTCCCTTTTAACTATTGTTGGTTTTAGAGACGCCGGGGTGCCAGAATTTTGTCCCGAAGGGGATCTTTAACGTGCCAGTAAATCTACTAACACGGCTCCCTCGCATTTGTGCACCCTCAAATGCCAGCTGACTGCGCCAGGATACGAACCTGAAACATACGGTCTAGCAAGCGAGAACGTTACCGCTGAGCCACGCCGCCAGTCCGGTCGATTATGTCTGCAGATCCATAACATTCTTTAGATACTTCTTATCTTTCTTTCTTCAATGATGGTAGCAGTTTTTATCTAGGTTGTGGCGTTTTGTAGAGGTAAATCGTTTCTAAGGTCTTCAAAAAAGAATAGTTCTATTATACTCTTTGATAATAACAACGAGTTATAACTATACTCATACATTTAGGAGAAAGTAGGCTATATGTTCTTTACTGAACATCTTGTTTTTATTTTTAAATTAAATTTACAAGTCTCCTCAGCCATGTGGGCGAGTTGGTTTTATTTTCTCCTTCCCAGGACCTCTTTATAGCCCCGCCTAATGACGTGGCTTTTTCGTAAGCAGTTTTTCCCTGTGCCTAAATTACTCGATTTTAATCTTGATTAATTCGTTACTCCCTGGATTATTCTGATTGACATAACAATATTTATGTGATTGTGCGTTATTTCCAAGAAAACGGGTTATTTCATAATTCTGCGGTGTTGGGATGCAATCCAGGGTTGTCATAAAAACGCTGATATCAAACCTTCGCAGTGGTTCGCCTGCCTACCTGCTCTGATCGTATCCTCACAGCATGACTGTACTCGTGATTCATACACGGATTGCATCTTGTGACTTCAGATAAGGCTGTCAATGCTCTGCGTCATTGCCTGAATCACTTCCTATTTCCTCATGGCTAGCTTATGCGTAACTGAAAGTCTTACAGCTATTTTACATTTCTCGATTTATAATAACGTAGGTTCGAACCCTGCACCCATCAAATGGGTACAGTAAATCCATTTTACTATAGGTAGCGTACGAGTATATTCAACAAACGGGTGACGGCGCTTGAATCGTTTCAACAAAGTCCCGTATGCGTTCATATACCATTCATTTCATTGCGATGAAACTTTGGTGAGTTGTTGAGCACGCTCCCATGATTTTTTGAGATAGTTAATCAATTTTACAATAGTTTGGAGGTGGTTAACGGAAAATAAATAAATATTGGGAATCCAAAAGCACTTTAACAAACAAAGTTACAACGCCAACACTTTCTTTGATTGGTATTGCAACGCATGCCGGGTACAGCTAGTATATATATATAAAAGAATGCTTGTTTGTTCGTCCCCTATGCGTACATATACCATTCATCCGATTGTGATCAAACATTGGTGAGTTGTTGTGCACACTCCCGGGATGGTTATAGTCCCAGTAAATCCAATTTACAATAGATAGCGCGCGAGTAGCTTCAAGAAAATGGCGCGCGTTTCGTTCCACCAAAGTCCCACATACGTTCATATGCCATACATCCGAGTGAGTTATTGTGTGAACTCCTGCGAAGATTTCTGACACAGTGAATCCATTTTATAATACATAGCGCACGAGTAGATTGAATAAATGAGTGACAGCGCGCGAATCGATTCAACAAAATCCCGAATGCGTTCATAAACCATTCATACGATTACGATGACACTTTGGTGAGTTGTTGTGTACACTTCTGCAAAGTTTTCTGACTTAGTAAATCCAGATTACAATTGGTAGCGCACTACTAGATTGAACAAATGAGTCACGGCGCACGAATCGTTTTTAAAATGTCCTATATGTGTTCATATACCATTCATCCAATTGCGATGGAACTTTGGTAAGTAGTTGTGTACACTCATGCAAAGGTTTATGATTTAATAAATCAATTTTGCAGTAGGTGGCGCACGAGTAGATTCAACAAAAGAGTTACGGTGCGCGAATCGTTTCAAAATAGTCCGGTATGCGTTCATATATCATTCAGCCGAATGCGATGAAACTTCAGTAAGTTGTTGTGTACACACCTTCGAATGATTCTGACTTAGGAATTCCATTTTGCAACAGGTAGCGCACAAATAGTTTTAACAAATAAGTGACGGCACGCAAATCGTTTCAACAAAATCTCGTATGGTTTCATGTACCATTCATCCGATTGCGATGAAACTTTAATGACTTATTGTGTATACTCCCGTTAAGGATTCTGACTTAGGAAATACAATTCACAGTTGGTAGCGCACGAGTAGATTCAACAAATGAGTGACAGCATGCGAATTGTTTCAAAGAACTCTCGTATGCGTTCATATGCCATTCATCTGATTGCAATTAAACTTTGGTGAGTCGTTGTGTACATTCTTGCGAAGGTTTCTGACTTAGTAAATCCATATTAGAATAGGTAGCGCACGAGTAGATTCAACAAATGAGTGACAGCACGTGATTTTTTTTTCAACAAAGTCCCGTATGCGTTCATGAACCATTCATACGATTGCGATTTAACTTTGGTGAGTTGTTGTTTATACTCCTGCAGAGATTTCTGACTTAGTAAATCCATTTTGCAATAGGTGGCGCACGAATAGATTCAACAAATGGGTGACTGTGCGCGAATCGTTTAAACAAAGTCCTGCGTGCGTTCATATACACTACCATTCATCCGATTTCGTTGAAACTTTGGTGAGTTGTTGACCACGCTCCCGCGATGTTTCTGAGATAGTAAATCCATTTTACAATAGTTCAGAGGCAGTTAATGGAAAAAGAAAAGAATAGCAAAAGCACTTCAACAAACAAAGTTAAAACGCCAACACGTTTTTTGATGGCAATGCAACGCATGCCGGGTACAGCTAGTCTTTATATATACAGGGTGAGTCACCTAAAACTTGCACCGCAAATATTTCGGAAATGGGAAGTGCTATTGATGTGCGGTTTTCACAGACTGGCTTGGTAGTTGGGGGCTCGTAATTTTTGGCCTATAAACATATTTGAATAATACTTCGAACGTGTATTTTTTGAGCAAACATACATTTTTTAAAGCGGAACAATGCCTATTGTTAATAACAAAATAAATGTACGGTAAATTGGAACGTCAATGGCGTTTGTTTCTAGTGCAAGTGGTTTGCGAGATATCGTATGTTGTAAAGGTTCCACAGTGCACTTGTACATACCTACTACCCTACCAGAGAATTGTTACCACTAGACGTGGAGGGGGACTGTTGTGTATACATTTCGTCAGCTCGCCACGTTTTGGCTGCCTACGGCGGGTGCGGAGCAAGAGGGGAACGCATCTACAGTCATACAATGAGAACACACCGAACAGCGCACGACCCAGCACGACACATGCTCACACACGACATGCCATGAGGTTTCGCTGGCGACGATTGCACGTCTATGGCAGGAATGTGGCTGGGCGGAGTGTGTTAGTTCCGATTTCCGCCACCAGCAACAATTCGCTGGTAGGGTAGTATGGTAGCAAAAACTAAAGAAAAAGAAACGTGAATACACTACGTATATGGGTTCTGACAAGTGAAGAGCACACTGACCTTCAAAGATGGTGTTCAAAATGATCACCCGAAAGACCGCTGCACACGTTCTAGCATTTCAGTGGAAATGTCAGACCAGGTAGCAGGCATCCGGTGTAGTTGGTATGTCCTTGTAGACAGTGCCTTTCAGCTTTCCCCTCAGATAAGTCTAAAGGAGTCAAATCCAGTGAACGGGCCGGCCAACCTCTTTGGATGAACGACCGAGCAAGGTCGAGGCCATTAATATAGCTAGGGAGGAGACCACTTGACAGCTTGTTAACAAAGCTTCGTCTGAGAGCAAAATTAATATAAAGAATGCTGTTAGCGATGTTTAAACAAGTGAACTGTGCCTTGCAGGGTAGTTAAATAATAAGGCAATTATTGTTAAATGAGCAGAAAGGTTTGTCGGGTATGTAAATTCCCAAAATTCACGAATTTAGTCTTCAGACAATCCCAATGCAATAAGAGAATTACCATTGCATTCGCAGAAAATTGGCGTATGGGTTGCCTTATCACGAGCACGCGTGATAGGGCCAAGCGTCTTTGACAGTTCGGTGAATTTTGATGTCTACGTCTCTGAGATAATTTACAAGATTATTGCTCAGTTAAATGAAGACGGAATTGAATGCTCTTTCTTTCAACAGGACAATGCTACAGCACATACGTCCCACCAGTCGCTTCGCCTTTTAAATATTTTTTTTTTGGGTTAGAATAATAACTAAAGGCCTCTGGCCAACAAGGTCTTCCGATTTAATCCCACTAGCTTATTTCCATCAGAGGTATACAAAACTAATCCAAAAGTGACTGAGGAACTTAAAGTGAATATCATTAATTATATGCAGTCCATTCCGCAAGAAACTTTAGTGAAAATCTTCGACAATATGTGTAGACGTGTTGTTGTCTGTCTTCGAACACAAGGACAACACTTCCAGCAGCAGTTATGAATGGCTGTGGTGAGTACAAAGTTTACTTTACGTTTGTTATGATGCAAGCGGCACCCCTGCTACCAACGTAACTGCTGTAGCTAGCTCTCGCAGACGCATTTAGGCGCTGCGGAGAACATTCCCGGACTCTTTGTAGAATCCTAGTTGAATAAAATCCTACAAAGGGAATTGTACCTCATGAGAATTTGAGTAATAATATCAACAATCTGAAACTTGTTGAAATAAGAATATAGTGATGGGTACCCTCAATATAAGTACAAATGAAATGATATTAACATCACAGGTCCTGGTCCTTTACAATGCTAAAATGGTCTGAAATGGTACTGATAATGTGCATGGAATGTTCTGTATATGATACGAATGAAACTAGAGTTTAGCTGACTGTAGAGAAAGAGGCGTTTTAATCCAGGATTGAAACTGATCGTAGAGAATAGTTCCTTTGAATTAGAGGTAAACAGTGAAGTGTAGATCAGAGACAGTTGTGGGTAAAAGTCATTTAAGTAGCCACATGAGTTAGATTCTATAAATTAAATTTGTATCAGAATTGTAATCTGAGTAATGATATGGGGTTGTTGATTGGGTAAACTCCAGATCTATTAATCATGAAACGAAATAGCTGGATTGATAAGATAATGACTGTGTTTATTGTGTGAGTTAATGTTAATTGTAGATCATCCATGATATTTCTTGTTTTAGTGAATAAATACAGTACCGACAGTAGTGGCTACGCTGGCTAAAGCGCAGCATTAGGTCATGGGCCAAGCTCTCTGCTGACTCGGTAGACGCGTGGGTTCGAGCCCCCCCGTCGGCCGTCCTTGAAATGGTTTTCGTGGTTTCCCCATTTTCAACACCAGGCAAATGCTGGGACGGTAGCTCCTGACGGGCCACGGCCGCTTCCTTCCACATCCTTGCCCAGTTTCATTCACCATCATTCATTTCATCACTCATTAACTCCTCTCATGAGGTTGGCGTCAGGAAGGGCATCCGGCCGTAAAAACCATCGCCACACCAACTTCCATCGCATCTCATCCCCGACCCCGTTGGAAAAAGGGAATAATAAGGGATTGACATGCATTGAATAAATACAGTAGTTGAAATAGGATTTAGTTTATCTTATTCACTAAATGTAGTCGTTGCTTCGAAACCTCGTATGTATGTCACCGCCTGTGCGAGAACGACTGAGCTAAGCTGACTGAACAGGTGATTATACATATTCATGATTACCGGAATGGGTACAGTATATGAGCATCTAGTCGGTTCATTTTATTTATTCGTAATTACAGAGAAGAGCTAAGACCAGGTATAATTGTATGAGAATCCATTAGCATTAATTAAAGTGGAAACTCCACTGTTTTATTTCTTAATGGATTGTTTAAGGTAGGCTGGATATTATCGTATTAGTGCAGGCAGTTTCTACAAAGGTCATTAACTGAGTGGCATTTGTTTTATCGATTCTTCTTATCGAGATAGATTAACTTTGAAGTGATCGAGTAGAATCACGTCACGTGCACTTGATTTATTGCTTCTGTTCCAGGAGCTAATCTGTCAATACACGTTGCCTGCTTTCTAACCTACTGTATATCAAGGGTGTATGAATATAGGCACCTCCCTTGCCAGCCTGCAGCCTATCCAATGATAAGGTTCGTTTCGATTAAAATTACAATCGATTGTATTCTACATGCATCTCCTCCGTAGCACCTTAGGTGTTTTCGCACTTTAAGATATATTTTCTCGGTTCCAGCGGTATATTCTTGCCACGGTGGGTGGCAGGTTCGCTCCTGACCATGGTAAGTAATTTTTGAAAGGCGACAAAAATCACGACACGCATGACATACGTTGTTGGCATGTTAAAGAACCCATTTGAAATCAGTAGGCCGTGTTCATAATGACAAAATTAAACTCGTGATTTTCCGCCAACACAAAGTTCCTCATTTCTCTACTAGAAAGCGCTATAGTGTCAAGGAGCTTAGATATCTAACCTCCTTAACTTTCACAGCGCTCCATGGAACAACAAAATTTGGCATGCAAACTGCCCTATGGGCGCAAATAACAAATCTTGCACCCGACACCCGAGGTCATACGATATTATTTTTATTATTATTATTATTATTATTATTATTATTATTATTATAACTGTATACATATAGCTAAGATACTTTTAGCCTACTTTCATGTTATGAAGTCACCTTTTGTCCTTCAACGATTTCAATTAAAGTTACGCTATAATATTACTGCTCCATCTGATCCAGACTCGTGACTTTCAACTATTAATAAGTGTTACCAATCCAACATGGCAGCCCTGCGAAATACTTCACCGGCATTCAGTAACTCCTAAACATTTATAGCAATCAACAAGGTATTATGTCAAGATAAAGAGGCCACTGATGTAAGTTCAACCTACGTGACCATCACATTGTTAACAGATACAAACATGTGCGTATGGTTAAGGCTGCTGCAATGCAATGACAGACGAAACGTCGGGAATCAATCTCCGGGACAAGACGCGGCTCCAACCTGAAAGCCTAGATATAAATCTAGACACCGGCCACGAAAGCCCATGATCTAAAAAAAATCTTGACCAGCACAAAACCACGCGAATGGCAAATGTTTAAATATGTTTTTCTTGCTACTTTGCAGCGTGATAGAAAACGAATGGCTAAGTACACATATGTGATTCTCAAAAATTTCATAAGCACAAAACCGACATGGCGGCCACGCGAAGTTCAAATATTTAGAATTACTTTCCTGTTGATCTGATTACCTGAGTGCAGTAAAACATGGCAGAGTGAATATTCATTTATAGATAAATACAAAGGCATAAAATGTTGTTAATTTTTGTTCAAATGAAATCAAAATGGCGGCAGTGCGAAATCTTAAAAACATATTTTTATTTCACGAATCCTATTCAAGCGATCAAAGTGAAACTTCGTATAATGAACGACCATAGTTATCTCTATTTAGTAGCTATGAATATTTTAGCTTATTCCTTAACTTATACAAGCCGTGCATTTGACTTTCCTTAATTAACTCCGGTGACTAGTTGAAGAAATACGTCATCTGTACGGAAGGAGTCAGAACTAACCGTTAATGGAAGTGATATAGATTTTCACGTTAATTTATGGAGAGGAACATTGTTCTATTGCACCGGTCTTTCGAAAAGTTGATAAACCAGTACCATTAACTATATGTATTTCTACACAAATCTTTAATGATGTATTGTAGAAAGCGCCTTATCGTCTCACTTTAGACACATATTTTCCTGTGCTGAAGGTGTGTTGATCTGCATTACGAAAGAAGGAGGGAAGGAAGGAAGCTTGTAGTTTAACGTGACCGTTAATCTCGCGATCATGAGCCGCAGGACCTCCATTCTTACGTGGAATCCGAACCACAAGACGTGATATTTCACTTCAAAAATCTCACATACATTGACCGGGAATTGAGCAACGAAGAAAGCTTTGATTTAAAACATAGCATGCTCTAGTACCACAGCAAGACCAATTTGCTCTCTTACAATAGACTATCATGTTTTTTGTCTGAAATTACTACAATGTTTGGATATACAGTTATGAGTTTGAACCTGTTACCTTATGTCTGTCATGTGCCAAATTATATTCACTCCATCACATGAAAATCTATTTAATTTCGGGTGAATTTTAAAATGTACAAGATCAGGAAAATATGTGTAGATACTCTATTTAGTTCTTCGAGGACTACTTTTTTATGTATTGTTTTTTCGATGGACCAACTAAGGAATAGAAGATGAAAGAAATCCTAGCCCGCAAATAGTCTAATATCTGAAGAGTAGATCATCTCCCCATTCTGTCTCATAAAATATCAATCACTACCCCGTGTCAAATGTATCAGAAAAGGAGAATAACTTGTCAATGGAGTTCAAGTCAAGAATGTGAAACAGGAAATCTTGTCCTAGTTAACCTTCTTGCGGTGCGCGACGGTAATCTACCGTTCTCCCGTTTTTTTTTGTAAGTTTCTTTTTCACTTTCAATGGCAATATGACTGGCTTTGAGGTTGATCGAACATGTAATTGACATACATAGGTGTAAATATACCCTCACGATGGTATCCTCATCTTGTCGTGATGTGGGGGCTTGAGAGCCCAAATGATCCTGCGAGCTATGCCAGCGGGAGCGTGAGTTCCTGGTAGGGTCTCCCATGCCTGACAGGTCAAAGGTGATGGGTCAGACAAAGAGGGATACCCTGGTCCTCCAGGTTGGGGGTTGATCATGGGGCTAACAACCCCATATCGAAAAAAATAGTCTGTTATGAAACTCCAATTCAATAATAGCCGGACTGATAAAAATGATAAACGATCTATGCAAGGAAAAGGAAAATGTAAACGGAAAAATGATATGTACATAGTAACCTGGAATGTGAGAACATTGAACAAACCTGGAGCGTTGAAGGGCCTTATGTAAGAGATGGAGAAATATAGTATAGGAGTGGCAGCGATCCAAGAGATCAAATGGAGAGGAGATGGTATATTGAGAAGTGATAACCATACAATAATGTATAGTGGAGGCGACAGTGGAAGAATAGGTGGCACAGGTTTCCTCGTGGATAATAGATATAAAACAGCAGTACTGAATTTTAAGCCTGTAAATGAAAGGATATGTACTTTGAGAATGAAGGCACGATTCTTTAATATCACCTTTATATGGTGAGTAAATGCCCCCACAGAAGAGGATGAGGATGAGGTGAAAGACAGCTTGAACAGGAACTCGAGGGTATAGCAAGGCAAGATGTAAAAATCGTGTTAGGTGATTTCAATGCGAAGGTGGGAAAAGAAGAAGCATTTAGAGAGACGGTAGGAAAGGAAAGTCTGCATGAGGTATCAAATAATAATGGACAGAGACTCATCGACTTTGCCATGGGAAATGAAATGATTGTGAAAAGTACATGGCTTCAGAGAAAGAATATAAGGAAAGTAACGTGGTGCTCACCAGATGGAACCACATTCAACCAAATTGACCATGTGGTAATTGATAGAAGACAAGCATCTGATATACTCGAAGTTGATAGTTGTCGAGGAGCGGATTGTGACTCTGACGATTTCATGGTAAGGGTAAAATATAGACAGCATATAGCAGTGTACAGATCTGGAAAGATGAGGAAAGATCCTAGAAGGTATAATGTCTTAAAACTAAAAGAAAAGGAAACTGCCGAACAATATGAAACACATTTACGGAAGAAGTTGGAGACTAAACAAAGTTGGGATTTAGAGGGAGTAGAAGGAAAATGGAGTATAATGAGGGACGCACTACACGAAGCTGCAGAAGAAGTACTGGGGACAGAAGAAAGGATTAAAAGACAAATCTGGTTCGATGAAGAATGTAAAATAGCTATAATGGAGAGGAATGCTGCAAGGTAGAAAATGATAAGTAGACCAACGAGAAACAATACAGAAGAACATAAAAAGAAAAGGAAAGAGGCAGATAGAATTTGTAGAATAAAGAAACGGGAATCAGAGAAGAAATGGACTGAAGAGCTAGAAGAAGAATACAATAATCAAGAAGTAAGAAAGTACTATAAACGAATACAGGAAGTGAAGAAGGGCTTTCAACCCCGAGCAGTTTCCTGCAGAGATAAAGAAGGAAATTTCATAGGAGGAGAAGAACAGATTTTAGATCGATGGGCTGAATATTTCAGCGAGCTGCTCAATGCTACTGCAGAGACGGTATTGCTAGAACAGGAGGGTCAAGAGAATAAACAACCATGGTGCAAGGATAACACTGATGCAATGCCAGTACCCGTGCCGACGCTGGAGGAGGTTAGTTTGGCAATTAAAAGCTTGAGGAATAACAAAGCTCCAGGGAGTGATAATATTTCAGCAGAGATGTTTAAGTGTGGTGGGGAACATTTGGCAAAGCTGGTACACCAGTTGATTGTGGAGATATGGGAGAAGGAGGTGATGCCAGAACAGTGGAACACGGCCATTATTTGCCCATTCCATAAGAAGAATGATAAAGCAAAGTGTGAAAATTATCGTGGCATAGCACTGCTTAGTGTGGTCTATAAAATCCTAGCGAAGGTAATGGCTATGAGACTTACACCTCTTGTTGAAGAGAGACTTGGAGAATACCAGTGTGGATTCCGACAGGGAAGATCGACGACGGACCATATCTTCACAATAAGGCAAATAATGGAAAAGTGTTACGAATATAATGTGGATGTGCACCAACTATATGTGGATTTCAAACAGGCTTATGATAGTGTAAAAAGGAAAACTCTGTATCAGACCTTGATGGACATGGGATTCCCACCCAAACTAATCAGATTGGTGCAAATGACTCTTACAGGCACAAAATGTCGAGTTAAAGTTGAAGGAAGACTCTCAAAAGTTTTTGAGGTAAACCAAGGCTTACGACAGGGAGACGTACTGTCCACGCAGCTGTTCAATATAGTACTGGAGAGAGTAACGAGGAAGATAGATATCAGCAATCCAGGAGGCACGCTGTTAAACCGTATGAGCCCAAATCTAGCGTATGCTGATGATGTAGGTATGCTGTCACAAAGACTGAAAGATCTTGAAGAAGGGTTGGGACGGTTAGAAAAAGAATCAGAAGAAGTAGGATTACGAGTGAACTACAACAAAACTCAATATTTATTATTACCTAGGAGAAATACTGTGGAGAAAGATAAATATATAAATTTATTTATAAACCTAAATGGGGTGAATTTTGAGAGGTGTAAAAGTTTCAAGTATTTGGGAGTACTAGTTACTGAAGATAATAGCACAAGAGAAGAAATAAAAGCAAGAATTCCAGCTGGTAATAGAGCTTATTGGGCACTGATAAAAATCCTCAAAGCGCGCATCCTCAGTAGAAGATCAAAGGTGACAGTGTACCGAACAGTTATAAGACCAGTGGTAATGTACGGCTCGGAAACATGGACTATGACTGTGGCAGAAGAGGAGATTTTGAGAAGATGGGAAAGGAAAATACTGAGGAAGATTTATGGAGCAGTGAATGAGGCAGGAAGACGGAGAATACGGGAAAACAAAGAATTGGAGGAATTATATGGGCATCCTGATATAGTTTCGGAAGTAAAGAGTAATAGGCTAAGATGGCTGGGACATGTGGAGAGAATGGCAGGTGATAGAGTGGTTAAAAATACCTATAGAGGAAATCCAGGTGGAAGAAGATGCAAAGGAAGACCTAGGAAACGATGGTTGGAAGACGTGGAGGATGACTTCCGCAAGATGGGAGTAAGAAGATGGAGGAAACGTACAGAAGATCGTCACGATTAGGCAACGATTGTTGGAGAGGCCATGGTCCTACATGGACTGAAACGCCGAGGAGTAGTAGTAGTAGGTGTAAATATAGAAACATTTATTCAATTATTATTTAATTATTTATTTATTTATTTATCGTATGGCTTTTAGTGCCGGGAGTGTCCGAGGACATTTTTGGCTCGCCTGAGTCTGTAGCTGCTTCCAGCGGACACCTTAAAGGGTGAGCTACAAGTTCCGTTCAATTTCAAGTAGTTCCAACTTTCACCACCAGATATCAATGATACCTAGTGGTGAACGTTGGAACTTTGATAGAGCGTTCTGACGAAATCTAACCTAACAATTTTGCTTTACACAAGTTTAGTCAGTGAAAGGATCTTTTACATGCCATAAATCTATGACATGGGACCGCCGGCTTTACTTCCCCCCCCAAAGGAAGGCATACTGAAGGATTTTTTACGCTCTTAAAAAATCCGACGACTTCAGCCAGGTTTGAACCCGCTATCTTGGGCACAGCAGTTCAGCATCCTACCGACTACGCCACCGAAGCCGACAATAAGAATCCATAATAGGAGCGACAACGGTGGTGGCAAAAATGAAAAAGATAGTGTTGTGTGCATGCGTGTTTGTGGATGTTTGGGGGGAGAATGAGATTCTTCGCTATGAACAATGAATGAAAAGTGTTAAAAATGAGGAAATACTATGATAAATACTCACATTTCGTTTTGGGCGGTGGGGAAGAAAAATTGCACTTCCGGTCGTACGCGACAGTAGTCTACCGCTCGACTGCGCCCTTAGCATTTTGTTGGACAACTGAGCGAAAACGTCGCCATCAAGAACCGCTACTCCTCTGTCATCTAGCGAAGGATATCGTACCTTGAGAATACATGTGCCTTTTGCGCACTTTGTAACGATCAGAGGAGCTCTACGCGCGTTCTTTTCAATAGGACGGTAATCTACCGGATGAAGGTTATATAGAGTCTCTGTAATCGCCCTGACGAATATTTGAGTACTGAAGGAAAGAATGTCTTCAGTCTAAATGAAATAATATATTGATATTTCGTTTCATACATACGCCCTTGTGTATGCAAGTAAAAATAAACATTCTGGCTGCGTGACTCAGTGGTAACATTCTCGCCTGCTGTACCTAAGGTTGCAGGATCGAATCCTAGTGCAGTCAGACGATATTTGACGGTGCGCTATCGCGAGGGAACCGTATCAGTAGATTTACTGGCACGTTGAAGATTCCCTTTGGGGCAAAATTCCGGCAACCCAGCGTCTCTAAAAGCCAGAGTAGTTAATAGGGACGTAAAACCAATAAAATAATGAACATTATTATAAAAAGAAAAAAACATACTACGTTCGTGGTTCAGGGGTAGGCATGATAACATGTTGCCCGGACAGCAAATCTTAATAATACACCCTCTGTCTGAAGAGTTCGGTGAATGGGTCTATATCACGAACGGATTGTTGGCTTACCGGAAACAGCCGTTACTATCCTTCGGAGTAATCCCCGTGGATGGTTATGCACTTCCTAGAACGGCTGTACAGGTCCTGTCATAGTCTTCCTTCAGTGGGTTCGTCACATTACGTTGGATGTCCGAAATGTCCAAAAACCTCTGGCCCTTCAGGGCTTTTCGGCGCCCCTGACCCCGATACTCCATGCTATGACGCTTGCCTCCGAGGTCGTACCTCAGGCACCAGGTCTCGTCAACCGTGACGATGGTTTTCAGGACCATTCCATTCCACGGACCATTCACCCTTCTCACTGTTACCCGTCGAACAGGTGTGTACGTTAGGTTGCATAAATTCACCCTTCTCACTGCCGCCCGTCTATCAAGTGTGCTAGGCAGGTTGCATAAATTCACGCTTCTCTCTTGGTTTCAATTTAGAGTTTTGACGACCTAAACTGAAGGCTATTCCTAAAGAAGACTTTGCCAGGAGTTTCCAGGACTTGGTCAGTCGTTCTCAGTAGTGCATAACCTTCCACGGGGATTACTTCGAAGGATAGTAACGGCTGTTTCAGGTAATCCAAAAATCCATTCGTAATATAGCCCATTCACTGAACTTTTCAGACAGAGGGTGCAGAATACAATGCTTATAATTTTTCATGAGTTTTTTTTGGGGCATAACCTGAATGGAAGTTTCCTTCTGTAACAATTTTGGAAAATATAGAATGTAGATTGTAGAAATTAAACAAAATGTAGATAAAATAATAATTATCGAAATAACGTGTAATGGAAATATTAATAACAATATTCCAAGTCAAAAACGTTTCACATCATTTGTACTCATAAGGCTAATGACTTGACAATGACTAAGAGGCAGCTGAGATGAGATTCCTGAGAAGTATGGTCCAGAAAACGAGGAGAGACGGAGAGAAATGAAGATATACGGAAAGAACTGGGAGTACAGAAACTAAATGACAAACTGGAGCAAAACAGATTGAGATGGTTTGGACATATCAAACGGATGAATGAAGAAAGTTTACCAAGACGAGCACTGGAACGACGGATGATAGGGAAGAGAGGACGAGGAAGACCAAAAATGCGTTGGATGGACTCGGAGAAGTTCAGCATTAGAAAACGGAACCTGGATTGGAACACCGTGTCGGAAGAGGAATGGTGGAACGACAGAACAAATTGGAGAGGAACCATATTTGCCCCCACCCAGTGTCAGCTGGAAAAGGGGACATGAAGATGATGATGATGAAGGCTTAGTAACTGGATGAGTTTGTTTTAGCAAAACGATATTGGCCTAGCAGTGTCAAAGTTAATAAACCCTCTTGAAGTGATATATCTGAGAAACTGAGTCACTTACTACACAGTGAATATTTCATCAACTAAATATAAATTTACTCCATGTTTTCACGATGATGGACCTGAAGTTTATTGTAAAAGAATGTAATGAATGTAATGCAATCAAATTTCACTATTTATTAGAGAGATGCTATATCAGGGATTCAGACATGAATTAATAAATTAAATGGCATTAAAACATGACATATTATGGAGTTAATTCGGCATGAGTTATTCTTTTGATAGTGTTGAGTTCTATTTGTTTGCTTCCTGAAGTAAATAATATTTCATGAAGTCATTAAACGAAGTGTGTTCTGAAGATGAGATCGCTACGCTTGGGGCTGAGGCAATTAAGAAAGGTAATCCTACTAACAACATGGAGAGGAAATGAAATGGCAGATCTACCTGACTTAAAGGTACACGATCCGCACTGTTGATGTGTTTGAATAATGAAATGCAATCACATTAATTGCGAAGGATGTGGAATGGATATTAGTGCTTCAAAAGAGTAAGTAAATTGACCTGGGCATTTGTTACATAGGCTAGTTGCGAGTGGTGATACTTAAACATGGGGAAGTACTGCTAGTCAGAAGTGAAGTATCTACTGTGATATTTTACCGGGAATATACAGTAGTACGTAAATTAATATTATTCTCATATATTTTGAGACATCCTTTATATATAGGAAATTTGGTTGAAATCCATATACAGTAAACTCCCGATTATCCGCGAAATTGACAGGCGTGGATACCGCGGATAATCGAATTGCGCATATAAGCCGCAAAATTGCTGGCAATGGTTAAACAAAGGTCGAAGGCACTAAAAAACAACAGACAAGTGCTTTAAATAAGTTTATTATACAATAAAAGGACGTACATGATAACAAAACTCAATCGATGTTATGTGTGTTATTAAAAAAGTCTTGTTTACTGTTTAACAAAAACAAAACGGTCATTTACTTTTGCTTTTACGTAGTGAAACATTTTTTCTTTATTTGTGATTTGAGTTTTCTCAACACCATCTTGTCACAAAGTGATGCGTCGTCTTGCTCTTCATGGTATTGATGAATCCTGTCAATGTGTCCTAATGCTGCATCATGAGTAACGGTCCTCTGCATCTGCGTATCCTCATTGTCTTCCGATTCAACGGATTCAATCCCTCGTACTTGATGTATGATGTTTTCATCTGTGAGGTGCTCAAAGCCCGGTTCATTGGCATCACATTCGATACACTCAACGATATTTTCCTCATTTACATCAACACCTCCGGCAAAAGATTTACCTAAATTAGCTAGGATGCTGAGTGGAATGTCGTCTTGGAACGTCCTACAGGCACCGCGGATAATCCGCAAAGCGGATAAACCGCCTGCGGATAATCGAGAGTTTACTGTAGTATGGAAGTTATATGCAATTAAACGTTGATCCTATACTCTAGCATATAATTATGTTGGTAGCAATAACTCTGACGATTTACTCTAAATATGTCTAAAGTACCTTGGACGTACAGTTTGCTAAATTTGAAGTGTGTTCCGTACACATATTCCAAGATATTGAATCGAGTGGTCAAACGAGATTAATACACACAGCAGGCAGCCCTGCTGACTCATATATTAAGCACATTATTTTACATCCTAAAACACTGTACGTTCAACACTTTGATGAAATCCATTTGTTAGTATGGATATTTCGTGCAGTTATACATTCATTGAACCGATCAGCACGCAAAGAATTATGTTGGAAAAAATGCAATGTGTTGGTTATTCAGACATAAATATGGAATATTGTGTTATATAAGTTTACAAAACTTTGATATAGGATGTTCGCCATCATACTACTTAATCTACTGAGACTTTGGTTCAAAATTAGTGAGAGCATATATCAACAGTTGGCAGACTTGGTGACTCTGAATGTATAGTTCCATCTCCCGAAAAACACAATGCACATACAGAATTTGGTTGAGATCCAATAGATACTGTAGTATGCATGTTATATGAAGTTAAACATTGAATATATAAGATGCTTTCAAAATGTAACGAGCCGGAGGCATAATTACAGAAACCAGTACCTGTATGATAGAAGTATTGGCCCTGGCTGTTGAGGCATTTGTCCCACTGTGACACGAGGAGGTGAATGGCTGTCTCATAAAATTCCCTGAGCTGCGATATGAACCAGTTCCGCACATACAGCTGGACGTCGGCGTCCGAGGTGAATCGTAGGCCCCGCAGAGCCCCTTTTCAGGGGAGCAAACATGGCGTAATCACAGGGAGAGAGGTCTGGACTGTATGGAGGGTGGCCGAGAAACTCCAATTTGAATTTCTGCAGGAATGCCGCGACTGTGTTGGCCGTATGAGGTCGTGCATTGTCGTGGAGCGACCACGGCGGCTATGGCGTTCACTGTCACTCGGCGGTCCTGGGTAATGAGTGCATCAACCAGCTGGACGTTGTCATCGGTAATGCAGGGGGGGGGGGGGGGGGTGCCCCAGACCGGGCATCATCGGTTAACGACACCCGTTCTTCCCTCAAGCGCTTGTGCCACGCCTTGACCCTTGCAAGGGACATGCAGTGTTCGCCGTACACTTGTGACATTCGGCGATCAATGTCCGTTCCCCCTACTCCTTCCGCTGTCAGAAACCGAACAACACCTCTTTGCTCTTCGGTTGACGCCTCCATGTCAGTGTTTGCAATGCGACTGGCAGCGTTGGACGTTTGATGCATGCTGCTGCTCGCTTTGTATCGTCACGCGACGTGCACGCGTGCCCTCTAGCGACGGGCTGTGACCTTCCGCGCTCTGGTTGGAACCACAGCTCGTTACACACGCCACGATTAGCCGATGTCGTCACCGGTTTGCGCATTCCAGCCTCCGGCTCATTACTTTTTGAACGCAGCTTATATCAGTATACGTAAAATCAATTGACAACACTGCCATTTATGGGATACTCAATTATTAAATCTATATCTACAGAATCTATAGAAATCTTGTCTTTTGTGACAATTTTCGAAGAAATCCATTTATTAGTATGGAAGTTACACGTGGTTAAGTATTAAATATATCAGCACGCGTAGAATCATGTTGGTATTACTGTCGTATATTGGTTACGAAAAATTAATCTATATTTGCAGGTACTATATGTGTGCAAATATTAGAATTGTTGGCCTGCATACTTGTACAAAATCAGACAATAATATTTCATAATTTATTGTTAGCAGGTGGCTTAGAAAGGTTAAATTTTTGTTTAGTGTAAAATGAACATCCATTGACCAAGCGGAAATAACAGAAATTTGTTTTTAAAATGTGCTCATTTAATCGTGGCGTAGTTGGTAGCATGCTGAACTTCTGTACCCAAGATCGCGGGTTCAAACCCGGCAGAAGTCGTCGGATTTTTTAAGAGCGTTAAAACCCTTCAGTTTGCCTTCCTTCGGAGGAGAAGTAAAGCCGACGGTCCCATGTCATACATTTATGGCATATAAAAGATCCTTCCACTAACTAAACTAGTGTGAAACTAAATGTCTAGGTTAGATTTCGTTGAAACGCTCTATCAACGGTCCAACGCTCACAACTCGGTGTCAGTGATATCTGGTAGCGAATGTTGGGACTACCTGAAATTGAATGGAACTTGTAGCTCACCCCATGGGTGTCCGCTTCAAGCAGCTACAGCCTCTGGCTTGCCGAACATGTCCTCGGACACTCCCGGCACTAAATGAAAAATGAAATCCACAGCCTGCTTCCAGTCTCCGACCGGGTCAGGAATGGAATGAATGAAGCCCCCATCTAGCGGCGAGGATATGAAATGTGCCGGCTGCCGAGGCCTGACGCACTCCTCTGAGGCAATGATTAAATGAATGGCAGATGAAAGGAAATGATAGTGGAGAATGTTGGTGGAATTAAATTTCGACAGAGAAAACCGGAGTACCCGGAGAAAAACCTGTCTGCCTCCGTTTTGTCCAGCACATATCTCACATGAAGTGACCGGGATTTGAACCAAGGATCCATTGGTGAGAGGCCGGCGTGCTGCCGCCTAAGCCACGGAGCCCCGGCATGTAAAATAAGCCATTGTCATAACCCAGTGTCCTTAATAAACTCAAGCCATGTAGAGATGAAACGATTAGCAGGAAAAAATGGGATGTTGCATCAAACCCGTTTAAAGACTGGAGGGTCAAACACCACACCCACATAGCAGGGGGTCGTTCATTTGCTTGCATATTATTTCAACAACGGAATCTTTTTGTAAGATGTGAGTGTATTTAACCCGAGCTGTTAATTTTACTGTTTTGTTGGTATGACGTCACATCCTGTAAGTACGCCTAAATGGATCTGAAAACAGTTTGACAGGCTCCTCGTACTCTAGTGACAGGAATTAATGATCGGCGAGATAGCATCTATTAGAAGAGCGAGGAGGATCCAAACACAGGCAGGAGTCGATTATCTCAGAACTCGATCTACTGCATGGAAATTAATGTTTAATACACGTGGTGGCGGAGCGCACTTCCACAAAGCACCTCCACAGTACTTTATATGGTAAATACTGACACATACACCCTTCTGTGCTTTGTTTTCATGTCAAAAGTGCCACAATTTCGAAAATAAAAAAGCATACAGAGTGAACAACAAAGAGTTAAACTAATAGACAAAGCACCGCTAATGTATGCCACGTAATATACTCAAACAGCGGTTATCAACAACTAGCCCGTGGACTGAAGGTATTTTCCCGGTCCGCGAGGTGGCTTCGGTGACGTAGTTGGTAGCATGCTGAGCTTCTATGCCCAAGATCGTGGGTTCAAACCTAGCCCAAGTAGTTGGATTCTTTATGAGCGTTAAAATACCTCAGTATGCCTTCCTTCAGAAGGGAAGTACATCCAGCGGGCCCATGTCATAGATTTATGGCACGTAAAAGAACCTTCCACTAACTACAATTGTGTGAAGCTAAATTTTTTTAGATTGTATTTGATTAACGTTCTATTAAGTTCCAACGTTCGTCACAAGTTGCGGTGACATCTAGTAACCAATGTCACAGCTAGGTGTCGCTGACGGTAGCATAGGGTAGCAAAAGTAGGAACTACTTGACATTGATCATCTGCAGACCTTACCTGAATTCCAGATAACACTTACTATTACAGTATAGCCATCACATTTAACACCGGTTATCAGACAGATTCTACACACACCCAAAGAACACGGGGCTACATGACCGCGTTGTCGCAGCCCCTAAACTGAGGAACCAACCACAGTAGGTACCTTATATGGTAAATAATGACACCTACACCCCTCTGTGCTTTGATTTCGTGTCACAAGTACCACAATTTCAAAAATTAAAACGCATACAAAGAGGAAAATATAAGTTAAAGAGTTAAAATAATAGGCAAAACGTCGCTAATGTATGCCACGTAATATACTCAAACAGCGGTTTTCAACAACTGGTCCGTGGACTGGCGGTCTTTTCCGCTCCTCGACAGCAAATCGTCGGATTTTTTAAGAGCGTTAAAAATCCCTCAGTATGCCTTCCTTTGGAGGGGAAGTAAAGCCGGCGATCCCATGTCATAGATTTATGGCATGTTAAACAACCCTCCACTAATTACACCTGTGTGAAGCTAAATTGTATAGGTTTGGAATGTAAACAACGCTCATAGGTTTCAACGTTCGTTGCCAAGAGCCGACTGCGGTGGCGTCTAGTAGCTAAGTTCTGAACTAGGCCTATTAGTCGTTGACGGTGGCGTTTGGTGGCAAAAGTAGGAACTATTTGAAAACTTCAAAGTTGCAGTTCTTACTTGAATTAAAAAACAGATACACACACTAATACAGCGATCACAATTAACACCGGTTATCAGACAGATTCTACACACACCCAAAGTTCACGGGGCTACATGACCACGTAGTCGCAGCCCCTAAACTGAGGAACCAACCAACCAACCATGACTAATCTGCCACTTCAGAAATTAATGCGCACAGCAGAAGACCGCGGTGTATGGCGGGCTATTATTAACAGAATCGCGTGAAGGGTCACGACGTTCGAAATCGAACTAGGACCAAGAAGTAGAAGAAGAAGATGAAGACAGCCAATTCCTAGATTTACTTTTTTATTACTATTTTATTTCGTAAATGAACAAGTCACCCCGGAGGTCGGGGTTCGATATCCAACTCTGCCAAGAAATTTCATTCTGGTCTGAGGGCTGGAATGGAGTACAGTCAGCCTGGTGATACAAAACTGACAAGAGGTGGGTTCGATTCCAATCTCAACCATTTTAACCCACTTATATTTGAGGAAAATGCCGGGATGGTTCCTAATTTGTCACAGCCACCTCCTTCCCAATCTACCATTAAATTCAAATACACACACTAATACAACCATCACAATGACACAGGTTATCAGACAAAACAAACAAGTTGTTTTTGCGAAGAACCCATGGAGCCTAATTCTCTAAGAATGCAACGGTCATCAGCTTCTGTTGTTGTTGATTCATAAGGAATTTTGCGTCATCGTTTTATATAGCCCCATGTACTTGAGTGTGTGTGGAATTTGTCTGATAACCTGTGACACTATGGTGTCTGTACTTGTGTGCGTATTTGTAATTGAGGTAGGATTTTGACAGGAAGCGGCCGTGGCCTAATGATAGGACCACTGCTTTCTAAAATATTTGAACCACTCATCAATGTTGAATTCTGCAATTCAGTGAGATACATTAAGTACATATGTAAATACGTCAACAAGGGTAGCGATATGGCAGTATTTCAACTTGAAAAACGAACTATGACTATCGATGAGCCTTCACAAATTCAGTTGGGAAGATATATCAGCAGCAACTAAGCAGTTCGGCGTATCCTTAATTTCCCAATTCATGAACGCTTTCCACCTGTTGTTCATCTCGATGTTCACCTAGAAAAAGGACAACGAGTTTATTTCACAGCTGATAACGCCCAAGAAAGAGCTGTACTATCTCCTAACATGACACTAACAGCCTTCTTTTTTTGTCCCCCCCCCCCCAGGGTCTCACGACAAGTGGGACGTGGGTTGGCGACCACGGGGCTCCCGCTGAGTGCGGCATTACTTCCACTTACTTGTGCCGGGCTTGTTTCTGTCATCTTTCCTATCGACCTCCCTTGGTCGACTCTTGTTCTTTTCCGACCCCGACGGTATTAGGGTATCCGAGGCCTAGGGAGTCTCTCACTTTCCCGCCTTAATTGTCCCTTGTCTCATCTATCCTGATACCCTCATTCTTCGAGGGGTCAGCCTTCTTTTTCTTTTCATGATATCTCCTGCCTTCTGCTCAAGGCCCTTAAGGAGGCAGGGTGTGTGTAGCCCCACCACTTCTGGTGCACCCTCGATAATGCTACACCCTCAAGGGCTCACGGCTGGTGAGTTCGGGAGGTGGTGACCCCGGGAGATTCCTGAGCTGGGTCCAGTTTTTCCCCATTTATCCATTGCCTCGGGGGCGGACCCTCTTCTCTTTCACTTTCCTATCTGCCTTTCATGGCTCTCCTTCCTTCCAAGTCCCTCAATCCTCATTAATCGAGGGTTGAGGGCATTTATTTTCCTCCTCTCCTTTATTTGCATTATTCTCCTATTGTTTCCCATTTCTACTTCTAGTATATAAGTTAGTAGTTAGTTTTAGTTATAGTTTACATTTCATTATCATCTTCCGGATCACCCAAACCATTAGGGGCCGATAACCTAGATGTTAGGCCCCTTAAAACAACAATTATCATCATCTTCTTTCTTTTGTGTCAACAAGATCCATTTGCTAAAATTCTGATGTACGGAGAAGTTCCAAGATATTATACATGGAATAAATCTACCAAAGTGTTCTGCAAGTGGAAACGAGGTTGTGTAGTTCCAGGACATGATGTGCGTGCAAGTGATGCCTTAGGCCGGGTATATAGCCGAGACTTTGCTAACACCGCAGTACTTGAAATGTAAAAGGTGCGTTCAAAAAGTAACGAGCCGGAGGCTGGAATGCGCAAACCGGTGAGTACATCGGCTAATCGTGGCGTGTGTAACGAGGTGTGGTTCCGACCAGAGCGTGGAAGGTCACAGCCCGTCGCTAGAGGGCACGCGTGCACGTCACGTGAAGACACAAAGCCAGCAGCAGCAGGCATCAATCGTACAACGCTTCCAGTCACATAGAAAACAGTGACATGGAGGCGTCAAACGAAGAGCAAAGAAGTGTTGTTCGGTTTCTGACAGCGAAAGGAGTAGGGGGAACGGCCATTCATCGCCGAATGTCACAAGTGTAGGGCGAACACTGCATGTCCCTTGCAAGGGTCAAGGCGTGGCACAAGCGCTTCAGGGAAGGACGGGTGTCGTTAGCCGATGATGCCCGGTCTGGGGCACCCCCCTGCATTACCGATGACAACGTCCAGCTGGTTGATGCACTCATTACTCAGGACCGCCGAGTGACAGTGAACGCCATAGCCGCCGTGGTCGGATTGTGTGTCGGAAGTGTGCACACCATCACGACTTCACTTGCGCAAAGTGTGTGCCCAATGGGTGGCCCTCAGTCTTCAACCACACCAGGAAACATGTCGAATGGCCTACTGTCTTGGTCTTGGTTGGACGATTGATGCATGCTGCTGCACGTGACGTACACGCGTGCCCCCTAGCGACGGGCTGTGACCTTCTACGCTCTGGTTGGAACCACACCTCGTTACACACGCCACGATTAGCCGATGTCGTCACCAGTTTGCGCACTACAGCCTCCGGCTCGTTACTTTTTGAACGCACCTAATACTTTCTCTGTAGAGATATCCCAGCACAAGAGACGAATCATCTCACCTGTTGTGTTGAGTTAACTGTTTAATTTTCCTTGCATATGAATTTCGAAACGACAAGTTGTACCACCTGGTGGTTTAATTTATTCATCGTATGGCTTTTAGTGCCAGGAGTGTCCGACGACATGTTCGGCTCGCTAGAGGCTATAGCTGATTCAAGCGGACACCCATAGGTTGAGCTACAAATCCCGTTCAATTTCAAGTAGTTCCAACTTTCACTAACAGATATCACTCATACCTAGTGGTGAAGTTGACACTTTGATAGAGCGTTCCAACGAAATCTAACCTAGAAATTTAGCTTCACACAAGTTTAGTCGGTGGATGGATCTTTACATGCCATAAATCTATGACAAGGGACTTATTTTTACTTCCCCTCCCAAGGAAGGCATACTGAAAGATTTTAACGTTCTTTAAAAATTCTGACGACCTCGGCCGGGTTTGAACCCACGATCTTGGGAACAGCAGTTCAGCATGCCACCAACTGGTAGTTTTTATCTGGTGGTAAAATCGTGAAAACTGCGTTGTGTTTTTTTTTGTAAAATATATACAACGTCTCATGTATTTCGGAGATGCATTTTTGCGGTAGTGATACTAATGAAGCGTAATATTAGACTTACATATTGTACATTTAGACAAGGTACCGCGGATTTAGCGCTAGTACCTCTAGTATCAACCATAAATCCCTAAAATTTACTGAATTTCATCGAAAGTGTTATTTTGGCAGCTTCAGTGGCGTCGAAGTGGTCGGATTTTTAAGAGCGTAATAATCCCTCAGCATGCCTGCCTTCGGAGGGGAAGTAAATCCGGCGGTCCCATGTCATAGATTTATGGCATGAAAAAGAACCATCCACTAACTAAACTTGTGTGAAGCCAAAATTTGTTGGTTAGAATTGATAACGCTCTATTATTTGTGCAACGTTCGCTGCCAGATACCGACTACGATGCCATCTAGTAGGCAAGTCCGCAAGCTCGGTGTCGTGGACGGTAGCATTTGGTAGCAACAGTAGGAACTACTTGAAATTACTGTCTGCAGTCCTTACTTGAATTAAGGAAAACAGATAACACACACTAAAACAGCCATCATAATTAACACCGGTTATCAGATAGATTCTACACACACACAAAGTATACGGGGCTACATGACCGCGTTGTCGCAGCCCCTGAACTAAGGAACCAACCAACCAAAGTCTTATTTTAAGTGTTGAATGATTTAGACAACCCATGTCAGATGAAATTTTAAGAGCGGAAATTATGTCACGCATTGGGGAAGATCTGCCCTAATCTTTCCCATAACGGGAGAACGCGAATCAGGCCTAAGCCTGACCAAAATAGCTACTGTGAAACAGAAAATAGCTTGAAAAATTGGAAGGGTCATTTTACAGAACCCGAGAAAGTGAAACCAATGATGAGGCTTGCCTTAATTTAAGAAGAACAAGATTGAAGTATAAAATACAATGTTAAAAGAATTATAAAATAATTTAGCTTCTTAATACAACTTGAACTTATCTTTCAATCTCAGCTCTCAAAATGTTGGTTAAGAAGTCCTTTTCATTTCTTCCGCAGGAGGCGTTCATGGCTTCGAGATACATGAGCGTTCATCTCTTCTTGTCTTGAAGGAGATGACACCTGTAGTGTCTAGGCGATGACTCAGTAAAAAAATGGACTTGTTGGCAGCCACGAAACTGCTGTGACCGTGAACACCCTCTGAGGTGTGACTGGTAGAGTACTGCGGGTAGCAAACATTTCAGCCGTCTAGAGCGATGCGTTCAACATGACACCTCGTAACATAGCAGCGAAGTGACGTAGCGCCATGAGGTGTGGCAGCGTGCGAAGTGATCCGAATCAAATGCAGCGTGATTCAGATAGATGATCTGATCCGAATGAGTGATGAGAATGCTATGATCAGAATGCCAATCTGATCTGAATGAGTGCAGGACACCACCAAGCAGCGTCTTTTATACGGGAGCGGTAGAATACTCTCGAACCAGTAGCCCACTGACCACAGAGTCTTGCCATTGGCTGAATGAATGTCGAGCTGACGTCATTCCAACACTGGCATGCACACTAGTAGACGCTCCGAGTGCCAAGGGTGTGGATGTCTGAGAATATGTGCGCTGGAACACTTGAGGTAAGATCTTAGAAAACGAAGATACATATATATAAATTAATAAATTAGAAATACAATATTCATATTCATTTGCTTTGAAGTTTTCGGGAAGAAAAAAGGCGTGCAGTCAAACAGGGCTGTCGCGAAGAACAAATACAAACATTATACTGTCATGAAAGTGACCACGCATATATATAGTAATTTAAGTTCTATGTTAATTTTTGAAACCCTTTCCCTTAATGTATCATGTTGACTATCAATCCCCCCCCCCCAGGGGCTCACATCTTGTGGGCGTGGGTTGGCGACCACGGGGCCCCAACTGAGTCCGGCATTGCTTCCACTTACTTGTGCCGGGCTCCTCTCTGTCTTCTTTCCTGTCGACCTCACTTGGTCAACTCTTGTTCTCTTCTGTCCCCGACGGTATTAGGGTATCCGAGGCCTAGGGAGTCTTTTCCTTTCCCGCCTTAATTGGCCCTTGTCTCATCTTTTCTGATTCCCTCCTTCTGCGAGGGGTCAGCCTTCTTTTTGTTTTCATGTTATCTCCTGCCTTCTGCTTAAGGCCCTTAAGGAGGCCGGGTGTATGTAGTCCCACCATTTTTGGTGCACCCTAGATAATGCTACACTCTCAGGGGCTCACGGCTGGTGAGTTCGGGAGTTGACGACCCCGAGGGATCTTTGAGCTGGGTCCGTTTTCCCCTTTTGTCCCTTACCTTAGGGGCGGACCCTCTCCTCTTTCACTTTCCTATCTGCCTTTCGTGGCTCTCCTTCCTTCCAAGTCCCTCAATCCGCATTCTTCGAGGGTTGAGGGCATTTCTTTTCCTCCTGTCCTTTATTTGCCTTATTCTCCTTTCGTTTTCCATTCCTTCTTCTAGTATGTAGGATAGTAGTTAGTTTTTAGTTTTAAGTTTGCATTTCATTTTCATTTTCACGATCACCCAAACCATCAGGGGCCGATAACCTAGATTTTAGGCCCCTTAAAACAACAATTATCATCATCATCATCATGACTATCAATCCCTTAATATTGCGGTTTTAAGCGAGTCTCCCCTACAGTTCATCCCAACAACGCCGAATGCTATTACCTTCGATTCGAGGGCCAAAATCATTCACATATCTAACAAGTAGTTCCGTGACAAACTAAAGATCCTATTTTTCTTAAAATTATAGAGACACTATATCAACAGTTGGCAGACCTGGTGAATCTAAATATATTCTTAGTTCCATCTCTTAAGGTACACCATGCACATGACACATTTGGTTGAGATCCAATAGATAATATGCACGTTACATATATTTAATTATTGAAAATATCAGCATGCGTAAAATCAGGTTGGCGACACTGCCATAAATGGGATGCTAAAACTAAAATTGAAATATTATCATCTATATATGTGACAATTTTGAGAGAACTGCAGTTTATAGTATGGAAGTTACATGTAATTGAACATTAAATCTATCAGCACGCGTATAATCATGTTGGCAGCACTGTCATATATCGCTTACTGACAATTAACCTACATTTTCAGGTACTACGTGTATTCAAAGTTTAGAACTGTAGTCCTGCATACTTTCTGGTATATTGAGATTAGAATAAAAATATGTATAGTGCATTTGTCAACAGTTGGCACCCCTGTTGACATTAAAAAACGCGCATTCATATTTGTTCCGGTGCGCAAATCACATACCAAATTTGGTTGAAATCCAATATATAGTACAGAAGTTACATACATTTGAAGATTTGACCTATCAGCAGGCATAGAATCATGTTGGCAGCACTCTCATGTATGGGCTCCTGCAAATTAGTCTGATGTAATATTATCTATATGTGTGTCAATTTAGGAACAATTCCCATGAATATTTTCCGAGATATCCCACATATACTTCAACTTTCAATAGCGATTTTTCACAGTTGGCAGCACTGACGTCATCTTCAAATATGGCCATGAGATATTCATGCATAGGGTTTTACGCATACCTAATTTGGTTTCGAATGCTGCAGCGGTTTAAGAGTGATAGGGACACACACACACACACACAGGCATACAGAAGGACAGACAGAATGATAGACAGACAGACAGATACACATTTGTCCGGATCAATCTCAAAAGTATACTTTTCCCAAGTTTTTACAAAATGTGAAAAGTAGGCTAAAAACTGTGAATGGAGTAGAATGCCAAACATTCAGAGAACATGCCAACAGCGTGGCTTACTTGTAAATGATCAACATTGGGACATAACATTGTCGTAAGCATCTCTTACATCCATTCCATCTCAACTAAGGAGTCTCTTTGCAACTATAATAAGAACTTGCTCCCCATTAAGCCCTCCTACTCTTTGGGACAAAAATAAAGAATGCCTAAGTGAGGATGTACTTATAAAACAACGAAGAGATAATCCAGCTTTGGATTTGAATTTTTCTCCACATGTATTTAATGAAGGAGAAGGAAAGCTGTACATAGTCTTAGGATGACATTGGAAGGTAGAATAAGGATATATAAGAAAACGTTCATGGCATTTGTAGACTTAGAAAAGCGTTTGACAACGTTGATTGGACTAAATTGTGTGATATTTTGAAAACGATAGGAATAAAGTACAGGGCTAGGAGGGTGATCTACAATCCATACAGAAACAGCAGTCATTCGATCTGAAGGACATGAGAGAGAAGTTGGTATTCAGAAAGGTGTAAGGCAAGGCTGCAACTTATCACCCATACTTTTCAATCTTTACATTGAACAAGCAATGAAGGAAATTGGAGAAAATTTTAAAGTGGGAGTGAATATTCAAGGAGATATAATTTCAACTCTGAGATTTGCTGATGACATCTTGGCCGACACGCCAGAGGATTTGAATGAGTTTTTGATTGGTATGGACACCGTGTGGAAATTTTCATGATGAAAATTAATAAATGTTAAACAAAAATAGTGGAATGCAGCCGAAATAAATCTCAAAATTGGCAGGTTAAAATATAGTGAAAATGAAGTAGGAGACGTCTGTTACTTAGGAAGCAAAATAACCAGTGATGGAAGAAGCAAAGAGGATATAAAATGTAGTTTGGCTCAGGAAAGGATAGCATTTCTACAAAAAGGAATCTGTTGACATCGAATATAGGATTTAGTATTAGGAAGTAATTTTTGAAAGTCTTTGTTCAAAGCGTGGCTCTCTTTGGAAATGAAAGTTGGACTATTGGTGCAGCAGAAAAGAGGAGAATTGAAGCATTTGAAATGTGGTGTTACAGGAGAATGATGAAGATCAGATGGGCAGATAGGGTTTCAAACGAAGAGGTATTAAGACGAGTGGGAGAGGAGGGATGTTTCTGGCGACTGCTAATGAAGAGAAGAGATAGGTTGGTAGGACACATACTAAGACACCCAAGAACAGCAAGATTAGTTATGGAAGGATGGGTGGAGGATAAGAACTCTAGGGGTAGACCAAGGTTAGAATATGTTAAATAGATTACCTCGGATGTACGGTGTGGTAGCTATGTAGAGATGAAACGATTAGCTCAGGACAGGGAGGCATGGAGATCTGCACAAGTCAAAAAACTGAAGACTTAAACAACAACACATAATGACTGAGGATAAATGCAATGGCAAGACTCTCCTTCGGTTTGGTTTGTCAGCCCCAACACGCACTAATACTGACTTACTTGGTAGGGACATATTGAGAGAAAGAAGCCAGAACACTGATGAGTTAGAAAGGCTCGTTCAAGCTAAAGAGTCCCACTTAGTTGACGACCAAAGATTGGCATATAGTGCCATGAGAGACTTAATAACGGGAATTGTGGAATTGTTCTTCTTGATACCAGGAGGAACAGGAAATACGGGGACTTTCATATAAAGTAAGAACGGCGAGCGGATGGATTTGTTATCCGTTGCTGCAGTGGCCTTGGCCGAGCATGTGGTGCGCCACGGCCCCCTGCTGTAGTATTGAAAGCGCGCGCATAGTATATAATTGACTTGCAATGAGCGTGCAGGTGTTCAGTCGCCAGTCTGAACCTCAGATGCTAACATGGAGAGACAGTTATTATTATAACATCGTATTTTTGTAAGTAAAACTTATTTTACGTACGAGTCGGCTTGGCGGGTTCGAGATGCATTTGTTCATCAATTTCCTGATGAAGTGTCGCCTTCACTAGCACAGATTTACGTAATTGAAAATAAGTTTGACACTACTGTCTCAGTGCTCAATAAAAGACAAAAAATAAAAGATCAGAAACATTACAGTGGCAGAACTCCCTCGCGTCAGTCAGAATGACGTTACCAGATGCAATGCCTGTATAACCCAGAAAGCACGACACTTCCAGCATCTTTTATAAAGTGATATTTCATATAGGATTGTGCACACGGTTAAAGCAGGGGTCCACGGCGCGCGACAAGATCGGCCGAGGCCACCGCAGCGGTGGATAACAAAACCGCCGCTTGGCGTTCCTACTTTATATGAAAGACCCAGTATATTTTTCATCAATTTGTCACTTGCAGAAATTCAAGTACAGAATGAAATTGTATCAGGAATTCCATCCACGCTACTCACTGCTGTTCGAACAACACACTTAGCTCTGAATCTGGTATTAAATATTGCTCAGCCAGAAACTCCAGTATGCAACATCAAGAAGGGCTCAGGAAAAGCTGAAATATTAAAAACATATTAAGTCATTGTTTAGGATGGGTGCACTAAGGCCCATAAAAAGCTCATGAAGTGCTTGATCGAACACTGAGAGATATACGAGGCAACAGTCAACTAATGGGAAGAGCTGTTATACTTCTGGCGAGTGACTATCGCTAAACATTACCAGTTAAATCACAATCGACTCCCAATGATGAACTCCTTGCCTCAAAGCATCGTATATTTGGATACATGTTTAAACAAGTAGTTACGTGAAGAATTATGCAGCCTATTTTCATATATCCTACTTATGTTAATTGCCTCTTTCAACATACAAAATTTCAGTTTGATTGCTGTAATAGATTCGCATGATGGATATTTATATATGTAGGTCTTTGAGTTGTGTACTATTAGATGAAAATTATTGTGTAGGTGTATTAATTAAACTTCAATCGCATGATCAGGACCCAAGAAATAAAATAAAAGATTTTAAAATTACGCACAGCAGCCATCTTGTGGATTAAAATGTCTATAAGCATTTACCGTACCAAGTTGCACTGCGACCAGACGGTTAAATTGCAAGAAACGTACATTTAAATATGTATATTTCGCGTCGCCACCCTATTCGATTTGTGCTCACCAGGTTATTGAGGGTTCTATAGGTGAACTTACGTTCATAGCCTCCATCAACATACAAAATTTCAGTTTGATTTCTGTCATAGAATAATAGATATTGAGAACCGTCTAAATATTTCGGAAGGTCGCCATGTTGGATTTTTATATATGTAGGCCATGGATTTATGTAGTAATAGATAACGATTATCGCGTAGGTTCATTATTCAAACGTTCACTTCGATCGCATAATTAATACAAAAGAAATGAAACAGTGAACCTACCTGGGAGCAATGACAATGGTAATAGAATACCGGGGACAAGTTCTGAAAGTGTAAGCCCACCACTAATTACAGACCATGCGTCAGACGCACAGTCTTCGGGAGGACATGCAGAAGTAAATAGAACTGAGAGGCTGTATTCCTGGGAAGTTCGGAAGGCAGCAATGGAGTCTCTTGCTAATGTGTCGCCGAAGAAAAGGAAGTTTGATCAGTCTACCTCCACTGAGGATACTAGCTATGGCGAAGTACAGGAGCCATTGAAGCAAATAAAAGTTCTGGAAGAGAATAACAAAAGATTGGTCCATACGTGTTCCAATCTTCAAATAAGAAACAAGCACCTTAACGAAGAACTGAAGACCAAGAGAGGAAAACTGAGACGAAGTTCCAACCTGCGAGTTAAACATGTGGAGACTGAAGTGCATAATGTTCTTGGGAAACTATTTTCAAACAACCTACATCCTAAGTTGGATCCGTAATTACCTTATAGCCATTTTCAAACTTGAACAGAAATTTTATAAATGGAACAGGGAAGACGTCTGCAAAACAGTAGCACTACGTGCAGTTTTCCAGCTCATACTGTGATGCCGTCATTATATAAAATTTAAAGCTTGTGGAGCATGAGAATTCAGTGTTTTACCCTACTATTTACAACTTTTGTAATTTATTGGAAAGAAAATAATTTTCCGTCACAGGTAGTAATGAGAATAATCATGTTGTATAGAGCTATACAAGTCGGGAAAGTTTTAGATCGTCATGAAGGGTGTCAAGCCAACGCTGTCTCGGTCGTCGTATTGGTCTCTTCCCATCTATCTGCAATGCCAATCCAGTTTGGGCAGCTGTTGTTTCAGCAGCTTAACTTCTAGGGCACCCCCTCAAACCCCCTAAGCGCATTAAACGTATTGATGAAATGTGCATCCTAAGTTGGATCCGTAATAACCTTAAGCCATTTTCAAGCTTGAACAGAAATTTGATAAATGGAGTGTCATCAGACATACTTGAGACACTGTTGCCATGGTAACGGGCTTGCATTCCTTCGTTCGTTTATTACATGAAATTAATTTTCTGGGAATATTTCAGAAACTATTGATTTTAGGACCTTAAAATGGGGTTTTCGGGGACCCATTCAGGCTCCCGACATTTGCTTTCCATATTGAGGGGCTGAAAATAAGCTTTGTCTCGTCCTTCTACGCCTATTTCAGGTTGTATTATAAGAGGATAGGTCCCCTTTTATGAGCGACTAGCTGAAGTACCCGTGCTTCGCTACGCGTCATAAATAAATTAAAATGTGAAGGTGACATTTAAAACAGGGGATAGGCGAGGTGCTGCGCAGAGGAAGACTAAGGATGGAACATTTTGTCCAACTACACCGCTCGGCGTTGACCGTGTTTTATAGCACAAATTTAGGTTTTACTCGCTAACCGTTGGAGATACATTTCGGATAGAAAATGTAATTTTAAACCTCGTATATGCCATCAAAAGTTTGCTATTTCTTAGCGTTATCTTTTTATTTGAAATGGAAATATGAAAGTTTGAAACCAAAGTGTGTAGTGACGTCACTAAAATGGTCGCCATCTTTAAATAGTGCAAAGTATTGAAATCAAAAGTAACCTACATGTTAACCAGGTAAATCAGCTACTTCCATGTAAAATTCATGTAAATCGGACCAGTGGTACTTGCGTGATTGAGTAATACACAGACACACGCCATCTAATTTTTAGCCTCGCTTCGCTCGCGTCATAGTCGTGTCATATTGTTATTCAATGAAATGCGTGTTTAACCCCGTTAACACCCCTTTAGAACCTGAATACCCAAAAATCCCTCCTTAGTAGACGTTTTCGGCACTCAACAAACATATCCCCAAAATATCATTCTTCGAACTTTTATAGTTTTGGTTGGTCGATGAGAGTGAACATCCAAAAATCCTTCCTTAAAGGACGTTTTTCTTCCAGAATTTCACCCCTCACCATAGGCCCCTTAAATTGCATTTATGAAAAAAAACGGTCGAACACCTATTTATTTTATTTATTTATTTATTTGATGCTGATTGATTTCCTCCGAGTTTCAAACTCCTCGCCTATGTCGTTTAAGAGATACACGCTCCGTTAGGAATCTTTCAACCCCCACTTTTCATCCCTTTCACCTCATAATATACACTACATCGAAAAACCATTAGACATGTGTCAGCTTATTTTTAATGATTAGTATATGAGCCAAGTATTATTTTTACCAGAATTTCACCCCTCCCCATGGGCCCCTTAAATTGGATTGATGAAAAAATGCTTGAACACCTATTAACTTATTAGCCTACTTTCGATTTTTGCAAAAAATGAAAGTAGACTTATGAGATCAACACAGGGCGAAAAAAAGTGTGTCTGTCTGTGTGTGTGTATGTGTGTGTGTGAGTCTGTGTGTGTGTGTGTCTGTGTGTGTGTGTGTGTGTGTGAGTGTGTACTCTGAATGTCTGTCCCCCCTATCAATTCGAACACGGTGAATGCGAATTGAACGAAATTTGGTACAAAGGTAGCACTAGCAAAGGACACCTCAGTGTCATGTTTTATATCGCCGCCATCTTTACTAAAACTGAATGGCGGCCACTCAAACGTTCAAAACGTAAAATCAAATTACGACTAACCAAAGCATCCGATCTCTACCAAATTTGGTAACAACATACCTTCGTATAGGATGCGTCTTGTGACCAAACTACAAGGTCGTCCGCCATACCATTTCAGGATGGCGGCCGTACGAATTATGCAAACTTTATAATCCATATCATGGGACCCACCAGTTCCGATTATCGAGCCGAGAATCGTTTTAACTGTTCTAAAGGAAGAGGCACGTTCGAAATTAAAAGTTTATTTTGTAATACTATAGTGCAGACGTGATTTTAAAAAGCTGAGCTGATTTAGTAATAAGACAAGATGGCAGCGGATATCTTGTGCCTGACTTATATTTCACTAATTTGAGTATTGCATGCAATATAGCGTACTGATATAAAATAAATAAACTTTGTATGAAATGCTTTATATATAAATAATATACTCCAGTGATGAAATCGTTTAGTATAAATCACTATTTGCTAACAAGTTCTATGTAAGTCATTTTATATAGAACGATATTCGTTGACACAATTATCTCAGTGGTAGAGCGTTAGCCTATCGCCCAAATGCCTATGGTTCAAACCCGATCAGAGCTAGTTTTTTTGCTTGAAATTTTATATGTTTATTGTTTTGTAATGACTCAGATGTTTTAAAATTAAGCGTTATATTGTGCATATTATGGTGTAAAATATATATTTAATTAAAACATAATTCGCCAGCAGATTTACTCGAGACATCTAGCTGCCAAAAAGGTAACTGCACGCCGACCAGATTTTATTGAAAAGTTTCTTCTTCTGGCCGCTAGAATGCACTCGCTCTGTTAGGATTATATTGTTAGATATTTCACCACTAGATATCACGACTAGTCTACGTGGGGCTCCATTGATTACTATACCATTTGCATTCTATGCGCATCGAATTTGAAGAATGACAAGATGATACTACGATACATTTTTACTTTCTATTTTAAAGGGTTTGTAACAGCCTATTGTGCGTTATTTGAAAATGTTAATTGAAGTAAAGAACAAAACGATTTCACATAGTATCTGAACTCTACCGTTGGTGCTAGTTCAGGATATTAATTAATACTTCTATTTCAGCCAAATAGCAATCGAAAATATCCACATAGTTGGTATACACACGTCTCTGTAGGGTCATGGAAAGATTTGTTAATTCAATTAGGGTTGTGAAAGTCATACGCAGCCAGACGTGTAAAGACATGCCTCAACTCAAAGTTGGATGTTGCCCGCGTCAGGCCGATTATGTAATAATAATAATAATAATAATAATAATAATGTTATTGGTTTTACGTCCCTTTTAACTACTGTTGCTTTTAGAGACGCCGGGGTGCCAGAATTTTGTCCCGAAGGGGATCTTTAACGTGCCAGTACATCTACTAACACGGCTCCCTCGCATTTGTGCACCCTCAAATGCCAGCTGACTGCGCCAGGATACGAACCTGAAACGTACGGTCCAGCAAGCGAGAACGTTACCGCTGAGCCACGCCGCCAGTCCGGTCGATTATGTCTCCAAATCCATAACATTCTTTAGATACTTCTTATCTTTCTTTCTTCAATGATGGTAGCAGTTTTTATGTAGGTTGTGGCGTTTGGTAGAGGTAAATCGTTTCTAAGGTCTTCAACAAAGAATAGTTCTATTATACTCTTTGATAATAACAACGAGTTATAACTATACTCATACATTTAGGAGAAAGTAGGCTATATGTTCTTTACTGAACATCTTGTTTTTATTTGGATTTTAATCTGTTCCTCTGAAGTTCGAACTACCAGCTCCTCATTTGAGATTGTCTCAGGCCTATATACATTCAAAACCCTTCTCAGACACCTATTAACAAGCACCTGTAATCGACTGGTATTTTGGTTGCTAACTTTCCAAGACTGGAAGGTAAACCGACTAAAAAAAATATATGTATTGTTCGAGTTCTGTATGACATTGGAATGGAAACCCGTTTTTAAAGCACCTTAACCAATCTGCCACTCCCGTCTGGTCACCCCTGAAGTACCGTGGTCTTGACAGCGACATTGTAGGCATTTCTTGCGGCTCGGCCATCAGTCTCCACAGCAGACAAGTCGCTCGCTGGCATGTTCATTTCCCATAACTTGTTATTGGTGTGGTATGTGTAACTTCGGGAAAAACACATAAGAAGGAAGAGCATTCTTCAACACAGCATAACAGAATATCACTTAGGCCTAATGGTACCATGGTCTTAAGCAGTGATTATTTTCAGAGGGAACGCGGGTTTACCCATACCCCTTAAACATTTGTAAACCGTTTAAGAAAAAATATTGGTACATTTGTATCTAGTCCGGCAAATATAACTTCTGACTTGAAAGTTTATCGATCAGCTGGCGTCAACGCGCTGTCCACAACAGCTGGAGGAGATTTCGAGTAATCCTCGATTTAAATCGATATATCGAATCAGTTTATTTTGGTCGGCAACTCGGCACTCAGCTCTTATAAGCACGCAGGCTATTGTTTGGAGGTGGGGCAGGTAGTTATTTTGTGTGTGTGGTTAGTTTTGAAGGATGAAGAAAATAACGAACTATTTAACATCCTCCCAGGCATCGAAAAAGCTGAAAGTTAAGGATTCGAACACAAACAATGACCGGACTTTGCCAATTGCTGAAAATTGCAAGATCGTGATGGTTTGTCGACTACAACTGAGAGTACCCCTTAATTTAGTTTTAGAAAAATAGCACTGGTCCTAAGAAAGAACAACGCAGAACATACACCCAGGATTCGTTGTTGTTGATTGATTGATTTAGTGGCTTTGCGACATTGTGGTCATGTGGCCCCGTGTACTTGGTTGGGTGTGCAATTTGTCTGATAATCTGTGTTATTGTAATGGCTGTATTGGTGTGTATATCTGTAATTGTAAGGATAACGAAGGAGGCGGCCTTGGCCGTGGTTTTCCGTGGTTTCCCCACTTCTACTCCAGGCAAATACTGGAATAGTTCTTAACTTATCGCCATGGCCACCTTCTTTCCAATCCTAGCCTCCATTGCAAACATACACACACTATTAGGCCTACTACAACAGACAGAAAAATAACACAAGTTATCAGCAAATGAATGCCTTATTCATACAGTACTTACAGACCAGAGTTCGGAAGATGGCTTCGCTGACGTAGTTGGTAGCATGCTGAGCTTCTATGCCAAAGATAGCGGGTTCAAACCCGGCCGAAGTCGTCAGACTTTTTAAGAGCGTTAAAAACCCTCAGTATGCCTTCCTTCGGAGGGGAAGTAATACCGGCGGACCCATGTCATAAATTTATGGCATGTAAAAGAAACTTCCACTGACTGCAACTGTGTGAAGCTAAAATTTGTAGGTTAGATTTGATTAGACTAACGCTTTAATATACAACGTTCGTCGCCGGGTGCTGGTTGCTGTGGCATCTAATAGTCAAGTTCACAGCTAGATGTCGTTGACGGTAGCATTTGTTATCAAAAGTAGGAACTACTTGAAATTGATTGTCTGCAGTCCTTACCTGAATTACAGATAACATACACTAATAATGCCATCACAATTAACACCGGTTATCAAACAGATTCTACACACACCCAAAGTACACGGGGCTACATGACCGCGTTGTCGCAGCCCCTAAAATGAGGAACCAACCAGAGATGGGGAGTACTGACGTTACAAATTAAAATAAGTAGGCTAACTGTAACGTACCGCTAGTTACTTTTAAGATATAACTAACCCAACCCTGGCACATACAAACATAGGCTACGCACACACACCCCACTTCTAAATGACCATGATGTCACAAGCCCCTAAAAAACTCTGAATATATGCTGAGTTAGTGAGATTATTTTGCTGGAAGGGACCGGCGGCCGACTGCCGGGCGCGCGCGTCTTCCGCCAGCCAACCGAGCCCGGTCCGCACGGTTGCGCAAGGCGGAGGGAAGCTATCCAGGGTCATTAAAGTCACTAAGTCACTAACATTCATCAACGAGGGTGTGTAGTGCCAGCGCACAGATAAGAAGGTAACATAAACAACAGCTGCAAGATTTAACTAAAGAAGCACAAATGTTTTTTTTTATTTCCTGGGAATCTGGATGATCTCACGTCACCAGCTTAAGGTTATAACTTATCTTTTCACAGAAGATACTAAAATGTTCTCGTTCAGCTGACAAACAGTAACTTTGGAAGTTACATCGTTACATTATGTAGCAACTCCTGTTCCCCCCTGCGTGTTTACTGTAATTAATCAAAGCACGGACCTAAGCCCGTTTGATGTTTTATTGTGGGGTAATTTAAAATACAGAGTGTACAGATCAATTACCCGTACTCTAGTAGAGCTGGAGAACAATATACGACAGCAGATATCCCTCACAACAGAAGGGAATTACAACGTGTGAACGGTAATTTATTTACACAGTACAACGCCTGTCTGTCAGCTGAAGGAGAACACTCTCAGCATCTCCTGTGGATAAGTAAGTTCTTTAATCATGATTTGCTGGTGAATTTACCATTAATTAATGTACTTTGTTACCGTTTCCACCTGCGCGCAATCCGCTATGCGAGCTCGGTTGGCCCGCGGAAGGCGCACACGGCCGGTCCCGCTCCAGCAAAAGAATCACCCTGTATCTAGGGACCAGACATTTATGCACTAAAAACGATTAAAATATGCATGCAATTTTGTTCTAAAAATGTAGAAAATATGCATTAAAAGAATGGAAAATATACACGTAACAATAAGTCAACCTTATTCACTCTTCTTTCCCTCCTTTGCCGTAATAGCCTATGTGCAGTCGATTTTGCATGTTGTTCAAGTTGAAATTTATTTCCACATTTCACTTCCTTCGAGCATATTTGACAATAGACAACAACAATCACTATTATCTGATAGCCACTGATTTAATAAATAATTTCTGCTGCTCTTCTCTTTAGACATTTTGAGCAAAGGATATGCAGACTAAAAATTAAGTAACACTTTAACTGAAGAAAGACCTCACAAAAATAACCCCGGGCTACTGGTTGCCGGGATGGTGAAAGGAATGTTCCACCCCATTCCCTTCTTGAAATAACCACGCCTAAAATACTGTTATCTCGTTATCAGTTGCTCAGAAACTTTCTTACAAGAGATGTAAAACACGCAGGTAAAACCAATTTTGTTCAAGATGTTTTAAATTATACTTAGGCCTAATTTCAAATGTAGGCCTATATACTAAAATATGCTCTTATGTTCAGAATACGCAATAAATACAATAAACCCAGAAAATATGCATTTATTTCTCGTGAGAAATACACGGAGAGGCCAAAGTCACGGGAAGGGTAGTCCCATGAAAAAATGTGTCGTGCATGACTCCTGCTAGCTGCGGCGGAGCAGAGCAGTCTGTCACAGACACGAGTGTAGGGAAGCTGGCAACACGTTGCGAGTTCACCGACTTTGAACGTGGGGTGATCTTCGGTTCACGGCGCATGGTTCATAGCATTTCGGGTAGTACACGCGAATTCGGGTTTCCGAGGGCAACAGTGTCCAGGGTGGATCTTCAATATCGTAGAGATAATGTTACCATCCACGTAAACCACCGCATGGGACGACCAAAGGTGTTTAACGAACGCACACCACGACGCCTCAGCAGAACCATACGGGGCGATCGAAGGGCTAGGCCTACTTTAAGTCAGATCACCACCCAGTTGAATGCTGGGAGTCAGGAACCCATTTCTTGTTTTTTAAGCTGTCTTTTTCCCCTGAGTTTGATGAGAGAGTTAGTCAGTCAGTTAGGACACTTTCTCTCGTTTTTTTCCCAGAATTTCACCCCACCCTATTGGCCCCTTAAATTAATATATGAAAAAACAGTCGAATACCGATTTTATTTACTTTTTAAGCTGATTTTTTTTCGCTGAGTTTCAAATTTCTCGCCTATGCCGTTTAAGAGATAGGCCTACACGCTCCGTTAGGAATCCTTCAACCCCCACTTTTCACCCCTTTCACCTCATAATAATACACCACATCGAAAAACCCTTAGACACATGTCTGCTTATTAGCCTACTTTCGATTTTTGCAAAAAATGAAAGTAGACTTATGAGATCACTACAGGGCCAAAAATTGTGTGTCTGCCTGTGTGTGCGTATGTGTGTGTGTGAGTCTGTGTGTGTGTGTGTGTGTGTGAGAGAGAGTGTGTGTACTCTGAATGTCTGTCTCCCCCTATCAATTCGAACACGGTGAAACCGAATTGAACGAAATTTGGTACAGAGGTAGAACGAGCAAAGGGCACCTCAGTGTCATGTTTTATATCGCCGTCATCTTTACCAAATCTGAATGGCGGCCACTCAAACGTTCAAAACGTAAAATCAAATAGCGACTAACCAAATTATCCGATCGCTACCAAATTTGGCAATAACATACCTTCATATAGGACGCGTCTTGTGACCAAACTACAAGTTCATCCGCAGTACCATTTCAGAATGGCGGCCGTGCGAATTATGCAAACTTTATAATCCATATCATGGGACCCACCAGTTCCGATTATCGAGCCGAGAATCTATTTAACTGTTCTAAAGGAAGAGGCGCGTTCGAAATTAAAAGTTTATTTTGCAATACTATAGGGCAGAAGTGATTTTAAAAAGCTGAGCCGTCTCGGTAAGATGACAAGATGGCAGCGGATATCTTGTGCCTGACTTATATTTCACTAATTTGAGTATTGCATGCAATATAGCGTACTGATACAAAATAAACTTAGTATGAAATGCTTTATACATAATTAATATACTCCACTGATGAAATCGTTAGGTCTAAATCATTATTTGCTAACAAGTTGTATGTAAGTCATTTTATATAGATCAATGTTCGTTGGCAAATATGGCTCCGTGGTAAAGCGTTAGTCTGTCATTCATATGCCTATGGTTCAAACCCCATCAGAGTTTGGTTTTTTGCTTGAAATTTTACATATTTGTTGCTTTGTAATGACTCAGACATTTTAAAATTAAGCCTTATATTGTGCGTATTACGGTGCAAAACATATATTTCATTAAAACATAATTCGCCAGCAGATTTGCTCGAGACATCTAGCAGCCAAAAAGGTAACTGCACGCCGGCCTACTTATTAACTTCCAGATTTTATTGAAAAGTTTCTTCTTATGGCCGCTAGAATGCACTCGCCCTGTTAGGATTATATTGTTCGATATTTCTCCACTAGATTTCACGACTGGTCTACATCGGACTCCATTGATAGTATAACATCGGCATTCTATGCGCATCGAATTTGAAGAATGACAGGATGATACTATGATACATTTTTACTTCTTATTTTAAAGGGTTTGTTACAGCCTATTTTGCGTTATTTGAAGATGTTATTTGAAGTAAAGAACAAAACGATTTCACATAGTAACTGAATTCTAGCCGCTGGTACTAGTTCAGGTTATTAATATTTTTATATCAGGCAAATAGCAATCGAAAATATCCACATAGTTTGTATACACACGTCTCTGTAGGGACACGGAAAGATTTGTTAATTCAATTAGGGTTGTGAAAGCCATGCACAACCAGACGTGTAAAGACATGCCTCAACTCAAAGTTGGATGTTGCCCACGGCAATGTAATAATAACAATAATAATAATGTTATTTGTTTTACGACCTTTTTAACTACTGTTAGATACGCCGGGGTGCCGGAATTTTGTCCTGAAGGGGATCTTTGACGTGCCAGTAAATCTACTGACACGGCTCCCTCGCATTTGTGCACCCTCAAATGCCAGCTGACTGCGCCAGGATACGAACCTGCAACCTAGGGCCCAGCAAGCGAGAACGTTACCGCAGAGCCACGCAGCCAGTCCGGTCGATTATGTCTCCAGATCCATAACATTCTTGAGATACTTCTTATCTATCTTTCTTCAATGATGTTAGTAGTTTTTTTTCTAGGTTGTGGCGTTTGGTAGAGGTAAATAGTTTCTAAGGTCTTCAACCAAGAAATGATTCTATTATACTCTTTGATAATAACAACGAGTTATAACTATACTCATACATTTAGGAGAAAGTAGGCTATATGTTCTTTACTGAACATCTTGTTTTTAATGATTAGTTTATATGCCGATTATCACATCCACAAATGAAACCACTTGCGAGATATTGTTATTCAATGAAATGCAGGTTTAACGCCCTTAAAACCCCTTTAGAACCTGAATATCCAAAAAAAAAAATCCCTTTGTGTACGGGTTTGACATATAACGAACATATCCCCGAAATGTCATGTTTCCAACTTCAATATTTTTGGCTGGGCGATGATGAGTGAGTGAATGAGTCAGGACATTTTCTTTCAATTATTTTTCTTCAGAATTTCACCCCTCCCGATGAACCCCTTCAATTTGATTGAAAAAAGAAAACTGTCGAAAAGCTATTTACTTACTTTAAAGCAGTTTTTTCCCCTGAGTTTGATGAGCAAGTCAGTCAGTCAATCAGTTAGGACACTTTCTTTCCTGTCCCCCCCCCCCCCCAGAATTTCACCCCTCCCCATGGGCCCCTTAAATTGGATTTATGAAAAAACGGTCAAACACATATTTACTTATTTTTATGCTGATTTTTTTCCGCTGAGTTTCAAACTCCTTGCCTATGTCGTTTAAGAGATACACGCTCCGTTAGGAATCTTTCAATCCCCATTATTCACCCCTTTCACATCATAAACACATCGAAAGACCCTCAGACACGTGTCTTGTTACTTTTTAATGATGAGTTTATATGCCGTGTATCACATCCCCCAATGAAACCAATCGGGAGATATTGTTATTCAATGAAATGCAGGTTTAACCCCCTTAAGACCCCTTTAGAACCTGAATATCTGAAAATCCTCCCTTAGTAGACGGTTTTGACATACAATGAACATATCCCCAAACTGTCATGTTCCTAACTTCAATAATTTTGGCTGGGCGATGATGAGTGAGTGAGTCAGGACATTTTCTTTCAATTTTCTTTTTTCAGAATTTCACCCCTCCCCATAAACCCCTTAAATTTGATGTATGAAAAAAAACCTGTCGAACAGCTATTTACCTACTTTAAAGCTGTTTTTCCCCCTGAATTTGATGAGTGAGTGAGTCAGTCAATCAGTTAGGATACTTTCTTTCCTTCCCCCCCCCCCAGAATTTCATTTCTCACCATGAGCTCCTTAAATTGGATTTATGAATAAACGGTCAACAAATATTTACTTCTTTTTTATGTTGATATTTTTTCGCTGAGTTTCAAACTCCTCGCCTATGTCGTTTAAGAGATACACGCTCCGTTAGGAATCTTTCAATCGCCACTTTTCACCCCTTTCACCTCATAATATACACCACATCGAAAAACCCTCAGACACGTGTCTTCTTATTTTTAATGATGAGTTTATATGCCGAGTATCACATCCCCCAATGAAACCAATCGGGAGATATTGCTATTCAATGAAATGCAGGTCTACCTCCTTAACACCCCTTTAGAACCTGAATATCCAAAAATCATCTCTTAGTGGTCATTTGCGGCCCTTGAGGAAGCTACATACCAGATTTTATTCCAATCCTTTCGGTGGTTTCTGAGATTGCGTGATGAATAAATGAGTGAGTGAGTGAGTGGTATTTGACAAATATATAGCCTAGTAGAAAGAATATAGTGTCAAGTCTTTGTTATGCTAAACTCGGTTGACAGTGCTGTGTGAGCACTTGAGTAACTAACGGGATTTCAAGTAAAGATCCTCATTTTCTATACCGGTAGTACAGAGCGCAATTGGCATCTAGTCGGCCGTGTCTCGACTTGAGCTATGTTACCATGGAAACTATCTGCCTTGCCTTTCCTTCATTAGTACATTTTATGATTTGATTAGCCTGTGCTTGAGTGAAAAATGCCGAAATCAGAAGAATGAGAAAGACTATCGAAAATTCATGTAGCCAGCGGTTCCTTCTGGGTCCTAAACTATGTGTATGGTTGAGATTGGTGGAACGGTGTAGATTTGTATACGGAACCCACCCACATACATACATACATACATACATACATACATACATACATACAGACTTTCACTTTTATATATTAGATACGGGAAAGAGTTACATCAATGATTGGTATAGTGCCTCCGATGGATATCTGTACCTAATTTTATGTTGATCCACGCAGCCATTCTCGAGTTATAAGGGAACAAAATAAAATTGTCCAGAGACAGACAGACAGACAGATAGACAGACAGAAAAAAAATATTTTTTTGCCCATCCTTCATAAAACAGTCTGAAAAGCGCAAATAACGCAAATCTCCGTGGAAATTCAGAAAAAAACAGACAAAATTTAATTTTTATATAGATAGGGATTGTGGTAGAAATCCTGTCAGTTGTACGGGAATTACATGTACGAGGGAAGTTCCAAAAATAAGTTTGGTTATTATTTTCGCCGGGACCCTTTATTGCCAGACTAACATACACCATGGTAACATGAACTATACACCTTGCAGTATTTTTGGACATAGTCGCCACCGACATGGAGACACTTTTCGTAGCGTGCAATCAGTTTGAAAAAAACACTCTGGTAAAACTCTGTACCCTGCTGCGCAAGGAATTGCTCCAGGGTCAGATTTCTCGGAACCCATCTTGCGGACACTTGTCGGTAACCCAACACATCATAGAGCATGTGATGGGCCCGGGCACAACCAATACGCAGTGTGGACGCCACGTCTGCTACCGTTATGCGCCTTTCCGCTAACACCATGTCCTGTACTCGAGCAATGTTATTTACATTCGTTAATGGAGAGCGACGCCCACTTCGATCTTCTTCCTCCACACTCTGCAGTCCTTCAATGAACATGCAACACAAGCGACCGACCGAATGATATCGGGCATGACGGTCTGCTGCTCCTCTCTCTTCGTCGGCGATCTGCGCAATATTAGGCCTAAGTGAAAAGGATCTGAGGATGAATGCGTGACGTTCGAAACATGTCATCCAATTAAGTAGGTATTTGTACATAAGAACGTGTTACTTTGTACGGCATGTAGCAAAATTTATGTTGACCGACTGAAACGCTTTTTGATGTGTAACATCTTTCCGCTCGGTTGCTGGGTAGTTTTGTGGGAGTGATTTTGAAAATTGGGGACGGAAGTGGATCGGGACGATCTAGCTGGCAGTGGTGGATCGAACGGAAGTATGCACTGCCCGCTCGATCGATCGAATGCAACTGTACTAGCTGGCAGTGGTGGAACGAACGGAAGTATAAGATGCACTGCCAACTCGATCGATCGATCCAGCGGGCAGTGGTAAGACCCAGCTGGCAGTCGTATGAGAAACAATGAGCGCGCGGTGTCGGAAATTGATACCTTGACGTACTCTCGGCCATGTGGAATGTATATGACATACTGAACGGAAAATGCTCATGCGAACTCTAGTGTCAAGTGATTGAAACAAATGACATGGTACATGTTCGAAATCTTCGTATCAGTATTTGAATGGTGAAATGCCTTAATATCAAACATTGTAAGTAGTCGGCATTGCCGGTATTATGTTTCTGCACAATGGCTATTCAAATATTAACACACATAACGGTAATGCAGTCTTCAATATAATATAATCGTTGTGGTTATACGAGATTGAGCAAGCCTTCATGAACTATTACTGAAAACATTCTTTTTACTCACAATTTTTTTTTATTTAGTCAATTTACCCTCTAGGTACCGGGTGAGTTAGCCGAGGTCGTTACGGCATGACTGCTGGCAGTCGCTCACATCCGGGAGGCGAGGAGGTTCGAATCCCCCCGCCGACAACCTTGAAGATGGTCTTCTGTGTTTTCCCATCTTCCTTCCAGGCAAATACCGGGGTTGGTCCCTAAGTATAGGCCACAGCCGCTACCTTCCAATTCCTAGCCCTTACATTCCAACTCCTCCCCCCCCCCCAAACGGTACTTGTAGCTCACCCATTGGGTGTCCGTCTCGAAGCAGCTACAAAACTGGCGAGCCGAACATGTCCTCGCACACTCCCGGCACTCAAAGCCATACGCTAAAAAAAAAAAACCTCTAGGTTGGTGGTTCCCACGGACTCAGCGAGGGAACTCACCACTACCACCTCTACGGGCAGTGTCCTGGAGCCTGGAACATCTGGTCGGGATGGATACAACTGGGGAGGTGTGATCAGCACTTCGCCCAGGCGGCCTCACCTGAAAAGCCAACAGGGGCCTCATGAGAGATGGGAAGGGATGGAAGATTGGGATGGATAGGCGAGGAAGAGGGAAGGAGGCGGCCGTGGCCTTACAGTAGGTACTGCCCCCGTAAATTGAATTATTTAGGGACGAAATGAGAGTATTTTCCGTCCCCATGATAAAACTTAACCAGCAAATATAATTTCTGGAAGTGTGACACAGGAATGTAGTGTTACAAGCTCGAGGCTATGGGAGAGCCCGATCACGTGATATGTTGCACAATGGACGCTTCTAGAAGGCTATATTTAGCATAGCAACAGCGAGTTTGGAAATTAATATTATAAATATTGTTATAAATTATGCTATTGGATCCCAGTCCAGAGCCAATGAGAACAGGTCTTATTGAAGACGGGATCAACTTTAATTACACAATATGATGAAATTATGCATTTAGGCCCTTAGAAGAAGATTTTCTTATTTGGTAATGAAGAGAATATTATGAGAAATTATGTCTGATACTTTAAAAACCGCAGATCGGTTAATCTACGCAGTAATAAGCATTACTAATCTACGCGCTAAAATTATGGTGGGAGTTTGATATGGCCGCCAAAAATTCGACTTGGAGGGGGAGATCCAAGGATCGAGGTTCTTATTCCAGCAGTCTTTGAAGAGTGAGGAAATGTTTTTACTGGGTTAACGGAGATCCCAAGGCTTAGTCCGAGTGCGACGACTGTCGACTTGTGGAGACGCGAGAATAGCTAGGTGGAACGTAGGAGATCACCGCACTTCCATTCTACGTGAAGTTGTGAGGAACATTGCATTGATTATATTTCTTATATAATTCAGATCAGAAGTTAAATAAGCGAATATATATTAAGAACAGGTCGCATACTATATATTGTGAAAAGTCGAGCGCTTTAAAACTTACCATTTCGACAATATAAGCCTGTCAAATTAGATTTCCAAATGTGTTGGAAATAAAGCTGAATATCATTATAAATTGCAACGTGAAGTTGTCGAACGAAGTTCAAGTGAACAGTGGCGGAGAACTTTTAATATTGGCGCAACACATAAACATTAACAGAATGACTATTATTATTCTTCAAACCTTATCATTCAGCATAATTAACATTGTTGATATGATGAACTAAATAGTCATGCGCCAGAGACATATTCGATAACAGGAGTTAAGATACAACGATGGAGCTTCGTTAGACAACGTATTCTTGAATACAGACGTAGTGTACGGTCCATCTTGTGAATTTTCGTCAGTCTACGAACACTAATATAACATCAATTAGCAATGGAAATATTTCATTCACCATTTATATGATTATTTCCATAATTATATTCCAATGATGAAGCTGATACATATTTACGACGGAGAATGAAGACTTTACAGAAGAGATTTGTCAAGATGCTAGGGAAAGGTAGCCCAGCAACACAGAAGAATTTGCCAAAAGGATGTCGTTCGAGCCCAGGCGAATGTTGGTGAATTCCAGAGAGGGACGTTTCTTATCTCTGAGGTCGCACATCCAAGGTTCGAATGCAGATCCATCTCAGTGTCTTGTACTGAGGAAACATCTAAAGTATTGTGGGAATACTTACATAGATTTTCAAGTTTTCGTCCCTATTAGGTATTAGTGTATCTCAATTGTTATATACAGCTTGATTAGTAACCTTCTGAGCCGGCGATCTTATTCCATATTTTCAGCGATCTTATTCCATATTTCTATATTTTCACATTTCATGTATTTCAGTGTTTTTATGTATTTTACACTTCAGATGTGTGTTGAGATTTTTATACTTCAAGATTATTTAGAAGATGATTGTATTTCATATATTTTTCAATTTTATTCTGCGGATCAGTTGTAGAACTGACATTAAAATTTGTTTGAGGAATCATATTGCCTCATAGGAGTCTAGTCGTTTCGACTCTCGAATTTTAATAATTTCATTTAAACCTAGTATTCTGACATTGTGTCATAGCTTCAAATTAAATTCTTATTAAATTTAATTTGAGCACTTTAATGTAACGACATATAACTTCAAGAACAGAAGAAACAACGAATGATATTGTTATATCATTATTGTACATAAACTATCGACGATCTAAGAAATACTAGTCGTTTGATAAGACCGAAGTCTTAATCCCTATGAACATTCTTTGTGTAGAGTGGAAAATCATTACGACATTGACAAACCTTTCTTATTATTTGTAAAGCTAAGAGCTTTGTTCATTTAATATGTTAGAGGAAATACCTTTTGATAGAAGATTATTCAAATCTTTGACTAAGAATTCAAAGCTAGTTTATCCCGGTCAAAATTGAATTCTATCTGACACTATAAATAACATGTGTGTTATTTTATGCTATTTGTGTAACATCACGTCATTTGTGGACATGATATTACAACGATAAACAATTTAAAGCTTGACAAGTGAGATGAGACAGGAGTATTATTTTTATTACATGTATTTGCGACAGACGAAATAACAGTTAATTATATTGTTGTGGAGTAAACATTAGGAGGTTGATCACGACTGTCTAATATCGTTCATTACAATTGGAAGTTTCGTTTGAAGAACTTACGCATGTATAATTGTAGTCCAGTAATCATGTGCAATGGTAATGAGGGTCATGCCAGTATTTGAGAGAAGTTCCTACATAAGATATGTTAATAACAATTAATCCTTTTTGGTTATTGTTTAACATAGTAGATGATAATTGTTTATGCCATATATACTGTTATATGAGGATTTGTAGAGCTATGAAGAGTGCTCATGAGAGGGAATTCCGCATTTTAAGGAAGTCAAAGTATTGTTGTTCTTTGATTTAAAAAAAGGCATGTATCATAATAAGGGCAGTTGTATACAAGTAGTCCAGTTTTTGTGAATTAACGATTTAGCTGTGTTAACAGGAGGGTTTCAGCGGAAATGCAACTTGAGAAAGATTGTCTACTCATGTCTATAATACAATTATTAAATTTTATTAAACCCGATGTTATGTAATTACGTACAGTTTTTCTTAATTAGTCGACTGTATTATACCGACAATGTAATGAAAACTATATAAGACGATGTGTAAGCAGTATATAAAACTACAGAACGTCAGAGAAGGATGGTTATGTGAAAAACCAGTGTATATATTTAGTTAAGAATTATATTGTAACCGAGAAGTTAGAATCTCGAAAGTGTCGCGTTAGCAACACTAGATAATGGATATTATTATAACCATATTACATGTAAATAATTTTTGTGGAAATGATTTAATTAGTTAAATAATTTAGTGGGATTTATTAATCAATTGTTTTGGAATAGCGTGTGTTTTATGAGCGGATGTTTTTGGGTATGAATGAGTGTTCATTGTTAAGAGCAGATGTGGAACCGAATTGGTCTAGAACAATTGCGGGGTGCGAATGAAAGAATGTATAATTTTTTTTAGAATGATTGTTTAAGAAACAGAGTAGTTAGGTGAACGTTTGTAGGATGTAAATGTTAATTTTTACGTGTTTTTATAAACGCACACACAAGCAGTCTCTCTGTGGGCTATCGAGAATGATTCACCGTTAGCATTGGAGAGCGATGACATAATATGAACAGGTGAAATCTCACCGCCTTGCATTAATTGTATAAACCAGTTTCGAGTACAGCGTGGTGCCGGTATTTCATTGATGAAACAAAGTTACTGCACGTGCGTTCTACAACGCAGGCTTGTGAATGAAACCAGGTGTCTGGAATGCCATTAAGAGACTTCATTAAACGTTTTTATTTTTACGCAGTGTAGGCCTAGAACAAGCCAAGATTTTATACTCATAATTTTTAATACAGCATTGTAGTAAGATGTAGAGTTGAAAGGAGGTGTGAATGATTGCGTGTTTTAATTTTAATGTCTATTGTTAAATTCGTATATTGTTATTTTGTTTATAGTAGATTAGTTTACCCTATTGTTAATAAATTTTGTTGAGATTGTTTTCCATTGTTGTTGGAGTGTGATTCATTTTAAATATAAGGTGAGGAATATTGTGGATGTAGTGTAGGCGAAGCTGAATTCCCAGTCCCCGAGAGGTAAGTAAAGGTGAGTGCCCCGTGTAGTTGGTTGTTGATCCACAATATTCTGGTAACTGCTGTCTGTAAATCCCTAAAGGCCATGTTGGAAGCGATTTCTAATGTTGTATACGCCGGAGCAGTTAGAAATAGGCAATCCAGCGGGGGCAATGGATATTCCAACAGGATCCTTTCCGGATTATTGGGTACAGAACTGAGACAGTATTTTGTATTGAGTTGGATCTATATTGGACAGGTGTGTACTTAGGTGCATTCCTGAGGCGCTACTTACACGGCACACATCACATGGATACTCCGTGGCGAGGTTAGGAGCAGATAGGCAGCACGCCATACAGCCTGGAGCACGTGCTTTGTTTCAGTACAAGGGAGCTCTACAAAATGGAGACAGCAGTAACGTCAAGCTGATGCAACATGATATACTTTGATATAGTAGCCAAGAAACAGAACAGTAATGGACAAATGCAATATGTTTAAAGAAGAGGAAACTTGAGTGTATTTCACATATGTATAAATGCAGACAACAAAATATCAGAATATTATCGAACATGATCCAGTGTCGATAACGATAGCCAATATCGTTCCTGAACGAACAGTACTATGGGTTTCGCAGAGTAGTAAGCAAAGATCTGTCCAGGCAGAGACACGAGATTGCAATATACTTCGGTGGGAGTACGACACTCATATCGTGCGCGAGCAACGCGGACGTGTATTTACTTAAAGTAAGACAGTTCGTAACGCAATTTTTTATGTATCAGCTTATTATAGCTGAAGACTGTGTTAAACTTCATCATCAGGAGCATTGAACTTTGTATTCACCGGGACTTGTGTAATATTTTATATGCCAGTATAAGACTTTATTCTACAACAGTACAGTTTACAGTATACAAGCATATTATCATTATGAATTCAGAACAAAAGTTGATTGAACGGAGACTTCACCAACACATGACTATGTCACGTATGGGCTAAAATGGAAAGCAGGAATGCGATGCAATAGTGGAATTGACTACTTAGGATGATCACCAGCACCAAACATGGATTATTATAACAGCAGAAAACTCTTTAAGAAGAGGTGGAAAAAGTCTTGGAGATGTTTATTATACATTCATACTGTAACTGCATGAAATACAATGGCATACTACGAACAAGCTCCAGCTATATCTTGGGAACGTGTGAGAGCGATGAACTTGTTTCGCGAACAGCTGTTTTTCCTTTTCAAACGTTCGGACTCGGGTTCGGTTCTCTAGAAGATCCAGTTGTATCGAGGACTACGCGACCTGATGAACGAGGGTTCAGTTCCAGAACGAGGACAGTGTGTTTCTCGCATACTCATATTTCAACCAGATGGCAACGTACAAGGTAGCTGACCTCCCATTTTCATAGTAGACAGTATGAATTAGACATACTCTAGAGTGTTCCTTTTCACCAATTTTTCTTAGTAGTTAGAAAATGCATTCCAAGGCTAGACCCGATTCTCTATCGCTTCTGTTTTGTAGTGCATTTTATTTTTGTAGTTAACATTAATATTTTTAATGCTATTAGCCTACTTTCGATTTTTGCTAAAAATGAAAGTAGACTTATGAGATCACTACAGGGCGAAAAAAGTGTGTCTGTCTGTGTGTGTGTATGTGTGTGAGTCTGTGTGTGTGTGTGTGTGAGTGTGTGTACTCTGAATGTCTGTCCCCCCTATCAATTCGAACACGGTGAAACCGAATTGAACGAAATTTGGCACAGAGGTAGCACTGGCAAAGGGCACCTCAGTGTCATGTTTTATATCGCCGCCATCTTTACCAGAACTTAATGGCGGCCACTCAAATGGTTAAAACGTAATTCTGCATTACAACCAAACTCATAATCGGATCTTTACCAAATTTGGTAAAAACGTTCCTTCATATGAGGCGCGTCTTGTGCCCAAACTACGAGGTCATCAACCGTACCATTTCAGAATGGCGGCCGTGTGAATTATGCAAACTTTATAATCCTTAACATGGGACCCACCAGTTCCGACTATCGAACCAAGAATCGTTTAATCTGTTTGAAACGACGTGGCCCGTTTGAAATTGAAAGTTTATATTTTAATATTATAGTCTAGAAGTGATTTTGAAAAGCTCAGTCGTCTCGGTTATTTGACAAGATGGCAGCTGATCTCTCGTTCTGACCTATATTTTATTAATTTCAGTATGTTGCATGCAATATAGGCTAGTGGTAACAAATATATGAACTTTCTATGAAATGAACTCGGTTTAAAATATACTCCAGTAAAGAAATCGTTTAGTCCAAGTCATGATTTGCTATAACGTGGTATATGTATTGGTTCCTAACGAGCTATTAGAGTGTGCACGATTGGCTGCGTGATCAGCGCGTTAGTCTTTCACCAGGCAGGCCGTGGTTCAAATCCTATCAGAGTTGGACTATTTTTCTTGTTTTTTTTATATTTATTGTTTCTTGAGTACTGAGACGTTATAAAATAAAGCATTATATGGTGCATTTTGAAATGGAAAATATATATTTAATTAAAACAACATTCACCACCGGAGTGACATCTAAGAGTAATTACTTGAACTATATTATTGGTAACCACAGCCGTCTAGATCCGAGCTATGCTCTCTACCGGCCAGTTAGTGAGCCCATGTCTACAGTATAATTGCGAAGGTTATTATTTTTGCCGATAGAGGGTACACATCCCCAAGATAAGGCGCGATTATCACGGCCAACGAGAATGACTGTCTCTGGTGAGTTTTCGTGACGTCAGCAATGTAGTTCTGTTGCACCACTGCCTGGTCTTCGTTTTACTGCCGGTGTGGTACCTAGTCATCTTGTCTACATCATTGAACCTGTATAAACGTTGGTATTCATTTATCACTTGTCTTCACAGAAGGTATTGATACAAGTCGTTAGTCGGTGGGTAGTGTATTCCGCAGATCTCTTCTATAAACGAATTAATTTATGTTCCGCCCCTTGAAACAACAATAAGTTAATGATATCTATACTGTGCTGCAAGATTCTTTGATCTAATTATACTAATGTGCACATAATTTAACTCACAACGAAGGTCACAGAATCTACAGCTCGACTTACTGTAGCCTGTTCGTTGCAGCTATTAAAGACACAACGAACCCTTGAATCCTAGTTCGCGTGGATTTTTGTAAGGAGTAACTTCAATAGGCGTAGTTTTGCAAACCTATACAGTATAATTTATCGTGTTTGAAAACACACGGAACATCTTAACTGCGTCCATATTATGAAGATTGATATAAAATATTGCATTTCTGCTGCTTATAAATTGCTCTCGACTTAAACGCACAAGCATCATCAAGCAGTACCGGTACATTGCCTACGTCACAGAAGGGTTTGGTTTACGCGCCATGGCCTGTCTTTCTCGTTAGCCGTGCGCGATTACAAATTAGCTGTGTAATAGTTATATTAAATATGTTTCTCCCAGTGATACGTTTAGAGCAACGAAGTTTAAATTATTGTAAGTAGTCGGTGTTAATAAACTGAATACCTACGTTGTTTGGAGTGTTTACTGATGAAATGGCAAAATGCTGGGGTAAATTATTTGAACGCCACTCCTCAAATCCAGTGTGCCAATTTGCACTTCGAATTGGAAGAAATTAGGAGATGATAAAGACAAAAGTTATAACTATACCCATACATTTAGGAGAGAGTAGGCTATATGTTCTTTCCTGAACATCTTGTTTTTATGCATTAATTCACTTCTTTTCTTTCTAAATCTGAGCATTTAATGGAATTATATAACTTGTTGAGAAGATAATATGAAGAGTAGAGAGAAGACTACGATAACTTTATATAAGAATAGTAGTTAGCAAGCAGATGACCAACACGCTACGTATACTTGAAGATTATTTGAATAGACATTTCTACGAATTTCGAATTTGAATTTGAACACTTATGCCCTTCATGCGAGTTTTCCTAATAGACGTGCGGGTCTATTTTTCATCAAGTGCAGTACAAATATGGAAACATACTGATTTATAGAGCAGATATTTGCGAGTTTTGGATTGATTTTGGTAATCTACAGCTCTTGAGATTTTTCTTTTGGAAGTGGTCTTAGACAATATTAGATCGTTCAGTTTCCTTTTGTTCATGATTCGTTTGTTGAACTCCATCCTGGTTAACCGTTGGATCCTAATAGTTTTCGTGTACCTTCTTAAGACAGGCTCATTTCTACGGTGTAGAAAGTTTCGTGTTTCTTTGGGTGAGGATCTCCAGTCGAGTTTTTGTCTAGTGGAGCTGAATCGTTCTTTTTACAGTGATCTATCCACAATTTCTTGAAAGATATAGTTAGGAACATGAGATTATAATGAGAAATAAATTACTATTGTAAAATGATTGTATAAAATATTTTTATTACTAAGCGAAATGATAATTTCAAAAAATTCTCAAGCACTGTTATTTAAACAGCTGATTATATTATATTTGCCTTAGTTCTGATAAAAATTGTCCATGATACTTTAACTTATGTTAATTTGATGTACGATATTTCATGACTTTTATGTTTAAGCTTATTTGAACTTAATGATGTTTGGAAAAATGTTTACAAGCTATGGATAGCTTATCTATGAATGAAGCAACGTGTATTTGCGAATTTGATTGTTATAATGAGATATTAGACATCAATGGATGATCTATGTCATTTTTCTGTCCAGTATAAATTAGCTATTGAGCTATGTCTGAATACAATTATGTGTATAATTTGAACGTGCCGTATAGTCGCGAATATTAATACTAGAAGGCTAGTATGAGGTAAATACATCCAACATTTAAGTAAAACAACATTGTGATAATTGTACTAGAATGGATTGTTCAAATTAATAACATTTGTTTTTGGAGAAAGGTTAATTGGAAAGACGAGTAATAATACTGATGTAATCCTGTAATAATAACCAGTAAAAGCTTTAGAGATAATAATCATAACATGAATAACTATGTGATTTAAAATGTTGTTAACATTTTTATGCTATGATAATGCGCTCGATAAACTTAACCATTCGTCGAACATGCCCTAATTTGACTTTAACTAATACTATAGAATGCTTATTGATGGAATCGAATTAATTACTGATGAAGAATTTTAACCTGTGCAATAATGTATAAATGTAAATAATATCATAAACTCTAAGGATCATTTAAATATGTAACGAGTGTATATAATAATGTTTAAATATTTTTGAAACTGTTTTTACATGCGATTACGATGCTGTATTTTGAGAACATTTTTGAATATGTTTCGATGCTAATGTTATTATGAGATTTCTACGCTTCAGTAGAGGTGAATTATTTTGTTAGTGGAGAGATAGTCCACCATGCAACAGTCCTTAGATTAATAAACTGTTGGTCAATTTTAAATACTTCGGATGTCTTGGTCATTTATACTAGAAATAGGATGCGCTACGAGGACCAGTGGGTCAGTTTTTAGGATGCCTAGCGCCACGCTCGAGATTAATTTAGTCATTTTTAGAGTCTCGTTAGCTCACTTTGAGTTATTTTTTTCGTTTTCATTTTATCGACCACTGGCATCTTTCTATCGCATTCTTTATAGGAGAGGTATCCTTATCCCTGGTTGATCCTAGTTGTTAGAATTTTAGGTGCATTTCAGTTGGGCGCTTCCAGATTCTACGATCCAGCAGTTCCATCAGATTTCAACAGGTAAGACCACGTGGATACGAGTGCATCTTAATTGGCGAACCCATAACGTGGGGCATTCGAATTGGTATTCTCGAATAACCTAGTGGTTAGCCGATTTTAATTGGCAAATCCATTTATGGGACTAGATATTTTATTAGCCTATTTTCAATTTTGAAAAAAAAAATAGGCTTATGAGATCACCTTTTGTCCGTGTGTGTGTGCGTGTGTGTGTGAGTGTGTGTGTGATTCGTGTGTGTGTCCCCCCCCCCCCCCCGAATAAAATCTGAACGGCTGGAGCGATTTCAATGAAACTCGGTAAGTTCATAGCACTATTCCCTGCGACCCCGACCGTGCCCTTCAAATTTTGTTACGACTCACCAATCCAACATGGCAGCTGTGCGAAATATTTCACCAGCATTCAATATCTCCGAAACTATTACCGATATTACCCTGACATTTTTATGGTGATAAAGGGAACAACTATAAGTTCACTTATGTGACCTTTGAAAATCTGATAACAACAAAACGAACATGGCGGCCAAGCGAATTTGCGACTTTTAAATAGACGTTTCTCGCGATTTAACCAAGCAAACGCAATGAAACTTGGTACAGTATATGTTTATATACATTGTAATGCACCGACATCTAACTTCGTTCAATTGTTTACATAACCACAAGATGGCGGATGTGCGAAATATTTCACCGGCATTCCATATCTGTGAAACTATTTGCGGTATCTCCCTGAAATCTTTTACGGAGATAAAGGGCACTACCGAAGTCCATCTATAAGACTTTCAGAAACCGGTTAACTACAAAACGAACATGGCAGCCAAGCGAAGTTGAAAATTTTAAAAAGACCTTTCTCGCGATTTAATGTTCCAAACGCACTGAAATCTGGTACAGGAAATATTTATACACATTGTAATGCACTGGTATCTAATTTAGTTCAATTGTTTACATAGCCTCAAAATAGCGGATGTGCGAATTTTAAAATTAAGTTTTTATTTCTTGTGATGTAGTCATGCGATCGAATTGAAAGTTTGAATATTGAACCTACGCAATAATTTTCCTTTAATGGTACATGACTCTATGGCCTATACATTTAACAATCCAACATGGCGACCATCCAAAATATTTAGTCGGCACTGAATATCTACGAATCTATTATAGCAATCAAAATGAATTTCTTAATGTTCATAGGGGCTATGAACTTAAGTTCACCTGTAGGACTTTAAATAACTTGGTGTTCGCAAATCCAACATGGAGGCGACGCGAAGTATAAAAATTCACATGGACGTTTCTCGCAATTTAACCATCCGAGTGTAGTGAAACTTGGAACAGTTAACCCTTATACGAATGGTAATCCACTTGCATCTAATTTATTTCAATTGTTTCCATAACCTCAAGATGGCAGCTGTGCGAAATTATAAAATCTCCTTGTTACTTCTTGTGTCCTAATTATGCGATTGTAGTTTGAATACTACACGTACACAATAATCTGCATGTAACAGTACATAACTCTAGGACCTACATATATAAAATCCAACATGGCGACCATCCGAAATTTTTAGTCGGTTCTCAATATCTACGAATCTATTACAGCAATCAAACTGAAATTGTGTATGTTGTTAGAGGAAATTAACATAAGTAGGATATATGAAAATAAGCTGTATAGTTCTTCACGGAACTACTTGTTTTTGCTTTAAAAATAATTGTTAATGATTACGGCATGATCATAAGAGATATTTCCTGGAAACGTTTTTGGATAAGCGTGGTCATATGGAGGCATGATATGGGGCCATTTTTCACTCCATGCTTGTCGGCCATTTTTAGCCTATTTTCAATTTTGAAAAAATAGGCTTATGAGATCACCTTTTCTCCGTGTGTGTGTGCGTGTGTGTGTGTGATTCGTGTGTGTGTCCCGCACTAATAAAATCTAAACGGCAGGAGCGATTTCAATGAAACTCGGAAAGTTCATAGCACTATTCCGGGCGACCTCGACCGTGCCCTTCAAATTTTGTTACGACTCACCAATCCAACATGGTGGCTGTGCGAAATATTTCACCAGCATTCAGGATCTCCGAAACTATTATCGATATTACCCTGACATTTTCTATGGTGATAGAGGGAACTACTATAAGTTCACTTATGTGACCTTTGAAAACCTGGTAAATACAAAACCAACATGGCGGCCAAGCGAATTTGCGACTTTTAAATAGACGTTTCTCGCAATTTGGCCAACCAAACGCAATGAAACTTGGTACAGTATATGTTTATAAACATTTTAATGCACAGACATCTAACTTCGTTCAATTGTTTAAATAATCACAAGATGGCGGATGTGCGGAATATTTCACCGGCATTCTATATCTCTGAAACTATTAGCGGTATCTCCCTAAACTTTTGTGCGGAGATAAAGGGCACTACTGGAAGTCCATCTATAAGACTTTCAAAAACCGGTTAACTACAAAACGAACTTGGCGGCCATGCGAATTTGAAAATTTTAAATAGACCTTTATCGCGATTTAATGTTCCAAGCGCGCTGAAACCTGGTACAGGAAATATTTATACACATTGTAATCTACTGGTATCTAACTTAGTTCAATTGTTTACATAACCTCAAGATGGCGGCAGTGTGAATTTTAAAATTAAGATTTTATTTCTTGTGATGTAGTCATGCGATCGAAGTGAATGTTTGAATAATGAACCTACGCAATAATTTTCCTTTAATGGTACATGACTCGATGGCCTATACATTTAACAATCCAACATGGCGACCATCCGAAATATTAAGACGATACTGAATATCTACGAATCTATTTTAGCAATCAAACTGCATTTTTTAATGTCCGTAGGGGCTATGAACATAAGTTCACTTATAGGACCTTAAATAACCTGGTGATCACAAATCCAACATGGCGGCGACGCGAATTATAAATATTCAAATGGACGTTTCTCGCAATTTAACCATCCGCGTGCAGTGAAACTTGGTACAGTAAATCCGTATACGAATGTTAATCCACTGGCATCTAATTTCTATCAATTGTTTCCATAACCTCAAGATGGCAGCTGTGAAAAATTTTAAAATCTCCTTATTACTTCTTGTGTCATAAATATGCGATTGAAGTTTGAATACTACACGTTCACAATAATCTACTTGTAACAGTACATAACTCTAGGACCTACATATATAAAATTCAACATGGCGACCATCCGAAATATTTAGTCGGTTCTCAATATCTACGAATCTATTACAGCAATCAAACTGAAATTGTGTATGTTGATAGTGGCAATTAACATAAGTAGGATATATGAAAATAGGCTGTATAGTTCTTCACGGAACTACTTGGTATACTTGTCACCGGCGATGATATTTAGTAGATCATCAGGCCCATTAACTTCATTTCTTTTGATAATAAATTAATAAGCTAGATTTGCGAGTAGAATTTAATTATTTTTAGTATAAATTACCAAGAACATACACCTCCTTTTTTAGACTTATGAGATCAACACAGGGCGAAAAAAGTGTGTCTGTCTGTGTGTGTATGTGTGTGTGTGAGTCTGTGTGTGTGTGTGTATGTGTGTGTGTGAGTCTGTGTGTGTGTGAGTGTGTGTTCTCTGAATGTCTGTCCCCCCCCCTATCAATTCGAACACGGTGAATGCGAATTGAACGAAATTTGGTACAAAGGTAGCACCAGCAAAGGACACCTCAGTGTCAAGTTTTATATCGCCGCCATCTTGACGGAAACGGAATGGCGGCCACACAAATGTTCAAAGCTTAAATCAAATTACGACTAACCTAATCATCCGATCTCTACCAAATTTTGCAACAACATACCTTTATGGGGGGAGCATCCATTGACCAAACCAATAGGTCATCAGCGTAATAGTTTGCGGATCGCGGCCATCTTTGTGTGAAAATCGATTCCCCCTATTAATTCGAACACGGTGCAACCGAATGGAACGAAATTTGGTACAGAGGTAGTACTAACAAAGGGCACCTCAGTGTCATGTTTTATATCGCCGCCATCTTGACGGAAACGTAATGGCGGCCACACAAATGTTCAAAGCTTAAATCAAATTACGACTAACCTAATCATCCGATCTCTACCAAATTTTGCAACAACATACCATTATGGGGGGAGCATCCTTTGACCAAACTAATAGGTCATCAGCGTAATAGTTTGCGGATGGCGGCCATCTTTGTGTGAAAATCGATTCCCCCTATTAATTCGAACACGGTGCAACCGAATGGAACGAAATTTGGTACAGAGGTAGTACTAACAAAAGGCACCTCAGTGTCATGTTTTATATCGCCGCCATCTTGACGGAAACGTAATGGCGGCCACACAAATGTTCAAAGCTTAAATCAAATTACGATTAACCTAATCATCCGATCTCTACCAAATTTTGCAACAACATACCCTTATAGAGGAAGCATCCTTTGACCAACTGAATAGGTCATTACCCTAATAGTTTGCGGATGGCGGCCATCTTTGTGTGAAAATTAATTCCCCCTATTAATTCAAACACGGTGAAACCGAATGGAACGAATTTTGGTACAGAGGTAGCACTAGCAAAGGGCATCTCAGTGTCATGTTTTATATCGCCGCCATATTGACAGAAACGTAATGACGGCCACACAAATGTTCAAAGCTTAAGTTAAATTACGACTAACATAACCATCCGATCTCTACCAAACTTTGCAACAATATACTGTTATGGAGGGAGCATCCTTTGACCAATCTAATAGGTTATTAGCCTAATAGTTTGCGGATGGCGGCCATCTTTATGTCAAAATTGATTCCCCCTATTAATTCGAACACGGTGGAACCGAATGGAACGACATTTGGTACAGAGGTAGCACTAGCAAAGGGCACCTCAGTGTCATGCTTTATATCACCGCCATCTTGACTGAAACGTAATGGCGGCCACACGAATGTTCAAAGCTTAAATCAAATTACGATTAACCTAATCATCCGATCTCTACCAAATTTTGTAACTACATACCTTTATGGAGGGAGCATCCTTTGACCAATCTAATAGGCCATTCGCCTAATAGTTTGCGGATGGCGGCCATCTTTGTGTCAGAATCGATTCCCCCTATTAATTCAAACACGGTGAAACAAAATGGAACGAAATTTGGTACAGAGATAGCACTAGCAAAGGGCATCTCCGTGTCATGATTAATATCGCCGCCATATTGACAGAAACGTAATGGTGGCCACACAAATGTTTAAAGCTTAAATCAAATTACGACTAACATAACCATCCGATCTCTACCAAACATTGCAACAACATACCTTTATGGAGGGAGCATCCTTTGACCAATCTAATAGGTCATTAGCCTAATAGTTTGCGGATGGCGGCCAGCTTTATGTCAAAATTGATTCCCCCTATTAATTCGAACACGGTGGAACCGAATGAACGAAATTTGGTACAGAGGTATCACTAGCAAAGGGCACCTCAGTGTCATGTTTTATATCACCGTTATCTTGACGGAAACGTAATCGCGGCCACCCAAATGTTAAAAGATAAAATGTAATTACGACCAACCTAATAATCTAGTCTCTACCAAATTTTGCAACACCATATCTTTATGTGGGAAACATATTCTGACCAAACTGCAAGAACATCAGCTCAATAGTTTGCAGATGGTGGCCAAGTATGTGTGAAAATCGATTCCCCCTATCAATTCAAACACGGTGAAACCGAATTGAACGAAATTTGGTACAGAGGTAGCACTAGCAAAGGGCACCTCATATTCATGTTTAATATCTCTATAGCACGTTGTATTTCAACAAGCTACTACAACCAACAATCAATCATATTCCTTGAAAAGAACAAAGAGTTATAACAATACCCATGCATTTAGGAGAAAGTAGGCTATATGTTCTTTACTGAACATCTTGTTTATAGATATGCTTTACTATTAAGTTTAGATGCCAAACAAGTTATATTATTCATATTGGTGAAAAGGGTCATTCTGAGTGTGTCAATTCTACTATATATGTATTGCATTCCTATATTTCTCCATTTTATATTGTACTAGCAGTAGTACCCGGCTTCGCCCGGTGGAATGATGATAATGTTTTAAGGTCTCCTTAGAAATATAATGGACTTAAAATCTAAGTCATTTGCCCCAAAGACAATGAGGGAGTAATATCTAGGTCATTTGCCCTTTTGATAAGGATGATAATAAAAACTACTGTTGAAATGACACGTCAAACTTACAAACTACCGTAATAGAAATACATATTTCAACATTCACAGGCGAGGAAGACTTATTGTGTGTGGTGATTAATGGTGTAATGGGCGTAACATCTAGGTCATTTGCTCTTATGATGAGGATGATAAGGGAAACTACTACCGGTATTGAATTGACACTTCAACGTATAATGTACAAAATGTACTGTAATAAATATAACTATATGGTGGCTTCGGTGGCGTATTTGGTAGCATGCTGAGCTTCTATGCCCAGGATAGCGGGTTCAAACCCGGCCGAAGCCGTCGGATATTTTAAGAGCGTTAAAAATCCGTCAGTATGCCTTTCTTCGGAGGGGAAGTAAAGTCGACGGTCCCATGTCAGATTTATGGCATGTTATTGAACCTTCCACTAATTACACCTGTGTGAAGCTAAATTGGATAGGTAAACAACGCTCATAGATGTCTACGTCCGTTGCCAAGAGCCGACTGCAGTGGCGTCTAGTAGCTAAGTTCCGAACTTGGCCTAGTAGTCGTTGACGGTGGCGCTTGGCGGCAAAAGTACGAACTATTTGAAGAATTCTAAGTTGCAGTTTGTACTTAAATTAAAAAACAGATAACACACACTAATACAGTCATCACAATTAACACCGGTTATCAGACAGATTCTACACACACCCAAAGTACACGGGGCTACATGACCGCGTTGTCGCAGCCCCTAAACTTAAGAACCAACCAAAAATAAATATTTTAAAAATCACAGTCGAGAAAGACTTTATGCGGCGGTGATTATTGGTATGATGCGCGTAACATCTAGGTCATTTGCACTTATGATGATAATAATAAGGTAATGAAAAAATTACTACTAAACGAACATGGTGTTATTTTAAAACTGATATAGGTAATTCAGGTGTCTAACTTCGATGTCTTTCAAAGTCTCAACCTTATTTTCTGGCTTAGGCCTGTACTGGATGCGTCTAGTGAAAGAGCGTACTGCTCGGCAAAGACAAAGAATATAGGTCCTAGCTGCACGAACCTGAGATGATCGCAGATGATGACGAAATATGATGACACACGTTCGGGGTTCCCCGTCCTATACAGATTGACCGGGAATCACTCACTGTTTCGCAACGGCCCTGTGCTGGCATCAGCATAGACAGCAGGAGATAACACGGCGGGCTCTGGAAAGTACCCTCAAGTCACCTCACGATGAATCAGCAAGCTATTCTCACAACTGACCCCCCCCCCAGGGTCTCACAACTTGTGGGACGTGGGTTGGCGACCACGGAACCCCAGCTGAGTCTGGCATCGCTTCTACTTCCTGGTGCCGGGCTCATTTCAGTTCTCTTTCCTGTCGGCCTCCCTTAATCAACTCTTGTTCTCTTCCGACCCAGACTGTATTAGGGTATCCGAGGGCTAGGGAGTCTTTCAATTTCCCGCCTTAATTGGCTTTGTCTCATCTTTCCTGATACCCTCATTCTTCGAGGGGTCTGCCTTCTTTTCATTTTCATAATATCTCCTGTCTTCTGCTCAAGGCCCTCAAAGAGGCAGGGTGTGTGTAGACCCACCACTTCTGGTACACCCTCAAGAGCTCATGACTGGTGAGTTAGGAAGCTGGCAACCCCGAGGAATTCCTGAGCTACATGCAGGGAATGGAGTGGTATGTCAGAAATTTCAAGTGGACAGTGTTACGCATCGGGTTCCAAAGGGTAAGTATACACACTTTGTTTTCGATCGGTGAACGATGTAGATTTGTACCAAAGGGCCTTAATGCGGGAAATGGAGTGGTCTGTCCGAAATTTCGAGTGGACAGTGTTACTCGTCGAGTTCCAAACGGTAATTATGTAAAATCTGGTTGAGATCGGTGAAACGGTGTAGTTTTGTGCCAAGGGCCAAAATGCAGGGAATGGGGTGGCCTGTCCAAATTTTAAAGTGGACAGTGTTACTCATCGGGTTCCAAAGGGTAAGTATACACATTTTGTTTTCGATCGGTGAACGATGTAGATTTGTGCAAAAGGACCTAAATGCGTGGAATGGAGTGGTCTGTCCGAAATGTCGAGTGGACAGTGTTACTCGTCGAGTTCCAAAGGGTAATTATGTAAAATCTGGTTGAGATCGGTGAAACGGTGTAGTTTTCTGCCAAAGGGCCAAAAAGCAGGGAATAGTGTGGTCTGTCCGAAATTTAAAGTCAACAGTGTTACTTGTCGGGTTCTAAGGGTAAGTATATAAAATTGGGGTCAGATCGGTGAAACGGTGTAGATTTGTGCCAAACAGCCTAAATGCAAGGGATGGAGTGGCCTCGCCGCAATTTCAAGCAGACAGTGTTAGTCGCAGTGTTCCAAAGGGTAAATATACAAATTTTGGTTGAGATCGGTGAAACAGTGTAGATTTGGGACAAAGGGCCTAAATGCAGGGAATGGAGTGGTCTGTCCGCAATTTCAAGCAGACAGTGTTACTCGCTGGGTACCAAAGGGTAAGTTTACGAATATTGGTTCTGATCGGTGAAACGGTGTAGATTTGTGCCAAAGTGCCTAAATGCAGGGAATGGGGTGGTCTGACCGAAATTTTAAGTGGACAGTGTTACTCGCAGGGTTCCAAAGGGTAAGTATACAAAGTTTGGTTCAGATCGGTGAAACGGTGTAGATTTGTGCCAAAGGGCCTAAATGCATGGGATGGAGTAGCCTCTCCGCAATTTCAAGCAGACAGTGTTAGTCGCAGTGTTCCAAAGGGTAAATATACAAATTTTGATTGAGATCGGTGGAACGGTGTAGATTTGGTCCAAAGGGCCTAAATGCAGGGAAAGGGGTGGTCTGTCCGAAATTTTAAGTGGACAGTGTTACTCGCAGGGTTACAAAGGGTAAGTATACTCATGTTGGTTCAGATTGGTGAAACGGTGTAGATTTGTGCAAAAGGGCCTAAATGCAGGGAATGGGGTGGTCTGTCCGAAATTTCAAGTGGACATGGTTACCCGCAGGGTTCCAAAGGGTAAGTATACACATTTTGGTTGAGATCGGTGAAACGGTATAGATTTGGGCCAAAGGGCCTAAATGCAGGGAATGGAGTGGTCTGTCCGCAATTTCAAGCAGTCAGTGTTACTCGCAAGGCACCAAAGGGTAAGAATACGAATTTTGGTTCTGATCGGTGAAACGGTGTAGATTTGGACCAAAGGGCCTAAATGCAGGGAATGGGGTTGTCTGTCCGAAATTTTAAGTGGTCAGTGGTACTCGCAGGGTTCCAAAGGGTAAATATACAAATTTTGGTTCAGATCGGTGAAACGGTGTAGATTTGTGCAAAAGGGCCTAAATGCATGGGATGGAGTAGCCTCTCCGCAATTTCAAGCAGACAGTGTTAGTCGCAGTGTTCCAAAGGGTAAATATACAAATTTTGATTGAGATCGGTGGAACGGTGTAGATTTGGTCCAAAGGACCTAAATGCAGGGAAAGGGGTGGTCTGTCCGAAATTTTAAGTGGACAGTGTTACTCGCAGGGTTACAAAGGGTAAGTATACTCATGTTGGTTCAGATTGGTGAAACGGTGTAGATTTGTGCAAAAAAGCCTAAATGCAGGGAATGGGTAAATATACAAATTTTGATTGAGATCGGTGGAACGGTGTAGATTTGGTCCAAAGGGCCTAAATGCAGGGAAAGGGGTGGTCTGTCCGAAATTTTAAGCGGACAGTGTTACCCGCAGGGTTCCAAAGGGTAAGTATACAAATTTTGGTTGAGATCGGTGAAACGGTATAGATTTGGGCCAAAGGGCCTAAATGCAGGGAATGGAGTGGTCTGTCCGCAATTTCAAGCAGACAGTGTTACTCGCAGGGCACCAAAGGGTAAGAATACGAATTTTGGTTCTGATCGGTGAAACGGTGTAGATTTGGACCAAAGGGCCTAAATGCAGGGAATGGGGTTGTCTGTCCGAAATTTTAAGTGGTCAGTGGTACTCGCAGGGTTCCAAAGGGTAAATATACAAATTTTGGTTGAGATCGGTGAAACGGTGTGGATTTGGACCAAAGGGCCTAAATGCAGGGAATGGGGTGGTCTGTCCGAAATTTCAAGTGGACAGTGTTACTCGCAGGGTTCCAAAGGTTAAATATACAACTTTTGGTTCAGATCGGTGAAACGGTGTAGATTTGTGCAAAAGGGCCTAAATGCAGGGCATGGGGTGGTCTGTCCGAAATTTAATGTTGACGGGGTTACCCGCAGGGTTCCAAAGGGTAAGTATACAAATTTTGGTTCAGATCGGTGAAACGGTGTAGATTTGTATACATAACAAACAGACAGACAGACAGACAGACAGACAGACAAACTTTGTGCTTTATATATATAGATAATTATGTCAGGTGCAGCAACACTAGATGATGTAGTAGCCTTACTACAAGCTATTCAGGAAAAGTCGGCCAAGCAAGAGCAGGACTTGGCTGAAATCAAGTCAAATGCTCAAACTAATCTTGAGCGAATAACCGAATCAAATAATAAGAATACTGGATTAATAACTAGAAACACAGAAGTAATGCAAACAGATATGTCCCAACTTCATTTGTCTATGAAACGTTTGCAGGACAGCAATCGAAAAATTTCCGATAGGTCCAAGGAAATTAAGGAGAAAGTTAATGATGTTGAACTAAGTGTTGATAGTGTGTTAGAAGATGTAAGACTTGTTCAATTGGATATAAGTAATGTGAATGTTGAAGTGAGTCAAGTTCGCTCCAGCGTAGCCACAGTTGAGGTTAAATTAAATGTAGCTCAAACTGACACTACGGCTACACAAGAAAAATTAATTAGCACCGAGGCTAAAGTAGATGCTACACAGGAGAAAATAATAGCACTGAACAAAAGATTGTACAGACAGAAAAACTTGTAACCAGCAAACAATCTAATATTTCGGGCATTAAGGAGGATGTCAAAAGTGTTTGATTGGAACTGGAACATAGTCAAAGGGAAAATAAACATAGTTTAGATGAGCTTCGAGTACAATTCTCCAAAGAAGCTAGTAATACACAAGAGACTTTGTCAAAATTAGAAAATGACATGGTTCTCTTAAAAGAGAAAGTAGAGGACCACAATAAGGTTCTGAGAAAAGATATAGAAATTGATGTTAAAGCTATTGTTAAAGATCATATAACCATTATTCGGGGTGAAGTAACCAAAGTTAACGAGGAGATAATTAAAAATGTTACCTCTAATTTGGAATTAAAAATTTCTCGAACCGAAATCAAGTTGAACAAAGATATATCAAATGTTAAAATAGACACTGAAAAAAGAATAGATTCAATCCAGACTAGTCAAATAGATAATATCAATAGTCTTAGGGAAGATTTGGAATCACGAGTTAACACTGTAACATCAAAATTAGAGCAAGTGAGATTAGACATCAATTCAGAACGTGAAAAGAAAACGTCTGAATTAAACGCGATTAGGGAGGAGTTGAACAAATTTAACTTAGCTGATCACGTTAATGTAGATGCTTTAAGAAGCAAATTTAATAAGCAAATTGAAGCACTAAAAATCAATGTGAGTTCCAACATGGAAGGCACAGTTCCTCATGTTAGGCAAAGCTTAGATCTAACATCCCTAGCTATGAATTTTATTGGACGTTCTAATGGGGCAGTAGAAGGCGAACAGCCCAGACAACGGTCAGAAGTCCCATGTACCACTAATCTTGAATATGTTCCTAGGGATTTCAGGACATCTACTCCCAATGACAGGTCAAATGTAACGATTGTGAGAAATTATGAAGAAAAGATTTAAAAAAAATCCAACACCGAGAGTTTAACTCCGATTGAATTTATTAGAAATCTTCAAGATTATTTCATAGAACATCACGTTAGTAGAGACAGGGAACTCCGAATTGTAGAGAGACATCTTCTGGAAGGTCCTTTAAGTTGGTTTCTAGCTTTCCGCTATTCTTTCGATAACTTTGAGCAATTCTCTGAAGCATTCATTAAGAGATTTTGGTCTATTGAAGTCCAACATGCAGTAAGGTCAGAAATATACTCTAGGAAGTACAGTAGTACTGGACCTACTAGTTACTCCGAATTCTACACTTCACAATTAGCCCGCTTATGTTATATTCAACCCCCATTAACTCAGGAGGAAATATTAGAAACTATTTCAGGACAGTTGCCAGTTGAAGTTAGGCGTAATATAATTTCGTCAGGGGTGACAGATTTGGCACAGATGGACGATTTATTCCGAAGACTTGATCATACGTCCATTCCTCCCACGATATCAAAAGGCGGAAGAACGGAAGTCAAAACATGAACGCCGTAGTCGTAGATAGGACCCAACAAACTGAAAAACCCAGTCAGAATGAGTCAAGATGGGTAGGTCCCATTCGAAACAACAGGTATAATGAACAACCACGCGATCATAGGGATAATCAAGCACCATTCCGTAGTTACCACTCTCAGTATTATCAAGGACAGGATAGGTCGTATCAATCGAATAGAGATCAAGAGATATATAGACCATATTAAGACAGGTATAGGAATGATGGATTTGACAATAGAGATCAAGGGACAAACAGACCGTATCAAAATAGGGATAGAAACGACAGATTAGATAACAGGTATCAAGATAGAGAAAGAAATCAGCCAAGAAATAATCGGTATCAAAATCAGAACACCGACAATAGAAACTTAGAAAAAGGGGAACGGCAAGGTTATTTCCAGAGACAGGAGAATAACCAACTAGGATATTCTAGGTACAAAAATTACCATGATAAGGACTATCAAACTGAGAAAGAAAGAAATCAGTCCATAAAGGACAGAGATAAAAGAGAAGAAGGGAATAATAGACGTAGGGACACAGACAGTGATCCAGACACTGGGTCCAGACAACGAGCTGAGAGGCAGGAGAGACCTCCCAAGGAAATAGATAAAGGAAATTCTTCATAGGATCAGAGTTAAATTCGTATCCTTTCGTTACAGCAATTCAAGATATTTAAGAAGTTATCAGATTTTGGACATCCTTACTGGCGAAGAAATAGGGAGATTCAATACGAAGAACCTCAAAAGATATTATGAAAAGTTTGAACAATAACAAAATACAACTCATGAAGTGAATATCAAGAATGATAAAATAAAAGTATTGTCACACTTTTATTTCTTGAGTTGGGATGGAGATGAGGCCGTATTTTGTATTGAGTTGGATCTATATTGGACAGGTGTGTACTTAGGTGCATTCCTGAGGCGCTACTTACACGGCACACAGCGCATGGATACTCCGTGGCGAGGTTAGGAGCAGATAGGCAGCACGCCATACAGCCTGGAGCACGTGCTTTGTTTTAGTACAAGGGAGCTCTACAAAATGGAGACAGCAGTAACGTCAATCTGATGCAACATGATATACTTTGATATAGTAGCCAAGAAACAGAACAGTAATGGACAAATGCAATATGTTTAAAGAAGAGGAAACTTGAGTGTATTTCACATATGTATAAATGCAGACAACAAAATATCAGAATATTATCGAACATGATCCAGTGTCGATAACGATAGTCAATATCGTTCCTGAACGAACAGTACTATGGGTTTCGCAGAGCAGTAAGCAAAGATCTGTCCAGGCAGAGACACGAGATTGCAATATACTTCGGTGGGAGTACGACACTCATATCGTGCGCGAGCAACGCGGACGTGTATTTACTTAAAGTAAGACAGTTCGTAACGCAATTTTTTATGTATCAGCTTATTATAGCTGAAGACTGTGTTAAACTGCATCATCAGGAGCATTGAACTTTGTATTCACCGGGACTTGTGTGATATTTTATATGCCAGTATAAGACTTTATTCTACAACAGTACAGTTTACAGTATACAAGCATATTATCATTATCACTTCACAACAGATGTTGATTGAACGGAGACTTCACCAACACATGACTATATCACGTATGGGCTAAAATGGAAAGCAGGAATGCGATGCAATAGTGGAATTGACTACTTAGGATGATCACCAGCACCAAACATGGATTATTATAACAGCAGAAAACTCTTTAAGAAGAGGTGGAAGACGTCTTGGAGATGTTTATTATACATTCATACTGTAACTGCATGAAATACAATGGCATACTACGAACAAGCTCCAGCTATATCTTGGGAACGTGTGAGAGCGATGAACTTGTTTCGCGAACAGCTGTTTTTCCTTTTCAAACGTTCGGACTCGGGTTCGATTCTCTACAAGATCCAGTCGTATCGAGGGCTATGCATCCTGATGAACGAGGGTTCAGTTCCAGAACGAGGACAGTGTGTTTCTCGCATACTCATATTTCAACCAGATGGCAACGTGCAAGGTAGCTGACCTCCCATTTTCATAGTAGACAGTATGAATTAGACATAATCTAGAGTGTTCCTTTTCACCAATTTTTCTTAGTAGTTAGAAAATGCATTCCAAGGCTAGACCCGATTCTCTATCGCTTATGTTTTGTAGTGTATTTTATTTTTGGAGTTAACATTATTATTTTTAATGCTATTTTTATGCATTAATTCACTTCTTTTCTTTCTAAATCTGAGCATTTAATGGAATTATATAACTTGTTGAGAAGATTAATATGAAGAGTAGAGAGAAGACTACGATAACTTTATATAAGAATAGTAGTTAGGAAGCAGATGACCAATAACCTACGTATACTTGAAGATTATTTGAATAGACATTTCTACGAATTTCGAATTTGAATTTGAACACTTATGCATTTCATGCGAGTTTCTCTAATAGACGTGCGGGTCTATTTTTCGTCAAGTGCAGTATAAATATGGAAACATACTGATTTATAGAGCAGATATTTGCGAGTTTTGGATTGATTTTGGTAATCTACAGCTCTTGAGATTTTTCTTTTGGGAGTGGTCTTAGACACTATTAGATCGTTCAGTTTCTTTTTGTTCATGATTCGTTTGTTGAACTCCATCCTGGTTAAGCGTTGGATTCTAATAGTTTTCGTGTACCTTCTTAAGACAGGCTCATTTCTACGGTGTAGAATCTTTCGTGTTTCTTTGGGTGAGGATCTCCAGTCGAGTTTTTATCTAGTGGAGCTGAATCTTTCTTTTTACAGTGATCTATCCACAATTTCTTGAAAGATATAGTTATGAACATGAGATTATAACGAGAAATAAATTACTATTGTAAAATGATTGTATAAAATATTTTTATTACAAAGAGAAATGATAATGTCAAAAAATTCTCAAGCACTGTTATTTAAACAGCTGATTATATTATATTTGCCTTAGTTCTGATAAAAATTGTCCATGAAACTTTAACTTATGTTAATTTGATGCACGATATTTCATGACTTTTATGTTTAAGCTTATTTGAACTTAATGATGTTTGGCAAAATGTTTACAAGCTATGGATAGCTTATCTATGAATGAAGCGACGTGTATTTGCGAATTTGATTGTTATAATGAGATATTAGTCATCAATGGATGATCTATGTCATTTTTCTGTCCAGTATAAATTAGCTATTGAGCTATGTCTGAATACAGTTATGTGTATATTTTGAACGTTCAGTATAGTCGCGAATATTAATACTAGAAGGCTAGTATGAGGTTAATACATCCAACATTTAAGTAAAACAGCATTATGATAATTGTACTAGAATGGATTGTTCAAATTAATAACATTTGTTTTTGAAGAAATGTTAACTGGAAAGACGAGTAATAATACTGATGTAATCCTGTAATAATAACCAGTAAAAGCTTTAGAGATAATAATAATAACATGAATAACTATGTGATTTAAAATGTTGTTAACATTTTTATGCTATGATAATGCGTTCGATAAACTTAACCATTCGTCGAACATGCCCTAATTTGACTTTAACTAATACTACAGAATGCTTATTGATGGAATCGAATTAATTACTGATGAAGAATTTGAACGTGTACAATAATGTATAAATGTAAATAATATCATAAACTTTGAGGATCATTTAAATATGTAACGAGTGTATATAATAATGTTTAAATATTTTTGAAACTGTTTTTACATGCGATTACGATGCTGTATTTTGAGAACATTTTTGAATATGTTTCGATGCTAATGTTATTATGAGATTTCTACGCTTCAGTAGAGGTGAATTATTTTGTTAGTGGAGAGTTAGTCCACCATGCAACAGTCCTTAGATTAATAAACTGTTGGTCAATTTTAAATACTTCGGATGTCTTGGTCATTTATACTAGAAATAAGATGCGCTACGAGGACCAGTGGGTCAGTTTTTAGGATGCCTAGCGCCACGCTCGAGATTAATTTAGTCATTTTTAGAGTCTCGTTAGCTCACTTTGAGTTATTTTTTTCGTTTTCATTTTATCGACCACTGGCATCTTCCTATCGCATTCCTCATAAGAGAGGTATCCTTATCCCTGGTTGATCCTAGTTAGTAGAATTTCAGGGGCATTTCAGTTGGGCGCTTCCAGATTCTACGATCCAGCAGTTCCATCGGATTTCAACAGGTCGGACCACGTGAATACTGGTGCAGTACCATCCCGGCATTTGCCCGAAGACGAAGTGGGAAACCACGGAAAACCACTTCGAGGATGACAGAGGTGGGAATCGAACCCCCTCTACTCAATTGGAACACCCGAGGCTGAGTAGACCCCGTTCCAGTCCTCATTCCACTTTTCATATTTCGTGGCGGAGCCGGGAATCGAACCCAGGACCTCCGGGGCGGTAGCTAACCATGCTGTCCGCGACCTTTTTACTCACAAGAGGGCCTATTCATAAGGCATTTTAAACTCACTTTCACGCAGGAACATTATCGAAACAAGCAAAATATATGAAACTTAATTCCGTAAAGCAGTATTATTGGAACGTGGAAATAAGTCGCCATCTTGTGCACAAAACTTGCGTAGCCGAAATAGCCGTGGGTAAGTGCTTATGACTGTGAATCTAGAGAACTTGGGTTCGAATCCCGTACGGGGTAGATATTTTTGCTACCAGATTATCATTTTAAACGATATTTATCATATCAATATGACTCATTTTAAGAGAATCCATATGATATTACGTGTTGGTCTGTGAATGAAGAGGACCTGTTTATAAGGAATTTAAGGTTATGAGCGGTGTCGCGTCTATTAATCTAGTTGATCCATATCGTATTCTTTATTTAGGCTAGTGTTGGTGGAAGCTACAAATCATCTAATAAAATGAGTTCCGTATTATAAACTACAGTCGCCTCCGTAGCATAGCGGTCAGCATGGTTAGCTGCCGCCCCGGAGGTCCTGGGTTCGATTCCCGGCTCTGCCACGAAATTTGAAAAGTGGTATGAGGACTGGAACGGGGTCTACTCAGCCTCGGGTGTTCCAAATGAGTAGAGGGGGTTCGATTCCCACCTCAGCCATCCTCGAAGTGGTTTTCCGTGGTTTCCCACTTCGTCTTCGGGCAAATGCCGGGATGGTACTGTCCCCGTTTACCTGGATAGTAGGCTGTCAGATATCCGCCCCCTCAATCGGATTGCCAATTATCAATTGCACCGGCACAGTTACATCAATGAAAATGGCACTGACAGATATTATCGAGATAAGAGCACAGAAGTTCACAGGAAATCATTGTGGAACACACCAAAATAGACGGGGGTTCATACTTACCGTTACTTACCTCTTAATTATCTCGGGGTTTGAGTTGACAACAGGATCACTAAAGTCTGTTCACACAATAACCTCCACCATGACATTTAAAAATGAACCAAAAACGAAGACGAGAACTTTGAACTGTACAAAATCTTTATTTCTAATAAAGGGAATGATTTTACTAACACAACAAAATAAACGTGGCTATCAGTAGCCCAAGTCAATCTGACTACGTCCTCAGTAGGACTTGCAAAATTTATCATACAACATGATATAAAACATTTTAGCTCCCAAGAGCTCCAAATAACGTAATATTCATAACACTATTGGATTGGAAAAGGACATCAGGGTGTGACATATATAGAGCATTTGGTTTCCTTTTAATAAACATGAGAATGGTATTTATAGTCGCAAGGCCGGAGTGTGGACGACCTCACTCTCAGTGAACCAGATGTTGGCCCAGCTGCGAGCTACCCTCGAACCTGTTGCGTACTGGTCAAATGCATTCCCTTCTCACGTGCTAAGTTACGTAAGAGTATAGCTTGCTCTCTCAAACTTTTAACTGTCTACAAGACAACTCACATTATATTTACGCAAATCTTTCAAGTACTTTGCTCACATCCTATTGGATCATTATGTTAATTCCATAAACTTGTTAAGTTCAATCCAAATGTTTAATTAGCTCTTAAATGTTTATAACAAATCACATAAATTATTTATAACAATTAGAAATTGTTTATAATATTTGTCAAAGACAATAAAAATATTTTATACACGCCTTTAACATCACTCTCGTTCCATATTATTTTCAAAAATATTTACAGCAATTATTTACAATATTAACATTTAAATTGTTTAAATTATTAATTTCAGAAATACATTGACCACATGTCCATTCGGTTGGTAATTTTCATAATCGTGATTAATATAATCGACCAATGAAGGTTAGTTATACATGTTAATGTCACAATCTGGTTTAATAAAGGTTTTAATAATGATTTGTGACGGCAACCTTCATTCAAAATCTTATCTCAAATTCTTTCAAAACTCGTGTTAATTATAACAGTAAATCACTTGATTAATTTTCAATGAACTATGACAATCTTACTCCAGCGGAAAATCCTTCGCTAACAAGTTAATGCACAAACTGCATTAAAAATATGCCCAAAATCATCATATATTAATCTATATGGTATTAAACTTCCACATAACTTACAAAACTTCCACAAATAATTCTTTAACATTTATTCCTGTGGGAACTTCCTTCATATTCAAGGGCATTATATCTCAGCGACTTTCAACACGCGCTGCACTAGCGATTATACATTCATAGTTCCACTTAAAAAATTTTATAATCATTACTTGTTTCAAAACTGTTTTTCTATAACCTTCGTGGATTTCATTCATGAACCGAAATGAAGTCAAAACTTGCCAATCACAAACAAATTTAATAGTGAATACGCTTATATACGCCTGTCTGGTCTATCAAAATTTAAGATTAACATCTTAAAAGAAATTGTAGTATAAAAATACTATCTTCAAATAAAGTGCGACTAAAATGCAAAGTAGTCGAATAGAATCCAATTAGACTGGGGAATGCAAACATCGTTCTATAAATCTCTAATTGAGAAAAACTCCTAACAAAAGTACTTGACTTTAATGCATTCAATAATTCATTATTAAAGTTACTCTTTCACAAAAGTGTCTATAATGCAATGTTCATTCATAACTGACGATAAATGTCTGTGTTGCAATCAATACAAATAACGACTAGTATTTCCAAGATCGTCGACAACGTAAGAGATTTTAACGCTCTAAAATCATTTAAATGTTCTTCCTTCTTGATGATGACAGAAAATTGGTCAAAGTAATTAAACAGGGGTAGAATTACTTTAATAAAGTGACACGCTGTCTGAATTTAAATCTGCCATAAAAATCATTAACTTACAGTCAAATCGTGACCAAAAATATTAATTACTGAAAATTCTAAATATCAGTCTCAACTGATCCAAAATCATTAACTATGCCCATGACATAACAATGTCTTAATAAATCGTCGAAAAATGCAAAACTCATCAAGGTGTACTGAGAATCAGAATCTCAACAAGAAAATAGGGCAAAAATACATGAGGATAAAATATGGGAAAAATGGTTGCTCAAACATCATTAATATACTCAAATACAATAAACGTTCACGACTACCTTATCTGCCGATTGACGTTCCAGAGGAAAATTCCCCAAAGAAGACTGCTGATGGATCCATTTCACCACGTTAAAGTTGAGCTCCATCCTCGAAATAGGAAATAGCACCCTCGGAGAATCGAACTGCTTCCTTCTCCGTGAATCGCTCTGCTCCTTGAAGACGAATAGACATCCTTCCGGCAATAATCTTCTTTGTGAGTCGGGATATCCCTGACCTCTCTTGAAAAATTCCCTGAAGTTCCAGTAGACAATCGCCATGAAGTTTTGTAGAAATTTCCGAAGAAATTATTCATATTCAGAGTATGAAATTGTTTCTATGGCTGTTCGATGGTATTCAGCCTTTAATTACGAAACATGGGTGTAGATGGTATTCACCGCATGTTCGCTTGTGTGGAATAGCAATTAGCGAAGTTCCATGTCGCTATCTTACTCCGTTGAAGTATGTCCCAATTGCAATAAGCCTTTTAGCCCTCCATCTGCTCTTCGGTTGTAGTGTTAGAAGAACAAACTGCCGTATTCAATTGCTCCATTATACTGTATCGTTGTGTAACCAAGTAATCTGAAGTCTTTCTATTCCACTCGCAGCGTCAGCCGTTGCGTTGATTCCGGCTATACAAAAGTGCTTCTCTTGTGGCGAGATAATCACTTTTCTCAGTCGTATAAAACTGCTAATATCTTTCGAACTAATCGGTCGAAATTGTTCAGCTTTTCTCTATTACTTTATGAAGCACAGCACAATACAATTAGCTTATCGGTGACCGCTAACTGTTCAAAGCTAAACTTGTAGAAGCTTTCTAAGGTCCGTTTCAACTTCACCTAGTTTGATTTGGATCTCGTTAATATAGTGGCCTCGCCACACGTTATAAAGACGATTCTTTTCACTGCTGTTCACTTCGACGTCTCACTATAATGAATGTATAAGAAAAGAACTTTCACAAATATACTTCGATGCTCTGAGAATGAGATCTCAGAATGATCAGAGAACGAAAAAGGGCTCCTCTCTTCTGCGCAAGCCCTTATATTAACTTCACGAGGGGCGTTACCATCCCTTCCAAAGCGTGATACTGCGTCATCGCTCAAAAGTTCCAACTTCGTTAATACATGACGGATTTTCAAAATTCAAAAACTGAAAATAAATTTCACCAAAATTCCAAATCAATGCCTTTACTGCAAATGGATTTCCACAATTCTGCATTCCAAAAGTAATAAAAATACCATAGTTTCAGCAATCTCCGTCTTCCTTGAAACTATCGTTCATTGGTTCAAGCCTCTCCTCCAATAGCATAGTTTCTTCCTCAGCCGAATTCCTCGTTTCCTACGACTGCGTCGTAAATCTTGGAACATTCTCGACTAAATGCTGACGTCACTGAGAATCTCAGCTCAAGTAGCTTGCTGGCATAACATTTACGTCATCCGTGCTTACGTCATGACTACCCACGTCATAACTATGACAGCCATAACTTTCCTTATAATTTCAAATTTAGCCACCGTGGTCTCTACATAATTCAATTACGGGGGCATTCTCCTCCCACCACGTTTTAAAAACAGTTGCAAATTGTTTTTAAACTCAGTGTTACAAGTATCTCAACTCTCTTGAACACGAAATTGAATTATTACTGGCTTACTCTAGGATAGTATCTTTTTAAATTTCCAGCATTGAACTTGCCGTAAACGACATTATTCTCATCATCTTAGAGTTCATAACAGTTGTTTCCATAAGCGTTCGTAATCCTAAACGGCCCCAGGAACACTAATCCAAATTTGGGGTAGATTTTCTTGGACATATCAGCCTTGACAGGTCTGCGTAATAATACAAGATTTCCAACTTGAAAGGGTGTACCAAAACGTTTTCCAGCTACTCTCTTTAATCGTTTCTCTGCTGCTTTCTGGAGTTGTTCCTTTGCCTTGTCAATCCTCTGCTGTCTTCCTATGTCGGGATCTCTCGGTATGTGTTTGAAAAGATTATCCCACGGCCTTTCTGGGTTTCTTCCTAGATGAAGTCGCATTGGCACTTCTCCTGTGCTCTCCTGCACTGTAGAGTTCAGACATTCCTCAATAAGGGGTACAAATCTCACCCAACCAGAATGATCATTTGGACAGAAAATTCGACAGAATTTCGAAAATTCAGCCATATATCTTTCTGAGGAATTCGATTCAGGGTAACGCACGCTTGAAAATAAGTGCTTAATGCCAAGCCTTTCCATATCCGCTGCAAATTCCACGGACGTAAACTGCGTTCCATGATCTGACAGTAGATATTCCGGTATACCAGCTTTAGGAAATACAGCATTTTCCAGTCTGCTTACTACGTTCCTCGTGTTAGCTTTCTGCATGGGACTCATTGTAACAAATTTTGAGAAAACATCCACGGTCACCAACAAGTATTGGTTACCCTGGTATCCCTTCGGACAGGGGACAAATATATCCGTCGCCATGAGTTCGTTTGGCTTAGAAGGAATCATCGCCTTCGGTTTTCCCTTTAGTAAAGCAGAAGCATACTTTGCTCTTTGACATTTGTCACAGGATCTAATGACCTTGGCAATGCTGGAACGCATGTTAGTCCAGATAAATATCTCTTTAAGTGTATTAAGAGTTTTATCTAAACCGGCATGTCCAGTTGCGTGATGAGCTACCCACACTAAATTGACAACAAGTTTAGGTGGCACGACTATTCGAAGTTTTGTATGCGCAGGGTCAGCATACTTGCATACAATGTCTCCACTCAAGACAAAGTGTCGTGAATTTCTCCGTGTAGCTTCATAGTCAACATCTGTATTGTCCATGTAACCCTTGAGGAACCTGTACATTTTCCTTATTGGAGCGTGTCTCTTCTGTGACACACCGATTCGGGCTAACCTCCTAACGGTTTCTTCATCTTCTTGCTCCAATTGTACATGGTGTATCTGCACATTTTTAATAGGGTTACGTGATAGAGCATCAGCCAGTAAGTTATCTTTCCCAGGCTGGTGGACAATAGTAGCGTTAAACTGTTGGGTGAACAAAGCCCAACGTGTCAATCTATCACTTGACATGTCAGTTTGCAACATAAACTGTAGTGCTTTATGGTCAGTAATGATGATGACCTTATGTCCCAGCAGGATTTTCTTCCAGGCTTGTAAAGCTGTCACAAAAGCTAACGCTTCAAGCTCTGTCGTGTAGTAGTTTTCCTCGTGCTTTTTCAACTTCCGACTAGTGAACGCAATGTAGTGCTTGTTGCCTGCCTCGTCTTTCTGGTATAAGACTGCACTAATGCCTATTCTTGATGCATCAGACTCAATATAGAACACCTTCTCAAAGTCTGGGTACTCCAGTTTCACATTATTTCTGAGCATCTCCTTTGCTTTCTCAAAAGCTTCGTCTGCAGCGGTACTCCATTTCCATCTGTTGTTCTTCTTGAGTAAGTCATACAGAGGAGCCATAATTTCCGAATATCTTGGACAGTGGCTGCTAATAAATTGGCATGCACCTACAAATTCTCTGACTTGTTTTACCTTAGTTGGCTTTGAAAATCTCGTGATCGCATCTACTTTTTTCATGTTTGGATGATATCCATCTTTATCATTAGTATGCCCCAAATAATTTATCTCCTTCTTCAAGAATTGACATTTTCCAAAGTTCACCTTGATGTTGGCCTCCCTTAAATTCTCGAACAACTTTCTCAAGTGCACTAAATGTTCTGCAGCGCTGGGTGAAGATACGATTAAATCGTCAATGTAGCAGATTACATTTTCTTTCACTTCGTCAGTGAGCTTACTATCAAGTGCTCGAATAAGTGCTGGTCCACTGTTAACCATTCCAAAAGGCATTCTGGCAAAGACCCATGACGTCTGGTCAAATAGGAATCCAGTGTACTGCATACTATCCTCTTCTAGTTGAACTTGATAAAATGAAGACGTCAAGTCAAGAACGCTGAAACAAGCTCTTCCTTTGAATTTCCGAAGCAGATCTCTAATCTTGGGTGGTCTGTCATTTTCTGGAAGAATCTTCAAGTTGATGGTCCTGGCATCGAGACAAAGACGTATTTGACCATTACCTTTCTTCACTACTGTGATGGGGTTTATATAAGACGACGCCTGTTTTCTAATAATCCCGTCTACCTCCATTTTTCTGATTAACCCTCGTACTTCTTGATAGTATTTCTCAGGAATGGGGTATATTCTCTTCTGGTAAGGGGTTTCATCTGTCAGCCTTATCTTGTACTTATAATCCTTAATCAATCCAGGCTTTTCATCGAAAATATCTTGGAATTCCTTTATCAGATCCTCAAATTCCCCCTGAATTTCTTCAAATCCTTCAGTTTTTCTACTGGGTATTTCTTCTAAATTTTCCACTTCATTAATTATTGTATTCAAAATTTCTTCCCTAAGGTCTATTTCCAGACTGTTTTTCACGTCCTGTTCTTCTATCTCTTCTGTGATTATGTACCCATCATTAAAGCTAATACTTCTGTTCTTCATGTCAATAATAGCTCCGACCTTCGATATAAAATCGATTCCAAGCACCATATCAAAATTGATCTTGCTCACCACAATGAAGATCTGTTCATAATTCCTTCCATTGATCTCAAAGTTCAATAACACTTGAATCTTGCATTTCACTGCCTTATCTTGGAATATCCCTCTCACTTTGACGGTAGAAACAGGTAGAACTGTCATGTTCTCTCCTCTTAGCAGACTTTGATAACATTCCTCTGAAATGATGGAAATAATAGCACCAGTATCCATCAGGGCTTTGTACTGCTGTCCATCTATCCGTACAGCAATAATAGGTAATGCACATGGTCTTTCCTCTTTAACAATACCCCTCTCTTCTAGTAAATCTTCATCGGTAACTTCGTATATCTCATTAATCGTAATCAGGTGTGGTGTGGCAATGTATTTACAGGTTCTCACTGACGTTGAGAAATCGGCGTTTTTTTTTGTGTTACCGACCTCAAAATTCTGTTGGCTCGTAGAAGGCCCAGGATCGATTACAACATCCTGCCTTTTCTTTTGATTGTCAGCTTCTTTATCCCTTAATTCTTTTAAGTATTGCTGGCTTTCCTTCTCTCTTTGCTGATACTGCTCAGGTGTCATAACCTGACCTTGAGTATTCTGGTTTCTATTTTGGTTTTGGTTATTCCTATTATAGTTACGGTTATACCCATTATTGTTGTAATATCTGCCTCTTCCATTGTAGTTTCCTCGGTTGTAGTTCCAACCTCTTCTCTGTTGATACGGTCGGTAACCTTGTGATCTGTAATTTCTAAACTGATTATTCCTGTGAGGACCTACATTGTCATTTTTCTCCTCCTCTGGCTTGTCAGTTTGTTGGACTTGGTCCATGTATACCGTATTGATTTCCTTAAATTCCTGCCTTTGACCTTTCTGGACTACGTTAGGCATTGGACTTGTGTAGTCTAACCTTCTTAGTAATTCATCCATGCTGGATAAATCCCTGATGTTGGACGAAATTATAAGTCTCCTCACCTCAACTGGCAGCATACGAGAAATCGCATCTATTAGTTGCTCCGTCGACAATGGGGGTTGCAAAAATCTCAAGCGGGACAACTGACTCGTAAAGAAATCAGCGTACCTCGTTGGAAGAGTACCTGAGTATTTTCTTGAATACACTTCCGCTCTTAACGAATTCTGCGCTTCTATGGACCAAAATCGCTTGATTAATGCCTCTGCAAACTCGTCAAAGTTACTGAATGTGTATCTAAATGCGCAAAACCATTCAAGGGGTCCTCCAATCAGATATCTCTCTACAATCTTCATCTCTCTCTCTCTGGGAATGTGAGCTTCGATGAAATAATCTTTGAGATTCCTTACATACTCTATAGGTGTCAAACTATCAGTGTTACTGAATTTTTGTGGTTTGTCTTCGAAATTCCTAATGACCGTCACGTTCCTCGGATATGAATCCGGATAGTTTTTCCCACTATCTCTATAATTCCACTCAGGTTCCATATTCCTCTCGTCATCCTCCTCTCTGAATCTGGATACACGTTCTTCAGGAGTCACGTCTCTTTCTTCTGGCTCTAGGTTATGTCTTCTAGCATAATTCCTATTCAATTCGCAAGCTAAGCCTTCTGTATCCTTGTCGGTGATTTCTGTTAAGACTTTCTTGATTATCTCTTCTTTGTAGTCCTGCATTAAACTAGCCTCTCCTAACTTCAAATTTTTCAGTTTACTCGTCGTTTCATTTACATCCGAGACAACTTTATGCATCTGTTCCTCTAATGTAGATTTTAAAGTTTGCATATCCTGATCTAGTTGTGTTCTATCGTCAACTTGTTTTTCGGATAACGAATTTATCCTGACGCTTAAATCTTTCCTAATCTGTACTACTTCATTGTTAATTTCTATCTGCGTACTGGCAAGTTTTCTTTAAATCCTTTCCTGAATTTGGGTTACATGTTCCCCACTTGACTTATTCCACTCGTCTTTCCATACCGCTACGTTTGCTGTTAACATTTCGGCTATGTCTACTTCGATATCCTCTTTTAATACTCTATTGTGGTCTAATACCTGTGTTCTCATGACCTCTACATCATACTTCAACTCTGCTAAAGACGTTGTTGTTCTAACTGATTCATCGACTAACCTAGTCGCTAATGCAGTTATATTACGCGTACAAAGAGTTTTTGAGTTTTCGATTTCTTCCCTGACTTTATTTACATCAGTTTGGACTTTAGTAATATCTACGAAAACTGTGTTGACCTCTACCTGAATCTTAGTTATGTCACTTTGCACCTCAGTTATATCCGCATGAATGTTATTAATGTCTACCTGAACATTGGATACATCAGTTCTAGCTTTTTGAATTTCTTTTTGGACTTCCTCGACCTTGTCTTGGACAGTCGCTACATCGTTTTTGACAACTACAACTTCGGCTCTAGCACAAGAAATATCCCCTCGGACATTAGCTACATCTAGATTTAACATTGTAAGGTCTTTCTGTACCTTAGACACATCATTTTTAACATCATCAACACTTTTATGGACATTAGACACATCTGTGCGCATGTCCGTTACAGTACTCTCAATTCCTAGGGTATTAATCAGTAAACGCGACATATTATCCTCCAAATTAGCAGCACTAGTTTGGATACCCTTCAAACTTTCACCCATACTAGCTTTCAAATTAGCAGACAAAGTACTAGCATTCTCCTCCATTCGACTAGTATTCCTAGCTTCCATCTCCTTCATACTACTATTCAAATTAGCAGACATATTACTAGCATTCTCCTCCATCCTTGCATTCAAATTAGCAGACAAATTACTAACATTCTCCTCCATTCGACTATTATTCTCCTTCATGCTTTCATTCAGCATCTGCTTCATACTGCGATTCATGTTAGCAGACATCTCCTCTAACATTTTCTTCAAACTTTCATCTGCCATTACAATATTATTCAAAAATGGATTGCTGTAGGGACATACATCAAAAGAGCAAAATAACAACATTTGAGCAACACTTTTCACCATATATAATTTTGATCAATTTTCTGTCTTAAATCTAACTTATAACTACCTTATAATTAACCTTCGACGATACTTCATGTTGAAACAAACTCAAGCACATGTTCAAATTTCTTTGGCTCATTTTAAAATATCCTAACACAAATAATTTACATTTACAATCCAAATAATTTAAATTTATCTTTAATATGACTAAAATGTCACAAGCCGGTCAAATAAAATAAGATTCCAGATCATAGGCGATTTTTCTAAGTTTCCTGCCCATTTAACCTTTCCCAAGTTGTATAAGATCTGATCTTTTCTGAGTGTAATTTTCTTAATACAATACAACATTTAATTCCTATATAATCACACTCTTAAATACTACAATTGGCCTAGACATCTAACAAAGAATCAACCTCTTTATTTGAGTCTAATCGAACCCTACGTTTTAGGTTTGCCACTCTTACTGGCGTTCAACCTGGTAATCCAGTTTTGTTGAATCGAGCCCCAACGTTTTAGGTGCGCCAATCTTTCTGTCCCCGTTTAACTGGATAGTAGGCTGTCAGATATCCGCCCCCTCAATCGGATTGCCAATTATCAATTGCACCGGCACAGTTACATCAATGAAAATGGCACTGACAGATATTATCGAGATAAGAGCACAGAAGTTCACAGGAAATCATTGTGGAACACACCAAAATAGACGGGGGTTCATACTTACCGTTACTTACCTCTTAATTATCTCGGGGTTTGAGTTGACAACAGGATCACTAAAGTCTGTTCACACAATAACCTCCACCATGACATTTAAAAATGAACCAAAAACGAAGACGAGAACTTTGAACTGTACAAAATCTTTATTTCTAATAAAGGGAATGATTTTACTAACACAACAAAATAAACGTGGCTATCAGTAGCCCAAGTCAATCTGACTACGTCCTCAGTAGGACTTGCAAAATTTATCATACAACATGATATAAAACATTTTAGCTCCCAAGAGCTCCAAATAACGTAATATTCATAACACTATTGGATTGGAAAAGGACATCAGGGTGTGACATATATAGAGCATTTGGTTTCCTTTTAATAAACATGAGAATGGTATTTATAGTCGCAAGGCCGGAGTGTGGACGACCTCACTCTCAGTGAACCAGATGTTGGCCCAGCTGCGAGCTACCCTCGAACCTGTTGCGTACTGGTCAAATGCATTCCCTTCTCACGTGCTAAGTTACGTAAGAGTATAGCTTGCTCTCTCAAACTTTTAACTGTCTACAAGACAACTCACATTATATTTACGCAAATCTTTCAAGTACTTTGCTCACATCCTATTGGATCATTATGTTAATTCCATAAACTTGTTAAGTTCAATCCAAATGTTTAATTAGCTCTTAAATGTTTATAACAAATCACATACATTATTTATAACAATTAGAAATTGTTTATAATATTTGTCAAAGACAATAAAAATATTTTATACACGCCTTTAACATCACTCTCGTTCCATATTATTTTCAAAAATATTTACAGCAATTATTTACAATATTAACATTTAAATTGTTTAAATTATTAATTTCAGAAATACATTGACCACATGTCCATTCGGTTGGTAATTTTCATAATCGTGATTAATATAATCGACCAATGAAGGTTAGTTATACATGTTAATGTCACAATCTGGTTTAATAAAGGTTTTAATAATGATTTGTGACGGCAACCTTCATTCAAAATCTTATCTCAAATTCTTTCAAAACTCGTGTTAATTATAACAGTAAATCACTTGATTAATTTTCAATGAACTATGACAATCTTACTCCAGCGGAAAATCCTTCGCTAACAAGTTAATGCACAAACTGCATTAAAATATGCCCAAAATCATCATATATTAATCTATATGGTATTAAACTTCCACATAACTTACAAAACTTCCACAAATAATTCTTTAACATTTATTCCTGTGGGAACTTCCTTCATATTCAAGGGCATTATATCTCAGCGACTTTCAACACGCGCTGCACTAGCGATTATACATTCATAGTTCCACTTAAAAAATTTTATAATCATTACTTGTTTCAAAACTGTTTTTCTATAACCTTCGTGGATTTCATTCATGAACCGAAATGAAGTCAAAACTTGCCAATCACAAACAAATTTAATAGTGAATACGCTTATATACGCCTGTCTGGTCTATCAAAATTTAAGATTAACATCTTAAAAGAAATTGTAGTATAAAAATACTATCTTCAAATAAAGTGCGACTAAAATGCAAAGTAGTCGAATAGAATCCAATTAGACTGGGGAATGCAAACATCGTTCTATAAATCTCTAATTGAGAAAAACTCCTAACAAAAGTACTTGACTTTAATGCATTCAATAATTCATTATTAAAGTTACTCTTTCACAAAAGTGTCTATAATGCAATGTTCATTCATAACTGACGATAAATGTCTGTGTTGCAATCAATACAAATAACGACTAGTATTTCCAAGATCGTCGACAACGTAAGAGATTTTAACGCTCTAAAATCATTTAAATGTTCTTCCTTCTTGATGATGACAGAAAATTGGTCAAAGTAATTAAACAGGGGTAGAATTACTTTAATAAAGTGACACGCTGTCTGAATTTAAATCTGCCATAAAAATCATTAACTTACAGTCAAATCGTGACCAAAAATATTAATTACTGAAAATTCTAAATATCAGTCTCAACTGATCCAAAATCATTAACTATGCCCATGACATAACAATGTCTTAATAAATCGTCGAAAAATGCAAAACTCATCAAGGTGTACTGAGAATCAGAATCTCAACAAGAAAATAGGGCAAAAATACATGAGGATAAAATATGGGAAAAATGGTTGCTCAAACATCATTAATATACTCAAATACAATAAACGTTCACGACTACCTTATCTGCCGATTGACGTTCCAGAGGAAAATTCCCCAAAGAAGACTGCTGATGGATCCATTTCACCACGTTAAAGTTGAGCTCCATCCTCGAAATAGGAAATAGCACCCTCGGAGAATCGAACTGCTTCCTTCTCCGTGAATCGCTCTGCTCCTTGAAGACGAATAGACATCCTTCCGGCAATAATCTTCTTTGTGAGTCGGGACATCCCTGACCTCTCTTGAAAAATTCCCTGAAGTTCCAGTAGACAATCGCCATGAAGTTTTGTAGAAATTTCCGAAGAAATTATTCATATTCAGAGTATGAAATTGTTTCTATGGCTGTTCGATGGTATTCAGCCTTTAATTACGAAACATGGGTGTAGATGGTATTCACCGCATGTTCGCTTGTGTGGAATAGCAATTAGCGAAGTTCCATGTCGCTATCTTACTCCGTTGAAGTATGTCCCAATTGCAATAAGCCTTTTAGCCCTCCATCTGCTCTTCGGTTGTAGTGTTAGAAGAACAAACTGCCGTATTCAATTGCTCCATTATACTGTATCGTTGTGTAACCAAGTAATCTGAAGTCTTTCTATTCCACTCGCAGCGTCAGCCGTTGCGTTGATTCCGGCTATACAAAAGTGCTTCTCTTGTGGCGAGATAATCACTTTTCTCAGTCGTATAAAACTGCTAATATCTTTCGAACTAATCGGTCGAAATTGTTCAGCTTTTCTCTATTACTTTATGAAGCACAGCACAATACAATTAGCTTATCGGTGACCGCTAACTGTTCAAAGCTAAACTTGTGGAAGCTTTCTAAGGTCCGTTTCAACTTCACCTAGTTTGATTTGGATCTCGTTAATATAGGGGCCCTCTCCACACGTTATAAAGACGATTCTTTTCACTGCTGTTCACTTCGACGTCTCACTATAATGAATGTATAAGAAAAGAACTTTCACAAATATACTTCGATGCTCTGAGAATGAGATCTCAGAATGATCAGAGAACTAAAAAGGGCTCCTCTCTTCTGCGCAAGCCCTTTTATTAACTTCACGAGGGGCGTTACCATCCCTTCCAAAGCGTGATACTGCGTCATCGCTCAAAAGTTCCAACTTCGTTAATACATGACGGATTTTCAAAATTCAAAAACTGAAAATAAATTTCACCAAAATTCCAAATCAATGCCTTTACTGCAAATGGATTTCCACAATTCTGCATTCCAAAAGTAATAAAAATACCATAGTTTCAGCAATCTCCGTCTTCCTTGAAACTATCGTTCATTGGTTCAAGCCTCTCCTCCAATAGCATAGTTTCTTCCTCAGCCGAATTCCTCGTTTCCTGCGACTGCGTCGTAAATCTTGGAACATTCTCGACTAAATGCTGACGTCACTGAGAATCTCAGCTCAAGTAGCTTGCTGGCATAACATTTACGTCATCCGTGCTTACGTCATGACTACCCACGTCATAACTATGACAGCCATAACTTTCCTTATAATTTCAAATTTAGCCACCGTGGTCTCTACATAATTCAATTACGGGGGCAGTACCTTCTTCAAGGCCACGGCCGCCTCCTTCCCTCTTCCTTGCCTATCCATCCTTACCATCCATTACCTTCCTTCATGAGGCCCCTGTTCGCTTTGCAGGTGAGGCCGCCTGGGCGAGGTGCCAATCACACCTTGTATCCACTCCGATTAGATGTTCCCAGCTCTAGGACAGTGCCCGTAGAGGCGGTAGTGGTGAGTTCCCTCGCTGAGTCCGTGGGTTCCACCAACCTGGAGGGTAAACGACTAAGAAGAAGAAGAAAAATTATAAACTACAATATCTACACTCCCTTTTACAGTAGATTAATATTTGTGCTAATAATGTTATAAAATAGCGGTGTATCAACAATTTCACGTGAGGTTTCTTCTATGTCAGATGTTACACAACATATGCGGCTACTGTAAGGCTCGTAATTTTTTAAATTTTTTTTATATCATTTCAAATGAACTTGTCGACTTCGTCGTTATGCTTGGGTCTAACGTTATGCGTTACGGTTACGGCGTGTTTGACTTCACGCAGCAAAGTGCACCTCCCGCTCCCCGCGCGGCAAGCCTACGTACTAGCTGCGTGATACTGAATGACTTGCAACTTGTTGATCGGTGATCATGAAGCGTTCACGTGAATCTTGCTATCTCTGTACTTGGGGCTTCGTTCGTTAAACTTGCTTACTTACAGTTTACAATTTGTGCAGGGTAGTAAAGTGTGTTAATAACGGAGTCTGTGGATCGTTTGTTAAACTTTTTTAAATACAGTTTCCGTAAAGTGTGTTAATAATAGAGTTGTTGACAGTAATAGTGCAATTATATCTACTAAAGCTAAATCGCGTGCTGTAATGGAGTCTGTTGAAAGAGAGCTGGGGCTTCGAGCGAAGCATTTGTAGCATGCGTCATTTGAAATGATATAAAGTCTAGTTTCTCAGACTGACTGTATCTTTTTATTTTTTCGAATTCGGCCACCTATGGACCGCAGAAAACTTAAGACATTTTGGCTTTTCTTTTCTCCTCCCAGAACCTCTTCATGCGTTCGCTTCTTTTTTTTCTCTCCTCATCGGAAATGATCCGTTTGGCCCTCCTCGTTGTTGGTTTCTCCTGAAATGCCTTTATACTGTTTACTCTCCTTCTAAACTCTCTTCTGTTGTGGACCATCTGTAGTGTGATTCCAACTTCTGCCTCATCCCTTTTCACCTCATCTACCATTTAGAGATGTGACCTTTAACCCCATGATGTATAGTAGTTGAAGATCCTTTTGGTCAGTCTGCATTCATCCATGCTTAGTAGGTGTCCGTAGAACTTCAACCTCCGCTTCCTCATTGTGTCCGTGATCTTTAATAGACAACACAATAACACAGATAGACAGACACATTCTATAAACACAAGGGGATGAAGCCACAACAATCACATTAGACACTTTGAGAAGACACATGACACGGAGGACATGTCCCCGCTGCGTGACCAACATTATGGTGGGTCTGTGACCCAGTAATGCTCGCAGCGGTGAGGTATGGAGTCCACTAATAACTCCAGCACGCAGAGGGTGGTGGGGTTGGGTGACAAATGGAACTGTTAACCTCCCTCTGAACCACGCTATGTTCGTTGCATATGGAAATATTTCTGTTTATTAAATATTCAACATCGTTACGTTTACCACTGCGAGTTTATACAGGGAACGCTTTAAAACGGAGACATATTTTTTCTGTCAGTAGTATAAACTAAAGGTGGCTTCTGTGGCGTAGTTGGTAGCATGCTGAGCTTCTATGCCCAAGGTCGTGGGCTCAAACCCGGCCAAATTCGTTGGATTTATTAAGAGCGTTAAAAATCCCTCAGCGTGCCTTCCTTTGGAGGGGAAGTAAAGCCAGTGGTCCCATGTTATAGATTTATGGCATGATAGACAACCTTCCACTAATTACACTTGTGTGAAGCTAAATTATAGGTTATATTTGACTAACGCTAAAGGTTCCAACGTTCGTCACCAGGAGCTGACTGCGGTGGCATCTAGCAACCAAGTTCAGAACTAGTGGCGTTTGGTAGCGAAGGTTGGAACTTTTTGAAAATCGAATGTCTGCAGTCCTTACTTGAATTAAACAGAGATAATACACACTAATATAGCCGTCACAATTAACACCGGTTATCAGACAAATTCTACACACACCCAAAGTACACGGGGCTACATGACCACGTTCCAACTGAGGACCCAACCAACAAGTATTAACTAAAACAGGAGAAGAAAACACGCAGGGTGTGAAATATACAGTAATCCTATTGATGTTGACCCAGTCTTAAAAATCAGACCGTGGTGCAGCGGTTAGCATTCTTTGCTGTCGCTCCTGTAGGTCCGGGCTCGATTTCCAGCTCTGTCAAGAAATTTAATTATGGTTTGAAGGCTGGAACGGGGTACTCTCAGCCTCGTGAAGAAAAATTGAGAAAAGGAGGGTTCCATTCCTACCTTAACCAACCTGGAATTATGGTTGTTTGGTTCTTAAGTTTATGGGCTGCGACAACGTGGCCATGTAGCCCCGTGTACTTTGGGTGTGTGGAGAATCTGTCTGATAACCGGTGTTAATTGTGATGATTGTATTAGCGTGTGTTATCTGTTTTTTTTTTTAAATTTAAGTACAGACTGCAGCTTAGAATTTTCCAAATAGTTCCTACTTTTGCCGCCAAGCGCCACCGTCAACGACTACTAGGTAAAGTTCAGAATTTAGCTACTAGACGCCACCGCAGTCGGCTCTTGGCAACAAACGTAGATACCTTAGAGCGTTGTTTACATTCTTAACCTATCCAATTTAGTTTCACACAGGTGCAATTAGTGAAAGGTTCTTTAGCATGCCATAAATCTATGACATGGGACCGCCGGCTTTACTTCCTCTCCGAAGGAAGGCATACTGAGGGATTTTAACGCTCTTAAAAAATCCGACGGCTTCGGCCGGGTTTGAACCCGCTATCTTGGGCATAGAAGCTCAGCATGCTACCGACTACGCCCCCGAAACCACTAATCTGGAATTATATTTTCCATTTTAATTTAGTGTATTTATTTTAGTAGAAGTTAATAGCAGAATTTAACTTCTGTCTTTAGTGATTCCCCACTTCTACTCTAGGCAAATACCGGGATGGTCCCAAACATACGGCCACGGCCGCCTCCTTCCCAATCATCACCTGAATTACAAATACACACACTCCTACAGACACCACAATAATAACACGGATTTTCAATACACGGGGATGAATGTTGTTGTTTGAGTCTTCAGTCTTTTGACTGGTTTGATGCAGCTCTCCATGCCTCCCTGTCCTGAGCTAAACGTTTCATCTCTACATAGCTACCACACCCTACATCCGAGGCAATCTGTTTAACATATTCTAACCTTGGTCTACCCCTACAGTTCTTGTCCTCGACCCTTCCTTCCATAACTAAGCTTGCTATTCCTGGGTGTCTTAGTATGTGTCCTACCAACCTATCTCTTCTCTTCATTAGCAGTCGCCAGAAACATCTCTCCTCTCCCACTCGTCTTAATACCTCTTCGTTTGTAACCCTATCTACCCATCTGATCTTCATCATTCTCCTGTAACACCACATTTCAAATGCTTCAATTCTCCTCTTTTCTGCTGCACCAATAGTCCAAGTTTCACTTCCATAGAGCGCCACACTCCAGACAAAGGCTTTCAAAAATGACTTCCTAATACCTAAATCTATATTCGATGTCAGCAGAGTCCTTTTTTGTAGAAATGCTTTCTTTGCCTGAGCCAACCTACTTTTTATATCCTCCTTGCTTCGTCCATCACTGGTTATTCTGCTTCCTAAGTAACAGAAGTCTCCTACTTCCTTCAGCTTTTCACCTGCCAATTTGATCTCCATAGAGGTTTCTGATTTATTTCGGCTGCATTCCAGTATTTTTGTTTTACATTTATTAATTTTCATCATGAATTCTTTCCGTAAGACGGAGTCCATACCATTCAAAAACTCATTCAAATCCTCAGGCTTGTCGGCCAAGATGACGATGTCATCAGCAAAACTCAGAGTTGAAATTATTTCTCCTTGAATCTTCACTCCCACTTTACATTTTTCTCTAATTTCCTTCATTGCTTGTTCAATGTAAAGATTGAAAAGTATGGGTGATAAGTTGCAGCCTTGCCTTACACCTTTCTGAATACCAGCTTCTCTCTCATGTCCTTCAACTCGAATGACTGCTGAATGAAACAACTTAAAAACAAGTAGTTCCGTGAAGAATTTCAAAACCTATTTTCATATATCCTATTGATCGTCCGCCTAAGAAAACGATCACCATGTTGGATCCTTATGTATGAAGTCCATAGAGTTATGTACTATTAGATGGCGATTATTGCGTGGATTCATTATTCACACGTTGACTTCGACCGCATGAATAGGACACAAGAAATAGAAACTTAATCTTAAAATTTCGCACAGCCGCCATCTTGAGGTTATGTAAACAATTGAACTAAATTAGATGTCAGTGCATTACAATGTGTATAAGCATTTGCTGTACCATGTTTAACAACGCTAGGATGGTTAAATCGTGAGAAAAGTCTATTTAAAAGTTCCCAATTTGCTTGGTCGCCATTCTCGTTTTGTAGTTAACAGGTTGTTGAAAGTTACATAGACGAACTTTTAGTAGTGCCATTTATTACCGTACGACAGTTCAGCTTGATATCAGTAATAGTTTCGGAGATATGGAATGCCGGTGAAATATTTCGCACAGCCGCCATGATGAATTGGTGAGACATAAAAAAATTGAGAGGCATGGGCGGATCGGGCAAAGTAGTACTACGATCTAACCGAGATTCATTGACATCGCTCCAGCCGTTTAGATTTTATTAGGGGGACACACACATATGCCCACACACGGACAAAAGGTGATCTCATAAGCCTACGGCATTTTTTAGCCTACTTTCGATTTTTCAAAAAATGAAAGTAGACTTATGAGATCTACACAGGGCCAAATGTGTGTGTGTGTGTGTGTGTGTGTGTGAGTGTGTGTACTCTGAACGTCTGTCCCCCCCCCCTATCAATTCGAACACGGTGAAACCGAATTGAACTAAATTTGGTACAGAGGTAGAACTAGCAAAGGGCACCTCAGTGTCATGTTTTATGTCGCCGCCTCCTTGAAGGAAACGTAATGGTGGCCGCCCAAATGTTCAAAGCTTAAATCAAATTACGACTAACCTAATCATCCGATCTCTACCAAATTTTGCAAGAACATATATCTATATGGCTAGCGTCTTTTGACTAAACTACAAGGTCATCAGCCTAATAGTTTGCAGATGGCGGCCAAGTATGTGTGCAAATCGATTCCCCACTATCAATTCAAACACGGCGAAACCGAATTGAACGAAATTTGGTACAGAGGTAGCACAAGCAAAGGACAACTCTGTGTAATGTTTATATCTCCGCCATCATGATGGAAACGTAATGGTGGACACTCAACTGTTAAAAGCTTCAATCAAATTACGACCAACCTAATCATCTGATCCCTACGTTTGCAACGTTATACCTTTATGTATAAAAATCTTTTGACCAAACTACATGGTCATCAGTCCAATAGTTTGCATATGGCGGCCATGTTAGTGTGCAAATCGATTCCCCCTATCAATTCAAACTCGGTAAAACTGAATTGAACAGAATTTGGTACAGAGATAGCACTAGCAAAGGGCACCTCGGTGTCATGTATTATATCGCCACCATCTTGACGGAAACGGAATGGCGGCCACCCAAATGTTAAAAGCTTAAAGAAAATTACAACCAACCTAATTGTTTGATCTCTGCAACAGTTTTCAACAACATACCTTTTTGTGGGAAACATCTTTTGACTGCACTACAAAGTCATCAGCCCAATAGTTTGCAGATATCGGCCATGTATGTGTCCAAATCGATTCCCCAATCATTTCAAACCGAAATGAATGAATTAATTTACAGAGGTAGAACTAGCAAAGGGCCCCTCATATTCATGGTTAATATCCGTATAGCACGTTGTATTTCAACAAGCTACTACAACCAACATTCAATTATACTCCTTGAAAAGGACAAAGTGTAATAACAATACCCATGAATTTAGGAGAAAGTAGGTTATATGTTACTGAACATCTTGTTCCTAAATGTAAATAGGCTAAACACTGCGGAAAAGTACAGATTGAGACTTATAATCTTGGTTTGTCACCACTGATGTCCGAGTTCGGTTCCAGGTTCTTCGAAAAATTTAATTTTGAACATTTGATAAGAAGGAGGTAAGGAAGAAATGTAGATTGTGTTATTACGAGGATGTTAATCTCGCAGTCATAAGCCACCTAACATTCAATTTACGTGGAATCCAAACCACCGGACATGGTACTTCACTTAAGAATTCCACATACAATGGTAGGAAATTGCATAAGATTGTAACAAAATACTCTCATTCTCGTGACGCTCAACTGAGGAGAGGCGGGATCGATTTCCACGTCAGACATCCTTGAAATCTCTTCCCGGACTCCTTGCAAATGCCAAGATAGCTCCTAACTTAAGACTACAGTCACTCCTTCTCAATCCTAGTCTCAACTGTAAAGACGCACACTTCTACAGACTTCCTATTGACACAGGTTTTCAGAAAAGGATTCGGGTTAGATGTATTCATTTCTCGGGAATTGGCATTCACGTGAAAATCAGTACAGAAAATTACAAATCAATTGATTGAGATCACTGTAATTGTTCATTACGCTGAGTTTTATTTCCATCGCTTTAATAAGAATCGAGAAATTAAAATATATAATTTGAAGTTTCACAAAACCGCCATCTTGAGTTTTTATAACTGTTGAAATATTGTAAACATTCAACAGAATTGCTCTTCAGTCTATCAACACAAGAGGAACCCCAGCGATTGGACAGAAAGTGATGATTATATTATCACCCTAAGTTATTATCTGAAAGAGATGTTTTGTGAATTATTCAGGATATACATTAACACACTTCTATAGAAAATGGTGGGGGTTTAACAGGATGACATATTTCATCATAACCAAATGAATCGGTCGGAAATTAAAGGCATTGAGTCAGTTTTCACTACTATTCAGGAGACAGATAAAACGTCATTGACAGAACAGAACTTAACAAACACACTGTATTAGTCATCTATGTTGTGTAGCAACTATTCAGGTTATATTTGTGTTAACGGAATATCAATTTTAATTTAATGGACACATTTTCCTAATCAATTTTGCAAACGTGACTTAATGCCTTTCAGCTCCGTTGTCAGTTCAAAGCGGCATAAAGCCATCCAGAATGAATATTTCACATGTTATTTTATTTTAAAATGGATTTGTAATATAAAAACCACCTAATCCCTGTACAAATGTAATTAACAATAGCACTGTAACACGCGGAAATCTTGCAGTGTGGCCAACATTAAGTACGGAATATGGCGCTGAAAGCCAGCAAGTGATTGACTTAAAGCTTTTCTCCTCTGATCGCACTACATGTAGCAGTGGCTTCTGGCTTAAAGGCTGACTTAATTCTTTCCTATAGCGTTCCAAGGCCCTTGGGTCAATGCTTCAGAATACTAATTGTTAAAAAATGACAATTTTTGACTTAATCCTTTTCAGCTCCGACCGATTCAAACATACAAAACAAAACAGCTCTACAAAACACCACCAAACTCACAACTTCCAGGAAAGTACCTGGCGTCGCATCCTGGGGCACCTACCTTATAGGCCCTACCTGTTCCTAATAGAGTTACACACACTACTACAGTCATCACATAAATAGAGTTTATCAGCCAAGTTCAACACACACTCAACTACACGGGGCTGATGACCAGGAAGTCCCAATTCCCTAAAATTAATTAACAACAACTCAATTCATTATCATCCCCGTCACTACTGTCGACCAAAGTATTATGTGCACTCGAGTTTGAAGGTTGTTTGTGAAGTAACCAATAGACCTACATAAAATCCAATAACATCATCATTTTTGTCGTTCTATTTTACGTTAGTTCATGTAGGTTTGGAATTTTTAATTTATATTTTCATATTTTTTATCGCAGTTGGAACACAAAAATGGCCCGTCTTTAATCGTGTTTCAACCATGCGTCACATTTAAGAATTATTATCTCAAACACCCGTCATCAGATCGAATCCAAATTTTAACACAATAGACATTGGAATATTGTAAAACTGGTTTATTAATTTCAAAACTTTGTGTGTCCAAGAAACAAAGTAGTTATCATTTTTGTAAGGTAACTTTTTCTTGGCCCGGGATGGTTGGAAAATATAGTTCTTGGTCGCGTTGTAATCCTTATACATCAAAAAGTTATGCTGTATGACTGTGAAATACGTAAGTTAATTCACTTATTTTATATAGGTTTGTATTTGTACGGGGAAATAAGACTTGATTCACCAGCTAGCCGCTCTGGGCAATGCTGTACTGCGTTGCCGAGATGGAGCCCAACACTTCCGAGCGAGGCGCGCCATGACGCATGATGTGCTACATCTCGGCAAGGCTGTACGGCTTTCCCCGGAGCGGCTAGCTGGTGAACTATGTCTTATTTCCCTGTACAAATACAAACCGATATAAAATAAGTGAATTAACTTATGTATTTCACAGTCATACAGCATAACATTTTGATGTATAAGGATTACAACGCGACCAAGAACAACATTTTCCAACCACCCCGGGCCGAGAAAAAGTTACCATAAAAATGATAACTTTGTTTCTTGGACATACAAAATATTGAAATAAATAAAGCAGTTAAACAATATTCCAATGTATATTGTGTTAAAATTTGGATTCGAATTGATGTCGGGGCTTTGAGATAATAATTCTTAAATGTGACGCATGGTTGAAACGCGCTTAAAAACGGGCCCTATTTGTGTTCCAACTGCGATAAAACATATTAAAATATAAATTAAAAATGCCAAACCTACATTAACTAACGTAACGACAACAAGTAGTTCCGTGAAGAACTATACAGCCTATTTTCATATATCCTACTTATGTTAATTGCCACTATCAACATACACAATTTCAGTTTGATTGCTGTAATAGATTCGTAGATATTGAGAACCGACTAAATATTTCGGATGGTCGCCATGTTGGATTTTATATATGTAGGTCCTAGAGTTATGTACTGTTACATGCAGATTATTGTGAACGTGTAGTATTCAAACTTCAATCGCATAATTAGGACACAAGAAAAAACAAGGAGATTTAAAAAAAAATCACAGCTGCCATCTTGAGGTTATGGAAACAATTGAAATAAATTAGATGCCAGTGGATTAACATTCGGATAAACATTTACTGTACCAAGTTTCACTGCACGCGGATGGTTAAATTGCGAGAAACGTCTATGTGAATATTTATAATTCGCGTCACCGCCATGTTGGATTTGTGATCACCAGGTTATTTAAAGTCCTATAGGTGAACTTAAGTTCATAGCCCCTATGAACATTAAAAAATTGTTTGATTGCTAAAATAGATTCGTAGATATTCAGTATCGTCTAAATATTTCGGATGGTCGCCATGTTGGATTGTTAAATGTATAGGCCATAGAGTCATGTACCATTAAAGGAAAATTATTGCGTAGGTTCATTATTCAAACTTTCACTTCGATCGCATGACTACATCACAAGAAATAAAACTTAATTTTAAAATTCGCACTGCCGCCATCTTGAGGTTATGTAAACAATTGAACAAAATTAGATACCAGTGGATTACAATGTGTATAAATATTTCCTGTACCAGGTTTCAGTGCGCTTGGAACATTAAATCGCGAGAAAGGTCTATTTAAAATGTTCAAATTCGCTTGGCCGCCATGTTCGTTTTGTAGTTAACCGGTTTTTGAAAATCTTATAGATGGACTTCCAGTAGTGCCCTTTATCTCCGTACAAAATTTTAGGGAGATACCGCTAATAGTTTCAGAGATATAGAATGCCAGTGAAATATTTCGCACATCCGCCATCTTGTAATTATGTAAACAATTGAACGAAGTTAGATGTCGGTGCATTACAATGTATATAAACATATACTGTACCAAGTTTCATTGCGTTTGGTTGGTCAAATCGCGAGAAACGTCTATTTAATAGTCGCAAATTCGCTTGGCCACCATGTTGGTTTTGTAGTTACCAGGTTTTCAAAAGTCACATAAGTGAACTTATAGTAGTTCCCTGTATCACCATAGAAAATGTCAGGGTAATATCGGTAATAGTTTCGGAGATATTGAATGCTGGTGAAATATTTCGCACAGCCGCCATGTTGGATTGGTGAGTCGTAACAACATTTGAAGGGCACGGTCGAGGTCGCCGGGAATAGTGCTATGAACTTTCCGAGTTTCATTGAAATCGCTCCTGCCGTTTAGATTTTATTAGGGGGGGGACACACACACGAATCACACACACACACACACGCACACACACACACGGACAAAAGGTGATCTCATAAGCCTATTTTTTCAAAATTGAAAATAGGCTAAAAATGATGATGTTATAGGATTTTATGTAGGTCTATTGGTTACTTCACAAAAAGCATTCAAACTCGAGTGCACATAATAATTTGGTCGACTTAGTAGAGGCTGTTAAACTAGAAGTTAGATTGTTCCCCTTAAAACATCAATGATCATCGCAATCAATGTCTTTATCATTTTGCAATAACTGTCATGGTGAAGGGTGCATTATCACAAATTGCATGGTAGCCTGCACCCGTAAATAATGATTGGCGTTTTAGAGTAGCCCTGGAAACGGTATAATATTAATAGCAGAGGTATTTGATACCATAATGGTGAAATGTGATAAGGCAATGGATTAAGTTAGAACGGACTTCTGCTCTCCCTCAATTATAGATGATTCAGGCGCGAAGCAATTAGATCGGAAAGCAGATGCATCAATTAGTTGATCAGGTTATTGTGCGCGATTGCGGATTAGGCAGCATATGTTTCCAGGTGATCGCGCATGCGTGATTCCCTGGTTTCATTGTTAGTATTTGCTTTGTTTTATCGATGGAATTTTGATGTTATGCCTGTTCGTGAAAGCAGACAAACACACTATCATGAAATTCAAATCGTTAGCTTTTATAGATCACCTAACCGTGTAATTTAGAGATCAGATGACAAAAAAAGTTCTGTGAACGCCAATGCCGGGCTAATGGAATACTAAGCAGCTTAAGAATAATAAACTGAAAACATTCAGAAATGTTTAATTTCTGTTCCTCGTTCATGTATTATATATAACTAGCGGACCCGTACGAGAAATCTCGCATGTTCATAAACCACACTTTCCCCAATAGGTTTATAATGAGAGGAGAAAGGTTGTTATGTTTTTATTTCACCCAAATGATTATAGAATAGGCTACTATTTACATTTCAGTTAGGATTCCAAGTTCTACGTTCCCTAACTTAAGAAGGCAATCACTGAAAATTGGATCATCATAACACTCACCAGTTATTCGATATTTATGAAATTATACGATTTGAGTACTCATTCCTTTGATTTACTGTTTCTGAAATCCATGCAAAATGATAAAGGAAAGACATCAGAATGTTAAAATGACATGAAACAGGCGTCACAGCGGCGAAAAAGTGAAATGGACAGCAATTATGGAGCGAATTTTCCTACAGCAACAGTATCAGCAAATCGCACACTTCGTACATTTTTTTAACGTTATTTTGTAAAGAAATTATTGATATTTATGAAATTAGAGTGTACTGTATGTAATTCGTCACTGCGAATGCCTATTCTCTTTCATTCGAATGCTCATTTGTCACGATCGGTCGCTTGTGAGCGCCGCAGGAGGGATGCATACTACTGAAATAATATATATGATGTGAGTGGCGTTTAATTAACAACACTCTAGGCCAGTCTTTCTCTATCTTTTTGTGACGGTGAGCACCATAGTCATTCCATACCAAGTACCCGAGCACCATTGATATAATAGTAATAATAATACCCCCGCAGGGTTCACATCTAGTGGGACGTGGTTTGGCAACAAAGGGACCCCAGCTGAGTCCGGCATTGCTTCCACTTACTTGTGCCGGGCTCCTCTCCGTCTTCTTTCCTATCGACCTCTCTTGGTCAACACTTGTTCTCTTCTGACCCCGACGGTATTAGGGTATCCAAGGCCTAGGGATTCTTTCACCTTCGTGCCTTAATTGGCCCCTGTCTCATCTTTCCTGATACCCTCATTCTTCGAAGGGTCAGGCGTGTTTTCCTTTTCATGTTATCTCCTGCCTTCTGCACAAGGCCCTCAAGGAGGCAGGGTGTGTGTAGCCCAACAACTTCTGGTGCACCCTGGATAATGCTACACCCTCAAGGGCTCACGGCTGGTGAGTTTGGGAGTTGGCGACCCCGAGGGATTCCTGTGCTGGGTTCGTTTCGTCCCCTTTTTCCTCTGACTTTGGGGCAGGGATCCTCTCCTCTTTCCCTTTCTATCTGCTTCCATGGCTCTTCTTCTTTCCAAGTACCTTAATTCTCATTCTTCGAGGGTTGGGGACATTTCTTTTCTTCCTGTCCATTATTTGCCTTATTCTTTACTTGTTGACCATTTCTTCTTCTACCTATAGTATGTAAGTCCGTAGTTAGTATTAGTTAGCCCTATAGTTTTCATTCTCATCTCACCTTTCAACCCAATCCATTAGGGGCCGATAACCTAGATGTTAGGCCCCTTAAAACATCAATTTATTATCATCATCACTAATCATAATAATAATAATAATAATAGTTTTTTCATTTTTTTTACGAGGGACTGTGGAAAATCTTCAAAATACATTTTTGAAGGGGCTGCACTACACATTAGTGTGGGATTCTTACCCACAAAACCCACATCCCTTTTCCCACGATGCGTTCATCACCCCGGAACCACTCTCGCATTACTTCAGGGTGATGTCGTGCTTACTTAGCCTTTCAGACTTCTTCTTTCTTCATTTCTTCTTAAGGACGTTCCTACGCTTCCAGATCCCGCTTTTTCTGGCGAAGGACATCCTCCACATACACTGCTACCTGATCCCATGATTGCTGGTTCCGTAATATCTCAGAAATAATATTATCTGGTGTCAGTTCTCCCAATTCAGTTTCCACATATTCTCTCTTTATCATCCAATGGCCGCACACGGAGAAGGTGTGAAGTATATCATCGATGTCGTCACAATATATGCATTGCGCACCACTCGCTCCGCCTACTCTATGCAGGAATTTCCGGAAATATCCGTGTCCTGTTAGAGGTTGTGTGAGGTAGTAATTGACTTCACCATGGACTCTTTCGACCCAGGTATCCAGGCGTGGTATCAGTCGCTTGGTCCATTTACCACGAGGGTCACTTTCCCATCTGAGTTGCCATCGCCTCATCCGTTGATTAAAGGCACGTTTCTTTGCATATTTCTTTCCCAGCTCTCCTTGGGTACGCCAGATTTCTTGTCGCTCCAATGCAAGTAGATCTATTGGGGCTATTGCTGCCACCGTGAGGATTGCAGGTTCAGAATCCGTTCAGTATGCACATGCTATACGTAAAGCTGCTTTCCGCTGTACAGCAGCTATCTTTCTCTGATACCATGCAAATCTCAAGGATTCGGCCCAAACTTCAGAGCCATACAGGAGCACTGACTGAACCGTCGTCATGAGGAGGCGTCTTTTACTTGATTTTGGGCCGTTAATATTGCCCATCAGCCTACTAAGTGCTGTCATGTATTTTACTACCTTATCTGTCGCTCTCTGAATACCGACAGTAGTGGCTGCGCTCGCTAAAGCGCTGCGTTAGGTCATGGGGCCAAGCTCTCTGCTGTCTCGGTAGACGCGTGGGTTCGAGCCCCACCGTCGGCCGTCCTTGAGATAGTTTCCCGTGGTTTCCCATTTTCAACACCAGGCAAATGCTGGGACGGTATCTTCTGACAGGCCACGGCCGCTTCCTTCCACATCCTTGTCTAGTTTCATTCACCATCATTCATTTCATCTCTCATTAACTCCCCTCATGAATTTGGCGTCAGGAAGGGCATCTGGCCGTAAAAACCATCACCACAAAGACTTACATCGCATCTCATCCCCGACCCCGTTGGAAAACAGGAATAATAAGGGATGGACATACATCTGTCGCTCTCTGAATATGGTTCCAGAATGTGATAATAATATTAATAATAACATATTAATAATAATGATGATGATAATAATAGCAATAATGCATTAAACATGCTCCTCTCTTTCCTTTACCTATCTCTCTCTCTCCCTCCCTCAGAAGTGCTGAAATAGCTAGGGATTCACCACTCATCAGGCATGCTACAACTGCATGCATGACTCATGCAAATAAGATACATTTACGTGTGAACAGTCGAGTCCAATCTGTATATTTCGTGTTGCTCATAAAACAGGGATGTCCAATTATTCTTACAGTAGATTAAAAATATTATTTTTGAAAATGATAATATTTCTGAATGTCAATACTTGTAATGAGGATACAAATTATTATATTCAAGAATTGATCTCTGTGGCGCTGGTGATTGCGAGGAACGTTTGACTCGAATGTAGAGAACACCAAATTGCATTAAAAAAGCACCGTGGTGCACGCGAGCAGCAGGTTGATATTGCCTACTCTATGCTCTCACAACAAATGGGGCGAGGACTGGCGACCAAGGGGCCCCAGCCAAACGCGGCAAGGATTCAAGTTTCATGCATCGAACCCCACCCTTTCATATTTCCTGTCAACATCACTTGGTCAACTCTCGTTCTCTTCCAACCCCAATGAAATTAGTGTATTCGAGGCCAAGGATTTGTTTCATTTCCCATATTAATTAACACTTGTCTTTCTTTGCTGCTACCCTCAGTTTTCGAGGGTTCAGATCTCTTTCATTTTATTACTCCCACTGTGGTAAAGGGCTTAATCAAATCCATTAATTTCTGGCCTATCCCAAGAGGCAACTAGGAGGCCAGAAGGCATGATACTACCTTGATAACAGCACCAAGGGCCTACGGCGCTTGAGCTTGGAAACTGACTACCCCGAGGGATTCTTGTACTGAATCTGCTTTACCCTTTTACAGTGACTTTGAGATGGACTCTCTCATGGGCCTCTGATTTTTAATACGATTAATTTCTCAGATTTCCAAGTAGGGTACTACTACCACTACTCATATAGGCTAAGTACCTTACGAGGGAAGGAATCAAATGAGATAATAAAAAGGAAATAGTGGAGTATAAAGGAGAGAAGCTAGGAGATATGAATTGGAAAAGAATTTGGAAAGAAGTTGGGCCATGAAGAGCAGACAGATAAGGGTTCGGATCCGTCATAAAAAGAAGACCCCCACGGCTTATGAACTTAAGGCTACTAGTTTGCTTACTAGGTGTGTCTAAACGTTTCGGTGAATGATGCCGTGTCTCAATGGAAATAAGCACCTCGTGGCATGAAACACACACATGGTTATCCAACAGACGTTGAGAGATGCCACCTAGTTTGGAGCAAACATGACCGCCAGGGTAAACCCGCTTCGGTCAGTCACACTTAGTGAGTGTGAGATTTAATGTCATAAGTTAGTGCAATAGAGCAACGAGTCAACATCAAGTTCTGCTACCAAGTTGCATGATAGTGCCAGTTTTGAGGACGAAAGCCGTGTGCAGAATAAGAGTGCTTACGGCTGAATGAAACGCTTTTGTTATGGAAGAAAAGAAACTGAGTGTGATCTTTGTTCAGGCCAGCCGTTAACAAATAGAGCCTCTGATAAAATCAAGCAATTGTGACACATGCTGGCGGGGAGGAGAGGGTTAGATGGATATAAGGAAACAGAAACGAAAGGGAACTTCTTACTTCTACTATCCTTTAAATTTCTGTACTTCAAATGTCTTAGTACATAAGGTCATATTCTGACCAGTTCGATTCACGGTAATCACCCAAACACCCCATAAACAATTGTAGTCGGTCGCATTCATTTTGTCAGAGCTCTCAAGGCCTTAGGGCTGACAGGCTAAAAAGCAACGCACCGAAGCCGGCTAAGCCGGCTTCGTTTGCTTGGGTTCCGCCGAAGTGTATCTGAACGATACCCAACGTCATACAGGCAACGGCCAAAAATCAGATGAAAAGTTCTCCAGTGACGAACAAAGGAGATCAAATCATGGCCCTGTGGCCATAGAGGAAAGATTCTCATTCTTCGAGGAGTTTAAATATTTTCCCCCGCCCTCTTCATTCTCCTTCTTTACTACTCTGTCCGCTATTCTAATTAATATGGCGCGTTTTTCTACCAAGGTACTTACAGTAATTTCTGGCGGCTGCTCTCTGGTGATGAACAGAGGAATATCTCTAGTTTTTTGAAATCTCATTGATACACTTTCTTCGAACACATTGTTTTAATTCCATTGAAAAAGGAGGCAAGGTTTCTTCGAAACGTGTGGTATTGAATGTTATTTTCACACGGCATTAGCCCAAAACATGAATGATTTTAATATTAATCCGGGCCGTGAAAGCCTTAATCAACAACCCAGTAGATTTACTGGGCAAACGCCTGGTAACTCGGTAACTCAGCAGCTCAAACGGCGAAAAACCCATAACATTAAAGCACTTGCCACAGTGGTTTTATGATCGATCTTTAGAGGTCTTTGTCGACAGATTTCAGAAACTTTATGTACGTTGCTGAGGCAGTATTGTGGAATATAGTGATTATTTAGTATTCCAATAAAGGTAACTTGTTGCAATTTTCAGTTTATAATATTTTCTCACACCATATATGATGATGACGAGGATAATATTGTTATTTTAAGGGACCTAACATCTAGGTTATCAGCCCCTAATGGTTGGGGTGATAGTGAAAGACGAGATGAGAATGAAAACTATAACTAAGACTGACTACAGACTTACACACTAGAAGAAGAAATGGTAAACTAATAAAGGATGAGGAAAATAAAGGGCAGGAAGAAAAGAAATGCCCTCAACCCTCGATGAATGAGGATTGAGGGACTTGGAAGCCAGGAGAGACAAGAATGGCAGATAGGAAAGGGAAATGGGAGAGGGCCCGCCTCATAGTCAGAGGAAAAAGGGTACAAAATGGACCCATCTCAGGAATCCCTCAGGGTCACCACCTCCCAAATCAGCAGCCGTGAGCCCTTGAGGGTGTAGCACTATCCAGGGTGCACCAGAAGTGGTGGGGCTACATACACCCTTCCTCCTTGAGGGCCTTGTGCAGAAGGCAGGAGATACATTAAAAGAAAAGAGAGGCCGACCCCTCAAAGAATGGTGGATCAGGAAAGATGAGAGAAGGGTCAATGAAGGCGGGAAAGGAAGAGACTCCCTAAGCCTCGGATACCCTAATACCGTCGGGGTCGGATGAGAACAAGAATTGATCAAGAGAAGTCGACAGGAGAGAAGACGGAGAGGAGCCCGGCACAAGTAAGTAGAAGCAATGCCGGACTCAGCTGAAGTCCCGTGGTCGGCAACCCACGTCCCACAAAATATGAGCCCCTGGAGGGTCCCACCATGTTTTTCGACACAACGTAAAACTCATCTACTTTCTGGTCATACTCCGATATCCGTGACTTTTGTATGTATCTAACCTCACATTGACGGATAAGTTTCTTAACAGTAGGTCCTTGAGAAAGTGTATGGCTACCTTTGTCCTCGCCAAGCCAACTTATTCTCTAGAGGCGGTGCAACTTTGGGGTGTAACGTGCGCGAGGGACTGATTCTCGGGAGAGTCGGGAGAGTCGGATCTGCGTCATAGCCAGACAGTCCCTAGAGTTACCACACGGCGATACGCCCGACTTCTCGTTGCTAGACATAACAATGAAAATGAACTTCTTCACATACCTTCAAAATTCCTCCACTTATACATGAAGAAATACTAACCCATTTTAACTTACAACTTGTAGGCGGTGGAGTTAGCGAACATCAGAGCCTGAATCATTCTTAAAATCCTTCTATGAGGGGTGTAAAGGTACGAAACGATACTGTGGGTACAATTTATTCGTTATTCAAAAGTAATCACCACAGGCTGTGCACAGGTGTCCCATTGCTTCACTAGCTGCAGGATTCCCTGTTCCCAGAAGTCTTGTGGTTGTGACAGGAGCCAATCACGTACGGTGTCCGATTGGAAACGTTTTCCCTTGAGACGAACGATTAACAGTGACTTGAATTATGCGACACTCTGTAGCCTACACAAGTCCATCATGAACAAACGGCCTGGACTGCTCACGAAGGGAGTGATTCTGCTCCATGATAACGCTCGCCCACACGTCTATAACGTCACACAAGGTGTATTGGCTACGTTCAAGTGGGAGCAACTTGAGCATCCGCCCTACAACCCGGACTTGTCACCCTGCGACTTCCATCTGTTTGGTCCGTTAGAAAAGCATCTCAAGGGAAAATGTTTCCAATCGGACGACGAACTAAAGGACACCGTACAGGATTGGCTCCTGTCAAAACCACAAGACTTCTGGGAACAGGGAGTCATGCGGCTAGTGAAGCAATGGGACACCTGTGCACAGACCTGTGGTGATTACTTTTGAATAAGGAATAAATTGTAGGCTACCTTTTCATTTGAACATCCCTCCTAATTCCTCTTGCCGGATCTTTACTTAATTGGTCCTTTTCTGCGTAAACCGCCTTCTGTGTTCTCGTGGCTCGTATTGAGACTTCGGATTAAAAAAAAGGTCCTGAGTTCGATTCTGGGCATTGACATGAAAATTCTGGTCTTAGAGTTTAGACAGGGTACACTCACCCTTGTGAAGCTAAGCTGTGAAGAGATGGGTTCGACTCTCAAGCCAGTTTCCTACATCAACCCTGGGAAAAACTTACAATGTAATTATAAAAGAATAAATAAACACTCCTGAAAAGAATTACATGTAGACTATTAGTTATAATCACTATTAAATATTATGCAATTTAGGATTACGCGTTTTGACTTTCAAGTGGTCATCATCACATCATGATCACTTGGGTTGTGGTTTTAATTTATATGCAATCATAGATGTGCTGTTGCACTTTGTATAATGTGTCTGGTTAATGCTTATGTTACGAATCGCAGTTTGAATCTCTTCATTGAAGATTAGTGTGCTTTATAAGGGTTTATGTTCGACCATACCGAAATGTAAATATTATATGTCAGAAAATTGTACTAGGCTATAATGAGGCTCATTATGGAACAAGTTTTCATTATGATACACTGTCTCCCACCAATCAGAGCTCAAGAAACTGTTGTGTGACCAATTAGGTAAGGATAGCATCGCACCTGAGCTGACTTCCACGGCCTTCCTATTTTAAATTTCACTGCTAGTGTCAAAGTGGGGTATTCCAGGAGGCCATGGTCAAATACAAGGTATTCTCTGCGTCCCATGCGCTCTGTTCCGTACATAAAACTGGCGAAATCTCGAGAGATATTGATAATTCTTTATGTTCAAACATAAAATAGTTATAGACCTTATTATCGTCGATTATAAACAGTTGTATGCAACTCGCATATAATGATAATTAAGACACTCGCATGGAAATTATAAAACCCGCTACTCTCGTTTTATAAACATACTCGTGTCTTAATTATTGCCATTATAGACTCGTTGCATAATGTACTATTGTGAACTACGTATGGATATTAAGCACGTGTATACAGATAAAACCAAAATTAGAGCTTGCTCTTTAAATTCTAATATGTACTGTATATTACTATGCATAGGCCTATGATTACTTATTCGATATTCACAGCACGTTCGTTGTACAGGTGCCCGATAAGCTTGCCTACTCCTGACTGACTCGCTATTGAGTGCGTCTGCCTGAGCATCCTTGCGCGTTGTATCTAACTCGGGCAGTTTCGGAAAGAGCCTAAGTTTTCAACCTTTATTATTCACCCACTTACAGTTGAAATGTAGTAAAATCCCGTCTTGTCTCTTACCTTTTAAAATAAAGAAAGCTCCACTCAAAATATTAAGCTTTCAGGTTCAGAAGTTTCGGAGATGTGGTTGTGAGTGTGGGAGTAAAACTTGACTTCAACATAATATGGAGAGGTGTGGTGAAGCACAGGTGCATATTAACACTGGTTGGAAAGCAGACGAAGAAGGTAAGGAGTGACGAAGATTGCAAGTGGCATATTTTAAATTGGGTGGTAAGTGAGCTGTCTAATTGGGGTCGTTATTAATCACACGCAGAAGTTAACATGGCATCTGTAATGTGGTGCGCCGAATTACTCTCGCCTATTGGCCAATTACAGAGAGGCGCAGTCGGCAGAAAATGAACTTCACAGCCGTCTGAACAAGCGCCAATAACTTCACGGTATAGCCTATACAGTAGCTGCAGAGTTTACTTCTAGACTCACCTGATAACACTAACTTCCACGGGGTGTCCGTTTCCAACAGAGAACCTGCTGTAATTACTAAACGTAATACTGCAAACAGATACTCACTGAAATACAGAAATTATTATCTATTATAAGGTGCGTTCAAAAAGTAACGAGCCGGAGGCTGTAATGCGCTAACCGGTGACGGCATGTGCTAATCGTGGCGTGTGTAACGAGGTGTGGATCCGACCAGAACGTGAAAGGTCACAGCCCGTCGCTAGAGAGCACTCGTGCACGTCACGTGACGATACAAAGCGAGCAGCACCATGCATATATCATCCAACGCTGCCTGTCGCATAGCAAAGAGTGACATGGAGGCGTCAAACGAGGAACAAAGAGGTGTTGTTCGGTTTCTGACAGCGGTAGGAGTAGGGGGAACGGACATTCTTCGCTGAATGTCACAAGTGTACGGCGAACACTGCATGTCCCTTGCAAGGGTCAAGGCGTGGCACAAGCGCTTCAAGGAAGGACGGGTTACGTTAGCCGATGATGCCCGGTCTGGGGCACCCCCCTGCAATACCGATAACAACGTCCAGCTGGTTGATGCACTCATTACCCAGGACCTCCGAGTGAGAGTGAACGCCATAGTCGCCGTGGTCGGAATGAGCGTCAGAAGTGTGCACACCATCATGAAGGAACGACTGCACTTGCGGAAAGTGTGTGCCCAATGGGTGCCCCACAGACTTCAACCACACCAGGAAGCATGTTGAATGGCCTACTGTCTTGGTCTTGGTGGGACGATTGATGCACGCTGCTGCTCGATTTATATCGTCAAGTGACGTGCACGCGTGCCCTCTAGCGACGGGCTGTGACCTTCCACGCTCTGGTCGGAACCACACCTCGTTACACACGCCACGATTAGCCAATGTCGTCACCGGTTTGCGCATTCCAGCCTCTGGCTCGTTACTTTTTGAACGCACCTTATAGATAAGAGATGCAGTCCTTTTAAGAAATCTGCGAAAGGAACAATATTGCTGTGATTTTATTTTGATTTAATGTGGATATGATATTGGGCTGGGGGTCAAGTAAGAATTTGCGTGCTACACGTGGCGTCTAGTAGCCAAGTTCTGCACTAGCAGTCGTTGACGGTGGCGTTTGGCGGCAAAAGTAGGAACTACTTGAAAAATTCAAAGTCTGCAGTTCTTACTTAAATTAATAAACAGATAACACACACTAATACAGCCATCACCATTAACACCGGTTATCAGACTGATTCTACACACACCCAAAGTACACGGGGCAACATGACCGCGTTGTCGCAGCCCCTAAACTGAGGAACCAACCAACCAACAAAATATGTGATGGTCTACCGGTCTTGTCTTCGTAATTTAGCAAAACCTCGGCACTTCTCCCTAGAAGAGTACCAACGTGTATAAATAAGCCATATGAATTTTTCCAGTCTGGCCGCGGTAGATGAAAGCGCAAATGCACTAGTTCATCACTCCTGGTATCGGGAGAGCGTGGGTTCGAATCCCTCCTTGACCGTCATGAAAATGGTTTACGTGGTTTCCCATTCTGACCACCAGGTGGGAGTGTGGTTATCGTGTCGAGGGGGCGTGGTGGCTCAGCGGTCTAGCTGTATGCCTCTCACCAAGGCGGACCGGGTTCGATTCCCGGTCAATGCATGTGAGATTTTCGAAGTGAAATGCCATGTCCTGTGGTTCGGATTCCACGTAAAAAGGAGGTCCCGTGGCTCATAATCACAAGATTCACGGTCACGTAAAACTACAATCTTCCTTCTTATCGTGTCGAACTACCAACCCAAGCTTGCAGGTTCGCTGCTGGCCGTAGGAAGTGATTTTTGAAAGGCGACAAAAATCACGATACTCAAGTCATACGTTGTTGGCATGTTTAAGAACCCATTTGAATTCAGTTGGCTGTGTTAATAATGGCAAAATTAATCGGGATTTCCCGCCAACACAAAAAGTTCCTCTTTTCTCTATTAGAAAGCACTATAGTGTCAAGGAGCTCAGATATCTAACCTCCTTGACTTTCATAGCGCTTCAAGGAGCGATAAATTTCTACATGCGAGCTGCCCTCTGGGCGTCACTTAACAAAGCTTGCACCTGGCACCCGAGGCCATACGATATTATTATTATCACCGCCAGGCAATCGCCGGGACGGTTCTATTCAACAGGTCCACGGCCGATTTCCTACCAAAATCTCTTCCTTAATTTGACCCATGTTAGCGATCGCCTAGCCAATCGGCCAGTCACCATCCCCCAGTTGTATCTGCTGACAAAGTTGGTTCAGCTCTCAGATACTGGCCTATCGACGTTAGAGGAATGATCCCTCGCAGAGTCCGTGGTTGAAGCCGAGCTGGGAGGATAAGCGATTTCTTATCCTGGTTACCAGGTTTAGGTAGATAAGTGTTACTCACTGCTCAATTTAACATGGCACATTAACGCGTTGACCGATTGGAAATTGTATCCAGAACCGGACTCGACCGACAGCAGAAGCATTATAGCTCTTGTAAATAGAGAAAAACATTGTTAAAAATGCGTAGTGGAGCTGCCCTCTATGTCCTTTGTAAGCCTATTTTCATTTTATGAAAAAAAAAATTAGGCTTAGGAGATCACCTTTTGTCCGTGTGTGCGTGTGAGGTGTGTGTGTGTGTGTGTGTGTGTGTGTGTGTCCCCTAATAACTTCTAAACGGCTGGAGCGATTACAATGAAACTCGGTAAAATCATAGCACTATTCTGGCCGCCTCCGACCGTGCCCTTCAAATTTTATTGTGTCTCACCAATCCAACATGGCGGCAGTGCGAAATATTTCACCAGCATTCAGTATATCCGAAACTATTACCGATATCGCCCTGAAATTGTGTACGGTGATAAAGGAAACTACTAGAAGTTCACTTATGGCCCTTTCAAAAATCTGGTGACTAAAAAACCAACATGGCGACCAAGCGAAGTTGAGACGTTTAAATAGACTTTTCTCGCGATTTAACTATCCAAACGTAATGAAACATGGTACAGCAAATCTTTATACACATTGTAATGCACTGAAGTCTAATTTAGTTCAATTGTTTCCATAACCTCAAAATGGCGGCTGTGCGAAATATTTCACTGACATTCTATATCTCCGAAGCTATTACAGATATCACCATGAAATTTTGTACGGTGATAAAGGGTACTGATACAAGTTTATTTATGTAACTTTCATAAACCTGTGAAGTACAAAACGATCATGGCGGCCAAGCGAAATTGAAACATTTTAATAGACTTTTCTCGTGATTTATCTCTCTGAGCGCAGTGAAATGTGGTACCGTAAATGATTATACATATTGTAATGCACTGGCATCTAATTTAGTTCAATTGTTTACATAACCTCAAGATGGCGGCTGTGCGAAATTTTTAAATTAAGTTTCTATTTCTTGAGCAGTAATCATGCGATCGAATGAAAGTTTGAATAATGAACCTAGGCAATAATTGTCCGTGAATGGTACATAACTCTATGGCCTATACATATATCAATCCAAAATGGCGAGCATCCGAAATATTTAGACGGTTCTCAATATCTATGAATCTTTTACAACAATCAAACTGAATTTTTTTATGTTCATAGAGGCTATGAACATATGTTCACCTATAGGACTTTCAGTAACCTGGTGAGCACAAATCCAACATGGCGGCGACGCGGAGTATAAATATTTAAATGGACGTTTCTCGCGAATTAACGATCTGAGTGCAGTGAAACGTTGCACGTTAAATGCTTATACAAATTTTGATCCACTGGCATCTAATTTATTTCAATTGTTTGCATAATCACAAGATGGCAGCTGTGCGAAATTTTAAAATCTCGGTTTTACTTCTTGTGTTCTAATCATGCGATAGAAGTTTGAATACCTCACGTACACAATAGTCTTAATGCAGTAGAAAATATCCAACCTGGCGACCATCTGAAATATTTAGACGGTTCTCAATATCTACGAATCTATCACAACCTTCAAACTGAAATTTTGTATGTCGATAGAGACAATTAACATGAGTAGGATATATGAAAATAGGCTGTATAGTTCTTCACGGAACTACTTGTTGCTGATGTATTTCAGTGTAGAATTGAGTTTCAGTGGAGCCCCTCTATCTTCAAAAACTGAAGCCACTAATGCATTGTGTACTTCCGTCCTACAAATAAAGAATAAACTGGGAGGTAAATCCTTGTCATTTTCAGCATCTACCAAGGAAATGCCTAGAAGATCATGAGTACCTACTTAGACAATTTCATACGCAAGTCATTCCCCGCTTAATAAATAACTTATACGTTACAGATCCACATTAAGGAATAAATGATTTGAAAGAAATGTATACATAATTACAGATTTCAATAAATTTCGAACAAATTATAAATACCGTCCGTAAAATTATTCATATTCTAGCAATCAAGTGCCAGCTGGAAAATAGATTACACCTGTCACCACAAGCTTGATTCGTTCCCCCAGCGTCTGTGATTTTTCTAGTCTACTGCACAGTATTTTCATGAGCTGTAAACAGTTCATTGTCTCACAAGTTGGTCCATAGCTACACCACACGGACAATATCCTTTTCGGTCAAGACGATTACAGATTGAACGTAAATCCGAATGGAAAGGAACGGTGGTTATGACCTTTATGACATGACTGTCAACATAGAGGTAGATTATTTCATGTCTGTCTAAGGGCATAAAGCAGAATCCGAATACAGTGATATGTGTTTTGTGTTTTCTTTTCCTTTCTTGCTCTTTCTTATATGTTTATGCTTTTTGGTTTCGCTTTCGTTTTCGATTTCGTTATCGTTATCGTTATCGTTACGTCGAGTAGTTTTTTTTTTTGGGGGGGGGGGAGCTAAAATGAAGGTTATGATGATAAAGATAACTATTTTTGTTTTATAGGCTAACGTCAGGTGTGTACGCAGGAAGTAAAATCTCGAATATTCTACCCGTATATCAATAATTCCCCCAATTAAACACTCCAAGGGGAAAACTTTTTGATGTGTAACATCTTTCCGCTCGGTTGCTGGATAGTTTTGTGGGAGTGATTTTGGAAGTTGGGGACGGAAGTGAATCGGGCGGAAGTGGATCGAACGGAAGTGGATCGGACGGAAGTGAAGACGCACTGCCAGCTGGATGTACAATTGAAAATGTGTGTATTGGAAACAACTCAGTGTGTGCTCTGTAGCGCGAGAATGTTATGGCAATACAGTAGGCAGTGCATTTAGCAGGCACTGGTTTGACGAGCACAGTGGCAAATGTTTCACCGACTTTCATTTTTCATTGAGCAGTTTATGAAGCTTCACGTTCAAGGATGAATATCACATGGTGTAGGACCAAAACGACAAATGACATTTAAGTAAGCGGCATTATTGTCAAGCTGTGGGTGAGTAGTCAAATATCAAATGCATAACAGAATGTTGTTATATGAGTGGAATAAAAGCTGTATTTTCATCATATATGAGACTAGGTCATTTCATGATTGTAGGAAGCCATGTTTTGATTGTTTACGACGAACTGTATGAGAGCCTTGAGAATAATGATTGTTATAGTTACTGAGGAATGTGCTGACAGTATTTGAGAGTACTGTCGACGTTGTGTGTCACTTTGTTATTATGAATAATTAATGTAAAAGGAAGGAAGGAAGCTTGTAGTTTTGCGTGTCCGTTAATCTCACAATCATGATCCACGGTACCTCCCTTTTACGTGGAATGCGAACCACAGGACATGGCATTTCAAATCGAAAATCTCACATGTATTGACCGGGAATTAAACCCAGCCTACCTTGGTGAGAGACTAACAGCTTGACCGCTGCGCCACAAATGTGACAGTAGCATAACTCCAATTCAATCTACACATTCATCATAGAACCAGTATGAAAATGGAGTGTAAATTAACATTTTAAGAATGTCCAAGCTGTGTAGTATACCAGTAGAATAACATGTCAGATGTTACATATCATATGCGACTACTGTAAGGCTCGTATCTTTTTTATTATTACCAAATGAATATTACCGATAATAATTTAGCCTACAGTACTTGACTGTGTGAAAATAGCAGCACTGATAGGTACAATTCCTTTCTTCGAAATAAAAAATGCAGATAGTGATTGCCTACTCGAACCTAAAAAGAGAGTTGAAAAGTTTGGCAATGTAAGAGAACAAAGGAGTGAGGCTTTAAGAAACGAACTCGAACGAAAGTTGACTTCAACTGAAGTAGTAACGATATTTGTTTTCAGTGCCAATGGGATCCCTCTTCACCACCAATATTAACGATTTTGCACTAGTACAATTAATAATACGAACCTGGTATTAAATTTTACACTAGATTTTATATTTTACGTGCTTTTTATTTGAAAGCAATAACTTGATTTGTTTAGCCGCGAGAGCTGTGCAGCCTTTTATTTACTTTTAGTCTACTATTTATATTATTTTACACATGATTTGAAGGCGTTGGATTCTTTGTTCAGGCACATTGTAATGCAGGCTTCGTGTACAGTAAACTTCCCGTTCTACTGCCTGACTGAGTTACGGTAACTACCCTAGCACATTCGACCAGAACAAAGCCTTTCCTGTCCAATGAGGAATCAATACGGCAATGAGTGTCTGGCAGAGCGCGAATCAAACAACATTCCAAATAGCAGTTCGGGCAGGGTACTGTCCGTTGTGCCTCGGCTGTATTACATGTCCACTCGTGTACAAAAATCAATGGGTGCTTTCAACTTTCAAAGACTCGCGCCTGCATAACCTACATCAGAATTCACTTGTTGCGATATTCTTAAATAAATAAATGAAAGAAAGAGGGAAAAAAAGGAACAAAGAAAGAAATAAAATATGAAAGAAATTAGAACAAAATCGTATCAGGGATATTTGAAACAATGTAACAGCTACTAATGCAGTACAAACAAGTAGTTCCGTGAAGGACTAGCCTATTTTCATATATCCTACTTAAGTTAATTGCCTCTATGAAAATGAAAATCCACAGCCTGCTTCCAGTCGACCGACCGGGTCAGGGAATGGAATGAATGAAGCCCCCATCTAGCGGCGAGGAAATGAACCGTGCCGGCTGCCGATGCCTGTCGCACTCCCCTGGGGCAAGGACTAACTGATGATAATTGTTGTTTTAAGGGGCATAACATCGAGGTTATCGGCCCAGAGGACTAAATGAATGACAGATGAAATTAAATGATAGTGGAGAGTGTTGCTGGAATGAAATTATGACAGGGAAAACCGAAGTACCCGGAGAAAAACCTGTCTGCCTCCGCTTTGTCCAGCACAAATCTCACATGGAGTGACCGGGATTTGAACCACGGACCCAGCGGTGAGAGGCCAGCGTGCTGCCGCATAAGCCACGGAGGCTCTTAATTGCCTCTATCATCATACAAAAATGAGGGGCTGATGACCTCGTAGTTCAGCCCCTCAAAATAACAATAACTAACATACACAATTTCAGTTTGATTGTTGTAATAGATTCGTAGATATTGAAAATCATCTAAATATTCCGGATGGCCACCACGTTGGATTTTTATACAAGCAAGCCGTAGACTTACGTAATATTAGATGACGATTAGGGTGATACCGAGCTCCGCTAATGAGTTCTCTCCAAGGGGGTCAATTAGGAAAATCCTAACAGGGGAAGTTGCCTTAGGCGAGTTTCACAGCCCCCACTCCTAAGTGGACGTGGTAGTAAATATTGTCAGCATGTGTCAACCTGCGCTGATCTTCACTATCTACTCTTTGCCATATTAAATAATCTTGTCGACTTCGTCGTTACGCTGGGGTCTGGCGTTACGTTACGGTGACGGGACGAAATGTACTCAGTTGCACTGAGGTGTGTGACGTCATAGTACTGCTTGGTGCATGTGTTCCCCGACAATCTTTACTTCGTTAGTATAAGACAAAAATCCCCGATTCTTGGATGTCATGGGGTAATCTCGAGAACCACTGGATGGAATTTGATGCGGTTTTCACCATTCTGTAAAGGATATCTCGAGGAAACATTCTGTAGAAAATAATTTATGTATGATCAAAGGAAGCCAAGCAGTAACGGTTTCAGTGAAAAAGACAAAATCAAACTTGGCGTCCGTGCTTCTCAAGCTTACGCTGGGCAAACCGTTAAAAATATCAATATACTATGAGCGTAAGAATTGGTCTGCATGAAAAGTTCTACAAAAAAGTCCGCGAGAGCATATAAGCATTTAATACATCGCCCACTATAAGTGTTTTTAGACTGGATGGAAGGCGCACGTCCCCGCGCTCTGGTGAGCGTAACGGCATCCCGCGCGCTAGACCTTGCTTTACCCTTGGTTTGCACTTGCCGTTCGTGAGTAATTTGAAACAAGTTAAAGTATTATAAAGCAAGATAAGTATTATGCAGATAATTTTCTAACATGTCAAGAGTCTTTCTAGCATTTTTCAGCATTTGTAGCATTTAAAATGTTACAAAGTCTAGTCTTTCAGACTGACTGTCACTTTTATCTCAAACACGTATTACATAACACTCATTAGAAATTTTAGGCGTTATTCCAGATTTGCCTTTAAAGCTCAAGTGCAATATTTATCTTTGTGTTTCAGAGTTACTATACAGATCAATATGCACATTTTAATTTGTATGTTTTAGCTTGGTAAAAATGTTATCGTATGGAAGTTATAACCTACACTATGAACATTAAAACGATATCGTGGGAACCTAATGCGTATATGTATTCTGCGTCAGACAAAAGCTTTACTTCCTCTGACAGTTCGTCGAGTTAACGTTAAAACTTTGTATGGCCATTTGTAAGTAAATGGGCAGAACATTTCTTTCTTTCTTTCTTTCTTTCTTTCTTTCTTTCTTTCTTTCTTGTTTGAACACCTCCACCTTTGGCCCCGTCTTGACAACTCACACTTATAAAATGTATAGTTCTCAATTCTTCACCTCTTTGACCGTACATGGATAACATGTTAGCTGCACTGATTATATCTACGGAAACTCCAGGGGGTCCAGCTGTCAGTCAACTCATGGCATAACTAACATTTCAGGGGAGGTTTCTTACCCCCCAGTCTTTTTCCCAAACCCATTACATTAGCGTGAGCTGACAGGACTGATTGGGTTTAACCTAATTAGCGTAGTTCGACCATCCCGGACGATTATTGCGTAGGTTCATTATTCAAACGTTGATTTCAATCGCATGATTAGGGCACAAGACATAAAAACGTAATTTTAAAATTTTGCACAGCCTCAATCTTGAGGTTATGTAAAATATTGAACTAAATTATAAGTCAGTCCATTGCAATGTGTATAAACATTTGCTGTGCCACGTTTCACTGCGTTCGGATGGTTAAATCGCGAGAAAAATCCATTAAAATGATTCAAATTCGTTTGGCTGCCATGTTGGTTTTGTAGTTAACAGATGTTTGAAAGCCACATTGGTGAACATCTACTGTAGTAGTGCCTTTTATCACCGTACAAAATTTCAGAGTGATATCAGCAATATTTTCGGTGATATAGAATGCCGTTGACATATTTCGCACAGCCGCCATGTTGGATTGGTGAAACGTAATAACATTGAAGGGCACGGACGGAGTCGGCCAAAATGGCACTATGACCACACCGAGGTTCATTGAAATCGCTCTACCTGTTTAGATTTCATTAGGGACACACGCACGCACACACGGACAAAAGGTGATCTCTTAAGCCTAATCTTTCATAAATGAAAATAGGCTAAAAAGGGATATGGCCACCTCAAAAATCTCCACACATATTTCCTTGTGGAATAGGGGCTAGGTTGTATTGCAAAGGATCTCACGTTATCGCGAATGATCTAAGAACAGCGTCATTACTCTATAGGAGTGTAGCGTGTAAGTAAAGTTGGCCATCAAATTTACCATACTAATTTGAAAAGGCTGTAAAGAAGAAATATTTATCTGTGTACCTTAGCGACTCCGCACAATTGGGAAAGTCGAGACCCCAGTTAACCACGACATTCCATGCTCATCTCTATTATCATACTTGTACGCCTCCCTTAGTTAAATCTAATTGTTCTTCCGACCCCATCAATATTAAGGGGACAGTTAGGAGATCAAATGATATTTTTACCCAAGGTATGGATTTTACGAAAATTTGTGGATTTGTCACCTAAATTAAAATAAAGGACTTCCCGAAACTAATTTGATATATTATCTATATTATTTGAAGAAAAATATTGCATTTATTTATATATATTGAACCCTTATTGATCTTCGATAAATAAGTATTCATATTTATTATTATTATTACTACGGCCCAGGCAGCACATAAGGAAGTCGACTTGGATATTAGGGAGGCCAGCATTTCGTAATGGTTGCAACAGAAGCTGAGTTGGTAGCTATTCCTGGGGGACGGCCAGAATTAGTCGAGTTCAAGGCCAAATTGTGCAACTACTGTACCAAAATTGGAGACATAAAGGAAGAATCACGAGGTCCTCTCAACGAACATACGATTGAATCAGCCAATCGCAAGAGACCAAGCTGTGACCACGAGGTGGACGGCGTCAGTAGTAAAAAGCGCGCGGAAGTGTGTATCTAAGGAACCGCCGAACGGATTAATCTCCGCTCGAGTAATTTGAGACGTTGGATTTATTTGGAGAAGAATGACACTAGCTCCATCTTTGTGAGACAAAAACTCTGGAAGTTTTTATCCGACTCCGCCCCACTCCACCGCCCTTGTCAGTTTCTCATAAATAGTCTGGCCTGACGCCAATCTAAGTACTTATTGTGTGGAGCCTTCAGAGGCATACTCCACGCCAGTTTGAAGTGTGATTTTGACGCTCGAATTTATCGAAGTACTATTCTTGTGGAGCCTTCAGAGGTATACTCCACGCCAGTTCGAAATGTGATTTTTACGCTCTAAAATCAGTGAAGCTAATTTATTTTCTGAGCTCTGGGGAGCTAAAGTCGCAGCGTTTGCAATATCGAATTTTAAAAGCTATAATACATTTTGTTCTAAAATCAACTAAATTGTGTGATCTAAATATTTCACGCCAGCGCGTGATAAACTGTAACATTCTTTTAAAGACGACGAGTTCAACTTTAAGGGGGAAGTATCGTATCACCCTAATTAGCGCTTACCAGAACCGAAGTCCAAGACGGGACGGAAATACCAGACGAGATAGCGACTGCTGGTGCAGCCAGGATTTTGAACTTGTTAACGAGCCAGTGGCGCGGACTCGAGATGTATATTTTATGTATAAATTGTGTGTATTGTATGTGTTTTTATAGTGCGTATGTGCGATATAATTAGGGCCAGTCTTCGCTATTAATCGCAGTAGGACAATTGTGGGTGAACTGAGTAGCCTGCAAGCGATTATAGATAGGCAAATATTTAACATTGAACTTTTCTGCCAAGGAGTCGAGACCAAGATGATCGGCACGTGGTTTGAAGTTGGGATGAGCTTCAAGAAATCAACGCAGACGACTACTATGGAGTGCTAAATTGTCCATAGGGCAATGGGTTGAGGAGGATGTCCTTAGTCCTACATGCAGAAGCGGTGATGTACTAAAATTGGATTATTTCAATTATGTAGTTAGATTTGGCCGGGGAACATTGTAAATAGTCATGTTTTTCTTTCTTGTTTTTAGCTGTTTTTCTTGTACCGACACTATATGTTTAAATGTCCGTTGGCGCGTGGCCAAAGTGTTTGTTGATATTTTTTTTCTTGAGTCATGTGTAATGTACGCGGCGTGCGTGCGTGATTTTTATCCTTGCAATTGCGGAACCCGTTACATTCGATAAATGGTGCTTTATTAACGTTAATATTTTGAAATAGGAATGGGAGGAAATGATTGTAAAACATTTTGCTGAACAGGTTATTATTCATGTTAGGGTAGCCGAGTGCACCAACTTAAAAGTAATTGTAGAACACCTTCGTTCTAATTTTGATAGATTTTTCTTGAGTCCTTTTCAGGTGACTAGTCACGGCATAGAACGATGGCGCCAGCATGTGGATATTATTTGTGTCTTTTATTTCAGGGTCTGTCAAAACCCATACGTGTGATTAAGTGTGTGTTGATGTGTCTAGTGTGTGTTGATTCTACGTGAGGAGGGGGTAGTTGTCCTACCGCCCTTTTATATTTTTGCTGCTGTTGTATTTTAGATGGAAAGACAGGGTGCTCTTGGGAGACTGCTGATTCTTGTCCATATGTTTTTTCTGACACACACGTATTATTGTGCTTTGGGGCACATTTCTTCGAGGTTCGACCCCATGTTCTGGGAGGTCGAGGTTATTGACACGTGGGTTGACAGACATGCAGAGTTCCACAACCGCCCGTTTTGCCTGTGACTTATTTTGATAGGCAGTCCTATTTGTCCGACTGAACCCTGTAAGCTTTCATGTAGCAAACCTGTTCATTGTGATGGCTAATTTTTAAGCCATAATTAATTGGGGAGTTCGCCATGTGTGTAACGGATTGTTGTACCTTGTATGGATAAGAATATTGTGATTAACGTAAATGTTGGCTGTTTGCCTATTGCTTTGTTGATGACTCGATTTCATGTAATTTTGTTTGTCACACCCGTGTGGTGTAGTGGTAGAGTATTTGTAAAATTTTGACAGCGGTCATTTGAGTATTTTTTCTATTGGTCACGTGTTAATGTACTTGTGTTGATTTGTGTGAGAAGTCCTAAGTTTTTAGGCAGTAAATGTTGATACGGCAATTTAAGTCCAATTTCACACGGAAATTTTGTGTTTGTTTATAGTAGATTTAGGAAGTGTCGATTTAACTTAAGTATTGTAGTTGTGTTCCCTTGTGTCGGTCTAGCTCTAGGAAATGCGGATTCGTTGTTTGAAGGGTCATTCTGGATGATAACGAATCACGCATTCAAAGTACACATCGTGGTGCATGTAGAACGGCGTACGCACTTATATGGTCACTTTTTGTATCTTTTATTTTAAGGACACTTGGTCCAGGTAATTAATCTCTCCAGAGATATCGCCTAAGTTTTTGGCATTTTTATTAAGCGGGAGTCAGTTGGGAGTTTTTGTTGTTAATTGTTTATATGTAAATATGGTGATTTGTTATTAAATTCAGTTGTTTTTAACCCTGGCTTCACTCTTTCCTGCATGTTATTTTGTTATATGTTACCCTGCAAGTTAATGAAGCGCCCTGACAGCAACTTACGAATATGACCTGTTACGCCCCGAATCTGAGTCTCATATGCTTCTTTGCAAGGGTTCATAAAACAAAAATGGCTGCCCAAGTGGGGATTGTTGTTGTTGTTGCTTCGCTGATCTCATATTTATTTCGTTGAGAAATGATGCCAGGTCAAGCGGACATGTAAATTCAGTAAATGGAGGCGATGTTGTACCGCCATGTGCATTAGTAAAATCACTGAGTTCCTAAAGTTAGAAATATTGAACAAGGTTAGAATTTGATTTGGTATTTGTTATAAACTTGTTCTGGCGCCCACATTAAAACTAGAAATTTGCATTATTGATGAACTCAGTCAAAGCAGGAAGATGTTGCCTTATATTTGACATTTAATTGACTTCGGTTAATTGGTGTTTCGTAAATTCTGTTGGTTAGGAATTTAAAAGCAGATCACTAGGGGTTATTTTGTTGTTTGGGAATAAGTGTCATTGTACTCAGTAAATTTTGTTACTGAAATTTTCATTAAATTAGAGCCAGTAATATTTAAATGTGTGACATGTATGTGCGTATAGGGCTGAAACCTTAGCCCATAACCCTGTTTTTCTCTGAATATATTTTGTGTGTGATATGGCGAGTGTTGATGAGATAAAGGCATTGTTAGAACAGATGTCGATCCAAATGTCCGCGAAGACGGAAGAACAATTAAAAGAACAATTAGAAGCTCAGCGTGAGCATAGTGAAAAACAATTACTTGATATGAGCGGTAACATTTCGGTCCAGTTAGAAGTCCAGAAATTAGACACTGACAAACAATTCAATGAACTAAACCACAAATTGTCACAACAGGCGGTAACACAAACCGAACAGTTAGGAAAAATCACAAATGATATTAATCAGAGCGTTCAAAAAGTCGAGAAACTGGCAGGCGAGGTTGCGGAAAACAACATCAGACAGTTAGGCGAAATGAAGAAATTGGAGGCGAAATTTGATAACAAATTAGTACAATTTGACGAGATGGTGGCAGATAAACTCAAGCAGATAGAGGCAGCATGTGTCAGTAACACCGCGGGAGTGAAGAAAACCCAAGAGAAACTACAGCAGCAAATTAATTCGGTAGATAACAACGTGCTGGAATTAATAAAGGAAATAGATAAAGTCGAAGTTAAGGCTGAAACCGAGCGGATACACTTGCGGGAAAATTTAGAGGAGCAATTAGGCAGAACACAAGAGATCATAAGAAAAGAGATGGAAGGCCAGCTAATAAACACACAAGAGGTCATAAGACAAGAAGTAGGGGAGCAGCTCGTCAAAACTCAGGATAATTTGGGAGGTCAGCTAATAAAAACGCAAGAGGCTATAAGAGAAGAGGTGGGGGAACAACTAGTGAAAACGCAGGAACGGATAAGTGAAGAGCTAGAGAAAATTCAGGAGAGGAACGAGGAGAAAATAAATAGCTTAAAAAGTAGGATCCGGCGAGATTGGGACCAGCAGGCTCATGCGAATAAGGAAGACAGGCTGGCAGTTTTAAAGCGAATGCAGGCACTGGAGGAAAATATGAAGTCGAAATTACAGGAACACTCAGAATTAATCATAAAAAACGAGATTAGATCGTTAGAGAATGCGACATTATTTTCAAACGAAAATATTCCGGAAAAGCAAACAAGTATTGGAAGTCCGGCAGGTTCGAAGTTGGCTGAGGACACGAGTCGGGGTCAAAGTCCCAGACTAACGACTAATGCATTCCAGCAGTACAGGGGGGAGACTTCAACTCCGCAACCGAACTTGGCACCAGCCCAAGTCATCCAAGTAATTCGGGGTAATGATTTTAAGCCCGATAAGTTTAAAGAACATTCAGGAACCACTCCCAAAGCATTTCTACGGCAATTAACTGACTACTTTAATGACCAACACATCGGCCCGGAGAAACAATTAAGACTGGTGGAGAAATTTTTAGAAGGACCTAGCCTGACCTGGTTTTTAAGTTTCAAGTACACGTTTACAGACATGGCTCAATTCCGCGAGGCGTTTTTGAAGAAGTTTTGGAGTCCTTCGTTACAGCAAGGGTTAAGAATGGACCTGTACACGCGCAAATACCACAGTACACATCCAACCCGTTTTTCAGAATTCTTCAGTCAGCAATTGGTAAAATTCAGGGATTTTGATGACCCGCCTAGCGAGCCGAATATGGTTCTAACCATCGGAAAACAACTCCCAATGCATATCCAACAATTATTAGTCGCAGGAAATATTCAGACCGCAGTCCAAGCCGAAGAATTACTCAGACACTTAGATGAGACGAGTATGGTAAGCCCACAGACAGGAAGAAGGAATTTGGAATGTGTCAACACGGCAGAGGTAGTTCAGGGACTCCAAAATAACCACGGCCAGGGGAACCAAAGTAAGACACAGTCCACAGGGACACAGTTCACGCCAAGAAGACAAGATTTTGACGGCCGAAACCAGTTCCATAACAACAATCAGAATTACCAGAATAACCGCGGGAGATATCATCAGAATAACCAAAATCAAAATAATCAGTGGACGTACCAGCGGGAATACACGAATTGGAGGGGAAACCAGAGACAAGGTAGACCTTACCAAAGAAATGGAGATGGTAGATGGAGTAACGGCAGGGACTATCGCCAAGAAAACAGAGGGGATTATAGGAATAACTGGGACGAACGATATATTGAATCCCGTAAATACTTGGATCAATTAAGTAATGAAGAAGCGGAGAAGGAGAAGTGGGGGCGTGCCATGGCGAACAGACAGAGCCCAGATAACCATCAAGGAGAGGGGGCAGAGAGTTTACTGAGGCAACAGGAGCGACAGAATGATAACCGGCGAAACACATCTAATGGGGCCCGGGATAAAAAAAAAAACCAAATGAACTGAAAGGAGACAGGCTAGAAACGGAGATCGCCAGGGAGCAAGAAGAGATGATAGTGGCCAATATAGAAGAGTGGGTAGCATTCCCGGACGACTGCCTGGAGGAAGTGGTGAAGAACCGTGAAAATGTTATCAGACAGCTACCAATTATTTACGCGCATATTGGAGGTATGAGGGTGAGATGTTTGATTGATACAGGTAGCCAGGTGAGCTTAGTCACTGAAATTTTGATAAAAGAAATAGCAAGAAAACAGACTGTTCCTATTATGCCGGTACCGCTAATGAAAGTCAGAGGTGTCATTCCTGACAAAACTATGAATTGTAAACAGCAAGCATTTCTAGATCTGGAAATATTGAACCATACTTTTTCACAAACATTCATTGTTATTCCAAAGATGAACTACAATATAATTTTAGGAGCCAACTTCATCTGCGATTTTCATGCTGTAATTGATTTACATAACAACACTGTAAGCTTCAAACAAGTAGAAGGATTGGATCATGTGGGTTTAAATATGGAAGAGAATCCGCTGGAGAGAGAGGCCAATACTTGGGTTATTGAGGAATGCACTAATGAGGCCGGAGATAAGATCTTGAGGGGAGAGCAAGTCAACCAGACAGCAGTGCTAGAAATGGACAGCCGAGATATTTCGCAGGAACTTTGGGTGCATTTGGCGGAAGAAGAAATGGGCGGAACCAAATTCGAAATTCTACTTCAGGAGCGACTTAAGGAAGCCATCGTAGGGGAATCTGATAGAAGAAGATTGGAAGAAATTTTAAGATTACATAAAGGAGCGTTTGACACCGTACCTGGGAAAGTTTTAAATTTTCAATATGCGATGCAGGTAACAGATTGGACCCCATTTAAAAGTAAATTGTACCCGATCCCAGAGAAGCATTTTTCTCAGGTGAGGGATATCATTACTAACTTATTAGATTCTGGCATGATAAGGAAAGCTGCAACTCCTTATCTGAACGCAATATTGGCTGTGACCAAGCCAAACGGATCAATTAGGCTGTGCCTAGACGCGCGAGTTTTAAATAGCAAACTGCTAGTTGAGCACGACCAAGCACCGAGGATCAAAGATGTTTTGAAAGGCTTCCGTGGGAAGAAGATATACTCAAGTGTTGATTTGACGAATAGTTTCCACCATCTTGAACTTGAAGAAAAATCCCAACTGTTGACGGGATTTTTATTCGATAATCAAAGTTATATCTGGTGTCGAATGCCCTTTGGCGTGAAAACTGCGGGATGTGCACTCATTAGAGCACTCGATAGAAATCTGACTGAGGAGGTCAAGAACTTCACCACGAGATATGTTGATGACATATTAATCGCTTCTGAGACAATGGAAGAACACTTGATAAATTTAAATAAACTGCTGGACAACCTGAGAACCATGAACTTCAAGATCAACTTAAAAAAGTCACATTTTTGCCAGAGCGAAATTTTATATTTGGGACATATAATTGATGTCGAGGACGTGCGGCCTAATCCAGCCAAGATTGATGCTATTAAGAAATTTCCCACACCTACCAAAGTCAAACACGTTAGAGCATTTTTGGGAGTGACAGGTTTCTTCAAAGAAAATTGCCCTGGTTACACAGAAACAGTAGCGCCCATGCAGGAGATGTTGAAGAAAGCGAATCGATGGTCGTGGAACGAGGAGTGCGACAGGTCTTTTAAAGCAACGAAGGATTTATTGGAAAACTGTGTGAAACTTGGATATCCGGATTTTGAGAAACAATTTATCATTCAAGCAGATGCTTCGTTAATTGGGATTGGTGCTATGCTGTACCAAGAGGACGCTGAAGAACCCAAGAAGAAATCCTATTTGGCATTCACGAGTCGTAAATTACGGAAACATGAGAGGAACTACACAGTTACGGAACTTGAGCTACTAGCAATTCTATATTCTCTCCAACAGTGGCGCAAGATGATCTATGGTTATTCCATCATTGTTAGAACCGACCACCATGCACTGACATTTTTATTTAAGACAACAATAGCAAGTGAGAGAGTTACGCGCTGGTCCATCTACGTACAGCAGTTTGACATCACAATAGAGCATTGTCCTGGGAAATTGAACGTCATACCAGATGCCTTGAGTAGAAACCCTGAGGACGGAAACGAAGTAACAGCGGAAGTTCACAATATTACCTTGACACCTAAGGCTCGTGAGTTTTTGGCAAGATTGAAGGATATTCGGAAGGAGCAAGAAGCTGACCCATGGATGATGATGATGATAAAATTCTATAGGAAGGAGTTACAACCAAATTCACCGGAGTACCGGGAAGCCAGTGCTAAACAAGCGAGATTTCACTACTTGAATAACTTGTTACATAAGTACGTGGATGAGCATCATACTAAACTGCGGATCTTAGTTCCAGCATCACTACAGAGGGGATTAACTTGGCATGTTCACGAGAGCCTAGCACATATCGGCACGGATAAGACTGAAGCTACGATAGGGGAGACCTTTACTTGGCCCAAGATGAGATTCACCATTGTTGAAGTAATTAGAACGTGTGACGCTTGTCAGCGCACAAAGCCGAACAACTTTATTCTGAAACAACCTCCAAGACCACTATTACCGCAGAAACCATGCGAGATGCTCGCGATTGATTGCTTTGGTCCTTTAGTAAAAGGAAAGCGTGGATGCCGACACCTCTTGGTATGTGTCGATGTATTTTCAAAGATGGTCGTGCTATGTCCTATTCAGAAGACGACATCAAGACAAGTCCTTAGTCGAATTAAGAACAAAGTCATTCCGATGCTTGGGAAGCCGGAATCCATTCTATCAGATCACGGTACCTATTTCACAAGCAATGTTTTTAGGCAAGGTTTGGAGAGCCTAGGAATAAAACACATATTTTCAAGTATTCGTCATCCTTGTGGAAATCCGAGCGAAAGAACAATTCGCTGTGTCGCTAAATACTACAGAGTAATGATTCCTAACGAACACAATAAATGGGTAGACAAAGTAGGGGAAATTGAGATGTGCATGAACACTACTAAGCACGAGTCGACGGGTCAAGTCCCACTGATTGTACACCACAACATATTGCCGGAAAGAACTTGGGACAAGATCATTCCTTGCCCAAGGGATCCATTATTAGCGCATGATTTGCGAATCCAGCGAACGAGGGAGCACATGAGGAACCAAGCGGACCGAAGGCTGAGACGGTACCGAGGAAAGAAATTTCACCGAGAGTTACAAGAACAAGAATTAGTGCTGGTTCGTAGACCACCGATCTCCGACCCTAAGAACAAAGTCTTCGCCAAGTTCTGTCCGAAATTCATTGGCCCGTTCCGGGTAATTAAGAATCTGGGTAACAATGCCTACAGATTAGAAGAAGTGAGCACTGGTGCAAAATCTGTTTTTAATAGCGCCAATTTGAAACCGTACTACAGAAGGGAACCATTTGATGATTAGGAAAGATGATTATGCAGAATCTGTATTGCCAGAATTTTTTTTTTTGAAAAACAAACACTCAAATCCACGGGGAGCGCGTGAGTACGCACTTTGTTTGTAAACAACGAGCAGCTGAGACGACGGGAGTGGCAACTACGTGAGGAGAAGGGGGAGACCTAGAGAAAATATGAATGACATTCCAGCGAGAAGGGAGCACACTAAGTGAGTCAGAGGGGCATACACTCGAGCAGCTGAGTGAGATTTAAAGAGATGTGTTGTTACTACAGTGGATTTTGTTTTTGAAATCCAAACCAATAAATTGTTTCGAATTTCAAAACCTTGCTGAGGATAAATGAACCCTTATTGATCTTCGATAAATAAGTATTCATATTTATTATTATTATTACTACGGCCCAGGCAGCACATAAGGAAGTCGACTTGGATATTAGGGAGGCCAGCATTTCGTAATGGTTGCAACAGAAGCTGAGTTGGTAGCTATTCCTGGGGGACGGCCAGAATTAGTCGAGTTCAAGGCCAAATTGTGCAACTACTGTACCAAAATTGGAGACATAAAGGAAGAATCACGAGGTCCTCTCAACGAACATACGATTGAATCAGCCAATCGCAAGAGACCAAGCTGTGACCACGAGGTGGACGGCGTCAGTAGTAAAAAGCGCGCGGAAGTGTGTATCTAAGGAACCGCCGAACGGATTAATCTCCGCTCGAGTAATTTGAGACGTTGGATTTATTTGGAGAAGAATGACACTAGCCCCATCTTTGTGAGACAAAAACTCTGGAAGTTTTTATCCGACTCCGCCCCACTCCACCGCCCTTGTCAGTTTCTCATAAATAGTCTGGCCTGACGCCAATCTAAGTACTTATTGTGTGGAGCCTTCAGAGGCATACTCCACGCCAGTTTGAAGTGTGATTTTGACGCTCGAATTTATCGAAGTACTATTCTTGTGGAGCCTTCAGAGGTATACTCCACGCCAGTTCGAAATGTGATTTTTACGCTCTAAAATCAGTGAAGCTAATTTATTTTCTGAGCTCTGGGGAGCTAAAGTCGCAGCGTTTGCAATATCGAATTTTAAAAGCTATAATACATTTTGTTCTAAAATCAACTAAATTGTGTGATCTAAATATTTCACGCCAGCGCGTGATAAACTGTAACATTCTTTTAAAGACGACGAGTTCAACTTTAAGGGGGAAGTATCGTATCACCCTAATTAGCGCTTACCAGAACCGAAGTCCAAGACGGGACGGAAATACCAGACGAGATAGCGACTGCTGGTGCAGCCAGGATTTTGAACTTGTTAACGAGCCAGTGGCGCGGACTCGAGATGTATATTTTATGTATAAATTGTGTGTATTGTATGTGTTTTTATAGTGCGTATGTGCGATATAATTAGGGCCAGTCTTCGCTATTAATCGCAGTAGGACAATTGTGGGTGAACTGAGTAGCCTGCAAGCGATTATAGATAGGCAAATATTTAACATTGAACTTTTCTGCCAAGGAGTCGAGACCAAGATGATCGGCACGTGGTTTGAAGTTGGGATGAGCTTCAAGAAATCAACGCAGACGACTACTATGGAGTGCTAAATTGTCCATAGGGCAATGGGTTGAGGAGGATGTCCTTAGTCCTACATGCAGAAGCGGTGATGTACTAAAATTGGATTATTTCAATTATGTAGTTAGATTTGGCCGGGGAACTTTGTAAATAGTCATGTTTTTCTTTCTTGTTTTTAGCTGTTTTTCTTGTACCGACACTATATGTTTAAATGTCCGTTGGCGCGTGGCCAAAGTGTTTGTTGATATTTTTTTTCTTGAGTCATGTGTAATGTACGCGGCGTGCGTGCGTGATTTTTATCCTTGCAATTGCGGAACCCGTTACATTCGATAAATGGTGCTTTATTAACGTTAATATTTTGAAATAGGAATGGGAGGAAATGATTGTAAAACATTTTGCTGAACAGGTTATTATTCATGTTAGGGTAGCCGAGTGCACCAACTTAAAAGTAATTGTAGAACACCTTCGTTCTAATTTTGATAGATTTTTCTTGAGTCCTTTTCAGGTGACTAGTCACGGCATAGAACGATGGCGCCAGCATGTGGATATTATTTGTGTCTTTTATTTCAGGGTCTGTCAAAACCCATACGTGTGATTAAGTGTGTGTTGATGTGTCTAGTGTGTGTTGATTCTACGTGAGGAGGGGGTAGTTGTCCTACCGCCCTTTTATATTTTTGCTGCTGTTGTATTTTAGATGGAAAGACAGGGTGCTCTTGGGAGACTGCTGATTCTTGTCCATATGTTTTTTCTGACACACACGTATTATTGTGCTTTGGGGCACATTTCTTCGAGGTTCGACCCCATGTTCTGGGAGGTCGAGGTTATTGACACGTGGGTTGACAGACATGCAGAGTTCCACAACCGCCCGTTTTGCCTGTGACTTATTTTGATAGGCAGTCCTATTTGTCCGACTGAACCCTGTAAGCTTTCATGTAGCAAACCTGTTCATTGTGATGGCTAATTTTTAAGCCATAATTAATTGGGGAGTTCGCCATGTGTGTAACAAATTGTTGTACCTTGTATGGATAAGAATATTGTGATTAACGTAAATGTTGGCTGTTTGCCTATTGCTTTGTTGATGACTCGATTTCATGTAATTTTGTTTGTCACACCCGTGTGGTGTAGTGGTAGAGTATTTGTAAAATTTTGACAGCGGTCATTTGAGTATTTTTTCTATTGGTCACGTGTTAATGTACTTGTGTTGATTTGTGTGAGAAGTCCTAAGTTTTTAGGCAGTAAATGTTGCTACGGCAATTTAAGTCCAATTTCACACGGAAATTTTGTGTTTGTTTATAGTAGATTTAGGAAGTGTCGATTTAACTTAAGTATTGTAGTTGTGTTCCCTTGTGTCGGTCTAGCTCTAGGAAATGCGGATTCGTTGTTTGAAGGGTCATTCTGGATGATAACGAATCACGCATTCAAAGTACACATCGTGGTGCATGTAGAACGGCGTACGCACTTATATGGTCACTTTTTGTATCTTTTATTTTAAGGACACTTGGTCCAGGTAATTAATCTCTCCAGAGATATCGCCTAAGTTTTTGGCATTTTTATTAAGCGGGAGTCAGTTGGGAGTTTTTGTTGTTAATTGTTTATATGTAAATATGGTGATTTGTTATTAAATTCAGTTGTTTTTAACCCTGGCTTCACTCTTTCCTGCATGTTATTTTGTTATATGTTACCCTGCAAGTTAATGAAGCGCCCTGACAGCAACTTACGAATATGACCTGTTACGCCCCGAATCTGAGTCTCATATGCTTCTTTGCAAGGGTTCAATATTAATTAATTTTCTTTTTTGGAAAATTTCAGATTCATCCTTTTTGTGAAGTTGAATTGCGACGTTATTGAAACGTTGGAAATTAGGAGGTAATGATATTTCAAAAGGTACTGTGCAACAATTTTTCTGTATTTAATTGTTGTTAAATTGACATAATTCTTATATCCTTAAATTTGTGACGTAATAATCCCTACTGTCTGACAAAATCCTACAATCAAAACTACCATACATAGGTTTCCTAATATAACATGCACATTTGGTTATATTTGGGACTAGGATATAACAAGAGAAAAATTGAGATTCAAATGAGAAACATTGAGATTCAATACGTAAAATTGAAATATTTGGGAAAATGGATACTACGTTCAGATGAAGTTGTCCCTCTGATCGAGTGCCTAAACACCTTCAGAATCATGTTTTCCATCCTGTTTTTCTCTTAGCCGCTTCTGCAAGAATATTTGTGGAAGCATGTCTCTTCTTATCCTCCAATTGTTGAAAGAGACTATGGTGTAACAATCGATGGATTATCTCCAAGGAAATAAACAATATGGGGAAACCTAAATAAACCTTATCTAAGCAACGGAAGGCCAAACATATCATAGCAACGAGATAGAAATAAGTTTCTATTGCTGTACAAGGTTCTCCATTGAAGAAACCAGGGACCCATGCTCAAATTCTAGTCAGGAGGGTAGTATGATATAAATGAGTTCATTAAACCCTAAGTCCTACAGCTCAATGCGCTATAAAGGAATATTTCGGAGGGGGAGGAGGCCTATGGGTCCATCCCCTTGCTACGGCATTGCAAGGAGCATGCATATTTGAACGAATGAAAACATGAAAGCAGACATCGGATGGCGCGTAACGTAGCCAAATAGTTCGGCAGACACATTTTGCCTGGTGAAAACCAGCAAGCAAAGCACTTTCAATTCATAAATCATTTTAATTGAACAGAATAACTTCGTAACAAGAACAAAGACAGTTGGTTGGTCGGTTCCTTAGTTTAGGGGCTGCGACAACGCGGTCATATAGCCCCGTGAACTTTGGGTGTGTGTAGAATTTGTCTGATAACTGGTGTTATTTGTGAAGGTTGTATTAGTGTGTGTTATCAGGGATTCGGGTAAAGACTGCAGACGATCAATTTTCAAGTAGTTCCTACTTTTGTAACCAAATGCTACCGTCCACGACACCTAGCTGCGAACTTGGCTACTAGATGCCATTGCAACCAGCATCTGGCGGCGAACGTTGGAACTAATATAGCGTTAACAAATCTAACCTACAAATTTTAGCTTCACACAAGTGTAGTTAGTGGAAGGTTCATTTACATGCCATACATTTATAACATGGGCCCGCCGGCTTTACTTCCCCTCCAAAGGAAGGCATACTCAGGGATTTTTATCGCTCTTAAAGAATCCAACGACTTCGGCTGGGTTTGACCCCGCGACCTTGGGCATAGAATCTCAGCATGCTACCAACTACGCCACCGAAGCCACCAGAAAGAAGACACTTAGTTCTTTCTATTTAAGAAATTAAAAATATCGGCCAAAATTACAAACAATATTGATTTTCATCTCCAGACTGGACCCTTAAATTATCTGAGGGAATGTGTCTCTTGTATTTTCCCGCCTTATCGGATCTTGCATTTGCTTTCCGGGCACTCGCATTATCGAGGGGTTAGAGAAATTCCTTCTTTTTACGGTATCGCCTGGTTACTATGGCATGTATCAAAATAACTAGGCCACGCGATGCATAAGAGGGATGTACACTCACTCTTAGAGGCAGATGATCTCGTAGTTGCACCCCTTAAAACCTCAATAACTAACACTCACTTGGTTGGTTCTTAAGTTTAGGGGCTGCGACAACGCGGTCATGTAGCCCCGTGTACTTTGGGTGTGTGTAGAATCTGTCTGATAACCGGTGTTAATTGTGATGACTGTATCAATGTGTGTTAACTGTTTTTTAATTTAAGTACTGCAACTTAGATTTTTCAAATAGTTCCTACTTTTGCCGCCAAGCGCCACCGTCAACGACTACTAGGCCAAGTTCAGAACTTAGTTACTAGACGCCACCGCAGTTGGCTATTGGCAACGAACGTAGAAACCCAAGAGCGTTGTTTACATTCTTAACCTATCCAATTTAGCTTCACACAGGTGCAATTATTGGAAGGTTCTTTAACATGCCATAAATCTATGACATGGGACCGCCGGCTTTACTTCCCCTCCGAAGGAAGGCAGACTGAAGGATTTTCAACGCTCTTAAAAAATTCGACGGATTCGGCAGGGTTTGAACCAGTTATCTTGGGCATAGAAGCTCAGCATGCTACCGACTACGCCACCGAAGCCGCTAACACTCACTTGAACTACCGTATTGTTACTACAAACATTCGCACAGCCAAGTGCAAGTTCGTTCTCACGACACAGGACGTGAGAAAACATGGTCTTTTTCATGTAGAAAGTACTTTGAAATGTTGTTATGGATACATAAATGAAACCGAATGCAGCACATTCCGTGTGGTACTAGGCATCGTATCGTGTCAAGAGGTGAGTAGGTCACCGGAGAGTCATTAATATAATAGACAGACAATGGTAGTTTTGTTTAACTTTTATGGAAAAGAAATCTGGTGAAATGCCTTTACTTGAGCAGCGAAAAAGCGGTATGAACATGCGTGTACTACACAGTGCAGTTTAAAAGGAATTACCAAGGTAGAAGCTCGTAGTTAAAATTATCACGTTTTAAGAATTCGAGGTGCTAAATAGCGGTACATTCAAATCATATTTACATTGTACAGAATGATGTGATTAATAACAAAAAAAAATGACCGGATCTTCATGGACGGCCGCAGAGGGGGTAGGGGAGCAAGGGGGGGCTGTGCCCCCCCCCCCCCTGGAATCCCTAGAATATTTCCATTGTTCATTGGCACACCAGTTTATTTCATAAATTCAAGTTACTGATAGTTAACTGATTTAGATGTAGGGATAATTCAGTGTTTTAATAATTTTAACTTACAAATTTGGAATTAGCCGGCCCCGTGGTGTTGGGGTAGCGTGCCTGCCTCTCACCCGGAGGCTCCGGGTTCAATTCTCAGCTCCGTCAGTCATTTTAGAAACTGACGTGAGGCCTGGGACGGGGTGCACTCAGCCTCGTGAAGACAATTGATTAGCTGTCTGGCAGTGAGGCAGCGCCCCGGTCACGAAAACCAAGATTAACGGCCGAGGGGACCCGACGTGCTAACCACGCGTCATCCCAATATCTGCAGGCCAAATGGCTAGGCAGCGGTCACTTGGTAGGTCTAGGCCCTTCGTGGGCTGAAGTGCAAGGGGTTATTTTTAATTTGGAATTATTTGATAATATCTCCAGTTATTTACAAAAACGGCAAACTGGATTAACATTACCATTTTAATGAACCGCTTGAGTTTTATTTCGATACATGGTGATACAAATACTTTTTACCCGTTAAAAAAAAAGAACATTATAACGATGATTCACAAAGGAAAGCGAACTTCTATGGACAAAATATCTGAACTGAAAAGAACTATTACTCCTATTCAAACCATAAAGATAATGTACCCACGAGGTGTAACTTAGTAGTTCCCCTTGAAGAACTGTTAAAAGAATGGTACTCCATATTAATGTATAGATGAAGCTCGAAGCTTCATTTACTTTACATAAAATGAACGCTTTCCTGATCCGTTCCAATGTAACAAAAGTATGAGCCCGATGAACGAGACTCCGCCTGAAGCAGTGTCTATGAAGTTTCGCTACTAATGTTCCATTCCATTATGTAGAAAAGAAAAGCATGCTTGCTTCGTGAGTTGCTCAGAGTGATCTTGATATCGTCACTTTTAATTCCAAACACAGCTTTACATTCTGTTCGCTAGCGGACAGCTCCCATGCTCGCAGACTTTCAAAACAATTAGACTTTCAAATCTTGAGCGCTCCTCGCGGCTGGGACTTAAAACAAATTTGTGTGGAGTTGGATTTAATATACGCAAATCAACGGCACAACAGCGCCATTTTCATTAGCGCATCGGCAGGAATACAGAGTATTGTTGTCGCGTGTTATATAGCCTGTGAACTGGAATAAATTGAGAATGTGTGAGCCGTTACCCGCGAATGATTTGTCCTATCCTGTTATTTCTGTTTGTTGTTGTTTTTGTTGTTGATAACTAGATTTGAGATTTTGTGGTCGTGTAGCCTCGTGTACGTAGGTGTGTGTGGAATCTGTGTAATAACCTGTGCCATTCTGATTGCTGTACTAGTGTGTGTATCCGGTAGATTTCACTAGAAAACTACCTATTTCAATGGGTACCATGCTACGACTTCCGCAAAATTTTGACATATCTCCACGTTTTACGTCCCCCAGACACCAAAACCACCCTCAGTAAAAACAAGAAGTTCCGTGACGAACTAAAGAGCCTACTTTCCTTAAAATTTAAGAATCATGCCAATGATTAATCTATATTATGGATCTATCTAGAATAATGACAAAATTAAGTTGGTAATATCGAAATTTCTAATTAGTTCGAAATACTGTATACCTGGCATAACGTTGCCTAATAGAGAACTACAGTTGACAGCCCTGGTGACTGAATATATTCTTAGTTCCATCTCTTAAGGTACAGAATACAAAATGTGGTTGAAGTCCAATGGATAGCATGGAGGTTACATGCAGTTAAACATTGGATCTAACAGCGCGCGTAAAATCATGTTAACAACAATGACATACATGTATTGGTCAGAAATAATCTGAAATAATATGATCTATTGTTGTGTGAATTTTGAATGAAATCCATTAGTTAGTATAGAAGTTGCATGCATTTTAAAATTGGACCTATCAGCAGGCTTAGAATCATGTTGGCAGCACTGGCGTAGGCCTATATTAGTTACTCCAAATTAATCTAGAATGCCAGGTAATATACGTATGCAAAGTTTAGAGCTATTGGCCTGCATACTTTCTGATATGTTGATATTAGGGTAACAAAAATAGAGACAGTATTTATTAACAGTTGGCAGCCCTAGTTACTCTTAAGAATCGGCATAGTCATATCTGTTATGGTACACATAGCAAACACGAAATTTGGTTGAAATCCGAACGATACTGTAGAAGTTACATGTATTTAAATTTGGACTTCTTAGCAGGCTTAGAATCATGTTGGTAGCACTGACGTATATAAGTTACTCCAAATTATTATAGAATGTCAGGTACTATACGTGTGCATAGTTTAAAGCAGTTGGCTTGCATACTTCGTGATGTATTGGTATTTGGATAAAACAAATTGAGAGCATTTATTTACAGTTGGCAGCCCTGGTGGCTCTTAATAATACGCTCAGTCATATCTGTTTATGTACACATAGCACATACGAAATTTGGTTGAAATCCAATTGATAGTGCATTTAAAATTTGGACTTCACAGCAGGCTTATATTCATTTTGGCATTACTGCCGTGTATGGCCTCCTGGAAATTACACTGCAATATTATTATCTATACGTGTGCCAATTTTGAAATAGCTCCCATTCATACCTTCCATGATATCCAACATGGAGCTCAAATTTCAATTGCGATTTTTCAGTAGTTGGTAGCACTGACATCATTTTCAAATATCGCCGTGAGATATTCAGGTATAGATCTTTACTCCTACCAAATTTTGTTTCGATTGCTGCAGCCGTTTAGGAGTTGATAGGGGGGGGGGGGGGAGAACACACACAGCCAGCCAGACGGATAGACAGACAGACACACATTTGCCTCATTTTTGCAAAATGTGAAAAGTAGGCTAACAAGAAGTTCCGTTAAGAACTATACAGCCTACTTTTCATGCCAATGATTATTCTACAGAATATGAACCTATCTAGAATAATGACGAAATTAAGTTGGTAATATCGAAATATCTAATTAGTTCAAAATATACCTGGTATAATGTAGCCTAATAGAGCACTACAGTTGGCAGCCCTGGTGACTGAATATATTCTTAGTTCCATCTCTTAAGGTACAGAATACAAAATTTGGTTGAAGTCCAATGGACGTTACTTGCAGTTAGACACTGGATCTATCAGCACGCGTAAAAGCATGTTGCCAACAATACCATGCGTGTGCTGGTCAGAAATAATCTGAAATATTATGATATCTTGTTGTGCCAATTTTGGATGAAATCCATTTGTTAGTATAGCAGTTACATGTATTTTAAAATTGGACATATCAGCAGGCATAGAATCATGTTGTCAGCACTGCCTTGTATTAATTACTCCAAATTAATCTAGAATGTCAGGTGCTATACGTGTGCAAAGTATAGAGCTGTTGGCTTGCATACTTTCTGATATATTGATATTAGGGTAAAAAATATAGACAGCATTTATTAACAGTTGGCAGCCCTGATTGCACTGAAGAATACTTATAGTCATATCTTATATGTTACACATAGCACATGCGAAATTTGGATGAAATCCTACTGATAGTATAGAAGTTACATGTAATTAAAAATTGGCCCTATCAGCAGGCTTAGAATCATGTTGGTAGAACTGACGTATATAAGTTACTCCAAAATTAATCAAACATGTCAGGTACTAAACGTGTGCATAGTTTAAAGCTGTCGGCTTGCACACAATCTGATATATTTGTATTTGGATAAAAAAAATAGAGAGAGCAATTATTAACAGTTGGCAGCCCTGGTGGCTCTTAAGAATACGCTCAGTCATATCTGTTTATGTACAGATATTACATACAAAATTTGGTTGAAATCCAGTTGATAGTGTAGAAGTTATATGCATTTAAACATTGGACCTATCAGAAGGCTTAAAATTATTTTGGCAACACTGTCATGGTTGGCCTCCTGGAAATTAAACTGAAATAGTATTATCTACATGTGTGCCAATTTTGGAATAGCTCCTATGCATACCTTGCAGGATATCCAACATGGAGCTCAAATTTCTAGTGCGTTTTTTCAGCAGTTGGTAGCACTGACATCATTTTCAAATATGGACGTGAGCTATTCCGGTGCACATCTTTACTCATACTAAATTTGGTTTTGATTTCTGCAGCCGTTTAGGAGTTGATAGGGGGGGGACACACACACAGCCAGACAGACAGACAGACAGAAGGACAGACAGACAGACAGACAGACACACATTTGCCTCATTTTTGCAAAATGTGAAAAGTAGGCTAAAAATATTTATAATTTATGTGATACTAGCAACCCGAAATATGGGAGACTAAATGTCACGAAACAGTTTAAATACCTCCGAGAGATCATTAGCAACAATGGACTGGACAAAGAGTCAATGGAAAACAGAAGACTTAAACGAGAAAATCTCAACTTCTCCACTAAAAAAAAGTCCTCTCGGCACGCCGGAAGGCGGAGGTAGATTTCACCGGGCAAACTTGGGGATAGGCGAAAATAGGCAGAAGGATCGTAGAAGGATCAGACCTCATTGATTGAGAGAAAGTTTTTTGTAATTGGAGCATAATTAACTTTGTTTTTCGTCATTTTATGCATATTTTAAACATTTTATTGTCTTATGGGGACGGTAACCTTCCTGACATTTCGGGTCCATTTTTATACTTGTGGTCACACTGTCCTCTTGCAAGGTTTCGACACTGATGTGTAACTATGTAACTGTCTGTTACTTCTTCACGCAAAATTATATCTCCCGCAGAGATTTTGGTTGGTTCCTCAGTTTAGGGGCTGGGACAACGCGGTCATGTAACCCCGTGTATTTTGAGAGAGTGTAGAATCTGTCTGATAAACGGTGTGAATTGTGATGGCTGTATTAGTCTGTAATTCAGGTAAGGACTGCAGACGGTCAATTTCAAGCAGTAGTTCCTAATGTTGCTACCAGATACTACCGTCAACGACACCTAGCTGTGAACTTGGCTACTAGATGCCACCGCCACCAGCAACTCGCAACGAACGTTGGAACTTCCCCTCCAAAGAAAGCATACTGAGGGATGTTTAGCGCTCTTAGAAAATCCGACGACTTCGGCCGGCTTTGAACCCACGACTTTGGGCATAGAAGTTCAGCATGCTACCAGTTACGTCACCGAAGCCGCTTCACACTTAGTCAGATGGAAATCGGAGTCTGATCTCGTGCAAGTGCGTTGTCATGGCAACGTCCGATGGCTCATCCCTCATCAATTTAGTAGTGTTGCCATGGCAACCTCTGATAGCTCTTGGCATTTTCTTATAATTCCGAAATCATTTTTCTCATCCCCTGGCGTAATGGTGGGTCATATCAAAAATTCTTTCAGACAAAAGTTTTAGGTAATTATTAGGGGAATATTGTCCATTTTGTACGGTTTTGATATTGTGCCTATTAAGAGACATATGATTAATGTTTCACGAAAAACCCACTTTTTCCCACCCCTTTGGTCAATGGTTGGTGCTATAAAAATACTCTTCAAACATAAATTTTTGGGCTTTATGGACTTTGAACGGATTCGATATTTCACATATTAAGAGAGTTATAGCAATATTTCACTTTTTGGAAAAAAAAGCCACCCATTTTCACCCCCTTCAACCGATTTAGCACAGTATCGAACTCGACCGAGATTTTATAGGTATACATATTCGGTAGAAAATTCAAAGTGATTGGTGCAAAATTACGGCAGTTATCGTGTCCACAAGAAACTGATATACATATATACATATATATATACATACATAAATTATATATAAACTTTTGAACTGACGGTGGTTTTGGGGTCTGGGGGATGTGAAACGCGAAGATATGTCGAAATTTTCCGGAAGTCGAAACATGGGACCCATTGCAAGAGTTAGCTTTCTAAAGAAATCTACCTAATATATACAACAAAAAGAACCTCTCCCTTAATGCCAAACTACAACACTAGAATGCGGCGGTAAAACCGATGATCTTATATGGTGTGGAGACGGCAATCTTGATGAACCTGGAGAAGTTTCTGAAGATTGAAAGGAGGATATTGAGCAGGATTTACGGCCCAAAAGTGGTACAGGGAACCTACAGACTAAGATCAAACAAGGAGATATTTGAAAGGGTGGAAGACCTGGAAACAACAATTAGGAAAAGACGTTTACTTTTCTATGGACATATTGTTAGAATGGATCCAACAAGAATAAATAAACACCTTTTGATAAATTATGTACAGTAATCTGAAGAGCCAAGGGGGTTACACCAAGCAGATGAAGGAAGGACGCCGGAGGATAGGAATTAAAGATGACGACTGTCGAGATAGAATACAATTCAGGGAAATACTTTCGAACATAAAGGTTCTTGTGGGAGAAAAGAGAGAACGCAGGGGAGGAAGATGGACAGCAGAGAGAAAGGCGCAACACTCTGAAAGAATGAAGGAAGTGTGGAGGAAGAGAAAGGAAGAAAGAACTCTGAGAAGGAAATGAGATGATATTTGCATGGTCCTTAGTTTTCGTCGGTTCGCATAATGTAATGTAATGTAACTAGCAACGCGCCCCGGTTTCGCCCGTGAACAGTTATGAATGCATTACGTGATAAGCGCTTCTTTTTTGATATCAATGAACTGTGACCTATATAAGGCATGATGGGTTAAAATCACTGACTGGACTGTTAAATTATACTATCATGGAGATGCATGTGCAACGAATTATATCAGACGTAAATTAAGAATGGCACGGTGCATTAAACATAAATCACCCTTCCGTCCAATCTTAACTTGACTGTGTATTATGCGGAACGAAAAGTTCACAGGTGAAATGAAGAAAAGTAGAGTTGCTCTTCCAAGGAAACTCCAGACATAACCATTCTTCTCTGAAGTCTTAACTCAACACGACTCGACAGTTTTTCTGCTGGCTGTATCTGGGGTAATAGGCTGGCCCGTTAGTTAGGCTGTAACTGGGGTAAAGGCTCGCCCCTAGCTAGTTCGTAAACTGTCGCCTCAGTAATTGATTGGAGATTGTTGGAAGAAATGAAAACGTAAAAACACTTAAAGTGGGCAATGGATTGAAGATAGTGATATGATGACCAATTCTTGATATTTTTCAATGGATTGACCAGCGTAAGCTTAAAAAGCGCACGGACGCCAGGTTGTTTTTCGACTTTTTAACAGAAATCGTTAATGCTTGGCTTCCTTTGATCATAAATAAATTATTTTCTACAGAAACCATCATCAAGAAATCCTTTACAGAATGATGGAAACCGCATCAAAGTCCATCCAGTGGTTCTCGAGATTACCCGTGACATCCAAGATTCGAGGAGTTTGTTTTACACTAAGTAGAGATATAAATCGCTTTCTTGTTGACTCGATAACTACCGACATTTTCCACCAATCACTTTCCAATTATTTATACATAAAACATAACTATTTTCAATCTCTGTCGAGCTCGTTAATGGGCAAAATCGGACCAATGGGTTGGAAATGGCGGACCTTTTTCGAAAACATGAACAATCGCTATAACTTTCTTATTATGTGAAAAATCGAATACATTCAAAGTTCATACCATTTTTCCGATAAGGGCCAACACCTTATCTCAGTTAGGGTTTTTAAAGCACCAAACATTGACCAAAGGGGTTGGAAAAATTGAGTTTTTGAGAGAAAAAATCATACCTCCTTTAATAGGCACAATACCCAAACCATTTAAACTGGTCAATAGTCCTCTACACATTACCTAAAACTTATGTCTGAAATACATTTTGATATGAACCACACTTACGCCAAGGGATGAGCAACATATTTTCGGAGTTATAAGATGTGGGGTTTGTCATATGATAAACATTTGGAACTTTTGCAGGTACACAACATCACCAGCATCATCATCCGTTATCTGCCTGATGGCAGGTTTCCTTATGGTCGGTCTCTCAACCTTATCCGGTCTTCAGCAGCACGTGGTAGACGTTGCATTAAATGAGACCTGAAGACTTATTACAGGTTGTCTCAGATCTACAACGCTTGATAAAACCTACTATCTGACGCGTATCTCACCTACAGATAACCGCCGTGAATCGGCAGTCAGATTAGACAAATCTAAAGCTTTGACCCAACAGAGCCATCCTTTGTATGGTTACCTGCGGCTCGAAGACTCAAATCAAGAAGAAGTTTTCTTCATGCCACTGAAAATTTGACAGTCTCTCCTTCAGTATTCAGATTGCTCTCTTGGCGCTCCAGATTGAACGACTCTGCAGGATGGACGCTACCATCTGAACACCTGTCCGTTGGGCACGAAGAAAACTGGTCAACGTGGAAGACCCTCAACTGGCTGCGTACTGGAGTGGGGACGTCGAAGACAAATTTGAAAAAGTGGGGATTTGCCTGAGACTCGACTTTGTGTGAGTGTGGTGAGGAGCAGACTATGAGTTACCTCCTCGTTTGTGGGTTGTGTCCCATCACATGTTTTCCACGGAATCTGATGGACGGAACTCCTGAAGCTTGCGAGTTGGCACCATTCTGGTCTCAGTATTTGATTTGGTGTAAGAGTGCGTGTATAATATAATTATTTATGCAATGTATACAGGGATTTCAAGGTTTTCTTTTAGTACCAAATGTAAATTTTCTATTGTTTTATGGTAATGTTCTCTGACACGATTAAATTAAATTAAGTAGCATGTTTCATCAGATCATATGATTTATCAATCTTTATGGAATCCAGCATCTGAAACCTTCTTTGAATTTTCCCCTGGCTGTCCCTTCTAATGCACCTTTCACCAAACCATCTCCCCTTATGGAATGTGCCATCCAATTCATTTCTTTAGCCTACTTTTCACATTTTGCAAAAATGAGGAAAAAGTAGACTTATGAGATCGATCCGGGAAAATGAGTGACTGTCTGTCTGTCTGTCTGTCCTTCTGTCTGTCTGGCTGTGTGTGTGTCCCCCCATATCAACTCTTAAACGGCTGCAGCAATCGAAAGAAAATTTAGTATGAGTAATGATGTATATCGGAATATCTCAAGCCCATATTTGAAAATGATGTCAGTGCAACCAACTGCTGAAAAATTGCAATAGAAATTTGAGCTCCATGTTGGATATCATGGAAGGTATGCATGGGAGCTATTCCAAAATTGGCACACATGTAAATAATACTATTTCAGTTTAATTTCCAGGACGCCATACATGGCAGTGTTGCCAAAATAATTGTAAGCCCTCTGATAGGTACAATTTTTAAATGCATATAACTTCTAACCTATTAATTGGATTTCAACCAAATGATGTATGTACGATGTGTACATAAACAGATATGACTGAGTGTATTCCTAAGAGCCACCAGGACTGCCAACTGTTAATAATTGCTCTCTCTATTTTCTTCATCCAAATACCAATATATCTGAAAGTATGCAAGCCGACAGCTTTAAACTATGCACACATATAGTACCTGACATTTTAGATTAATTTGGAGTACTTTAGTTCTACCAACATGATTCTAAGCCTGCTGATAGGACCAATTTTTAAATACATGTAACTTCTATACTATCAGTTGGATTTCAACCAAATGTGTAACATAACAGATATGACTATAAGTATTCTTAAGAGCAATCAGGGCTGCCAACTGTTAATAAATGCTGTCTATATTTTTTAAATCCTAATATCAATATATCAGAAAGTATGATAGCCAACAGCTCTATACTTTGCACACGTATAGCACCTGACACTCTAGATTAATTTGGATTAATTAATATAAGTCAGTGCAGCCAACAGGATTCTATGCTTGCTGATAGGTCCAATTTTAAAATACATGCATTTTCTATATAATCAAATGGATTTCATCCAAAATTGACACAACAAGATATCATAATATTTCCGATTATTTCTGACCTGCACACGCATGACATTGTCGCCAACATGCTTTTACGCGTGCTGATAGATCCAATGTCTAACTGCATGTAACGTCCATTGGACTTCGACCAAATTTTGTATTCTGTACCTAAAGAGATGGAACTAAGAATATATTCAGTCACCAGGGCTGCCAACTGTAGTGCTCTATTAGGCTACATTTTACCAGTAATATTTCGAACTAATTAGACATTTCGATATTACCAACTTAATTTCGTCATTATTCTAGATAGGTTCATATCAACAACCCCCCCTGGCACTATCCAGCCCATGACGGGCTAAGGCCGACCAAGCGACCGCTGCCCAGCCATTTGGCCTGCAGATATTGGGGTGACGCGTGATCAGCGCGTCGGGTCCCCTCGGCCGTTAATCTTGGTATTCGTGATCGGGGCGCTGTCTCACTATCAGACAGCTACTTAATTGTCCTCACGATGCGGTGTGCACCCCGTTCCAACCCTCACGTCAGTTTTAAAATCCCTGACGGAGCCGGGGATCGAACCCGGGGCCTCCGGGTGAGAGGCAGGCGCGCTACCCCAACACCACGGGGCCGGCAGATAGGTTCATATATTGTAGAATAATCATTGGCATCAAAAGTAGGCTCTTTAGTTCGTCACTGAACTTCTTGTTCTTTTCCTTATCTTCTTTACCATCATTCGTTCTTCTCCTACTTTCTTTAATACTTCCTCAACAATAAATTTATTGAATTCGAAACAGTTTTCTTTGTTCGGTGAAATCCACCTCGACTTTCTGGTTGCCGAAAGGGATCTTTTTAAATGGAATTAGTATCTGGGTAGGAGGCTACCGCGGCCTTAATTTAGGTACCATCCTGGACTAAAAGAGGGGAACCCCGTAAAACCACTTCTAGGAGGTCTGAGATACGAATCGAATCCCCTTTAGCTGTGACTTTAACTTCGCTGTACTATGTAAAGCAATAACAATAAAGAACCAGCTCAAGCACGCCTAACTTTTGTAACAAGAAAATTTTATTTCCTCGTTTCTTGCCGGCAATGTGGAGTTAAATGGAAGTCTAGTGCAAGTTGAAGGTTAACTCTGTTTGCACCATACAAGCGGAGTTGGGAAATAACTTCATCAACTCGTGAGTAACTTAGTACACGTAACACGATATAGAAATAAGTTTGTCGTTATTATGAAGACGGATTTAATGACAGAGTTCACTCTACTCTTACATTAATCACCCCATTTTCAAAAAATTAAAATAGAAAAAATATCTTAGCATACTGTAAGTTAGTCACAATTCTCTGCCGTAGAACTTCCAACACCTCCTCCATTCACAAATAAGGTAACACATTATTAGTAGCTAAAAAGAATGAATACGGTGCAGGAAGCTTTGTTACGCGTTCACAGAGTGCTAGTTGTTGTTGTTAATTCATTTGAGGGTTTTGGGACATTTTGATCATCAGCCCCACTTAGTTGGGTGTGCGTTGAACTTTTCTGATAACCTGTATTGTTGTGATGACTGTAGTAGGGTATGTAATTGCGTCAGGGACAGGGATGGTATAGGTGCCCCGGGGCTTAAAGTAAGGTACCATCCTGCCATTTGCCTGGAGGGAGTGTTGAAATAACCTGGAAAAATGTACACTCAAGATAGCCGCTGTCAGTGCCAGGATTCGAACCTACGATCTCCGGACTCGTGCAGCTGCCCTCACGACTTTGGTGCACGGTTTAACGAGCACAGCTACGCCGCGGGATCAGAGAAGAAGTCCATACTGATGTCTATACAGTTTAATGTATAGTCGAGGTCGAATTATAAGAATCATTGTGATATTGATTTACGGTATTAAGGACCTGCTTATCATGTTTATGTTAACCTTTAACTGGGTATGTGAGGTGCTGACAGCACTCCACGTGTAATATTCGCTTTTTTTTTTTTTTTTTTTCTTGGACAGAAGTTGGTTACGTTACACATCGTGTCTAGTTGGTTTCTACTTCGCAAATTGACCTGTCGCTTCTGTGTGGTGTTGGGAGTGTGTGAAATGAATACTTCATTAGCAAGGTAACTAGGAGCTTCTTTAGATCTTTCTTTATTCGTATCAGGATCACCAATCACAAATATATGTCACAAATGGTAAACAGTGAGAATCAAATACAAATAAAAATAATAATGATAATTAATAAAGATACAATGTACTCGGCAAACTATTATCAATCTAATATTAAGTGAGGTCATGAACATACAAGTCAGTTGAACAACACACAAACATCTGACTGCCAGGTAACCCGCCCGGAGGAAGGCTTTCTTTTGGGGTCATCCAGCCGGACAGATGACCAGTTCTTCCCTTCCACATTCTTGCCCTAGCAGTGTCAGCATTGACTTTAAGGCTGACTGTTGTCCGAAGGAAGCTTTTCCTAGATTTAAGGCGAGTTCGGGCGGGGGAATATCCAAATAGTGGGTGTGTTTGAGATGTGGACGCTTTAAATATTTCCTTGTTCGCTTCTACCTCCCTGCGTATCTCCCCAGCAACATGCACAATGGAAGATTTAACACTTGCCAACCCGAATGCTATTGACGTCGCCCGTTACTGGACAAAGAACATTTAATTTGGTTGCGGGCTACCTGGCAGTCAGATGTTTGTGTGTTGTTCAACTGACTTGTATGTTGATGGACTTTCTCAACTGGAGTAGGCTTCAAGCAACCAGTAATGATTCTGCAGCGTTCTTTAGATGAAGTGCAGGAACGGATCAGGAAGCTTCTAGAAGTAAATAATTGTCCGGAAGTAATGAAGAATTGAGCTTTAAAATGTACATGCAGTATGAAACCAAAATATTAAGGCTTTGGGATTGGAAATCAGTAAGGTAGACTGATTTATTTTTTTAACTGTGGTGCCAAATACCTGATAATAATATTTTTAAGGTAGTAATAAAGATTTAATTTGGTTTGGTCTTCATTTAACATTTATAAAATAATAGTGCAAGTTTTAATTTGGGGTGTTGTGAGCACCCCACCTACCCACTTACATAATTCTTACCCACTTACCTAATTAAAGGTTAAATTGGATGATTTCTGGTACAGGTCACACAGAATCTACACACCACGAACTTTTAGGGATTGTTAATTATTGCTTTATCTACAATAATATCAGTGAATTTAGAGAAATTAACAATGAATTTCATTTTATAGTTTATTTTTAACATAGCTTTTGCCCCAAATAGTTTGGGAAAATGCGTGTAACATTCCGTACTTCAAACAAGTCAAATTCTGCAGGTATTTCTATTTCTCAATGAGTTATTGATCCACTTTAAAATTTTGATAGTTTTTAACCATTTATCGAAATTCAAATCTGTTGTGGATTTTCGTTTCTGAAATACCAATTTCCATCAGATCTTTCTCATATTCTTTGGCTTTGTGAAATTCCAGTCAGGCATCAGTCATACGGAAGATGAGCCAGTAGAACAACAATATTTTTCCTTTTGATGGATGACATTATTGGTCCTATCTTGGTGTATAGTTTTTCATTGGATCACAATCATATTTGGCCATCAACCCATCGGTTGCCTAAAACCTTCCGTAATATCCTTCGTTCTCGTTTTAATAATTTATCAACTCGCCCTTGTCTACACCAAGTCAACGTCTACGAAGCATACAGCCCCTTCGGTTTAATTACCGTACTATAGTGCCTAATCTTGGCACTTATTATCGTTAGTATTAATATTATTATATTATTATTATTTTTCGATTTTCGTTGTCGGTTTCCCCCCAGGTAGGCTTTCCCACAAACTCAGCGAGGGATCCCACCTTTACCGCCTCTACGGACAGTGTCATGGAGCTTGACATGGTGATTGGAGATACAACTGGGGAGGCAAGACTAGCGCCTCGCCTGCAAAGCGAACAGAGGGCCTCATGAGGGATGGGACGGGATGGGAAGAATGTGGGGGATAGACAAGGAAGAGGGAAGGAGGCGGCCGTGGCCTGACCGAAGACGAAGTGGGAAACCACGAAAAACCACTTCGACGATGGCTGAGGTGGGAATTGTACCCCTTCTACTCATTTGGACCACCCAAGGCTGAGTAGACCCCGTTTCAGTCCTCATACTTCTTTTCAAATTTCGTGGCAGAGCCGGGAATCGACCGCGGACCTCTGGAGTGGCAGCTAAGAATGCTGACCACTACACCACGGAGGCGATTATTATTATTATTATTATTATTATGATTAGGATTGATTCCGTTGTGTTTACTGTGTATTGCTATGGTCATTGGCTGCATTAAATGATTATTGTTATTATTATACTACAGATCAGATGTGGCTGTAGAGCTCGAAACATCAAATGACATCGTGCAGACGCACATAGTCCATATCTTGGTGACTGGAGAAAGAGAATAACTAATTATCCATTTCATAGAGCGGCGTGATACATTCACTAAATTATTCCCTTTGCTCAACTATTTCAATTATAAACTCTGCGCTGGTAGTTATCTTCTCTTTTGCCCGGCATCCAATTGTTCCGCAGTTCGCAATTACCATGGCTGTGGTGAATTCCTGTGGATGAATTCGCATCAACTGATATCCTTTCAATTACCTAACCCACAGAATTACTGAAGAGATCTAAGGCTTCCTATACTGGAAACGAATCATCATGCCAACTTTGACTCTAAACGTAATATCAGAGTGTTTGCTTTGATATGTACAGCATTGTTTAGACATCTGTCGCCCTCATATTACGGAATATGTTGTTGCGACATTGTGGTCATTTATCGCCGTGCACTTGTATTTGTGTGCATGGAATCTGTCTGACAACCTACGTCTTTGTAATGACTAAACTAGAATGTATAAGCCAGCAAAGCTAACTTAACATAACTGTTTAGTCCGCATCACCATCAGTTACTAATAATGTAACCTTACCATTTGTTACCCATCATTACAAACATGGTGGTTTACAGTATAATTTCTTGCTTTTAGGGTGTATCATGGTGATATTGTTGTTGTTGTTGCTAATTTTTCGGGTTGTGACATCGTGGTCATATTGCCCCGTGTAATTTAGTGTGTGTGTAATTTGTGTGATAACCTGTGTTATTTTGAAGTCTGTACATGTGTGTGTATTTGTAAATTAGATATAGGATTGGGAAGGAAGCGGCCTTGGTCTTAAGGTAGGAACCATCCCAGATTTGGCCTGGAGTAGAAGTGGCGAAACCACGTAAATCCACTTCCAAAATGGCTGAGGTGGGAATCGAACACACCTCCTCTCTGTTTTGCCTCACGAGGCTGAATAAACCCCGTTCCAGCCCTCACACCAGAATTATAATTTCTTGGCCGAGTCGGGATCGATCCCGGAGCAATTTTGAGTACAAGGTTACGCCATCTATTTGGTTTTCTATTATATCTTTGCAAAGTGATCTTACGATTTATGTTGATAGGAAGTTCTCAACCGAAAAATGTTCTTTAAATAATAATAATATAGTTTCCTTTAAGGTGACCCTGACTATATGGAAGCAGACTTGGGAGAGGTCATACACAGTTTGTGTTTTTCATGTTTAGGCGTTAATTTTCCACCGCTAAACTTTAAATTAATCTAAATTAGTGTAAAATAATATGTATTAAGAGGTGCAGATGACCTCACTGCTCCGCCCCTTTAAACAACAATAACTAACTAATTAATCATTCATACTCATTCTGAGCACCATAAAATTAATTATTATTCTTTTATAGAGAGACTAATTAAAGACATAATAATATGAGCGAGGTTCCATTTTCAGCTGTAGTTTCAATCTGCACCAAGGAAGGGGAAGTATGCCTTGAGGTCTGGTGTCTATCATTCTTATCTGTCACCTGCCATCAGGTTCGATTCTCACCTCAACTATCCTAGAAATAGTTTCCCGCGGTTTTCCTACTTCAATTTCAGGCAAATGCCGGGATGGTTCTTAATTTAAGGCCCCAGTCACCTCCTTCCCAACACAAGATCAAATTTCACACACACTAATACAGCCGTCACGATAACACAGTTTATCAGACAAGCTCCACCCACACATACGGTACAAGTGCACGTGGTTACATGTCCACGATGTCGCAAAGGCCCTAATTGAATCGACTAAAACAATACATAATTAATTTGCTTGGAAGAGGAGAGAATCGAACTCAGCAGCTTTGAGGATGGAGCACAGAAGCCGGCTCCTGTGATTGTGAGTAATCTTGCGCTGCTCATGTTATAGGATCGAATCCTGGCGCAGTCGGTTGGCATTTGAAGGTGCGCAAATGTGAGGGAGAAATGCCAATAGATTTACTGCACGTTAAAGATCTTCCTTCAGGGTGAAACTCCAGCACCCCGGCGTATCTAAAGGCCACAGTGGTTAAAAGGGACGTTAAACCTATAACAATGTTTATGTTCGACGATGTCGAAATGTAAATATTATACGACAGAAAACTGTATCGTAATGATGGTCAGTATAGTACTGTTTATAGCCTACTTTCGATTTTTGCAAAAGAATGAAAGTGGACTTATGAGATCTACACAGGGCCAAAAATTGTGTGTCTGTCTTGTGTGTGTGTGAGTGTGTGTGTGAGTGTGCGTATTCTGAATGTCTGTCCCTTTCTATCAATTCGAACACGGTGAAACCGAATTGAACGAAATATGGTACAGAGGTAGAACTAACAAAGGGCACCTCAGTGTCATGTTTTATATCGCCGCCATCTTGACGGAAAGGTAATGGCGGCCACCCAAATGTCCAAAGCTTAAATCAAATTACGACTAACCTAATCATCCGATCTCTACCAAATTTTGCAAAATTATACCTTTGTGTATGAAGAATATTTTTACGAAACTACAAGGTCAGCAGCCGAATACTTTGCGGATGGCGGTCATGTATGTGTGCAAATTAATTCCCCCTATCAATTCAAACATGGTGAAACCAAATTGAACGAAATTTGGTACAGAGGTAGAACAAGCAATGGACACCTCAGTGTCATGTTTTATATTGCCACCATCTTGACGAAAACGTAATGGCGGTCAACCAAATGTTAAAAGCTTAAATCAAATTACGAGCAACCTAATCATCTGATCTCTTCCAAATTTTGCAACATTATACCTTTATGTATGAAGAAACTTTTGACCAAATTACAAGGTCATCACCCCAATACTTTGCGGATGGCGGCCATGTATATGTGCAAATCGATTCCCCCTATCAATTCAAACATGGAGAAACCTAATTGTACGAAATTTGGTTCAGTGATAGCACTGGTAAGGGGCACGCCAGTGGCATGTTTTATATTGCCGCCATCTTGACGAAAACGTAATGCCGGCCTGCCAAATGTTAAAAACTTGAATCAAATTACAACCAACCTCATCATCTGATCTCGACCAAATTTTGCAAAATTATACCTTTATGTATAAAGAATCTTTTGACCAAACTACAAGGTTATCAGCTTAATAATTTGCGTTTGTCGGCCATGTATGTGTGCAAGTCGATTCCCCCTATCTTTTCAAACACGATGAAACCGAATTGAACAAAATTTGGTACAGAGGTAGCACTAGCAAAGAGCACCTCAATGTCATGTTTTATATCGCCGTCATCTTGACGGAAACGTAATGGCGGCCACCATAATGTTCAAAGCTTAAATGAAATAAGGACTAACCTAATCATCCAATCTCCACCAAATTTTGCAACTACATATATTCATATGGCGAGCGTTTTTGACGAAACTACAAGGTCATCAACCCAATAGTTTGCAGATGGTGGCCAGTACGTGTGCAAATCGATTCCCCCTATCAATTCAAACACGGTGAAACCTAATTGTATGAAATTTGGTACATTGGTAGCACTGACAAGGGGCACTCCAATGTCATGTTTTATATTGCCGCTATAACGAAAACGTAATGGCGGCTAGCCAAATGTTAATAGCTTGAATCAAATTACGACCAACCTAATCATCTGATCTCTACCAAATATAGCAACATTATACTGAACCCTTTACCCTATGTTGGTTAAATGATTCTACTTTTTATTTCTTCAATTAATAAATATTTCAACCAGCATCAAGAAAGTAGCCAGACAGTGATGAGGAAATTTCAAGCATTTGTTGGAGACAGTAGGGACATACCTGCATCAGTTTAACAAAAGGCTAAGTACTTGAGCTATGAAAAGAAATAGCAGAGCGATGTATCATAAGGACAGGTGTGGCTACCTCAATTTTAGAAGCGACGCGCGGTGAGACATGGTTCTGGTATGTTCATTGTGATATTCGCGCCTAGAAGAAATATGATGCAGTAACGTGAATGGCTGATGAAGAAAATAGACACTCCCAAGACGCCAAGATCTACTAGAAACCGCCAAATTACAGAAAAATGGAGAACCAATGAGAAGAGAATGCCTGCTTGCGCGCCAACTCCGGCTGGGGTACGCGGTGGCTAGCATTCACGCGGGAAATCGCCTAGACAAAATCTCTACGATCGATTCTAGGATTAATGGGCATATTCTTGACCTGTGCAATATTACGAGTTCAGTGATATTTATTTCATTCCTGTATCACAATTATTTCGAGAAATTTTTACGTAAAATCCCCCTCCATCTAGACCCAAGGGCCAGTTCATTTATAAGTGTGTCGAAGAGCCAAGACATTGACTTTCATTTCGTGTGTCTAGGAGACATTATTATTATTCTGTGCGTCTACGGACGTAGACTTGTATTTTTGTGTCGAGGACACAGGAGATTCATTGAAAAGTGGTAAATTCAGTGATAGATAGTCATAGTACTATAATTATAGGGACAGTAGCGTCGATAATTCGCCAACGAACAGTGACAGGGAATTTAGTACCTGAACAAGCGAATTTAGTAGTCAGGCATAAAGTGCATAATAACCTAATTTTTGTATCAGCGCAAGGATGACATCAATGAATGCAGAGGAAGTGTGGAATTCTCAACAGTCCGTCCAGATGGCTGCTATGAGATAAAGAACCATCCAGTTGGGAAATGGCGTCTGATGTTCTTTGACGGGTGACTACAACAAGAGATGAGTACAAAATAATATTTTATTATTTATTAAATTAACTTATGGTTTATGGGACATATTTTTGTAAATACTTTGCTTGTGTGATTAGTGTAGTATATTTAGTTTGAATCTGACACACTTTTGTTTGGAAGCAGCTCGCACAATTGTAGTTATGGGAAAGTTCTTTTCTTTGTGTTGTATTAACTAACGTAGCTACGTGAACGGCCGTGTTCGCCTATGTTACGAAGTGCGGTTAAAAACGTCTCTCGGAGATATGTCGTGTTTCAGAAGTAGGACTGAATTAATATAATTATATAGTAGATTGGAGGGTAATTAAAATTTTGTTGAGAATTATTATTGATCAGATTCAGTGTGATTATTGCCTTTGGAGCAATGTAATTTGTGACGAAGAGTACTCAGCTCTATCGTAGGTTTTAAATATTGTGTTAAATGTTTGCGAGCTCTAATTCAGCAGACCCATGTGTAAGGCGTTATGTCAGTCCCAGATGTGTGTACTGTGAGTATTTTTTTTGTGGTATTACAAGCGGGAATTTCAGCAGAGACTGATTTCTGTCAGCTTGGTACCAGATTCATATTGTATCCTTGCGAGGACAATTATGGATATGTGATTATTGTCTGACCATATGTTGAGTGGGAGGAGATGTTAGCGGCTGTTGATTCCTTGAGATAACAGTTCAGCTGGTCGGCTATTTATATACACTGGAAGGGGGACATGACTGGTATTGTGGAAGGGGTGAGTTGTTGTCACAAGGGCTGGCTGAGTTTCGCAAGCAGAGCTCATTAGTGGAGTGCACGTCTGGCTCCCAATTACTTGAAAATAAATATAAATGTGAGAAACTGATCAATGGTAAAATTGTTTAAATAAATGGGAGTTGCCTACGAAACACGATAATCTTCGAAGCGTATCTTTAACATGCAGTTTTGTTAATATAAAGTAATCTTAACCACTCAGGTTGTTTGTTGTTGTTGGTTTATTCTATGTTTATTTTTCCATGTCAGTGGCCCGTGAGTCACGTGCGGCGCTGTTTTTCCTTGTTGTTGAGTATCTGGCCAAGGTGGCAGCTCATTTGGTTAAGTGTGTCACCACACTAATAAGGGTCTCAGAGAGATGCCTGTAAATAGTAGAGTTGTAATATGTGTGTCAGAGTTAGATTTAAGGATTTTTATTAATGTTATGCCCATAGCCATAAAAGTTGATTTACGAGGTGATTGTTCGTGAGCACCGTGGCTGTTAACCCGTTGTGAACGAATGATCATCCAAGTACTCATTTCCCGTAGATAGTCACCACGCGAACATAAATTCATATGCAAGATAGTGGAACTTGGATCCACATTTTATTAGAAAAGGGGAGATCCATCTGACTCCTCAAAGTGATAAATATTCCTGTCAGGGGAAATTCAGGGAGGATTTGTTTATTTTTGTTTGTTTTATTCTTTTATGCACAAATTAGTTATTAAATCTTGTTATTATCTTACGTTTTGTCTCCTTTCTTTCTTAGTTATAGTTTTCATCCTATAACCCTTGCCTCAGAAAAGCACGTAGTTTGGCGGACGTAAACACCACACTATGAACTGAACGCGACCCCTTGATCTAAGATTCTTGCATAAAACACTGCTATTCTGAAGGGTTCATAGGTGAAAACTGGCGGCCAACGGTGGGGCTATTCACTGTGGTGTAACGGGGAGATTACACATGTCAATAGTGGCGCATTTGAGTAAAACTGGCATGCCGCAAGTGCAGGCAGATATGACAGTATTTAATCACCAGGAAGTGATATTTTATTAAAAGTAGTCGAGGCGAAGTGGATACCGCCAAATGTGTGAAAGATAAATTAAAATCAGGAGTTTGCAAAGTAAAATACGGTTCACGTTGTTGTCTTTTAAATTAAAGTAAAATTAAGATGTGATACCGGGCGCCCAATGATAAAGTTAAAACTAGATTTGTGTAGAAAGTCAAACTCATGGAAATATTAGGAGGCTGTAGCCTAAAATGACAATTAATACTTTGTTAATTAGTCAGTGTTAATATCAGATCAGGATAACTGTTTAATGACTAAATATGTGCTTGGGGTTAAAATTAAATTGAGTAAAACTAGAACTACTCAGAGATGCAATCAACTAATGGGATTAAATGTAAAAATAAATGAACTGAGTAGGATAAAGAAATTAAATGTGCATTGGATTTATGTGCGTGTCAAAGGGCATTGGCGTATGCCATTTCCCATATGTCTCATATATATTGTAAAACATGGCAACGGTGGCGCAGATCCAGGAGATCATTGAAAGTGCGGCAAGGAGAACTCAGGAATTGTTGGATACTAAATTAGCAGAACAAAGTGAATCGCTGAACACGAAGTTATCCGAACAAATAAACACTAAATTATCAGAACAGAGTCAATCTATAAACACTAGTATGTTAGAGCAAAGTGAATCGCTAAATACGAAAATGTTAGAACAAAGTGAATCGCTAAATGCGAAAATGTCAGAACAAAGTGAATCGCTAAATACTAAACTGTTAGAACAAAGTGAATCATTGCGGACACAGTTAAATAACAGTAGAATTGAACAAAATGAATATCAGGCGGAACAAGCTAGGTTATTAAAAAATGAAATTAATGACACTATAAATTCACAGTTAGAGGCGCAAAATAATAAAAACACGAACCAATTAGCTTCGTTAACCGCAGAGATGAAAGAGCACACAAACCAACAGATGATATTACTGGCCCTTGATGTAAGCAAAAATAATGAGAAACAATTAGAGCAGATTAAACAAATGGAGAGTATTTTCGATAAAAAACTTAGCATTCTCGATGAAACGGTGTTAGCTAAATTAGAGCAGATTGAAATAGCATGCACAATGAATACAAGCGAGGTCAAAATAGCTCAAGATAAGTTGGAAGGACGATTTAAGGAGATGGAGAAAAGTGGCAGGGTCATTCAACAACAAATATCAGCAGTAGATGAGAACATATCAGGCATAATTAAAGATATGGACCGTCTAGAGATAAAATCAGCGGAACAATGGAAAAGCCTAGAAACGGAACAAGAACAATTTAAGAGTACATTAGACGAAAGGCTGAGCCAGATAGAAAATAATCAGGATGAAAATAAGAGCCAAATTGAAGAAAAAATAAGCACGATTAAAGAACAGATCAGGAAAGATTGGAAGAAAATGAATATTGATTCTAGAGAGGAAAGATCCACCATTATTAAAACAGTAGGCGAAAACCACACGCGTATTCAAGCTTTGGAGCAAGAGGTAAAAAATAGACTTAAAGAGCAGACAGACAGGATCATTAAAGCCGAACTTCGCTCATTAGAACAATCGTCTATATTTAAAACGGGAGCATTGAAAGACAAGCAGGATGACTCACATAGTTCCCAACCCAGCATATCAGGAAGTCAGACTCAAGCAGAGAGCCCATTAACAACAAACACGGAAGGATTTCGTAAGAACGTAGATAGGAGCTCAACACCACAGGACGGTCATCAGCCCACACAACTTATTCAAGTAATTCGCTCAAATGACTACAAACCGCAGAAATACACAGAAAATTCAGGGGTAACACCTAAGGCCTTTATCAAAGAGATTGAAGACCATTTCAATGACACTGGGGTACCTGAAGCACGTAGATTGAGAATGATGGAGAGATTTTTATCAGGGAATGTTCTCACCTGGTTTTTAAGTTTCAAATATACATTTGGAACCATGTCAGACTTTAACTTAGCGTTTCTGCGCAAATACTGGTCTCCCGCCATACAACAGAGTTTAAGAATGGAGCTTTACTCTAGAAAATACCAAACTACCCAGCAGACAAAATACTCAGATTTCTTTAACATGCAAATGCTAAAATTTCGCGATCTGGATTACCCATTAAACGAATCAGATTTGGTGATGACAATAGCAAGGCAAATGCCAGTTAATGTACAGCAAGTACTAGTCGCAGCAAACGTCAGTACGGCCCTACATGCAGAGCAGATATTACGGCAAATAGATGAGACCACATCTCATAGTCATCTTAGAGGAGGAAGACAACTGGAATTAGTCAACACTACAGAGGTCGTAAAAACAAAACAGGGAAATACTAAAACGCAGGGTACTAATACAAGCACCTCCACACCTAGGCGAAACCAGGAAGAAGGGGAAAACAGACCATATCAGCGTAACGAAAATCATTACAACAATAGATACCAGGGCAACAATAGATACCAACAGAGAGGATATCAACAATGGCGTGATAATCGAAGGAATGACAGGCCTTATGGAAGATACGGTGATTATAATGCCAATCAACGATGGAAAGGAAGGAGAGATCAAAATCAAGGAGATCAACGTAACTATCGAGATGACTGGGATGATAGGCACGCTCAATCACAAAATTACTTAGAGGAGTTACACGCTAATCAAGGTGGAGAGCTAGGAAGATGGGAAAAGGCCATTGGGAACAGAAAGAACCCAGATACACATACTGAGGAAGCTGGAAGTCTACTGAGACAAGAGGAATATCATGGACATGAGCGACAGAAGGATGATGGGAGTCGAAATGGAGCTAAAAAAATGTTAATTTTGGATCAAGGAGACAGTCTCCAGACACAACAGTCGGAAGTTGAAGATGGATGGATAGTAGCGAACATACAAGAATGGATTGCTTTACCAGAAGACTGCCTGGAGGAGACGGTGAAACCACGGAACGATGAAATTAGGCAATTACCCATTATTTACGCAAGGATTGGTGGAATTAATATAAGATGTTATTGGATACAGGGTCACAGATCAGTCTAGTATCGGAGGCCTTGGTTCGAGAGTTGGGACGGACTCAGAATATTCCTGTAATTCCGGTACCACAGCTCAAAGTGAGGGGTGTTATTCCTGAACGCACCGTCACTTGTAAACGTCAGGCATACTTAGAGCTGAACATATTGGAACATACTTTTGGGCAAACATTCATTATCATGGCAAAGATGAATTTCAATATAATTCTTGGTGCAAATTTCATTTGTGACTATCAAGCAGTGATAGATTTACACAAGAATACAGTCAGTTTTAGAGAATATGACCAGCTGAAAAACGTGGGATTGCATATGGATGAAATCACTACCGGAAGAGATGTAAATTCTTGGGCATTGGAAGCAATATCAGAAGAGACGGAAGAGGAGGTACGAAAGGCAGAAGATAACATCGTAGAAGGGGCTGTTGTGGAACTAGATGAGGAGATAGAATCCCAGGAGATATGGTCTTTATTGACAGAAGGAAGTAACAGCGATGCACAATTTGAAGAGTTATTACAGGAGCGGCTCAATGACATTCAACTTGGGGGTGAACACAGAAAACAGTTGGAAGAGATTTTAAGGAAGCACAAAACAGTATTTGATACAGTACCTGGAAAAATTTTAAATTTCAAGTACTCTATGCAAGTCGAGGACTGGTCACCTTTCAAAAGCAGATTGTACCCAATTCCTGAAAAATATCGTGGGCAAGTTAAAATCATTATAGATGAGATGTTAGAAGCTGGAGTGATAAGGAAGACACCTACACCTTATCTAAATGCGATTTTGGCAGTCACAAAACCAAACGGATCTATTAGACTTTGTTTAGAAGCCAGAAATCTCAACATGAGACTCATTTTTCCTGAGTATGACAGAGCGCCAATTATCAGAGACGTATTAAAAGGCTTTAAAAACAAGAGCATTTATTCATCAGTCGATCTGACGAGCTCGTTCCATCATCTTGAATTGGATGAGAAGTCACAGCTTCTAACTGGCTTCTTATTCGATAACCAGACATTTTGTTTCGTCAGAATGCCTTTTGGAGTCAAAACAGCGGGCTGTGCTTTAATCCGAGCACTGGACCGGAACCTAACCGAGGAAGTAAAGGAGATGACGGTGCGATACATTGACGACATTCTGTTGGCATCTGACAACATTGAAACTCACATGGAAAATTTAGATAAAGTATTGGGCAACTTGAATGCATCGAATTTCAAAGTAAACCTGAAGAAATCGCATTTCTTCAAGAGCGAGATCTTATATTTGGGTCACGTCATTGACAAGGAGGGAGTGATGCCAAACCCAGCCAAGATCGAAGCGATAAAGAATTTCCCTACACCAACGAGAGTCAAGCACATTCGGGATTTCTTAGGCGTAACGGGATTCTTTAAAGAAAACTGTCCAGGTTATACGGAGACTGTAGCTCCAATGCAAGAAATGTTAAAGAAAAATAACAAATGGTCATGGAACGCGGAATGTGAGAAGGCATTCCAAGCAACAAAACAGCTATTGGAAAACTGCATTAAATTAGGCTATCCAGATTTCAAGCTCAAATTTATAATCCAAGCGGATGCTTCACTAATTGGGATAGGTGCCATGCTCTACCAAGAGGATCCAGCGAACCTGCAGCACAAAACATATTTGGCATTTGTCAGCCGAAAATTGCGTAAGCACGAACGAAATTATACTGTAACCGAGCTAGAATTGTTGGCCATCCTTCATGCGCTCCAACAATGGAAACGAATAATCTATGGTTACCCTATTGTTGTCAGGACTGACCACAAGGCACTAACATTCTTGTTTAAGACGTCAATGGCAAGCGAACGTGTGACACGTTGGTCTATATACATTCAGCAGTTCAGCATTGAAATTGAACATTGTCCAGGGAAGATGAACGTGATACCGGATGCACTCAGCAGGAATCCAGAGCCTGATAATGAAGAAACAGCAATGGTACAACACTTGGAGTTAACACCGAAGGACCGGGAATTCTTGGAGGAGTTACGTGAGATACAGCGAGAACAGGAAGCGGAACCATGGATGATGCTATTAATTAAATACTTCAAAAAGCAACTACCTACAGGAACACCTGCATTTCGAGAAGCGAAAGCCAAAGAAGGAAGATATGTTTATGTCAACAATTTGCTGCACAAATGGGTAGATAATGACCACACCAAGTTACGCATATTAGTGCCTGCATCGTTACAACGAGGATTGACATGGCATACGCACGAAAGTTACGGTCACGTGGGCTTAGACAAGTGCGAAGCGACAATAGGAGAGACATTTACATGGCCACGTATGAGAACAACTATATGTGACGTCATTACAACTTGTGACCCGTGTCAGAGGACAAAGCCAAATAATTATTTACTGAGGCAATATCCTAGACCATTGCTACCTCAAAAACCATGTGAGCTACTGGCGGTGGACTGTGTTGGTCCAATTCCGAAGGGAAGGAGAGGTTGCCGTCATTTGCTAGTGTGCATTGATGTATTTTCTAAGTTTGTAGTACTATGCCCTATTCAGAAAACAACATCGAAGCAGGTACTCAGTCGCATTCGTAATAGAGTTATTCCAACCCTTGGAAAACCAGAGTTTATATTATCAGATCACGGCAGTTATTTCACAAGCGCCGAATTCAAGAAAGGAATGGAAGACATGGGTATAAAACATGTTTTAAGCAGTATCCGACATGCCCAAGCTAATCCAAGCGAGAGAGTAATTAAATGTGTAACTGCATATTTGAGAATCTTCATTCCGAACGAACACCACAAATGGGTCGATAAAATTAAGGACGTAGAGACATGCATGAATTCTACCAGGCACGAGTCAACAGGACAAATCCCTATGGTCCTACACAAGAACGAGTATCCAGTAAGAACGTGGAAAAGCATCATTAACTGTCCACAAGATCCCGTGATAGCACCAGACCTGCGAATTGAACGAACGAGAGAATACATGAGGAAACAAGCAGACCGCAGATTACGGCGAGTAAGAAATAAGAGGTTCCACGGTGATCTTGAAGTCAACCAGCTCGTTTTGGTAAAACGACCTGCTACATCGGACCCAGAAAAGAAAATCTTTAGTAAATTCTGCGAAAAATTCATAGGACCCTATTCTATCGTAAGAAACCTTGGAAATAATGCTTACAGAGTGAAAGAATTAAGCACAGGAACAATGTCAGTTTACAACGCTGCCAACCTAAAGAAATATCGTCGAAGTGAACCATGGTAGCGCCGGAATAATGACGCTGTTTGAATATACGGACGCCCAACTATCAACAAAGTCAGCGGGGAGCAGTTGAGTACGGCACGTTGAGAAGAAGGAAGTAGAGCTGTTGTTGACAAACATTAACGAGGCAAGTAAGGTGTTGCCGCAGGCATCGAGCGTCACGCAAGATTGGAAGGGGAAGAGACAAGCAGGATATGAAAACGAGTAAATGCCATTGAAGACAGGAGCGCCTAGACCAAGTAAGAAAAAGGGGTGATTATGGAAATAAAACAAATTGGCCTACGGAAGTATTGTAAAATTGTCGACTTTATTCCTAAGTTCGAAATTTTGTGAGTGGGAGAGTTGTGAACCCTTTACCCTATGCTGGTTAAATGATTCTACTTTTTATTTCTTCAATTAATAAATATTTCAACCAGCATCAAGAAAGTAGCCAGACAGTGATGAGGAAATTTCAAGCATTTGTTGGAGACAGTAGGGACATACCTGCATCAGTTTAACAAAAGGCTAAGTACTTGAGCTATGAAAAGAAATAGCAGAGCGATGTATCATAAGGACAGGTGTGGCTACCTCAATTTTAGAAGCGACGCGCGGTGAGACATGGTTCTGGTATGTTCATTGTGATATTCGCGCCTAGAAGAAATATGATGCAGTAACGTGAATGGCTGATGAAGAAAATAGACACTCCCAAGACGCCAAGATCTACTAGAAACCGCCAAATTACAGAAAAATGGAGAACCAATGAGAAGAGAATGCCTGCTTGCGCGCCAACTCCGGCTGGGGTACGCGGTGGCTAGCATTCACGCGGGAAATCGCCTAGACAAAATCTCTACGATCGATTCTAGGATTAATGGGCATATTCTTGACCTGTGCAATATTACGAGTTCAGTGATATTTATTTCATTCCTGTATCACAATTATTTCGAGAAATTTTTACGTAAAATCCCCCTCCATCTAGACCCAAGGGCCAGTTCATTTATAAGTGTGTCGAAGAGCCAAGACATTGACTTTCATTCCGTGTGTCTAGGAGACATTATTATTATTCTGTGCGTCTACGGACGTAGACTTGTATTTTTGTGTCGAGGACACAGGAGATTCATTGAAAAGTGGTAAATTCAGTGATAGATAGTCATAGTACTATAATTATAGGGACAGTAGCGTCGATAATTCGCCAACGAACAGTGACAGGGAATTTAGTGCCTGAACAAGCGAATTTAGTAGTCAGGCATAAAGTGCATAATAACCTAATTTTTGTATCAGCGCAAGGATGACATCAATGAATGCAGAGGAAGTGTGGAATTCTCAACAGTCCGTCCAGATGGCTGCTATGAGATAAAGAACCATCCAGTTGGGAAATGGCGTCTGATGTCCTTTGACGGGTGACTACACCAAGAGATGAGTACAAAATAATATTTTATTATTTATTAAATTAACTTATGGTTTATGGGACATATTTTTGTAAATACTTTGCTTGTGTGATTAGTGTAGTATATTTAGTTTGAATCTGACACACTTTTGTTTGGAAGCAGCTCGCACAATTGTAGTTATGGGAAAGTTCTTTTCTTTGTGTTGTATTAACTAACGTAGCTACGTGAACGGCCGTGTTCGCCTATGTTACGAAGTGCGGTTAAAAACGTCTCTCGGAGATATGTCGTGTTTCAGAAGTAGGACTGAATTAATATAATTATATAGTAGATTGGAGGGTAATTAAAATTTTGTTGAGAATTATTATTGATCAGATTCAGTGTGATTATTGCCTTTGGAGCAATGTAATTTGTGACGAAGAGTACTCAGCTCTATCGTAGGTTTTAAATATTGTGTTAAATGTTTGCGAGCTCTAATTCAGCAGACCCATGTGAAAGGCGTTATATCAGTCCCAGATGTGTGTACTGTGAGTATTTTTTTTTGTGGTATTACAAGCGGGAATTTCAGCAGAGACTGATTTCTGTCAGCTTGGTACCAGATTCATATTGTATCCTTGCGAGGACAATTATGGATATGTGATTATTGTCTGACCATATGTTGAGTGGGAGGAGATGTTAGCGGCTGTTGATTCCTTGAGATAACAGTTCAGCTGGTCGGCTATTTATATACACTGGAAGGGGGACATGACTGGTATTGTGGAAGGGGTGAGTTGTTGTCACAAGGGCTGGCTGAGTTTCGCAAGCAGAGCTCATTAGTGGAGTGCACGTCTGGCTCCCAATTACTTGAAAATAAATATAAATGTGAGAAACTGATCAATGGTAAAATTGTTTAAATAAATGGGAGTTGCCTACGAAACACGATAATCTTCGAAGCGTATCTTTAACATGCAGTTTTGTTAATATAAAGTAATCTTAACCACTCAGGTTGTTTGTTGTTGTTGGTTTATTCTATGTTTATTTTTCCATGTCAGTGGCCCGTGAGTCACGTGCGGCGCTGTTTTTCCTTGTTGTTGAGTATCTGGCCAAGGTGGCAGCTCATTTGGTTAAGTGTGTCACCACACTAATAAGGGTCTCAGAGAGATGCCTGTAAATAGTAGAGTTGTAATATGTGTGTCAGAGTTAGATTTAAGGATTTTTATTAATGTTATGCCCATAGCCATAAAAGTTGATTTACGAGGTGATTGTTCGTGAGCACCGTGGCTGTTAACCCGTTGTGAACGAATGATCATCCAAGTACTCATTTCCCGTAGATAGTCACCACGCGAACATAAATTCATATGCAAGATAGTGGAACTTGGATCCACATTTTATTAGAAAAGGGGAGATCCATCTGACTCCTCAAAGTGATAAATATTCCTGTCAGGGGAAATTCAGGGAGGATTTGTTTATTTTTGTTTGTTTTATTCTTTTATGCACAAATTAGTTATTAAATCTTGTTATTATCTTACGTTTTGTCTCCTTTCTTTCTTAGTTATAGTTTTCATCCTATAACCCTTGCCTCAGAAAAGCACGTAGTTTGGCGGACGTAAACACCACACTATGAACTGAACGCGACCCCTTGATCTAAGATTCTTGCATAAAACACTGCTATTCTGAAGGGTTCAATACCTAAAGGTCATCAGCTTAATAATTTGCGGATGTCGGCCATGTATGTTTGCAAGTCGATTCCCCCTATGTTTTCAAACACGGCAAAACCGAATTGAACGAAATTTGATAGTGAGGTAGCACTAGCAAAGGGCACCGTAGTGTCATGTTTTATATCGCCGCCATCTTGACGGAAACGTAATGGTGGCCACCCAAATGTAAAAAGCTTAAATCAAATTACGACCAACCTAATCATCTGGTCTCTACCAAATTTTCCAACAACATGCCTTATTGTGGGAAGCATCGTTTGACTGAACTACAAGGTCATCAGCCCTATAATTTGCAGATAGTGGCGATTAATGTGCGCAAATCGATTCCCCATATCAATTCAAACACGGTGAAACCTAATTGAATGAAATTTTTTACAGAGGTAGCACTAGCAAAGGGCACCTCATATTCATGTTTAATATCCGTATAGCACGCTGTATTTCAACAAGCTACTACAACCAACATTCAATTATACTCCTTGAAAAGGACAAAGAGTTATAACAATACCCATGCATTTAGGAGAAAGTAGGCTATATGTTCTTTTCTGAACATCTTGTTCGTTATGAGACAGTTTCTCCAGCCAATCAGAGCTCAATATTTTGATTCATTGACCAATTAAGTAAGGATAGCTCCACACGTACGCTCAAAATCCAACATGTCGGACATAAATTACATGATTTGAAAGTTGACAATGTATATTGGATCAACCATTGTAGTTACAATCCCAAACACAAAGAAAACATCAGCACGAACCTTTACGATAACCAGAAAATACTATGAAATATGCAAGAAATTTATGAACATACGTCCAGAAGGTTGCAACACAGCATCCTTCTATATAAATTACCGGCATGGAATGTGCACCGTCCCATATGTTCGCGTAAATAAACTGGCGAATTTGAGAAAAGAAATAGCACTGTACCTTAATATCCCCAACCCCAATTTCTATACAGGGCATTGTGTTTCGTAAGACTTAAGTGACAATTTGAGTGAATGCTGGTGCTAACCGGCAGACTGTAAACTTAAGTTATTGCCAAGCAGACAGAGCGCATGCGTGGGTTAGAGAACTTGTAAAGTACAGACAACAAACCCAGCGTTTGTACTCCGATCACTCAATTCAAGAGACGGAATCTCGACTGATAGCCTAGTTATGAATACGTACGTTAGAACATAAAATAAAGTTCTAATTATCGTCGAACATAAACAGTCGTATTAACTCGTCTATAATGGTAGGCTAATTATTGCCATTATAGGCTCGTTGCATAATGTACTATATAATTATTACCTGCTCAACCCTGCTCTTTGGAGTAGCCTATCTGGTGAATACCTGTGGACTCAAACGCGTTTTCTAAGTGTAAACGTAACTGAGAATAACGCCCGGAGCTAAGACAGTGTAGCTTCCTGTCTGACTTTTAACACCGGTCTTGTAATATAATAATTATACTCAGCATTGATGTTAACACCCCCATGGCTATAAAACTTTCTTCATTTCTTGCTACACTCCCAGCTTATAAAACATGACACGTGAAGGATATAGCCTTTTCGAAGTAAGCATTCCACCCTTGGCATTATAATTTGAAATTGTAATAGTCAAGACCATCACGTGGAGTACTGTAACGGATAGCATTCTTGGATATCATCCACGAGATCCAGATCGATTCTTGGCTCAGCCAAGAAATTAAGTTCTGGTGTAAGAGCTGGAACGGGGTTCACCCAGCCCTATGAGCCAGAACTGAGATGAGGTAGGTTCGAATACCACCTCAGCCATCTTAGAAGTAATTTTCCGTGGTTTCCCATTTCTGTTCCTGGCAAATGTTGAGACGGTTTCTAACTCAAGGCCACGGCCGTCTCCTTCCCAATTCTAGTCTCTCTCACACACACACTGCTAGGGACATCAAAATAGCGCAGGTTATCATACAAATCCAACACACACACACCTAAATGCACGGGGCTAAATGACCACAATGTCCCAAGCTTGTAAATGAATCAACAACTTAAATGTCCGAACTTTTTCTTAACTTATTTTTCTCATGTACATTTCATACTTATGTTAATACATTAGAGCACTTGGGACATGGATGTGTACTATTCCCAGGAAATTTTAAGAATATTTTGAGTTCAGAAAAGAAGTACCAACATTGCGAAAATCTGCTAGCAAGATATTCATTAAACATTTACAGGAGCTTGCCACGGTGGGTGAGTGTTCGTGTCGGGCTACCAACTCCAAGCTTGCAGATTCGCTTCTGGCCATGGTAAGTGATTTTTGAAAGGCGACAAAGATCACGACACGGTTGTCATACGATGTTGGCAAGTTAAAAAACCCATCTGAATTCAGTAGGCCGTGTTCATAATGGCAAAATTAATCTTGGGATTTTTCGCCAATACAAAAAGTTCCTCCATTCTCTACTAGAAAGCGCTATAGTGTCAAAGAGCTTAGATATCTAACCTCCTTGACTTTTATATCGCCCCAAGAAACAACAAAATTCGACATGCAAGGTGCTCTCTGAGCATCAAATAACAAAGTTTTGCACCCGGCGCCCAATGCCATACGATATTATTATTTATTTACAGGAATCGTATAGTAATTAATTATACAGGCGGCTTCGGTGGCGTAGTTGGTAGCATGCTGAGCTTCTATGCCCAGGATAGCGGGTTCGAACCCAGCCAAAGCCGTCGGATTTTTAAGAGCGTTAAATATCCCTCAGTATGCCTTCCTTCGGAAGGGAAGTAAAGCCGGCGGTCCCATGTCATAGATTTATGGCATGTTAAAGAACCTTCCACTAATTACACCTGTGTGAAGCTAAATTGGATAGGTTAAGAATGTAAACAACGCTCTTGGGTTTCTACGTTCGTTGCCAAGAGCCGACTGCGGTGGCGTCTAGTAGCTAAGTTCTAAACTAAGCCTAGTAATCGTTGACGGTGGCGTTTGGCGGCAAAAGTAGGAACTATTTGAAAAATTCTAAGTTGCAGTCTGTACTTAAATTAAAAAACAGATACACACACTAATACAGCGATCACAATTAACACCGGTTATCAGACAGATGCTACTACACACCCAAAGTACACGGGGCTACATGACCGCGTTGTCGCAGCCCCTAAACTGAGGAACCAACGAACCAATTAATTATACAAATTAAAACAAATTATTTAAACATGATACATTTCCCGTAATAGCAATGTTCGTGGATTCTCCTACACGATGTGTATTACTCCAATATTGTTCTCCTTGGCTGATTGAACTGCGATGACGTCATGTTCGATATTGGTGGCGCTATGCTGTGCAAGACTACTCGGCTTGGTCGAGAAATACTTGTGCACAAATTGTCGCATAAACACTTGTTTTTCTTCGGCTTATGATTAATAAGAATATTAACACAAACATGCATGAACTTGTAGAGAAAATAACTCTTCAGTTTTCTAAGCAAGCGATTTGTTCCTCTAAAATGCTAGATGTAACCTAAATAAATCTGACACCATTGAAATACGTTTATTATTCCAATAACGACTTTCCCCTTTAACGGAAAACGATCACTGAAGTTTCTCTCACATCAATTACTCCTGAACCAAGGAACCGTTATTCTATAAAGCAGGCTTGTTTCTGAATGTCGCGCGCTAGCACGCTCCCCTTACATCCCGACCTGGTGTCTAGTCGCAACAGAAGCTCCCTTTGATTGCTTAAACCTTTTTGTTAATAAGCGCATTTCATATAACGTTTAATTAAATAAATGTTTTCTTGAGAAACGTTTAAAAGTTTTTTAATAAATATACGACAAACCTTTTTAACAAATCATATCCCAATTAACACTTTTCTGATTTAAGAGATACATCTATTTTTTGCCAGTTTTCACTTACATTTTTTCTTTAGCCATTATTGTGTTCCATTTTCGTTTCTTTAGCCTCTCATGTGTTCCATTTTTACTTCTTTACCCTCTAATGTGTTCCATTTATGTTTCTTTAGCCTTTAATATTGTTTTGTTATGATTAGGTGCGCCTCTAACATTGTAATGACCCTACCTGGTGGCACGGACTTAAACCATAGGCCGCCCAGGGGTTCATTAGTCACGAGTTACAGGGGTTTCTTCAAGCTCAGGTACCTGGATCGTTGCCGTGTCCTTACCGATCGTCTTACCAACGATTGACAGCATACCTCATATACTAAAAGAGGGGGGTAATGAGGGAAATGTAGGAACACGGGATTGTTCCCCAATAAAAGAGGTCTGCACTGCCGGTTTATTCTTTCTAGATACTTGAAGGAATCCGCTATGCAGATGCGAGGCTCACTTGAATCAATCACGCTAGATAAGAATTAACAGTGTCCGATCTCACCTGATCCTTCGCTCGGCTCTTCTCAATGCTGCTCGAATGCAGTCTCCTTTAGGTCAATGAGCGCCCGATGTCCCGTCACTTCACCGATCTCCCAATCGGCGGATAAGTGACCTTATTTCCAGCCTTGCGTTCCGTCGTCTCACTCAACTCCCACACCTCACAGCCTGATCCCACGGTCAGACCTGGCTTGACCTTCCGGTCCGCACTTCGACTAAACGTCTCCTCGTCGCACCTCACAACCTAGCCCCTCTGTCTGACCTCGACTGAACTGAGGCCGTCGCTTTTATGCACAAAACTGCCAACGCGTGCATTCCACTCAGCGCCGTGGCGTTGCACCTAATGCACTCATTTGAACCGAGGGTGAATGTCCGATACAGCTGAACGTTTAACCGGCATCAGGACATAACAATATGTTCCATTTTGGTTTCTTTACCCTTTAATGTGTTCCATTTATGCATCTTTACCCTTTGATGTGTTCCATTTATGTTTCTTTAGCCTTTAAAGTGTTCCATTTTTTAGCCTTTAATGTGTTCAATTTTTGTTTTCTTATTTTAATAAACTCACGGTAATGGTATTGATGGCTGTTAATGTCGGTAAAATAAACAACTTTCCTTTCATCAGCTTTTAATCCTGAGCGGCATTTCTCTTACCGGATGACGTAGTGGTATTAAATACTCCAAAATACCAGTACACCGTGCATTTATTCCTCGCACTAGACGTGTGAACTGAAAAAGTTCGTAACACTTCCCTCAGAATCCGTCAAAACGCCAGTCATCAGAAACATTGATTGAATTTAAATATCTAATCGATTAAGAGGGTCAAGATTAGGGCCTAAAAAGAAACTCTAAATGTTTAATAAACGTTTCTTCACAAAACGTTTAAACTTTTGTATAAAATCGTTTAATTTATGAATCACTTTCTATGAGACGGTTTTAAAAGTTTAACCGGGGCATCGCTAAAAAGTTTCTGATCGTGAGCCTGAGTCGTAACGAACAACGCATCCACAGTCGGCACCACTCTCTCCTGGTTTAAAGCGATTCTGGACAATCCCAATAGCATAGTTGTTATATTTTGCACCGACAATTTGAAATTGCTAGAAATTTCTCTTAATACAAAGTTCTTAAGGACACTGGTTTTGAAAACTAAGAGCGACATGCTTTGAAATGAAGAGATACGAAGTCAAGTAGGCAACAACCAATCACACTGTAAATCCGTACCCAACGCCAGGCTACGATGGTTTGGTCACCTGAAGAGGGTGGACAATCAGAGAACAGGATGAGGAGATCAAAGGCAAGAGACGAAGAGGTATACCAAGGAAGAAGTGGATCAGTAAGGTTCAACAACATCTGGAAGGCCAGGGATTGGGCTGGCAATGGATCATGGATGAAGAAATCTACCTGGATAGACAACAATGGCCAGTGCTCATATACCACACCCGGCTAGGTGGAGACAGGTACGGATGATGATGATGATAAGGATGATGATGACAAAGCATGATTGATTATGGACCACGACAAAACCAATACGTACGTAGGTACGGGGTGTTAGAAAAAGAACTCCCTAATTTAATGTGTCCTAGAATCTGTACAAAGAGAAATACACTATTCTAGTTTGTGGTGTGTGATTCATCAACTCTCCAAGTTTGGCTCCCCTGCAGTTGGCAGGTCTGCTTTACCTTGAGACGGCCCCAGGTCTGTTTGTTTCCTCTGCTCCTTGAGTTCAGTCCAGGCGTGCATGCAGTGCTGTGCAGAGCAACTCAGTAGCAATGTGTACTCCGCAACAGAAAGCGCAGTGTGCTATTTAGCTTGTGCAAACTGACAAGAGTCACGTAATTTTAGACGTCTGTTCACGGATCTGTTCAACAACAGCTTCAGACGTTCTCGGTCTACCTAGTGATTTTGCTTTTAAAACACTACCCGTCTCCTTGAAAGACTTTAGCCAATGACGGATAGTTTTTGCTGTAGGTGGTTCACCACCATTCTGACGTCTAAAATTTCGTTGCACTGTTATAATTGACTCAATACGCACAAGCCAAATTACACACTGCGCTTTCTGTTGCGGAGTACACATTGCTACTGTGTTGCTCTGCACTGCACTGCATGCACGCCTGGACTGAACTCAGGGAGCAGAGGTAACAAACAGCACTGGGGCCGTCTCAAGGTCAAGCAGACGTACCAACTGCAGGGGAACCAAACTTGGAGAGTTGCTGAATCACACTCCACAAACTAGAATAATGTATGTACATATTCTAGGGCACATTAAAACTAGGGAGTGCTTTTTCAAACACCCCATATAATGCTTCGTGCATTACCGGAAAATTAATGCGACAAAGTTCTTTCAAATAGCCGCTGAAAGACTGACGTCTGTTATATTAATAAACGATGTTGTAGTTGTTGACTATTTAGGGACTTTGCGTGTAATTGAGGTAGGATTTGGGTAGAAGGTGTCCGTGACCTTAAGTTAGGTACTGTACCCTTTCGTCCTGGGGATGCGATGACCTATCTGCTATTACATCGCATTCCTGGATTTCCAAGACAGAGCGGAGTTAAATGAACCTCTAGTCAAATAAGGAATGTGTCGGAAATTCAGTTGAAATATCTCAAAAGCAGAGGGTAACACGAGATAAAGTATCTCCAGGGTCGTTACGGGTTTAAATTTAATTAAAAAAATACAAATACAAATGGGCGCCATCAACTGAATCCCTAGCAAACCACATCCTTCCCGGTTAAGCCTTAATTAAGACAAGGAAAGAAAATAGGAAAATCCCATCATCATCAGATCACAACTAAGATAAAAACAAATTTATTCAACTTTGATAGTCAGACAGACATATTAAACACTCATCCTACCTAAGAGCATGGTCGAATGCCAACGTTAAATTGTCATTGTCCAGAAAATCGAACCATCTCCATTCTACTCAAAGTGTATTTAATCCACATAAAATAGGAAAAATTTCTAATGTTCTCTTGGGTTCTAAGGATCACCGTAGCACTATGTCTTTCGGTCACTGACATTCGTGATAACTGAGACCTAATTTCTCTTTAAATTAACATCATGAATGTGGATGTAAAAATATTATTAATCTGTCGAAACACACATATTATAATCACATATTTTAAATATCACACAATTTATGGCTTGCATGGCATTATTCAAATGCTGAATATGTTAGTAAAATGCTCCTAAACATCGAATAATTAATTTACACTATTTACACTGTCATTAATCATTGCTGGTTTGTGAATCACAGAAAATCCACTATTCATTGGTTATAATTATCATCATCATCAAAATTAATTGTTTAATTCATCAACACAAGTTGCAATTCTTCAAATCATTTCTCAATTAAATTTATTTAAATCCATTTAATTTATTAATCATCGACTTCTTTAGTTAATTATCACCTTCTAATTCAGTTATTCATCATCTATTCAATTATCTATTAATTTATTTAAATCAGCTTATTTATTCAATCTTTAATTCATCCATTGATTTAATCCGTTGATCTATTCCAAAATTAAATTTATCAACTTATTTAAATTTTATTCATATGGTTATTTAGATTTTTATTATTTCATCGAGTCATTCTGATTTTTATTTCATTAGGTCAGATCATTAATATGCTTAAACTTCAGATTATTATTTCATTAATTATTATTATCAGAAAATCTTGTATTATCAACATTATTTATTTGTTTAATTTCCTAACAAATTGTTTAATATGGGTTATAGAACGTTGTCTTACAGTTTTATCATTTCCAAGTTATATCTCGTATTCAATTATCATGCCAAAAAATATTATTGCCTTCACAAATTCACGTTGGATCTCACTATCCACAACTACATTTTATATTTTCACTTTATCAAATATCACATTTGAATACCACAATTATTCCACAAACTCCATAAATATTCAGCGCACAGCATGAATCTCAAAATTATGCTTGACTGGGTTCGACAACCTCATGTCTGCTTCAAAATACATTAGCAATATTGCAACTTCCACTTGGCAACTTCCACAAAATGCCTATCACAAACTTCACTTAATCACGTTGCATGATCTACAAAAATACATAACTGGCTTCAAATTATCAACGCACACAATCTCCAATAACTGTAATTAATCTGATCACATCTAGACAACTTCTTAAACAATTAGGAAAAATATATTACCTTAGTAATCGTAATCAAATTCAAGATCTGCTTTCAAATAGCATAAATTCTCTCAAAATTATCATAATTCACTTCACAGAGAAACACCAATATGCTATAATCTCTCACATCGAAGTATGCAATACTGATCTGCCTTAAAATAAATCTGACCATTAATGATTCATCTTATAAGATTCAATTACTTTAAATCCTTCCCAAAGGTATCAAATTCAATCATAAAACTTATCAAAAGCATCAGCTGTATCAGCTGTTAAATGAAAGTACTCTCAAAAGAGTATAGCAACAAAATATTGGATTGGCAAACAAGAATTACAAAATGTAACCCTGCTGACATGTATTTTTAATTTATTTAAAAAAATTCGACTGATATGTGACTAGTAGTTCCTTGTTTGATCCTCTTACAATCTCAAGTACACTCGGATGATAAAAATGAGATCCTCAAAGGCAAGTAAGATGAGTAACCACCACACGATCGTATAAATACGAAAGGCCTTGCCCCGTCGTCTAACATGATAATGCCCTGAACGATGGGTAAAGATGTGTACCACCACGCAATCGTATAAATACGAAAGGCCCCATCTCGTCGTCTCATGAGTGAATGTACCAGATTGGAATCAACAAGTCTCTAGTTGTCACATAAAAGCGATATTCATTCACTTGAGTGAATAACATCTTATTATCTCCAAACAATCCAATGGAAAAAATCCCTACTGATGAATAATACACACTCGCTAGTATGCAATGAACTGACGAAGTGATTTAAATAATCCAATTGCAGATCACGAGATCGAAATACTCGCCACAAAAAAAAACTATCCAGGAAATCTATCCTTACTGGAAAAATTGTCTAAAAGACCAAACATCTGCTTAATAAAGCCAACCAATGGTGAGAATTTCGTATAATGGTGCCTGCCATATCATATGGTAACGCCATATTCTAGCAAAATTTGGAGCAAATAATGTTTAAGCCATGTCTAAATAATTGTAGAACTCCTACTAGAAAAATATATACATGTATGCCCAGTGTTCATGAAAATATCATATTAGAAAGTCATAACTCTTACAGTACCTTCTCATATCAGCTGTTATTATATTTCAAAGATCGTCGATTATTTGTGTGTGTAATAAATTTCTCGAAATATCGACGTGAATATCGTTTCACCCACGCGGTAACGATCGCCTTCATATCCCAAGTGAATCAGCTGTTAGACCTCCTCTTCTTCAGGAATCGAATCCATCGCTCTGTGGTGCCATCGCGTCTCTGTCTTCGTTTACTCCGACATGATGAACTGCATGTTATCCATAATGGATACTGTCCAAAACCTTACGTAAAAGTTCATAAAAGCAGCGTACCCCATATTCCTCTTCTATGTTACGCCACTGTCCCATATAATGTTCGGTTTGCTTGTTAAACGTTCAATCTCCACAGCGGTTAAGTCTCACTTGTAGAAAATAAATTTTATTTATGAGAGTGTATAAGTTTTTGAAACACCCTGTAGCTGTGTTCGTACTCGATATTTTATGATAATTCATGAAAAAGAATTCTATTAATGCACGTGCTAATGTTCATAAGTGCATATAATTGTAACAGTTCGTTTGCTTAAAAGCGTTAATGTTGTTTGGACCCCATGGTCGCTCTACATATTCCGTTATGAAATGCATAGTCGTAATGTAATTTGAATATCTAAGTTCATAATTGCAGTATATTGTAACTATCTGCCTGCACAATTCTATTACTGAATACAAGTCCCAACTCAATGTTGTAACTGAATGTTGAAATGAAGTTCAGCTTCTTTAATGTTGCCTGCGTATAAAAGTCGGAACTAGCCCGCTCGGATCTACTGCATTGTTCCAGAATGAACTATGCTTAAAGCCGGCCTCGCCATGCCGCTTTGCTATACTGTTCTGCGTTATAAAATGCAGCTCGAAATAAAGTTTTCAAACTCGTATTACAATGCTGTTCTGAACCCCGGCTTTTTTCCTCCGTACACGGCCCGTACAGCCTGCCTCGGAACCGGTCTTCTCGCCGTCTACTGTGCGTTGCTCGCCTTGGCTCAATGACCTACTTCCTGCTCTCTGCTTGGTTAAGTAATACTGTCGCCTTCGCTTTACGTAACAAGTGCTGTTCACCGCTCGACTTCACCGTACGCTCTGCGCATGTGTACCGCTCAGCTCGCTGGCTGAACTCGACTGATGTCTCTAAACTGCATTGATCAGCTCCTACCTGGCGCGGTCACGTGATTCTCTCCCACCATCTACGGTCGTGCGTCACAAATATAATCTCGACCACCTTCATCTCGGCTATTAAGTTATACAATAACTTAAGGGATTATCTGTCTTTCTTCAAGTTATTATCATATATAATGCTTGTTATTTCTTCTCTTCTGAGATGATTAAATACTACGTTCCATTAAGATCTTAATAAAACTTTAATATTCCTCCCATAATTCCATCTACTTGACTGGCAGTGCCTTCTTGATCCTTGGCCTTGTACGTCATTTTCTAATATTCCTCTCGACTCGATTTGAGCGCTATCTTTACAATTCTTCCCATAAATCTCAACTACGGTTCAATGTCAGCTGGCGTAGCTGATAGCCTCAACTGGGTATCGGGTACATCTCTCCCGTACATCTCCTTTTTTATCAGGCTTGAGAAAGAAAAATACACTCTCAGGCATTCTATACACAACATATGTACACGATAGCTCTATAATCCTCTTATTCAGCATAATGATACTTTCTAATGCTAGCTGCGTTAAAAGTCCCCACAACTTCATTAGTATCCATCCTGACAATCCTTAGCTGTTATTTCGGTACGTTTCATCAATTCGGAATGGACCCGCGTACAGTGGCGCAAGTTTATGGTAGATCTTCAGTTGAAGATTCGATGTGACTGGCTTCCTAATCAGCACCTCGTCATTTTCTTGAAATGGCTCGTGAAACCTCCTTCCTGCGTGTCTCCTGGCTCTCCTCTCCGCCTGTCTTCTGAGTCTCTCTTCTGCCATCTCGACTCTTCTTTCTTATGAAGGTTGAGGATCTACTGGTGCCTTCACGATTCGGTCCCATGGTCTGTCAGGTTTCAATCCATGATGAAGCATGGACGGAATCTGTCCTGTGCTTTCATGTATGGTGGAATTCAAGCATTGGCTAATGATGGGTATTACTTCCATCCATCTGTGGTGTTGCCTTGACACATATAAGCGACACATTTTACTAATTTCCGGCATAATTCTTTCGGCTGGATTTCCCTCTGGATACCGCACAGAATTAAATACATGCCTAATTCCTAAACGTTCCATCGCAGTAGAAAATTCCATACTGGTGAACTGTGATCCATGGTCACTCAACAAAATTTCAGGTTGCCCCATACTTGGAATAACTGTTTTCTCTAATCTGTTGATCACGTACTTGGATGTAGCTTTCTGGATAGGACATAGAGATACGTATTTAGAAAATACATCTACTGTCACCAAAACAAACTGGTTTCCTTTCGTCGAACGAGGAATTCGACCGAAAATGTCCGTAGCGAAAAGTTCTCTCGGCTTACTGGGTAATATTGATCTAGGAACTTCCTTCATTAGCTTAGATGAATATTTGCTTCGCTGACAACTGTCACAGGTCTTTATGACGTCGCGGATCGTTTGTCCCATTTGTCTCCAAACGAAAGTTTCTTGAGCAAGAGCCAAAGTCTTGTCTACACCTACATGAGCTGCGGTTCGGTGTATCATCCAAATAACTGGTTTGACAAGCTTGGGTGGGATCACTACTCTAAGTTTAGTATGATCCTGATCGATATATTGGCATATAACACCTCCCATAATGTGATATTTTCTAGCTTCTATCTCAGTTCTTCGAAAATCTGGATCAGCGTTGTCCATCCTGCGTGTTAAAAGACGGTAAATTCTTCGCAAAGGTGTATATCTCTTCTGAGTTTGCGCTAACATCTTCAACTTTTCTAGAGTTCCCTGATCCTCTTGAATTAGATTTATATGGTTGACAATCACCTCCTCACAAGGGTTTCTGCTCAACACATCCGCTAACAGATTTAATTTCCCAGGTCTATGCACAACAGTTGGGTTAAATTGTTGTAAGAACAGAGCCCATCTAGTGATTCGGTCACTTGCTAAGTCTGTCTTCATAATAAATTGGAGGGCTTTATGATCTGTGATCACCGTTATGTCATGTCCAAATAACACCTTCCTCCACGTCTTAAGAGCATGAACCACTGCTAATGCCTCTAACTCGGTTGCATAGTAATTCTTTTCACAATTCCTGAGCTTGCGACTGGTGAAAGCTAAATATCTGTGTTTGTTGGAATCGTCCAACTGATATAGGATACCACTGATGCCTATCTTGGATGCGTCTGTCTCCACAAAAAATCTTCTAGCAAAGTCTGGGTATTCAAGTTTGACATTCTGGATCAACATGTTCTTAGCTGCTAAAAACGCTTGATTGCATCTATCGTCCTATTTCCATCGATTTCCCTTTCTTAGCAAATCCTGCAGAGGTGCCATCGTTTCAGTATATTCAGGACAATGTGTTGAAAAGAACTGACACATTCCTAAAAACTGCCGTACTTCTTTAAGCTTTCTTGGGGTTGGAAATTCTGAAATGGCCATGATCTTCTTTGGATTGGGCCTATAACCATCTCCATCGATTCTATGTCCAAGAAATTCGATTTCTTCATAAAAGAACTGACATTTGTTGAAATTCACCTTGAAGTTCGTCTTCCGGAGATCTTCAAAAAGCTTTCGAAGGTGCCTGATATGCTCTTCCGCTGTTTCAGACGCTATAATCAGGTCATCAATATAGCTCACTACATGCTCCTTAACTGCATCTGATAAATTCTCATCTAGTGCTCGGATCATCACCGGACCACTATTCTTTACTCCACAAGGTAACCTATTGAACACATATGTTTTATGATCAAATAAGAACCCTGTATACTGTTTGCAGTCTTCTGCTAGCTCTATATGATAATAAGAACTAGTCAGATCAATCGTAGAAAAGAAACTCTTTCCTCTGAATCTGCGCAATAATTCACGAATAACAGGTGGCCTGTCGTGTTCAGGAAGAACTCTTTCATTAAGGGCTCTAGCATCTAAGCATATCCTCAGCTTACCATTAGGTTTCTTGACAACAGCTAAAGGATTCAAATAAGCAGTCGGCATCTTCTTGATAATTCCATCTTTCTCCATATCGCTTATCATGGTACTGACTTCCTCCTTCCATTTATCCGGAATGGGATATAAATTCTTATGGTATGGTTTGTCATCCATCAACTTGATGCTGTAGGTAAAATTTTCTATGAGTCCTGGTTTATCATTGAATATGTCCTCTTATTCTGAAATTGCTTGATCAAACTGCTCCTTGATTTCTGGATTTATCTTACTCTTCGTGTTAGTTTTATCCTCTATAGACCTTTCAACGCTGCATACTATCTCATCCAATATATTCTCTCTAAAGAATGTCATCTCGGATTCCTGATTTTCTATGACCCCTTCTTGAAAGTACATGCGCCTACTCTGCATATCTATGATCAGGCCACTCTCACTTAAAAAATCCACTCCTAGGATCATATCGAAATGTAGTTGACCCACAACTAGGAACATTGTTCAAAATATCTGGTTCCAATCCCAACATCTAAAAGTACCTGACTTTTACATTTCATACTTTTGTCTGGGATCACCCCTTGAATTTTGCTAACAACAGTTGGCAACATCGTAATTTCTCCTGACAATTTTAATTCATCCAGGCAGCCTATGGATATCAAGCTCACCATAGCCCCCGTGTCCACTAATGTCTTTATTTCCTTTCCCATGACTTCCACACTGATAACTGGCAATTCATGTCTATTCCCTCGATGTACTACGTCTTCCTCTTCAATTAAATCCTCGTCCTTGACCTGATACGTTTCAACAATGATGATTGATTCCCAATGACTAGTATTCTGCTCTGAAATTAATTTGTCGTTTTTTTTCCTTCACCACTCGTGCTTGCTCGATTAACATCTCTAGTTATCTCTTCGGGTGGTGCACTAGGCTGTCTACTTTCTTCCCTTGATCTCCCATATTCTCGATTGTCTTGTCTTTCATTTGGATCATTTCTTCTGCTATCCTGCCTATCGTTCTGATTAGATTGCTGACCTTGGTTCCAGTTGTATCGACCTCGATATCTATTATTGTACCTATTCCTATTCTGGTATCTGGAATTCTGATCATAGTTCCTGTATCTACTGTTTCTTGCGTCCTGATCGTATGGCCTCTCGTATGGTCCTCGATATCGATCATTTCCGCGAACGTTGTGAATATTACTTCTATTCCCTTCGTTCCTTCTGTTTCCCCAGGAATCTCTTCTATCAGTCTGTGCTGCGTTATCGACAACTACCGCATTCACCTCTTGCGTGTTTCGATTCTCGTTCCGTGCAGTTCTGGGTGTGATTTGAGCGCTTGTGTAATCTAATCGTCGTAATATATCGTCATAGTGCTCAAGTGTGTTCGCTTCCGATGCTATGAGTGATCGTTGTACCTCAATTGGCAACTGTCTTGCTATAGCTTGCAAAAGCTCTTCTTCTGGCAATGGAGGAATCAAAAACTGCAACTTAGCCAATTTCGAAGTAAAGTAATTAGCATAATGCGTTGGATGTGACGTAGGGTAACGCTTCGAATACATTTCTGCTCTTACGTTCAGCTGATCCTCTGCACACCAAAATCTCCTTAAGAATGCTATGGCAAATTGTTCCATATTCGCAAAATTGCTCCTGAATGCGCGAAACCAAGTTAACGCAGGCCCATCTAAGGCGCGTTCGACTATCCTTAGTTCTCTCTCCTTGGCTACTCTATGTTCCGCCATGTAATCGCGAATATCTCTCAGAAATTCGACTGGTGTGACTCCTGTGTTTCCTGAAAACTTCCTTGGCTTATCATCCAGATTTCTGATGATGGTCACTGGACCTGAGTATCGTTCACTCGTACCAAACGTACTCCTATTCGAATTCGGATTATCTTGAGGGGTTGAACTAGCCCTTTCGAATGTTACATTCTGTTGCGTTTGACGGTCTTCTCCCACGCCAACCTCTTGACTGTTCATACTGCGGTCTATCGGTGTCTGATTCATCGATACCTCCCCGTTGTAACATTTTGACTTGTGAAACTATTTATTATAGATTCTAGTTTAGTCATTCTATCTTCTGTTCTTTTTTTTACGGTCTTGACCTGAGTTTCCAAATTATCTAACGACGTAACATTCTGCGTTCTGTTACTCTCTTCTAAATCGTTCTTCAATTTGTCTATCTTGTCTTCGCATGTAGTCTTTACTGACGCGACTTGTTCCTTTAACTGATCAACATCTGTCCTAAATTGAGTTGAATCTATCTTCATCGCTTCCTTATTCTCAGTAAATCTCGCTTCCAAGTTCGCCATACCTGCGATTAATTTCTCATCCAACCCTGCACGTTTTTCTTTTGCTTCGGCATCGACCTCACTATACCGGTCTTCCACTATTGCACCGACTCTATTTTTAAATAAAGCTAAGTTTTCATTAACTTTTTGCTCTATATCATCATCAATTTTCCTAATATCTATCTGCAATTGGTTTTCTAAGGATTTCAAGTTAGAATTAACCTCTCCTAAGACTTCCTCTTTAACGGTCCCAATTACTGACTTTAAACCTTTGATTTCATTACCGAGATTCATTTCTAGACCTTTGATTTTAGTTTCGAAAGATACTTCGGTAGACCACTCTTGTATTTTCCCTACATCTGCCACTAAACCATCAATGTCGAATCTCAACTTCGATACATCTGATTTAATGTATTTCTGAATAGACATAACATCTGTTCTTAAATTAAGAATGTTTTCTTCTTCTCTAATCTCTAAATCAATAATATTTTTTCTTAACATTTGCACATTTTCCTCTCCTTTCATTTCTACTGCTTTTATATCTAATTGTAAAGCCTTACATATTTCATCATTCTTTAATGTTAATCTATTCTCCAAACTAGTTAAATTGTTTTTCAACTCTGTGTTATTTTCTGCACTACGAGCTTGTAATCTAGTTTCTAATAATTTAAAACTATCTTTCAAGTTAGCTTCATTAGCTTTCAAATTGCTTTCAGTACTGGTCTGTAACCTAGTTTCTAATGATTTTAAAAATTTCTTCATGACTAGTCTGTAATAATTTTAAGTTTTCTTCATTACTAGTCTGTAATAATTTCAATTCATCCCTACTACTGGACTGTAATCTGGTCTCTAATGACTTTAAATTATCTTCATTACTAGTCATAATAATTTCAAATCTTCCCTATTACTAGTCTGTAAAGCTTCCACATTTTCTTTACATCTAGCTTCTAACCTAGCTTCTGACTCATTTATTTGCTCTTTAACTTCTGTTTCCATTTTAGAAATAGTTACTGCAATACTAGACATGCCATTCTGTAACTCTCCTAACATCTTAGCTAAATCTTCCGGTAACATAATTATATTTTTCAATGAACGTTTTATTCAGAGACATTAGACAACAACACATCACAATGTATCAATTCCTGCATTCACTTGGGTATAAGAAAAATGACTTATAACTAAACATGATATAATACTAATCTGATTAACATGATCACTGGAATGGGCATACAAGTATATTGTCTGACTAAGTTTAATAAATTTAATAACACCATTAAATGAAATTGAGATCAATCTCTCCGTAATCTAAATCTGATGTGATTCCATAGAATAAACAAAATCGAAGCCTCACGGATGGGTAAAGCCAATTCTCCCTCTCTCTCTGTACCTGTTCGTCCTGGGGATGCGATGACCCATCTGCTATTACATCGCATTCCTGGATTTCCAGGACAGAGCGGAGTTAAATGAACCTCTAGTCAAATAAGGAATGTGTCGGAAATTCAGTTGAAATATCTCAAAAGCAGAGGGTAACACGAGATAAAGTATCTCCAGGGTCGTTACGGGTTTAAATTTAATAAAAAAAATGCAAATACAAATGGGCGCCATCAACTGAATCCCTAGCAAACCACATCCTTCCAGGTTAAGCCTTAATTAAGACAAGGAAAGAAAATAGGAAAATCACATCATCATCAGATCACAACTAAGATAAAAACAAATTTATTCAACTTTGATAGTCAGACAGACATATTAAACACTCATCCTACCTAAGAGCATGGTCGAATGCCAACGTTAAATTGTCATTGTCCAGAAATTCGAACCATCTCCATTCTACTCAAAGTGTATTTAATCCACATAAAATAGGAAAAATTTCTAAAGTTCTCTTGGGTTCTCAGGATCACCGTAGCACTATGTCTTTGCGTCACTGACATTCGTGATAACTGAGACCTAATTTCTCTTTAAATTAACATCATGAATGTGGATGTAAAAATATTATTAATCTGTCGAAACACACATATTATAATCACATATTTTAAATATCACATAATTTATGGCTTGCATGGCATTATTCAAATGCTGAATATGTTAGTAAAATGCTCCTAAACATCGAATAATTAATTTACACTATTTACACTGTCATTAATCATTGCTGGTTTGTGAATCACAGAAAATCCACTATTCATTGGTTATAATTATCATCATCATCAAAATTAATTGTTTAATTCATCAACACAAGTTGCAATTCTTCAAATCATTTCTCAATTAAATGTATTTAAATCCATTTAAATTTATTAATCATCGGCTTCTTTAGTTAATTATCACCTTCTAATTCAGTTATTCATCATCTATTCAATTATCTATTAATTTATTTAAATCAGCTTATTTATTCAATCTTTAATTCATCCATTGATTTAATTCATTGATCTATTCCAAAATTAAATTTATCAACTTATTTAAATTTTATTCATCTGGTTATTTAGATTTTTATTATTTCATCGAGTCATTCTGATTTTTATTTCATTAGGTCAGATCATTAATATGCTTAAACTTCAGATTATTATTTCATTAATTGAATACCCGCCCAGAACAAGGTTGTAACCCTCACTTTTTTCAAAGCTGACTTTTACATGGAATAAGGTTGTTAACGGCACGCGGGACATGGAAGTCTTATTGGAATGACTACAGATGGCGTTAGTGGTGGTGATCAGCTGGCCCGAAGTTAGCGCTGCGCAGAACAAGGTTGTATCCGGAAAGAAAATGGCGGATGTATCACCGAACTCTCTTACCGGTTGTGCTCAAAACCATATGAATAGGACCAAAAAAAGGAAACTTAACATAAATAACTGGCGTGATGTCAAACCTAAAAGGCTCAGGGATGCTGGAAAGCAATATATTATCCAAAAGGGGAATTCAGATAGCTGAAAACTCAACCAGATGAGGTACGTGGAACAAGGTTGTAACCTAACCGACTTTGTGTTATGTCCTTACGTAATATGTATTGTATTATGTATATATATCTGGTACTGTAGTTAGTGATTACAGCACATTTGTACATTATGTTTGAATTACATAACCATTAATAAAAATAATAATAAACCGAGGTTTTGTTTTTAGCAAGACGATTTACTCGTATAGCGGAATAGAGTTCTACTCTATTTCTGAAATATTTTACTAACATAATAAGTTACCATAGCGTAACATAATGTGTGTGCAGGGAAAATTATTATTAAATCCATGTTTGTAAATATGCTGGTTACGTATATGATGTCGTATCTAATTTAGTATTACTATAATTTTATTTCAGGGATGTCACTGCAGATGCTCTTATGAATGCAACAAGATCACATTAGAAACGACACGTGCATTGCTTGTCGACTTCTACTCTTTGAATTATGACCAGCAGACAGCATTGTTAGGAAAAAAAATGCATTAAACGTCAGAATATTAAAAAGAAGAGAAGTTGAAGAAGCAGTTTCGCGTAGGCATTGCAGTTTTTCGTACTTTCTTTCCGTACCTGCAGGTGAAACTTACCGTGTGTGTCAAAACATGCTCTGTCATGTGTATAAAATTACTCCTTGCAGAATACAGAAATTGCAAGAGAAACTAAAACGTGGGGATTCGTTATGTGACAAGAGAGGGAAACACAACAATCGGCCGAATGCCACTCCTGACAAAGTAAAGGAAGCTATTCGGGAGCACATTCGATCATTGCCAAACCAGGAAAGTCATTACAGTCGCCACAGATCTGCAAAAGGTTGCTTGTCTAATGATTTGAATTTGAATATCATGTATGCATTGTTTAGAGAAAAACATCCTGAATACCACTGCAATGAACACACGTATAGAGATATTTTCCACTCAGACTTCAATCTATGGTTTGGTCTACCCAGAGCTGATACCTGCGTGTACTGTGATAGGTTGTACGTGGAAATGATATCAGCACAGACGGATGAAAAGAGGAAAGCTATTGTAGTTCAAAGTAAGTTACATCATACTAAAGCTGAGATAGCATACAAAGCAATGACTGCAGATGGAGAAAAAGCCAAACAAAATTCTACGTATGTCGTCTTGTTTACGGATCTACAGCAAGTGCTTTTCTGTCCTGTGTTATCCCACTCATCTGTTTTCTATCAAAGACAGTATGCTTGTTATAATCAAGCCATTCATAATGCTGGCACAAATGAAGCAACAATGTGTTTTTGGCATGAAAGTGTGGCCAAACGAGGTTCAGCCGAAATTTCTTCATGTATATTGAAGTATATCACCTCAAACTATCAGCCCCTAGCCCCAGGAGAAGAAAGGACTCCTGTACTTTGGTCTGACAGATGTGTTGGCCAAAATAATAACTGGCGTATGCTGTCTTTGTCAGTATATAATTACACACCGATTGTTTACAACAGTGAATCAGAAGTTCTTAGTGTCGGGTCATAGTTTTCTTCCGTGTAACCGGGACTTTGCTCTGATTGAGCGTCAAAAAAAGAATTTTACTGTATATGTTCCTAAAGACTGGATTGCTGTTATAGCTTCAGCAAGGTAAACAAAACCTTTCCTGGTATATGATATGCAGCCTGAGGACTTCAAAGACCTGAAAGATCTAGAAAATTCTCTTAGGAGAGATCCTGACTTTAAAATAACAACTTCACATTGGATTCAGGTATCAGCAGACGATCCAGGAACAGTTCGTGTGAGACTCAGCCACAATCTATTGCAGCCTTGGTACCAGTATTCAATCATGAAGAAATGTAGAGGTGTTTGCAATACATATTGTAGGCCCTTTAGTGTAGCGCTGAATGCAATCCCTCTTCTTTATTCTCAACAGTTACCAATACGAGCAGAAAAGTGGAAAGATTTACAAGATATGTGCCGGTATATTCCACAGGAATTCAGACAGTTTTATGAAGAACTAAAGGCGGACTAAGTATAACACGAGTCATTATGGAACTATTAATCGTGACATTTATTTATACACACCCCATATTGGCTCTCGTGTGTACTGAGAATTACAAATACTGTCATCTATGTATAATTGTTGGTTACAACCTTGTACGTCTGAATAGGGTTACAACCTTGTTCTGTGTTCTGACAGAATATTTCCCATTTTTTCTATTTTCATTGCACCTTAATTGTTTAAAGTTCCACTAAAGTGTATAATATGTTCAATGCACATGTTTTATGGACATTGTGGGTTTATAATATAAAAAATATGGACAATATCTGTTTTTTCTCTCTCCTGTAAAATTTCACTTTTGTGGGTTACAACCTTGTTCTGGGCGGGTATTCAATTATTATTATCAGAAAATCTTGTATTATCAACATTATTTATTTGTTTAATTTCCTAACAAATTGTTTAATATGGGTTATAGAAACGTTGTCTTACAGTTTTATCACTTCCAAGTTATATCTCGTATTCAATTATCATGCCAAAAAATATTATTGCCTTCACAAATTCACGTTGGATCTCACTATCCACAACTACATTATATATTTTCACTTTATCAAATATCACATTTGAATACCACAATTATTCCACAAACTCCATAAATATTCAGCGCACAGCATGAATCTCAAAATTATGCTAGACTGGGTTCGACAACCTCATGTCTGCTTCAAAATACATTAGCAATATTGCAACTTCCACTTGGCAACTTCCACAAAATGCCTATCACAAACTTCACTTAATCACGTTGCATGATCTACAAAAATACATAACTGGCTTCAAATTATCAACGCACACAATCTCCAATAACTGTAATTAATCTGATCACATCTAGACAACTTCTTAAACAAATAGTAAAAATATATTACCTTAGTAATCGTAATCAAATTCAAGATCTGCTTTCAAATAGCATAAATTCTCTCAAAATTCTCATAATTCACTTCACAGAAAAACACCAATGTGCTATAATCTCTCACATCGAAATATGCAATACTGATCTGCCTTAAAATAAATCTGACCATTAATGATTCATCTTATAAGATTCAATTACTTTAAATCCTTCCCAAAGGTATCAAATTCAATCATAAAACTTATCAAAAGCATCAGCTGTATCAGCTGTTAAATGAAAGTACTCTCAAAAGAGTATAGCAACAAAATATTGGATTGGCAAACAAGAATTACAAAATGTAACCCTGCTGACATGTATTTTTAATTTATTTAACAAAATTCGACTGATATGTGACTAGTAGTCCCTTGTTTGATCCTCTTACAATCTCAAGTACACTCGGATGATAAAAATGAGTTACTCAAAGGCAAGTAAGATGAGTAACCACTACACGATCGTATAAATACGAAAGGCCTTGCCCCGTCGTCTAACATGATAATGCCTTGAACGATGGGTAAAGATGTATACCACCACGCAATCGTATAAATACGAAAGGCCCCATCTCGTCGTCTCATGAGTGAATGTACCAGATTGGAATCAACAAGTCTCTAGTTGTCACATAAAAGCGATATTCATTCACTTGAGTGAATAACATCTTAATATCTCCAAACAATCCAATGGAAAAAATCCCTACTGATGAATAATACACACTCGCTAGTATGCAATGAACTGACGAAGTGATTTAAATAATCCAATTGCAGATCACGAGTTCGAAATTCTCGCCACAAAAAAATAACTATCCAGGAAAACTATCCTTACTGGAAAAATTGTCTAAAAGACCAAACATCTGCTTAATAAAGCCAACCAATGGTGAGAATTTCGTATAATGGTGCCTGCCATATCATATGGTAACGCCATATTCTAGCAAAATTTGGAGCAAATAATGTTTAAGCCATGTCTAAATAATTGTAGAACTCCTACTAGAAAAATATATACATGTATGCCCAGTGTTCATGAAAATATCATATTAGAAAGTCATAACTCTTACAGTACCTTCTCATATCAGCTGTTATTATATTTCAAAGATCGTCGATTATTTGTGTGTGTAATAAATTTCTCGAAAGATCGACGTGAATATCGTTTCACCCACGCGGTAACGATCGCCTTCATATCCCAAGTGAATCAGCTGTTAGACCTCCTCTTCTTCAGGAATCGAATCCATCGCTCTGTGGTGCCATCGCGTCTCTGTCTTCGTTTACTCCGACATGATGAACTGCATGTTATCCATAATGGATACTGTCCAAAACCTTACGTAAAAGTTCATAAAAGCAGCGTACCCCATATTCCTCTTCTATGTTACGCCACTGTCCCATATAATGTTCGGTTTGCTTGTTAAAAGTTCAATCTCCACAGCGGTTAAGTCTCACTTGTAGAAAATAAATTTTATTTATGAGAGTGTATACGTTTTTGAAACACCCTGTAGCTGTGTTCGTACTCGATATTTTATGATAATTCATGAAAAAGAATTCTATTAATGCACGTGCTAATGTTCATAAGTGCATATAATTGTAACAGTTCGTTTGCTTAAAAGCGTTAATGTTGTTTGGACCCCATGGTCGCTCTACATATTCCGTTATGAAATGCATAGTCGTAATGTAATTTGAATATCTAAGTTCATAATTGCAGTATATTGTAACTATCTGCCTGCACAATTCTATTACTGAATACAAGTCCCAACTCAATGTTGTAACTGAATGTTGAAATGAAGTTCAGCTTCTTTAATGTTGCCTGCGTATAAAAGTCGGAACTAGCCCGCTCGGATCTACTGCATTGTTCCAGAATGAACTATGCTTAAAGCCGGCCTCGCCATGCCGCTTTGCTATACTGTTCTGCGTTATAAAATGCAGCTCGAAATAAAGTTCTCAAACTCGTATTACAATGCTGTTCTGAACCCCGGCTTTTTTCCTCCGTACACGGCCCGTACAGCCTGCCTCGGAACCGGTCTTCTCGCCGTCTACTGTGCGTTGCTCGCCTTGGCTCAATGACCTACTTCCTGCTCTCTGCTTGGTTAAGTAATACTGTCGCCTTCGCTTTACGTAACAAGTGCTGTTCACCGCTCGACTTCACCGTACGCTCTGCGCATGTGTACCGCTCAGCTCGCTGGCTGAACTCGACTGATGTCTCTAAACTGCATTGATCAGCTCCTACCTGGCGCGGTCACGTGATTCTCTCCCACCATCTACGGTCGTGCGTCACAAATATAATCTCGACCACCTTCATCTCGGCTATTAAGTTATACAATAACTTAAGGGATTATCTGTCTTTCTTCAAGTTATTATCATATATAATGCTTGTTATTTATTCTCTTCTGAGATGATTAAATACTACGTTCCATTAAGATCTTAATAAAACTTTAATATTCCTCCCATAATTCCATCTACTTGACTGGCAGTGCCTTCTTGATCCTTGGCCTTGTACGTCATTTTCTAATATTCCTCTCGACTCGATTTGAGCGCTATCTTTACAATTCTTCCCATAAATCTCAACTACGGTTCAATGTCAGCTGGCGTAGCCGAGAGCCTCAACTGGGTATCGGGTACAGTACCATACCGGCATGTGCCTAGTGGGAGACAACAAATCCTACTTCCAGAATGGCTAAGGTAGAGATCGAACCAGGGCTCACGGCTGGTGAGTTCGAGAGTTGGCGATCCCGAGGGATTCCTGAGCTGGGTCGGTTTTTTCCCCTTTTTCCACTGACTTTAGGGCGGGCCATCTCCTCTTTCCCTTTCCTACCTGCCTTTCATGACTGTCCTTCCTTCCAAGTCCCTCAATCCTCAGTCTTCGAGGGTTGAGGGCATTATTATTCTTCCAGTCCTTCATGAGCCTTATCATTTATTTGTTTACCATTTCTTCTTCTAGTAGGCCTATGTATGTCTGTAATTACTATTACTTATAGTTTTCATTCTCATCTTATCTTTCACCATCACCCAAACCATTAGCGTCCGATAACCTAGATGTTACGCCCCTTAAAACAACGATTATTATCATCAGAGATCGAACCCGCCTCTCCTCAGTCTTTCCTCACGAGACTGAGTGTACGCCGTTCCAGACCTCAGACCAGAATACACTTTCTTGGCATAGTCGGGAATCAAACCCGTGGTGAAAGCCAAGAATACTAGCCACTACGCAACGAAGCAGACCTATTAATAAGAGGAGTGTTGTCAACATAACTGTAATGATTCACTTTAGAGTCTAGAAACTTTCGACACATCTTCCATTTAAAACACAGCGAGAAACACTTGTAAGTTGATGGAAGATCAATCGCATGCCGCTCCCTTTACAAGCCGATGAGACTCGGCTCTCCGGCAGAACTATACCTTAGGTCAAAGCGGCTAGGTCCTTCACTACAACAGAACAAGTTGCGGCTCTACCGGAAGCCACAGTTCAACAGTTCTGTACTTGGAAGTGTGTTTAATGTGTCTGATAGGCTGTGCTGACTGTGCCTAGTATTATGGTCTAGGACAGGGGTCTCCAAACTTTCCAGCCTTAGGGCCATACTGATTACTCCAGTAAGTTCCGAGGGCCAAAACCATATTATCATTGTTGCCGGTGGTAAAAAGTGAAATAGTCCACTGATGAAAAAAAAAAGTCCGAAAAAGTACGCAACGTTGAAAAAAGGCTGCAAAACGGCAACACTGCATATTATTAATTTTCCTGTCATTATCTGTAATTTCTAGATTAGTCGTAGAGTACGAGCCATGAGGAGTAACGTGACACGACATCTGGTGGACACAAGCGGAAAAAGGTAGTACCTTCTATCGCTAACAGATGGCGCTAATAGCACGTACAGAGTAATCTCGTTGGTTCGAGAGAGTTCTGGTGTCTTCCACTCACTTCTAGATGGCAGTAATTGGAATATATAAGAAGGCTAGTTGCGCAACCACAAGTCAGTTCCTATGACACTGTTGTGAAATAAAATAGTGCGTACCTCCTTAAAACGTGTTTGTGCGTGTTTAAGTTTAAGACATCTTTGTAACAGAATTTTGATTTGAATTGTTGCTTTTGTGTGTGATTTAGTAGTATGGAAAAGAAGCGAAAAATTGATAGTGAATGCAGAAAATTCAAAGATGAGTGGAACATTCAGTATTTCGTAATGAGTCCAGTAACAAGGCGCTATGTTTGATTTGCAATGAAAGCATAGCCGTTCTCAAGGAATATAACATTAAACGTCATTATGAAACAAAACATTTCAAAATTACTCAAAATATACAGGAAGTTTGCGGACAGAAAAATTCGAAGCTATGAAGAGCGGATTGAAATCGCAGCAATCTTCATTTACAAAACTCAAAACCGAACAAGAGGCTGCAACTCGTGCCAGCTTTCGTGTGGCTCTTGAAATTGCAAAACGTGGAAAACCATTCACCGATGGAGAAATGATCAAAGAATGCATAATTGCAGCAGCCGAAGAAATGTGCCCTGGAAAGGTAAATTTATTAAAAACTGTCAGTATGTCAGCAAACACTGTGGCTCGAAGGGTAGAAAACATCGCTGAAAATATATCCTCTCAACTGTTCGACAAAAATGGAGATGTTGAGTGGTTTTCTTTGGCCTTGGATGAGTCAACGGATGTGTCAGATACTGCTCAGGTGTTGATTTATATTCGAGGAGTAGATAAAAGCTATGAAGTGCATGAAGAACGTCTTGATATGTATAGTATTCATGGCACAACTACTGGTACAGATATTTTTAAAGGAGTTGAAATGGCCATTAATCAAAAGAACCTTCGATGGAAAAACTTGAAATGTATTACAACTGATGGAGGCAAAAACATGAGTGGGAAAGATAAAGGAGTGGTCGCTCTTGTGTCAAAGGCTGTAGAAAATGACGGTGGTTCAAAACCATTAGTCTTACATTGTATCATTCATCAACAGTCTTTGTGCGGAAAATGTTTGGATATGTCTGAAGTTCTGAAACCAGTCATATCAACTGTTAATTTTGTGATCTTTTGGGCTGAATCACCGACAATTCCGACAATTTATTGAAGAGATTGGAGTAAATGACTTACCTTATCATACTGCCGTACGTTGGCTTAGTTGTGGGAAAGTCCTTCAGCGCTTTTTTGAACTTCGAGCGGTGATCGAAATTTTTTTGAATGAAAAGCATCGCCCTCTTACTGAATTACAAAACAACGCATGGCTGTGGAAGTTAGCATTCTATGTTGAATTGACAAAACATGTGAACGAACTGAATTTGAGATTGCAAGGAGAAAACCAGCATCTTCCTGATTTATACACTAATATCAAATCATTCCGGAAGAAATTGATACTGTTTCAATCACAACTACGAAGTAAATGTTTTTCACATTTTAAAACATGTGAAATATTCAGCCACACCACTGAGACTGAGTTTCCTATCGATTTTGCAATCGAAACTTTGAGTGCTTTGAAAATAAATTTTGATACTCGTTTCTCGGACTTCGATGCCTTTGCGAATCAAATTAAGATTTTTCAGGATCCTTTTGATACTGACATTGAAACCCCGGAACTTCAAATGGAAATGATTGAACTACAGTGCAGTGATATAATTAAGAGCAAATATCAAAACTCATCTTTGTTGGAATTTTATAAGAGTCTTCCACTGACACAATTTGATAATTTGCATAAATTTGCTCGTGGGCTGTTTTCTGTTTTTGGTACTACTTATTTGTGTGAGAAGACCTTCTCCAAAATGAAGTACACAAAAAATGTTTACAGATCTAAATTAACTGATGAGCATCTTAAATCTCTTTTAATAATTGGTACAAGTAAAATTAGTCCACAACTACAAACTATTGTCAGTGGAAAATCTCAATTACATAAATCTCATTAGTATTTCATATGTCTGCATGTTAAACATGTCTTTACTCATTACAATTCTGTGTTTTTTTATCCAACTTATCACAAAAACAATAACAATAAGTCTACAACAATGTTATGAGTAGTTAGCCCATGACCATATCAATGTAGATGTCATATTAATAATTATTCAACATAAAATTAGAATACTTCAGTAAACTAAATTTAATTTGCTATAAAAAATATGTTCTCTAAAAGGAGTTTTCAAGTATGCTAGCTCTCCGCGGGCCGGACAAAATCTGTCCGCGGGCCGAATGTGGCCCTCGGGCCGTAGTTTGGAGACCCCTGGTCTAGGATAAGGGTAGGTCCCTGGAACTTGGAATAAGGTACCATCTAGGCATTTACCTTAGCCCTTGAGAACTGGAGTGAAAATATATAACACGTGGACTGGCGCCGGGTCATTTTGACCCATTTGGTGTCACTTGATTTTTATCGTAGTCGTACGTATTTTAATTAGGTAATTTTACACCTGGTGTCTTCCTATGAACTATTCCCAACATAAAATGAGGTTTATTTATATTTTTCAAATTTAACATGCAATCATTTTCGTATTGGCCACGCGTCACCCCAATATCTGCAGGCCAAATGGCTGGGCAGCGGTCGCTTGGTAGGCCTAGGTCCTTCATGGGCTGTAGTGCCAGGGGTTATAATTGGTCTTGATAGTGGCGGCAAGACAGTCATCTCAATTATTTTTAACAAAGGAGCTGATGACCAAGGTGTTCCTCGACCTTAAACATGAATTAGCAAGAACGGAGCTATGTGATTGTGCTGCACCAAAATAGGTTGATTTTCCCCCTTATGTTTTACAGATTGTTCCGACTAACCAAAGCCGAAAATTGTCACGCGTGGATTGGCGCCATGGGTAAATCTGACCCGACCGTAAATAATATACAGTAGAATCTCGCAAACTCGGCCTAATGTGGACCGACGGGTGGCTGTTTGTTTTGGTTTAAAAGTAATGCAATGCAGTACATTTATTTGTTTTTAACGGAAACACAAGTTTTAAAACGATTAAACCACTACAATTACATTGCTTGATCAAAATGGGGTAGCCAACCTGACACTATTCGAACATCTGCAATGGCATTGTGTTATTCCGCTGCAGAGTACGCCTGCCCGGTTTGGTATAACTCAACTCATGCTAAACAGGTAGATGTAGCTCTCAATGAAACGTGTAGAACTATAACTGGATGCTTAAGATCAACACCAACAGAATGCCTCTACCAGCTTGCAGGAATAGCACCACCCTCTATTCGACGAGAAGTAGCTGCAAACAAGGAAAGGAAGAAAGTTGTCCAGGAAGCAACCCATCCTCTACATGGGCAGGAACTAAATGCTCTGAGGCTGAAATCTAGGTAGAGTTTCCTAAGAACATCCAAACAATTGAAGACTACATGTGAGAAAGCCACGCTAGAATTATGGAAAGCTAAGAAATCTCCTCTCCTGGGCTGGAAAAGGATAGCCGAAACTTTACCTCCTGGTCATGATCAAGATTGGGTAACATGGAAATCCTTGAATAGATTAACATCAGGAGTGGGCAGATCTAAGATCAATCTTGCAAAGTGGGGCTACATTAAGGAAGATGACATTCAGTGTGACTGTGGAGAAGGTCAGACTGTGAAACATATGCTTCAGTGTAGACGGTGCCCGACCTCCTGCACAGAAGATGAACTTTATGAAGCATGACAGAATGCAGTGGAAGTGGCCAAGTTTTGGTCAAATATTATATAATGTTTGCAGTCATAGTATTTGTATCTGTGTTTATTTGATGTTTTCTGAATCGAGAATAATAATTGCTTGAATATAGGCTATAGTTCAGTACTGTACTGCATAAAAATCAAGGAAAACAATTACTGTAAATTATAAAAGAAAACTTAGAAAATCTAGGCCTACATATTATTTTTATAATATGTAGACAACAAGTCCCGTAGACAAACAGTTTTTTCTCTTAATGAAAATTACCATTTACTTTTTTGCGAAATTGTAAGTAATGTTCTTTTGCTTTTTGCTTTGAAACCTGTTTCTTGAAGCCTCGTCACGAAGACGGCGAAGAAACAGAATTGCTGAGAATGCGCAATCAAATAAATACAACGCTCTGCGCGAGAACCGTTTGTTTACTTCTTATGCCAACAGTTTGTGCATTTACAGTACTGTACTGTACAGGTCGTCGTTACTCTTCTTACTATGTACTGTAGGTCAACTCATTTCGCGTCGTATTTAACTGTCGATAATTCCGTTGATGGAGAAGACGAAAGAAAACATAATAACGCTCTGTGCGAAAACACAAAAACAAACAAAAATCATGATTTTTTTCTCCTGTCAGGGTGGCTGAGAAATCCGGAGTGCCGGGTTACCGAGTGCCGAGTTTGCGAGACTCTACTGTAGAAATAACTTGAGTGTTCCAAAGTCTATGGACATTTCTCTTTTGCAGGGTGAAGTTCAAGGCTAGAAAGGAAGGTACTGTAAGCGACAAGAAATAAGGGCTGACCAAAACGAAAATATAGAGCAATATTTAAGCCTCGGGTCAAAAATACCCATGCGCCAGTTCTCCGCGGGTTAAAAGAGCGAGCGGGATAGGTCACACTCTGTCAGCGGCGGGTTAAAAGAGCGAGCGGGATAGGTCACACTCTGTCAGCGGCGGGTTAAAAGAACGAGCGGGATAGGTCACACTCTGTCAGCGGCGGGTTAAAAGAGCGAGCGGGATAGGTCACACTCTGTCAGCGGCGGGTTAAAAGAGCGAGCGGGATAGGTCACACCCTGTCAGCGGCGGGTTAAAAGAGCGAGCGGGATAGATCACACTCTGCCAGCGGTGGGTTAAAAGAGCGAGCGGGATAGGTCACACCCTGTCAGCGGCGGGTTAAAAGAGCGAGCGGGATAGGTCACACTCTGTCAGCGGCGGGTTAAAAGAGCGAGCGGGATAGGTCACACCCTGTCAGCGGCGGGTTAAAAGAGCGAGCGGGATAGGTCACACTCTGTCAGCGGCGGGTTAAAAGAGCGAGCGGGATAGGTCACACCCTGTCAGCGGCGGGTTAAAAGAGCGAGCGGGATAGGTCACACTCTGTCAGCGGCGGGTTAAAAGTGCGAGCGGGATAGGTCACACTCTGTCAGCGGCGGGTTAAAAGAGCGAGCGGGATAGGTCACACTCTGTCAGCGGCGGGTTAAAAGAGCGAGCGGGATAGGTCACACCCTGTCAGCGGCGGGTTTCAAATGTTTCATCTCCGCAATTCAAACACCCTCACTTTCCGTCATGGTTCGTCACTTGTCTCGCACGATTACATTGCGGAGTGTGGGGATGAAACGGAAAGGTAAGCTGTACGCCAACATTGTTATTCCAAGTTCCAATATTATGTATGAATGTAGTGATAATTTTGCCAATTAAAATTCCATACAGCCAATGGTTTGAAATATTTCATGAATTTTGTCAGCAATGAGGTAGTTGTGTGATCCGTAATGTGGTTACTCTGAAGCTAATTTGTTTACCACATGTGCAATTATGAATTTAATACCACCCGCAGTTTTAAATCAATATACTTGGATTGTTTTGACACAATGAGATGGAACATTGATAGATCTGCTGCCGTCTCTAAAGTATGGTCGCCGAGTCGAGATAGCGGAAGTAGCCTAAATACAGGTGCTCAAGGTACTGCACACACTTCATAGAAGCTTCCTTGTCCTTCCAAACATCAGCTTTAAACAACGCCTCCCCCCTGGGGCTCACATTTAGTGGGATGTGGGATGGCGACCACGGGGCCCCAGCTGAGTCCGGCATTGCTTCCAGTTACTTGTGCTGGGCTCCTCTCCGTCTTCTTTCCTGTCGACCTCTATTGGTCAACTCTTGTTCTCTTCAGACCCCGACGGTATTAGGGTATCCGAGGCCTAGGAATTCTCTTACATTCCCGCCTTAATTGGCCCTTTTCTCATCTTTCCTGATACCCTCCTTCTGCGAGGGGTCAGCCTTCCTTTTATTTTCATATTATCTCCTGCCTTCTGCTTAAGGCCCTCGAGGAGACAGGGTGTATGTAGCCCCATCACTTCTGGTGCACCCTGGATATTGCTACACCCTCAGGGGCTCACAGCTGGTGCGTTCGGGAGTTGGCGACCCCGAGGGATTCCTGAGCGAGTCCATTTTGTCCCCTTTTTCCTCTGACATTGGGGGGGGGGGGGTCCTCTCCTCTTTCCGTTTCCTATCTGCCTTTCATTGGTCTCCTTCCTTCCGAGTCCCCTCAATCCTCATTCTTCGAGGGTTATGGGCATTTCTTTTTCTCCCTGTCCTTTATTTGCCTTATCCTTTATTTGTTTACCATTTCTTATTCTAGTATGTAAGTTTGTAGTTAGTATTAGTTATAGTTTTCATTCTCATCTCATCTTTCACTATCACCCAGACCATTAGGGGGCCGATAACCTAGATGTTAGGCCCCTTAAAACAACAATTATCATCATCATAAACAACGCCTATCCTTCAGTAGTAGTATATTTGTCTACTCCACGAGAAATGTTGGGAATTTTCCCTGGATACTGTTTAAAATGACAACCTCTTCATATTTGCATCATCTAGAGCAATTGATGAGGCTTTTAATGGAAGGCACGATGCTACGCAAGTCTCTGCGGGACCACAACTCACGGCGCTCAGTGACGGATAACGAGGGACTAGTTAGTGAGTAACTGCCGTCATGCTCAACAGTATTAACTCCATTAGCAGCTTTTCTTACTTCCTCCAGCGTCATTTACAGAGACAAGAAACTTGGGGCGTTGCCACACATGACTAACAAGGAACATTGGCAAAATGTCGGACTTGTTGTGTCATACTGGGGCTTGGACAACGTCTTCATCAGCACCGTGCACTTGAGGGTATACATACAACTTAAGGAGACAATACAATAACGATTTTATTATTCCAGTTTTATTATTCTGGTTTAAATATGGGCTACCACTTTGTTTATAGGGCGTAGGCCTACAAGAAAATATCTAAATGTAATATGTCTAATCACAACTGTGATATGTTTGGGTTATGGAATGAGTCTAAAATAATTTCAAAACACATTCCGTTTGTTGTTTTAATTAATAACTCAAAATGTTGCAAATTGAAAGCTTCGTTTAAATATGGGCTATCCTCAAATATCTCGAAAATAATTTTAAAAAAATGGAGAATGAAAAATCTTCTTGTAGAAAACTACAGAATGAAAATGAAAATCCACAGCCTGCTTCCAGTCTCCGACCGGGTCAGGAATGGAATGAATGAAGCCCCCATCTAGCGGCGAGGATATGAACTGTGCCGGCTGCCGAGGCCTGACGCACTCCTCTGGGGCAATGATTAAATGAATGACAGATGAAATGAAATGATAGTGGAGAGTGTTGCTGGAATGAAATTTTGACAGGGAAAACCGGAGTACCCGGAGAAAAACCTGTCTGCCTCCGTTTTGTCCAGCACAGATCTCACATGGAGTGATCGGGATTTGAACCACGGACCCAGCGGTGAGAGGCCGGCGTGCTGCCGCCTAAGCCACGGAGGCTTCACAGAAAACTACAGAATATTAACCTTAAAACTAAAAAGCGTCTACCTTTTAAAATTAAGAAGCGACATTTTATAACAGACCAAAGAAATCTAACACATCATGATACATTTAAAATTTTATCAACATTAAAATTGGTTTTTGATTGTTTATTTTCAGTAATCACAAATATATGTATCTTTCTCCACACTGCACACTGCACCATCTCGTGTCGTGGCGCAGTGGCTAGCATTGTTGGCTGTCACCACTGACGTACCGGGTTCGATTCCTGGCTCTGCCAATAATTTAAACGTCTTGGTATGGTCTGGTACGAGGTCTCCCAGCCTCGTGATGGGAACCTGCCGGATGCTATGGCAGGAGGAGTAGTGGAAAGGAACTGGCCACCCTACCAAACGCAAACTCCGGCTCCGGATGACTGGTTAGTGATTCCTTGACTAAGTCAAGGGCTCTAATTCAGGTCGATGGCACTCTAAATATATATATATATATATATATATATTGGAGTACTTCTGGGCATGCTGAAACCAAAAATACTGTTACGGCTGTGAGTTTGTTTTGTCGCTCGCCGCATGAGTCACAGCTCCCCCGGGCTGTGTGTGCTCTGCCTCAGTGTATTACGTGCGCGTTACGCAACGGACTGCGAAGTGAAAGGGATGGTCCAGAATATTCGTGACCCACCCAGTGAAGGAAATGTCGAGAAGCCGTGTGTCCTGGACGATTCTAGAATTCATTGAGTCACCAGCCTGCTATATAAGCGGCTTCAACAGTGAGGGGACCGAGTTTTTCTGTGGGTGTGTGTTTCTGAGCTAGTGCGTGTTTTCCTGAGTGACATAAGTGTGGTGACGAAGTGCCGTGCGAGTTACGAAATCCAGTGACATTGTTTCCCAGCTTGTGAACAGCGTGCAGCAAGTCATCGCAAGTAACTGTAGTTGGTGTACATAAGGGAGAGGAGCAGGTAGTTTCGATCAAGGCCACCGTACTCATTAAGACGGTTTAACTTCTGTGGTTTGTTGACAAGTGAAAGGGCCAAGAGCGCTCAAGGAAGAGACTTGAGGAAACTGGAGTAAGGTTCCAATTGCTTGTATTTGCTGATGAGTAGTGTACCTCTTCCCGCAAGCAATAAAGCTAACTTCTCTTTAAAGCAGTAATTGGTGTGGTGTTTTCTACCCTCCGTAATCCAGTTAACAAAAGTGCCACTAGGGGGTGGCACGTAACAATACCATGATTAGTCTTTCTGTTTCATGTGGACATAAATGTGGTCTAAATGTAGGCTAGCCCATATTTAAACAACAGGCACTAGCCCGTATTTAGACCAATAGCATAGCCACGCTTTCATATGCCCTGGGCCTTATTAGAAAATACTAATCAGTAAGAAATCGACGAAAATAGAGGGTTTCAGCATCAGTTACCTGATGCCCTGAACAATATGTTTATGAGATACTTAGATCACCCTACAGAAAAAAGAAAAAAAAACATACCTGTAAAATATTTCAAGACGTCAAAGTCGGCGAAATCACACGTAACAATGCACAGCGTTCAAACCACTCGGCTAATTCCCACCAACTGCTCCCCTAAGACTGCTTTTGTCAAAGAATAACTGTTCGCATCTTTTCTACCCGACTGCAGCACTCATCAGACCTAAACTATACACTAGCCCATATTTAAACCATGGCCTGTTTTTAAATCAGTTACTCTACTCTCAGCTGTAGTCGATAAAAGATCACAATCCTGCAATTTTCGGCAATTTGCAAAGTCCGGTCATTGTTTATGTTCGAATCATTAACTTTCAGCTTTTTCGATGCCTGGGTGGATGTTAAATAGTATTTTCTTCATCCTTCAAAACTACTCACACGCACAAAATAACAACCTACCCTACTTCCAAACAATAGCCTAATATTATAAGAACGGAGTGCCGAGTTTCCGACCGAAATAAACTGATTCGATAGATCGATTTAAATCGAGGATTGCTCGAAATCTCCTCCAGTTGATGTAAACAAGTAGTCTTGTTCCGTGTCTGCGCGTTGACGCCAACTGATCGATGAAATTTGAAGTTGGAAGTTATATTTCCGGGACTAGATACAAATGTACCAATATTTTCTCTTAAATAGTTTCAAATGTTTGAGGGGTACACGTACCCCCACGTTCCCCCTGAACAAAAAATCACTGATTATAGCTGTGCCTCTCATTTATATTGTACAACAATTACATACATTTCGAAGAAATCATACAAATCTTGCTATTGTAAGCGAAATTTTCAAATTTCAAATTTGAAATGGTAACTAATGCATTTATTGGCGTTGTTAAGGCTATACGGCCTTCTCTTACACAAAACCAATATCCGCACAACACTTTTGTACTGAAAAATTAAATAGTTCACATCCCAAGGTCGTGGGTTTAAACCCAGCCGAAGTCGTCGGATTGTTTAAGAGCATTAAAATCCCTCAGTATGCCTTCTATTGGAGAGAAAGTAAAGCCGGCGGTCACATGTCATAGATGTATGGCATGAAAAAGAACCTTCCACTAACACACTTGTGTGAAGCCAAAATTTGTATGTTAGGTCTAATTAATGTTCTTATGTTCCAACGTTCGTCACCGGGCGCTGGTTGTGATGGCATCTAATAGTAGCAATGTTCTCAGGTAGGTGTCGTGGACGGTAGCATTTGGTAGCGAAAGTAAGAACTACTTGAAATTATCGTCTGCAGTCCTTACTTGAATTAAAAACAGATAGCCCACATTAACACTCTAATCACAATATTAACACCGTTATCAGACAGATTCTACACACACCCAAAGTACACGAGGCTACATGACCGCGTTGTCGCAGCCCCTAAACTAAGGAACCAACCAACCAATAATAATTTGGTAGAAACCATAGATCAAATCTGCATTTTATCATGATGAAATCAGAATTAACAGTATTTAAATAATTATTGTTCAACTACTGAAGTATAGGATTTATAATTCGTAAAGACAGCTCTTCATAATTATCTCAATTGAATCAGTGGCATCATCTAACGAGTATGATGACGATGGTTGTTGAAAAATAATAGGAAGAAGTAAGATGAGAAGAATGGGCAATGCTGTGTAGAAAAGTGATATTTCCTTTTTTCACTCGTGATATTTTCCTGAGCTCCTAGCGGCGTCTGATGGAACTTCTATGTATAAACTCAATTTAAGACGCTAAATTGCGCCTCCTCCAAGTTCGCCCCGGGATGAAAGTTGAGTTCTGCGGTTTGTGTGGCTCTGGCAGCCACGATACAGACGGGTCGGGCAAGGCAGACTTTGTTCTGACGAGGCACGACGTGACCACAGTAATTTAGTAGTCGAGGCCCATTATGAGTTATCGCACCGAGTCCCTCGTTTGTACTACATTGTGAATAGCGGTCTGCATTCAACGTAATTATCATAGTAGTGAATCCAACTGAGATTTCCTAGTCAGCGTTGGAACATGGCCAGTAAAACAAAGGCACATCTGATTTTGGAATAACAATGCATTTCAATTGTAGTTGAATAATTTTGGTGCTTGTGACATTATGATCATTTAGCTCCGCGTAAGAGGAATCTGTTAGACCTAGGGTAAGGTGGGGCAGGAGTGTTGATGATGATGACGATGATGATTTTTGTTTTAAGGGGCCTAACATCTAGATTATCGGCCCCTAATGGTTTGGGTGATAGTGGAAGACGGGATTAGAATGAAAACTATAACTAATACTAACTACAAACTTACATACTAGAAGAAGAAATGGTAAACAAATAAAGGATAAGGCAAATAAAGGACAGGAGGAAAAGAAGAAGAATGAGCATTGAAGGACTTGGAAGGAAGGAGAGCCATGAAAGGCAGAAAGGAAAGGGGAAAGAGGGGAGGGCCCGCCCCGACGTCAGAGGAAAAAGGAAAAAAACGGACCCAGATCAGGAATCCCTCGGGGTCGCCAACTCGCAAGCTCACCAGCCGCGAGCCCTTGAGGGTTTAGCACAATCCAGGGTGCACCATAAATGGTGGGGCTACTTACACCCTGCCTCCTTGAGGGCCTTGAGCAGAAGGCAGGAGATAACACGAAAAGAAAGAGAAGGCTGACTCCTCGCAAGTGGAGGGTATCAGGAAAGGTGAGACAAAGGCCAATTAAGGCTGGAAAGTGAAAGACTCCCTAGGCCTTGGATACCCTAATACCGTCGGGGTCGGAAGAGAACAAGTGTTGACCAAGAGAGGTCGATAGGAAAGAAGACGGAGAGAAGCCCGGCACAAGTAAGTGGAAGCAATGCCGAACTCAGCTGGGGTCCCGTGGTCGCCAACCCACGTCCCATTAGATATGAGCCCCTGGTGTGGGTGGGGGCAAGAGTATTATGTCGGGTAAAAATGTCATCTTGATAGTCGTGATAATTGCAACTTATCAACTGGGTCGGACTCACTAATGTTGATGTTGTCGATTTCTTTAGGGACTTTGAGGTATCTGTGTACTTGGGCGTGGAAGCTGTCTGATAACCTGTGTTATTGTGATGGCTGTATTAGTGTGTGTATTTGTAACACAGGTGAGGATTGGGAAGGAGACTGCCGTGTGGCCTTAAGTTAGGACTACTGTAATTGGGGCACTGCCCTGTTGTGGCAATAAATAAATAAATAAATAAATCCCAGCATTTGCCTGACGTAGAAGTGGGAAACCATGAAAATCTACTTCCAAGATGGCTGAGGTGGAAATCGAACCCACCTATTCTCTGCTTTGCCATACTGAACTTCTATGCCCAAGTTCGCGGGTTCAAACCCGGCTGAAGTCGTCGGATTTTTTTAGATCGTTAAAAATCCTTCAGTATCCCTTCCTTCGGAGGGGAAGTAAAGCCGGCGGTCCCATGTTATAGATTTATGGCATGTAAAAGAACCTTCCACTAATTACACTTGTGTGAAGCTAAATTAAAAATTAGATTTGACTAACGCTCTTAGGTTCCAACGTTCGTTGCCAGGAGCCGACTGCGGTGGCATCTATTAACCAAGTTCAGAAATAGTTGTCGTTGACGGTGGCGTTTGGTAGCAAAAGTAGGAACTTCTTGAAAATTGAATGTCTGCAGACCTTACTTGAATTAAAAGCAGATGACACACACTATTACAGCCATCACAATTAACACCGGTTTTCAGACAGGTTCTACATATACCCAAAGTACACGGGGCAACATGACCTCGTTGTCGCTGCCCCTAAACTGAGGAACCAACCAACCATTTCTGTTTTGCCTCACGAGGCTGAGTGTACCCCGTTCCAGCCCTCAGATCAGAATTATATCTTCTGGTGTGTGTGGAAGTTGTCTGATAACCTGTCTTATAGTGGTGGCTGTGTTAATGTTTGTATTCGTAAAACACGCGAGGGTTGAGAAGGAGGGGGCCGTGGCCTTAGGTAAGGAACCATGCCGACATTTGCCTGGAGTAGAAGTGGGAAACCACGCTAAACCATTTCCAAGATGGCTAAGGTGGAAACAGAACCCACCTCTTCTCAGTTTTTCCTCACGAGGCGGAGGATAACCCGCTCCGGCCCTCAGACAAGAATTAAATTTCTTGGCAGAGGCAGGAATTTATCCCAGACCTCTACAGTGACAACTAAGAATGCTAGCTGCTACGCCATGAGATGGATAACTTAATTATACAGGGTGTCTTTTATGTACCTTTGGAGAATGATAGGTCGTGTAGGGGACGGGTATAGAAGTAATTTGAGATAGGGAACTTGGGGTCGGAGCGGCCTCCTTTACCCCTAAAATAAGGGTTGATTGAGGCCCTCTACCCTGTAAGTTTGGCAACCGACCCAAGCCTCTATTACCTTTCTCAATCCTTTAACTCTTGGCAAGATGCATTTCACCATGTGGCGCTGGCGTAATGGATAGCGTTGTGGTGCTTAAGTCCGGTAGTCCCGGGTTTGATACCAGACTTGGAAAAAGAAATTGCCCAAGTCCGGAATCGAACCTGGGACTACCGGCCTTTGCACCACAACGCTATCCATTACGCCAGCGCCACATGGTGAAATGCATCTTGCCGAGAGTTAAAGGATTGAGAAAGTTATTAGAGACTTGGGTCGGTTGCCAAACTTACAAGGTGGAGGACCTGAATCAACCCTTATTTAAGGGGTTAAGGAGGTCGCTCCGACCCCAAGTTCCCCGTCCTAAATTACTTCTATACCCGTCCCCTACACGACCTATCATTCTCCAAAGGTACATACAAGACGCCCTGTTTAACTGACACAATCAACTAAGTGCCATGAGAGTTCATTAAACCAAATCCAGTTAGTTCTGCCACTCTATTGTTTTGTCGTACGCCCACCGAAAGTGCTCTAAAGTCCAGAGAATGCCATAATGTTTACCGCTCGGGTCCAAGCTCTGTGAACTTGCGGGGTGAGGGGGAAAGTCAGGGAAGAGTCAGGTGAGAAGAGAAGGATCTGTCAACAGCCCGCCGTGATATGTGGTATTCCTTTCTATTCCAATACTGCTAACATGCGGTCGTTGCTCAAACCACTGTGGTGTTGCGAAAGTGAGTGAGTCAACGACCAATGCATTTGGTTCTGTTACTACGCACGTAACGGGAAATCTCATCACTCGTCACCATCACTTCTCATAGTCCGCGATCCACATTCCTCTCAGGTTCACGCAGCTTAGATCAGTAACAATAAGGAGGATTGTCTGATTCTTGTCAATACAGTCGCAATTAGGGGAAGATTATTGACAACTACTAAAGCGTTTTTCAAATTATTCTAGTTGAATAAATATACACTGAACAGGGAACTTAATAACCCTGGCCAGGCCCTTAGAAGCATGAGCAGCTAGGGACGTGGTGGTGCAGCGGTCAAGCTGAATGCTTCTCACCAAGGCAGACCGGGTTTGATTCCCTGTCAATGCATGTGAAATTTTTAAAGGGAAATGCCATGTCCTGTGGCTCGGATTCCACGTAAAAAGGAAGTCCCGTGACTCATGATTGCGAGATTAACGGTCACGTTAATCTACAAGCTTCCTTCCTTCCTTTTTAGAAGTACGAGCTAACAACGCTAGTCCCTACATTATGATACAGACAACTTTGAAGCCATTCTTTCAGTGTTTTTCTTTCATTCGGTCAGTAAAATGTTAGTTATTGAGGTTTTAAGGGGCGGATTTACGTGGTCATCTGCCCCTCCAACACAATGTAGTACCAATTATTGAAACGGGTGAATTAGAACCTGAAAAGAATTACATGTTATTTAAATATATCGGCTATATATTGTATTTTGTTTTCTTCCTCTTCTGTAGTTGTCCACCTAGTGGTGTAGCTGCTAGCGTTCTTGGCTGTCGCCCCGGAGATCCGGGTTCGGTTCCTGGCTCTGCCAAAAATGTAATTCCACTCAGCCTCGTGAGAAAAACCTGAGAAGAGATGGGTTCGATTTACACATCATCCACCCTGGACGAGGTTCTCCGTAGTTTCTCATCTCTACTTCAGACAAATGCCGGGATAGTTCCTAGCTTAAGGTCACGGCCACTTACTCCCCAATCGTCACCTGAATTAAAAATACACACACTAATACAACCATGGCATTAACACAGGTTATTAGAAAAAAAATCCACTCTCACCCAAGTACATGGGGCTATAGGTTAATGATGTTCATGCCTCTTAAATAATACAAAAACAACAACAACTTCTGTAGTACAATACAAATGTATTGAACCCTTATCATTGTGTCCAATAATAATGTTTCATATTAATAAAAACGATGGAAATACTAAATACATGTTTGCTGGATATTTGAGTAATATTGATGTAGCAAGAAATCTGGACTTGGTAAGACATGCTACGTGCTGGCTGGAAATGACCAATAGTTTCACAACCAATGTTATTCTTGGATTTCTGAGAAAATCAGATATGACGCTGTGGCGTACGTGACCATAAAAGGCCAAAATGCTGCGTACAAGGCAAGGAGTGAGAGAGAGGAGAATAGTCGTGACGTGAAAATAAGGGCGGGATTTGTAAGGTCAGAGCTCCAACGCCAACTTATCTGACCAATAAGAAAACATGACGCCAGAACATAGCGTCAGTGTGTTTTGCGCGGCAATCGGATATAAAAAGATCTAGCGATCGGTTTGCTTGTTCGACGGCAGATTCGCGACCTGTGAGAAAATACAAGAATTTTGAGAGGTCACACATAATTATAGGCCCATTACTTAAAATATTGAGGAGCTGTTTTACTCCCACCATTGAAACTTTAGGCTTTCTGTATATATACAAATGTCTGAGATGAACCGGGACACTCCTAATTATTCTTCGACAGTCATTTTAAGACGTCCTTAAGACGATATGGTTTTAAAATTATAGTTGTGTGTCGGCAACGAAGTTGGAAATTTTCATAAATTGTGAGATGGCAATTAGCCATAGAATAGGGAAAGTCGACGATTCTGCATAGGACGATCTGAGGAAATAAAATACTTAGAACGCAGATAGAACAGTTTAAAAACTTTGATTTAATTGTGTTTTAACAGCAGCAAAATGTCGACCATGGAGAGAAGACAGCAAGCTTCATCCTCCATTACCATCAGTGTTATGGGCTAACGGCCTAATGATGGGAATTGACGAGGCGGGAGGCCTCTGGAAAGCAGTTTAAGTGATGAGTATTAAAAAATTGATTTATTGATTTTGGACGAGGGGAATCGCGAGAGATGTGTGGAACTTTGTATAGATTTTATTTGTGTGGTTTAATTTAAATTTCAGGGTTTGATTTCTTAACTGACATGCGTGTAGTAAATTTTGGCATTGCGTGACAATTATGTTGTACAGTAAATTTTGTAATTTAAATGTTTTCCTTATGTATACGTAATTCTTAGCGAAACGGCCGCATCGATTAACGTATCTATAAAAAGTGTAGCCATGAATGAGAACCTAGGAACGACAATGATAAATGGACTGATTTAATGATATGTTAAACTAATTACTACGTGGGGGGAATATTTGCATTTTGTTGCTTTGATAACTCGGGCTAGGACTGATCCTGTTATTTATTCTTTATTGTCATTTGGACATGTTGTGTGTCATTATCTGAGAGGTGTGCTGATTAATGCTACGACGTGATCGTCGAGAAATGTGCCACGTATTTTTGGGTGTAAGTGATGATGATGAGGAGAGGTAAAGCCTGTCCATGACTGCGATATCATTCCGGCAAACTAGTTATCCGTGGGGATAAGTTTGACCTGGTAATGTATTCTTAAAAATCCCTGAGAGGATGTTTTGAGATAATGTGTTATTTATTTGTACGCGTTTAACAGGTGGCGATTAGCAAAGGTGCTGTACGCTGGCTATGGGCCAGAATCTATATTTAGCATGGCACTAATTACTACTTGGGGGAAGAAATCAGCCACTCTCTCGGTGATGCGATAACAGGCCCGGTTGTCTCCAGCTCGTTATGACACGTTATGTTTGCTTTAAAGCCTAATGAGTTAAGGTTATTTTATTTGGTTTAATTTGGGAAGTTGCCATGTTGTCGATCCAAGTTTCTTTTATCATTACTACGACTTATTTGTTCATTGTTTTAAAACGCCAAACTTTCCGGCGTGAAAATTAAAAGTTGTATTTTGTTGTTGTTGGCTCTTATTTTCAAGGCCATTGTATTCATATAAATATAATTTGGCAACCGGCCAAACTTGTTCATGTCATGTTATGCTATCCTAGTGTTTAAGGTATAAGACGGTAATTCCGCAGCCCTTATTTTAAATAATACACACGTGTATTTGGTTGTGGTAATCTAAGGTTAGAGCATGTCAGTAGTGTATATAAATATGTAATTGTTGTTCCCACATTTCCGTAATTCGTCCTTCGCAGTACGGAGTCCGTTCCCGAACCAACTGTTTTGGTCGGAAACGAGCGCCCGTCAAAATGCTCATTACTTGAACTAGTCTTAAAACCCGTGTCGCTCATAAATATTAAATTTTTGTACTATTTTATTTGTTTGTTATATTTGGATCTTGTGATCCGTTTTCTTTTGTTACTTTGACTTAAGTGACATTGCAGTCACAATGCTTGTTGACAGCTGTCATGCCATGTCGTCATGGTACGTCAGGCTGGTCAGTGTTAGATCTGTTCACGCGAGTGAACAATAAAAGGGTGGTTATAGTTTTCTTTTTTTATGTTTGATTCAGTTAATAAATTTCATTTGTTAGTAGATCCTGTTGTTTTCTTGGCTTGGTAATAATAATAAGTTAACCTTATGAATCCTGGAAGTTATGTTGATAGCAAAACCTCTAAATCACATTCACAAGAATCCATTACGACCCCGAAATTTTGAATCTTGTCTACATGCTATTTTCCAAAGGGTTTATAAGAGTTACTTTGGCTTCCGAACGTGTGGCATTTGTGTTTTAGAGTAAAAAAATAGATCACCGGCATGTGATAAGTTTATTAACGTAAGTTAGGCGAAGATAGTACCGCCAAATGTTTGAAAATATAAAGTCATGGAGTTTGCAATAAAGTAAATGTGGAACAAGTTAAGTGTTTGAACTTTGATTAAAATTAGAACAAACTGTTCCAGGCGCCCAATAAAATTAAATTAGCTTTGTGTAGAAAAGCCAAACTCAAAGAATTATTTGACAGGAAGGTTAGACATTAAAAACTAATTAATACTCTATTAATTGGTTAAAATTTGTAAGTAAAGTAAGGTCAGGAAGATTATAACTGAATCAAAGGGTTAAAATTAAATGGAATAATAAGTAAATTATACTCAGTGATGCTATAGTTTGTGGGAGTAATTTAAAGTAAATGAACTGAGTATGTAAAGGGTTAATGTGTGTATATTTAATATGTGTGAGCGCGCGTATCCAGGGCTCCGCCCTTATGTCATTTCCCTATGTCTCAAATATATTATTGTTGTGATGGCAACTCTGGGAGAAATTCGCGAAGTGATTGAATTAGCATCCGCTCGTACGCGAGAACAACTTAGTGAGATGAGAAAGGACATAACCAATGAAATACAGACACAGTTAGCGGCAAATAGTGAAGAAACGCAGACACAGTTAGCGGCAAATAGTGTAGAAACGCAGACACAGTTAGCGGCTATAAATAAACAATCGGCAGAAACGCAGACACAGTTAGCGGCAAATAGTGTAGAAACGCAGACACAGTTAGCGGCTATAAATAAACAATCGGCAGAAACGCAGACACAGTTAGCGGCAAATAATGTAGAAATGCAGAAACAGTTAGCGGCAAATAGTGTAGAAATGCAGACACAGTTAGCGGCAAATAATGTAGAAATACAGACACAGTTAAACACAAAACTATCTGAAGTTAACGAGAATATAAATCAGAAAATCGCTACACAAAACATTCTGGTTAGTGAACAATTACATAGGCAGTCTGAGAAAAACAATGAAATGTTAAACGCACAAGACGAAAGGAACACTCAAAATCTAGCTGCGCTAACGGTAGAAATCAAAGAGCACACAAAAGAACAGCTAATCCAATTAGCAAAGGACGTTAGCACTAACAATACCAAACAATTAGGAATAATAAAAGGTATCGAAGATTCGTTTAAAAAGGAAATAAAAGGAATGGATGAGACTGTTATGGCAAAACTAGCACAAATCGAGCAAGCGTGTTTGACCAGCTCATCTGAAATCAAAGAAGCACACACAAACTTAGAAAAAAGGTTTGAGAATATCGAACGAGGGACACAGGGTATGCAAGATCAGATAATTACAGTAGATAACAATATCACGGGCTTAGTGACGGAACTCAACAAATTAGAAATACAATCAATTAAGAAATGGAAAAAGTTAGAAATTGACCAGGAAGAAATTAAACAAACATTAGAACAGAACAACATTTCTCTGGGAGAAAGGATAGATAAACTTGAAGATAATCAGGAGGCTAATCAACAGGAAGTCGAAAAACGCTTTGTTAAATTGAAGGATACTATTAGGAAAGATTGGACCAAGATGAGCGCTGATTCGAAAGATGAACGGCTCGCAGTAAGCAAGAAGCTAGGGGAAAATAACGCGAAAATACAGGCGTTAGAAGAAAATATGAAGTTAAGGTTTCAAATTCAAGAGGACCGCATGATAAAATCGGAGTTGCAGTCACTTGGACATAATACGATGTTTGCGACACTAATGGAAAAGGGGAAAGGGGAGAATGCGGAAAGAGAGCACACAATAGACAGCCACGAGCTTGGGCAAAGTCCAAGAACGGTAGACACGCAAGCATTCCAGAATTATGAGGGTCGTAGCTCGACACCTCAAAACACACAACTTCCCACGCAAGTTATACAAGTCATCCGTGGAAACGAATTTAAACCGAATAAGTTTTTACCAGAGAGCGGAGGGACACCTAAAGCTTTCTTAAGGGAACTGACAGAATATTTTTCGGACCAAAATGTTAGCTCAACGCGACAATTAAGAATGGTTGAAAAATTTTTGGCGGGCTCAGCACTTACCTGGTATCTTGGATTTAAGAACACATTTAAATCAATGGAAGGTTTCCACAAGGCCTTCCTAAGCAAATACTGGAGTGGGTCGTATCAACAAAGCTTGCGAATGGACTTATACTCGCGCAAATACCATTCCACGCATCAGACGAAATATGCAGATTTTTTCGCCATGCAACTTGTCAAATTGCAGGATCTTGATAATCCCCCGAGCGAAATGGAGCTAATAACTACTATAGGAAAGCAGATGCCTATTAGCGTTCAGCAATTCTTGGTGGCGGCAAATATTACGACCGTGGTCCAGGCAGAAGAGGTATTAAGGAAGATAGATGAAACCACTAATTACATCAACCCGAGAGAGAAGAGACAGATAGAGTTAGTTAATGCAGTCGAAGTAGTCAAGACACCGAACAAAAACACGAGGTCGCAAGCTACAAACACTGGGGATAACCAAAGACGGCAGAGCACCGAAGAATATGAGCCGAGATCTCAACCGAGATACGAAAATCGGGACAGAAACCATAACAATCAGGAAGGAACTAACCGCTACCGGAACACAAACAATCAGCAGTGGCGAGATAATAGGAGATACCAAACGTCATACAATAGGAATAATAATAATAACGCACCTTACAATCGGGGATGGCGTGGAGGACACTATAATCAACAATATAGGCCCAGAGACAATAGGCGTTACAACCAGCAACATAACGCACAAGATAACCAGCGGTTTAACGAGCAATCGGATCCAAGGGATGATCAGAGAAATTGGAACGAGAGACACGCTGAGTCACAACAGTACCTAGAAGAACTACATAACATACAGGGAAACAATAAGAAATGGGAACGAGCGATGGAACACAGAGCAAATCCGGACACCCACACTAACGGGGCGGAAGGTATGCTAATGCAGCAGGAAAGACAGGACGGGTGGCACCAAGACCAGGGCGAGGGTCAAGGCGCGAAAAAAAAAGTTTAATTGAAGGGAAAGGAGACAGCCTCAGAAGCGAATGGTGTGATGGTCGTGATGGTTGGGTGACAGCGCACATTACAGAATGGATTGCGATGCCTGAAGATTGCTTGGAAGAAATCGTGAGGCCACAAAACGAACAATTAAAGCAATTACCAATAATATATGCTAGGATTGATGGATTGAAGGTCAAATGCTTAGTCGATACAGGAAGTCAGGTCAGCCTGGTATCTGAGGCCTTGATCAAAGAAATAGGACGGAATCATAAAGTTCCAATGATACCGGTCCCGCAAATTAAAGTACGGGGTATAATTCCTGAACGATCGGTTACTTGTAAACAGCAGGCATATCTCGAATTAGAAATTCTGGAACACACCTTCGCTCAAACTTTCATAGTTATGACGAAAATGAACTTCAATATCATTCTAGGGGCAAACTTCATCTGCGAATATCAGGCCGTCATAGATCTACACAAAAACACCATAAGCTTCAAAAACATCGAAGGGATGACGAACATAGGACTGCATATGGACGAGATAACATCTGGCAAGGAGGCGCATACTTGGATGTTACAGGCAATTAGTGAAGAAGGGGCTGAGATCACGCAGCAGGCTATTTTAAACAAGACGGACAAGGAAATAATTGAGGCATATAGCAAGGACACCACTACAGCTGTAATTGAACTTAATGAAGAGGAAGAAACGCGAGATATCTGGGCATTGTTGGCTGAAGAGGACGACAGCAATAATGAATTTGAAGAGCTACTACAGGAGCGGCTTAAGGAAGTCAAACTAGGGGTTACGAAAAAGAAGCAACTTGAAGATATTTTAAGAAAACACCAACAGGTTTTTGATACAGTACCGGGCAAGATTCTCAACTTTAAATATTCCATGCAGGTAGATGATTGGTCACCATTCAGAAGTAGGTTGTATCCGATTCCGGAAAAACATCATTCACAAGTTAAAGAAATTATTGACGGAATGTTACATGCAGGCGTAATAAAAAAGATGCCCACACCTTTTTTAAATGCAATTTTGGCCGTTATCAAACCAAACGGATCTATACGGCTATGTCTCGACGCAAGAATGCTCAACCTTCGATTGTTGCCGGAATACGATAAGGCACCCATAATTAGAGACGTCCTCAAGGGATTTAAAGGAAAGAGCATCTATTCAAGTGTGGACTTAACGAGCTCCTTTCACCATATCGAATTGGACGAGAAGTCGCAATTGTTAACAGGCTTCTTGTTCGACAATCAGACGTACACATTTGGAAGAATGCCGTTCGGCGTGAAAACAGCTGGCTGTGCCCTAATTCGAGCATTAGACCGAAACCTTACTGAGGAGGTTAAGGAGATGACGACTAGGTACATAGATGATATTTTATTGGCTTCCGACAACATCAATGAACACATGGAAAACTTAGATAAACTGTTAGAAAATTTACGCACCACAAATTTCAAAATAAACCTAAAGAAATCCCACTTCTTTAGGGATGAAATTTTATATCTAGGCCACATTATCGATCAGGACGGCGTCAGACCAAACCCTGCCAAAATTGATGCAATCAAACATTTCCCCACTCCTACAAGAATAAAACATGTCCGTGCCTTCCTTGGTGTAACGGGGTTTTTCAAAGAAAACTGTCCCGGGTACACGGAAACTGTAGCCCCTATGCAAGAACTACTAAAGAAAAATAATAAATGGTCTTGGAATGACGAATGCAACCAATCTTTCCAAGCTACTAAATTATTGTTACAAAATTGTATCAAACTGGGATACCCAGATTTCGGCCTAAAGTTTGTAATTCAGGCAGATGCTTCGATTATTGGGGTCGGAGCAATGTTGTATCAGGAAGATCCAAGCAACCTACAAAAAAGATCTTATCTTGCCTTTGTAAGCCGTAAGTTACGGAAACACGAACGGAATTACACTGTTACAGAGTTGGAGCTCCTAGCTATTCTTCACGCCCTCCAAAAATGGAGAAAACTAGTATTTGGGTATCAAATTATTATCAGGACAGATCATAAGGCCCTCACGTTTCTTTTTAAAACTAACATGGTTAGTGAACGTATCACCAGATGGTCGATCTACATTCAACAGTTCGATATAGAAATTGAACACTGCCCTGGAAAACTAAACATCATACCAGACGCTCTCAGCAGAAACCCGGAAGAAGACGTGGAAGAAGAGGCCTTGGTTCAACACATAGAACTGACACCTAAGGATCACGAGTTCTTGAATGAATTAAAGGAATTAAAGAAAGAGCAAGAAGGTGAGCCCTGGATGCGGCAAATGATCATGTATTTTAAGGGAGAACTTCAGCCTGGATCTGCAGCTCATCGTGAGGCCCGGAGCAAAGAAGGAAAATATCAATATGTGAACAATCTGTTACACAAATTCATTAATGAGGAGCATACCAAAATGCGCATCTTGTTACCTGCTTCATTACAACGTGGTTTGACCTGGCATGTCCATGAAAGCCTAGGCCATATCGGAATAGACAAGGCAGAATCGACCATAGCTGAAACTTTCACATGGCCACGCATGCGAACTACCATATGCGAAGTGGTTAAGACTTGTGACGCTTGCCAACGCACTAAGCCTAACAACTATTTAATGAAGCAATACCCGAAACCAATATTACCCCAGAAACCATTGGAAATAGTGGCGATCGACACATTTGGTCCAATTCCGAAGGGAAGGAGAGGATGCAGGCATCTACTTGTGTGTCTGGACGTATTTTCCAAATTCGTGGTTCTATGCCCTATCCAGAAAACCACCACTAAACAGATTCTAAGTAGAATAATACACAAGGTGATACCGACTCTTGGTAAGCCTGAGTTTATATTATCGGATCATGGCGCATATTTCACTAGTGCCCAGTTTAAAAAAGGAATGGCAGATTTGAATATAAAACACGTTCTCTCATCAATAAGACATCCCCAAGGAAATTCTAGCGAACGCGTAATCCGTGATATTTCTAAGTTCTTCCGGGTATTTATTCCCAAGGAACATTACAAATGGGTAGACCGAGTGAGTGACATTGAGATATGTATGAATTCCACTCGTCATGAATCTACAGGGCAAATTCCCATGGTTTTACACCACAACCAGTTTCCAGTGAGATCTTGGAACACTATTGTAACATGTCCTAACGACCCAGTACCAACACACGATCTACGGATCCAGAACACCATTGTGCATATGAGAAGGCAGGCGGACCGTAGATTAAGAAGAGTACGCGGAAAGAAGTTTCATCGGGAGTTGATCGAAGGGGAATTGGTCTTGATTAAGAAGCCACCGATATCTGATCCAGCGAACAAGATACTAAACAAATTTTGTGAAAGGTATGTGGGACCGTTCAGCATCGTGAGGAATTTAGGTAACAACGCCTACAGAGTCCGAGAGGTGAGCACAGGAAACATGGCAGTGTATAATATCTCAAATTTAAAATTGTATCATCAGAGAGAGCCATACGAACCGAGAAATAATGTTATGGCAGCAAATTAAACATTCGCGTGATAACATACAACATAAGATACGGGGGTACTCGAGTGGTGAAAGCGCTCAAGACAGCTCTGACGTGTTTACAAGTTCAGGCGGAAGTCGTTAATGAATATGTTGATGTTTTGAAAGAGTGAGAGGGGAGACGAGTAGCAAGGAAAGAGGCCGGAGGGCATAAGTATACAGGAATTTCCTAATGAGTTTGGAACGAGACGGCTACTGAAACAGACAGAGGCGGACAGTCATTATATTTGAGGGTGACCAGCAACTTCAAATTTGAGCCAGAAAAGTAGGGGATGTGAAATTCGACTTCATTTGAGTTCGAATTTCATCAACTAGGGGTCAGATGAACCCTTATCATTGTGTCCAATAATAATGTTTCATATTAATAAAAACGATGGAAATACTAAATACATGTTTGCTGGATATTTGAGTAATATTGATGTAGCAAGAAATCTGGACTTGGTAAGACATGCTACGTGCTGGCTGGAAATGACCAATAGTTTCACAACCAATGTTATTCTTGGATTTCTGAGAAAATCAGATATGACGCTGTGGCGTACGTGACCATAAAAGGCCAAAATGCTGCGTACAAGGCAAGGAGTGAGAGAGAGGAGAATAGTCGTGACGTGAAAATAAGGGCGGGATTTGTAAGGTAAGAGCTCCAACGCCAACTTATCTGACCAATAAGAAAACATGACGCCAGAACATAGCGTCAGTGTGTTTTGCGCGGCAATCGGATATAAAAAGATCTAGCGATCGGTTTGCTTGTTCGACGGCAGATTCGCGACCTGTGAGAAAATACAAGAATTTTGAGAGGTCACACATAATTATAGGCCCATTACTTAAAATATTGAGGAGCTGTTTTACTCCCACCATTGAAACTTTAGGCTTTCTGTATATATACAAATGTCTGAGATGAACCGGGACACTCCTAATTATTCTTCGACAGTCATTTTAAGACGTCCTTAAGACGATATGGTTTTAAAATTATAGTTGTGTGTCGGCAACGAAGTTGGAAATTTTCATAAATTGTGAGATGGCAATTAGCCATAGAATAGGGAAAGTCGACGATTCTGCATAGGACGATCTGAGGAAATAAAATACTTAGAACGCAGATAGAACAGTTTAAAAACTTTGATTTAATTGTGTTTTAACAGCAGCAAAATGTCGACCATGGAGAGAAGACAGCAAGCTTCATCCTCCATTACCATCAGTGTTATGGGCTAACGGCCTGATGATGGGAATTGACGAGGCGGGAGGCCTCTGGAAAGCAGTTTAAGTGATGAGTATTAAAAAATTGATTTATTGATTTTGGACGAGGGGAATCGCGAGAGATGTGTGGAACTTTGTATAGATTTTATTTGTGTGGTTTAATTTAAATTTCAGGGTTTGATTTCTTAACTGACATGCGTGTAGTAAATTTTGGCATTGCGTGACAATTATGTTGTACAGTAAATTTTGTAATTTAAATGTTTTCCTTATGTATACGTAATTCTTAGCGAAACGGCCGCATCGATTAACGTATCTATAAAAAGTGTAGCCATGAATGAGAACCTAGGAACGACAATGATAAATGGACTGATTTAATGATATGTTAAACTAATTACTACGTGGGGGGAATATTTGCATTTTGTTGCTTTGATAACTCGGGCTAGGACTGATCCTGTTATTTATTCTTTATTGTCATTTGGACATGTTGTGTGTCATTATCTGAGAGGTGTGCTGATTAATGCTACGACGTGATCGTCGAGAAATGTGCCACGTATTTTTGGGTGTAAGTGATGATGATGAGGAGAGGTAAAGCCTGTCCATGACTGCGATATCATTCCGGCAAACTAGTTATCCGTGGGGATAAGTTTGACCTGGTAATGTATTCTTAAAAATCCCTGAGAGGATGTTTTGAGATAATGTGTTATTTATTTGTACGCGTTTAACAGGTGGCGATTAGCAAAGGTGCTGTACGCTGGCTATGGGCCAGAATCTATATTTAGCATGGCACTAATTACTACTTGGGGGAAGAAATCAGCCACTCTCTCGGTGATGCGATAACAGGCCCGGTTGTCTCCAGCTCGTTATGACACGTTATGTTTGCTTTTTAAGCCTAATGAGTTAAGGTTATTTTATTTGGTTTAATTTGGGAAGTTGCCATGTTGTCGATCCAAGTTTCTTTTATCATTACTACGACTTATTTGTTCATTGTTTTAAAACGCCAAACTTTCCGGCGTGAAAATTAAAAGTTGTATTTTGTTGTTGTTGGCTCTTATTTTCAAGGCCATTGTATTCATATAAATATAATTTGGCAACCGGCCAAACTTGTTCATGTCATGTTATGCTATCCTAGTGTTTAAGGTATAAGACGGTAATTCCGCAGCCCTTATTTTAAATAATACACACGTGTATTTGGTTGTGGTAATCTAAGGTTAGAGCATGTCAGTAGTGTATATAAATATGTAACTGTTGTTCCCACATTTCCGTAATTCGTCCTTCGCAGTACGGAGTCCGTTCCCGAACCAACTGTTTTGGTCGGAAACGAGCGCCCGTCAAAATGCTCATTACTTGAACTAGTCTTAAAACCCGTGTCGCTCATAAATATTAAATTTTTGTACTATTTTATTTGTTTGTTATATTTGGATCTTGTGATCCGTTTTCTTTTGTTACTTTGACTTAAGTGACATTGCAGTCACAATGCTTGTTGACAGCTGTCATGCCATGTCGTCATGGTACGTCAGGCTGGTCAGTGTTAGATCTGTTCACGCGAGTGAACAATAAAAGGGTGGTTATAGTTTTCTTTTTTTATGTTTGATTCAGTTAATAAATTTCATTTGTTAGTAGATCCTGTTGTTTTCTTGGCTTGGTAATAATAATAAGTTAACCTTATGAATCCTGGAAGTTATGTTGATAGCAAAACCTCTAAATCACATTCACAAGAATCCATTACGACCCCGAAATTTTGAATCTTGTCTACATGCTATTTTCCAAAGGGTTTAGTATGTTATATTTTTAACACATGATTTTTCAGTTTTGTTTCAGCTTATCCCAGTAATTGGGATTACATTTTGTTGACCGACTAAAAAAAATCAACTAAATCATGAGTCAATTGTTAATGACCCAAGGTTGCACGATCGAATCCTGGCGCAGTCATGTGGCATTTGACGGGGACGTGTTTGTAGATTTACTGGCACATTAAAGATCCCCTTCGGGGCAAAATTGTGGCAACCCGGCGTCTCTAGAAGCCGCAGTAATTGAAAGGGACTTTTAAACTAAGAGCATTATTATTATTATTATTATTATTATTATTGTTAATGACAACTGGACAATACAACTGGGAGAATGCACGTAATGTACAATCGAAATTATGGTATACAATCCTTTTTATCGAATTATATTCCATAAGGAGGCTGGCCCCGTGGTGTTCGGGTAGCGCGCCTCTCTCTCACGCGGATGCCCCAGGTTCGATTCATGGCTCCGTTATGGAATTTAGAAACTGACATGAGGGCTGGAACGGGGTGCACTCAGCTTCGTGAGGACAATTAATAATTTGATTTATGCAGCCAATGGGCATGTACTTTTCTTTTCAGGACGGATCAGGGAAGGGATACTGGAAGGAAATCGGCCGTGGCCCTATTGAAAGGAACCGTCCAGGCTTTTGCCTGCTGGTTAAATTGGGAAAAATTGAAAACCATTTTCAGGACGGCCGAGGTGGGATTTGAACTAACGCTTTCCCGCGGCCGGTCGTGAGGACAATTGAGTAGCTGCCTGACAGTGAGGCAGCACCCGGTTACGAAAACCAAGATTAACGGCCAAGGGGACCACGCGTCTCCCCAATATATGCAGGCCAAATGGCTTGGTAGGCCAAGGTCTTTCACGGACTGTAGTGCCGCGGTTTATTATTATTCTATCAGGAAAAATAGGCTACAAACCTCACAAAGGCAGCTTCAGTGTTCTTATCAATTAGGTGTTTCATTCCATGTTAACGAGAATTTCCTATATAAAATGCCTCTTCTTCTAGTATTGTAATTTTATGAGTCATTAAGGGTAATAAATGAGAGCTGCTGAAGAGCAAAAAAGAGTAGAATATGTAAGTAAAAGTGTGTTATGATTAACCAATCTCGTATTTAAAAGAGGCAATAAATTTCAATGGAGATCAATTTCAGTTTACTCCATTCATAGTGGGAAAAAATTTCCATACATTTCCATACATATGAAATGACCTCCCCTTCTGTGCGGGCAATAAAATGCCGCTACGCACATATAACACACAGCGCTGGTGGTGTATGAAGGCCCTATTAAATTCACGAGTCAATCTTTGGACAATCGGAGAGTGCTCATCTGTCGCGCTGATAGATAGGGGGCGCACTTCTAATCAATAGCGCCAAGGGTGAGCCCTCTCTCTTTGTCTGACTGATAAAACCAGAGGCTATATTTCGCAGATATATACCGTGTGGTATGAATAATTCGTAAACCATAAGGCGAGTTTCAAAACCGAGTAACAAAGAGACTCACTGCTTTGTAACAAAAATTTCGTTTGAACAAGATGTTCAGTAAAGAACATATAGCCTACTTTCTCCTAAATGCATGGGTAGTGTTATAACTCTTTGTCCTTTTCAAGGAGTATAATTGAATGTTGGTTGTAGTAGCTTGTTGAAATACAACGTGCTATACGGATATTAAACAAGAATATGAGGTGCCCTTTGCAAATGCTACCTCTGTATAAAATTTCAATCAATTCGGTTTCGCAGTGTTTGAATCGATATGGAGAATCGATTTGCTCACATACATGGCCGCTATCTGCAAACTATTGGGCTGATGGCCTTGTAGTTCAGTTAAAACATGCTTCCTACAAAAAGGTATGTTGTTGCAAAATTTGGTAGAAATCAAATATTTAGGTTGGTCACAATTTGATTTAAGCTCTTAAAATTTGGGTGGCCGCCATTCCGTTTTTGTCAAGATGGCGGCGACATAAAATATGACAATGAGGTGCCCTTTGCTAGTGCTACCGCTGTACCAAATTTCGTTCAATTCGGTTTTACTCGATATGGTGAATCGATTTGCTCACCTGCATGGCCGCTATCTGCAAACTATTGGGCTGATGGCCTTGTAGTTCAGTCAAAAGATGCTTCCTACAAAAAGGTATGTTGTTGCAAAATTTGGTAGAAATCAAATAATTTGATTGGTCATAATTCGATTGAAGCTCTTAAAATTTGGGTGGCCGCCATTCCGTTTTTGTCAAGATGGCGGCGATATAAAATATGACGATGAGGTGCCCTTTGCTAGTGCTACCTCTGTACCAAATTTCGTTCAATTCGGTTTTACCGTGTTTGAATTGATAGGGGGAATCGATTTGCACACATACATGCACGCCATATGCAAACTATTGGACTGATTACCTTGTAGCTTGGTTAAAAAACGCTTCTCACATAAAGGTATGTTGTTGCAAAATTTGGTAGAGTGATGATGATTAGGTTGGTCGTAATTTGATTTAAGCGTTTAACATTTGGGTGGCCGCCATTACTTTTGCGTCAAGATGACGACGATATAAAACATGACACTGAGTTGCCTTTTTTAAGTGCTACCTCTGTACCAAATTTCGTTCAATTCGGTTTCACCGTGTTCGAATTGATAGGGGGGACAGACATTCAGAGTACACACACTCACACACACACAGACTCACAGACACACAATTTTTCGCCCTGTGTTGATCTCATAAGTCTACTTTCATTTTTTTTTTTTGCAAAAATCGAATGTAGGCTAAAAATAATAGACCTACATCGGATGCTAGCCATGGTTTTCTATCACGTAAATTACACAGCTGGTTCAAATTATTATGGTGAAGCTAAATGGAACCATATTCATTATTGATAACTAGCAACCCGCACCAGCTTTTCCCGGTATCTTTAACTATATTCCCAGCTTAAACTTAAAAGGTGCATGGACGGCAGGACCCAGACGCAATTCAGAAAATCCGATGTGAACAACGAAACTCCAAACACATATACTCTTCTCTGAAGTCTTAACTCGACACGACTCGACAGTTTGATGCTGGACAAAGGTGGGTTGATAGGCTAGCTCGCTAGCTCGTAAACTCGCTCCGAAGCTACTAATTAAAATTTCTACTGAATGGTGATTGTTGTAAAGAATGAAAACGTAAAATCACTTATAGAGGGCGATGTATTAAAGATATTGATATGCTGTCGTGAACTTATTTGTAGAACTTTCTTTCATGCTGAACAATCCTTACACTTATTTATAAACTATTTATTCTCCCCTAAATTCAATATTTATTTCATTGAAAACTGTACCGCTTTCGTTCATATTGTGACCTTCTTCAGCTGGTATGATGAGTAGTACTATATCTAAAGTTCACATATTAATATTTCCAAAAAGCAGATCTGTTACAATGTTGTTTGAGTCCTCAGTCTTTTGACTGATTTGATGCAGCCCTTCCATGCCTCCCTGTCCTGAGCTAATCGTTTCATCTCTACATAGCTATCACACCCTACATCCGAGGCAATACCCCTACAGTTCTTGTCCTCTACCCTTCCTTCCATAACTAAGCTTGCTATTCCTGGGTGTCTTAGTGAGTGTTCTACCAACCTATTTCTTCTCTTCATTATTAGTCGCCAGACACATCTCTCCTCTCCCACTCGTCTTAATACCTCTTCGTTTGTAACCCTATCTACCGATCTGATCTTCATCATTCTCCTGTAACACCACATTTCAAACGCTTCAATTCTCTTCTTTTCTGCTGCACCAATAGACCAAGTTTCACTTCCATAGAGTGCCACGCTCCAGACAAAGGTTTTCAAATATGTCTTCCTAATACCTAAATCTATATTCGATGCCAACAGATTCCTTTTCTGTAGAAATGCTTTCCTTGCCTTAGCCAACCTACTTTTTATATCCTCTTTGCTTCGTCCATCACTGGTTATTTTGCTTCCTAAGTAACAGAAGTCTCCTACTTCCTTTAGTTTTCCCCCTGCCAATTTGATGTCCTTAGAGGTTTCTGATTTATTGCGGCTGCATTCCATTTACATTTATTAATTTTCATCCTGAATTCTTTCCTCAAGACGGAGTCCATACCATTCAGAAACTCATTCAAATCCTCAGGCTTGTCGGCCAAGATGACGATGTCATCAGCATATCTCAGAGTTGAAATGATTTCTCCTTGAATCTTCACTCCCACTTTAAATTTCTCTCTAATTTCCTTCATTGCTTGTTCAATGTAAAGATTGAAAAGAATGCGTGATAAGTTGCAGCCTTGCCTCACACCTTTCTGAATACCATCTTCTCTCTCATGTCCATCAGCTCGAATGACTGCTGTCTGGTCTCTGTATAGATTGTAGATCACCCTCCTATCCCTATTCTTTATTCCAATCATTTTCAAAATGTCAAACATTTTAGTCCAATCAACGTTATCAAAAGCCTTTTCTAAGTCTACAAAAGCCATGAACGTTCTCTTATCTTTCCTTATTCTACCTTCCAAAATCAGCCTAAGACTTAGTACAGCTTTCCTTGTTCCTACATTTCTCCTGAACCCAAACTGGTCTTCACCCAATTCCGCTTCTATCTGGCTTTCCATCCTCTTGTAAATTTTTCTAGTCAGAATCTTTGAATCATGAGTAATCAAGCTGATTGTACGGTAATCCTCACATCTGTCAGATCCTACTTTCTTCGGTATAGGGATGATAACATTCTTCTTGAAATCAGAGGGTACCTCACCTGTCTTATAAATGAAAAATGAAAATCCACAGCCTGCTTCCAGTCTCCGACTGGGTCAGGAATGGAATGAATGAAGCCCCCATCTAGCGGCGAGGATATGAACTGTGCCGGCTGCCGAGGCCTGACGCACTCCTCTGGGGCAATGATTAAATGAATGCCAGATGAAATGAAATGATAGTGGAGAGTGTTGCTGGAATGAAATTTTGACAGGGAAAACCGGAGTACCCGGAGAAAAACCTGTCTGCCTCCGTTTTGTCCAGCACAGATCGCACATGGAGTGACCGGGATTTGAACCACGGACCCAGCGGTGAGAGGCCGGCGTGCTGCCGCCTAAGCCACGGAGGCTTTGTCTTATAAATACATTTTGTAAATTAAGCATTAAAAAATTGTCTTGAAAAACAGCGTAGAAATGAGGAATCTAAAAAGAATAAATTGAACTTAAAAACATAGTATAAAACAAATTCCGCGATTCTTGGATGTAACAGGTAATCTAGAGAACCATTGTATGTATTTTGATGCGGTTTTCACCATTCTGTAAAGGATTACACGCGAAAGGTTTCTGTAGAAAAACATTCATTTATGACCAAGGGAAGAATGTATTAGCTAGCTAATGCTCATAAAGAATTTTTATAACCTAACTGTTTCAGCAAACAGTAGGCTACATATGTTCACGTTGAACAACTAGAGTTGCCATCTCATTGCTCTCTTTCTTCACTCTGACTTCTAGGTTGACCATGTCTTCACCAACTTTCCTAAGACCACTTTCTATCCTATCAGCTAAGCTTTGGGATCTTAGATCGGCATCGCGAAATTTATCGTCCATTAAACTTGCGTTAGTAGCTAATGAAGTTTCGAGCTCATGTGTTTTTTCGCATAATTTAGTCATTTTACCCTCAAGTGACATTTTCAAGATTTCGGAATTCTCTTTAAATTTATTTTCCATAGAATTAAATTTACTATTTAAACTATCTTTTAAGTTATCTTTTAACCTGCTTTCTAACATATCGGAATTTTCTTTAAGTTTCTTTTCCAAAGCCTCTGTATTTTCTTTCATGATGGCTGCTACGCGCAGTCCAGCTTCTTTGGAACTCTCTTCCAAACTCCTCATCATCCTCATCATCTCTTCCATAATTTTCAGTATTAGTCAAAACATAGGGGTATACATGTTGGCAGACACAAGATTATAACTAGAACAAGAAATATGAATAGCTAATTGGAACACTCTAATAAAATGAGATTTGTCCTAATGTCGACGCGATGGAAAAAAGAAACTTCTCTACTTTTACGAATTAAATTTACCACAATATCACAAGAAAAATATGCATGTCCTCAAATATCCTCCACCTGGATTCTACTAATGCGTATGTCCAGTCATCGAACGTTTACTACTGAATTTACTTGACGCCCTAATGGTTAAGCCATTATCAAAATAATCAAACCCATTCTAATTATTAACCCAGTTAATTTTTCATTTTCCCCACTAATTGGGTTTCTTACTAATTTATTCATCCAAACCAGACATCTCTCAACTCCCAAAATATCTATAAAAAAAATATCACAATTTAAATCGGCATGCGATTGACCGTGTCTAACTCGGGCCCCACGTTCGAAGCCATTACTCTCTCTATCTTATTTTATGTGCCCGTTTAGACCGGAGTCCGCACGACCACATATGCATTTTACCAAGAATCAGTCAGCACGAGAGTCAAAATATTCCGGGGCGCCAGATGGGTTAAAGCTAATCGCAAAAAAAAAAAAAAAACATCAAAATAAAAAAAAACGCTTTACTGATTTTTGGCTCAATGCAACAATAAGGATAGAAGGAGATTCAACTGGGCATAACACAACATGTAAAATTATCTCATTTTATTCTAAATTTTAAAATTGACTGCAAAATGATGCTCAAGGTAACATCATTCCAGTGCGACGGCACACACTACTATTTACACAATGTACAGAAATTTTCCAACACATTGAACAATTGTCCTTGGAGACACAAGTCTGATTATCAGTCCTGTAGACTGTGTTCCAAAATTATATCAATTATTTACGATGAAATCCAGTTCAAATTTAATTGTCTTTACTGGAAATATTGTAGTTCACTGGTTGAATTTCTAACATGATATTAACACTCGTAGAAATTCTCACTGTTTATAATTGTATATAGAATTTTTTAACTTCCACTTATTTTTCCAGTTTCAAAAATATTGTCAAAAAATATTATCTTTGACCCAACACTAATTATGTACACATATTAATAACAACATCTGAAAAGTATTTGACCCTTGAGCATAGCATCGAAGAACTGTGCGAAGCACAACAAAATTTATTATTCTTCCAAAATTAAACATTTCGAGAAGTGACTCGATTATGAACTTCAAATTCCAAAGAAATATGATTTCTGAATCATCAGCTTGATCATAAAAAAAATTGTTGAACCATTCCACTATTCGATTTTCCACTTGGAATTATTATTAAGAAAAATATTTATATTTGTTGCTATTTTAGTAAATTTCACAACTTGCAATTCTTGAACAGAATGCGGAAATAAGAATTGTAGCTCTATAATAAATTCATTTAGTTCATGACAATAGGATTGAAAACATCCTTTAAGTAATTCGTAGATACAGAATTATCTTTTTTAAATTGGCAGTGGCCCATTCAATTATTTGTGTAAGAACACAATATCCCAACAACAACGGCAAAGGTCTTCCTCTGAAGAAGAATAAAATTTTATCATGACAAAACCGGGTTCTAGCAAATCCAAAGTATTAATGGAATACGTAAACAAGTTTGAAATAATTACTGATGGTTTGGTCATTCATTCGACGATATGTGTGGTTCCAATACTCCTCCTATAAACCTGAGCCATCGAACCTGCTATTTGATTGATGCTCAAAAAAACCTCCTCATTCCTGCGACTTAAACATGCGCACCTGGGAATGGCATTTCAACTATTCCACACACATAAATTTTCTTCCCAAAATTTATACAATAAATCAAGCCTCTGCTTGTTATCAAAACTGGAAGATCTATAAACTTACAAGTTTATTTTATTTTACCATTCAGTTCAAACCGTGAAGTTACCACACTTGTGATATTCTCTATTTCACTTTCGAATGTGTGCCTACGTCATGATTTTATATAAACACAAAAAAAAATCCTAATTTGTACAAATATCATTGGCTTCCTGTTTCATGCCTTTCCGTGTTATCTGAAAAATATACTTTGCTCAATGCAAATATTAACTGTTCAACCAGAACTATAATGTTGGTGGAATACGGGCTTGCGCTATCCACTAGCTTTCGGAAAATCACCCGTTCCAAACTAGGAATGATTAACCTAATCCTTAAGCTCTCTCTCAACGAATGTGATTATTAGAAAATGTAAGATCCAATAATTATTTAGAAAAAATATGAAAATTATTATTATTATTATTGGATTATTATTGATATTATTTCCTTAAATATGTTTAATTATTATTTCCTTATGTGAAAAAACCACATGTTCGACTCTTCGAATATGGACAAAATATCCATTCCTCAACAAAAATAAATATTAACTTCTACAGTTATATCGGCTGATTACCGTGATTCTCAAACAAAATGAACATTCAAATAAATGCTCGGTATGCTCGGTCATCGATCCTAAACTGTTCTGAGTGCTGAAAATACTCAGAATAACCCTAATGTGTCTTGCGTAAATCAATGCAAGATTTAAATACGAAGAAAAATAAATGTGTTGGTCATCTGCAGAAAATGAGTTTGTTCCAATTAGCTAGGCATAATATAAAAGTCAAATGTGGCTTACATTTCTCGTTGGTCTTGAAGAGTAGTGAACCTGGTCTGTACCAGATTTATCCAGATGCATGCCCTATTGGACACGCACGTCTAATCCTTGTATCGGCCGCCATTATATACCCACAATCTGTCTATCACGACATAGTGGAAATATTTCTTGAAGTTTGAAGTAACTGCTGATCCATTTTAATATTGACTTGAATTAAATCCATAGCAGTTTGCTTAAATGGGGTCAGATCCAAATGATCTCTTCTCAAAAGCGTCAGTTGTAACATAACTCACGGTAATCTTTTCAGAACAGGAAAACACTGATAGTCTAAAACAATCAACGGCTGTTCTGAAGATCGTTCCCTGGGCATGGCTTCACACCATCTATCATGCGCGAAGCAACATCTAGTTTCCCTTTGTCGGCTAATGAACAACACCGTGATAGACTGGCCTTCAATATACTGAAAGATCTGAGTGGTTATTTAGTTACAATTTGTGAAACTGACAAGTTGGATTAAAATATCCAAGTATTGAATTATTTTTACTGGACTGTGACAGAATAATATCTAGACAAAGTCTAGCATATGTCCATATAGAAACAAAGTGTTTCACCAATGTTCGTAGAAAATAACAATCACCTTAGTGATTCCCTCTACCGGAAACTTACTACGTTCCCCACGTATCGTAGCACTTTTGTGACTATCACAATTCAAAGATATCTTCTGCGTAGATTCGGCAACCATGTGCCTTGGCTCGACGTAGCAGCAGCACCTTGTCCTACAAGAGCTTGATTTGAAGTGAGCTGCTTATGCTTGGGCCGAGCGGCTTTTATACAAAACGGTCGGCTCCACGCTGGATCACTCTGAAATCTGTAAATCCTCATATCTCCGGTGTCTCTGGTCTGATTCACTTGAGACTAAGTGCATCCTCTTTCATTTGGCCGTGCCAGTAATCTGATCCAAGTATCAAGTCTCTACTCCATGGCTAACTATTTAATCAACAAATAGTCTCGACCTCTGCTACTATTTGCCACGTCACTTAACATCTTCTTGGCTGCATCAAGTTTCCATTTCAATCTAGAAGGAAAGGAGCGCGATATTCAAATATCTCAACTTTCAAAAGCGGCTGTAGCCTTTCCCTTGATACCTAGGTGTCTGAATCTTGGAATACCCATTCCTAGAATTGGGCACAATATAGCACATTTCGTGAATTCATGACAAAATGCAACCCAGAAATGTCCTGCAACGGGCACTCGGACTCAAATAATACCTTCCATTCTAATGCATTATGATGATGATCAGGTGCCATCAAGTCGGCGTCGACTCTTAGCGACTGCATGGATGGACTGTCTCCATATGATTCGGTCTTCAGCCATATACTTCAGATTCTTCAGTGACATATTCATGTTCGATTTGATGGGGTCGATCCATCTCAATGCTGGCCGCCCTCGTCTCCGAGACCCTTCCACCTTTCCAAGCATAATTGTCTATTCCAACGAATCAGAACGCCTCATCATGTGTCAAAAATATTACAGCTGTAATCGTGTTATCAATGCTTCAAAGGACAGATCTGGCTTGATTTTTTGAATCACCCATACATGTGTCTTCTTGGCTGTCCAAGGAATACACAGTATCCTTCTCCAGCACCAGAGCTCAAAAACATCAATATACTTCCTATCTCGGTTCCTTATGGTCCAGTTTTCGCAACCATATGTAGGCAAAGGAACATCGGAACACTTGAAGATCTTATCCAGGCATTATATTAATTGATGTGTAACATCCTTCCACTCGGTTGGTGGATGTTTTTGTAAGAGTGATTTTGAAAAATGGGACGAAAGTGTGTAAGACGCACTGCCAGCTGGATCGTATCCCTCCTGGACAGTCATCAACACTCAAAAATCTCTTTATTTACACACTTAAAATACATAACAATTTCAAGACTCCCTTTTTTTTCTTCACTGCCTACTTGATATTTCTACTCTCACACTGCCTTCTTGATTGTTCTCACACTGCCTTTTTGATACTCTGCTGCTAATCATATCAATATGACTCATGTTAACAGAATCCATATGAAATTACTTGTTTGTCTGTGAATCAAGAGGTCCGGAAACTGGGCAAGCCTTTCATGATCTATTGCTGTGCACATTGCATTTACTCGCAAGTTGGCCTGTTTATAAGGAATTTAAGGTTATGAGCGGTGTCGCGTCTATTAATCTAGTTGATCCATACCATACTTTTATTTAGGCTAGTGATGGTGGAAGCTACAAATCATCTAATAAAATGAGTTCCGTATTATAAACTACAATATCTGTAAAACACTCCATTTTACAATAGAATAATATTTCTGTCAATAATATTGTAAAAAACAGGTGTATCAACAATTTTCTATGTCAGATGTTACACATCATATGCGAATACGGTAAGGCTCGTAAAGTTGTTAATTTATATTAATTTGCAAACGATAGGTCGATGCTATTCAGTCGGTCAACACGATTGTACCCAAATGAGATGGATTATTCCCTAATCCGAAAATAATTATATGAGATTAATCAATACACTTGGATGACCAGTTTCGATCGTCAAGCGATCATTATCAGATCCATTGATCTTGGCTACAACATTTTTATATTTATGTCTGAAAGTATGGGTGAAAATAATTACAATATGTACACTTCTTTAGTCGCGGTATTAGTAGAGATAGTTCAACTCGTCAATATTTTTGTTAGTTACAGTCTATTTCATGTTTTTGTTAAAATACTGAAAGTGGTGATTGATCTCCAAAATACTGAAAATGGTGATTGACTTCCAAACTTGCTTGTTTGCTTTTTGGAGGCCAATCACCACTTTCAGTATTTTAACAAAAACATGAAATAGACTGTAACTAACAAATATTGTCGATTTGAACTATCTCTACTAATACCGCGACTAAAGAAGTGTACATATTGTTAATATATTCACCCTTACTGTCAGACAAAAATTTTGAATCCTAAGTGCAATGGATCTGATGATGATCGCTTGACAATCGAAACTGATCATCCAAGTGTCTATATATTTAAAACACTAAGCTGATTTTTGTTACCGCGAGTTTGAGGGAACGGTAGAACCGATTCACTTCGTAGAGCAATCTGTCGAAAGCTGTAGGCCTGTAGATTTGCAGAGTGTCTTTAAAATAAACAAATATGTTACCACATATTTTTAAATTTACAAACAAAACTGCAAAATTATTGGCTCAAGCGCATGCGCAGAATCATCTTGGTTAATGACAGACATGGCGGATGTCCACCGCGTTTGAATGTAATAGTTATTTATAAGAATTATAATAAAGGAGGGGAATATTGATTATGAAGTTTCCACGATATAAACAGGAATAGAATATTATAAACGACAGGAAATGTAGAAGAACTTATACTGACTGTTGAGTGAGAATGTTCTTTAAGTACCTTAATATTGCAGTGTTCCATCAGTGATTCGGTAGCTCAGACGGTAGCGTTCAAAACTCTTAATTTATGCATCGCGCAATGGAAGCAGTTCGAATCCCCCCTCCGACATATATTTTTATTTCTCAATTATTCTTTCTGCCTATTGGTAATTGGTATTGGTAAAGTGGGGAATGGGAAATTGGCGACCGAGGCTTTAAGTTAGGAACTATCCCGGTATTTACCTGCAGTGGAAGTGGCAAACCACGGAAAACCACATCCCAGATTGTTGAGATGGGAATCGAACCTTGCCCTACTTAGTTTTGCCTCAAGAGTGTGCCCCGTTCCAGCCCTCAGACCAGAATTACACCTGCAGTGGAAGTGGATTGTTCGAGAGAAATGGTGGATAAAGGATTCACCGTATCGTAGTGTGATCTTTTTGAGAATTAAAAAGAGGGAATTGAAGAACTTCAACAGGCGTTTGAGTTCGTTTGTTGTTTAAGTAACCTAATATTGGTTTAGAAGTCTGTTGACTGGGTGGCTCCGGGGTAACATTGCGGACCCAGGAATGAATTTTGCATAGTCGAAGGAGTCTCACCTCAGACACGTATTTTTATTTCCTAATTATTCTTTCTGGCTATTGGTAATTCACTGTCTTAACATATTTTACTTTTATTATTCCCGTACAGGAAGGAATTCTCCACGATTTACATTGCCATATACTTTTAAATTATTAAATAAAAGATGGCCACAATCGCTTTCGCCATGAGAGACAATTGACGAATATAATTCATTTGATGGACTCAGACATCGTGGTCATACAACCCCATCTACTTTGGTGTGTGTGTGAAAAATTTTCTCTGATAACCTGTGTTATTGTGATGGCTGTACTGATGTGTGCATTTGTAATTCAAGTGGGGAATGAGAAATTGACGACCGAGGCTTTAAGTTACGAACTATCCCGGTATTTACCTGCAGTGGACGTGGCAAACCACGGAAAACCACATCCCAGATTGTTGAGATAGGAATCTAACCTTGCTCTCCTGAGTTTTGCCTCAAGAGTGCGCCCCGTTCCAGCCCTCAGACCAGAAGTAAATTTCTTGGCAAACCAGGGATCGAACCTGGAATCCGGGGCGATAGCTCAGAATGTAGCCTTCAGATTGGGCTTCCCTATGTTAATACGATTTTTGACAAGCACTGAGCATATAGTCTAACTCTTAAACTCCCTCCATTACGGTGGCTGTCGAAGTGAGTCTATGCTCATTCCAGTAGTTGGCGAAGTATGCTCCCTTGCTTAATTTACTGTCATGGAAATGCAAAGGATTGTACCTATATCAGGTGATGGAAATTGCTTATTTAGAGCAGTTTCGTACTGTTTATTCCAAAATGCAGGATGTTCTCCTGAGCTGCGTTTGCAAGCAAATTGCAAAATTTTTGCTGGCAAGAATAATTATAAGGATTTTATTATTGGCGATCAGTATCATCGCATTCTCATCAGCAACAAACTTGAGAATGAAAGTATCTGAACTTCATTGTATACGTGAATATTATTGTTTATTGATCATTTGTTTAGAGTAGGCTACATAACAATGAGTCTAACCACGCTGTTGATTTTGGCAATGGAAGTATTATTTGCCATTTAATATTTGGCGGCTGCGTTGATGCAGGCCACTATAGTGTTATTGAATATGACGTGTATTTGGAGAGAAATGCTGCAATAAATATACCCATTTGACGAACATTAGCCACAAAAAAGTGGGAAAATGGTAGAAAATACGAAGCCACTTTAAAAATCTAATATAAAAATGCCATTTCAGAAACAATTCCTGATATTATGCCGTACAGTGTATGGTCCTTGACGAACAAATGTAAACATTGTTCTGCACTGTATTTCTGTAGCGAGAAATCTACGCCTGGTTACTTTGACCGTTGGTGTTGTAATGGCAAAATTAATCTTCCTAAATATAAAATATTTGACATACTGCAACAATTTTTCAATGGAAATGATATCTCAAGGAATTTAAGAGAGAACTTCGTTAACGTATATTCCAAAATTATAAGCGACGGTTCCTGCGGCCAGTTGTATATATTTGACTCCTCAGAATTCTTGAATTCCTTGGAATTAAGTGATTTGCTTCCACATACTCCAAACGATTGACCCATAGATATGCTCCTGAGAAATCTGAAGTTTCCTAAGGGCATCTAAATGCTACCATATTAATTATATTAATTATAAGAAATATGTACGAAAATTGAGAGCCTCCGTGGCTTAGGCGGCAGCACGCCGGCCTCTCACCGCTGGGTCCGTGGTTCAAATCCCGGTCACTCCATGTGAGATCTGTGCTGAACAAAACGGAGGCAGACAGGGTTTTCTCCGGGTAGTCCGGTTTTCCCTGTCAAAATTTCATTCCAGCAACACTCTCCACTATCATTTCATTTCATCTGTCATTCATTTAATCATTGCCCCAGAGGAGTGCGTCAGGCCTCGGTAGCCGGCACAGTTCATATCCTCGCCGCTAGATGGGGGCTTCATTCATTCCATTCCTGACCCGGTCGGAGACTGGAAGCAGGCTGTGGATTTTCATTCATGTACGAAAATTGCCTGAATTTGGAAATAATAAGTGCAGTTAAAATTCCATATTAATTATATGAAATATGCATGAAAATGCTTGGATTTGGAAATAAGTGCAGTTAAAATTAGGCAGAAAGGTCTAATCCTTCGACTTGATTTAACACCACCGGATAAAACAATCATTTTCTTTTAAGAGGCAACATTTTCCGATTCGCTTGGCATACTTTATCACAATCAATAAAGCTCAAGGGGGAATTATGGAACGTGTAGGTCTCAATTTGCCTCATCAAGTTTTCAATCATGGCCAGCAGTATGTTGCAATGTCTAGAGGGCAATCTTTTGACGCCCTTAAAGTTTCAATAGTGCCAAAAAATAATTGTACAAGGAACGTATATAATAAAATTCTTCAGTAAATATTTTCTTATTGGCCGTCATGTATTGACGGGTTTCAACTAGTATTTAATAATCTCGTGTACTTTTAGGTAGATTTCATTAGAAAGCTAACTATTGCAATGGGTACCATGTTTCGACTTCCGGAAAATTTCGACATATCTTCGCGTTTCACTTCCCCCAGACCCCAAAACCACCGTCAGTTCAAAAGTTTATATATATATATATATATCAGTTTCTTGTGGACACGGTAACTGCCGTAATTTTGCACCAATCACTTTGAATTTTTTACATAATATGTATCCCTATAAAATCTCGGTCGAGTTCGTTAATGGACAAAATCGGACGAAGGGGGTGAAAATGGGGGGCTTTTTCGAAAAAGTGAAATTTCGCTATAACTCTCTTAATACGTGAAATATCGAATCCATTCAAAGTTCATAATATGTGTCGGATAAGTGGCAAAAATTTATGTCAAATAAGTTTTTTGATAGCACCAACCATTGACCAAAGGGGTGGAAAAAAGTGGGTTTTTCGGGAAACATTAATCATATCTCTCCTAATAGGCACAATATCAAAACCGTACAAAATGGAAAATATTCCCCTAATAATTACCTAAAATTTTTGTCTGAAAGAAAACAAAATATATGATAATATCGCGAAAACCAGCATTGTCACAAATCCTTTTAGTCGATGGACATCAGATTGAGCGAGTCAAGAGTTTGGTTTATTTAGGACAGAATATTAATGAGAATTGGGATCCTTCGGTTGAAATAAGATGCCGTATAGAGAAGGCTAGATCCATCTTTATGACAATGAAACAACTACTATGCTGTCGAGATCTCAGTATGACGCTTAAGAAAAGAATTGTGAAGTGTTATGTTGTCTCCACCCTTCTTTATGGTGTTGAAGCTTGGAACTTGTCCGTAGCTACAGAAAAGAAGATTCGAGCTTTTGAAATGTGGATATACCGGCGGATTCTTAAAATGTCGTGGACAGAACATGTGAGTAATGCCGAGGTTCTTCAGCGTGTGAGCAGCCAACCTGAGCTGTTAAACACAATTAAGAAGAGGAAATTGGAATACTTGGGACACATGATGAGGAATCCAAAATACCGTCTGCTCCAAGTTATACTTCAGGGTAAAATTGAAGGACGGCGTGGACCAGGAAGGAGACGAATAACTTGGATGGATAATTTAAAAACGTGGTTTGGGCTGTCTTCCACGGAACTCTTCAGGATTGCACAGGATAAGAAGGTGTTAGCCATGGTGGTAGCCAACGTCCGTATCGGATAAGGTAGAAGAAGAAGAAGAAGAAAGAATTTTTGATATGACCCACCATTACGCCAAGGGATGAGAAAAATAATTTCGGAATTTAAAAAAATGCCAAGTGCCATCAGAGGTTACCATAACAACGCTTTTAAACTGATGAGGGATGATCTATCCGAGGTTGCCAAGACAACGCCATTGACGAGATCACATTCATTTTTAGCCTACTTTTCACACTTTTCAACAAGTTGTTCCGTGAAGAACTATACAGCCTATTTTCATATATCCTGCTAATGTTAATTGCCTCTATCAACATACAAAATGTCAGTTTAATTGCTGTAACAAATTCGTAGATATTGAGAACCGTCTAAATATGTCAGATGGTCGCCAGGTTGGATTTTTATTTTTGTACTATTACATTAAGATTATTGTGTACGTGTGGTATTCAAACTTTAATCGCATGATTAGAAGACAAGAAGTAAAAACGAGATTTTAAAATTACGCACAGCAACCATCTTGTGATTATGCAAACAATTGAAATAAATTAGATGCCAGTGGATAAACATTTGTATAAGCATTTAACATGCAAAGTTTCACGGCACTCTGATAGTTAATTCGCGAGAAACGTCCATTTAAATATTTATATTTTGCTTCGCCGCCATGTTGGATTTGTGCTCACCAGGTTACTGAAAGTCCTTTAGGTGAACATATGTTCATAGTCTCTATGAACATAAAAAAAATCAGTTTGGTTGCTGTAAAAGATTCACAGATATTGAGAACCGTCTAAATATTTCGGAAGCTCGCCATTTCGGATTGTTATATATATAGGCCATAGAGTTATGTACCATTCAAGGACAATTATTGCCTAGGTTCATTATTCAAACTTTCACTTCAATCGCATGATTACGACACAAGAAAAAAAAACCTAATTTTAAAATTTTGCACAGCCACCATCTTGAGGTTATGTAAACAATTGAATTAAATTAGATGGCAGTGCATTACAATCTGCAAAATCATTTACTGTACCTCATTTCACTGCGCTCAGAGAGTTAAATCACGAGAAAAGTATATTAAAACATTTCAAATTCGCTTGGTCGCCATGTTCGTTTTGTACTTTACAGGTTTATGAAATATACATTGGTAAACTTAAATCAGTACCGTTTATCACCGTACAAAATTGCAGGGTGATATCTGTAATAGTTTCGGAGATATAGAATGTCAGTGAAATATTTCGCACAGCCGCCATTTTTAGGTTATGTAAACAATTGAACTAAATTATACTTCAGTGCATTACAATGTGTATAAACATTTGCTGTACCAAGTTTCATTACGTTTGGATAGTTAAATCGCGAGAAAAGTCTGTTTAAAAGTCTCAACTTCGCTTGACCGCCATGCATATTTTGCCTATTATAGCCTATCCCCTAGTTTGCCCGGTGAAATCTACCTCCGCCTTCCGGCGTGCCGAGAGGATTTTTTTTTTTTCAGGATTAGGGAATAACCCATCTCATTTGGGTACAATCGTATTGACAGACTGAAAAGTATCGACCTTTCGTTTACTAAGGCAACTCTGAAAATGGCTTCAAACACAATAAAGTTTTAATTTGCAAAAAAAGGGTTTGGTTCTATTCAGCTTTGTCATAATAATTAGGCCACCTCTGTAAATCAAAAATATACCTCGTTATATCAAAATTAGAGAGTAGCGTCTGTCTGTTCTTTTGATATATATATGAGGAATGCAGTCGAAAGAAATCAGAAACCCCTATGATGGTTCAATTGGCAGGTAAAAATCTAAAGGAAATAGGTGACCTCTGTTACTTAGGAAGCAAAACAACCAGTGATGGAAGAAGCAAAGAGGATATAAAAAGTAGGTTAATGCAGGCAAGGAAAGCATTTCTACAGAAAAATAATCTTTTGACAACGAATATAGATTAAGGTATTGGGAGGTCATTTTTGAAGGTCTTTGTCTGGAGCATGGTGCTCTATGGAAGTGAAACATGGACTGTTGGAGCAGCAGGAAAGAGGAGAATTGAAGCGTTTGAAATGTGCTGTTACAGGAGAATGATGAAGATCAGATTGGTAGATAGGGTTACACATGGAGAGGCATTAAGACGAGTGGGAGAGGCGAGATATTTCTGGCGACTGCTAATGAAGAGAAGAGATAGGTTGGTAGGACACAACCTAAGACACCCGAGAATAACAAACATAGTTATAGAATGAAGGGTCGAGGATAAGAACTGTAGGGGTAGACCAAGGTTAGAATATGGCCTCGTATGTAGGAGCTATGTAGAGATGAAACGATTAGCTCAGGACAAGGAAGCATTGAGGACTGCATCAAACCAGTCGAAGACTCAAACGAGGAATTTATTCCACAAATCAGAACTGTTTAAGCGAATGGCGAAGAGTATATTTTCATGTATGTTCGTTTCTTCCATTATCAAGCAAATGCTGTAAATTATATATTGATGTAACGTACTATTAAGGGGAGGAGTGGCGTGCTTGATATTTCCCGAAAATGTCATTACGATTTATATTTTATTCATTAGTACAACTCATTGATAATATTTTCCTGAAGTTTCATAACCCAAATCGCGTCCTAAGTGCCATAAAATAATTAAATACTCAACGTGTTCATCCTGCCACGCCCACTTGGCGAAGACATAATCAGAGTTTCTGAGCATTTCCTTCAAGGAAAGTTACTTTGGAGACATCAACAAGGCTATGACGTATATTATCTTTGTTTAGTTTATCAACTGTGACTATTGCATACTCTCCATAGAAACAAGAGAGAATCGTATTGTTTGTTTACAAAGAAAGCATTGGACATGTCTAGAAGCGTATCGGTTCAAGATTACGAAAACTTGTCAGAGACATGAAGGGGGAGGAGTTGTTAGATGGGAAGGGTCCAGGTGGACATAACAGGCTAACAAAGAAGATGATTGATACTCTTCAGGTGTATTCAGGCAAGAATATCAGAGATAATCTCTCAAGTGTTGATAATATGCGACGGGCTGTGAGACGTCATCAAGCCAATCACAAGTTACTCAGAAACTGTGCTTAAGGCAAATCGCAGAATCCGAATGAGTCTATGAATGCCCTGATAAGGAAACGTTGCTCCAAAATAACTACTGTATTTCCACGACTATGGTATCGGTGGTTAGTATTTCAGTTCATACTCCAGTTATTGTATTGTACCCGAGGGTCCCATGTACCCATCTGATATTACAGTATATGGAGAACATGTGTTCGCATATAATATCAGATGGGTACAGTATGTACTGGTGGAAAATCAGGGAGGATGAAGGTCTTCCATAGAATGGGCTGCAATGTTGGAGCATTCACTCGAGACATCTTGAAGAGAATTGACACACAACGTATAATTGTAGTTGTGAAGTCCATTGAAGATCATACAAAGAACCCAAGACAGAAAAGAAGCCATTTGAGATGTCTTGAAGGAAGGAAAGACATTCAGTACAGTTCTGGACCCTTTTGACAAACTCAATGGCAAGGAAAAAGTTACTTCAACTCTAAAGTGCATTGTTTTTTTTTTTCAGAATTACTATATTGATTATTCAGGTACAATTTTCTCAGAAACTAGAAAAGTTAGAACCATGCTATTTGACATCCCCATTGCAGTGTGCACAATTAATATCTACACTTAGCCAACTTTTAATACTATTCCTGAACGTCAAGATAGGCAAGAAACAATATCGATTAGGTATTTGGGTATTTTCCAGTTTACAAAATAATTGAACAAAAATGCATTAAATGTTAATTTATTTAAAAAAATGATCCTGTGCCTTTGTTTCTATAAATATTGAGATTAAGTTATATTGTAAAACTTACTTGACCATTTGTTAGAAAGTTTATCAGGATAAGGGACATTTATGTTTCACGGGGTCATCGAATTTATAAATTGTAAAACACTTCAATTCGTTTTGTTAAAATTATTGTTAAAACACGTACAAAATTTTAGTTATATCTCTTTAACAAAATGCAGATTTGGTGATTAATTATATTTTTACCTGTATTTTGTTTACGTCCGCCCAGATTAATGCATACTTCCATTGAAGTTTAGGCTATATTTTAATTGAAATCTAGAACTTGCAGCATGAATCATAAGATTCTTTCTATTGCATCAGGTGACGCGATTAGCAGCCACTGGCTAATATAACATTGAGTGTATTCCACAGTCTTACTAAAACTGTATGACACCTGAAGATACTCAATTTGCTCTAAATCATTATTGGAACGTGTTTTAGGTCCTTCAATGGAACCTTCTTCTGCGTATGTGCTTATCCAAATATCTTCATGTATTATTTACGAAAACGCGAAATTAAATAACAATATAAACAAACACTATCACGAAATGGACGTCCTTACAGTATTAATTAATTAATTAGTTGCCTCTTACGACAGGCAGGGAATATTGTGGACTAGCATTACCCGTCGCGGCTTCGCCCGCGAATAGTCTAGTTGTAAAGAGTACACTTAATAAAATCTCAGTCATGAATGCTATGACTGGTTTATCCTTGGTATGAATAATCAGACTTTATCAATTCAGCTACTGGTGCAGTGGTTAGGGGTATGTCATTACTTCATAGGTATATCAGAGCGAAGTTAGTTTTCTTGGAATATTACAGACACTGTTAATTTAAGGGACTTTAAATGTGGTTTTCGGAGACTCTTTATAGTCGAGTGAAAAAGACCTTTCGTACCACAGTCACACGTGAAAATTGCGTGAAAAAATCTAGAGTGCCCCTTGACCCCCTTAAGCGCATTATAGTGTATGTATTGATGAATTTTATAGCTTAATTTGGTTCCGTGACAACCTTATAACCGTCTGGAAACTTTCACAGTAATGCAATAATTGGAATTGCATTGCGTCTTACAGAAATAGATGGACCTGTGAGATTCTGTTACCATGGTTACCGTGTTGCATTCTTTCATTATTTCATTCTCAACTCATGCTAAACAGATAGACGTAGCTCTGAATGAAACGCGTAGAACTATAACTGGATGCTTAGATCAACACCAACAGAATGCCTTTACCAGCTCGCAGGAATACCTGCAAACAAGGAAAGGAAGAAAGTTGTCCAGGAAGCAACCCATCTTCTACATGGGCATGAACTACATGCTCAGAGGCTGAAGTCTAGGAAGAGTTTCCTAAGAACATCCAGAGAACTGAAGACTACATGTGAAAAAGCCAGGCTAGAATTATGGAAAGCTAAGAAATCTCCTCTCCTGGGCTGGAAAAGGATAGCCGAAACGTTACCTCCTGGTCATGATCAAGATTGGGTAACATGGAAATCCTTGAATAGATTAAGATCAGGAGTGGGCAGATCTAAGATCAATCTTGCAAAGTGGGGTTACATTAAGGAAGATGGCATTCAGTGTGACTGTGGAGTAGATCAGACTGTGAAACATATGCTTCAGTGTAGACTGTGCCCGACCTCCTGCACAGAAGATGAACTTTATGAAGCATCACAGAATCCAGTGGAAGTGGCCAAGTTTTGGTCAAATATTATATAATGTTTGTAGTCATAGTGTTTGTATCTGTGTTTTATGAGTTTATTTGAATAATTATTATTTCATTGTAAATATACATGTTTTAAGGTATTTATTTAATTGTGAGGCATTTAAAGAGTAAGTGAGTGCGTTTCGCTTACGCATTGGGTTATGCTGAACCTGTAGGTACCCCATATGTGTAGGTTGGTGTTAATGGGACCTTATTTTCGGTATAAAACTGGAATGGGACTTTAGCAGAATAAGATAGGGAGGGATGCAATAGATCTTCTACCCACATGGGAAATAAATTAATAGGTATTTGCTTCTTTTCATCCACCATCCATTCCCAAATATTCGAAATTCTCCCGCACTCTCCGGAAAATGTCCTGAAATGATTTCTCGAAAATGGAGCACCAGGAATTAGACAAGTTCCAATAAAGGCGGGAAAATGAAAGACACCATAGGCGTCCGACTCTGTACAGGAAAAGAATAACAGGTGACCAAGGAAGGTTGACAGAAAAGATGTATGAGAGGAACCTTATACAAGTGATAGAAATGAAATAGTTCTTAATAAGAATTGTACACCCGCCTGAATCAATATTATAAAGAAAATTAATTATTTAACTTGTTTTAGTACATGTTTCGAGGATTAATTAAATTTCATTTCATTTCATTTCATTTTATTCTGGTCTTATAATCTAAATTATATGAAGCACCATATTAGGTTTAATAACGTATCTCATTACTGTGCTACGTTTTATTTTGTTCTTTCAATATGTTTTTTAGCTGATGAAGGGGATAAAATGGAATTAATCCTCGAAACATGTACTAAAAAGAAGTTAAATAATTAATTTTCTTTATAGTACTGATTCAGGCGGGTGTACAATTCTTATTAAGAACTGTTCTAGTAAATCAATTCCGAACCACCATGAGTCATTTAAATAATGTAATAAAGAAATGAAAGGCAGTAAATTCACGTCCCTCTAGTTGTGAGCCCTTAAGGGCAATTTATGTGTAGCTAATATTGTAATTGTGACCTCATAGATTGTCTTCCATGGGTCCATTTTCAAAGTCGTAACTGTACTGTATTTTTAAAGCTTTGCCGGTCTTTGTGAACAGAAAGGCATCCATCTAAATGGAGTTTCGTCGTCTTTAGAGTCAGGTAACAGCTCCCGTAGGTCTTACGTGACTTACATTTACCGGCGCTCAGGATTTGGAATCTGGTGAGATGTCTCCTTTGGGAACACGGCGCGTGCGCAACAAAATCCTTAAATACTTCAAAGAGAAGATAATAAAGTTACGGGGAGCACCTGGCGTGTTCAGCTGTAACTTGAACCGGTGCTCCTTTCAGGACAATTCCGGGGAGAGCGGTGGTTATCCTGAATATTTGGGAAGGGATGGGGGGAGGTAAAGAAGCAAATTCCTATTTATTGATTTACGAATGATTGCTGGGACAAATAGATGGGAGCAATGGCAGGAAGGTGCTCGTAATGAAGAGGCTAAGTTAGAAATTAACACGCTAGGTGACGCTGTTTGTATGAGGCTATTCAGAGAGTGGGGTCATGTGAAGAGAATGGGGGAGGAGAGATTGGTTGGTTCCTCAGTTTAGGGGCTGCGACAACGCGGTCATGTAGCCCCGTGTACTTTGGGTGTGTGTAGAATCTGTCTGATAGACGGTGTTAATTGTGATGACTAGGGCTAGGACTTTTAGGTAAATAAATATTTTTTTATGTAAATACATAAATTCCTGCTTTTCACTTATTAGCCCATAAAAAGACATAATATTTACATTTTAAAAAATCAGTATGCTAGATCTTTGTTTATTGCATTTTTATTGTGTGTTACTTCAACGGGGAAGAACCTGTGAGCTACCTTAATTCATACAACTGTGTTATTCTTAACTTGCCACTCACTGTGGAAGCCGGGGATTTCCTTGTCCATAGCCATATTGCAACACGTGCTAGCCCCTTGCTTCCCCCAGCTTCGTGGAACCAGTATCACTCACATCACATGCAGTTCATTTCTAGCACTGTGAAGTGTAAGGCAGTTCTACGATGTCTAAAGTAAAAACTACAAGTTAACGTCTGTTGCAGAATTTAAAGATAATTTTGCTTCTGATAGGGGCATTCTGTTCTGCCAAACATGTGGGAAAGCAATCAATGCTGAACAGCGATCTTAAGTTACACAAACCTCAAGGGCAAGAAACATACTGCCGCAGTTTCGCGCCTTCGGAAAAAGTGTTTCGCGATAATTGTCGGTCATTTGTGATGGACAACCTGAAGATGTATCCTGTTGTGTATTGTAATTCTTCAGCAGTCAGTGAGGTATACCGTAAATTGCATTCGTGAGCACTGCATATTGTTTATATTCACATTATTAAACTAAATTATAATTAAATATTTTTACTTTTTCGTCACATATTTCAGGTATTTTTAATACATAAAAAATAAATATTTTCCAGATTTTTAGCACCTAAAAATCCGAGCCCTAGTGATGACTGTATTAGTGTGTGTATCTGTTTTTTTTATTCAAGTAAGGACTGCAACTTTGAATTTTTCAAATAGTTCCTACATTTGCCGTCAAACGCCACCGTCAACGACTACTAGGTCTAGTTCAGAACTTAACTACTAGACGCCACCGCAGTCAGCTCTTGCTCTTGGCAACGAACGTAGCGATGGTCCACAAGAAAAGTGACACAAGTCAAAATTCATACTTTGTCAGGAGAGCCATTTAAAGATTTGTCATTCTTTTGAGAGCGAGTTTCTTTTGCTCTTTCGTAAGATTGGTTATTCCTATGATCGAGAAAGACTTAATATAATATAAGGTTTAGGAAACCATGGATAGTTGAACGTCAGTGTTATTCAACCCTTGTATATATCAATAAAATATACCCTTCTTCGACATATGACACTTTTCTGGAAAATAATACTAAGACTGTATGACAATTTTATCTTGATACATTAGTAATGAAGTGCATAAATAATTAGTTTCCTAATATTTTGGAATTTTATTGTGCAATATACATCAAAAGTTTAAAATAAATACTAAAATAAGATCTAAATTGGTAATCTAGGAACACAACATAATACTGTAATAATGTTAATACAGACTGACGTCAGCTGTCGTTTCGTACGTAAATCATTATAGAGGAACTATAACAGCGTAATTGCATAGGTACATAATTGCGTCAATCACCAAATCTTTAACTACAAACTATTATAAAACGAATAAGATTTAGGAATTACATTTTTCGACATTAATTTTAACAAGCCCTGTTTTTTAGTTCCTTTGATGATCAGTTTGTTATTATACACTGCCTTCAGCTGGATGTTTCCAGTAGAACCTGATCGTGTCTTCCTTACTGCAATAGCACAAAACTCCGTATCTGCGTAAGAAGTTTTGAAAATAATTCTTCCCTTCAAATCGAATTGCTGAGATGCGACTAATGGTCACATGTTCAATTTTCATTTTCAGTTTTTAGAACATTTAGACCTATTTTACATGTCAAGTCCTTCAAGTCATAGGACATTTCGTGGTTCATTTCTGTGACTAGGTAAGGCGTCCCCGTCTTCTTGGCTGTACGAATTAGTGTGACATATTGCTGTGGAACATAAATGGGTCCAGATTTTAGAGATTTTGTTACCTCACGTTCAATGGTTGCATGTGCACAATCGCCTTCATTCTGGCTATGTCCTTTGACCAAAAATTTGTGTGTAATGGAGTTTATAAATGGATAGTTATTCACAGCAAACAAATACATTGAAAAGATGAAGCGATTTTTTTGCTGGCCGCAACAGTAATCTGAATAGAATATTACATCCAGTTTTTTGCTCTCTGTGTTCTTAGCTCTCTCTCCTAAACCTTCAAGATATCTTAAGACACAAGTTCCGATTTCATTAGCACCCCGGTTCCCTTCGGTCTCATCCCATACGAAACAATGGACTGTATTACATTGAAGCTCAAATATCGTAAAATTGAAAACATTGTTTTTTGAAGTGTAGTAAAAACTGGAGGCATCACCCCTGGGACAATGAAGTACTGCCTGTAAATCATATACAGCGACAATTAAATTGCTGCTCACACTTTTCTTATCATTATCTTTTTCCGTGCGTGACAGGTCCTTTTCTAGTAAGTGTCTGTGGTATTTTTCCTTCTGTTTCTGTTTTTCTTCTTCCGAAGCATTTATGAACATCAGGCAGTCTTCACACATATCCTTTTACGGTTTAAAAAAGAAATATTAAAATCATTTGTAAAAATCCTGGAGTACAGTAAGTAATTTGCAAATGACAGATTCGTCTTCTTGCATTGATCAACATAATCTCTGTGCAGGTCCGCTATTGCTCTACTACCGTCAATGTATTCTCTCTTCGAATCTTTTCGGCAGTAATGACTTTCTTTCCTAGGAATTGAAATAATGTGGTGACATTCTCCTTCTTTTACATCATCACTCATCAGCAATGTGGTGATGCTTACTGTGTTTGCCTCTGAGGTCTGAATCAAGTATTCCACCTGTTGCACAAATCTTCTTGTGTAAAACTGTTCTTATTGGCCTGTCTGTTATGTCCAGTGTGCTTTTAAAATGTGTTTTACAAACTGTGATCCTTTTTTCCGCAACAGTAAAATAAAATGTGTTATTATTTGAGCGATGACTACCTTCTCTGATGTATCTGTACTTAGGAGAAATACTCTCTATATTGAACAGAAGGAACTCACGTTGCCTTTGTAAGTCTCCCAAATTCCAATATTCATCAAATGTCTTCTGACGGACTTCTTCTTTAATTTTTGTACTGCATTTCAACCTGCATTTGTCCTTACAACTTCCTCCCATTATCTTCTTCTTAACGACTTTTCCACTCTTGGAACTGGATACATACTCTTTCCCAGAGTTCCTGCACTGCTTTGCTAATGTTTTCTTCCATTCCAGTGGTCTCGCCCGTCTTTTCCTTCCTTTTCTTTTTTCTACGTCAGCATTATCCTCCACAGCAGGGCCTTCTTCAGATTCCGCACCTGCGGACGAAGAGGATGAACTAGTTTGTCCCTTGTAGGTAGGATCTTGAATGTCATCATCAGATGAGATGTCTGATTCTGATTCTGATGTGTGAGAATTAGCACATGAGCTGCAACTACTTTGTTTGTTCACATCTGAAATAAAACAAAAGGATATTTTCAACCATTGAAGATTATTTACGTACATTGAGATTTATTTTCTACAGATCGCAGCATGATTGATTTATCAGAAAGAATATCTAAACAAGGTAAATGTTCTAACCTTGTTCCGGTGATAGCAAAGCCACTTTGTCTTCGGATGCGACTGAAGTAGTTCCATTGGCATCTGAAACGAGGTATAAAATCTAATCTGAAATGTTAGCCGGGAACCATGCTTTGTAATATTAATCTAATTCACATTGTATATTTATAAGGAAACACCAGATAAAATAACAATACAGATTATGAATATTTTAAACTATATACTAACCTGCTTGATGAAATGCTGATGTAACTCTTGGATCTACTGATGTCAAAGTTGTCCACTCACAGTTCTTATCAGTTGACTCAACATTGCCTTCCAAATGATCATATTTCATTTTTGCCAGCTTCTAGATAACTCTTGTGTGCTGGGATGCCATTGCTCATAATATCTGATGGCTTATAAAACAAAATGAAAGAAAGCACGGGCAACTTGAAATATACATACCAACATCGCGGGATTTCATATTAAGAACTATGAGGAAATGTGTCACAAGTTCAAAGTTTACTGCGGAATTTTCCCACAGCAATGCTCTGTTTATATGGAAAAGTGACACAATTCAAAATATGTCGCAGAAGGATTTCATTCTATTGGAGAAAAATGTCTTAACTACAAATAATTTACGACGATGAAAAAAAGATGTGATGTGTTAGGCTTGCCTTATCATGAAAAACGGCTTAACTCGAAATACGACACTTTTCTTGATAATAAACTATAATAATATTGTCACAACTTGAGATATGACTTTCTTCTCGACACAGCTGCGATGTTCCCGCTTCCGCTCGCAGACCTCAAATGAGATGTGACGTTATTCAAGATAACAGCCAGTCGTGATTCTTCTGGCGGAAGAACGACATTACTCCCCTCTGGCGGCCAATTTTATAGATAGAGTTATGACGATTTTCTATATAAAAATATGCAGTGAGAGCAACATGTTCCACTTCTTAACTCAAAATTGCTCATTTTTGACTTGTGTCACTTTTCTTGTGTACCATCGATCAACGACTACTAGGTCTAGTTCAGAACTTAACTACTAGACGCCACCGCAGTCAGCTCTTGCTCTTGGCAACGAACGTAGGAACCTAAGAGCGTTGTTTACATTCTTAACCTATACAATTTAGCTTCACACAGGTGTAATTAGTAGAAGGTTCTTTAACATGCCAAAAATATACGACACCGCAGGCTTTACTTCCCCTCCGAAAGAAGGCATACTGAGGGATTTTTAATGCTCTTAAAAAATCCGACGGCTTTGGCTGGGTTTGAACCCGCTATCTTGGGCATAGAAGTGCAGCATGCTACGAACTACGCCACCGAAGCCGCTTGGGGAGAGATTATGGAGATTAATGAGTTCGGCTGTAGAGGGTAAGAGAAACAGAGGTAGACCAAGATGGTTAGATTCAGTGTTGAATGATTACAAGGTGATAGGTGTAGAAGCATAGGAGGCCGCAGTGCTAACTGCAATATAGGGGATCATGGAGGTGACTTGTTCGCAAACAGAGGCTTGCAGACTAGACTGGACGCTGAAAGGCAAAACAGTCTCACATAAAATTTAATTCGTCATCATCATTTATGGCACTTACTAAGGAAGTACCCCAGCTCGAACGGCAAAAACCGACTGGCAGTGCGCATAACATACGAAGATATGTCTGTTCTACTACACATGACGGGCATTTATCTGTAAAACCCCGCATTAGTGTACAATCAATGTTTGGAAGTTACGGCGTCCAAAGATTGCAGAAACACAATTCACAGCAGAAACTACCGTGCCACAGGCAATTCGGACCATTATAGTCTATTAACAAGAAACAGATGCGGTGCAGTATCATCTGTAAAAGGTTGAACACTTGCTTGCAACAAGAAATCTTAACACATGCAGTACCGTGTTAACATAGTTATCTTTCCCACAATAGAAGATACTGTGTTGTCCTTCATTCGACGTCGAAGTGTAAATGTGGAGTTTCAATGAAGTGATTAAAACACAGCGGAATGGAACAGTGCGCACACTTAACAAGGGCAACATGTAGACATACTCCATTATTTACAATGTTCCCGCATTGCAATAGTCCAAACTCAAATGCCACGGTGATCACATTATCACATACGCAGATGGTGCTGGCGACCGAACACGTACTTTTACAGATCTATCTATCTATCTATCTATCTATCTATCTATCTATCTATCTATCTATCTATCTATCGTATGGCTTTTGTGCCTGGAGTGCCCGAGGACATGTTCGGCTCGCCTGAGTCTGTAGCTGCTTCCAGCGGACACCCTAAAGGGTGAGCTACAAGTTCCGTTCAATTTCAAGTAGTTCCAACTTTCGCCACCAGATATCAATGATACCTAGTGGTGAACGTTGGAACTTTAATAGAGCGTTCTGACGAAATCTAACCTAACAAATTTTGCTTTACACAAGTTTACAGATGAATGGCATTGATAGCTATTGACATAGGTACAACTGTACACTTTAAACCCACTTACAGTCGGTTTTCGCCGTTCGAGCTGGGGTACTTCCGTCGTTAGTGGGCTTTAAGGCCTACAGCAGAAGAACAAATGAAACAAAAGGAAGGGAAAAAGTGATAACAAAGGAATCAGTCACGAAGGAGGAGGTATCTACTGTAGATAGCATTCCAACGCTGCCGGTCTCTAGCTTCATCTTCCACCTCATTCGGCTCCACTTGCTGAAGTATTGTCAAACATAAAAATGAAGGAATTAATTATAAGGTGCGTTTAAAAAGTAACGAGCCGGAGGCTGGAATGCTCAAACCGGTGACTACATCGGCTAATCGTGGCATGTGTAACGAGGTGTGGTTCCTACCAGAGCGTGAAAGGCCACAGCCCGTCGCTAGAGGGCACGCATGCACGTCACATGACGATACAAAGCGAGCAGCAGCATGCATCAATCGTCCAACGCTGCCAGTCGCATTGCAAACAGTGACATGGAGGCGTCAACCGAAGAGCAAAGAGGTGTTGTTCGGTTTCTGACAGCGGAAGGAGTAGGGGGAACGGACATTCATCGCCGAATGTCACAAGTGTACGGCGAACACTGCATGTCCCTTGCAAGGGTCAAGGCGTGGCACAAGCGCTTCAGGGAAGGTCGGGTGTTGTTAACCGATGATGCCCGGCCTGGGGCACCCCCCTCCAGTACCGATGACAACGTCCAGCTGGTTGATGCACTCATTACCCAGGACCGCCGAGTGACAGTAAACGCCATAGCCACCGTGGTCGCTCCAGGACAATGCACGACCTCATACGGCCAACACAATCGCGGCACCTGCAGAAATTCAAATGGGAGGTTCTCGGCCACCCTCCATACAGTCCAGACCTCTCTCTCTGTGATTAACCATGTTTGGTCCCCTGAAAAGGGCTGTGCGGGGCCAACGATTCACCTCGGACGCCGACCTCCAGCTGTACGCGCGGAACTGGTTCACATCGCAGCCCAGGGAATTTTATGAGACAGCCATTCACCGTCTCGTGTCACAGTGGGACAAGTGCCTCAACAGCCAGGGCCAATACTTCTAACATACAGGTACTGGTTTCTGTAATTATGCCTCCGGCTCATTCCTTTTTGACCTCACCTTAGAATTCATAAGTGCGGCTACAATTGACTCGGGCATGTTATGAGAAAAGTGTCTAATAATGATGATACCACTAGGTGGAGAGACAGCGAGAGTCGGGGCTACAGGAGGAAGAAGTGTATGAGGAAAAAAAGGAATATAATCTGAATCAGTTTTTTTTGTTTTGTGTTTTTGTTTTTTTAGCGTATGGCTTTTAGTGCCAGGAGTGTCCGAGGACATGTTCGGCTCGCCAGTGTTTGTAGCTGCTTCTATGCGGACACCCATGGGGTGAGCTACCAATACCGTCGCGTGTGGAGTGTTGTCTGGGGAGGAAAGTGAGAATGTAAGGACTAGGAATTGGAAGGTAGCGGCTGTGGCCTATAGTTAGGGACCAACCCCGGCATTTGCCTGGAAGGAAGATGGGAAACCACAGAAGACCATCTTCAAGGTTGCCGGCGGGGGGATTCGAACCTCCTCGCCTCCCGGATGTGAGCGACCGTCTGCAGCCACGCCGTAGTGACCACAGCTAACTCACCCAGTGTCTGTATCAGTGATCCTGCGGAATAGCAGCACAAATGTAGGCCCTGTGCCTCCATTCTTCCCTGTTCTCAACTTTCCTTCTCCAACCTTTAACACCCAGCTTTCTCAGGTCTTCTTAAACATCGTCAAGCCATTTTTTAATTGTCCTTCTCCCATCAAGTTTTCCTATGAATAACCTTTTGACTATGCTGGTTTCTGGCATTCTCTGCTCAGACCAGCGTACCTGAGCCTCCCCTGCTTAATTTTCACTACTATATACAGTACTAGCAACCCGCCCCGGCTTCGCCCGGGAACAGTTATAGATGCATTACGTGCTAGTTCGTAAACTGCCACCTCAGTAATTGAATGGAGATTGTTGAAAGAAATGAAAACGTAAAAACACTTATAGTGGGCGATGTATTGAAGATAGACATATGCTCTCGCGATCATTTTTGTAGAACTTTTCATGCTGAACAATTATTGCACTCATAGTATATTGATATTTTTAACAGTTTGCCCTGCGTAAGCTAAAATAGCACACGGACACCAGTTTTTTTTTCCCTTCAACTTTTTCACTGCAATCGTTACTGCTTGGCTTCCTTTGATCATAAATAAATTGTTTTCTATTGAAACCTTCCTCGAGATATACATTACAGAATGGTGAAAACCGAATGAAAAAGTGACAGTCAGTCTGAAAGACTAGACTTTGTATCATTTTAAATGCTACAAATGCTGAAAAATGCTAGAAAGGCTGGAGGCTTCGCGCTTCGCTCGAAGCCAAGGACTCTTGACATGTTGGAAAATTATCTGCATAATACTTATCTTGCTTTATAATACTTTACCTTGTTTCAAATTATTCGCGAACGGCAACTGCAAACCAAGGGCAAAGCAAGGTCTAGCAAGCGGAGTGCCGTCACGCTCACCAGAGCGCGCGGGGACGTGCCCCTTCCATCCAGTATAAAAACGCTTATAGTGGGCGATGTATTGAAGATAGAGACATGGTCTCGCGGACTTTTTTAGAACTTTTCATGCTGACCAATTCTTACGCTCATAGTATATTGGTATTTTTAACGGTTTGCCCAGCGTAAGCTTAAGAGGCGCACGGACACCAAGATTGTTTTCGACTTTTTCACTGAAATCGTTACTGCTTGGCTTCCTTTCATCATATATAATTATTTTCTACAGAATCTTTCCTCGAGATATCCTTTACAGAATGGTGTAAACCGCATCAAAATCCATTCAGTGGTTCTCGAGATTACCAGTGACATCCAAGAATCGGGGATTTTTGTCTTATACTAACGAAGTAGAGATTGTCGGGGAGCACATGCACCAAGCGGTACTATGACGTCACACAACTCAGTGCATCTGGGTACATTTCGTCCCGTCACCGTAACGTAACGCCAGACCCCAGCGTAACGACGAAGTCGACAAGATCATTTAAAATGATAAAATCCATCTAGTGGTTCTAGAGATTACCCGTGACATACAAGAATCGGGGACTTAGTTTTATACTAATTGTAAGTAGAGATAAACAATTCCTGTAACTCCTCATTTGTGACCCCATTCTCCATCCATCCTGGTGTCTTATTACTCCAAATATCTTTCTCCATATCTTCCTTTCTTACCGTAACGGCCAATGCTCTTCTCTGCTGCTCTTCAGCCAGCATTCGGAGCCATACGTAGCTACCAGTCGTAGCACTCTTTTGTACAAGCTGCAACTGGCAATGAGGTGAAATATTGTATGTCATGGCTTGTCAACTCAAATCTTCTCCATCTGTGTAATGACGAGTAATGTTTACTAATGAGTAGGAAGACAACTACTAATGAACATTAGTTTTTAATAAGTTCTGCTATCAGTTACACGGCTCTGTTTTGGTTTTATCATGAGGTGTCCATAATTTCCAGTTAGAAATATGGTGTCGCAATTTGTATTCGGGTAACTGACCACAATTATCTACGGAGATGGCGACTCATTTCGTGATAGCCAATGTTTCACCACTAATGGCCTGTGGCGTTCATTTTCAGATAGCACACAGTTGAAGCTGCGTGATTAATGAAGTCAGCGAATATGTTGTGGATATATTCACATTGAGAGGGAAATGTGGGTTATCTAGTGTAAAACGGTAAATGGCACAATAAAGCAACGTGATGAAGGGGGAAATGACAACAATTGTAGGCAATTATTTCATTGTAGACTTCCACAATGGGCTTCAATTTTACCAACATAGTCATTTGTTATCCTGCAGGGTATACCAATGCAAGTGAAGATTATATTGTGCACAAAGGCATCGCTGAACAAAATCGCGCCTCATACAGAGAGATAGTAAGTAGTACATATTACATAATATATAGCCTAATTGCTTATACATTAAATGCTATGTGACCTCTTGGGAGGATTGGTGTAGGTCTAAACGATTATACCCAAATTGTAGAGGGTGGTATTCCTTACATCTCATTAAAAAAATTACGAGCCTTACAGTAGTCACATATGATATGTAACAGCTGACATAGAAGAAACCTCACGAGAAATTGTTGATACACCGGTATTTTATACTATTACTAGCAGAAGTACCCGCTCTTCGAACGGTCTTCGGTATTAATAACCAGACGTTATCAATTGAGATACTGTTCCAATGGTTAGGGGCTTGTCGTTCCTTCATAAGTTTATCAGAACGTAGTTAGTTTTCTGGGTATATCGCAGACACTGTTAATTTAAGTTCCTTAAAATGTGGTTTTCGGACACCCTTTATAGACTCCCTAGATTTGTGTCACACATTGAGAAGCGCAACATATGCTTTGGCCGTCCTTCTAGGATAATTTTTATTTTTCGTCTATTTCAACATGTATTTTGAAAAGTTGTTCCTTATACCCACCCTTCTATGAGAAGTACGCTGAAGCATTTTCTAAATGATTGGTGTATTGACTCATGGTTACAATACCTAATTTTACGATGCTCCAAGCACCCGAACATGAATTATAGGCCTACATAAACATAAAGATATATCAACCACACAGTATCAAACAAAATCATCTTTACGATGAACCCGTTTGTCGACAAAAATATGATTAGTTAAAATGTGCTCTCAAACTAAATTCACCTAACGCGTACTTCCTGACGTGAAAATAATATTGAAAACCTCGTAGACGAAACGCAATATATGTCAAATTAAAACTGATCCTCACGGTTGTGGAAAGTCCTTATCCCCAGGAAGACCCCTTTAATAATTTATAAAGGCTTGTGGTGCATGCAAATTCGGGATTTTTAGTCTCCAATGGCCCAAATTCCGAAAAACTGCAAAAAACACTATTCCAAATCAGGAATTTTTTGAAAATAATGTTGCTGTTTGGAGACCTTCTGTACAACATATCGCATATCGCACGTGTAAGTCACGTGTAAAAATTCTAGGGTACCCCTTGACCCCGTTAATCACATTGTTGAATTTTACAGTCTATGTTTGATTCCACTATAACCTTATAGCCATTTGCAAACTAACGTAAATTTAATAAATTGAGTGGCATTGCTTCTTACAGAAATAGATGGAAAGTTGGATGTCACCTCTTGTGACACTGTTGTCAAGGTTACCGGCTTGCATTACTTCATTAGTTTCTTCTTGTTCTTCTTCTTCTCCTTTCGGATGGGCCAGCTAAGGACCACGACGTTCAATGTTTCAGCTTGGCTAGGGACTTGATGTTTGCCCAATATTCGCGCATTTTCTGGCTATGTTTCTCCTTCCTCTCTTTTGTCCAGATGATGCCGGTTTTCTTACAGGGTGGTCTGTCCTGAAAACTCTTCTGTTTAAGTATCTTTCTGAGATGCGATCGACTTCTAATATCACTTTTCATTATCTTCAGTTCTTGGATATCCTTGTTAACTACTGTTAGCGACGGTGTCACGCTCTTTCTTTTCTCCCAGTAGTTGAGAAGCCGGTTGGTTAGTCTTGTTGGATTCATCCATGAGACATGTCCATAGAAAGCCAGACGTCTCTTCCTGGCCACATCTGTGATTTTCTCAGTATATCTACATAGCTCCTGATTTGGTCTTCTTCTGTACTCGTCATCTATTTATTAGTTTATAAAATAAGAGAGTGCCATATCCCCTCCAGGCACGGAGGCGACCTGAATAAGAGCCCTTGACTAAGTCAAGGGATCACTAACCAGGCATCCCAAGCCGGAGTTAGCGTGTGGTAGGGTGGCCAGTTCCTTTCCACTCCTCCTCCTACTATAGCATCAGGCAGTTTCCCATTTTGCATCACGAGGCTGGAAGACCCCGTACCAGACCATACCAAGACTTTTAAATTCTTGGCAGAGCCGGGGATCGAACCCGGTACCTCGGGGGTGACAGCCAACAATGCTGGCCACTGCGACACGAGATGGTCTTTATTAGTTCATTAAATTAAATTAGTTGTCTGGCAATATCTCAGAAACGTGGTTTTAGGGCCTTAAAAAGTAGTAGCCTCCGAGCCACTGAGGGGCTGAAAATGAGTTTTTCTCGTCCTTGTACACAATAATATAATAATAATCATAATACTAATTTAATAATAAAAGGAATAGGGGTATAATAGACCTTTAGCACCACACCCGTCCGTGTAAATCATGTGAAAAAATTCAAGAGTACCCCTTGACCCCCTTAAGCGCATGATATACGTATTGATGAATTGTACAGCTGAAGTTGGTTCCGTGATAACCTTAAAGCCGTTTGCGAACGTTCACAGTAATGCAATAAATGGAATGACATTGCGTCTTACAGAAATAGATGGACTTCTGAGATTGTGTTGCCATGGTAACCGGTTTGCATTCCTTCACTGCTTCATAAATGAAATTAGTTTTTTGGCTATATCTCAAAAACTGTTGGTTTTAGGACCTTATAATGTGGTTTTCGGGGCCCATGGGGCTCCCGATTTGTGTTTCTCACATTGAGACGCTGGAAATGAGCTTCATCTCGTTTTTCTACGCTCATTTCAGCATGCATTTTAAGGGGGTAGGCCCTCTTTTATGATGGTGTCTGGCTGCGTGGCTCAGGGGTAACGTTCTCGCTTGCTGAGCCCAAGGTTGCAGGTTCGAAACCTGGCGCGGTCAGCTGGCATTTGAGGGTGCGCAAATGCGAGGGAGCCGTGTCAGTACATTTACTGGCACGTTAAAGATCCCCTTCGGGGCAAAATTCCGGCACCCCGGCGTCTCTAAAAGCCAGTGTAGTTAAAAGGGACGTAAAAACAATAACATTATTATACCTCTTTTATGATAGGTATGGAGAAGAGTTACATCAATGATTACTTTCGTGCCTCTGATGGACTTCTGTACCAAATTTTACGTTGATCCACTCAGCCGTTCTCAAGTGATGCGCGTGCAAAGTTGTACACAGACAGACAGACACACAGACAAAGAATTTGTTTTTGCGCGCAACCGTTATAAACCAGTCTGAAACGCGTTAATAACTCAAACTTCCGTGGAAATTCAGAAAAAACAGACAAACTTCCATTTTTAGCCTATTTTCAATTTTGAAAAAATAGACTTATAAGATCACCTTTTGTCCGTGTGTGTGTGCGTGTGTGTGTAATAAAATCTAAACGGCTGGAGCGATTTCAATTAAACTCGGTAAGTTCATAGAACTATTCCGGCCGACCCCGACCGTGCCTATCAAATTTTGTTACGTCTCACCAATCCAACATTGCGGCTGTGCGAAATATTTCAACAGCATTCAATATCTCCAAAACTATTCCCGATATCACCCTGGAAATTTTTACGGTGATAAAGGAAACTACTAGAAGTTCACCTATGTAACTTTTGATAAACTGATGACTACAAAACCAACATGGTGGCCACGCGAATTTGCGACTTTGAAATGGACGTTTCTCGCGATTTAACCAACCAAACGCAATAAAACTTGGTACAGTATATATTTATACACTTTGTAATGCACAGACATATAACTTGGTTCAATTGTTTACATAACCATAAGATGGCGGATGTGCGAAATATTTCACCGGCATTCTATATCTCTGAGACTATTAGCGGTATCACCCTGAAATTTTGTACGGAGATAAAGGGCACGACTGGAAGTTCGTCTGTAAGTCTTTCAAAAACCGGTTAACTACAAAACGAACATGGCGGCCAAACGAATTTGAAAATTTTAAATAGACCTTTCTCGCGATTTTGTTGTTCCAAACGCAATGAAATCTGGTACAGGAAATGTTTATACACATTGTAATGCACTGGTATCTAATTTAGTTCAATTGTTTACATAACCTCAAGATGGTAGCTTCGCGAATTTTAAAATTAAGGTTTTATTTCTTGTGTCGTAATCATGCGATCGAAGTGAAAGTTTGAATAATGAACCTACATAATAATTTTCCTTTAATGGTAGATGATTCTATGACCTATACATTTAACAATCCAACATGGCGACCATCCGAAATATTTAGATGGCTCTGAATATCTAAGAATCTATTATAGCAATCAAACTGAATTTTTTAATGTTCATAGAGGCTATGAACTTAAGTTCACCTATAGGACCTTAAATAACCTGGTGATCACAAATCCAACATGGTGGCGACGCGAAATATAAATATTCACATGGACGTTTCTCGCAATTTAACCATCCGAGTGCAGTGAAACTTGGTAGAGTAAATCCTTATACGAATGTTAATCCACTGGCATCTAATGTATTTCTATTGTTCCCATAACCACAAGATGGCAACTGTGCGAAATTTTAAAATCTCCTTGTTACTTCTTGTGCCCTAATCATGCGATTGAAGTTTGAATGCTACACGTACACAATAATATACATGTAACAGTACATAAATCTAGGACCTACATATATAAAATCCAACATGGCGACCATCCGATATATTTAGTCGGTTCTCAATATCTACGAATCTATTACATCAATCAAACTGAAATTTTGTATGCAGATTGAGGCAATTAACATAAGTAGGATATACGAAAGAAGAATGGTGGAAGGAAAGAGGAAAGTGGAGAAGTGCCATAAATACCCCGACCCGGCAGGAGCTGGATAAGGGGAAATGATGATGATGATGTTGATGATGAGGATATATGAAAATAGGCTGTATAATTCTTCACAGAACTACTTGTTATATATAGAGAGATTGGCTCAAATATTAATCTATTGTAAAAGGGAGTGTTTTACAGATATTGTAGTTTATAATTCGGAACTCATTTTATTAGATGATTTGTACCTTCCACCAGCACTAGCCTAAATAAAGAATACGATATGGATCAACTAAATTAATAGACGCGACACCGCTCATAACCTTACATTTCTTATAAACAGGTTCTCTTGATTCATAGACCAACACGTAATTTCATATGAATTCTGTTAAAATGAGTCATATTGATATGACAAATACCGTTTAAAATGATAATCTGTTAGCAAAAATATCTATCCTGTCCGGGATTCGAACCCGAGATCTCTAAATTCAAAGTCATAGACGCTAACCCCACGGCTATTTCGACTACGCAAATATTGTGCACAAGATATTGACTTATTTCCACGTTCCAATAATACTAAATTACGGAATTAAGTTTCATTTATATTTTGCTTGATTCGATAATGTTCCTGCGTGAACTCGAGTTTAAAATGCCTTATGAATAGGCCCTCTTGTGAGTAAAGAGAATGTATTCAGCAATAGTTCATGAAGGCTTGCTCAATTCTCGTATAACCACAACGATTATATTATATTGATGACTGCATTACCGTTATGTGGGTTAATATTTGAGTAGCCATTGTGCAGAAACATAATACCGGCAATGTCGACTACTTACAATGGTTGATATTAAGGCATTTTACCATTTAAATACTGATACGAAGACTTCGAACATGTACCATGTGCTTTGTTTCAATCACTTGACCCCAGAGTTCGCATGAGCGTTTACTGTTCAGTATATCATATACATTCCACATGGCCGAGAGTACGTCATGGTATCAATTTCCGACACCGCGCGCTCATTGTTTCTCTTTCCACTGCCAGCTGGATCTTACCACTGCGACCTGGATCGATCGATCGAGTTGGCAGTGCGTCTTACACCTCTGTTCGATCCACCGCTGCCAGCTAGCACACTTCCGTTAGATCGAACAGAAGTGTGCCAGGTGGTGCCACCTCGATCGTTCCAATCGACTTCCGTCTCATTTTTCAAAATCACTCCCACTAAAATATCCAGCAACCGAGTGGAAAGATGTTACACATCAAAAATACATGAGATTAATTATTACACTTAGATGACTAGTTTCGTTGATCATCATTATCGGATCCTTTACTCAGGCTATTTTTCCATGTCGATGAATATGTGCGTTAAGATAGCCAAGTATACATTACAGGTGGGAATTGAAGCGATGCACCATTATGTGCAGATAGATAACGATTATGATGATGACTGAGGCAATGAAACAGCCTAAGAACAACGTAGAAAAGAAATTGAACTGCAACACCTTTCCTTGAAGTACTGTACCTAGTAGGCCTATATGTCAAGCCAACATCCCTGAGATGTCCTTCCACTCATTCACATTACGTTTGCGTTTTCTCGTTGCATTTTCATGCTTTATCGCACTCATTGTCACACGCAAAGAACTATGCTCCGCCATCTTGTACTGGAGTTAGATCCCTATTCAACGCTAGATTCCTGGTGATCACAAATCCAACATGGCAGCGACGCGAATTATAAATATTTAAATGGACATTTGTCGCGATTTAACCACCCGAGTGCAGTGACACTTTGCAGGTTATATGCTTTTACAAATGTTAATCCACTGGCATTTAATTTATTTCAATTGTTTTCATAACCACAAGAGGGCAGTTGTGCGAAATTTTTACATCTCGTTTTTACTTCTTGTGTCCTAATCTTGGGATTGAAGTTTGAATACCACACGTACACAATAATCTTCATGTAATAGTACATAAATCAAAATCGAACCTGGCGACCATCTGAAATATTTAGACGGTTCTCAATATCTACGAATCAATCACTACCTTCAAACTGAAATTTTGTATGTTGATAGAGGCAATTAACAAGAGTAGGTAATATGACAATAGGCTGTATAGTTCTTCACGGAACCACTTGTTGCCTTCCCAAAAACCTTTCATCCGTTTACTGTGTGGCTTCTTCTCTTCATCTGTCCATTTACGCCTATTTTTGTCGGGTTGTGATCTAAATTGATATTTCTGGTTTTTAACTTTTTTTTTACAAATGCTTTGATCGTGGATGTGTTCTATGGTGAAATGTAATTGTTGTAAATCTTCCATAGTTCTTTTGTACCAAGACATACCCAATTTCAACGTAGAAATTATCTTGAATATTCTTTTACTCAGTCTGGTGCCGTGCATTCTGGCGATGTGTGTATAGAACTTTATTCTGCGATTTCTGAGGAGTGTCGTGATAGATTCAGTATTTCTGTATAATTCTTCTGTGGGTCTTTTTTTTGCCAGATATTATCTCTGAAATCGGCACCGTAAATTTCTCTCAGAATTTTCCTTTTTTGTTTGTTTTTCAATGTCTTTTATATTGGCCATTCCCTTGGTGCTTGTGGTTTCTGATGCGTATAAGGCTCCCTGCGAGACTACCGTTTTATAATATCATAATTTTGCAGCCGTGGAGATGCATTTAGGTAGATTTCATTAGAAAGCTAACTATTGCAATGGGTCCCATGTTGCGACTTCCGGAAAATTTCGACATATCTTCGCGTTTCACATCCCCCAGACCCCAAAACCACCGTCAGTTCAAAAGTTTATATATAATTTATGTATATATATATGTGTATATATATGTATATCAGTTTCTTGTGGACACGATAACTGCCGTAAATTTGCACCAATCACTTTGAATTTTTTACCGAATATGTATACCTATAAAATCTCGGTCGAGATCGTTACTGGGCTAAATCGGGCGAAGGGGATGAAAATGGGGGGCTTTTTTTCGAAAAGGTGAAATATTGCTATAACTCTCTGAATATGTGAAATATCGAATCTGTTCAACGTTCATACTATGTGTCGGATAAAGCCCAAAAATTTATGTTTGAAGAGTTTTTTTTATAGCTCCAACCATTGACCAAAGGGGTGGGAAAAAGTGGGTTTTTCGGGAAACATTAATCATATCTCTCTTAATAGGCACAATATCAAAACCGTACAAAATGACAATATTCCCCTAATAATTACTTAAAACTTTTGTCTGAAAGAAAGAATTTTTGATATGACCCACCATCACGCCAACGAATGAGAAAAATGATTTCGGAATTATAAGAAAATGCCAAGAGCTATCAGAGGTTGCCATGGCAACACTACTAAATTGATGAGGGATGAGCCATCAGACGTTGCCATGACAACGCACTTGCACGAGATCAGATTCAGTATTTCTATCTGACTAATCCGGCCCCGTGGTGTTGGGGTAGCGCGCCTGCCTCTCACCCGGAGGCCCCGGGTTCGATCCCCGGCTCCGTCAGGGATTTTAAAACTGACGTGAGGGTTGGAACGGGGTGCACTCAGACTCGTGAGGACAATTGAGTAGCTGTCTGACAGTGAGACAGCGCCCCGATCACGAATACCAAGATTAACGGCCGAGGGGACCCGACGCGCTGATCACGCGTCACCCCAATATCTGCAGACCAAATGGCTTGGCAGCGGTCGCTTGGTCGGCCTTAGCCCGTCATGGGCTGGATGGTGCCAGGGGTTGACTTTGACATCTGACTAAGTGGGAAGTGGCTTCGGTGACGTAACTGGTAGCATGCAGAATGTCTATGCCCAAGGTCGCGGTTTCAAAGCCGGCCGAAATCGTCGGATTTTCTAAGAGCGCTAAAATCCCTCAGTATGCTTTCCTTTGGAGTTCGTTGCGAGTTGCTGGTTGGGGTGGCATCTAGTAGCCAAGTTCACAGCTAGGTGTCGTTGACGGTAGTATCTGGTAGCAACATTAGGAACTACTGCTTGAAAATGACCGTCTGCAGTCCTTACCTGAATTAAGACTAATAGAACCATTACAATTCACACCGTTTATCAGACAGATTCTACACTCACCCAAAGTACACGGGGTTAGATGACCGCGTTGTCGCAGCCCCTAAACTGAGGAGCCAACCAGAGGTAGATTTCATTAGAAAGCTAACTATTGCAATGGGTACCATGTTTCGACTTCCGGAAAATTTCGACATATCTTCGCGTTTCACATCCCCCAGACCCCAAAACCACCGTCAGTTCAAAAGTTTATATATAATTTATCTCTATATATCTCTCTATATATATAAATGAAAGTTTGTCTGTTTTTTCTGAATTTCCACGGAAATTTGCGATATTTGCGCGTTTCAGGCTGTTTTATGACGGAAGCGCGCAAAAATATTTTTTTTGTCTCTCTGTCTCTGTCTGTCTGTGTGTCTGTGGACAACTTCTTCGAGTCCTTATAACTTGAGAACGGCTGGGTGGATCAACGTAAAATTTGGTACAGATATCCATTAGAGGCACCACACTAATCATTGGTGTAACTCTTCTCCGTACCTCTCATAAGAGGGGCCCTACCCCCTTAAAATACATGCTGAAATAGGCTTAGAAGGGTGAAACAAAGCTCATTTTCAGCCTCTCAATGTGAGAAACGAAACTCGGGGGCCCGAAAACCACATTTTAAGGCCCTAAAACCAACAGTTTTTGAGATATTCCCAGAAAACAAATTTCACATAATAAATTAATGAAAGAATGCATGCCGGTAACCATGGCAACTGAATCTCAGAGGTCCATCTATTTCTGTAAGACGCAATGCAATTCCATTTATTACATTACTGTGAAGGTTTGCTAACGACTATAAGGTTATTACGGATCCAAATTAAGCTGAAATATTCATTAATACATACAATGCGCTTAAAGGGTCAAGGGGTACTCTAGAATTTTTTCACGCGATTTACACGTGCGGGTGTGGTACGGAGGTCTATTATATCCCTTCTCTAACCGGCCGCGGTGCCTGAGAGCGCTAAGGCGCTACCTCGTGCCTCGCTGGCATCGGGAGAGCGTGGGTTCGATTCCCACCTCGGCCGTCCTGAAAATGGTTTTCGTGGTTTCCCATTTTCATCACCAGGCAAATGCCGGGACGGTTCCTTTCAAAGGTCCACGGCCGATTTCCTTCCAATATCCCTTCCCTGACCCGTCCTGAAAAGAAAAGTACATGGCCATTGGCTGCATTATTAAAATTATTATTATATAAAAATGAATGTTTGTCTGATTTTTCTGCATTTCTACGGAAATTTAACATATTTGTCCGTTTCAGACTGTTTTGTGACGGATGCACGCAAAAATATATTTTTGTCTGTCTGTCTGTCTGTTTGTCTGTGGACAATTTTTTGTGTCCTTATAACTCGAGAACGGCTGGGTGGATTAACGTAAAATTTGATACAGATATCCATCAGAGGCACGACACTAATCATTGATGTAACTCTTCTCCGTACCTCTCATAACAGGGTGCCTACCCCCTTAAAATACATGCTGAAATAAGCGTGAGACAAAGTTCATTTTGAGCCCCTCAATGTGAGAAACAAAACTCGGGGGCCCTAAAAGGACCCCGAAAACCACATTTTAAGGCCCTAAAACCAACAGTTTTTGAGATATTCCCAAAAAACTAATTTCACTTAATAAATTAATGAAGGAATGCATGCCGGTAACAATGGCAACAGAATCTCAGAGGTCCATCTATTTCTGTAAGACGCTATGCAATTCCATTTATTACATTACGGTGAAGGTTTGCAAACGGCAATAAGGTTATAACGGATCCAAATTAAGCTGAAATATTCATCAATACATATAATGCGCTTAAGGGGTCAAGGGGTAATCTAGAATTTTTAACGCGATTTACACGTGCGGGTATGGTCCGGTAGGTCTATTATATCAAAAAAAAAGTCAACCCCTGGCACTATCCAGCCCATGACGGGCTAAGGCCGACCAAGCGACCGCTGCCCAGCCATTCGGCCTGCAGATATTGGGGTGACGCGTGATCAGCGCGTCGGGTCCCCTCGGCCGTTAATCTTGGTTTTCGTGATCGGGGCGCTGTCTCACTGTCAGACAGCTACTCAATTGTCCTCACGAGGCTGAGTGCACCCCGTTCCAACCCTCACGTCAGTTTTAAAATCCCTGACGGAGCCGGGGATCGAACCCGGGGCCTCCGGGTGAGAGGCAGGCGCGCTACCCCTACACCACGGGGCCGGCTTGGTCTATTATATCCCTATCCCTATATTGTTATATTATTATTATTATTATTATTCTTTTAATTAATATCATTATTATGGCTTACAATGAAGAGACAGAGCTCATTTTCAAACTCTTGGTGTCTGAAACAAAACTCGGGGCCCCTCAAGAGCCGTAAAGGGTTCCCGAAAACTACATTTTAAGGCTCTAAACCCAACAGTTTCTTAGATATTCCCAGAAAACTAAAGAAGGAATGCAAGCCACTAACCATGACAACAGTATCTCAAGAGGTGGTATCCAACTTTCCATCTATTTCTGGAATACGTTATGCCACTCCAATTATTACATTTCTGTGAAAGGTTGCAAATGGCTATAGGGTTATCACGGAACCAACTAAAATTGTAAAATTCATCAATGCGCCTAAGGGGTTCAAGGAGTACCCTAGATTTTTTTTCACACGACTTACACGTGCGGTATGTCGTACAGAAGGTCTATTATATCTCCAAACAGCAACATTATTTTCAAAATTCCTGATTTGAAATAGTAGACTTTTTTTTTTTGCTGATTTTAGGAATTTGGGCCATTGGAGGCTAAAAAAAATGAATTTTCATGCACCTCAACCCTTTATAATTTATAAAAGGGGTCTTCCTGTAGTAGGGCACTTGACACAACGGTTAGCGTCAGTCCGTATGTGACGTGTATTGCGATTCGTGTACGAGGTTTTCAATTTTATTTTCACGCCAGGAAGAACATGTTAGTTAAATTTAGTTTTTCATTTTTCTTTGCCAACAAACAGGTTCCAAGACCCTAAACATTACAACAGTTGCTCAATTGATAGCATCTGGTTATTAATACCGAAGACCGTTCGAAGAATGGGTACTTCTGCTAGTGTACATACATATATATATATATATATATATATATATATACTCCTCTTCTTGCCTAGAACGCCTCAAAATAGCGCTGCCTTGGGTTTTTGTGGGTATCTACTCACATAACGTAACGGCGGTACTTTTTGAGGATCCAACCAGCCTTCGGGCTGACTACCTAACAGACATATATCAGTTTCTTGTGGACACGATAACTGCCGTAATTTTGCACCAATCACGTTTTACCGAATATGTATAACTATAAAATCTCGGTCGAGTTCATTACTGGGCTAAATCGGTCGAAGGGGGTGAAAATGGGGGGCTTTTTTCGAAAAAGTGAAATATTGCTATAACTCTCTTAATATATGAAATATCGAATCCGTTCCACGTTCATACTATGTGTCGGATAAAGCCCAAAAATTTATGTTTGAAGAGTTTTTTTATTGCACCAACCATTGACCAAAGGGGTGGGAAAAAGTGGGTTTTTCGGGAAACATTAATCATATCTCTCTTAATAGGCACAATATCAAAACAGTACGAAGTGGACAATATTCCCCTAATAATTACCTAAAACTTTTGTCTGAAAGAATTTTTGATATGACCCACCAATATGCCAAGGGATGAGAAAAATGATTTCGGGATTATAAGAAAATGCCAAGAGCTATCAGTGGTTGCCATGGCATCACTACTAAATTGATGAGGGATGAGCCATCAGACGTTGACAAGATAACGCACTTCCACGAGATCTGATTCAGTATTTCCATCTGACTAAGTTGGAAGCGGCTTCGGTGACGTAACTGGTATCATGCAGAATGTCTATGCCCAAGGTCGCGGTTTCAAAGCCGGCCGAAGTCGTCGGATTTTCTAAGAGCGCTAAAATCCCTCAGTATGCTTTCCTTTGGAGGGGAAGTTCTAACGTTCGTTGCGAGTTGCTGGTTGGGGTGGCATCTAGTAGCCAAGTTCACAGCTAGGTGTCGTTGACGGTAGTACCTGGTAGCAACATTAGGAACTACTGCTTGAAATTGACCGTCTGCAGTTCTTACCTGAATTAAGACTAATAGAGCCATTACAATTCACACCGTTTATCAGACAGATTCTACACTCACCCAAAGTACACGGGGTTAGATGACCGCGTTGTCGCAGCCCCTAAACTGAGGAGCCAACCAGAGGTAGATTTCATTAGAAAGCTAACTATTGCAATGGCTACCATGTTTCGACTTCCGGAAAATTTCGACATATCTTCGCGTTTCACATCCCCCAGACCCCAAAACCACCGTCAGTTCAAAAGTTTATAAATAATTTATGTATGTATATGTGTATATATATGTATATCAGTTTCTTGTGGACACGATAACTGCCGTAATTTTGCACCTATCACTTTGAATTTTTTACCGAACATGTATACCTATAAAATCTCGGTCGAGTTCGTTACTGGGCTAAATCGGTCGAAGGGGGTGAAAATGGGGGGCTTTTTTTTTTTCGAAAAAGTGAAATATTGCTATAACTCTCTGAATATGTGAAATATCGAATCCGTTCAACGTTCATACTATGTGTCGGATAAAGTCCAAAAATTTATGTTTGAAGAGTTTTTTTTATAGCACCAACCATTGACCATAGGGGTGGGAAAAAGTGTTTTTTTCGGGAAACATTAATCATATCTCTCTTAATAGGCACAATATCAAAACCGTACAAAATGGACTATATTCCCCTAATAATTACCTAAAATTTTGTCTGAAAGAATTTTTGATATGACCCCCCATTTTGTCAAGGGATGAGAAAAATGATTTCGGAATTATAAGAAAATGCTAAGAGCTATCAGTGGTTGCCCTGGCAACACTACTAAATTGATGAGGGATGAGCCATCAGACGTTGCCAAGATAACGCACTTGCACGAGATCAGATTCAGAATTCCATCTAAGTGTGAAGCGGCTTCGGTGACGTAACTGGTAGCAAGCATGGTGAACGTCTATGCCCAAGGTCGCGAGTTCAAAGCCGGCCGAAGTCGTCGGATTTTCTAAGAGCGCTAAAAATCCCTCAGTATGCTTTCCTTTGGAGGGGAAGTTCCAACGTTCGTTGCGAGTTGCTGGTAGCGGTGGCATCTAGTAGCCAAGTTCACAGGCAGGTGTCGTTGACGGTAGTACCTGGTAGCAACATTAGGAACTACTGCTTGAAATTGACCGTCTGCAGTCCTTACCTGTATTACAGACTAATACAGCCATCCCTAAGTACACGGGGTTACATGACCGCGTTGTCGCAGCCCCTAAACTGAGGAACCAACCAAAATCTCTGCGGGAGATATAATTTTGCGTGAAGAAGTAACAGACCGTTACAAAGTTACACATCAGTGTCAAAACCTTGCATAAGGACAGTGTGACCACAAGTATAAAAATGGACCCCAAATGACAAGAAGGTTACCGTTCCCATAAGACAATAAAATGTTTAAAATAAGCATAAAATGACGAAAAACAAAGTTAATTAAGCTCCAATTATAAAATACTTCTCGCAATAAATGAGGTCTGATCCTTCTTCGAAAACCTGCATATTCTGCCTATTTTCGCCTATCCCCAAGTTTGTCCGGTGAAATCTACCTCCGCCTTCCGGCGTGCCGAGAGGACTTTTTTTTATTCTAGTGGGACCAGCTAAGTGTGTATGATTTCTGTAATTTTGAGATTCTTTCTTCATTAGCCTTTTTATAAATTTAATTCTTCTTCTTCTTTTTGCGTTTTGCCCATTATACAGCGCGCTTGAACTTGTTTTTCGGCATGATGATATTTGCCTTCCTATCTTCCCAAAATCTCTTCATGAAGTCACTGTGCTACTTCTTCCGTTCTTCTGTCCTATTGCTTCCAGTCCTGCCACTAGTTTTCACCCTAAACTTGTGCTTTGTTACTGCGGTCCTGAAGACTTTGCGGTTTCTCGGAATATTTTCTCCGATGTTCAACACTTGCAGGTCCTCTCTTGATTCATCCAGCCAGGCTATCATTGACTTCTGAGAATTTATTACATTGAATAACCTTTTTGTAAGTCTATGATCGTCCATCCTGAAGAAGTGTCCATAAAATGTTAAACGTCTTCTTCGTACAGTGTTGCTGAAACTATCCTGTGTGACGGTATAGATCTAAATTTCGTCTTTTAATCCAAATTCCGTTTTCTTCTGTGGGGCCGAATATTTTTCTAAGAATTTTACGTTCTTGCTCTTCTATATTTGCAATTTTAGAATGACCTCCTAAACCTATGGTTTCTGAAGCATATAGAGCTTCCGGTAGGACAACTGTTTTGTAGTGTTTCAGTTTTGCATTACGTGACATTACTCTTTTATTATAGTCATCCCGTGTTAGTCTGAATGCTCTATGAAGTTTTGAGGCTCTTTCTGTGTTAGCCAAACTGTCCATTCCTGAAGGAAGAATTATTTCTCCGAGGTATTTAAAAAATTAATTATTATTTGTTGAAAATTAGTTGAAACACTTAGAAAATTATTGTTTTACCTTTATCAAATTATCGCACAGATTTTCAACTTCATTATTTTTTTCTTTTTATAAATATTAATTACGTTTGCTGATGAAGGTCATAATCTGACCGAAACTCGTACATTGAACTACATAAACAATAATTTTATTGACTAAAGTTATTTTTTCCTTGTCCACTAAAATTAGCTCAAGGAGGGAACTCTCTCATTGCACACCTACAGTATGCCCTAGCATATGTATTCCATGGCATCTCGAATCGCGCTAAATCTCATTTATAAAGCATAACTCAATCAGTCCCATTCAAATATCAGCGACAGCTACCTAAACCCTTCCTTGTCAGACTTATTTTAATTAATTTATTTATCAATTTATCGTATGGCTTTTAGTGCCGGGAGTGTCCGAGGACATGTTCGGCTCGCCTGAGTCTGTAGCTGCTTCCAGCGGACACCCTTATTAGGGTGAGCTACAAGTTCCGTTCAATTTCAAGTAGTTCCAACTTTTGCCACCAGATATCAAGTATACCTATGGTGAACGTTGGAACTTTTGATAGAGCGTTCCGATGAAATCTAACCTAACAATTTAGCTTTACACAAGTTTAGTCTGGGAAAGGATCTTTTATATGCCATAAATCTAAGGCATGGGACCGCCGACTTTACTTCCCCTCCGAAGGAAGGCATACTGAAGGATTTTTAACGCTCTTAAAAATTCCGACGACTTCGGCCGGGTTTGAACCCGCTATCTTGGGCACAGCAGTTCAGCATGCTACCAACTACGCCACCGAAGCCATCACGATATTACACATGGTTCTATTCTCCCCTTTTCTGCTGCACCAACAGTCCAAGTATCACTTCCATAGAGCGTCATGCTCCAGACAAAGGCTTTATTTAATAAATGACTTCCTAATGCCCAAATCTATATTTCATGTCAACAGATTTCTGTTTTCTAGAAATTCTTTTCTTGGCTGAGCCAACGTACTTTTTATATTCTCTTTGCTTCATCCTTCACTGGTTATTTTGCTTCCTAAATAGCAGAAGTCTCGACTTCCTTTCGCTTTTCACCTATTTGATGTCCATAGGGGTTTCTGATTTCTTTCGGCTGTATTCCATTATTATTGTCTAACCTTGCCCTACCCTTAAAGTTGAATTTTATCATGAGTTAATTCCTCAAGACGTAGTCGATACCATTTAACAAGAAGTACCGTTTCGAACTAAAGAGCCTACTTTTCTTATTATTAAGATTCATGCCAGTGATTAAACTATATGGACCTATCTAGAATAAAGACGAAATTAAGTAGGTTATATCAAAATTTCTAATTAGTTCGAAATATAACTGGTATAATGTATCCTAATAGAGCATTACAGTTGGCAGCCCTGGTGACTGAATACATTCTTAGTTCCATCCCTTAAGGTACAGAATACAAAATTTGGTTGAAGTCCAATGGATAGCACGGACGTTACATATGCAGTTAGAGGGGCGTGGTGGCGCAGCGGTCAAGCTGTATGCCTCTCACCAAGGCGGACCGGGTTCGATTCCCGTTCACTGAATGTGAGATTTTCGATGTGAAATGCCATGTCCGGTGGTTCGGATTCCACGTAAAACGGAGGTCCCGTGGCTTATGATCGCGAGATTAACGGTCACGTTAAACTACAAGCTTCCTTCCTTTCCTTCCTTCACATATGCAGTTAGACATTGAATCTATCAGCGCACGTAAAATCATGTTGGCAACAATGCCATGCATGTGTTGGTCAGAAATAATCTGAAATATTATGATCTCGTGTTGTGCCAATTTTGAATGAAATCCATTTGTTAGTTTCGAAGTTACATGTATTTTAAAATTAGACCTATCAGCAGGCTTAGAGTCATGTTGGCAGCACTGATGTATATTAGTTTCTCCAAATTAATATAGAATGTCAGGTACTACACGTGTGCAAATTTTAAAGCTATTGGCTTACATACTTTATGATATATTAATATTAGGGCAAAAATAGAGACAGTATTTATTAGCAGTTGGCAGCCCTGGTTGCTTTTAAGAATACCCAGTCATATCTGTTATGGTACACATAGCACATACGAAATTTGGTTGAAATCCAATTGATAGTAAGGAAGTTACATGTGTTTAAAATTTGGTCCTATCAAGAGGCTTAGAATCATGTTGGTAGCACTGACATACATTAGTTACTCCAAATTAATCGAGAATGTCAGGTAATATACGTGTGCAAAATTTAAAAGCTGTTTGCTCGCATAAGTTCTGATATATGGTTATTTGGATAAGAAAATAGAGAGAGAGAGCATTTATTAACAGTTGGCAGCCCTGGTAGCTTTTAAGAATACGCTTAGTCATATCTGTTTATGTACACATAGTACATACGAAATTTGGCTGAAATCCTATTGATAGTGTAGAAGTTATATGCATTTAAAAATTGGACTTATCAGCAGGCTTAGAATCGTTTTGGCAACACTGCCATGCATGGACTCCAGGAAATTAAATTGAAATATTATTATATATACGTGAGTCAATTTTGGAATAGCTCACATACATTCCTTCCAAGTTATCCAACATGGAGCTCAAATTTCAATTGCGTTTTTTAGCAGTTGGTAGCACCGACATAATTTTCAAATATGGGCTTGAGATATTCATACCAAACTTGCATTCGTTTGCTACAGCCATTTAGGAGTTGATATAGGGGGGGGGGGGGGGGAAAGACAGCCAGACAGACAGACATTTTCCCGGACCGATCTCTAAGTCTACTTTTTCCTCATTTTTGCAAAATGTGAAAAGTAGGCTAAACATTCATTCAAATCCTCTGGAGCTTCGGCAAAAATGATAATGTCAGCATCAAATCCCAGTGTTGAAATATTTTCTCCTTCAATCTTAACTCTTACTTCAAATTTTTAAGCTAATCAAAATTTAAGAGGCACAGTGGGAAATGTATTAAAATTTGAAAGGCATGGTCGAGGTCAGACGGGGCAGTATGTCTTTACCAAGTTTCATTGAAATTGCTCTCATACACACACACAAGAACAAAAGGTGATCACATGATCCTATGAGCCGGGTGCAAGCTTTGTTATTTGTCACCCAGAGGGTAGCTTTCATGTCGAAATTCGTAGTTCCTTGAAGCACTATTAAAGTCAAGGAGGTTAGATATCTAAGCTCCTTGTAAACTATAGCACTTTCTAGTAGATAAATTGTAACCTGTTTTTCGAAGGGTATTTACGCCACTGACATAAGTCAGATGGAAGCTATTTAATGATTGTTTTAAACGCGGCAACTTATTCAGCCAAGCTAATTTAATTTAATTTATTCTTATTATTAATGCCAAATTTTCTTTTGGAGCTTTCTTTTAAATCTTATAACCATACAGATAGGTTTTCTATATATTAGAAAACACTATCAAGCGGATTATTTCGATCGACATTATCACAGTAAATTATTTGATTGTGGAGATTTCGGATTTTATTCAGTTAAGGGCTTATAGAGAGAGTTGAGTCATCGGGATTACGTCTACAGGAATAATCTTGTCGAGAAGCGATGATGCAACCGACGAACATTTACAACTGGCTGTTTCAAGAAAAGGCGAATTGAACTGGAACGGAAAATTTACAGAGTGCAATGTACTTTATAGCGGGAAGTATCGCGTGGTGGCTCAGCCAATCAGAGGAGACCGGACCACTGGGAGACGGCACAGGAGAGGGGATACGGCGAGTGCATATAGTGCTCGCACGCCGAGAAAAAGGAACTCTTACTTTGTAACCTGTCCGAAGTGGACGTAGTAATTCTTTGGTTCCGTTATGGTCGGACCGTTACTTTGAACATTATATTTTTCGCATTAGTCTACGGACTTAGTTCTTGTGTTCAATGGCGAACTACATTGTACTGAAATACTCCACTGGCCAGTTAGTCAAGGGTATTATACGAGCTGTTGTGAAAAGGCAGACCGTGTAAGTGGCTATCAGATTTTGATCCACCACTAACTGTAATTCATTTCAATATTCATTCGACTACGGCAAGAAACGAAGAAGATGACGCCGCACAAGAGTCTACAGCAATCTCTCTTGAAACAACATGTACGTGGGAGAAACAATCTCTGAGGGTGAGCGCTAATCACGCATATCTACAAAATCTCTCTCTTTTCATTCTTTTATAATCGCAATTTCAGTAACTTCATAGCTTGGTAATAATCTTAAATTCAGTAATTCATCCGACTCCAATTTCACGTAATTTTCTGGTGGTAATACTAAATCTTGAAGCTCCATTTGTTATTATTATTATTATTATTAAAATTGCCACTAACTTGTTTTATATTATTAAATTCCTTTTTATAAAATGCAATCTTTGATTTCAGTAGGTAGCATTAGATATAAAACAAATTCCTTCTCCCAACGCAAGTGTTATCTGGGTTAATGATCCCATCTTACCACGGTGTGAGTGTGAAGAGTTATAAATGTGTTCTGCCCAAGCTATGTGTTGATAAATATAAATTTAGGTTTCAACTTGGTGTTGAGACCTTGGCGCCCATTCAATTAATATATCTTAGCCAGAGTAGAGGGGATAGCGAAAACGTTACACTTGCCGTTCAAACGTGGGACTTGTTGTCGTTTATCATCACTCCCCCGAAGAGAAACGTTACACTTGTCGCCAGCAACGTGGGACCGAAAACCTAGTAACATTTGTGGAAGGAGAAGGTTTATATATCTGTGCCTGTATTTTGGGGGTCTTTTATTTATCAGTGTGTATCAGCATGGGCGATGTTGAGAAAGAGATGAAGTTGCGTAGTGGTCACCAGTTCGATAGTGAAGAAGCGAGTAGTATGTCTAGTGTTGAGAATGAAAGCAGTACAGGGATGTCGGAGGTAAATCCCGATACTGAAGGGGGGAATAAAAACAGTCAGGCAGTGTTGGAGAGTTTGCTTCTCCAGTTTATGCAACAAAATAAAGTACAGATGCTTTAAATGCTAAACTTGAACAGAATAATGCTAAACTTGAACAGAACAGTAGGGAAAATAAAGAGAGTACAGAGTCTTTATACGCTAAATTGGAGCAAAACAGTAGGGAACGTAAAGAGAATACGGAAGCGCTGAGCGAAAACCTAGATACAAAATTAAGTGAGAAATTTGAAGAGAACAATCTAAAATTAAATAAGAAATTTGAGCAGATTAGAGGAGAAATCAGAGGGGTGATGGCAGAGAAGGCTAAAGAAATTATAGCAGATGTAGATAGAAAATTGGGAAAAGTACAGGAGGAGTTGGAAAGTAGAATCAGTACACAGGCTGAGAATTTTAAAGAATTAGTTCAACTTGAAACAAAGCAGGTTAAAAAGCGATTGGGGGGAGAAATTGACAAAATTCAGGTAGCAACTAGCGAGGTTAAAGAACAGCTGGGGGATAGAATTGATAAATGTCATGCAGAAATAGTTTCAGAAGTTAATGAATTAAGGGAGAGGAATAAGGAAAGCATTAATAAGATTCACGAGAAACAAGCTAAGTTAAGTGATAAAGTTGAAGCATTGGAAGGGAGCATTAGGTTAACTGTAACTAGTATTGAAAGAAAAGCTGAGGAGAAAATTGCTGAATTAGAGCAGAAGTTGAAAGCTAGAATTAGGCAGGAAAATAGTCAGAGTAGGCCAGTTTATGTGAATAGCACACACAGGGAGATAGAGTTGGGAAAGTTCAGCAATCGACAGGGTGGTCCCATGGAAATCATGAATGTAATAGAAAATAAATTCAAGGAGAGGTTGGAAGATGGTAGTATTGAGTGGTGCCAGGTAGTTGAGATTTTAGAGCAAGCGTTTGTAGGGGAGACAAGAAACTGGTTTGCTGTCTATAGAGACAATTTCGAGGACATCTCAGATTTTAAAGTTAAATTTTGTGAGAAGTTTTGGAATGAGGTTATTCAGTCTCAGCATCGTGAGGGAGTTGTGTATGGGTAATATAACCCGAGAGGAAACTACACTATGGCCGAGTACTTTTTAGGACAGGTATTAGCGTGTAAGTATCTGGATGTTTTGAAGGAGGAAAGTGATGTGGTAGGGCTATTACTTAGGCACTTTCCATATAGGATCAAGGAAGCTGCCTGTATCCAAAATGTAAAATCAATTTCTCAAGTGGAGAACTTATTAAGCACATTCGATGCATTAGGAAGAAGTAGATACGAGGATAATTTCACTAGGAACCAAGGTAATAATAATATTAGGCCTAATGAAAATAGAAATCAGGAAGTTCAAAGGGACAGTGGCGAAGGGACCAATGTCCAAAATAGGGGGAACCAGAATAATAATAATAATAACCATCAAAATCAGAACAGAAGAAATGGCTAAGGTATGCAGTATCAGGGTAGGAATAATGATTTCAGGGGAAATCAAGGCAGGAATAATGATTTTAGGGGTAATCAACGGAGGAATTACGGTAGTAATAATAATAATTAGTCTATAACCAGAATAGGGGTCAAGGGAGAGGACAGCCTAGTGGTAGTAATGAACAGAGAAACACCGATAATACAGCCCAGAACAACCAGACCAGTGCCGTAGTGAGTAGTACTATACCAAGCAGTAGCGGTACTTTAAACGCGAACCAGACTGCGATATAAGGTCAATATCTCAGTCTGTAACATGCCCTGTCCATACGCTTATACAGGAACCCTATGACCTAAATGTAAGAGGTGAATTATTACGTGAACTAAATGATGAAGGTATTATTCAGGAGGTGGCTAGTACGAGCCCCATTATTAAACTTAACGTGTCCGAGGCGTACACGGATGTTTTAATTGATAGTTGTTGCATGAAGAGTTGCATAAGTAGTGCATTTTATGATAATATGAAAGGAACTGGAATAGATTTTGAGGAGAAGCCAAATAAAAGCACTTTTGTTATCATAGCTGTTGGGAAGAGGTCTGAAGTAATTTCTAAGCAAGTTTTAGTGGACATTAAAATTAATAATCATGAAAAAAAGAGATTTGTCTTGTAATTTCAAATTTGGTATTCAGTGTTATTTTGGGTTCAGATTGGCTAAGTAGAGTGTCTGGTAACATATGTTATGAGGTAGGAAGTTTGAAATTTAAATGGGATGATTCTGAAGTAGAAGTAGCGTTCATGGACCATGTTCAGAGAAGTAGTGTTGTAGGTGTGATTTGTTCTTTGAATGAGATATCGCCAATCGTAGAGCGGGATTCTCCAAGTTTTGTGGGCAGTGTGATTACGAACGGTAGTCTAGAGGACTAATTACGTGATGCTGCATTTCAGGGAAATATAGAGGAAGAACAGTGTGCTCTGCTCTATGATGTGTTATTGTGCAATAGGAGAGTTTTTGAATATCGCATTGGTAAGGCCAATTGCTATACACATTCGTTGAACGTTATTGATAGGTCAGTATTCACAGGATATATATATCCTGTACCTTTTGCTTATCAGAGTGCAGTTGAGGCACAAATAACCAGATGCTTGAAGATTGCATTATTGAGCACTCCAACAGTCCATATGTTAATTCTTTGATCACCGTGCCGAAGGGAGATGGCACAGTCCGTATTTGTTTAGACGCTCGTTTAGTTAACAGTAGAATCAGTTCAGACCAGCTGAAGTCCATGTCTATAGAGGAGTTGATGCAGACATTTGAGGGTAAGAAGTATTTCACTTGTGTAGATTTGAATTCCAGTTTCTGGCAAGTGCCACTTATGTATGAAGATAGACTATTTACAGCTTTTAGTCATAAATATAACCTTTATCAATTTTGTAGAACACCTTATGGTTTAAAGAGTAGTTCAGCTGCTTTAATTAGAGCATTAAACATCGCATTAGGTGATGACACAGGAGAGTTTGTAATAATTTACATTGATGATATGGTAATTAGTTCACGCAGTTTTGTGAAGCATCTACGTCATTTAGATATTGTTTTTCAGAAGTTAGATCAGGCAGGGTTCACTTTGAAAATGTCTAAGTCGTCATTCTGTTAGTTAGAAGTGACATTTTTAGGTCACAGAGTCTCAAGTAGAGGTGTAACACCAGAGGAAAGTAGGGTTAATAAAATACTTAACGCAGAGGTGCCACAGAATGTTAAACAGTTGAAAACATATCTTGGAATTTGCAACTTCTTTCGCAGATTCGTTCTTAAATACTCTGGGTTAGTAGAACCATTCAGGGAATTGCTTAAAAGTGGTAATCGGTGGAGATGGGAGCCCAAGCATGATAAGGCTTTTAGAGCGCTGAAGGAGGGTTTTGAGAAAGGTGTAGTGTGCCCGTTTAGACCGGAGTCCGCACGACCACATATGCATTTTACCAATAATCAGTCAGCACGAGAATCAAAATATCCCGGAGCGCCAGATGGGTTAAAGCAAATCGCAAAAACGACATCAAATTTAAAAAATGCTTTACTGATTTTTGGCTCAATGCAACAATAAGGATAGAAGGAGATTTAATTGGGTGAAACACATCTGGTAAAATTATCTCAGTTTATTTTAAAGTTAAAATCTGACTGCAAGGATGCTCAAAGCAGCATCATCCACGTGTGGCGATCCACACTCTTATTTACACACAATATACAGAAATTTTCCATACACATTTGACAATCTTTTTGGAAACACAAGTCCGATTAATAGTCCTGTGGACTGTGTTCCAAAATTATTAATATTTAATTCCAGTTCAAAATTAATTGTCTATACTGGAAATAACGTAGATCACTGTTTGACTATTTACATGATATTAACACTCGTAGAATAAATGTTTATAGAATTTCTTAAACTTTCACTTGTTTTTCCAGTTTCAAAAATATATCGTCGAAAATATTATCATCATTATCATCATTAGAATTGTAGTTTTATAATGAATTCATTTAGTTCATGGCACTAGGATTGAAAATATCCTTCAAATTATTCGTGGTTAAAGATTTATTTCTAATTGGCAGTGGCCCATTCTACTATTTGTGTAAGAACACAATATTACAACAACAACAACGGCAAAGGTCTTCCTCTGAAGAAGAATAAACTACTATCATGAAAAATCCGGGTTCTAGCAAAATCAAAGTCTAAATGGAATTCGTAAAACAAGGTTGAAATAAGAACTGATGGTTTCAAAGAAATAACCTTCGGGTTATTCATACGACGAAATGTGTGGCTCCAATACTCCTACTATAAACCTGAGCCATCGAACCTGCTATTTGATTGATGCTCGAAAAAACCTTCATTCCTGCGACTTAACATGCGCACCTGGGAATGGCATTTCAACTACTCCACACACATAAATTATCTTCCCAAAATTTATACAATAAATCAAGCCTCTGCTTGTTATCAACACTGGAAGATTAATAAACTTACAAGTTTATTTTATTTTACCATTCAATTCAACCCGTGAATTTACCATACTTATGAAAATCTTTATTTCACTTTCGAGTGTATTTACGTCATGATTTTATATTTTTATTTATTATTATTAGTGGATTATTATTATTATTATTATTTTAAATGTGTTTAATTATCATCTCATTATGTGAGAATCCACATGTTCGAACCTTCGAATATGGAAAAAATATCCATTCCTCAACAAAAATAAATTTAACTTTTACAGTTACATCGGGGGTTTTCCGTGGTTTCCTTAAAATATGAAAAATTCAAATAAATGCTCGAAATGCTCGGTCATCGATTCTAAACTGTTCTGAATGCTGAAAATGCTCAGAATAACTCTAACAAGTCTTGCGTAAATCATTGCAAGCTTTAAATACGACGAAAAAAATGTGTTGGTCATCTGCAGAAAAAAATAGTTTGTTCCAATTAGCTAGGCATAATATAATTCAAATGTGGCTTACATTTCTTGATGGTCTTGAAGTGTAGTAAACCTGGTCTGTACCAGATTTATCCATAGACATGCCCTATCGGACAAGCATGTATAATCCTTGTATCGGCCGCCATTGTAGACCCACAATTCGTCTAGTCAGACATAGTGGTAGTATCTTTCGACGTTTGAATAAACTGTGGTTCCATTTTAATATGGGCTTCTATCAAAGCCATAACAGTTTGTTGAAATAGGGTCAGATCTAAGTGATCTCTTCTTAGATATGTCAGTTGTAACATAACTCACTGTAATCTCATCAGTACAAGAAAAACATTGACAGTCTAAGCAATTAACGGCTGTTTTGAAGATCGTTCCCTGGGCATGGTTTATTAATATCACCATCTGCCATGCGCTAAGCAACCTGCAGTTTCCCTTGCGTAGACTAATGAACGCCACCGTTATAGACTAGTCTTCAATGTACTGACAGATCGAAGTGGTTAACTAGTTACAAAAATGAAAACTGACTTGAAAATGGATTTAAACATCCAAGTATTAAGTTACTACTGGATTGTGACAAAATACTATTTTCTAGACAAAGTCTAGCATATGTCCTTTTAGAAATATAAATATTTCCACCAATGTCTGTAGAAATCAATCACCTCAGTGATTCTCCTTACCAGAAACTTACTAAGTTCCAACTCGAAGCGCAGCACTTCTCGTGACTATCACGATTTGAAAAGAACTTCTGCGTAGATACGGCAACCATGTGCCTTGGCTCAGCGTAGACGCAACTTGCTTGCCAAGTGCTTGTGTTAGAATGAGCTGACCATGCCTGCTCCAGCTGGCTTTTATTCAAAACGGTCAGGGTCATGCGTCATCGCCTGATATCTAGAAATCCTCATATCTCTTGAATCCCTGGTCCGATTTACTTGATACTAATTGCATTCTCTTTCATTTGGCCGTGCCAGTAATCTGATCCCAGTCACAAGTCTCTACTCCATAGTTAACTATTTAATCAATAAATAGCCTCCACCTCTGCTATTACTCGCTACGTCACTTGACATCCAACTATCGGTAAAATTCTTCGAAATGCTTCTCGAAGCAATGTAGCGCGATATTCAAATATCTGAACTTTCAAAAGCGGCTACAGCCTTTCCCTTGATATCTAGGTGTCTGAAACTTGGAATACCCATTCCTAGAGTTGGGCACATCCACCCCACACCTAGCAAAAAATAAAAATTGAAAAATTTTTATTTTTCCTATCTACACATTAAATCATCTGGTTCTTGAATAATAGATCTTCAAATTCGATGCATTATAAGTTCCCACGATGTTACCAGTTCGTGTATTGGCTACTTCATAGCTTCCATTATTGTTGACTTCCACAATACGGTAGGGTCCAGCGTAAAAGCTTGCAAATTTCGAGTACACTCGATTTTGCACGTCAGAGGGTGTAGGTCTTTTCACTAAAACAAGAGTTCCTACGCGCAAGGGTCTGCGAAAACGCTTTCCTCTCACTCTGCGCTCTCTCTTCTCAGCTTGACTCCTTAACTTGTCTAAAGCTAGAGTTTCCCTCATCTGACGACTTGGTTCAATCTCAAGTGGAATAGAGATGATTCGATCCCATAATCGTGTTGGTTTAATTCCATGATGAAGCAACATGGGAATCTGTCCAGTACTCTCATGAATAGTAGAGTTGATGGATTCGGATGCTAAAGAAAGAACATCCATCCATTTCCAATGCTCATTTGGACAATAGAGGCGGCAAAATTTTGCTATCTCAGCCATCACGCGTTCCGCTGGATTGCTCTCTGGATGTCTAATAGAACAAAACAATTGTCTAATCCCAAGATTATTCATGATGGTTCGAAACTCCAAAGATGTAAATTGAGGTCCACGATCTGATAAAAGGAATTCCGGTTTGCCTGCTTCCGGAATCACGCTGTCTCTAATTCTCTTCGCACAATACTTTGCGTTTGCCTTCTGAATTGGATGTAACATGGTGTATTTGCTGAAAACATCCATAGTCACTAAAATATATCGGTTACCTCTTTTAGACTTTGGGAGAGGACCATATAAATCAGTCGCGAAGATTTCGCAAGGCTTAGAAGGAATAATAGGCCTTGGTAATTCTCTCAATAATCTAGAATTATGTTTACTCCTTTGGCATAAGTCGCATTCTCGAATAGTGTTTCTGACAGTTTGTCGCATTCGCTCCCACGAAAATTTCTCTTGAATCATGTTGACTGTCTTATCTACTCCAGCATGACCTGCGATTCTATGTGCCATCCAAATAATGGGTTTTTGCAATCGTGGAGGTATCACTACTCTCAGCTTCGTATGGTCGGGATCTGCAAACTTGTAGATTAAACCATCTAACATCATAAAATCTCTTGGAATTCTTTCAGTTTCCACAAAATCATCATCATTGGGATCCATGTTTCCTTGTAGAAAACGAAAAATGTTCCTAAGACGTCGGTCTCTCCTCTGGGATAAATGCAATAACCTTAACCTTCTCAAGGTATCTTCATCCTCCTGCGTCAGGTTAACTTGAAAAACCTTAGATGTAGACTCCACTGCTCTACTCAACAAATCAGCTCCCACATTCAACTTTCCAGGAGTGTGTTCAATAACTAGGTTGAATTGCTGAATAAAAAGTGACCATCTAGTTATTCTATCGCTGGCAAATTTTGTTCTCAAAATGAACTCCAATGCGTGGTGATCAGTCCTCACAATGACTGAATGTCCAATTAACATTTTCTTCCACGACTCCAAAGCGAATATTACAGCAAGTGCTTCTAACTCTGTGGTGTAATAATTTCTCTCTGATGGACGAAGTTTCCTGCTAATGAACGCCAGGTAATGTCTCTTGTGGTCATCATCCTCTTGAAGTAGAATAGCTCCAATCCCTACGGTGGATGCATCAGATTCTATGATGAAATTCTTGGTAAAGTCAGGATACTCCAATTTCACACTGTTTACCAATAACCTCTTGGCATCTTGAAATGATTGTTCACGATCCTTATCCCATTTCCATTTATTTCCTTTCTTTAACAATTCCTGCAATGGCGCAACTGTCTTGGTGAAGTTCGGACAATGCCCTGCAAAGAATTGGCATGTCCCGAGAAAACTGCGGACATTCTTCACTCTAGTAGGTCTAGGGAAATTTGCAATTGCTTGTATCTTCGTCTCATTGGGACGGCATCCTTCTCCATCCAAAATATGACCCAAAATTTTTATTTCCTTTCGAAAGAACTGACATTTTCGAAGGTTTTCTTTGAAGTTCGCTTTTCTCAAATCTGCGAATAACATTTGAAGATGTAGCAAATATTCCTCCTTAGTCTCAGATGCAATTAAGATATCATCAATATAACGAATTGCTATCTCTTTTACTTCAGGACTCAAATTTTGTTCCAGGGCTCTGATCAAAACGGATCCAGATGTTTTAACTCCAAATGGTAAACGGCGGAATACATATGTCTGCTGGTCAAACATAAATCCTGTGAACTTCTTAGAATCTTCACTAAGCCTAATATGATGGTAGGACGAAGTGAGATCAATATTAGAGAACCAGACCTTGCCTTGGAATTTCCTCAACAGTTCCCTAATGATTGGTGGTCTGTCATACTCTGGCAGTAATCTTGAATTTAAATTTCGCGCGTCTAAACATAGTCTCAGACTTCCTTCTTGCTTAGACACTACTGCTAATGGATTGACATAAGATGTAGTATACTTTTCCATCACATTGTTGTTTTCCATTTCCTTGATAAGCACTTTTACCCTTTCCCGATGCTTTTCTGCTACTGGATACAATTTAGCATGAAAAGGTGCATCATCATTTACACGAATATGATATTCAAAATCTTTAATTTCACCAGGTTTAATGTAAAAAATATCGTGATACTCTTCCAAAATCTTCCCTAGCTCTGGGGACTCCTTTTCAGTGTAGACTTCTCTTCCTTCAGCTTCATGAAAAATCAGAGACCATTGAGCATCTCCCTCGATGTCTTCCTCTTCTTTTCCCTCGAAGTTAATCTCTTCGGTATTCTTGAATTTGATCGTCTCTGTCTTCATATCTATCACTGCTTGATATTTCTGAATGAAATCTGCTCCCAATATCATGTCAAAAGCCATGTACTTCATTACAACAAATACATGTCGGAAATCATGTCCTCCAATCGTAATACATAAGTATAATTGTGTTTTACACAGAGATATTTTATTGGGTATTATTCCTTGGATCTTAATTCCTGATACTGGAATCTCCTCTAAATTCTCTTTGAGCTTCCACAGAATATAAAGCTTCTCACTCACCAGACAAAGCATAGCCCCAGTATCGATCAAAGTATCGACAGGCATACCGAATACTTCGCATGATATGATTGGCATTCTAATTCTGGTACCCATTTCTTTTCGTTCGTCATTCTGTTGAATCAAATCATCATCCTCTGCTTGCCATTTAATAATTCTGGAAGTGAAAGTATTCAAAATTCTATCTTCTACTGTGAATTCGAAGTTTTTTTTTTCATTACCATTCCCCCGGGATTGTTGTGTTCCCGATGGACCTGGATCATTGGGCCTCTGCTCCACAAATTGCAAGTTATCTTGGTGTCTTGCTTCCAAATTTTTCCTTGTGTCCTTGTTAAACTCTTCATTGGACTGACGAGTATCTACATTCCCTCTGTTATTGTAGTTATATCTACCATAGGATCTTCTTTCCTGGTACCTTCCTTGAGTATCACGTGGTCTTCTCCATCGAGTATTGTATCGATTACCACCATCCGGTCTCGCATATGGTTTGTAACTGTATCTGTTACTGTACTGGTTCCATCCTCTCTTATTCGGATCTTCCCTCGGCGTTTTCTCTTCTCGCTCCTCTCGAAACTCTCGAGGTGTCTGAGAATAACTATCAGCCATAACAGCATACACAGCGTTGTTTTTTTTTACTCCCTTCTGATGGAAGAATTGAGCGTTTGTATGATCCAGCTTCTGTAATACTTCATCAAATTGTTCCATATTATAGATATCAGCAGCGATCAAAGTCCTCTGGACGTCTGCTGGAAATTGACGTATCAATGCAGTAATCAACTCGTTATCTGGCATCGGCGGATCTAAATGTTGGAGTTTAGACAGCTGTCCAGAAAAGTACGTAGAGTATCGAGTAGGTTGTGACGTCGAGAATCTCTTCGAATATAACTCTGCTCTGACTTGCTGTTGGGTTTCCGGGGATCAAAACTTCTTCAATAGCCCACGAGAAAACTCCTCAAAAGTGGTTAGAGTGGATCAAAATGCTCTAAACCAAAGAAGTGCAGGACCTTCCAAGAACTTCCCTATCACTCGGATCTGTCTTTTTTTAGGGATCTTAGAATCTTTCAGGTAATCACCTGCTTCTCTCAAAAATTCCACGGGTGTTACAGAATCTCGCCCTGAAAATTTAGAAGGCTTATCTTCTATATTCTTAAATACAGTTATGGGGTTGGATTGAAATACTGTCCTGACCTCATCCTGTCTTTGACTATCCGTTTCTCTAGCTCCTCCTAGATTTATCTGTATCTGTTCCTTTCCCCTTACATTTGGCATCTTCAACAGATGATCAGACTGTTTCTCATCCTTGATTTGACTTTTCATAGCCTCAAGTTCCTTCTGGTTTTCTTCTGCCATTTTCTTAATTGCTTCAGTTTCTTTACAATTGTCCTTAACATCAATGGATATCTGGTTCATAACAGCCTCATGACTTTTCAATGACCCTGTCATATCTGATATGTCCTTCTGAGTTGCTTGGATATCTTTGGCAATTACTTCAATATGGGATGACAAAGATTCCCTAATCTCCTTGATTCCCTCTTGATTCTCCAGCTTGAGTGTATCTTTAATTTCATTGACAACTGTGGTTTTGATTTCAGTTTGCAATTCACTAATCACACCTTCTCTTATTTCTCCCATGACAAGTTCTTTGAATTGTTCCGTTAAACGTTGAACAACTAGAATTCCCATCTCGTTACTCTCCTTCTTCACTCTGACTTCCAGGTTGACCATGTCTTCACCAACTTTCCTAAGACCATGTTCTATCCTATCAGCTAAGCTTTGGGATCGAAGATCGGCATCGCGAAATTTATCGTCCATTAAACTTGCGTTAGTAGCTAATGAAGTTTCGAGCTCATGTGTTTTTTCGCATAATTTATTCATTTTACTCTCAAGTGTCATTTTCAAAATTTCAGAATTCTCTTTAAATTTACTTTCCATTGAATTAAATTTACTGTTTAAATTTTCTTTCAAGTTACCTTTTAACCTGTTTTCTAAAGAATCAGAATTTTCTTTAAGTTTATTTTCCAAAGAATCAGAATTTTCTTTAAGTTTATCCTCCAAACTTTCTTTAAGTTTATTTTCTAAAGACTCAGAATTTTCTTTAACTTTATTTTCAAAGAATCAGAATTTTCTTTCAAGTTATCTTTTAACCTGCTTTCTAAAGAATCAGAATTTTCTTTAAGTTTCTTTTCCAAAGCCTCAGTATTTTCTTTCATAATGGCTGCTACACGCAGTCCAGCCTCTTTTGAACTCTCCTCCAAACTCCTCATCATCCTCATCATTTCTTCCATAATTTTCAATTATTATTCAAAACTTAGGGGTATACAACAGTGGCAAACACAAGCTTATAACTAGAACAAGAAATATGAATAGCTAATTGGAACACTATAATAAAATGAGATTTGTCCTAATGTCGACGTGATGGAAAAACAAAATTCTCTACTTTCACGAATTACATTTACCACAATATCACAAGAAAAATATGCAAGTTCTCAAATATCCTCCACCTGGATTCTAATAATGTGTATGTCCAGTCATCGAACGTTTACTACTGAATTTACTTGACGCCCTAATGGTTAAGCCATTATCAAAAATAATCAAACCCATTCTAATTATTAACCAAGTTAAATTTTTAATTTTCCCCACTAATTGGGTTTCCTACTAATTTATTCATCCAAACCAGACATCTCTCAACTCCCAAAATATTTCTATAAAAATTATCACAATTTCCAATCGGCATGCGATTGACCATGTCTAAATCGGGCCCCACGTTCGAAGCCATTTCTCTCTCTATCTTATTTTATGTGCCCGTTTAGACCGGAGTCCGCACGACCACATATGCATTTTACCAATAATCAGTCAGCACGAGAATCAAAATATCCCGGAGCGCCAGATGGGTTAAAGCAAATCGCAAAAACGACATCAAATTTAAAAAATGCTTTACTGATTTTTGGCTCAATGCAACAATAAGGATAGAAGGAGATTTAATTGGCTGAAACACATCTGGTAAAATTATCTCAGTTTATTTTAAAGTTAAAATCTGACTGCAAGGATGCTCAAAGCAGCATCATCCACGTGTGGCGATCCACACTCTTATTTACACACAATATACAGAAATTTTCCATACACATTTGACAATCTTTTTGGAAACACATGTCCGATTAATAGTCCTGTGGACTGTGTTCCAAAATTATTAATATATAATTCCAGTTCAAAATTAATTGTCTATACTGGAAATAACGTAGATCACTGTTTGACTATTTACATGATATTAACACTCGTAGAATAAATGTTTATAGAATTTCTTAAACTTTCACTTGTTTTTCCAGTTTCAAAAATATATCGTCGAAAATATTATCATCATTTAAGCAACACAAATTATTAACACATATTAATAACATCTGAAAAGTATTTGACCTTGAGCATAGCATCGAAGAACTGTGCGAAGCACAACAACAATTAATCGTTCTTCTGACATTAAACATTCGAGAAGTGACTCGATTATGAACTTCAAGTTCCAAACAAAATATATGATTTCTGAATCATCCACTTGATCAATAAATGGTTGAACCATTCAACTATTAGTTTTTCCACTTGGAATCATTATGAAAAAAATATTTATATTTATGGCCATTTCTAGTAACTTTCACAACTTGCAATTCTTCGACAGAATGCGGAAATTAGAATTGTAGTTTTATAATGAATTCATTTAGTTCATGGCACTAGGATTGAAAATATCCTTCAAATTATTCGTGGTTAAAGATTTATTTCTAATTGGCAGTGGCCCATTCTACTATTTGTGTAAGAACACAATATTACAACAACAACAACGGCAAAGGTCTTCCTCTGAAGAAGAATAAACTACTATCATGAAAAATCCGGGTTCTAGCAAAATCAAAGTCTAAATGGAATTCGTAAAACAAGGTTGAAATAAGAACTGATGGTTTCAAAGAAATAACCTTCGGGTTATTCATACGACGAAATGTGTGGCTCCAATACTCCTACTATAAACCTGAGCCATCGAACCTGCTATTTGATTGATGCTCGAAAAAACCTTCATTCCTGCGACTTAACATGCGCACCTGGGAATGGCATTTCAACTACTCCACACACATAAATTATCTTCCCAAAATTTATACAATAAATCAAGCCTCTGCTTGTTATCAACACTGGAAGATTAATAAACTTACAAGTTTATTTTATTTTACCATTCAATTCAACCCGTGAATTTACCATACTTATGAAAATCTTTATTTCACTTTCGAGTGTATTTACGTCATGATTTTATATTTTTATTTATTATTATTAGTGGATTATTATTATTATTATTATTTTAAATGTGTTTAATTATCATCTCATTATGTGAGAATCCACATGTTCGAACCTTCGAATATGGAAAAAATATCCATTCCTCAACAAAAATAAATTTAACTTTTACAGTTACATCGGGGGTTTTCCGTGGTTTCCTTAAAATATGAAAAATTCAAATAAATGCTCGAAATGCTCGGTCATCGATTCTAAACTGTTCTGAATGCTGAAAATGCTCAGAATAACTCTAACAAGTCTTGCGTAAATCATTGCAAGCTTTAAATACGACGAAAAAAATGTGTTGGTCATCTGCAGAAAAAAATAGTTTGTTCCAATTAGCTAGGCATAATATAATTCAAATGTGGCTTACATTTCTTGATGGTCTTGAAGTGTAGTAAACCTGGTCTGTACCAGATTTATCCATAGACATGCCCTATCGGACAAGCATGTATAATCCTTGTATCGGCCGCCATTGTAGACCCACAATTCGTCTAGTCAGACATAGTGGTAGTATCTTTCGACGTTTGAATAAACTGTGGTTCCATTTTAATATGGGCTTCTATCAAAGCCATAACAGTTTGTTGAAATAGGGTCAGATCTAAGTGATCTCTTCTTAGATATGTCAGTTGTAACATAACTCACTGTAATCTCATCAGTACAAGAAAAACATTGACAGTCTAAGCAATTAACGGCTGTTCTGAAGATCGTTCCCTGGGCATGGTTTATTAATATCACCATCTGCCATGCGCTAAGCAACCTGCAGTTTCCATTGCGTAGACTAATGAACGCCACCGTTATAGACTAGTCTTCAATGTACTGACAGATCGAAGTGGTTAACTAGTTACAAAAATGAAAACTGACTTGAAAATGGATTTAAACATCCAAGTATTAAGTTACTACTGGATTGTGACAAAATACTATTTTCTAGACAAAGTCTAGCATATGTCCTTTTAGAAATATAAATATTTCCACCAATGTCTGTAGAAATCAATCACCTCAGTGATTCGCCTCACCAGAAACTTACCAAGTTCCAACTCGAAGCGCAGCACTTCTCGTGAGTATCACGATTTGAAAAGAACTTCTGCGTAGATACGGCAACCATGTGCCTTGGCTCAGCGTAGACGCAACTTGCTTGCCAAGTGCTTGTGTTAGAATGAGCTGATCATGCCTGCTCCGGCTGGCTTTTATTCAAAACGGTCAGGGTCACGCGTCATCGCCTGATATCTAGAAATCCTCATATCTCTTGAATCCCTGGTCCGATTTACTTGATACTAATTGCATTCTCTTTCATTTGGCCGTGCCAGTAATCTGATCCCAGTCTCAAGTCTCTACTCCATAGTTAACTATTTAATCAATAAATAGCCTCCACCTCTGCTATTACTCGCTACGTCACTTGACATCCAACTATCGGTAAAATTCTTCGAAATGCTTCTCGAAGCAATGTAGCGCGATATTCAAATATCTGAACTTTCAAAAGCGGCTACAGCCTTTCCCTTGATATCTAGGTGTCTGAAACTTGGAATACCCATTCCTAGAGTTGGGCACAGTAGTGCTGAAATATCCTTCGAAAGATAAGAAATATGTGGTTATGACGGATGCTTCGCATATAGGTATTGCGGGAGTATTGTGTCAGAGAGATGAAGAGGGTAATCTGTGCATTGTATCTTTAGCCTCGCGAGGACTTACGGCAGCCGAGAAAAGATACACTATTACTGAGTTAGAGCTTTTAGGTATTGTTTTCAGTTTAGGGAAATGTAGAATGTATTTAGTAGGGGAGAATTTTGAGATCTATACAGATCACCATGCATTACCCTATATGAGGACTTGTAAACTCAGTTCTAACAGAGTTAGTAGGTGAATTCTTGCACTGCGGGAATATGAATTCACAGTTAAATATATTAAAGGTAAAGATAACATTCTTGCAGATATGCTATCAAGGGACACTAATTTATGTAGGGATTATCCTGTTGTTAAAGCAGAGTACGGTATTTTATTATGTGCATGTGTGGATAGTAGCAACAGGGCATCGTTACAGACACTGAGAAACATGTTAGTAGAGCAACGTGATGACGCTAATTTAAGGGAGCAACTGGCTATATGGGAAAATGGTGAAGAAGAGTGTGTGAAAGTAGGGAGGTTCACGTACAAGATGCAGGATGGGCTTCGTGCACGGAAATGTAGGAAGAATCGCTGGGCCATATGTGTTCCTGCCTCTTTACGGGAGGAACTAATTTGGTTCATTCATAGGGAACTAGGACACTTTGGTGCTACCAAAGTCTTCTATGAAATTGGTCGTTACTTTATTTGGAATAAAATTGGAAGGGATGTTAGGAGGATTTTAGCTAAGTGTGACACCTGTCAAAGGAGCAAGTATCCAGTTAAATATTTATTGGGGGAGAGATCTGCAGTTCTCACCAGTAGTCCCGGCGAACTACTGTATGTGGATTTATTTGGCCCGATCGTTAAAGGACAGTACGGCTACGAGTACATTTTTATAGTTATTGACGCTTTTACTAAGTATGTCAAGATATATCCGCTAAGGAAAGCCACGGGACTAGCGTGTAGCCGTCTGATCATTAATAAGTATACTGTATACCTGAGTTTGGCCTTCCTCTCAGAATACTATGTGACAGTGGACCACAGTTTACTGCAAAGAAATGGAGAACCAGTATGCAGGAAGCTGGTATTTCACACGTTCATTCCTCTGTAAGGTACCCTCAGGGTAATTCTGCAGAGCGTCCATTAAGGGAATGGCCCGTCTTTTTCGGACTCTAGTGCATGACAAGCATTCGGCCTGGGTTGGACATCTTCCCAAAGTCGAGACTTGGCTGAATTCTGTCCAGCATGAGAGCCCGAAATTGACGCCATACGAAGTTCACTTCGGAAAGAGACCACAAAATGAACTAGCGAGGGTGTTGGGTATAAATGTGGGAAAACAACCGGGGATGGATTACATTGTCCAGTTGGCGAAACAGAATTTATCAAAGTCAGCACAAAAGAGAATTCGCCAACAAAAAGAAACTACATTCGACCTATTCGAGCCGGGAGACAGAGTCTTACTTAGAGTGTCGAAACAGTCGAATAAGCTAGAGAAAGTCATGTCCAAGTTCTTCTATCTCTACGAGGGCCCATTTGTAGTTTCCAAACGTATTGGCAAAACAGCATATGTGCTGGAAGATGGTAAGGCAAACAGATTATACGGGGCGTATAATATGCATAGTCTACGGAAGTATGTATCATGAAGTAAGTGAGTGTAGCTGGCCAGCCTATCAATTGAGTAAGTGTGGTATTTGCTATGTGAGATCGGTGAGTGTGAATTTAAGAATTATGAGTATGAGGTAGGTAACCTCAAGGTAATTAGTCCATAAGTATTATTTGAGAGTGGTGACAACTAGGTCAGGTCGCGAGGAGGTGACTGGTCTGGGTTGTGCGCTGCTGAAGGAAAGAGACATGGAGTGTTGTGAACTGGTGTGAAGTAGAAATTGGTCTACGGGAACTCAGTAAGTAAGGGGAATTACGGCACAGAAATATTTGGTTTTATATGTAATGCGCGCTTACTGGTTTTTTTTTCCAGAAGTCAATATTAAATTTTATGTAATACACAGAGATATTGGGTAATATGGTCACAAAGCGTCACCACGATAGTGTGATCGTGTGCTCGTGTGTACCATGTAACTATGTTACACAAGAAGAAATTGACAACCACTGAAGTTAGGAAGTTCTGTGGTACCATAAATCAGAACACCATAGATGCATGTGATGTGATATCGTGAATACACAGGGCTTACACTTAAATTTATGTTTATCTTTCCCAACACAGAGATGATTGAACGGCGGAAATATCCGTGGAACATTTATCAAAATGAAAAACATTGGACAGATTGCATAGGGCAATCCAATATTGAAACTGACTTTAACGCAAAGTGCGTGAAGAAAATTATGAGGGTATATATATGTAACTTAGGATGATTTGTGTAATTTGTAATTTGGTTGCGGATTTTTATGAACGTGTCTGGGATAATCAAATGAAATACCGTGGTTACGGTAAATCACTTGATGATCCAAGGCGAAATGTAACCTGTTTTTCGAAGGGTATTTACGCCACTGACATAAGTCAGATGGAAGCTATTTAATGATTGTTTTAAACGTGGCAACTTATTCAGCCAAGCTAATTTAATTTAATTTATTATTATTATTATTAATATCATATTTTCTTTTGGAGCTTTCTTTTAAATCTTATAACCATACAGATAGGTTTTCTATATATTAGAAAACACTATCAAGTGGATTATTCCGATTGACATTATCACAGTAAATTATTTGATTGCGGAGATTTCGGACTTTATTCAGTTAAGGGCTAATAGAGAGAGTTGAGTCATCGGGATTACGTCTACAGGAATAATCTTGTCGAGAAGCGATGATGCAACCGAGGAACATTTACAACTGGCTGTTTCAAGAAAAGGCGAATTGAACTGGAACGGAAAATTTACAGAGTGCAATGAACTTTATAGCGGGAAGTATCGCGTGGTGGCTCAGCCAATCAGAGGAGACTGGACCACTGGGAGACGGCACAGGAGAGGGGATACGGCGAGTGCGTATAGTGTTCGCGCGCCGTGAAGAAGGAACTCTTACTTTGTAACCTGTCCGAAGTGGACGTACTAATTCTTTGGTTCCGTTATGGTCGGACCGTTACTTTGAACATTATATTTTTCGCATTAGTCTACGGACTTATAGTGCCGCCATCGTTACTTCCGACTTGACAGTTCACCGGCTGGCGATACGGTGTTGCCATTCCACTAACGCGAATCAGCTGACGTACATGATTATAGCCGTAAAGTTAACAAAACACTCGTAATGTGAACAGACATGTTTACACACAACATCATACTCGTGAATACGTACATAGTAGCAGATATTACACGTATACTGCGGTTAACAGAATATTTCTGATAATGAAGCAGAAAAAAATTGTAACAAATAAATTACTCACCATTACCGTCTCGCGTCCGGAGTCGAAGATGTTCAGAGTTCGAGAAAATGTATTATTAAATCTATAAAGGGAACACACCACTCATTACGGAGTCACTATTGCCGTCTGACCTCACTCAATGAGCACATTCTTTCTTGCTGCCATTGTTGGAGCTTTGTCGTGAATGACACTATGATACGGGGCGTTGTCCATAACAATTATTGTGCTCGCACATTACTAATCATTTCCCGGGTTTGACTCATTAGTGGAGTCCCTTGTCCTAAGGCCTTTCCTCTCTTGGCACGTGGCTTCCTCGTGCTAGACCCCGGCATTACACTATTAGGCCTACACACACACGCATGGCAGAAATAACACAAACACTCACTGACCTGAAGCTAACCTACAACTACACGTAATTTTACTACACTATGTCAAACGACGAACAAATACTAAGCTATTATAACAACAGACTAGATTATTATCAAAAAGAAAAAAAATATACGAGAAATACGAGAATACACAAAGACCGCCAATGAAACTAACCAAGCACAATGCAAACAGCTGACAACAACATGTGAACGCAAGATGTTAGCTGGCAACATCGTCAGCGAAACTCGATTTATCTCGATATATCAATTTGAATGGCTGCCTGTGATTGGCTGGTTAGAGTGTAGCTGTGACGTAGCACTGAAACTTCAAGTCGGAAGTAAGGATGGCTCTAGTATAGTTCTTGTGTTCAATGGTGAACTACATTGTACTGAAATACTCCACTGACCAGTTAGTTATGGGTATTATACGAGCTGTTGTGAAAAGACAGGCCGTGTAAGTGGCTATCGGATTTTGATCCAACACTAACAGTAATTAGCTTCAATATTCATTCGACTACGACAAGAAACGAAGAAGATGACGCCGCACAAGAGTCTACAGCAATCTCTCTTGAAACAACATGTACGTGGGAGAAACAATCTCTGAGGGTGAGCGCTAATCACGCATATCTACAAAATCTCTCTCTTTTCATTCTTTTATAATCGCAATTTCAGTAACTTCATAGCTTGGTAATAATCTTAAATTCAGTAATTCATCCGACTCCAATTTCACGTAATTTTCTGGTGGTAATACTAAATCTTGAAGCTCCATTTGTTATTATTATTATTATTATTAAAATTGCCACTAACTTGTTTTATATTATTACATTCCTTTTTATAAAATGCAATCTTTGATTTCAGTAGGTAGCATTAGATATAAAACAAATTCCTTCTCCCAACGCAAGTGTTATCTGGGTTAATGATCCCATCATACCACGGTGTGAGTGTGAAGAGTTATAAATGTGTTCTGCCCAAGCTATGTGTTGATAAATATAAATTTAGGTTTCAACTTGGTGTTGAGACCTTGGCGCCCATTCAATTAATATATCTTAGCCAGAGTAGAGGGGATAGCGAAAACGTTACACTTGCCGTTCAAACGTGGGACTTGTTGTGGTTCATCATCACTCCCCCGAAGAGAAACGTTACACTTGTCGCCAGCAACGTGGGACCGAAAACCTAGTAACATTTGTGGAAGGAGAAGGTTTATATATCTGTGCCTGTATTTTGGGGGTCTTTTATTTATCAGTGTGTATCAGCATGGGCGATGTTGAGAAAGAGATGAAGTTGCGTAGTGGTCACCAGTTCGATAGTGAAGAAGCGAGTAGTATGTCTAGTGTTGAGAATGAAAGCAGTACAGGGATGTCGGAGGTAAATCCCGATACTGAAGGGGGGAATAAAAACAGTCAGGCAGTGTTGGAGTGTTTGCTTCTCCAGTTTATGCAACAAAATAAAGTACAGATGCTTTAAATGCTAAACTTGAACAGAATAATGCTAAACTTGAACAGAACAGTAGGGAAAATAAAGAGAGTACAGAGTCTTTATACGCTAAATTGGAGCAAAACAGTAGGGAACGTAAAGAGAATACGGAAGCGCTGAGCGAAAACCTAGATACAAAATTAAGTGAGAAATTTGAAGAGAACAATCTAAAATTAAATAAGAAATTTGAGCAGATTAGAGGAGAAATCAGAGGGGTGATGGCAGAGAAGGCTAAAGAAATTATAGCAGATGTAGATAGAAAATTGGGAAAAGTACAGGAGGAGTTGGAAAGTAGAATCAGTACACAGGCTGAGAATTTTAAAGAATTAGTTCAACTTGAAACAAAGCAGGTTAAAAAGCGATTGGGGGGAGAAATTGACAAAATTCAGGTAGCAACTAGCGAGGTTAAAGAACAGCTGGGGGATAGAATTGATAAATTTCATGCAGAAATAGTTTCAGAAGTTAATGAATTAAGGGAGAGGAATAAGGAAAGCATTAATAAGATTCACGAGAAACAAGCTAAGTTAAGTGATAAAGTTGAAGCATCGGAAGGGAGCATTAGGTTAACTGTAACTAGTATTGAAAGAAAAGCTGAGGAGAAAATTGCTGAATTAGAGCAGAAGTTGAAAGCTAGAATTAGGCAGGAAAATAGTCAGAGTAGGCCAGTTTATGTGAATAGCACACACAGGGAGATAGAGTTGGGAAAGTTCAGCAATCGACAGGGTGGTCCCATGGAAATCATGAATGTAATAGAAAATAAATTCAAGGAGAGGTTGGAAGATGGTAGTATTGAGTGGTGCCAGGTAGTTGAGATTTTAGAGCAAGCGTTTGTAGGGGAGACAAGAAACTGGTTTGCTGTCTATAGAGACAATTTCGAGGACATCTCAGATTTTAAAGTTAAATTTTGTGAGAAGTTTTGGAATGAGGTTATTCAGTCTCAGCATCGTGAGGGAGTTGTGTATGGGTAATATAACCCGAGAGGAAACTACACTATGACCGAGTACTTTTTAGGACAGGTATTAACGTGTAAGTATCTGGATGGTTTGAAGGAGGAAAGTGATGTGGTAGGGCTATTACTTAGGCACTTTCCATATAGGATCAAGGAAGCTGCCTGTATCCAAAATGTAAAATCAATTTCTCACGTGGAGAACTTATTAAGCACATTCGATGCATTAGGAAGAAGTAGATACGAGGATAATTTCACTAGGAACCAAGGTAATAATATTATTAGGCCTAATGAAAATAGAAATCAGGAAGTTCAAGGGGACAGTGGCGAAGGGACCAATGTCCAAAATAGGGGGAACCAGAATAATAATAATAATAACCATCAATATCAGAACAGAAGAAATGGCTAAGGTATGCAGTATCAGGGTAGGAATAATGATTTCAGGGGAAATCAAGGCAGGAATAATGATTTTAGGGGTAATCAAGGGAGGAATTACGGTAATAATAATAATTAGTCTATAACCAGAATAGGGGTCAAGGGAGAGGACAGCCTAGTGGTAGTAATGAACAGAGAAACACCGATAATACAGCCCAGAACAACCAGACCAGTGCCGTAGTGAGTAGTACTACACCAAGCAGTAGCGGTACTTTAAACGCGAACCAGACTGCGATATAAGGTCAAAATCTCAGTCTGTAACATGCCCTGTCCATACGCTTATACAGGAACCCTAAGACCTAAATGTAAGAGGTGAATTATTACGTGAACTAAATGATGAAGGTATTATTCAGGAGGTGGCTAGTACGAGCCCCATTATTAAACTTAACGTGTCCGAGGCGTACACGGATGTTTTAATTGATAGTTGTTGCATGAAGAGTTGCATAAGTAGTGCATTTTATGATAATATGAAAGGAACTGGAATAGATTTTGAGGAGAAGCCAAATAAAAGCACTTTTGTTATCATAGCTGTTGGGAAGAGGTCTGAAGTAATTTCTAAGCAAGTTTTAGTGGACATTAAAATTAATAATCATGAAAAAAAGAGATTTGTCTTGTAATTTCAAATTTGGTATTCAGTGTTAATTTGGGTTCAGATTGGCCAAGTAGAGTGTATGGTAACATATGTTATGAGGTAGGAAGTTTGAAATTTAAATGGGATGATTCTGAAGTAGAAGTAGCGTTCATGGACCATGTTCAGAGAAGTAGTGTTGTAGGTGTGATTTGTTCTTTGAATGAGATATCGCCAATCGTAGAGCGGGATTCTCCAAGTTTTGTGGGCAGTGTGATTACGAACGGTAGTCTAGAGGACTAATTACGTGATGCTGCATTTCAGGGAAATATAGAGGAAGAACAGTGTGCTCTGCTCTATGATGTGTTATTGTGCAATAGGAGAGTTTTTGAATATCGCATTGGTAAGGCCAATTGCTATACACATTCGTTGAACGTTATTGATAGGTCAGTATTCACAGGACATAGATATCCTGTACCTTTTGCTTATCAGAGTGCAGTTGAGGCACAAATAACCAGATGCTTGAAGATGGCATTATTGAGCACTCCAACAGTCCATATGTTAATTCTTTGATCACCGTGCCGAAGGGAGATGGCACAGTCCGTATTTGTTTAGACGCTCGTTTAGTTAACAGTAGAATCAGTTCAGACCAGCTGAAGTCCATGTCTATAGAGGAGTTGATGCAGACATTTGAGGGTAAGAAGTATTTCACTTGTGTAGATTTGAATTCCAGTTTCTGGCAAGTGCCACTTATGTATGAAGATAGACTATTTACAGCTTTTAGTCATAAATATAACCTTTATCAATTTTGTAGAACACCTTATGGTTTAAAGAGTAGTTCAGCTGCTTTAATTAGAGCATTAAACATCGCATTAGGTGATGACACAGGAGAGTTTGTAATAATTTACATTGATGATATGGTAATTAGTTCACGCAGTTTTGAGAAGCATCTACGTCATTTAGATATTGTTTTTCAGAAGTTAGATCAGGCAGGGTTCACTTTGAAAATGTCTAAGTCGTCATTCTGTTAGTTAGAAGTGACATTTTTAGGTCACAGAGTCTCAAGTAGAGGTGTAACACCAGAGGAAAGTAGGGTTAATAAAATACTTAACGCAGAGGTGCCACAGAATGTTAAACAGTTGAAAACATATCTTGGAATTTGCAACTTCTTTCGCAGATTCGTTCTTAAATACTCTGGGTTAGTAGAACCATTCAGGGAATTGCTTAAAAGTGGTAATCGGTGGAGATGGGAGCCCAAGCATGATAAGGCTTTTAGAGCGCTGAAGGAGGGTTTTGAGAAAGGTGTAGTGTGCCCGTTTAGACCGGAGTCCGCACGACCACATATGCATTTTACCAATAATCAGTCAGCACGAGAATCAAAATATCCCGGAGCGCCAGATGGGTTAAAGCAAATCGCAAAAACGACATCAAATTTAAAAAATGCTTTACTGATTTTTGGCTCAATGCAACAATAAGGATAGAAGGAGATTTAATTGGGTGAAACACATCTGGTAAAATTATCTCAGTTTATTTTAAAGTTAAAATCTGACTGCAAGGATGCTCAAAGCAGCATCATCCACGTGTGGCGATCCACACTCTTATTTACACACAATATACAGAAATTTTCCATACACATTTGACAATCTTTTTGGAAACACAAGTCCGATTAATAGTCCTGTGGACTGTGTTCCAAAATTATTAATATTTAATTCCAGTTCAAAATTAATTGTCTATACTGGAAATAACGTAGATCACTGTTTGACTATTTACATGATATTAACACTCGTAGAATAAATGTTTATAGAATTTCTTAAACTTTCACTTGTTTTTCCAGTTTCAAAAATATATCGTCGAAAATATTATCATCATTTAAGCAACACAAATTATTAACACATATTAATAACATCTGAAAAGTATTTGACCTTGAGCATAGCATCGAAGAACTGTGCGAAGCACAACAACAATTAATCGTTCTTCTGACATTAAACATTCGAGAAGTGACTCGATTATGAACTTCAAGTTCCAAACAAAATATATGATTTCTGAATCATCCACTTGATCAATAAATGGTTGAACCATTCAACTATTAGATTTTCCACTTGGAATCATTATGAAAAAAATATTTATATTTATGGCCATTTCTAGTAACTTTCACAACTTGCAATTCTTCGACAGAATGCGGAAATTAGAATTGTAGTTTTATAATGAATTCATTTAGTTCATGGCACTAGGATTGAAAATATCCTTCAAATTATTCGTGGTTAAAGATTTATTTCTAATTGGCAGTGGCCCATTCTACTATTTGTGTAAGAACACAATATTACAACAACAACAACGGCAAAGGTCTTCCTCTGAAGAAGAATAAACTACTATCATGAAAAATCCGGGTTCTAGCAAAATCAAAGTCTAAATGGAATTCGTAAAACAAGGTTGAAATAAGAACTGATGGTTTCAAAGAAATAACCTTCGGGTTATTCATACGACGAAATGTGTGGCTCCAATACTCCTACTATAAACCTGAGCCATCGAACCTGCTATTTGATTGATGCTCGAAAAAACCTTCATTCCTGCGACTTAACATGCGCACCTGGGAATGGCATTTCAACTACTCCACACACATAAATTATCTTCCCAAAATGTATACAATAAATCAAGCCTCTGCTTGTTATCAACACTGGAAGATTAATAAACTTACAAGTTTATTTTATTTTACCATTCAATTCAACCCGTGAATTTACCATACTTATGAAAATCTTTATTTCACTTTCGAGTGTATTTACGTCATGATTTTATATAAATACAAAAATATCCTATTTGATACAAATATCATTTGCTTCCCGTTTCATGCCTCTCCGTGTTATATGAAAAATATACTTTGCTCATTGCAAATATCAACTGTTCAACCAGAACTGAAATGTTGGTTGAATGCGGGCTTGCGCTAACCACTCTCCTTCGGAAAATCTCCTGTTCCAGACTAGAAATGATTAAACTACTTCATAGGCTCTTTCTCAATACATATGATTATTAGAAAATATAATATCCAAGAATTATTTAGAAAAATTATGAAAATTATTATTATTATTATTAGTGGATTATTATTATTATTATTATTTTAAATGTGTTTAATTATCATCTCATTATGTGAGAATCCACATGTTCGAACCTTCGAATATGGAAAAAATATCCATTCCTCAACAAAAATAAATTTAACTTTTACAGTTACATCGGGCGTTTTCCGTGGTTTCCTTAAAATATGAAAAATTCAAATAAATGCTCGAAATGCTCGGTCATCGATTCTAAACTGTTCTGAATGCTGAAAATGCTCAGAATAACTCTAACAAGTCTTGCGTAAATCATTGCAAGCTTTAAATACGACGAAAAAAATGTGTTGGTCATCTGCAGAAAAAAATAGTTTGTTCCAATTAGCTAGGCATAATATAATTCAAATGTGGCTTACATTTCTTGATGGTCTTGAAGTGTAGTAAACCTGGTCTGTACCAGATTTATCCATAGACATGCCCTATCGGACAAGCATGTATAATCCTTGTATCGGCCGCCATTGTAGACCCACAATTCGTCTAGTCAGACATAGTGGTAGTATCTTTCGACGTTTGAATAAACTGTGGTTCCATTTTAATATGGGCTTCTATCAAAGCCATAACAGTTTGTTGAAATAGGGTCAGATCTAAGTGATCTCTTCTTAGATATGTCAGTTGTAACATAACTCACTGTAATCTCATCAGTACAAGAAAAACATTGACAGTCTAAGCAATTAACGGCTGTTCTGAAGATCGTTCCCTGGGCATGGTTTATTAATATCACCATCTGCCATGCGCTAAGCAACCTGCAGTTTCCATTGCGTAGACTAATGAACGCCACCGTTATAGACTAGTCTTCAATGTACTGACAGATCGAAGTGGTTAACTAGTTACAAAAATGAAAACTGACTTGAAAATGGATTTAAACATCCAAGTATTAAGTTACTACTGGATTGTGACAAAATACTATTTTCTAGACAAAGTCTAGCATATGTCCTTTTAGAAATATAAATATTTCCACCAATGTCTGTAGAAATCAATCACCTCAGTGATTCTCCTCACCAGAAACTTACTAAGTTCCAACTCGAAGCGCAGCACTTCTCGTGACTATCACGATTTGAAAAGAACTTCTGCGTAGATACGGCAACCATGTGCCTTGGCTCAGCGTAGACGCAACTTGCTTGCCAAGTGCTTGTGTTAGAATGAGCTGACCATGCCTGCTCCAGCTGGCTTTTATTCAAAACGGTCAGGGTCACGCGTCATCGCCTGATATCTAGAAATCCTAATATCTCTTGAATCCCTGGTCCGATTTACTTGATACTAATTGCATTCTCTTTCATTTGGCCGTGCCAGTAATCTGATCCCAGTCTCAAGTCTCTACTCCATAGTTAACTATTTAATCAATAAATAGCCTCCACCTCTGCTATAACTCGCTACGGCACTTGACATCCAACTATCGGTAAAATTCTTCGAAATGCTTCTCGAAGCAATGTTGCGCGATATTCAAATATCTGAACTTTCAAAAGCGGCTACAGCCTTTCCCTTGATATCTAGGTGTCTGAAACTTGGAATACCCATTCCTAGAGTTGGGCAGATCCACCCCACACCTAGCAAAAAATAAAAATTGAAAAATTTTAATTTTTCCTATCTACACATTAAATCATCTGGTTCTTGAATAATAGATCTTCAAATTCGATGCATTATAAGTTCCCACGATGTTACCAGTTCGTGTATTGGCTACTTCATAGCTTCCATTATTGTTGACTTCCACAATACGGTAGGGTCCAGCGTAAAAGCTTGCAAATTTCGAGTACACTCGATTTTGCACGTCAGAGGGTGTAGGTCTTTTCACTAAAACAAGAGTTCCTACGCGCAAGGGTCTGCGAAAACGCTTTCCTCTCACTCTGCGCTCTCTCTTCTCAGCTTGACTCCTTAACTTGTCTAAAGCTAGAGTTTCCCTCATCTGACGACTTGGTTCAATCTCAGGTGGAATAGAGATGATTCGATCCCATAATCGTGTTGGTTTAATTCCATGATGAAGCAACATGGGAATCTGTCCAGTACTCTCATGAATAGTAGAGTTGATGGATTCGGATGCTAAAGAAAGAACATCCATCCATTTCCAATGCTCATTTGGACAATAGAGGCGGCAAAATTTTGCTATCTCAGCCATCACGCGTTCCGATGGATTGCTCTCTGGATGTCTAATAGAACAAAACAATTGTCTAATCCCAAGATTATTCATGATGGTTCGAAACTCCAAAGATGTAAATTGAGGTCCACGATCTGATAAAAGGAATTCCGGTTTGCCTGCTTCCGGAATCACGCTGTCTCTAATTCTCTTCGCACAATACTTTGCGTTTGCCTTCTGAATTGGATGTAACATGGTGTATTTGCTGAAAACATCCATAGTCACCAAAATATATCGGTTACCTCTTTTAGACTTTGGGAGAGGACCATATAAATCAGTCGCGAAGATTTCGCAAGGCTTAGAAGGAATAATAGGCCTTGGTAATTCTCTCAATAATCTAGAATTATGTTTACTCCTTTGGCATAAGTCGCATTCTCGAATAGTGTTTCTGACAGTTTGTCGCATTCGCTCCCACGAAAATTTCTCTTGAATCATGTTGACTGTCTTATCTACTCCAGCATGACCTGCGATTCTATGTGCCATCCAAATAATGGGTTTTTGCAATCGTGGAGGTATCACTACTCTCAGCTTCGTATGGTCGGGATCTGCAAACTTGTAGATTAAACCATCTAACATCATAAAATCTCTTGGAATTCTTTCAGTTTCCACAAAATCATCATCATTGGGATCCATGTTTCCTTGTAGAAAACGAAAAATGTTCCTAAGACGTCGGTCTCTCCTCTGGGATAAATGCAATAACCTTAACCTTCTCAAGGTATCTTCATCCTCCTGCGTCAGGTTAACTTGAAAAACCTTAGATGTAGACTCCACTGCTCTACTCAACAAATCAGCTCCCACATTCAACTTTCCAGGAGTGTGTTCAATAACTAGGTTGAATTGCTGAATAAAAAGTGACCATCTAGTTATTCTATCGCTGGCAAATTTTGTTCTCAAAATGAACTCCAATGCGTGGTGATCAGTCCTCACAATGACTGAATGTCCAATTAACATTTTCTTCCACGACTCCAAAGCGAATATTACAGCAAGTGCTTCTAACTCTGTGGTGTAATAATTTCTCTCTGATGGACGAAGTTTCCTGCTAATGAACGCCAGGTAATGTCTCTTGTGGTCTTCAACCTCTTGAAGTAGAATAGCTCCAATCCCTACGGTGGATGCATCAGATTCTATGATGAAATTCTTGGTAAAGTCAGGATACTCCAATTTCACACTGTTTACCAATAACCTCTTGGCATCTTGAAATGATTGTTCACAATCCTTATCCCATTTCCATTTATTTCCTTTCTTTAACAATTCCTGCAATGGCGCAACTGTCTTGGTGAAGTTCGGACAATGCCCTGCAAAGTATTGGCATGTCCCGAGAAAACTGCGGACATTCTTCACTCTAGTAGGTCTAGGGAAATTTGCAATTGCTTGTATCTTCGTCTCATTGGGACGGTATCCTTCTCCATCCAAAATATGACCCAAAAATTTTATTTCCTTTCGAAAGAACTGACATTTTCGAAGGTTTTCTTTGAAGTTCGCTTTTCTCAAATCTGCGAATAACATTTGAAGATGTAGCAAATGTTCCTCCTTAGTCTCAGATGCAATTAAGATATCATCAATATAACGAATTGCTATCTCTTTTACTTTAGGACTCAAATTTTGTTCCAGGGCTCTGATCAAAACGGATCCAGATGTTTTAACTCCAAATGGTAAACGGCGGATTACATATGTCTGCTGGTCAAACATAAATCCTGTGAACTTCTTAGAATCTTCACTAAGCCTAATATGATGGTAGGACGAAGTGAGATCAATATTAGAGAACCAGACCTTGCCTTGGAATTTCCTCAACAGTTCCCTAATGATTGGTGGTCTGTCATTCTCTGGCAGTAATCTTGAATTTAAATTTCGCGCGTCTAAACATAGTCTCAGACTTCCTTCTTGCTTAGACACTACTGCTAATGGATTGACATAAGATGTAGTATACTTTTCAATCACATTGTTGTTTTCCATTTCCTTGATAAGCACTTTTACCCTTTCCCGATGCTTTTCTGCTACTGAATACAATTTAGCATGAAAAGGTGCATCATCATTTACACGAATATGATATTCAAAATCTTTAATTTCACCAGGTTTAATGTCAAAAATATCGTGATACTCTTCCAAAATCTTCCCTAGCTCTGGGGACTCCTTTTCAGTGTAGACTTCTCTTCCTTCAGCTTCATGAAAAATCAGAGACCATTGAGCATCTCCCTCGATGTCTTCCTCTTCTTTTCCCTCGAAGTTAATCTCTTCGGTATTCTTGAATTTGATCGTCTCTGTCTTCATATCTATCACTGCTTGATATTTCTGAATGAAATCTGCTCCCAATATCATGTCAAAAGCCATGTCCTTCATTACAACAAATACATGTCGGAAATCATGTCCTCCAATCGTAAGACATAAGTATAATTGTGTTTTACACAGAGATATTTTATTGGGTATTATTCCTTGGATCTTAATTCCTGATACTGGAATCTCCTCTAAATTCTCTTTGAGCTTCCACAGAATATAAAGCTTCTCACTCACCAGACAAAGCATAGCCCCAGTATCGATCAAAGTATCGACAGGCATACCGAATACTTCGCATGATATGATTGGCATTCTAATTCTGGTACCCATTTCTTTTCGTTCGTCATTCTGTTGAATCAAATCATCATCCTCTGCTTGCCATTTAATAATTCTGGAAGTGAAAGTATTCAAAATTCTATCTTCTACTGTGAATTCGAAGTTTTTTTTTCATTACCATTCCCCCGGGATTGTTGTGTTCCCGATGGACCTGGATCATTGGGCCTCTGCTCCACAAATTGCAAGTTATCTTGGTGTCTTGCTTCCAAATTTTTCCTTGTGTCCTTGTTAAACTCTTCATTGGACTGACGAGTATCTACATTCCCTCTGTTATTGTAGTTATTTCTACCATAGGATCTTCTTTCCTGGTACCTTCCTTGAGTATCACGTGGTCTTCTCCATCGAGTATTGTATCGATTACCACCATCCGGTCTCGCATATGGTTTGTAACTGTATCTGTTACTGTACTGGTTCCATCCTCTCTTATTCGGATCTTCCCTCGGCGTTTTCTCTTCTCGCTCCTCTCGAATCTCTCGAGGTGTCTGAGAATAACTATCAGCCATAACAGCATACACAGCGTTGTTATTTTTTACTCCCTTCTGATGGAAGAATTGAGCGTTTGTATGATCCAGCTTCTGTAATACTTCATCAAATTGTTCCATATTATAGATATCAGCAGCGATCAAAGTCCTCTGGACGTCTGCTGGAAATTGACGTATCAATGCAGTAATCAACTCGTTATCTGGCATCGGCGGATCTAAATGTTGGAGTTTAGACAGCTGTCCAGAAAAGTACGTAGAGTATCGAGTAGGTTGTGACGTCGAGAATCTCTTCGAATATAACTCTGCTCTGACTTGCTGTTGGGTTTCCGGGGACCAAAACTTCTTCAATAGCCCACGAGAAAACTCCTCAAAAGTGGTTAGAGTGGATCTAAATGCTCTAAACCAAAGAAGTGCAGGACCTTCCAAGAACTTCCCTATCACTCGGATCTGTCTTTCTTTAGGGATCTTAGAATCTTTCAGGTAATCACCTGCTTCTCTCAAAAATTCCACGGGTGTTACAGAATCTCGCCCTGAAAATTTAGAAGGCTTATCTTCTATATTCTTAAATACAGTTATGGGGTTGGATTGAAATACTGTCCTGACCTCATCCTGTCTTTGACTATCCGTTTCTCTAGCTCCTCCTAGATTTATCTGTATCTGTTCCTTTCCCCTTATATTTGGCATCTTCAACAGATGATCAGACTGTTTCTCATCCTTGATTTGACTTTTCATAGCCTCAAGTTCCTTCTGGTTTTCTTCTGCCATTTTCTTAATTGCTTCAGTTTCTTTACAATTGTCCTTAACATCAATGGATATCTGGTTCATAACAGCCTCATGACTTTTCAATGACCCTGTCATATCTGATATGTCCTTCTGAGTTGCTTGGATATCTTTGGCAATTACTTCAATATGGGATGACAAAGATTCCCTAATCTCCTCGATTCCCTCTTGATTCTCCAGCTTGAGTGTATCTTTAATTTCATTGACAACTGTGGTTTTGATTTCAGTTTGCAATTCACTAATCACACCTTCTCTTATTTCTCCCATGACAAGTTCTTTGAATTGTTCCGTTAAACGTTGAACAACTAGAATTCCCATCTCGTTACTCTCCTTCTTCACTCTGACTTCCAGGTTGACCATGTCTTCACCAACATTCCTAAGACCATGTTCTATCCTATCAGCTAAGCTTTGGGATCGAAGATCGGCATCGCGAAATTTATCGTCCATTAAACTTGCGTTAGTAGCTAATGAAGTTTCGAGCTCATGTGTTTTTTCGCATAATTTATTCATTTTACTCTCAAGTGTCATTTTCAAAATTTCAGAATTCTCTTTAAATTTACTTTCCATTGATTTAAATGTACTGTTTAAATTTTCTTTTAAGTTACCTTTTAACCTGTTTTCTAAAGAATCAGAATTTTCTTTAAGTTTATTTTCCAAAGAATCAGATTTTCTTTAAGTTTATCCTCCAAACTTTCTTTAAGTTTATTTTCTAAAGACTCAGAATTTTCTTTACGTTTATTTTCTAAAGAATCAGAATTTTCTTTCAAGTTATCTTTTAACCTGCTTTCTAAAGAATCAGAATTTTCTTTAAGTTTCTTTTCCAAAGCCTCAGTATTTTCTTTCATAATGGCTGCTACACGCAGTCCAGCCTCTTTTGAACTCTCCTCCAAACTCCTCATCATCCTCATCATTTCTTCCATAATTTTCAATTATTATTCAAAACTTAGGGGTATACAACAGTGGCAAACACAAGCTTATAACTAGAACAAGAAATATGAATAGCTAATTGGAACACTATAATAAAATGAGATTTGTCCTAATGTCGACGTGATGGAAAAACAAAATTCTCTACTTTTACGAATTACATTTACCACAATATCACAAGAAAAATATGCAAGTTCTCAAATATCCTCCACCTGGATTCTAATAATGTGTATGTCCAGTCATCGAACGTTTACTACTGAATTTACTTGACGCCCTAATGGTTAAGCCATTATCAAAAATAATCAAACCCATTCTAATTATTAACCAAGTTAAATTTTTAATTTTCCCCACTAATTGGGTTTCCTTCTAATTTATTCATCCAAACCAGACATCTATCAACTCCCAAAATATTTCTATAAAAATTATCACAATTTCCAATCGGCATGCGATTGACCATGTCTAAATCGGGCCCCACGTTCGAAGCCATTTCTCTCTCTATCTTATTTTATGTGCCCGTTTAGACCGGAGTCCGCACGACCACATATGCATTTTACCAATAATCAGTCAGCACGAGAATCAAAATATCCCGGAGCGCCAGATGGGTTAAAGCAAATCGCAAAAACGACATCAAATTTAAAAAAATGCTTTACTGATTTTTGGCTCAATGCAACAATAAGGATAGAAGGAGATTTAATTGGCTGATACACATCTGGTAAAATTATCTCAGTTTATTTTAAAGTTAAAATCTGACTGCAAGGATGCTCAAAGCAGCATCATCCACGTGTGGCGATCCACACTCTTATTTACACACAATATACAGAAATTTTCCATACACATTTGACAATCTTTTTGGAAACACAAGTCCGATTAATAGTCCTGTGGACTGTGTTCCAAAATTATTAATATTTAATTCCAGTTCAAAATTAATTGTCTATACTGGAAATAACGTAGATCACTGTTTGACTATTTACATGATATTAACATTCGTAGAATAAATGTTTATAGAATTTCTTAAACTTTCACTTGTTTTTCCAGTTTCAAAAATATATCGTCGAAAATATTATCATCATTTAAGCAACACAAATTATTAACACATATTAATAACATCTGAAAAGTATTTGACCTTGAGCATAGCATCGAAGAACTGTGCGAAGCACAACAACAATTAATCGTTCTTCTGACATTAAACATTCGAGAAGTGACTCGATTATGAACTTCAAGTTCCAAACAAAATATATGATTTCTGAATCATCCACTTGATCAATAAATGGTTGAACCATTCAACTATTAGATTTTCCACTTGGAATCATTATGGAAAAAATATTTATATTTATGGCCATTTCTAGTAACTTTCACAACTTGCAATTCTTCGACAGAATGCGGAAATTAGAATTGTAGTTTTATAATGAATTCATTTAGTTCATGGCACTAGGATTGAAAATATCCTTCAAATTATTCGTGGTTAAAGATTTATTTCTAATTGGCAGTGGCCCATTCTACTATTTGTGTAAGAACACAATATTACAACAACAACAACGGCAAAGGTCTTCCTCTGAAGAAGAATAAACTACTATCATGAAAAATCCGGGTTCTAGCAAAATCAAAGTCTAAATGGAATTCGTAAAACAAGGTTGAAATAAGAACTGATGGTTTCAAAGAAATAACCTTCGGGTTATTCATACGACGAAATGTGTGGCTCCAATACTCCTACTATAAACCTGAGCCATCGAACCTGCTATTTGATTGATGCTCGAAAAAACCTTCATTCCTGCGACTTAACATGCGCACCTGGGAATGGCATTTCAACTACTCCACACACATAAATTATCTTCCCAAAATGTATACAATAAATCAAGCCTCTGCTTGTTATCAACACTGGAAGATTAATAAACTTACAAGTTTATTTTATTTTACCATTCAATTCAACCCGTGAATTTACCATACTTATGAAAATCTTTATTTCACTTTCGAGTGTATTTACGGCATGATTTTATATAAATACAAAAATATCCTATTTGATACAAATATCATTTGCTTCCCGTTTCATGCCTCTCCGTGTTATATGAAAAATATACTTTGCTCATTGCAAATATCAACTGTTCAACCAGAACTGAAATGTTGGTTGAATGCGGGCTTGCGCTAACCACTCTCCTTCGGAAAATCTCCTGTTCCAGACTAGAAATGATTAAACTACTTCATAGGCTCTTTCTCAATACATATGATTATTAGAAAATATAATATCCAAGAATTATTTAGAAAAATTATGAAAATTATTATTATTATTATTAGTGGATTATTATTATTATTATTATTTTAAATGTGTTTAATTATCATCTCATTATGTGAGAATCCACATGTTCGAACCTTCGAATATGGAAAAAATATCCATTCCTCAACAAAAATAAATTTAACTTTTACAGTTACATCGGGGGTTTTCCGTGGTTTCCTTAAAATATGAAAAATTCAAATAAATGCTCGAAATGCTCGGTCATCGATTCTAAACTGTTCTGAATGCTGAAAATGCTCAGAATAACTCTAACAAGTCTTGCGTAAATCATTGCAAGCTTTAAATACGACGAAAAAAATGTGTTGGTCATCTGCAGAAAAAAATAGTTTGTTCCAATTAGCTAGGCATAATATAATTCAAATGTGGCTTACATTTCTTGATGGTCTTGAAGTGTAGTAAACCTGGTCTGTACCAGATTTATCCATAGACATGCCCTATCGGACAAGCATGTATAATCCTTGAATCGGCCGCCATTGTAGACCCACAATTCGTCTAGTCAGACATAGTGGTAGTATCTTTCGACGTTTGAATAAACTGTGGTTCCATTTTAATATGGGCTTCTATCAAAGCCATAACAGTTTGTTGAAATAGGGTCAGATCTAAGTGATCTCTTCTTAGATATGTCAGTTGTAACATAACTCACTGTAATCTCATCAGTACAAGAAAAACATTGACAGTCTAAGCAATTAACGGCTGTTCTGAAGATCGTTCCCTGGGCATGGTTTATTAATATCACCATCTGCCATGCGCTAAGCAACCTGCAGTTTCCATTGCGTAGACTAATGAACGCCACCGTTATAGACTAGTCTTCAATGTACTGACAGATCGAAGTGGTTAACTAGTTACAAAAATGAAAACTGACTTGAAAATGGATTTAAACATCCAAGTATTAAGTTACTACTGGATTGTGACAAAATACTATTTTCTAGACAAAGTCTAGCATATGTCCTTTTAGAAATATAAATATTTCCACCAATGTCTGTAGAAATCAATCACCTCAGTGATTCTCCTCACCAGAAACTTACTAAGTTCCAACTCGAAGCGCAGCACTTCTCGTGACTATCACGATTTGAAAAGAACTTCTGCGTAGATACGGCAACCATGTGCCTTGGCTCAGCGTAGACGCAACTTGCCTGCCAAGTGCTTGTGTTAGAATGAGCTGATCATGCCTGCTCCAGCTGGCTTTTATTCAAAACGGTCAGGGTCACGCGTCATCGCCTGATATCTAGAAATCCTCATATCTCTTGAATCCCTGGTCCGATTTACTTGATACTAATTGCATTCTCTTTCATTTGGCCGTGCCAGTAATCTGATCCCAGTCTCAAGTCTCTACTCCATAGTTAACTATTTAATCAATAAATAGCCTCCACCTCTGCTATTACTCGCTACGTCACTTGACATCCAACTATCGGTAAAATTCTTCGAAATGCTTCTCGAAGCAATGTAGCGCGATATTCAAATATCTGAACTTTCAAAAGCGGCTACAGCCTTTCCCTTGATATCTAGGTGTCTGAAACTTGGAATACCCATTCCTAGAGTTGGGCACAGTAGTGCTGAAATATCCTTCGAAAGATAAGAAATATGTGGTTATGACGGATGCTTCGCATATAGGTATTGCGGGAGTATTGTGTCAGAGAGATGAAGAGGGTAATCTGTGCATTGTATCTTTAGCCTCGCGAGGACTTACGGCAGCAGAGAAAAGATACACTATTACTGAGTTAGAGCTTTTAGGTATTGTTTTCAGTTTAGGGAAATGTAGAATGTATTTAGTAGGGGAGAATTTTGAGATCTATACAGATCACCATGCATTACCCTATATGAGGACTTGTAAACTCAGTTCTAACAGAGTTAGTAGGTGAATTCTTGCACTGCGGGAATATGAATTCACAGTTAAATATATTAAAGGTAAAGATAACATTCTTGCAGATATGCTATCAAGGGACACTAATTTATGTAGGGATTATCCTGTTGTTAAAGCAGAGTACGGTATTTTATTATGTGCATGTGTGGATAGTAGCAACAGGGCATCGTTACAGACACTGAGAAACATGTTAGTAGAGCAACGTGATGACGCTAATTTAAGGGAGCAACTGGCTATATGGGAAAATGGTGAAGAAGAGTGTGTAAAAGTAGGGAGGTTCACGTACAAGATGCAGGATGGGCTTCGTGCACGGAAATGTAGGAAGAATCGCTGGGCCATATGTGTTCCTGCCACTTTACGGGAGGAACTAATTTGGTTCATTCATAGGGAACTAGGACACTTTGGTGCTACCAAAGTCTTCTATGAAATTGGTCGTTACTTAATTTGGAATAAAATTGGAAGGGATGTTAGGAGGATTTTAGCTAAGTGTGACACCTGTCAAAGGAGCAAGTATCCAGTTAAATATTTATTGGGGGAGAGATCTGCAGTTCTCACCAGTAGTCCCGGCGAACTACTGTATGTGGATTTATTTGGCCCGATCGTTAAAGGACAGTACGGCTACGAGTACATTTTTATAGTTATTGACGCTTTTACTAAGTATGTCAAGATATATCCGCTAAGGAAAGCCACGGGACTAGCGTGTAGCCGTCTGATCATTAATAAGTATACTGTATACCTGAGTTTGGCCTTCCTCTCAGAATACTATGTGACAGTGGACCACAGTTTACTGCAAAGAAATGGAGAACCAGTATGCAGGAAGCTGGTATTTCACACGTTCATTCCTCTGTAAGGTACCCTCAGGGTAATTCTGCAGAGCGTCCATTAAGGGAATGGCCCGTCTTTTTCGGACTCTAGTGCATGACAAGCATTCGGCCTGGGTTGGACATCTTCCCAAAGTCGAGACTTGGCTGAATTCTGTCCAGCATGAGAGCCCGAAATTGACGCCATACGAAGTTCACTTCGGAAAGAGACCACAAAATGAACTAGCGAGGGTGTTGGGTATAAATGTGGGAAAACAACCGGGGATGGATTACATTGTCCAGTTGGCGAAACAGAATTTATCAAAGTCAGCACAAAAGAGAATTCGCCAACAAAAAGAAACTACATTCGACCTATTCGAGCCGGGAGACAGAGTCTTACTTAGAGTGCCGAAACAGTCGAATAAGCTAGAGAAAGTCATGTCCAAGTTCTTCTATCTCTACGAGGGCCCATTTGTAGTTTCCAATCGTATTGGCAAAACGGCATATGTGCTGGAAGATGGTAAGGCAAACAGATTATACGGGGCGTATAATATGCATAGTCTACGGAAGTATGTATCATGAAGTAAGTGAGTGTAGCTGGCGAGCCAGCCTATCAATTGAGTAAGTGTGGTATTTGCTATGTGAGATCGGTGAGTGTGAATTTATGAATTATGAGTATGAGGTAGGTAACCTCAAGGTAATTAGTCCATAAGTATTATTTGAGAGTGGTGACAACTAGGTCAGGTCGCGAGGAGGTGACTGGTCTGGGTTGTGCGCTGCTGAAGGAAAGACACATGGAGTGTTGTGAACTGGTGTGAAGTAGAAATTGGTCTACGGGAACTCAGTAAGTAAGGGGAATTACGGCACAGAAATATTTGGTTTTATATGTAATGCGCGCTTACTGGTTTTTTTTTCCAGAAGTCAATATTAAATTTTATGTAATACACAGAGATATTGGGTAATATGGTCACAAAGCGTCACCACGATAGTGTGATCGTGTGCTCGTGTGTACCATGTAACTATGTTACACAAGAAGAAATTGACAACCACTGAAGTTAGGAAGTTCTGTGGTACCATAAATCAGAACACCATAGATGCATGTGATGTGATATCGTGAATACACAGGGCTTACACTTAAATTTATGTTTATCTTTCCCAACACAGAGATGATTGAACGGCGGAAATATCCGTGGAACATTTATCAAAATGAAAAACATTGGACAGATTGCATAGGGCAATCCAATATTGAAACTGACTTTAACGCAAAGTGCGTGAAGAAAATTATGAGGGTATATATATGTAACTTAGGATGATTTGTGTAATTTGTAATTTGGTTGCGGATTTTTATGAACGTGTCTGGGATAATCAAATGAAATACCGTGGTTACGGTAAATCACTTGATGATCCAAGGCGAAATGTAACCTGTTTTTCGAAGGGTATTTACGCCACTGACATAAGTCAGATGGAAGCTATTTAATGATTGTTTTAAACGTGGCAACTTATTCAGCCAAGCTAATTTAATTTAATTTATTATTATTATTATTAATATCATATTTTCTTTTGGAGCTTTCTTTTAAATCTTATAACCATACAGATAGGTTTTCTATATATTAGAAAACACTATCAAGTGGATTATTCCGATTGACATTATCACAGTAAATTATTTGATTGCGGAGATTTCGGACTTTATTCAGTTAAGGGCTTATAGAGAGAGTTGAGTCATCGGGATTACGTCTACAGGAATAATCTTGTCGAGAAGCGATGATGCAACCGAGGAACATTTACAACTGGCTGTTTCAAGAAAAGGCGAATTGAACTGGAACGGAAAATTTACAGAGTGCAATGAACTTTATAGCGGGAAGTATCGCGTGGTGGCTCAGCCAATCAGAGGAGACTGGACCACTGGGAGACGGCACAGGAGAGGGGATACGGCGAGTGCGTATAGTGTTCGCGCGCCGTGAAGAAGGAACTCTTACTTTGTAACCTGTCCGAAGTGGACGTAGTAATTCTTTGGTTCCGTTATGGTCGGACCGTTACTTTGAACATTATATTTTTCGCATTAGTCTACGGACTTATAGTGCCGCCATCGTTACTTCCGACTTGACAGTTCACCGGCTGGCGATACGGTGTTGCCATTCCACTAACGCGAATCAGCTGACGTACATGATTATAGCCGTAAAGTTAACAAAACACTCGTAATGTGAACAGACATGTTTACACACAACATCATACTCGTGAATACGTACATAGTAGCAGACATTACACGTATACTGCGGTTAACAGAATATTTCTGATAATGAAGCAGAAAAAAATTGTAACAAATAAATTACTCACCATTACCGTCTCGCGTCCGGAGTCGAAGATGTTCAGAGTTCGAGAAAATGTATTATTAAATCTATAAAGGGAACACACCACTCATTACGGAGTCACTATTGCCGTCTGACCTCACTCAATGAGCACATTCTTTCTTGCTGCCATTGTTGGAGCTTTGTCGTGAATGATACTATGATACGGGGCGTTGTCCATAACAATTATTGTGCTCGCACATTACTAATCATTTCCCGGGTTTGACTCATTAGTGGAGTCCCTTGTCCTAAGGCCTTTCCTCTCTTGGCACGTGGCTTCCTCGTGCTAGACCCCGGCATTACACTATTAGGCCTACACACACACGCATGGCAGAAATAACACAAACACTCACTGACCTGAAGCTAACCTACAACTACACATAATTTTACTACACTATGTCAAACGACGAACAAATACTAAGCTATTATAACAACAGAGTAGATTATTATCAAAAAGAAAAAAATATACGAGAAATACGAGAATACACAAAGACCGCCAATGAAACTAACCAAGCACAATGCAAACAGCTGACAACAACATGTGAACGCAAGATGTTAGCTGGCAACATCGTCAGCGAAACTCGATTTATCTCGATATATCAATTTGAATGGCTGCCTGTGATTGGCTGGTTAGAGTGTAGCTGTGACGTAGCACTGAAACTTCAAGTCGGAAGTAAGGATGGCTCTAGTATAGTTCTTGTGTTCAATGGTGAACTACATTGTACTGAAATACTCCACTGACCAGTTAGTTATGGGTATTATACGAGCTGTTGTGAAAAGGCAGACCGTGTAAGTGGCTATCGGATTTTGATCCAACACTAACAGTAATTAGCTTCAATATTCATTCGACTACGACAAGAAACGAAGAAGATGACGCCGCACAAGAGTCTACAGCAATCTCTCTTGAAACAACATGTACGTGGGAGAAACAATCTCTGAGGGTGAGCGCTAATCACGCATATCTACAAAATCTCTCTCTTTTCATTCTTTTATAATCGCAATTTCAGTAACTTCATAGCTTGGTAATAATCTTAAATTCAGTAATTCATCCGACTCCAATTTCACGTAATTTTCTGGTGGTAATACTAAATCTTGAAGCTCCATTTGTTATTATTATTATTATTAAAATTGCCACTAACTTGTTTTATACTATTAAATTCCTTTTTATAAAATGCAATCTTTGATTTCAGTAGGTAGCATTAGATATAAACCAAATTCCTTCTCCCAATGCAAGGGTTATCTGGGGGTAATGATCCCATCATACCACGGTCTGAGTGTGAAGAGTTATAAATGTGTTCTGCCCAAGCTATGTGTTGATAAATATAAATGTAGGTTTCAACTAGGTGTTGAGACCTGGGCGCCCATTCTATTAATATATCTTAGCCAGAGTAGAGGGGATAGCGAAAATGTTACACTTGCCGTTCAAAAGTGGGACTTGTGGTTTATTATCACTCCCCCCAAAAGAAACGTTACAAAATGAGGAACTTTGTGTTGGCGGAAACTCCCGAGATTAATTTTGCCATTATGAACATGGCCTACTGAATTCAAATGGGTACTTTGACATGCCAACATTGTACGACATGCGCTTCGTATTTTTGCCGCCTTTCAAAAATCACTTACCATGGCCAGAAGCGAACCTGCAAGCTTGGGGTTAGTAGACCGACAGGTTAACCACCCACCCACCAAGTTTCATAAGATGAAAGTAGGCTAGGAACGGAAATGAAGAGCAATGTAAGAAGTCCGGTATTGCAAGTTCAGCGACGAAATGCGTCGGTTCGTAATATTTCTTATCCGAGCATCATTTCATTTTCTACTACTGTTTTTGTGATAGTAAGACCGGTTTAAGGTCACCACGTACTCTTACACGATGAAAAGTCTATTTTTGTGGCCTCACTTTACTAAGTATTTTCTGGGTTTATGCTAAAGGTATAGCTATGATTCTTCTCACATATAAGAAGCGGTATATTCTGAGCTGTTTTTGACCATGTAGAGCTACTTTGCTTTTATAGGATATGTGAAATGAATACAAATTTGGACAGATACATTTTCACAAATATGTTGTATAAGTTGCTTCAGGTGCACATTTGTCAGTTGTTTTTCAATCAAATATTCTCAAATTTTTTTCACATACTTGGAGTGGATCATGGCAGATGAATAACCACTTTGTTTCATTATTATTGGGACAGAATGCAAGAAAAAAAAATCCGAACTCTTTCTTTTTAAATTTATTCAAAAATATGTATCAATTCTTCTCTTATTGTCATTTAGACTTTCACGGCCCGTATTACTATTCATAATGTTGAATTTTGGGCTTATGCCGTGTTTATTATATTAAAACTCGACGCGTTTCGAAAGAAACCATGCCTTTCTTCGTCAGGAATAATCTGGAATACGACAATGATTGCTAAGAGAAAGCAACAAAGAACATATAGAAGGTGCCCAAAGATGGACGCCATTATAGCCCCATGTTAGGGACAACGGAAAGCAGCAGTGAATTACTTTCTCAGGGTTCTGATAATAGGTAGCCAGGATTCACTGAGATTGTAGCCGGTGTCGCGGTTGAAATTATCTGGGTGTTTACGTATTTCAACCGCCTCCCTGATGATCCTGGGACGATATTGCTTTATACGGGCAAGAACATCCACTCCTTGGAACATGACATCATGGCCAGGTGTTAATGCATGATCGGCAACAGCTGATTTATCAGGTTGAATGAGCCTGATACATCTATTATGTTCCTTAATGCGAGTGCATATTGTTCTCGAAGTCTGCCCGATGTAAACCTTGCCACAAGTACAGGGAACTCTGTAGATACCCGGTTGTTGCAATTTAGACAAACTGTCCTTAGTTGGTCGCAGGAGTTGCCTAATCTTAACAGAAGTTCCAAATACAGTCCGTATGTTGTACCGACGTAGGATTTTAGCAATACGATCCGTCGTGTTATGTATGTAAGGTAGGTAAGCAGTTCCTCTTACATCTCTTTTCTCAACTGACGTCCTATTATTATTTGTTGGTTTCAGAACCTTAGAGATCAAAGCCTTGCTATAACCGTTGCTCTCAAAGGTGGTTCGCAAGGTATTAATTTCTTCTTGAAAGAAGACACTTCACAAATCCTCCTAGCCCGGGTAGTTAGAGTTGTAAGGATACCATGTTTCTGGGCAGGGTGGTGGTGAGAACTTGCGTGGAGATATCTATTGGTGTGTGTTGGCTTACGAAAAACGCTGTGTCCTAAAGATCCATCCTCTTTCTTGGTGACGAGAACATCTAAAAACGGTATTTTGCCGTCAGATTCCTTTTCCATGGTGAAAAAAATAGAAGGGTGCTGGAGATTAAGGTGATCCAGGAAATGGCTAAGATTTTCCTCACCTTCCGTCCAAACAACGAACGTGTCATCCACATAACGCCACCAGATCTTCGGTTTGAAAGGAGCCGACGACAAAGCTTTCTCTTCAAAGTTCTCCATGAAGAAATTAGCCACAACAGGAGAGAGAGGACTACCCATGGCCACACCATCAGTCTGCTCATAAAAATTCCCATTCCATAGAAAGTAGGAGGAGGTCATGCAGTGATAAAAAAAGCCTTGTGATGTCTTCAGGAAAAAAGCCATTAATGAGAGACATAACACCATCAATAGGAACTCTCGTAAACAGAGACACCACGTCGAGACTCACTAGGATATCACCCGGCTGTCGTGGAAAAGTTGAAAGCTATAACACTTCAGCCGGGTGATATCCTAGTGAGTCTCGACGTGGTGTCTCTGTTTACGAGAGTTCCTATTGATGGTGTTATGTCTCTCATTAATGGCTTTTTTTCCTGAAGACATCACAAGGCTTTTTTATCACTGCATGACCTCCTCCTACTTTCTATGGAATGGGAATTTTTATGAGCAGACTGATGGTGTGGCCATGGGTAGTCCTCTCTCTCCTGTTGTGGCTAATTTCTTCATGGAGAACTTTGAAGAGAAAGCTTTGTCGTCGGCTCCTTTCAAACCGAAGATCTGGTGGCGTTATGTGGATGACACGTTCGTTGTTTGGACGGAAGGTGAGGAAAATCTTAGCCATTTCCTGGATCACCTTAATCTCCAGCACCCTTCTATTTGTTTCACCATGGAAAAGGAATCTGACGGCAAAATACCGTTTTTAGATGTTCTCGTCACCAAGAAAGAGGATGGATCTTTAGGACACAGCGTTTTTCGTAAGCCAACACACACCAATAGATATCTCCACGCAAGTTCTCACCACCACCCTGCCCAGAAACATGGTATCCTTACAACTCTAACTACCCGGGCTAGGAGGATTTGTGAAGTGTCTTCTTTCAAGAAGAAATTAATACCTTGCGAACCACCTTTGAGAGCAACGGTTATAGCAAGGCTTTGATCTCTAAGGTTCTGAAACCAACAAATAATAATAGGACGTCAGTTGAGAAAAGAGATGTAAGAGGAACTGCTTACCTACCTTACATACATAACACGACGGATCGTATTGCTAAAATCCTACGTCGGTACAACATACGGACTGTATTTGGAACTTCTGTTAAGATTAGGCAACTCCTGCGACCAACTAAGGACAGTTTGCCTAAATTGCAACAACCGGGTATCTACAGAGTTCCCTGTACTTGTGGCAAGGTTTACATCGGGCAGACTTCGAGAACAATATGCACTCGCATTAAGGAACATAATAGATGTATCAGGCTCATTCAACCTGATAAATCAGCTGTTGCCGATCATGCATTAACACCTGGCCATGATGTCATGTTCCAAGGAGTGGATGTTCTTGCCCGTATAAAGCAATATCGTCCCAGGATCATCAGGGAGGCGGTTGAAATACGTAAACACCCAGATAATTTCAACCGCGACACCGGCTACAATCTCAGTGAATCCTGGCTACCTATTATCAGAACCCTGAGAAAGTAATTCACTGCTGCTTTCCGTTGTCCCTAACATGGGGCTATAATGGCGTCCATCTTTGGGCACCTTCTATATGTTCTTTGTTGCTTTCTCTTAGCAATCATTGTCGTATTCCAGATTATTCCTGACGAAGAAAGGCATGGTTTCTTTCGAAACGCGTCGAGTTTTAATATAATAAACACGGCATAAGCCCAAAATTCAACATTATGAATAATTCTTCTCTTCCCAATCCATGGCTACTAAGTTTTGGAAGTGAAAATAGGTTAACATTCAAGTACTCCATTAGGCAAGTTAATGTAAAAAAATAGCCCTCATCTTAAATGGTTTCCTAGTTATTGGTACCTAAACATGAAACATGAGTATTAACGGAAAACAGCTGGCAAAGTTAGAAGTGTATTATTCAGAGCATGGGACGCTAATTTTAAAAAACGAATTTAAGGTAGTTGTAGACATCAAAACCCCAACAAACTATATATATATATATTTGGAGTCAGAAAAGAATGAAGAATTTTATGGCACCGAAATCAAAAATTCAATTTTTTCGTCATGCAAGAGTGCGTGGTGTCCTTAAAAGGTCAACTTTTAGAATTATAATTGCAATACCCCAAAGCATCCTGGTTATCAATACTGTCGTGAAGATCCATTCTTGGAATATATTTACTTCTTCTTGTCCCTCTCGTAAACAGACACACGAGCGAAACACCGGCACTGGTATTATAATTTGCCCGCAGATTGCTCCGAAAGCCCAGAAGCCGAGGGACAGTGCGTGCGAGCGTGCTGCTATCTCTTGTCAGCGTCTGGGATCATTAATCACAGTAGGAGGAAGCCGCTGTCTTTGTTTGAACATTATCACACCGGCCACAGCCTATACGTAGACAAGATGCTATCTCCGGATGACGTCCAACCTACGCCAGGTTATTTACTTCGTTAACCAGACTAAATTGGTTTGTTCGGCTACGTATACACATTGCCTTCACCACACCATGCAGCAGGGCACTGTTGTTGAATATTCACGAACGTAAAGATTAATTCAGTCTTCACAAAAAAAAGTATTTGTTCCTTCAGAATTACGTTGACTATAGTTAGAGCCCTACGCGGATAGACAAAATGTTATCCGCATTCGCCCCGCATCCGCGCGGCCCTTATCCGCATCCGCCCGGCATCCGCACGACTGTTACCCGCATCCGCCCCGCATCCGCACGACTTTTATCCACATCCGCCCCGCATCCACACGACTTTTATCCACCAGTTTTTTATCCGAATCTACTGGCATTACAATAATATTTTCAATGTGTTGCTTTATACTTTATCTTTTAGACATTTGAGCAGAAAGTCGAACTGTATGTACTGTATGTCATGTGATATGTCTAAAATGAGGGACAGGGCCCCTTAAAACAACAATAACTATGTCTAAAATGAAGGTTATACAGCCAGAATTGCAACCCTTTTCAGTTCGGAGTGTTGATTATGCTTTATGACATAATTTGAATGCGATTAGCTTAAATCATGTTACATTTGTCATGAAAAATCATAACGGAAAAATATGATATGTCATAAACATCCGGGCCCTAGTAAGGGAGAGTGGGGGAATTTTGCACACTTAAGCGAGAATCGGTCTTGTGATGATGAAATAATAGATAAAACAACTGCGTTAAGAATAACGGAGCCTTAGTGACTCTATATTCGAAGTGCAGAAACAAATTTAATTCAAAAAAATTTGGTGGACTATAATTCGAAATCTCGCAAATATGCATTTGCACACGATTACCCACCCTGCAGGGTAATCATGCACATGGGTTGGGAAATTATGCGCATGGGATGAGTGTTGGAAAGCCATACTAATACGATGTGAATTGGCTGAAACTTGCACTGAGCATTAATATTAGAATATTCCAATGTATTTTACAATAGCATAACAATGCTATGATACTAAAATTCTGCAGTTTTGGATATTAGAATAACATATCTTCGTTTCGTCAGCATTAAAAGAGGCAATCCAATTTAGGCTTGTTCCTTCAGGTTGTCTCAACGTTAATGCAAGATAGGATATCTCTTCAAGAACTCATACAACCAATCTTTGCCTGTTGGACTTTTAACTTTATGGAAATTATGGGTAATCTTATTCTCCTCTGTAAACATGAACTCTAACCGTCTGACAAGCTTGGTGGGCGGTAAGCCGTAAGATAATTTTGCCAATGTCAAAAGGTATTCGGATAATTATGACTCAATTTCGTTGGTAAAAACAGCTTTACGGACTAGACGAGGTGGAGCAAGACAATTTTCCAGCATCTTCTTTCGTAGCATTGACTGGGGAATGTTGAAACTTCTCCCCACTTCCCTTATTTTCCTCCCATCATCCCTAATTGCACGTAGAGCTTTCTGCACATTTTCTGCTGGGTAGGAGTTTTTCTCCGTTTTCCGCGTATAACTTCTTGGCATCTAGAGAACAAACACGAAATATTTTGCCATCAATGTCGCGTTGTATTTACTTGTATCATATATATTCTGCGAACCATTACCCCACTCTGCTTTTAAAACGTAAACTAATCTATTATATTGAAAATATAAAACCACTGTAAACACTGTCATTTAAAACTACATTTAATTTTAAATGATTGAATCACAACTGTGGGCTTACCTTCTTATTTGCTGGCAACAGAAAATAACATGCAACGTGTTAAGTTTCTTCATCCAAGACTCATGGTTATCACATAGCGACTGGCATCATGCTGACTGTCCCTATCTGATAGGTACGATGACAGCTTGAGGGTAGCAGTGAACTGAGTTGCTGGTTGCACTACCAACTCGAAAAACATAGGTGTGCACGATTACCCGCTGCGCACAATTACCCAACTTTCCCCATGATATTCAACAAATTCGGATTGTATTCTAAAAACTATCCGCAAATCTACTTCAAACATTATCCGCAGCTTATACGCTATCCGCAAAGCCATGCAAAGTATATCCGTATGCCGAAAAATGCTGCGGATATCAGCGGGTTTATCCGCGGATATCCGCATCCGCGCTGGAATTTAACTATAGTTAAGTTAAGTAAAGTTAAGGTAAAGTAATTTAATTTGTTTTATTTAGGTTAGTTCAATTGGTTAGTTAATTTTAATTTATTTTGCTAATTCAGATTAAATTAGTTAAGTTAGGTTCGTTAGATAAGTTTAAATTAGTTAACTTTAATTTAGTTTAGTTGGTTACTTTAGTTTACACGGTTAGTTAAGTTTAATTTCGTTAAGTTTAGTTTAGTTTTGTTTGTTTATAGTTTAGTTGGTTAGTTACGTTTAAATTATTTTAAGTTAGTTTAGTTTCATTTAGTTTAGTTGGTTTGTTTAGTTGGTTAATTACGTTAAAATTAGTTAGGTTTCGTTTAATTTGATAGTTGAGTTCAGATACTTATGTTTGAATTAATTTAGTTTCGTTTATTTAGTTTAATTAAGGTTAGTTTATGTGGCTATTTCTGTGTACATAAGTTTAAATTTATTTTTATGTTCGACCATGGCAAAATATAAATAGCCTATTATATGTCAGAAAACTGTACTATAATGAGGCTCATTATGATACTAGTTCTCATTATGATACAGTTTCTCCCACCAATCAGAGCTCAAGAAGCAGTTGTGTGACCAATTAGGTAAGGATAGCATTGCACGTGCGCTGACTTCCACGGCCTCCTTTTTTAAATTTCACTGCGTGGCTACAGTGGTATCATAGTGCGGTATTCGAGGAGGCCAAGGTATTCTCTACGTCCCAAGCGCTCTGTTCAGTACATAAAACTGGCGAAATCTCGACAAATAGTTATGGATATTTATGTTCAAACATAAAATAGTTACAGTTATCATCGAACGTAAACAGTCGTATGCAACTCGCCTATAATGGTTTTTTAATTTATCGTATGGCTTTTAGAGCCGGGAGTGTCCGAGGACATGTTGGGCTCGCCTGAGTCTGTAGCTGCTTCCTGCGGAAACCCAAAAGGGTGAGCTACAAGTTCCGTTCAATTTCAAGTAGTTCCAACTTTCGCCACCAGATATCAATGATACCTAGTGGTGAACGTTGGAACTTTTATAGAGCGTTCTGACGAAATCTAACCTAACAATTTTGCTTCACACAAGTTTAGTCGGTGAAAGGATCTTTTACATGCCATAAATCTATGACATGGGACCGCCGGCTTTACTTCCCCTCCGAAGGAAGGCATACTGAAGGATTTTAACGCTCTTAAAAAATCCGACGACTTCGGCCGGGTTTGAACCCGCTATCTTGGGCACAGCAGTTCAGCATGCTACCGACTACGCCACCGAAGCCGCTACCTATAATGGTAATTAAGGCACTCGTATGGTAATTATAAAACTCTCTTCACTCGTTTTATAAACATACTCGTGATTTAATTATTGCCATTATAGACTCGTTGCATAATGTACAATAGTTTAATTAGTTTATTAGTATCCTCTGTCTTGACACCATTAGTACAGAAGTGTTAACACCACACCCTTGGACTCTACTCTTTGCTGATCATGTTACGGGGCTGCATGACCGCGTTGTCGCAGCCTCTAAACTGAGGAACCAACCAACCTCTCTGCCCTCACAATGCACTCCCAGTTTCTTTCTCTTCTCTCCACACCTTCTCCCAGCTGGTGCAGCCATTTCTTCTTAGGTCGTCGGAGGAGTCTTCTTCCAACAACCCATCTTTCTAGGTATGCATGTAGTGTTCTTGTGTTAAGCATTCTCTTTGCGTGCCCATACCATGCCAGCTTTGAAGTTCTTAATCTTTCATAATACATGCATTAAAACTAATAAAAGGATGAGTAATGGGAAGCTAAATATATGGGAAATAAACTCAGGTTCTTCATGCATTATGCAAAGAAAGCAAACATGCAAGGAATGAACATTCTAATTTGAAATCACAAAGCCATGAAATGAACAGTTACAAAATAAAAGAAGAGGAGTAGGCTTATTTTAAAACATGTTTGTGCGTAGAAATCCAGTATCAACTAGGTATATAAAAAGTTATCATCTTTAGCTTAGGCGGCAGCACGCCGGCCTCTCACCGCTGGGTCCGTGGTTCAAATCCCGGTCACTCCATGTGAAATTTGTGCTGGACAAAGCGGGGGAAGACAGGTTTCTCTCCGAGTAGCCCACTCCTGCTTTACCTGTCACAAATTTCATTCCAGCAACCCACTGTCATTTCATTTCATCTGTCATGCATTTAATCATTGCCCTAGGGGTGTGCGACAGGCTACGGCAGCCGGCACAGTTCGTATCCTCGCCACTAAATGGGCGCTTCATTCATTCCATTCCCTGACGCGGTCGGCCGACGAAGCAGGCTGCGGGTTTTCATGTCTTCATCATCTTCACCATCATTAGTGGGTTCCTAAGATCACGTATTCGAATCCCAGTCGAGGAAGACGCATTATGAAGGGCGTCAAAAAGCCATAGCCCTACGCATTGTACGATGTCGACTTGCAAACGATATCTCGTATCACCGTTGCTTACAACAAGACAACATGCATTAAATCTCAGCCACAGGTCGCACTAGTAGAGTTACGGTACGGTTTTCTCTGCCAGTTATCAGTATTAAACAGAACGTCAAGATTGGAGAGTAGATCGCCGCAATGGCTTCAACTCAAACGATGTACGACATGGTAGCTCTGGCCATGTGATTATTACTATTATTATTATCATCGATATTATCAGATCATTGTCTGGTAAAATACAAAGCAATTACTTATTTATTTATTTATTTATTGGTACCTTTATTGTGGCGAAGTTAGGGCTCTAGGCCCTCTCTTACACTTAACCACACACAGTGCAACTTACATGAATACTCAAAAATGATATATTTAACCTACTAAACTTAAATATTAGGAAATCTTAAATACTAGAATTAAATTAATTTAAATTAAATTGGCGACTGCGTGATATTAACTAAGCTATACAATTTAAATTACATACATTTTTAACAAAATTATACTATGGTCATTCACTCACACATTCATACACAAATTGTTCTAGTTGGCCTACGAATTCAAGAGGAATTCTTTACATGCACGTTTGAAAGTTGTTAGGGATGTAGAAATTCTAACGTCACGAGGGCAATTATTCCAAATTCTAGTTCCCGACACGAGGAAAGAGTTACTGAAGGCAGTTGAATGATGTAGAGGAATTTGAATTATAGACAATCATGAAAGGAAGAAAGAAAACGAAAATTACAAGAGAGATAGTGAAGTGTACTTTCATTGAGAAGTCGATAGATGAGGGTACATATTATGTAGATAACATTGAATAAGAAGTATAATCATGACCTTAATTTAGATCACTGGAATGAATTTACGAACTATCCTAGTTGTAGCCTTCTATATTAATTTATACATACAAGTAAAGAAAATATTTGAGAACCACACCAGTGCTTGAGATGACTATAGGTACAAGTCGAACACCCTTAACATTTAATAACTCTCTCTTTTTAATCCGGCATTATTATTGGAAGTGGCAACGTATGACCTTGACTCGAACAATAGCTTCATATTTTGGGGCAAGGAGCTTAGTTCAGTAGTTGGCTCACTGTTGCCAAGTAAGGTAATCTGTGGAGAGGTGTGACGAAGCCTAAAATACCCCCACGCGAGTAATTGCATATGAAAATTTAACAAGGTAAGCTTTCCCATATTCTTGCTTTTATTGCTTACTAGCATTACCCGTCGCGGCTTCGCCCGCGAATATTCTAGTTGTAAAGAGTACACTTAGCAAAATCTCAATCAAGAATGCTATAACTGCTATGAATAATCAGACTTTATCAATTCAGCTACTGGTGCAGTGGTTAGGGGCTTGTCATTCCTTCATAGGTATATCAGAGCGAAGTTAGTATAGCAGCATGAACCAATAACCAAGGTATAATGATTATTTTCGCCAGCTTTTCTTGGCATGTTTTTCTCATTGTTGGAATTACATTTTCACACAACTAATGCATTGATACCAACCACATTGAAGAGTTGGTAGAAAACAATGAGCGTTCAACCCTCTCATAATCTCAAAGTAGAAGCGTCATATATGCTTATATTATGTATATCAACAAATCCCAGACTTTACACATAGGGTCAGATACTGGCCCAAATGTGTGTAATTACACGCTCTCACCATCATAACGAAAAATAAAAATTCTTATCCCTCCCTATATTTTTCTGCTAAGGTCCCATTCCAGTTTTGTACCGAAAATCATGCCCCATTCACACCAACCTACACATTTGGGGTACCTACAGGTTCAGCATTACCCAATGCGTACGCGAAACGCACTAACTTACTTTTAAATGCTTCACAATTAAATAACTACCTTAAAACATGTATATTTACAATGAAACAATGAAATCTCAAGGAAAGACTCGCGCAGATAAAGGTGACAAGGAAGATGCAGAAGAGCCAGGAAATTCAAGAAGATCTGTCATTTGTCCCAGGTTGAAGGATAGGAAAGTAAAAACAACGTGTGGAAAATGCAATGAACATGCTTGTGGAGAACACATGAAGAAACTATGTGAAAAATGTACGTAAGAAGAACAAACCCATTAGCATTTTATTGTTACTTGATGTGTTGTGATGTATTGTAAATGTATTATCTTACGTTGTACAGTGCGTTCAATAAAATAAGGTGCACTTTTTGTAATTAGATTATTTATTTAACGCATACTACCTTGAAGGCCTTCAAGACCCCACGCGAGTTAGGTTAACCAGCCATTGCCTCCTGATAGGATCCACTAACTCCAAATATTTAGATACTTCTTCATCATGTTCGGCCTGGAGGTTATGCGTATTCCGAATGGCAGCGTGACTTTCTTCAATCATTTGTTGAAGATCACTATGCCTAGCCTGAAAAGTCTGAAACTCCAGGCATAGTCTTCCTTAGGAATAGCCTTCAGTTTGGGTCGTCAAAAACTCTAAATTGAAAGCAAGAGAGAAGCGTGAATTTATGCAACCTGCCTTGCACACCTGATAGATGGACGGCAGTGAGAAGGGTGAATTTAGACCTCGTGCCTGAGGTACGATCTCGCAGGCAAGGTTCAAAGTATGGAGTATCGGGGTCTAGGGTCGCCGAAAAGCCCTGGAGGGCCAGAGGTTTTCGGACATTTTGGACATCCAACGTAATGTGACGACCCAGCTGAAGGCTATCCCTCAGGAAGACTATGCCAGGACTTGTACAGCCGTTCTAAGAAGTGCATCCACGGGGATAACTTCCAAGAATAGTAACGGCTGTTTCAGATAAGCCAACAATCCGTTCGTAATATAGACCCGTTCACCGAACTTTTCAGACAGAGGATGTATGTTTCACTGCCCTTTCGGTGAGCACAGTCCGATCCCGATACAGACTTTCAGCCACGTTCTCTGGAACACACTGGTAGAAAGGAACCGTGTTCTGTTTTAAAAGTTGAGTTTCCCCAGCTATCTCTTGGAACAGGATTTTTGATACATCATGCCTGCGCTTATAACTAGTTCCTAACATCTGCGTGAATCCAGAGGTGATATGTTAAATGCTTTCAGAGACTTGACACCCTTTACGACATTTATCGTAATTATTGTTATTATCATAATTATCGAATGGTATCTCCTTGAGTAGATCTTTTGAGATTCTGCCAAGTGTTCTACGCACCAATTTTGATGTATTGTTTTCCAATTCCCGCTAATACGGAAATTGGAACTTTGTAAAGCTCTGAGGTGTTCGGAATGTGTTATTAGAAACTTAAGTGAGCAAATATCGTACATCTTTCTGCCCTTCAAATGTGGCTTTCAAAGCCTCGGTCTTGGGATTCACCGAATGAGAAAAGGATATGTTATGATCAGTATGCCTTCCTTCGGAGGGGAAGTAAATCCGGTGGTCCTATGTCATAGATTCATGGCATGTAAAAGATCCTTCCACTGACTAAACTTGTGTGAAGCTAAATTTCTAGGTTATATTTCGTTGGAACGCTCTATAAAAGTTCCAACGCTCACCACTAGGTATCAGTGACAACTTGTAGTGAAAGTTGGAACTGCTTGAAATTGAAAGGAACTTGTAGCTCACCCTATGGGTGTCCGCTTGAAGCAGCTACAGCCTCGGGCGAGCCGAGCTTGCCTCGGACAGTCCCGGCACTAAAAGCCATACGATAAATAAATATAAGTGATGATAAGTTGGTGTGTTGGCCAGACATACGCCTACTGTATATAGGCTACTCTGTGAACATGCACCAGTGATGATGTAGCAAGGAAATGGAGACACGAATTTTACAAACACTATGCTCAATCACAAATGAGAATTTTTCTTCGCATGTAACAACTCATCTGTGAATCTTAGAGACGGCTACGCCATTCCAAAATTGCTGTATGGGATTGAAGTCTGGTAATCTAGCCTAGAAAGACTATAATGAAAACATGAAGCTATTGGAGATGGTACTACAACAGAAACGGCTGCTTTGCATCGCATAAAATGAAAACTTCAGATATGATGGGTAGGGTGAAGAAAAGGCAGACTATTCTACTTCCTATCAAGATACGCGAGTCATGTAGTACCGTATATTTGGGTGTGTGTGTGTATGTGTCCCCTAATCACTTCTAAACGGCTGGAACGATTTCAATGAAACTCGGTAAGGTCACAGTACTATTTCGGCCGACCCCGATCGTGCCCTATACATTTTATTACTTCTCACCAATCCAACATGGTGACTATCCAAAATATTTAGACGGTTCTCAATATTTACGAATGTATATTACAGCAATTAAACTTAAAATTTGTATGTTGATAGAGGCAGTAAATATTAGTAGTAAATATGAAAATAGGCTATATAGTTCTTCACGGAACTACTTGTTATGTCTATAGGCTATTAGTGCATGTATTTGTAATTGGTGCTAAATTTGGGTCGGAGGTGGTCCTGGCCCTAAGTTAGATACTGTTCCTACATTTGCCTAGAATATAAGTGGAATAACCGTGGAGTGTTAGCCACTAGAGTACGAGGTGGCCCGTCCAACTAGTAGCAGCCAATGGTTTCATCCAAAAGTAGGCTAGTCTACTGTAAGATAGTAGTGACCAATGATTTTCGCTCACCATAGCTTTAAATGGGTGTAGTACTACCTTTCAATTGAAATGATTAACTAATAGTAATTCATAAAATATTCGTAACTCGCGGTCAAACCTCACACGCCATTGAACATGAAAGCATATGACCGCATCCACCTGTAATTCCACACTGTTTCAAACCTCGTCCCAACAAGAGAAAATTAAAACAGTGGAGTTACATAGCGGCAATACGAAGCACTTCGTCAGACGGACAAACAAACAAACAAACAAACAAACACACATTACGGTCCGTACGTCAGCCGTGACGTCATTGACTACACTAAAAAATTCCCCTAGACACGTAGGAATCACTGTAGGCCTATATACTGTACTTGAACCGTCTATTGATACTTTAATTGACTGGTGGCGTGGTGCAACATTACCGTTCTTGCCTGCTGTGTCCAAGATTGCAGGATGTAATCATGCCGCAGTCAATTCTAATTTGAGGGTGCGCAAATGTGAGGGAGCCGTGTCTGTAGATTTACTGGCACGTTACAGATCCCCTTCGGAGCAAAATTCCAGCACCCCGGCGTCTCTAATAGCCTTAAACTGCGGTTTCCTCCAGTAGCGGTACCGCTTTCTAGCGGCCGTTATGTAATGTTGTCACTAAAATGTTCCGCATAAAAAAAAGCGAGTTGTTTTCTTGGGAGCGTTGACTACCACCGCCACATAAAGTTGCGATGGCGTCATTCATATGACGGCGGTGACTACTGTAGCAAACAGTTCGTCAACGTTTTTGTACCGTGTACGGTGCGTGCTGAAAGTACTGAATTATATACAATGACTGATAAGATGATGTATAGGAGTATGGACGAAGAGGAAACATTAATATATTTCGTAAAGAATTATGAGGCATTGTATAATGTGAATAGTAAAGATTATAGACAACCAACAAGATGTTCAGTAAAGAACATATAGCCTACTTTCTCCTAAATGCATGGGTATTGTTATAACTCTTTGTCCTTTTCAAGGAGTATAATTGAATGTTGGTTGTAGTAGCTTGTTGAAATACAACGTGCTATACGGATATTAAACATGAATATGAGCTGCCCGTGCTAGTGCTACCTCTGTAAACTATTTCATTCAATTTGGTTTCACCGTGTTTGAATTGATATGGGGAATGGATTTGCACACATACATGGCCGCTATTTGCATAGTATTGAGCTGATGACCTTGTAGTCAGTCATAAGATGCTTTCCACAAAAAGGCATGTTGTTGCAAAATCTGGTAGAGATCAAATTATTACGATGGTCGTAATTTGATTTAAGCTTTTAACATTTGGGTGGCCGTCATTCCGTTTCCGTCAAGATGGTGGCGATATAAAACATGACACTGAGGTGCCCTTTGCTAGTACTAAATTTCGTTCCACTCGGTTTCACAGTGTTCGAATGAATAGGGGGAATCGATTTTCACACAAAGATGGCCGCCATGTGCAAAATATTTGGCTAATGACCTACTAATTTGGTCAAAGGATGCTTCCTCCATAAAGGTATTTTGTTGCAAAATTTGGTTGAGATCGGATGATTAGGTTAATCGTAATTTGATTTGAGCTTTGAGCATTTGTGTGGCCGCCATTTCGTTTCCGTCAAGATGGCGGCGATATAAAACATCACACTGAGGTGCCCTTTTCTAGGGCTACCTCTGTACCAAATTTCGTTCCATTCAGTTTCACCGTGTTTGAATTAATAGGGGGAATCAATTTTGACACAAAGATGGCCGCCGTCCGCAAACTATTAGGCTAATGACCTATTAATTTGGTCAAAGGATGCTTCCTCCATAAAGGTATGTTGTTGCAAAATTTGGTAGAGATCAGATGATTAGGTTAGTCGTAATTTGATTTAAGCTTTGAACATTTGTGTGGCCACCATTACGTTTTCGTCAAGATAGCGGCGATATAAAACATGACACTGAGGTGCCCTTTGCTAGTACTACCTCTGTTCCAAATTTCGTTCCATTCGGTTTCACCATGTTCGAATTAATAGGGGGAATCGATTTTGACTCAAAGATGGCCGCCGTCCGCAAACTATTAGGCTAATGACCTATTAATTTGGTCAAAGGATGCTTCCTCCATAAAGGTATGTTGTTGCAAAATTTGGTAGAGATCGGATGATTAGGTTAGTCGTAATTTGATTTAAGCTTTGAACATTTGTGTGACCGCCATTACGTTCATGTCAAGATGGCGGCGATATAAAACATGCCACTGAGGTGCCCTTTGCTAGTGCTACCTTGGTACCAAATTTCGTTCATTTCGCGTTCACCGTGTTCGAATTGATGGGGGGGGGGGGGCGGGGGGGGGCACAGATATTCAGAGTACACACACTCACACACACACAGACTCTCACACACACACAAACAGACACACTTTTTTTCGCCCTGTGTTGATCTCATAAGTCTACTTTCATTTTTTGCAAAAATCGGAAGTAGGCTAATAATAGTCTCTGAATTTATCTTCATTGCAGTGCAGATGACGACGCACTAATACTTCATGCATGTTCTGTAGAGCGCCTTTTTAAAATGTCGGTTGGTTGGTTGGTTCCTTAGTTTAGGGGCTGCAACAACGTAGCCATGTAGCCCCGTGTACTTTGGGTGTGAGAAGAATTTGTCTGATAACCAGTCTGAATTGTGATGGCTGTATTAATGTGTGTTATCTATGATTCAGGTAGAAGGACTGCAGACGATTTTTTTTCAAGTAGTTACTACTGTTGCTACGAAATGCTACCATCCACGACACCTAGCTTCGGAAGTGGCTACTAAATGCCATTGCAGTCGGCACCTGGCGGTGAACGTTGGAACTACTGTAATATTGCGTTATCGAACTAACCTACACATTTTAGCCTCCACAGGTGTAGTTAGTGGAAGTTTTTTTTTCTTCCCCTATATCTATGACATAGGACTACCGGCTTTACTTCACCCCCGAAGGAAGGCATACTGAGGGATTTTTAACGCTCTTAAAAAATCCGTCGACTTCAGCCGGGTTTGAACCCGCGATCTTGGGCATAGAAGCTCAGCATGCTACTTTGAAAATGCCACTTCCCTCCGAACGTTCCCTTTCGTCTTCGGATGAATCATCCTCTTCCAAAAATATTGGGAACGCCATGTCAAGATCATCCATTTCTTATTTAGCTTTATGACACCATGCCATCACGACACACACTCTAACATTACACCATTAATCACCGTCAAGACGATCCCCAGTTTCTATACGTCATTCACCGTCACATTACGACCGCTAGAAAGCGGTACCGCTAATGGAGGAAACCGCAGATTTAGTAGATAAAAGGGACGTAAAACCAGTAACATTGTTGTTCTTATTATTTGATACGTTTAATAATCCTACACCCGAGGTGGAGTTTAGTGAGGAATGATAGAGAAATGTACTACTAACGAATGCATGCCTCTCCCGCTCCCTTCCGTAACCCCAGACAAATGTTACGCGAGGTGAAATCTACTGTACCTCCCGTACGCCCGGATGAAGGTTAAGGTAAAGATTAATTACGGTTTAAGTACATTCATTATACAGTAACTAGGGCCCGGATTCTTAGGTTTTTACCTATTTTTTTCCTGGCTATGTATTTCACAAATTTCAACATATATGTTCGTTTCACACTTCCTGGAGCAGAATATGTGAATTTCATTTCACCCCCAAAAAAAACTTAATGAGTGGTTGACTCCTAAAATAACCTAAATAGCTGTTTTGCCTTTTTCAGATAAAGAATGTTATTACCCCCATTGAAATGCATCGTAAAATTATTTCCACCGCGATTACAAGCAGTAGGACGGAGATAGTTCTGGTTACTACCGTTAAATTCAGTACGACGATGATAATTGTTGTTTTAAGGGGCCTAACATCTAGATTATCGGCAGCTAATGGTTTGGGCGATGGTGAAATATGAGATGAGAATGAAAACTAAAACAAATACTGACTACAGACTTACATACTGGAAGAAGAAAGGGTAAACAAATAAAAGATAAGGCAAATAAAAGACAGGAAGAAATGAAATGCCCTCAACCCTCGAAGAATGAGGATTGAGGGACTTGGAAGGAAGGAGAGCCATGAAAGGCCGAAGGGAAAAAGAAAGAGGAGGGGGCCCGCCCCAAAGTCAGTGGAAAAAGTGGAAAAAATGCACCCAGCTCAGGAATCTCTCGGGATCGTCAACTCCCTAACTCACCAGCCGTGAGCCTCTGAGGGTGTAGAAATATCCAGGGTGCACCAGAAGTGGTGGGAATACATACACACTGCCTCCTTGAGGGCCTTGAACAGAAGGCAGAAGATAACATGAAAAGAAAAAGAAGGCTGACCTCTCGCAGAAGGAGGGAATCAGGAATGATGAGACAAGGGCCAATTAAGGCAGGAAAGGAGGAGACTCCCTAGGCCTCGGATAACCTAATACCGTCGGAGTCGGAAGAGAACAAGAGTTGACCAAGAGAGGCCGACAGGAAAGAAGACGGAGAGGAGCCCGGCACAAGTAAGTGACAATGTAAACGTTTGTGAAATAAGTTCATAAATAAATTTCACAGAAATAAGATAAACAGAAAAATTATTGCTGCCTGTATTGATCCCGGAAGAAAACCCTAAAATAACCTATTTTTAGCCTATTTTCAATTTTGAAAAAATAGGCTTATGAGATCACCTTTTGTCCGTGTGTGTGTGCGCGCGTGTGTGTGTGTGTGTGTGTGTGTGATTCGTGTGTGTGTCCCCCCCTAATAAAATCTAAACGGCTGGAGCGATTTCAATGAAACTCGGTATGTTCATAGCACTATTCCCGGCGACATCGACCGTGCCCTTCAAATTTTGTTACGTCTCACCAATGCAAAATGGCGGCTGTGCGAAATATTTCACTAGCATTCAATATCTCCGAAACTATTACCGATATCGCCCTGAAATTGTGTACGGTGATAAAGGGTACTACTAGAAGTTCACCTATGAGACTTTCAAAAACCTGGTGACTACAAAACCAACATGGCGGTCAAGCGAATTTGAGACTTTTAAATAGACTTTTCTCGCGATTTAACTATCCACACGTAATGAAACTTGGTACAGCAAATGTTTATACACATTGTAATGCACTGGAGTCTAATTTAGTTCAATTGTTTACATAACTTCAAAATGGCGGCTGTGCGAAATATTTCACTGACATTCTACATCTCCGAAACTATTACAGATATCTCCCTGCAATTTAGTACGGTGATAAAGGGTACTGATACAAGTTTACCTATGTATATTTCATAAACTTGTAAAGTAGGAAACGAACATGGCGACCAAGCGAATTTGAGACTTTTAAATAGACTTTTCTAACGATTTAACCATCCAAACGTAATGAAACTAGGTACAGCAAGTGTTTATACACATAGTAATGCACTGGAGTCTAATTTAGTTCAATTGTTTACATAACCTCAAAATGGCGGCTGTGCGAAATATTTCACTGACATTCTATATCTCCGAAACTATTACAGATATTACCCTGCAATTTTGTACGGTGATAAAGGGTACAGGTACAAGTTTATCTACGTATACTTCATAAACTTGTAAAGTAAAAAACGAACATGGCGACCAAGCGAATTTGAAATATTTTAATAGACTTTTCTCGTGATTTAACTCTCTGAGCGCAGTGAAATGTGGTACAGTAAATGATTTTGCAGATTGTAATGCACAGCCATCTAATTTAAATCAATTGTTTACATAACCTCAATATGGCGGCTGTGCGAAATTTTTAAATTAAGTTTTTATTTCTTGTGTCGTAATCATGCGATCGAAGTGAAAGTTTGAATAATGAACCTAGGCAATAATTGTCCTTGAATGGTACATAATTCTATGGCCTATACATATAACAATCCTAAATGGCGAGCTTCCGAAATATTTAGACGGTTCTCAATATCGATGAATCTTTTAGAACAAACCAAACTGATTTTTTTAATGATCATAGAGACTATGAAAATATGTTCACCTATAGGACATTCATTAACCTGGTGAGCACAAATCCAACATGGCGGCGACGCGAAGTATATATATTTAAATGGACGATTCTCGCGAATTAACTATCCGAGTGCTGTGAAACGTTGCACGTTAAATGCTTATACAAATGTTGATCCACTGGCATCTAATATATTTCAATTGTTTGCATAATCACAAGATGGCTGCTGTGCGTAATTTTAAATTCTCGTTTTTACTTCTTGTGTTCTAATCATGCGATTGAAGTTTGAATACTACACGTACACAATAATCTAAATAAAAATCCAACCTGGCGACAACCTGAAATATTTAGACGGTTCTCAATATCTACGAATCTGTTACAGCAATTAAAGTGAAATTTTGTATGTTGTTAGAAGAAATTAACATGAGCAGGATATATGAAAATAGGCTGTATAGTTCTTTACGGAACTACTTGTTAGAATACTAGAAACCTTAAGTGAAGGTTTAAGCCACCTACAAATACGGGTCCTAATTATAACCGAACGTACGGTACTTTACTTTTCCGTTTCCGGATAATCCATACATTTCCAACAGTTGGTAGCTGAGATGGCATTGTCTTTCTGGATCCTCCATCCTCAATCCCCTGGACGAAGGTCAGCGATGTCAATTGTTAATTACAGATTCCTTAGCAGCTTCCTTTGGTTCACGTTATTGTACGTAGCTGTAAATTTGATATAAGCTACTCACATAATTTCCTTTCACTTAAAACCATCGTTGATGTGCTACGTAAGGTTAACAATTTGGCCAAGACAGGATTTTCCAGATGGAGATCCTGCTTGCTGAGGGATGAACGTAAATGTGACTGAGAGACAAGCAGTAAAAGGAGTCCAAGCGAAGTAGTGGACAATGTAAGACACGGTGGGATGAGCAGGAGACTCCTAATGAAATAGACGGCAAAAATAACAGCTTCCTCGTGTCGTAAAGGCGAGGACGACAATGACATTAAAGTGGGTGAAGCAAGTAGTAGCAGTGTTTGTTTATCCAACGACAGTTCAGTATACAATATTAGACAATGTCTCGTTCATTTAACTTCATTAATATAATTGAATCGGTCGGATCAAAAAATGGCTTTTTTTTTAAGAATTACTATTTAGAAGTATTTACCCATGAGTCATGGAACGGCATGGGAAAGAATTAAGTCAGCCATCTGTTTACACACAAAACATTTTCTTCAGGAGAAAAAGCACGGAAGCTCACTGGCAAAGCAAAATCCATCACAAAGCAATTTGTTTTGTGGGGTTGAGACAGAAACCACTGCTACATGTAGTGCGATCAGAGGACAAAAGCATTAAGTCAACGAATTGCTGACTTTCAGTGCCATACTTAGCTAGATTCCCGCGTGTTACAGTGATGGACGAAGCAAAGAGGATATATAAAATAGGTTAACATTTCTACAGAAAAGAAATCTGTTGACATCGAATATAGATTTAGGTATTAGGAAGTCATTTTTTAAGGCCTTTGTCTGGAGCGTGACGCTCTATGGAAGTGAAGCTTGGACTGTTGGTGCAACAGAAAAGAGGTGAAATGAAGCGTTTGAATTGTGGTGTTACAGGAGAATGATGAAGATCAGATGGGTAGATAGAGTTACAAACGAAAAGGTATTGAGACTAGTGGGAGAGGAGAGATGTTTCTGGCGACTGCTAATTAAGAGAAGAGATAGGTTGGTAGGACACATACTAAGACATCCAGGAATAGCAAGCTTAGTTATGGAAGGAATGGTTGAGGACAAGAACTGTAGGGGTAGACCAAGGTTAGAATATGTTTAACAGATTGCCTTGGATGTAGGGTGTCGTAGCTATGTAGAGATGAAACGATTAGCTCAGGACAGGGAGGTATGCAGCGCTGCATCAAACCAGTCAAAAGACTGAAGACACAAACAACAACAGTGCTTTTGTAAATTACATTTGTACAGGGTTCAGGTGTTTTTTATGTTACAAATCCATTTTAAAATAAAATAACATGTGAAATATTCTTTCTGGGTGGCATTATGCCGCAGAACTTTGGAAATAGGTGTGACGAAATTATTATGAAATTGTAAGAAATGTATCGGTTGTGCAGTTTCAAAAAAACTAATAACTTCGTCACACCTATTTCCAAAGTTCTCTCTATTCCTGACAAATACACATCATCATTTATTTATAACCTAACTTATTCAGCATATATATTTTCGCATACACATCTCTTCAATTCATTGCTGTTTTTTCAAGACTTTTTTATGCTTTATTAACAAAAATTTGTAACAGATCTGGGTTATGAAATTTTACTCTGTGAGCTATTGTTACAAAAATATGTGTAGTATCCTCTTCTTCTTTCCCTTCGCGAATACAAATCCATAATACAAAGCCACGGCCACCTGTTTACCTATCATAGTCCCACGTACAAGTACGCACACTAATACAGCCATTACAATGACACTGGCTAAGGGACATTCCACACACACCTAAGTAGGCCCAGAGAAAGCTTTGAGGCCATGTTCAGCATTGCCTTCTTAACAATATTGACATTGTACTGTAACTTTGCAGTCGATCAACACGTTTACAATCAAAATTATTGGGGCGCGTAAAACAAACTGAAAATATACAGTATGAGATTAAAATATTACAGTCAGTCTGAGAGACTAGACGTTATATTATTTCAATTGACGCATGCTACAAATGCTACACATGTTAGTAAGGCTCAGGAGGGTTCCTCACTTCGCTCGAAGACCCAGGACTCTTTCAACAGACTCCATTACCCATTAACTTAGGCTTCCCGCACGGGAACCTCTTTAAGGGTCAGCCTGTATTTGAGTCTGACATCTTTTACAACTCTTTAAGGGTCACCAATTATTTGAATCTGAAATCTTGCAAACCTCTTTAAGGGTCACCCTGTACTTGAATTAAATCTAACATACTGTACAGCTCGTTAAGTGTCACCCTGTATTTTGCTCTGACATCCTGCACACCTCTTTAGGAGGCACCTTATATTCTTATCTGGCATCATGTATATCTCTTTAGAAGTCACCCTGAATTCTTGTGTGACATCTTGTACACCTCTTTAGGAGTCACCCTGTATTCTTGTCTGATATTTTGTGCACCTCTTTAGGAGTCACCCTGCATTCTTCTCTGCCATCTTGTACACCTCTTTTAAGAGTCACCTTGCATTCTCATCTGGCATCTTGTACTGTATATCTCTTTAGGAGTCACCCTGTATTCTTATCTGGCATCTTGTACTGTATTTTGCTCTGACATCCTGCACACCTCTTTAGGAGGCACCCTGAATTCTTATCTGGCAACTTGTATATCTCTTTAGAAGTCACCTTGTATTCTTGTGTGACATCTTGTACATCTCTTTAGGAGTCACCTGTATTCTTGTCTGACATCTTGTGCACTTCTTTAGGAGTCATCCTGTATTCTTCTCTGCCATCTTGTACACTTCTTTAAGAGTCACCTTGTATTCTTATCTGGCATCTTGTATATCTCTTTAGGAGTCACCCTGTATTCTTATTTGGCATCTTGTACACCTCTTTAGGAGTCACCCTGTATTCTTCTCGCTTCGCTCGAAGCCCCAGGACTCTTTCAACAGACTCCATTAACCATTAACTTAGGCTTCCCGCGTGGCTGCATGACGTCATGCACTCACCGGCCATTACCCATTAACTTAGGCTTCCCGCGCGGCTGCATGACGTCACCGTCTTCGTCTCCGTAACGCATAACTTTTGACTCAAGCATAACGATGAAGTTATGAAGCATAACGATCATTTGATATGATAAAATGTATTTTCACTGGATGACATGTTTCGCTCGTCAAGTGAGCATCGTCAGATTTCAAAAGTGCAAGTCTACAAAACACTACCAACTCCCATAATGTCAACAATGAAGGATCGACGAAATCTTACAAAATACGGAATTATCATCATCCATGATCACCCCCTACGGGACGGACACGGATCGATGATATAACTGGGAAACACTTCAACAGCCACCCTATGTCCCTGACCTGTCCTGATTTCTTATGATATGAAGAGAGGTTTCATGATCATCGTTCTATTAAAGCCAAAATTCCTGAACAGTTTTTGAAGATTATTGTTGCTGTTGATTCTTTTCGGGGCCTTGCAACATCGTGGTCAAATTACCCCGTATACTTGGGTGTGCGTATAACTTGTCTGATAACCTGTGTCATTGTGATGGCTGTACTATTGTGTGTTAGGATAGGTTTGGATCTGGACGTGGCCTTACGTTTGGTACTATTTCAGCAATTTCCTGGAGTGGACAGGAAACCACGGTAATCTACTTCTAGGACAAGTGGGGACGGAATTGAAACCATATAAGGACCCTCTCCAACGTGATGACTATAAAAGAGTAAATTACAATGTGCAGTCGCCATATTGGAATTAAAATATATATTTATTTCCAAATAAGTGTTAGTGACAGTACCATCTGGTAGCCAAAATTGGAACTACTTGACATTGAACTTGTTGGGAGCCCTCGGGCGTTCAATCAAAAATACCCAGCTATAGCCATTGGCTGCGATTCATATATCATATTTCTTTCCTCAATTGTGCCAAAAGGTGAAGTGTTAAAGGGGCTGTTCGCTTTTGCGAATGGTTTTGTAGGTTTTGTTTCCCGTACGGTTTGAAACATTTGTTCAATCTTTCTGCCCCATTATTTTACTTCGCTATAATTGCAGTATGAACGCGGTGTTCTGTTTATTTATTGTTTAGTTAACTTATGTTTCAATTGAATTGTTGTTCTTTATTATTTCTTGCCTACTCACCTTTTTCTGAAGTGTGTTTATCTAGACGCACCGCACTGTCACACTTTCTCACAAATACTGCATCAGCAGTAACCCTCGCAATGTGTATGGAGATATGCACTGATTGGCTGTTGACACCCCTCCTCCCATCTGGAATGTTCGGCGCACTATGACGTCATTTCCACTATATATTGCCTTCATCGCCGTTCTACTGGGCCTGTCTACGCCTGTCCACGACTATCTACATCCAACCACGGCTGCCTGCCTGACCACAACAAGGCCCATATTGGGTCAGCACTGTTGGTAAACATCGTGTAGCTGGAACCACTCTAAGCGGCATGCCTCATTGTTTGGACTTTGTCGTGCTGGGCAAGTTCTGAGTCAACGACCTTCATCTCATCAACTCTGCAATGTGAAATTGTAACTGCTCGTAACCCGCCAGGCCGGTCACTACCAAGAGATCTGTTACTGCTGGTTACACTTCGTCGAAGGAGCTACAATCTATTTTTAGCCTACTTTCGATTTTTGCAAAAAATGAAAGTAGACTTATGAGATCAACACAGGGCGAAAAAAGTGTGTCTGTCTGTGTGTGTGTATGTGTGTGTGTGTGAGTCTGTGTGTGTGTGTGTGTGTGTGTGTATGTGTGTGTGTGAGTCTCTGTGTGTGTGTGAGTGTGTGTACTCTGAATGTCTGTCCCCCCCGTATCAATTCGAACACGGTGAATGCGAATTGAACGAAATTTGGTACAAAGGTAGCACTAGCAAAGGACACCTCAGTGTCATGTTTTATATCGCCGCCATCTTTACTAAAACTGAATGGCGGCCACTCAAACGTTCAAAACGTAAAATCAAATAACGACTAACCAAATCATCCGATCTCTACCAAATTTTGTAACAACATACCTTCGTATAGGATGCGTCTTGTGACCAAACTACATGGTCGTCCGCCATACCATTTCAGGATGGCGGCCGTGCGAATTTTGCAAACTTTATAATCCATATCATGGGACCCACCAGTTCCGATTATCGAGCCGAGAATCGTTTTAACTGTTCTAAAGGAAGAGGCACGTTCGAAATTAAAAGTTTATTTTGTAATACTATAGTGCAGACGTGATTTTAAAAAGCTGAGCCGATTCAGTAATAAGACAAGATGGCAGCGGATATCTTGTGCCTGACTTATATTTCACTAATTTGAGTATTGCATGCAATATAGCGTACTGATACAAAATAAATAAACTTTGTATGAAATGCTTTATATATAAATAATATACTCCAGTGATGAAATCGTTTAGTATAAATCATTATTTGCTAACAAGTTCGATGTAAGTCATTTTATATAGAACGATATTCGTTGACACAATTAGCTCAGTGGTAGAGCGTTAGCCTATCGCTCAAATGCCTATGGTTCAAACCCGATCAGAGCTAGGTTTTTTGCTTGAAATGTTATATGTTTATTATTTTGTAATGACTCAGATGTTTTAAAATTAAGCGTTATATTGTGCATATTATGGTGTAAAATATATATTTAATTGAAACATAATTCGCCAGCAGATTTACTCGAGACATCTAGCTGCCAAAAACGTAACTGCACGCCGACCTACTTATTAACTTCCAGATTTTATTGAAAAGTTTCTTCTTCTGGCCGCTAGAATGCACTCGCTCTGTTAGGATTATATTGTTCGATATTTCACCACTAGATGTCACGACTAGTCTACGTGGGGCTCCATTGATTACTATACCATTGGCATTCTATGCGCATCGAATTTGAAGAATGACAAGATGATACTACGATACATTTTTACTTTTTATTTTAAAGGGTTTGTAACAGCCTATTTTGCGTTACTTGAAAATGTTATTTGAAGTAAAGAACAAAACGATTTCACATAGTAACTGAATTCAAGCCGTTGGTGTTAGTTCAGGTTATTAATTACTACTTTTATTTCAGGCAAATAGCAATCGAAAATATCCACATAGTTTGTATACACACGTCTCTGTAGGGTCATGGAAAGATTTGTTAATTCAATTAGGGTTGTGAAAGCCATGCACAACCAGACGTGTAAAGACATGCCTCAACTCAAAGTTGGATGTTGCCCACGGCAGGTCGTATATGTAATAATAATAATATTAATAATAATAATAATAATAATGTTATTGGTTTTACATCCCTTTTAACTACTGCTGCTTTTAGAGACACCGGGGTGCCGGAATTTTGGCCCGAAGGGGATCTTTATCGTGCCAGTAAATGTACTGACACGGCTCCCTCGCATTTGTGCACCCTCAAATGCCAGCTGACTGCGCCAGGATACGAACCTGCAACCTAGGGTCCAGCAAGCGAGAACGTTACCGCTGAGCCACGCAGCCAGTCCGGTCGATTATGTCTCCAGATCCATAACATTCTTGATATACTTCTTATCTTCCTTTCTTCAATGATGGTAGAAGTTTTTATCTAGGTTGTGGCGTTTGATAGAGGTAAATCGTTTCTAAGGTCTTCAACAAAGAATAGTTCTATTATACTCTTTGATAATAACAACGAGTTATAACTATACTCATACATTTAGGAGAAAGTAGGCTATATGTTCTTTACTGAACATCTTGTTTGTATGTCATGTATTGCTATTGTCGCTGCTGCGGCTCTCTTTTTCACGTGTAATCGAAATGATTTGACTGTTGTTTGGAGTGTTTCCCCCAAGTACTTGAGAGCTGGATTGAATATGGTCGCCTACTATAAGACGACCGCCATTTCTAAAACCCATTTGTATTGCTTTTTGCCACGTTCATTGAGAAGTCATTTTTATCAGTCCATGTTGCGAGGTTGTCTATTGATTCGTGAAAATCTACCGCGTCCGTTGAACCAAGATTTAAAAATTAAACTCGGAACATGATGCTGTTGATTTATTGTTATAGATCTGGGGGGAAGTGGGTCAATTCCCCCCAGAAAGAATAACCCGGATACGCTCCTGATTCGATCGTTATACTGTCAACTAGCAGAAGTACCCATTCTTCGAACGGTCTTCGGTATTAATAACCAGATGTTATCAATTAAGCTACTGTTGCAATGTTTAGGGGCTTGGAACCTGTTTGTTGGAACAGAAAAATGATTAGTTAAAATGTGCTCTCAAACTAAATTTACCTAACATGTTCTTCCTGGCGTGAAAATAAAATTGAAAACCTCGTAGACGAATCGCAATACACGTCACATACGAACTGACCCTAACCGTAGTGTCAAGTGCCCAACTACAGGAAGACCCCTTTTATAAATTATAAAGGCTTGTGGTGCATACAAATTCAGTTTTTAGCCTACTTTCGATTTTTGCAAAAAATGTAAGTAGACTTATGAGATCACTACAGGGCGAAAAAAAGTGTGTCTGTCTGTGTGTGTGTGTGTGAGTACTCTGAATGTCTGTCCCCCCCTATCAATTCGAACACGGTGAGCGCAAATTGAACGAAATTTGGTACAAAAGTAGCACTAGCAAAGGACACCTCAGTGTTATGTTTTATATCGCCGCCATCTTGACGGAAACGTAATGGCGGCCACACAAATGTTCAAAGCTTAAATCAAATTACGACTAACTTAATCATCAGATCTCTACCAAATTTTGCAAAAAAATACCTTTATGGGGGCGGCATCCTTTGACCAAACTAATAGGTCATCAGCCTAATAGTTTGCGGATGGCGGCCATCTTTGTTCGAAAATCGATTGCACCTATTAATTCGAACACGGTGAAACCGAATGGAACGAAATTTGGTACAGAGGTAGTACTAGCAAAGGGCACCCCAGTGTCATGTTTTACATCGCCGCCATCTTGACGGAAACGTAATGGCGGCCACCCAAATGTTCAAAGCTTAAATCAAATTACGACTAAACTAATCATCCGATCTCTACCAAATTTTGCAACAACATACCTTTATGGAGGGAGCATCCTTTGACAAATCTAATAGGTCATTAGCCTAATAGTTTGCGGATGGCGGCCATCTTTGTGTCAAAATCGATTACCCCTATTAATTCGAACACGGTGAAACCGAATGGAATGAAATTTGGTACAGAGGTAGCACTAGCAAAGGGCACCCCAGTGTCATGTTTTATATCGCCGCCATCTTGACGGAAACGTAATGGCGGCCACCCAAATGTTCAAAGCTTAAATCAAATTACGACTAAACTAATCATCCGATCTCTACCAAATTTTGCAACAACATACCTTTATGAAGGGAGCATATTTTGACAAATCTAATAGGCCATTAGCCTAATAGTTTGCGGATGGCGGCCATCTTTGTGTCAAAATCGATTACCCCAATTAATTCGAACACGGTGAAACCGAATTGAATGAAATTTGGTACAGAGGTAGCACTAGCAAAGGGCACCTCAGTGTCATGTTTTATATCACCGCCATCTTGGCGGAAACGTAATGGCGGCCACACAAATGTTCAAAGCTTAAATCAAATTACGACTAACCTAATCATCCGATCTCCACCAAATTTTGCAACAACATACCTTTATGGAGGAAGCATCCTTTGACAAATCTAATAGGTCATTAGCCTAATAGTTTGCGGATGGCGGCCATCTTTGTGTCAAAATCGATTCCCCCTATTAATTCGAACACGGTGAAACCGAATGGAACGAAATTTGGTACAGAGGTAGCACTAGAAAAGGCCACCTCAGTGTCATGTTTTATATCACCGCCATCTTGACGGAAACGTAATCGCGGCCACCCAAATGTTAAAGGCTAAAATGTAATTACGACCAACCTAATAATCTAGTCTCTACCAAATTTTGCAACAACAAATCTTTATGTGGGAGGCATATTCTGACCAAACTGCTAGATCATCAGCCCAATAGTTTGCAGATGGTGGCCAAGTATGTGTGCAAATCGATTCCCCCTATCAATTCAAACACGGTGAAACCGAATTGAACGAAATTTGGTACAGAGGTAGCACTAGCAAAAGGCACCTCAGTGTCATGTTTTATATCGCCGCCATCTTGACGGAAACGGAATGACGGCCACCCAAATGTTAAAAGCTTAAATCAAATTTCGACCATCCTAATAATTTGATCTCTACCGGATTTTGCAACAACATGCCTTTTTGTGGAAAGCATCTTATGACTGACTACAAGGTCATCAGCCCAATAGTTTGCAAATAGCGGCCATGTATGTGTGCAAATCCATTCCCCAGATCAATTCAAACACGGTGAAACCGAATTGAATGAATTTTCTTTTTTACCGAGGTAGCACTAGCAAAGGGCACCTCATATTCATGTTTAATATCCCTATAGCACGTTGTATTTCAACAAGCTACTACAACCAACATTCAATTATACTCCTTGAAAAGGACAAAGAGTTATAACAATACCCATGCATTTAGGAGAAAGTAGGCTATATGTTCTTTACTGAACATCTTGTTTCGTAATCCATGCCGAGACATCCTGGAGGAAGCCTTTTTTTAATTTTTTTTTTATTTTACGACCCGCTCCCTGCTGGCCAGCTAACCCGTGGCCGTGTTACAGCACTGCACTTGAAACTTTGGATCGTGCTGAACCAACGATTCTGCCCTGTCCGGGAAAAACAATACTACTTCCTGCTACTGTCTGAGCGAGTCTCCTGCAGGACGATTTTATTGGAAGATACTCTGTAACAAGTATCCAACTATTGGTAACGCCAACTTTAATCAAGCTTGTTTAATACTTTTTTTCAAGGCCAAGCCTTTTTTTTTTACTTCTTGCTTTTGTTGGATCTTTTCTTGAAAATACTTTTTAGTCGCCTGTTATTAGGCTTTTTTATGCGTTCGTATTGTAATTCATATTTTCTAGTCAATGTTTATTCTGAGTTTCCTGGAGAAACAATACATTTTGAATTGCCTTTTTTAACTATCATTCTAATGAAAATATTTGTTATTGATTCAAAAAGTCAAATAAATGTATTAACTCTAGTGATCAATGTTTGGTCTCTTCCTTGTCGCTCTATTTACATTCCACTGTGTGCCCGAAACCTAATCCTCTGCTAATTCCCAGTTGGGGTGCTACTCCAATCACCCTTTTCCAGGGCCCGGAAAGGTTTCAAATTGTGAGTCTTGGAGAGATCTATCAAATCAAATTTTAAACAAGTAGTTCCGTGAAGAACTAAATAGCCTATTCCCATATATCCTACTAATATTAATTGCCTCTATCAACATACATAATGTCAGTTTGATTGCTGTAATAGATTCGTAGATATTGAGAACCGTCTAAATATTTTGAATGGTCACCATGTTGGATGTTTATATTGTAGGCCTTAGATTTATGTAGACCACTATTACATGAAGATTATTGTGTAGGTGTTTTATTGAAAACTAAATCGCATGATTAGGACACAAGAAATAAAAAACGGGATTTTAAAATTTCGCTCAGCCGCTATCTTGTGTTTATGAACATAATTTAAATGAATTAGATGCCAGTCGATTATAATTTGTATAAGCATATACCGTATCAAGTTTCACTGCGCTCGGATGATTAAAACGTAAGAAACGTCCATTTGAATATTTAAATTTCGCGTCGCCGCCATGTTGGATTCGTGCTCGCTTCGCCAGGTTATTGAACGTCCCCTAGGTGAACTCACACTAGCACTTGCAGTGGTAGAATAGGCAAAATGCTAATCGGCCAGATAGGGTTGAGTTTCCGGTTATTTATTTATTTATTTATTTATTTATTTATCGTATGGTTTTTAGTGCCGGGAGTGTCCGAGGACATGTTCGGCTCGCCTGAGTCTGTAGCTACTTCCAGCGGACACCCTTAGGGTGAGCTACAAGTTCCGTTCAATTTCAAGTAGTTCCAACTTTCGCTACCAGATATCAATGATACATTGTGGTGAACGATGGAACTTTGATAGAGTGTTCCGACGAAATCTAACCTAACAATTTAGCTTCACACAAGTTTAGTCTGTGGAAGGATCTTTTAAATGCCATAAATCTATGACATGGGACCGCCGGCTTTACTTCCCCTCCAAAGGAATGCATACTGAAGGATTTTAAACGCTCTAAAAAATCCGACGACTTCGGCCGGGTTTGAACCCGCTATTTTGGGCACAGCAGTCTATCGCGTGCCATCATGCCGGTACCTCGTAACAAACGTTTAGCGTGTCCTTTACGTTTGGATATGTGGAGAAAGCAACGAAAATCAATTAAAAATACACCAACAATAAGATTCAGTGATGAACCGGGTTGGAGTCCGCGATCGGACGAAATTGTAAAAGTGATTCACAGACGAGAAGATAGTGTCACGAACGAAGAGGAACCTCCCAAGAAATGACATCGTAAAATTTGCAACTACAGGTACAATGTACGTACATTCCATAAATCCATATCCTCCAAAGGCACAGTGTTCATGAAAGGTCTTAGTCTATGACATTAAAAGGATGTTTTCAACATTCCTTGCCTGAAGGGCTGGAACTGTGGATTTTATATAGGTTTGTTAAATGCAATGAATTGATCTTACTGTAGTTCATTAAAAGAACGTGTTAAACAAGGTGTTCAGTAAAGAACATAATATAGCCTACTTTCTCGTAAATGCATGGGTATAGTTATAATTATATTCTAGTGCTACCTCTGTACCAAATTTCGTTCAATTCGGTTTCACCGTGTTTGAATTGAAAGGGGGCAACTATTTGCACACATACATGGCCCCCATCTGGAAGCTATTTGGCTGATGACTTTGTAGTTTGGTCAAAAGACGAGTCCCATATAAAGGCATGACGTTGCAAAATTTGTTAGAGATCAGATGATTAGGTTAGTTGTAATTTGATTTAAGCTTTGAATATTTCGGTGGCCCCCATTACGTTTCAGTCACGATGGCGGCAATATAAAACATGAATCTGAGGTGCCCTTTGCTAGTGCTACCTCTGTAACAAATTTCGTTCAATTCAGTTTCACCGTGTTTGAATTGATAGGGGGAATCGATTTGCAAATATACATGGCCCCCATCTGCAAATTATTGGGCTGATGCCCTTGTAGTTTGGTTAAATGGAACTAACGCACATAAAGGTATGTTGTTGCAAATTTTGGTAGAGATCAGATGATTAGGTCAGTCGTAATTTGATTTAATCTTTTGTTACGGCTGTGAGTTTGTGTCATCAGTCGCCGCGTGAGTCACAACTGCCCCAGGGCTGGGCTGTGCCCTGCCTCCTGTATTGCGCGCGCCTTATGCAACAGGGCTACTAGGACAAAGGGATAGTCCAGAACATTCGTGACTGGACCAGCGCTGGAAACCTCGAGAAGCCGTGGACTCTGGATGGATCTAGAAGCATTTATTGATTCACCGGCCGGCTATATAAGAGTGACCCGTCAAGCAGTGGTGGTTGTTGTGTTTTACGAGCTAGTGCGAGCGATTATCTTGTGCGACAGAAGTGTGGTGACGAAGTGCTGTGCGAGTTACGAAATCCTGTGACATTGTTTCTCCCAGCTTGTGAACAGCGTACATCAAGTGCTCGTAAGTAACTGTATTTGTTGTACCTGAGGAAGAGGGGCAGGTAGCTTCTGCCAAGGCCACCGGACTCATTAGGACGGATTAACTTCTGTGGTCTGTTGCAAGTGAAAGGGGCCAAGAGCGCATAAGGAAGAGACTTGAGGAAACTGGAGAAGGCTCCTAATTGCTTGAATTTGCTGATTAGTGTAATTTTCTGGCCACAATAAAGTTAATTATTTCTTTAAGCAGTAATTGGTGTTGTGCTTTGTACCCCCACCGTAATCCAGTTAACAAAAGTGCCACTAGGGGGTGGCACGTAACAACTGGTGTCAGAAGCCGGATTACGAACTCAAGCACAACACCTGACGGTCCTGGTTTCAAAACCCGAGCAGGTCATTTTCTCTAATTTTCCTGTGAGTGCATGCCCTTTACAAGACAAACAACTAAAATGGAGGAGAAATTGGCAGCACTGCTAGAAAAGTTAAATGGCATGGAAACCAAAATGGAAGACGGCCAGAAGAAGATGGAGGATGGCCAGAAGAAGTTAGCAGAGGACCCGAAGGACAGCCAAAATAAGTTAGCAGAGGACCTAACTTCCAAATTAGAAGAAGGCCAAAATAAGTTAGCGGAGGACCTGAAGCAGATGGAAGACAGCCAGAATAAGTTAGCAGAGGACCTAACCGCCAAATTTCTGGATGGCCAGAAAAATCTGGAAGAGTGTCTGCTGACGAAATTAGAGGAGAGCCAAAGGAAATTAGAACAGGGCCTACGTGAGGAAGTCGCGGCAGTGGAGGAGAAGTTCAACACCTTGCAAGTGGAAGATGCCGAGCTGCGCCAACGCCCGCTGATGGGGGTGGAGGAGAAATTCAACGCCTTGCAAGTGGAAGTTGCCGAGCTGTGCCAACGACCGCTGATGGGGGTGGAAGAGAGATTCAACGCTCTACAAAAGGAATTTGCTGAGCTGCGCCGACTCCCGCCGACAGGGATGGAAGATAGATTCAAAGCCCTACAAGAGGAAGTCGCCGAGCTGCGCCGACGCCCGCCGACCGGGGTGGATGAGAGAGTCAAAGCCCTACAAGAGGAAGTTGCCGAGCTGCGCCAACGCCCGCCCACCGTTACACCGGGAATATCAGGAACGGGACATAGCAGAGTGACGCCCCCAACCTTCGACGGAAAGGTCCCGTGGAGCACCTACTTACGTCAGTTCGAGGCGGCCTGTTCCATAAATAACTGGAACAACACAGAAAAGGCTACAGCTCTCATTGTAGCGCTGAGAGGTGACGCCCTTAACGTCCTTCAGGCCATCCCGACTGGATCCCAGGACTACGCTTCACTGATCGCCCATTTGGAGTCCCGATATGGAGATAGCCATCTTCAGCAGGCCTACCAGATGCAGCTCCGGACCCGGGTACAGAAGAACGCGGAAACCCTGCAGGAGTTCGAGATGGACATCGCATGCCTCGTAAGGCTTGCCTACCCAACAGCGCCGGCCGACTTTTTGGAGCAGATAGCGACGCAGACCTTCACCGACGGGCTACGGGACTCGGACACTCAACAGGTGCTGCGACTCGCGCGCAATAAGACCCTGGCAGATGCGCTGAGCCACGCACTTGAATTCGAGACGGCAAAACAGGCATCCAGAATGCACGCGCGGGTGCGTCAAGTGGACGTCGATGAACCAGCAAAAACCAACGAGACCAAGCCCCTCGCCGACGAATTGATGGAGGCGCTAAGCCGTTTCTTCGATAGTCGCGGCACCACCAGCAACGACACAGCCGGAAGACAACTGGAGAGGCGGCCTGGAAGAGGACTACCGACCTGCTGGGCCTGCGGTAAGAAAGGCCACCTGAGCAAGGACTGCGGTGATCGCCGCCGCCGAGGGTATCCGACGGGAAATCAGTCGTCTGAAAACCGCGCGGCCCAGGGAAACGAGTATTAGCCAGCCTTGGGGGGCAAAGGTTAGCTTGTGACAGTCGTCAAGCCCCGGCAGTCCAAGTGCGTGTCACGAAGTTACGGAGGGACAATAGCAGCCTGATGGTCGACGGAGTCATCAACGGAGTGAGCTGGCCCATGCTGATCGACACGGGAGCATCGAGGACCATCGTCAATACCACTGTGATCCCGAAGTGGAGAGTGCAACCCACACAAAGGAACCTCCAGCTAATAGCCGCGACCGGAGAGACCGCACCGGTACATGGCAAAGCATCACTGGAGTTCGTCATTGCTCGACGGGTGATAAAGCATCCAGTGCTTGTGGCTGACGTATCAAACGAAGTGATCATCGGACTGGACTTCCTGGACCAGAACAACATCATCTTGGACCTGAGTACCAACACTCTGCACTTCGGAGGTGAGGAACTTGCTTTGCAACCAGCACACGAGGCCGTCACCGCACGACGAGTAAGGCTGAGAGAGGACGTCATCGTTCCTGCCAGGACGGAGGTCAACGCCGCCGTAATTGTCGACGGAACTGCTGAGGGAGTGGCGGCTGTCATCGAGCCAAAATATGAGGACATTCAGACAAAAGGATTGCTAGTTGCCAAGACCCTCATCAACACGACGTCTCGGCCGTACGTCCACCTGTCCAACCTGAACGACTACGACATTACGGTTCACCGGGACACCAACCTAGGAGTCTGCGAGCCCGTTACCTGGATTGCCCGCATCACCGACACGACGGACGGACACCTGCAGACGGACAACCGAAGAAGACGCACACTGCCAGAAGAACTGCAGAAGCTGTACCAAGGATCCCAGGACCATTTAGACGAGGAACAATCACGCCAACTTCAGGACCTGCTACGCGAATTCCAGGATGTCTTCTCCGTGGGGAGCAAAGACTTCGGCAGGACTAGCTTGGTCCAGCACAGAATCGACGTTGGGGACAGCGCACCGATTAGGGCCCCATTCCGACGTGTCCCGCTCGCCAAGCAAGCCGAAGTCGACCGGATGGTAGAAGAGATGAAGGAGCAAGGGGTGATCGAGCCATCACATAGTCCTTGGAGTTCTCCGGTCGTGCTTGTGAAGAAGAAGGACGGTTCCACCAGGTTCTGCGTGGACTACAGGCGGGTGAACGACGTCACGAAGAAGGACAGCTACCCTCTACCCCGGATCGACGACACGCGGGACACCATATCAGGGTCAAGATGGTTCTCCACCTTGGATTTGAAGAGTGGCTACTGGCAGGTGGAGGTCCACCCTAAGGACCGCGAGAAAACGGCGTTCTCTGTGGGCAGCGGGCTCTGGCAGTTCACCGTCATGCCATTCGGTCTGTGCAACGCCCCTGCGACCTTCGAAAGGCTAATGGAGTCCATTCTGAGGGGACTACACTGGAAGACCTGCCTGGTCTACCTAGACGACGTCATCGTTCTGGGGAGAAGCTCCGAGGAGCACTACAGCAACCTGAAGGAGATCTTGTTGAAGCTACGGGCTGCCCAGCTGAAGTTGAGCCCCAAGAAGTGTCAGCTCTTCCAGAAGCGGGTCCAGTACCTTGGGCATATCGTCTCCGAGGAAGGGGTGCGCACCGACCCAGAGAAGACCGCAGCTGTGAGGGGTTGGCCAGTTCCGAAGGACAAGTCCCAACTACGAAGCTTCCTGGCACTCTGCACTTATTACCGTCGCTTCGTGAGGGGATTCGCCGACATCGCCAAACCTTTACATCGCCTGACTGAGAAGGACCAACTCTTCACGTGGACAGCAGAATGCCACAGTGCCTTCGAACAACTCAAGCAGGCTCTGTGCACCGCGCCTATTCTGGCCTACCCCAGACCTGGAACAAGGTTCATCGTCGATACCGATGCCAGGGACTTTGGCATAGGGGGAATCCTGTCGCAGGTAGTGGACGGCGAGGAGAGAGTAGTGGCCTACTTCAGCAAGGCCTTGTCAAAGCCAGAAAGGAACTACTGCGTCACCAGGAAGGAGCTGCTCGCCATCGTGAAGACCATTGAACACTTCCACAAGTACCTGTACGGGCAAGAATTTCTCATCAGGACCGACCATGCATCCCTGCGGTGGCTCCTGAACTTCAAGCAGCCCGAGGGTCAACTCGCGCGGTGGTTAGAGAGGCTTCAACAGTATAACTTTGAGATTCAGCACAGGAAAGGCCAACTGCATTCTAACGCCGACGCCCTGTCACGAAGACCGTGCCCCGAAGACTGCACCTTCTGTGCCCGAAGGGAGGAGAACACCGGGATACAGTGCCGAAGGACTACCGTGGAACTTCAAGGGAGCTGGAGCCGCGAAACTTTCACGCGGGCGCAAGCGAAAGATGATGACCTGGGACTGATAGCCGAATGGAAGAGGGCCTGTATCCCCAGACCCGGGTGGAACATTGTGAGTGACTGCAGCCCAAAGTTTAAGTCCTACTGGGCACAGTGGGACTCGCTGATTGTAAGGGATGGCCTCATCTGCCGTACCTGGGAGGGCACCGACGGGAAGACATCTCGGGAACAAGTCGTCGTTCCAAAGGCTATGACGGAGGAAGTCCTGAAGGAAGTTCATGGAGGATCATCTGGTGGACACCTAGGGATAAAGAAGACCCTGGAGAAGCTGAGAGAGCGGTTCTACTGGATCGGATGCCGAACAGACGTGGAGAACCACTGCGCGAGGTGCCACGATTGCGCAGCCAGCAAGGACCCAGGACGAAGACGACGGGGTCCACTGAAGACCTACAACGTGGGCGGCCCCATGGAGAGAGTGGCCATCGATGTTGCTGGGCCATTCCCGTTAAGCGAGGCAGGGAACCGCTACATATTAGTCGTCAGCGACTACTTTACCAAATGGCCGGAGGCGTATGCGCTCCCTAACCAAGAAGCCGCGACGATCGCAGAGACCCTGGTGAAGGAATTCGTCAGCCGGTACGGAGTACCCCTGGAGCTGCACTCCGACCAAGGGAGGAACTTCGAGTCGCAGGTGTTCCAGAACCTATGCCAGCTGCTGGGGATCCGGAAGACAAGGACAACGCCGCTACACCCTCAGTCCAACGGGATGGTAGAGCGATTCAATCGCACCGTCGAGAACCATCTCCGAATAGTCGTCAGCGAGCACCAGAGGGATTGGGACAAGCATCTTCCACTATTTCTCCTGGCCTACCGCGCCGCCGTGCATGAAGCCACCGGGTGCACACCAGCCCGGGCCATGTTTGGGAGGGAGCTCCGTCTACCTGTCGATCTTGCCTTCGGCAGACCTGGGAATGATCCGATCCCGGTAAGCCAGTATTGTCAAGAACTGGTCGACCAACTGGAGGACGTACACGCGTTCGCGAGGAGGAAACTGCGGATCGAGACCGACCGAATGAAGACCCGATACGACCAACAGACGGATGCCGGCGGATTCCACGAGGACGACCTGGTCTGGCTCTTCAACCCATTACGGAAGAAAGGCCTGTCATCCAAACTGCAGAAGTCCTGGGAGGGCCCGTACCGAGTCGTGAAACGGATCAACGATGTCGTCTACAGGATCCAGCGGAGCCCGAGGGCGAAGATGAAGATCGTGCATCGAGATCGCCTGGCAGCCTACGGAGGGACACAGACGGACCAATGATTGATCGGGACGATCAGCCTTTTTAGGAAGGGGGTGGTGTTACGGCTGTGAGTTTGTGTCATCAGTCGCCGCGTGAGTCACAACTGCCTCAGGGCTGGGCTGTGCCCTGCCTCCTGTATTGCGCGCGCCTTATGCAACAGGGCTACTAGGACAAAGGGATAGTCCAGAACATTCGTGACTGGACCAGCGCTGGAAACCTCGAGAAGCCGTGGACTCTGGATGGATCTAGAAGCATTTATTGAGTCACCGGCCGGCTATATAAGAGTGACCCGTCAAGCAGTGGTGGTTGTTGTGTTTTACGAGCTAGTGCGAGCGATTATCTTATGCGACAGAAGTGTGGTGACGAAGTGCTGTGCGAGTTACGAAATCCTGTGACATTGTTTCTCCCAGCTTGTGAACAGCGTACATCAAGTGCTCGTAAGTAACTGTATTTGTTGTACCTGAGGAAGAGGGGCAGGTAGCTTCTGCCAAGGCCACCGGACTCATTAGGACGGATTAACTTCTGTGGTCTGTTGCAAGTGAAAGGGGCCAAGAGCGCATAAGGAAGAGACTTGAGGAAACTGGAGAAGGCTCCTAATTGCTTGTATTTGCTGATTAGTGTAATTTTCTGGCCACAATAAAGTTAATTATTTCTTTAAGCAGTAATTGGTGTTGTGCTTTGTACCCCCACCGTAATCCAGTTAACAAAAGTGCCACTTGGGGGTGGCACGTAACACTTTGAACATTTGGTTGGCCGCCATTACGTTTCTGTCAAGATGGCGGAGATATAAACAGGAAGCTGATGTGCCATTTACTAGTGCTACCTCTGTATCAAATTTCGTTCAATTCAATTTCACCGTGTTTGAATTGATAGGAGGGACAGACATGCAGAGCACACACACACACACTCACAGACAGACAGACAGACAGACACACAATTTTTGGCCCTGTGTTGATCTTTCTTGCAATCATCGAAAGTAGGCTAAAAATAGACCCCAGAGGCATGTTCAACGATTCAGTATCGCTACATAAATTATTGACCACATAGTGATTCTACTGATACTACAATGCGCTGATGACGAATAATGCATGTACCTGGCACAGTATGGAAGCAGGTCACGTTGTCGGTCATTAAAGGGAATTATTAATGGCACGCACTCAGTATGCATATCAAATTCAGGGAACAAAGTACAGAATACAGGTGTGTTTCACAGCGTTTGTTTTACTCTTTTACTAACTCCACTGCAATTTAAAACTAAAGCATGCCTAGCATACTTGCTGTCTAGTAAGCAGTCCTTAGCTTCACACCATCTTTGGTGCTCATGAACTAATTATCTGTTGACTTCAAATTTGGACCATGTTTGTGTTTCGAACCCGAACATACTGCATACCTGATAGCATTTTTTTTAGCCTACTTTCGATTTTTTTCAAAAAAAATGAAAGTAGACTTATAAGATCACTACAGGGCGAAAAAAAGTGTGTCTGTCTGTGTGTGTGTGTATGTGTGTGTTTGAGTCTCTGTGTGTGTGTGTGTGTGTGTGTGTGTGTGAGTCTGTGTACTCTGAATGTCTGCCCCCCCCCCCTATCAATTCGAACACGGTGAGCGCCAATTGAACGAAATTTGGTACAAAGGTAGCACTAGCAAAGGACACCTCAGTGTCATGTTTTATATCGCCGCCATCTTGACGGAAACGTAATGGCGGCCACACAAATGTTCAAAGCTTAAATCAAATTACGACTAACCTAATCATCCGATCTATACCAAATTTTGCAACAACATACCTTTATGGGGGCAGCATCCTATGACCAAACTAATAGGTCATCAACCTAATAGTTTGCGGATGGCGGCCATCTTTGTTTGAAAATCGATTGCCCCTATTAATTCGAACACGGTGAAACCGAATGGAACCAAATTTGGTACTGAGGTAGTACTAGCAAAGGGCACCCCAGTGTCATGTTTTATATCGCCACCATCTTGAACGAAACGTTATGGCGGCCACACAAATATTCAAAGCTTAAATCAAATTACGATTAACCTAATCATCCGATCTCTACCAAATTTTGCATCAACATACCATTATGGAGGGAGCATCCTTTGACCAAACTAATAGGTCATTAGCCCAATATTTTGCTGATGGCGGCCATCTTTGTGTGAAAATCGATTCCCCCTATTAATTCGAACACGGTGAAACCGAATGGAACGAAATTTGGTACAGAGGTAGCACTAGAAAAGGCCACCTCAGTGTCATGTTTTATATAACCGCCATCTTGACGGAAACACGTAATCGCGGCCACCCAAATGTTAAAGGCTAAAATGTAATTACGACCAACCTAATAATCTAGTCTCTACCAAATTTTGCAACAACAAATCTTTATGTGGGTAGCATATTCTGACCAAACTGCTAGATCATCAGCCCAATAGTTTGCAGATGGTGGCCAAGTATGTGTGCAAATCGATTCCCCCTATCAATTCAAACACGGTCAAACCGAATTGAACGAAATTTGGTACAGAGGTAGCACTAGCAAAAGGCACCTCAGTGTCATGTTTTATATCGCCGCCATCTTGACGGAAACGGAATGACGGCCACCCAAATGTTAAAAGCTTAAATCAAATTTCGACCATCCTAATAATTTGATCTCTACCGGATTTTGCAACAACATGCCTTTTTGTGGAAAGCATCTTATGACTGACTACAAGGTTATCAGCCCAATAGTTTGCAAATAGCGGCCATGTATGTGTGCAAATCCATTCCCCAGATCAATTCAAACACGGTGAAACCGAATTGAATGATTTTTTTTTTACCGAGGTAGCACTAGCAAAGGGCACCTCATATTCATGTTTAATATCCCTATAGCACGTTGTATTTCAACAAGCTACTACAACCAACATTCAATTATACTCCTTGAAAAGGACAAAGAGTTATAACAATACCCATGCATTTAGGAGAAAGTAGGCTATATGTTCTTTACTGAACATCTTGTTTCTTTAGCATTTGTCCCACAAATTAGCAGGATCTGCTTTTTGGGTTCTCTGTTGCCATATTACACGATTGGGTGCCATGTCAGGATGAGGTCGGGCAAATTTTAAAGCCAACGCTGTCTCAGTCGTCATATTGGTCTCTTCCCATCTATCCGCAATGCCAATCCAGTGTGTGCAACCTTTGTTTCAGAAGCTCGTAGGACATGGCCATACCAGCGGACACGACTATCCCTCATCTTTTCAGCAGCTGCCGCTACTCCATATCGCTTGCGAATATCATTATTGCTGGCATGATCATGGAGTGTCAAGCCCGAGCATCTTTGTCTCCATCAGACCCAGTAGCTGTTTCAGCTCCTTAGTTGAAGGCCAGCACTCTGCCCCATACAGAGCAACGGGACGGACCACAGAACGATAAACTTTAGACTTTAGCCGGTCTGGAATCTTTTTATCACAGAAAACTACGGACACTGAGCGCTACGTGAGCCATGCGCTGCCCACGCGATGTAATATTTCAGGTCTGAGGGTTCCATCTGCAGTAATAGTTGAGCCAAGATATTTAAACGGCAATGCCTTTGGAAGGGCAACACTATTCATTTGAATCGTATTCGGATCATTTAGATCCGATGTCAAGAACTCAGTTTTCTTAATGTTGAGCCATAATCCAAATTCTGTGAGGCGGTTGGTCCATCCCTGAACTTGTAATTGCAGATCAGTCTTATCCTCCGAAGCCAGAATCACATCGTCATCATATAGCAAGGTCCAAGGTACAGATTTATGTAGTTCCCTTGTAACAGTACCCATGAATGTAAAGAAGAGGAGAGGTGAAAATGCAGATCCCTGATGGACGCCAACAGAAACTGGGAAATCTCTAGATATTCCAGCCATTGATTGTACTATACTTGGATTTTTGGGTTGCCATATAGCAATTTGACCTAATCTATCAACACTTTAGGGACACCATGATCTTGGAGGGCAAGCCAAATCAAGTCATGTGGAACACGATCAAATGCATTTTCTAGGTCGAGGAAAGCAATGTGGAGGTATCTTGATTTTTCACGACGTTTCTCGATGTGCAAACGGGCAGCATGGATATCTTCTATTGTACCGCAGTTTTAGACAAAACAGCACTGGTTCATGGTGAGGTGGACAATTTTACTGAATCTCCGATCAATAATATGCTCAAAAATCATCGTTGTGTGAGACAGGAGGCGTATTGGACTAACCTTCTGTTTCTAAATTGGGACTGTTGTACTAGACATCCATTCGGCTGTTACCCGAAGAAACATGCGAGCCATTGAGCCGAGTCCCATTGCTTTGATTTTCAGTGTTCGGCAGGAATATTATCCGGTCCAGTTGCCTTCCCACACTTCGTCTTTCCAATCGCTTCAGCAACTTCTTCCCTGATGATTGGGCTAACGGGTCCTTATATTGGTGTGGAATGCGGTGTAGGAGCATGTGGGAACCCGACATTGCTAATTTCATCAAAGTAGTGCCTCCAGCGCTCTACAAATTTCTGCCGATCGAAGACAAGGTTATTCTCCTTATCGTTAATACAGCAAAACCTCTCAATATCAGGTGTTTGTGGCGTTGCTTAACTATGCGGTAAATTTCACAGTCTTCCTTCGGAAAAGTGGTAGTAGTAGAAGTATTAATTGTCAAGATGTTACGCCCTTTACAAGAACAGTCGTCAACACCACAATATTGTCAGCAGGTGTGCTCAAGATTATTGTAAGTGCAATGACTTTAGCTAAAGACTACAACTACGGCTTGCTGGTGCTATTACACTCCAGCCGTGCACATTCATCTATTCTAACCAAATGGAGTTTCGTCGCCTTTAAAGCTCCCGCAGGGGCAATGTGACTCGAGGCTTGGATGTGAAATCTGTTGTGATGTGTCATTAGGGAGCTTCGTACGAGTGCTACACGCTCTTTAAATTCCACAAAGGACAATAAAGTCAACCGGCATGTTCAGACAATGCATTACGCCGTCACTCAAACACGTGAGATCATAGCCACCTTAACTTTGATGTTTCCCCGTGCCCAAGTAATAATTCTTATAATAATTCAGCTCGAGGCTACTATTTTTAAAATTTCTTATTGTTGCTATCTCTGAATACTAAATTATAATATCAATTTCACTGAGAAACAAATGTATTTTTAAGGACTTTTTGCACTCTAGCCTTTTCATTTGGGATGCTTGGACGAGTCTACCGGGTCCCGTATTTAGAAACCCTTCCGGAATTGAACCCGCCAGCTCGTCTTTTTTAGCCTACTGTTTTCATTTTATAAAAATAAGGAATAAAGGAGCCTTATGATATCGATTCTGGGAAATGTGTGTTTGTCTGTCTGTCCTTCTGTCTGTATGTGTCCCTCCCCCCTTCTCCTATCAACTCCTAAACGGATGCAGCTATCGAAACCAAATTTGGTATGAGTAAAGATCTACAGTATACCTGAATATCTAACGGCCATATTTGAAAATGACGTCAGCGCTACCAACTGCTGAAAAATTGCAATTGGAATTTGAGCCCTACAGAATGTTAGATATCTCAGAAGGATGCGCGCGAACTGTTCAAAAATTGGCACACATATAGATAATAACATTCCAGATTAATATTCAGGGGCCCATAATTGACAGTGGAGGCAACATGATTCTAAGCCCGCCTTTAGTTCCATTTTTTTTAATGCATGTAACTTCTATACTATTGATTGGATGTCAACCAAATTTCGTATATAATATGTGTACTACATGGCCTTAAACTAGTAATCATCCCGATATTTGCCCGGAATAGAAGTGGGAAACTACGGAGAGTTACTCTTAGAATAATTGGGGTGTGAATCAAATCTCTCTGTACTAAATTTTGTCTTATAAGACAGAGTGAACCACGTTCCAATCCTCAGACAAAAAATAAATATATTGACAGACCTGGGAATCGAACCCAAACTTCAGGGGTGACAGCCAAGAATGCTAGCCACTACATCACTGGCATTGTAATTATTCATTACATTTCACTTCGGCAAGGGAAATATTTTAGACGGTTTTAGAGAAGTATCTGATGGTTTCTCTAAACGGCAGCAGTATTGCATAAAATTTAAATTTGGTAACACTGTTCAGGTGTCACATAGTTGGCAACCAGTGGGAAGGGAAATATTTCTGACCGTTTTAAAGGTGTATCCGATGGTTTCCCTTAAACGGCTGCCGTTATAGGCCCACATAACATTTTACAATAGGTATTGGTAACACTGACCAGGTGCCACTTACAGTACTGTAGTTGGCAGCGAGTGGCAAGGGAATATTTCTGACCGATTTACAGATGTATCTGTTGGTTTCTCTTAAACGGCTGCAGTTGTACATAACATTTACGCTATTTGTAACACTGGCCAGGTGTTACTTAGTTGGCAGCGAGTGACAAGGGAAATATTTCTGACGGTTTAAATATGCATTTGACGGTTTCTCTTAAACACTTACAGTTATCTACATAAATTTACAGTGTTGATAACACTGACCAGGTGTCTGTTGACAATGAGAGGCAGTTAGGCCACTTATATCAATACCTGTCAACATGGCATTGAAACCCACCTAAACCTTACAGCAATGGATTGCCTTAGCTACCATCACATCAGGCGATGGCATCCGCCATGGAGGATCGGGTTATCACGTGTAAGGAAACATGTGCAGTGTATTGTGGTTACATCTGATAGCTGGAATGTTCATTTCCCCCTGTGCGCTACAACACAATTGCCTATTGTGCAAGGCAGTTCACGCGTGCCAGGAGATAACTTTTAAATCCTCACACGGGAACTGCGTTTGTCAGGGGCAGGAAATCCGTAATCTGACGAGGTAATTTATCTGGGTTCCGGGCATATCTAAGGGATGGAGATGAAAGAGAATATTACGTAGCCTATTAAAACAAGTAGTTCCGTGAAGAGCTATACAGCCTATTTTCATATATCCTACTTATGTTAATTGCCTCTACCTTCATAAAAAATTTCAGTTTGATTGCTGTAATGAATTCGTAGATATTGAGAACCGACTAAATATTTCGGATGGTCGCCTTGTTGGTTTTTATATATGCAGGTCCTAGAGTTATGTACTGTTAAATGAAGATTATTGTGTACGTGTAGCATTCAAACTTCAATCGCATGATTAGGACACAAAAAGTAACAAGGAGATTTTTAAATTTCGCACAGCTGCCATATTGTGGTTATGGAAACAATTGAAATAAATTAGATGCCAATGGATTAACATTCATATAAGGATTTACTGTACCAAGTTTCACTGCACACGGATGGTTAAATTGCGAGAAACGTCCATGTGAATATTTATACTTTGCGTCGCCGCCATGTTGGACCTGTGATCACCAGTCTATTTAAAGTCCTATAGGTGAACATAAGTTCATGGCCCCTATGAACATAAAAATAATCAGTTTGATTGCTAAAATAGATTCGTAGAGCCGTCTAAATATTTCGGATGGTCGCCATGTTGGATTGTTAAATGTATAGGCCATAGAGTCATGTACCATTGAAGGAAAGTTATTGCGTAGGTTCATTATTCAAACTTTCACTTCGATCGCATGATTACGACACAAGAAATAAAAACTTAATTTTAAAATTCGCACAGCCACCATCTTGAGGTTATGTAAACAATTGAACTAAATTTGGTACCAGTGCATTACAATGTGTATAAACATTTCCTGTGCCAGATTTCATTGCGTTTGGAACATTAAATCGCGAGGAAGTTCTATTTAAAATTTTCAAATTCGCTTGGCCGCCATGTTCGTTTTGTAGTTAACCGGTTTTTGAAAGTCTTATAGATGAACTTCCAGTAGTGCCCTGTATCTCCGTACAAAATTTCAGGGTGATACCGCTAATAGTTTGAGAGATATAGAATGCCGGTGATATATTTCGCACATCTGTCATCTTGTGGTTTTGTAAACAATTGACCGAAGTTAGATGTCAGTGCATTACAATGTGTATAAACATATACTGTACAAAGTTTCATTACGTTTGGTTGGTTAATCGCGAGAAACGTCAATTTAAATGTCGGAAATTCGCGTGGCCACCGTGTTGGTTTTGTAGTTACCAGATTTTCAAAAGTCTCATAGCTTAACTTCTAGTAATTCCCTTTATCACCGTAAAAAATTCCAGCGTGATATCGGGGATAGTTTCGGAGATATTGAATGCTGGTGAAATATTTCGCACAGCCGCCATGTTGGATTGGTGAGACGTAACAAAATTTGAAGGGCACGGTCGGGGTCGCCCGGAATAGTGATATGAACTTACCGAGTTTCATTGAAATCTCTCCAGCCGTTGAGAAGTTATTAGGGGGACACACACACCTCTCACACACACACACACACACACGCACACACACACGGGCAAAAGGTGATCTCATAAGCCTATTTTTTCAAATTTGAAAATAGGCAAAAAAACTGCAGAGCTGTAGCTATACCCTTACATTTAAGAGAAAGTATGCTATATGTTCTTTATTGAACATGTTGTTTTAATCTGTCAGCACATAGATGGGAGCTCTATTATATTGGATGGTTAATACTATGCTCGACATAACGACTTCGCCCGGGGACAGTTATGAATGAATTACGGGATAAGCGCTTTTATTTCCAATGTCAATGAACAACGACCAATATCCGTTTTACGTCTCGGCATGATGGGTTAAAATCACTGACTGTACTGTTAATTATATTATCATGGAGATGCATGTGCAACAAATTCTTGTCAGAAGTAATTTAAGAATGGCGGGGTCCATGAAACACAAATCCCCCTTCCGTCCAATCTTAACTTGACCGTGAATGAATTTTGCAGAACGAAAAGTTCACAGGCGAAATGAAGAAAAGCTGAGTTGCAGTTCCAGGGAAACTCCAAACACAACCACTCTCCTCTTAAGTTTTTTAACTCAACACGACTCGACAGTTTGTTGCTGGCTGTATCTGGGGCAATAAGCTCGTCCGCTAGCTAAGCTGTAACTGGGGTGATAGACTCGCCCCTAGCTAGTTCGTAAACTGTCGCCTCAGTAACTGAATATAGATTGTTGGAAGAAATGAAAACGTACACACATTTATAGTATGCGATGTATTGACGATAGAGATATGCTCTCCCGGAATTTTTTTGTGGAACCTTTCATGCTGTACAATTCTTACACTCATAGTATATAGATATTTTTAACGGTTTGACCAGCGTAAGCTTAAAAAGTGACGGACGCCATTTCTTTTCGACCTTTTCACTGAAATCGTTAGTGCTTGACTTCCTTTGGTTATAAATAAATTATTTTCTACAGAAACCTACCTCGAGATATCCTTTACATATTGGTGAAAACCGTATCAAAATCCATTCAGTGGTTCTCGAGATTACCCGTGACATCCAAGAATCGGGGACTTTGTTTTATACTAAGTAGAGAATATACGCCAATCTGTATAATTTAATATAATATAATTCCCCTTCCGTCCAATCTTAAATTGACTGTGAATTTTGCGGAATGAAAAGTTCACAGGCGAAATGAGAGTTTCACTTCCAGGGAATGGCGAGGTGAATGAAACTCAAATCCCACTTCCGTCCAATCTTAACTTGACTGTGTTTCAGAGGCGAAATGAAGAAAACCCGAGCTGCACTTCCAGGGAAACTCCAAACACAACCACCCCTCTCAGAATTATTAACTCAACACGCCTCAACGGTTTGCTGCTGGCTGTATCTGGGGCAATACTTTCGCCCGCTAGCTAGGCTGCAACAGGGATGATAGAGAAGCCCTTAGCTAGCTCGTAAACTGTCGCCTCAGTAGTTGAATGGACACGGTTGGAAGAAATTAAAACGTAAAAACACTTATAGTGGGCGATGTATTGAAGATAGACATATGCTCTCGCGGACTTTTTTGTAGAACTTTTCATGCTGAACAATTCTTACACTCATAGTATTTAGATATTTTTAACGGTTTGCCCAGCGTAAGCTTACAAAGCCCTCGGACGCCAGGTTTTTTTTTCGACTTTTCCATTGAAATCGTTACTGCTCGGCTTCCGTTGGTCATAAATAAATTATTTTCTACAGAAATCATCCATGAGATATCCTTTACAGAATGGTGAAAACCGCATCAAAATCCATCCAGTGGTTCTCGATTTTACCCGTAACATCCAAGAATCGGGGACTTATACTATGTAGAGATACACTGCACTAAGTTTTCCTAATGTAACTCTTCCATTACTTCAATCTACTGTAACAAAGGCTAATTCTGTAGCTGAATTTGCATAAAATATAAACGGCGTGCATGTACTTTCTCCGTAAATTAATTCCTTCCCTGGTAGAGGTTGAATATTAATAGCGTATTGTAAATGTTTCAATCTGGTTATTTCTTTTAGAGTAGGTAGATTGGTAGGTTGGTTGGTTGGTTGGTTCTTCAGTATAGGGGCTGCGACAACGCGGTCATGTAGCCCCGTGTACTTTGGGTGTGTGTATAATCTGCCTGATAACCGGTGTTAATTGTGATGCCTGTATTAGTGTGTGTTATCTGTAATTCAAGTAAGGACTGCAGACGATCAATTTCAAGTAGTTCCTACTTTCGCAACCAAATAATAACGTCAACGACACCTAGCCGTGAACTTGGCTACTAGATGCCACTGCAGCCAGCTTCTGGTGGTAAACGTTGGAACTTAATAGAGTGTTAATCAAATCTAACCTTCAAATTTAGCTTAACTCAGTTGTAGTTAGTAGAAGGTTCTTTAACATGCCATAAATCTATGACATGGGCCCGCCGGCTTTAGTTCCCTCCGAAGGAAGGCATACTGAGGGATTAGGCTATAACGCTCTTAAAAATCTGACGACTTCGGCCTGGTTTGAACCCGCGATCTTGAGCATAGAAGCTCAGCATGCTAACATCTACGCCACCGAAGCCGCTTTCTCTCCGAGTTGGAAATGGCTCTTTGATTTATCTGACATTGAAGTATTATAGCACTTAATGAACAGATACCGTCCGTTATTCATGTGTCATAACTCAGGGCGTGGCTGTTACGTCAGGTTAGATTAGAGACCTTAATTATTCTTGATGTTACCATTAAAGCATTTCAGTGTCAAAATGTGTCCATAAGAGCCAGTCAGTTTTGCGGAAATGGACTTCACACGTATCAGTGAAGCAATTACACTTCTCTTCTCGTCCTAACTAGACTTCAGACTTTTTTTGTTAGCAACTAATGATTCATTCTGTACCAATCACAAGTTTATTTTTGAAGCAATAAGGTACATTAGCAGTTTCCCTTGCAATATTACTGCTGTCATGCCTTTTATGTCCCCTTTAACTACTTTCAATTTAGTGACATAAACGTGTTTGAATTTCGCGCTGATGGCAATCAAATGCGTACAAGAAGAAGTAGCCTACTGACGTGAGTCTAACAAATTTATGCATCCTAAGTGCAAACCAACTGTACCACGAATTGCTACATCAACCCTGAGCACGACCAACTCGCGGTATAGTTCTAGGGTTGCCACGGCAGAGGACTGGATTCGATTCCCGACTCTGCAAATAAATTGAATTCTAGTATGTGGGATGGAAAGCGATAAACTCAGTATCGGGAGGCAGAACTCATGTCATTCATCCTAGTAAGGGATTTTTCATGGTTTCCCACTTCTACTCTATGCAAATACCGGAATTATTCCTGACATGAGGCTGCGGTCACCTTCTTCTCAATCTTACCTCCGAGTACAAATACACACACTAATACAGACGCCATAATACCACAGGTTATCAGACAAATCCTATACATGCCTGGTGCTGTAATAACTCCGCTGTATCTAAATGCATTACTGTATTAACATGAATAACATTGACCTTTTAAGGTTGGGAAGAAAAGAGAGTCACCTGGCACAAGATCCAGACTATTGGAGGGATGGTACTATTCAAGAGTTTCCATTCTAAATTCGCCAAAAGAGTCGTTGTCACCCAGTCGTAGTGGACTTGAAGTGGGTACACATAAGCATGAAAAATTCATCCTAGATTGGTCTCGAAATATTTTCCTTTTAAGAATTTTTAGCTGGCGCCATGAAAAAACTAGAGGCATTCGAAATGTGGATCCATCGAGGAATGCTAAAAATACTCTGAACCGATAAATTTATTAACCAAAATGTCCTCAGAAGAGCAAACAGTGATCATCAACTTCTGTCTGCAATTAAAAGTTGCAATACTAATTATTTAGGCCAAGTACTTAGAAGCCAAACATACCAGCTACTTCAACTAATATTGCAAGGCAAAATAGAAGGCCGACGAGGACGTGACGGAAGACAATCTCCTGGCTTCAGAATATGAACGATTGGCCAGGGATTCGATCTGCAGGAGAATTGTTCCGGCTTGGGGAGTTAGAAACGCCTTTTCCATAGTGATCACTAGGGCCCGGATGTTGATGACATGTCATCTTTTTACTGAGCTGCCTAAAACAACGCTGAAGTACATAGAAACTCCGGACGGGCCACCCCGTCTTCAAACATGTATTTTTTTTTATTTTATTTTTTTTGCATTTTTAGCTATTTTTCCATTTTAAGAGCATTTTCTTAAGTTTGGTAGATTTTTTGGTCATATTTTAGAGACATCAGCCTTTTAAGGTCTTTTTTTTTTCAATTTAGTCATGCCACAGCTTTATATGAGGGAGTTGTGTCTCAGAGTTAAGAAGAAGCTAGTAGATATGGATATAAACCTTCTGTTAAGTGCTAGAAATCTATTTTGATTGACTTTTCAGTTTGAGCTTCAGATGTCATTTTTGAAATATTGGTGAGTTTATTATTATAAGATCATTTTCTCCGTTTTATAGTGCATTTTTCGATTTTTTAGGTCATTTATTACAGTCATTTTTGAAAATTTTAAGTGCATTTTTTAAACTTCTTTGCTGCATCAACATCCGGGCCCTAGAGATCACCAACGTTCGGGGAACCAAACATGGCACCTGAAGACGAAGGAGAAGAAAAAGAAGCAATTCAAAACGTTTTTAGCAGATATCTGTAGCATAATCCTCTATTGGAGTACTATGGATAATTTGAAATAACTGTAACGATATTTGAAATGTAACATCACCTAATCTGTTTAATGAACATTACTACCTTTTGTTTGTTTTGTTATCCTGCGAGGGATCATTCCTGTATCGTCGCAAGGACGGTGTTTGGGAGCTGAACACACTTTGTCAGCAGATACAACTGGGAAGAGTGACAGACCGATCGCACAGGCCACCGCTAACTTGGGCTAGTTAGCGATGCGTCAGGGAAAGGATTTTGGAAGAAATTCGGCCGTGGATCTGTTAAAATGAACCGTCCCGGCATTTGCTTGATGGTGAAAATAAGAAACCATGAAACCCATTTTCAGGACGCCCGAGGTGAGATTCGAACCCACGCTCTCCCAATGACAGCGAGGTACCAGGTAGTGCGTTAGCGCTCTCGACCTCCGCGACTGGTTTAATGGATGGTAGCCCTATAGAGTTTTAATTGCCTCATTTTTAGCCTACTTTTCACATTTTGCAAAAATGAGGAAAAAGTAGACTTATGAGATCGATCCGGGAAAATGTGTGTCTGTCTGTCTGTCCGTCCTTCTGTCTGTCTGTCCTTCTGTCTGTCTGGCTGTGTGTGTGTGTGTGTCTCTATCGACTCCTAAACGGCTGCAGCAATCGAAACCAAATTTAGTATGAGTAAAGATGTATACCGGAACATCTCAAGCCCATATTTGAAAATTATGTCAGTGTTATCAACTGCAGAAAAAACGCACTAGAAATGTGAGCTCCATGTTGCATATCATGGAAGGTATGCATGGGAGCTATTCCAAAATTGGCACACATGTAGATAGTAAAAAAATTCAATTTTAATTTCCAGGAGACCATACATGACAGTGTTGCCAAAATAATTTAAGGCCTTCTGATAGGTCCAATTTTTAAATGCATATAACTTCTGCACTATTAATTAGATTTCAACCAAATTTTGTATGTAATATGTGTTCATAAACAGATATGACTGAGTGTATTCTTAAGAGCCACCAAGGCTGCCAACTGTTAATAATTGCTCTCTCTATTTTCTTCATCCAAATACCATTATCTGAAAATATGCAAGCCGACAGCTTTAAAATATGCACACGTATAGTACCTGACATTTTAGATTAATTTGGAGTAACTTATATACTTCAGTTCTACCAACATGACAGTGTTGCCAAAATAATTTTAGGCCTTCTGATAGGGAGCCTACTGATAGGACCAATTTTTAAATACATGTAACTTCTATACTATCAGTTGGATTTCAACCAAATTTCGTATGTGCTATGTGTAACATAACAGATATGACTATAAGTATTCTTAAGAGCAATCAGGGCTGCCAACTGTTAATAAATGCTGTCTATATTTTTTACCCTAATATCAATATATCAGAAAGTATGCAAGCCAACAGCTCTATACATTGCACATGTATAGCATCTGCTACTCCAGATTAATTTGGAGTAATTAATATAAGTCAGTGCTGCCAACATGATTCTATGCTTGCTGATAGGTCCAATTTTAAAATACATGTCACTTCTATACTAACAAATGGATTTCATCCGAAATTGGCACAACAAGATATCATAATATTTCAGATTATTTCTGACCAGCACACGCATGACATTGTTGGCAACATGCTTTTACGCGTGCTGATAGATCCAGTGTCTGACTGCGTGTAACGTCCATTGGACTTCAACCAAATTTTGTATTCTGTACCTTAAGAAATGGAACTAAGAATATATTCAGTCACCAGGGCTGCCAAACGTAGTGCTCTATTAGGCTACATTATACCAGGAATATTTCGAACTAATTAGACATTTAGATATTACCAACTTAATTTCGTCATTATTCTAGATATGTTCATATACTGTAGAATAATCATTGGCATGTAAAGTAGGCTCTTTAGTTCGTCACGGAACTTCTTGTTAAACATGTTCCAGTATTGCCTCCTTTTTAATACATAGCAGTAGGTGAAACTTTGCTAACTCCGCAGTAGGCCTACTAGAAATGTAATTTTTCTGCAGAGATACCCCAGATCAAGAGACGGATTCATCTCACGAGATGTGTGAGTCAACTATTTAATTTCCTTTAGCTGTGAATTCCGAAACGACATACGCTACCATCTAGTGGTAAAATCGTGAAAATTCTGAGTTTTTTAAGTACGGTATTTATAAATAATTCTTATGTATTCAGCGATGCATTTGTGTAATAGTGATTGTAATAAATCATATTATTAGACATATCATATTGCGGATTTTGACAAGATATCGTGGGATATGCCCTAGTATCCATTTTTTGTGTTAGATGACATAGATAATCCATGTCTGAAGAAATTTTAAGAACTGAATTATTTTCAGATCTATATATTAATGCAGACTACTTTCTATGTTAATTTTTTGAAGAAAAAAAAAAGATACAGTCGGTCTGGAGAGACTAGACTTTATATCATTTCAAATAACGCATGTTACAAATGCTACACATGTTAAAAACGCTCAGGACTCTTTCAACAGACTCCATTACCCTTTAACTTAGGCTTCCCGTGAGGGGAACGGAGAGCGGGAAGTGCACTCTGCTGCATGATGTCACGCACTCGCCGTCTCCTTATCGCATAACGCCAGACCCCGGGAGTAAACTCAGACTCGGTGCATATGCACTGAACAACATGATGACGTCATACACGCCGTAACCGTAACGCATAACGGTAGACCAATGCATAACGATGAAATCGACAAGATCATTTGAAATGATAAAAGAACCCGTGGCAACTACAGACCATGAAGGACCTAGGCCTGCCAAACGACTGCTGCCCAGCCATTAGGCTTGCAGATTATGGGGTGACGTGGAGTCAGCGAGTCAGTACCCCTCAGCCGTTAATCTTGGTCTTCGTGACTGGGGCGCTGTCTCAGTGTCAGACAGCAACTCAGTTGTCCTCACGACGCTGAGTGTATCCCATTCTAGTCCTCACGTCAGTTTCTAAAACGCTTGTCGGAGCCCGGAATCGAACCAGGGACCTCTGAGTGCGAGGCAAGTACGCTACCCTAACACCGTGGGGCCGGCAATTTTTTGAAACTATTTCCCTTAATTTGTCATGTTTCCTGCTGTTGTTGTTTGAGTCTTCAGTCTTTTGACTGGTTTGATGCAGCACTCCATGCCTCCCTGTCCTGAGCTAATCGTTTCATCTCTACATAGCTACCACACCCTACATCCGAGGCAATCTGTTTAACATATTCTAACCTTGGTCTACCCCTACAGTTCTTGTCCTCGACCCTTCCTTCCATAACTAAACTTGCTATTCCTGGGTGTCTTAGTATGTGTCCTACCAACCTATCTCTTCTCTTCATTAGCAGTCGCCAGAAACATCTTTCCTCTCCCACTCGCCTTAATACCTCTTCGTTTGTAACCCTATCTACTCATCTGATCTTCATCATTCTCCTGTAACACCACATTTCAAATGCCTCAATTCTCCTCTTTTCTGCTGCACCAATAGTCCAAGTTTCACTTCCATAGAGCGCCACGCTCCAGACAAAGGCTTTCAAAAATGACTTCCTAATACCTAAATCTATATTCGATGTCAACAGATTCCTTTTTTGTAGAAAGGCTTTCCTTGCCTGAGCCAACCTACTTTTTATATCCTCTTTGCTTCGTCCATCACTGGTTATTCTACTTCCTAAGTAACAGAAGTCTCCTACTTCCTTCAGCTTTTCACCTGCCAATTTGATCTCCATAGAGGTTTCTGATTTATTTCGGCTGCATTCCAGTATTTTTGTTTTACATTTATTAATTTTCATCATGAAGTCCTTCCGTAAGACGGAATCCATACCATTCAAAAACTCATTCAAATCCTCAGGCTTGTCGGCCAAGATGACGATGTCATCAGCAAATCTCAGAGTTGAAATTATTTCTCCTTGAATCTTCACTTTAAATTTTCTCCAATTTCCTTCATTGCTTGTTCTTCTTCTTCTTGTTTCGAATGGGCCTACTTTGGACCACGCTTGTTCAACTGTTGAGCTTTGATCTTTGCCCAGTGTTGTCGCATTTTCTGCCGGTGTAACTCCTTCCTTTCATCTGTCCAAGGGGTACCTTTCTTCCGGGGTTTTTCCTGAAATCCATGGACTTCCTTCAGGGCATGTCTCACAGATTGCCTGTCTTGAAGATCTGATATTCCCAGTTCATTAATGTCTTTCTCAGTTTCTGTCAGCCAAGTGGTACGAACCTTCTTGTTCTGCCAGAAAGTGAACAGCCTATTGGTCAGTCTTTTGGGAGGCAATCTTGCCACATGACCATAGAATGCTACTCTCCTTTTCCTAGCACAGTCAGAGAGCCTTTCTATATGTTCGTAGAGCTCGGAATTGTGCCGCCTACGGTATTCCTCATCTTCCTTTACCGGACCTAGGATCTTCCTGAGAATTCTCCTCTCTCTGACTTCCATTTTCTCCATCAGACCACTTCGGTTCAATGAGAGACACTCCATGGCATACAGGGCTTCTGGTCGTATGACTGAGGTGTAGTGCTTCAGTTTCAGGTTGCGTGACAGGCATTTCTTGTTGTAGATGTTCTTTGTCAGTCGATAAGCCAGTTCCAGCTTGTTGACTCTCATGGATAATGATGCTCTTTCTGATAAGTTGGGTTCAATCCATTCGCCGAGATACTTAAATTTCTCAATCCTCTTGATTTTTCCCTGTTCTAGTAGCATCTCTCTGTTAGCTTCTTTGATGTTGGTGAAGAATTCTGTTTTTTCCAGCGACACTTGAAGACCCACTTTGGCTGCCTGTCTTCTGAGGCAATTGACCTGCATTGTTGCTGTATCCAGAGAATCGGCAATAAGTGCCATGTCGTCAGCAAAGGCCAGGCAATCTACAACCAGTCCTTCCTTCCTACGCCCCAGGTATATCCCACTCTGGACACCCATATTGGTCAGTTCCTTGCGCCATTCTCTCACAACCTTTTCAAGGACACAGTTGAAAAGAAGTGGAGAAAGTCCATCCCCTTGTCTCACCCCTGTTTTTATCTCGAAGCTTGCTGAGACCTCGCCTCTAAATTTAACCTTGGAATGGGTATTGGTCAAGGTTTCTAGAATGAGTTTGCGGGTTTTGTTGTCTAACCCTAGTTCTTGGAGAATTCTATTAAGTGTTTCCCTATCAACAGAGTCGTAGGCCTTCCTAAAATCAACAAAGGTGACAACCACCTTGCGGTTTCTCAATTTGGAGTATGCAAGTACAGTTTTCAGGTTGAGGATCTGTTCAGCACAGGATCGGCCCTTCCTGAAGCCTCCCTGATATTCTCCGAGTTGACTGTCCAGTTGACTTTCTGCCCGTGTTAGTAATGCCTTGGAGAAAATCTTGTATGTTACCGGGACGAGAGATATCCCACGGTAGTTGTTTAGGTCAGTAAAATCTCCTTTCTTGTGGAGGGGATGGATCAGAGCTGAGGTCCAGTCAGGTGGTAATTTCTCTGTTTCCCAGATGTTCTGTATGATCTCGGTGAGTTTGCACACAGCATTGCTTCCAGCACATTTCCAGAGTTCACCAACAATGGAGTCCTCTCCAGCTGCCTTGTTGTTCTTAAGAAGTTGAATGATTTCACGAACTTCTTCCAGTGAAGGAGGCAGCGAGTCCGGGTTTGGTGTTGTTTGTATGTAGTCAAAGTCTTCGCTGGGTGGATCACAGTTGAGCAAGTTCTTAAAGTATTGAGGTAAGAGGCGACAGTTGTCCTTGTCGTTAAAAGCCAGTTTGCCCTGTGAGTCTTTGAAGTGGAGACTTGGTAGAGTGTATTTTCCGAGTGACTGCTTGAATGTTTTGTAAAAGTCTCTGGTGTTATTTTTAGCGAAGTTCTCTTCGATTTGGGTTAGTTGGTTGCGTGTGAAGGCCCGTTTGGTTCCTCGGATTATCTTGGTTGTAAGCTTCCTTTGTTCCAAGTAGTTCTCCCAATTTTCCTTAGTCTTTTTAGAGTTCCATTTCATCCAGGCTGTCTGTCTTTGAGCTATTGTGTTGTCACAGTCTTCAGTCCACCACGGATGTTTCTTTCTTCTAGTGAGGGGAGCAAGTTCACTAGCCGTCTTGACAAGAGCTTCTTTCAGTTGGTCCCAGTTGTTAAGATCTGCACTGTTCAGTCTTCGACTGACTTCTTGATTGTTCTTAAGTCGCTCTATATCAAATCTGACCATCTTGGAGGTTCTGTGTAATCTATTGTTTCTAGGTTGGAGTCGCAGTTTGATCTTTGAGAGGTAGTGGTCTGAGTCCAGATTGGCGCTTCTTAATACCTTCACGTTTTGTATTTCCTTTTGGGATTTTCTTGAGATGGCCACATGATCTATCTGGAATTCACCCAGGTTGATGTTAGGAGAGATCCAAGTCTTTTGCTTTCTTGGCAGATGTTTAAATGCTGTAGACTTCATAACCAAGTCGAAAGCCCTGCACAGTTCCACCAATCGTTCTCCATTGCGATTAGTTCGTTTATGCGCTGGATAGTTGCCCACTATGTTTCTGTATTTTTTCTCCCTTCCTAACTGGGCATTGAAGTCACCAAGCAGTATGGTGGTATGTCGGTCTGGGATTTTAGAGAGAATATCTTCTAGGTCTTCCCAGAATTTGTCAGTTCTGTCTGAGTTGCGCTTGTTGTCCTGGTTGGTTGGGGCGTGTACATTGACTAAAGTGTAGCCCTTGTTAGCACATTTGAGAGAGAGGATAGATACACGACTGCTTGGAGAACTAAAGTCGATGACTGAATCCAGTATCTTATGGCTGATTATAAATCCTGTACCTAAGTGGGGTACGTTCTTCATTACTCGCTGACCGACTTTTCCTTTGAGGATTCTGTACCCTTGGGATTCAAGGGCATGGTCATCAGTGAATCTGGTTTCCTGTACTGCTGTCAGTACTATGTTATGTCGTGTTAGTGAGTCTGTCAGATGTTTCAGTTTACCCACTTTGAGCAGTGAATTGGCGTTAAATGTTGCGAAGAAACTTTGCCGTCTTGATCTGAGTTTACGTCCAGGAATTTCAGGATGCTCCGACTCATCCTTAAAGCATGTTAGTGCGGACTCCCCAGAATCCGAAGGTCCGCTAACGTTGCCATGGGCAACGGCGGATTGGTTACCACCTGGGGTAGTGCATTTAGCGAAATTTTCCTCCATGCTCAGTTGAAGATCATTCTTCATGGGGCAGCGACGAGTCACTGTCCAAGTTACTGCTCAAGTTGTTAGCTTGAGAGGCTTATTATTCGGGGTTGTCACCCCTAGACAGGTTGCCTTCACTGTGGCTAAGGAGCCCTGTCTACCCTCCGGGCCAGAGGGACCTGGGTCTGCTTGGGCAGGGGCGCCACTCCCTGAGTGGAGCTATCCATTAGGAGTCTCCACTAGCTACCCTTCAATGTAAAGATTGAAAAGTATGGGTGATAAGTTGCAGCCTTGCCTTACACCTTTCTGAATACCAGCTTCTCTCTCATATCCTTCAGCTCGAATGACTGCTGTCTGGTTTCTGTATAGATTGTATATCACCCTCCTATCCCTGTACTTTATTCCGATAGATTTCAAAATGTCAAACAATTTAGTCCAATCAACGTTATCAAAAGCCTTTTCTAAGTCTATAAATGCCATGAACGTTCTCTTATCCTTCCTTATTCTACCTTCCAAAATCAGCCTAAGGCTTAGTACAGCTTCCCTTGTTCCTACATTTCTCCTGAAACCAAACTGGTCTTCACCCAACTCCGTTTCGACCTGGCTTTCAATCCTCTTGTAAATTATTCTAGACAGGATCTTTGAAGCATGAGTAATCAAGCTGATTGTACGGTAATCTTCACATCTGTCAGCTCCCACTTTCTTAGGTATAGGGATGATAACATTCTTCTTGAAATCAGGGGGTACCTCACCTGTCTCATAAATCCTACACACCAAGTGAAATAACCTGATCAGACCTTCATCTCCTATGCAGCGTAACAACTCAATCGGTATATCATCTATGCATGGTGCTTTGTTCCTGCCTAAGTCCTCTAATGCTCTGTCAAATTCTGATCTCAATATTAAATCTCCTTTTGCATCCTCATCAATTTCCTCCTCCCTTTCCATTACATGATTCTCAATCTCCTTTCCCTTATACAAGCACTGTATGTAAGCTTTCCTTCTCTCAACCTTTTCTTCCCTATCTGTTAGAGGCTTTCCATTTGTGTCCCTAATATTACAGCACTTAGTCTTCTTTTCCCCAAAAGTATTCTTAATCCTTCGATAAGCTGTGTCTACTTTTCCTAATTTCAGACACTTTTCTATACCTGCACATTTCTCTTTCAACCATTCTTCTTTCGCCTCCTGTATGCCTCTCACCAAGGCGGACTGGGTTCGATTCCCGGTCAATGCATGTGAGATTTTCGATGTGAAATGCCATGTCCTGTGGTTCGGATTCTAAGTAAAACGGAGGTCCCGTGGCTTATGATCGCGAGATTAACGGTCACGTTAAACTACAAGCTTCCTTTTCTTTCGCTTCCTTGCACTTCTTGTTAACCTCATTTCTCAGATGTCTGTATTCTGCTTTCCCCTCTTCATCTCTTAGATTCTTGTGTTTCCGCCTTTCATCCATCAATTCTAGTATATCCTGAGTGATCCACGGTTTTCTACCTATTCTATCTTTCCTACCAATATTTTCTTCTGCGGATTTTGTTATTTCATTCTTCAAAAGTGCCCATTCATCTGCAATTGAAGTTTGTTTAGGGGTTTTGATTAGTCCTTCCTTTATACTCTTCTTGAATCTTTCGTTTACATCCTTTACTTTCAGTCTGTCTATTGCCCACCTTTTTGGCTTTTGACTTTTCTTCAGTTTCTTCAACTTTAATCTGCATTTCATTACAACCAGATTGTGGTCAGAGTTTATGTCAGCACCAGGATATGTTTTACAATCCAAAATCTGGTTTCGAAACCTCTGCTTGACCGTAATGAAGTCGATTTGGTAACGCCCTGTATCTCCTGGTCTCATCCATGTGTATATTCTTCTATTGTGGTTATTGAATAAGGTGTTAGCTATGACCAACTCATGTTCGGTGCAGAATTCCATCAGCCTGCTTCCTCGATCATTCCTTTCACCTAATCCGAAACCTCCTACTATCTTCCCTTCTCTCCCTTTTCCTACCACAGCATTCCAATCTCCCATTACTATAACATTTTCATCACCTTTGATATACCTCAGAATGTCATCTATTTCTTCGTAGACCTTTTCAACATCCTCATCATCAGCTTGACTGGTAGGCATATAGACTTGTACCACTGTGGTGCACGTAGGTTTAGTATTGATTTTTGCTACAATAATCCGTTCACTGTATTGCTCATAATATTCCACCCGCTGTCCAAGTTTCCTACTCAATATGAGACCAACTCTTGCTTGGCCATTGTTTGATTTAGTGCTAATGACCCTATAGTCTCCTGACCAAAAGTCCTGTTCTTCCTGCCAGCGCATTTCACTAATCCCAACCAAATCCAACCTCAATCTATCCATTTCCCTTTCTAAGTTTTCTAACTTTCCACTTCCTAGCAGACTTCTAACATTCCACGCTCCGATCCGTAGAATGTCAGATTTCCTCTTTGTCACTTCTGTGATGTTAACCCCCTCTCGAGTAGTCCCCACCCGGAGATCCGAACGGGGGACTAGTTTACCTCCGGATTGAAATTTTACAAGGGAGGAAGCCATCATCACATGTAATTATGCATAGAGAGGTGCATATCCTCGGGAATAGCACTACGGTTGTAGTTTCCCGTTGCTTTCAGCCGTGCAGCAGAACGCAGTGTAGCCATTACAGTAGTTGGCTTATATTATCAATATCTTAACCGTCTATTTGACTAGTAAAGAATTGATTTATTCTGAAAGGCTGCTACTCCCTTTCAGAATAAGTAAAGAGCAATTCTACTACAAAATACTAACCTTCTACTAACAATTAAATACCAAAATTCTACTAACGAAAAAAATACAACAAATACTACTACTAAAACAGTCTGTCACCAGGCCCACTCACATGCACCCTCACCAGACACACTCACACAAAAGTCAAGTCAAGTCAACCCCTGGCACTATCCAGCCCATGACGGGCTAAGGCCGACCAAGCGACCGCTGCCCAGACATTTGGCCTGCAGATATTGGGGTGACGCGTGATCAGCGCGTCGGGTCCCCTCGGCCGTTAATCTTGGTATTCGTGATCGGGGCGCTGTCTCACTGTCAGACAGCTACTCAATTGTCCTCACGAGGCTGAGTGCACCCCGTTCCAACCCTCACGTCAGTTTTAAAATCCCTGACGGAGCCGGGGATCGAACCCGGGGCCTCCGGGTGAGAGGCAGGCGCGCTACCCCTACACCACGGGGCCGGTCACACTCACACACCACAGTCTAATAGAACAATGACATATATCTAATAAACAAATTAACCATGATTGGGGCGCAATGCCTACATATACAATACCACAGGTAGATATGAAGCAGGAGCAAATAGACGACCCACACCTAGGGAAAATAAGGATAGCATTGGAGAATTTAGACAAGTTGGATAGCAAAACCGCACGGTTATCCAGACGATTCTTTATAGACAGCACAGGGGTGCTAAGATGCAAACCGACAGCTACACATGACACTGAACTGGTAGCGGTTCCAAAAACACTTACAACACATATCATGACAGAACACCATAATCGACCTCTTAGTGGCGCACACTTAGGCACACATAAGACATATCACAGGGTCAGGGCAAAGTACTATTGGGAAAACATGAAAAAAAACTTAGATGAGTTTATACACACATCAAAAAAAGTTTTGCATCACCTCGGTTCCAAGAGTTCCGGAACCGTTAAATACAAAGGGAATAGAGATCAACACAAACAACATTTCAGCTCGTTTTATTGGTCATGAGACCCACACATTGCATGTTGTACCATCATACAGCTAGACTTTCAGCATTTGTGGTCCAGATTGCAGTACACACCACTACCTCTAATACCCAGTAGCACGTCCTCTTGCATTGATGCATGCCTGTATTCGCCGTGGCATACTATCCACAAGTTCATCAAGACACTGTTGGTCCAAATTGTCCCACTCCTCAACGACAATTCGGCGTAAATCTCTCAGAGTGGTTGGTGGGTCAAGACGTCCATAAACAGCCCTTTTCAACATATCCCAGGCATGTTCGATAGGGTTCATGTCTGGCGAACATGCTGGCCACTGTAGTCGAGCGATGTCGTTATCTTGAAGGAACGCATTCACAAGATGTGCACGATGAGGTCGAGAATTGTCGTCCATGAAGACAAATGCCTCTCCAATATTCTGCCGATATGGTTGCACTATGGGTCGGAGGATGTCATTCAGGTATCGTAAAGCCGTTTCGGAGCCTTCCATGACCACCAGTGGCGTACGTCGGCCCCACATAATGCCACCCCAAAACATCAGGGAACCACCACCTTGCTGCACTCGCTGGACAGTGTGTCTAAGACGTTCAGCCTGACCAGGGTGCCTCCAAACACGTCTCCGACGATTGTCTGGTTGAAGGCATATGCGACACTCATCGGTGAAGAGAACGTGATGCCAATTCCGTGGGGTCCATTCAGCATATTGTTGGGCCCATCTGTACCGCGCTGCATGGTGTCGGGGTTGCAAAGCTGGACCTCGCCATGGACGTCGGGAGTGAAGTTGCGCATCATGCAGCCTATTGCGCACAGTTTGAGTTGAAACACGACGTCCTGTGGCTGAACGAAACGCATTATTCAACATGGTGGCATTGCTGTCAGGGTTCCTCCGAGCGGCAATCCGTAAGTAGCGGTCATCCACTACAGTAGTAGCCCTTGGGCGGCCTGAGCGAGGCCTGTCATCGACAGTTCCTGTATCTCTGTACCTCCTCCATGTCCGAACAACATCGCTTTGGTTCACTCTGAGACGCCTGGAAACTTCCCTTGTTGAGAGCCCTTCTTGACACAAAGTAACAATGCGGACGCGATCGAACTGCGGTATTGACCTTCTAGGCATGGTAGAACTACAGACAACATGAGCAGCGTACCTTCGTCCTGGTGGAATGACTGGAACTGATCGGCTGTCGTACCCCCTCCGTCTAATAGGCCCTGCTCATGCATGGTTGTTTACATCTTTGAGCAGTTTTAGTGACATCTATGAACAGTCAAAGGGACTGTATCTTGGATACAATATACACAGTCAACGTCTATATGCCGGAGATCTGGGAACCGAGGTGATGCAAAACTTTTTTTGATGTGTGTATAAACATGTCACACTTGCCAACGGTATAAAAATAGGACCGGTAAGCCACACGGACTGCTAAACCCCATACCGGTGGGAGAGCTGTTCCATAGGGTCGGAATTGACATTAAGGGCCCGATTACCGTATCCGAAAGGGGTAATAAATACATAATCGTAGCCACAGAATATCTCACGCGATACATCATAACTAAGGCCGTTCCGAAGGCAAACACTCAGCAAATTGCAGAATGTCTGCTCGAAGTTATCACTCGGTATGGCACAATTCACACATTGCTATCGGACAGGGGGACAGTCTTTACCTCTAGAGTGATACAACAGTTACTGACACAGCTCAAAATAAGGGCGTATACAGCGACAAGTTTCGCCCCACAGAGTAACGGCCTAACGGAAGCCATGAACAAAATTATTGGTAGAGCCTTGGCCAAATTTACTAATGACAGTGGTTACCATTGGGACGAGTACCTGCAGGCTGTAACTTTCAGTTATAATACGTCAGTATCGCGAGCCACTAAATACACTCCACTATTTTTGCTGCACGGGTACCATCCGCGAAGTCCCGTCGACAATATATACATTCCACAAGACACCCTCACCGATAACACTGAGCGACTACAATATTTACAGACGGCGAGAGTTACAGCCCGACAGAACATTCAGGCGGCACAGAAGAAACAGAAAAACATTTATTATAAGAAACATACACATCAAGAGATTAAAAATAGAATTTGGAGGGTAAGATTTTTTGTGAGTAGAATTTTATGACGGATCAGGATTATTTTGATAGTTTCTTCCCAGCAGTTTTGAACGGGATGGCACTTTGCACCCGAGGTTTTGTTATGTATTTTTGTTAATGTGTCAATGGACGCAGTAGTGTGTGCGTATGAGAGTCAGTCCAAGCTTTTGGTGCGTTGTGTGATTTTTATAATGTGCTAGCGAGAATATATCATGGTGATTATTCTGTCTTGCTCCACATTAGCCCAGTTCATGACCTCGCGAGGCGAAACTTGTGGTATATATTTGTGTTTCTCGCCATCCAGGGGATGGGTGAGATTTGTTGACGTTTCCTGAGGGAAACTGCACCTAGCCTGCGGGGCTGAGAGAGATATTTGAGGCAGTGGTGACTCATACAAGAAGGGCGCGCTCAAATCAGATAACGTGACTTGTCATTAGTAACAGGCTTGCTTCCTGTACTGCAATTTAAGATGTTGTTTAAAATTCACAAAACCCTGATCGGTTATAATGAGTATTGATTGATTAAATGGGCACTGTCCATAGTTGTAAGGGAGCTTCCGAAATTCGTGTTTGTCTGGCGTTTTATATAAATGTAAACATAGTTTTTTCAGCCGTTAGGCTTGTATTTTATTGTTGTTGGTTCAATTTTGGTGTGTTTATTTTTACGCGTGCTTGACCCGTGTCAAGTTAGGGTGCGCGAAGCTATGTTCCCAAGTTATGATGAGAGCGTTTAAGATACTATAAGATTACTATTATTATTATTATTTCTAATTTAGAAAGACTTGGAGGAAGTTCGATCATGAGATAATAATCTAGGCTTCATTATTGATCCCTATATTGTCTATAATTCCTGTTTATACACATTATAATGCTCTGGGATGTAATTTAGTTCAATTGTTTACATAACCTCAAGACAGCGGCTGTGTGAATTTTAAAATTAAGTTTTTATTTCTTGTGTCGTAATCATGCGATTGAAGTGAAAGTTTGAATAGTGAACCTACGCAATAATTTTCCATTAATGGTACATGACTCTATGGCCTATACTGTACATATAACAATGCAACATGGTGACCATCTGAAATATTTAGATGGATCTCAATATCTACGAACCTATTACAACAATCAAACAATTTTTTAATGCTTATAGGGGCTATAAACATAAGTTCACCTACAGGACTTTCAATAACCAATAACGGGGCGACGCGAAGTATAAATATTCACATGTTCGTTTCTCGCAATTTAACCATCCGAGTGCAGTGACACTTGGCACAGTAAATCCTTATACAAATGTTAATCCACTGGCATCTATTTTTTTCAATTGTTTTCATAACCACAAGATTGCAGCTGTGCGAAATTTTTAAATCTCATTTTTACTTCTTGTGTCCTAATCATGCGATTGAAGTTTGATTACTACAACTACACAATCACTTTCATGTAACAGTACATAACTCTAAAACCTACATATTTAAAATCCAACATGGCGACCATCCGCAATATTTAGTCGGTTCTCAATATCTACGAATCTATTACAGCAATCAAACTGAAATTTTGTATGTGGATAGAAGCTATTAACATAAGTAGGATATATGAAAATAGGCTGTATAGTTCCTCACGGAACTACTTGTTTATATATAAGATAAGATGAATGAACCAATGGCTAGTACAAGTATTGTTGTCAGGTAATCAGCTGATCTTATGGAGTATTGTATTGTAACGTGTTGTTGAAGAGAGCTACGACGAGGTTTACTGAAAGTAACTGTAAAGAATGTATTCACAAGTACTGGAGTACATATATCCATATTTAAGTGTAGTAACAATGAGCTATAATGGCATTGGCAGTGTAGGAAAAGCATTTGTTGTTAAGAGAATTATTCTGCGATGACATAATGTTTGTGTGGAAAAGAATGCATATTATAATGGAACACGAGATGGTTTAATGAAGCAATTGTGCTAAATTGAGTTAGGATTGGCTGGTATTAAGCGATATTTCATGATAGACGTATGAAACAAGACAAGGTGTCAATAAAAGGCCGATCGAGAATTAGATGACGGTTATAGTCAGATCATATGGTTCAATGTCAATAGAGAGTAATTGATTATGCTATTTATTGGAAGTGCGTATAAGATTACTATTATTATTATTATTTCTAATTTTGAAAGACATGGAGGAAGTTCGATCATGAGATAATAATCTAGGCTTCATTATTGATCCCTATATTGTCTATAATTCCTAATTATGACTCAAGTTAATGTTAAGTTGTCTCATAAACGGAAAGGAAATTGAAAATGCAACGAAACTTGTAATAAATGTAAATATTAACAACAGTGTAAATTGTAACAGTGGCCTCATCCCCCCCTTCCCTATTCGATTACCCAAGATATGATAATAAAATTAGCATATCAAAAATGCTTTATTAACATGATATTACCATATCAGAAATTAATAAATGATAACACACAGGAAAGGCCTAATTTAATTACTCGCTAGGTCAGCTGAGTTCACAGCAAAAAAAACTAGGAGCGAATGTTCCGATTTGCTTGGTTTTCAAGAACACTCATTTGATTAGGAAAAGAGAACAGGCGGGACGAAACCAATGTCAAGACCAGCTTGTTGAGTGGAAAACTGGGTGCGTACCTCAGCAGCCGGTATTAAATTGACCCTGCCAAAGATGAAGAATGAAAAGGGGAATAATCTTCCTAGTGACTTCATGCAATAAATAATATGACAAATCGAAATAAGCTAACATGTATTGAGCAGTAAAATAAAACAATTACAAGAGACAGCCTTCCACCACTTAATTAACTAACTGACAAATATGATCTAATTAAACACCAATGAATCACTTAACCTAAACAAACCAGACACTTGCCCGCTTGGCAAGATTACACACATCTACATTTGTGATAGAAATGAATTTGATTAAAATGATTCCCCTGACGGCAAAACTAAAGGAATAACAACATGAAGTTAGACTGGTGCTACTTCCAAAACAATGTTGCATCAAACAACCGAAACGCCCCTTACTGGAACGGAAAGGTCTGACAACCTCCACAGTCCAGCATTGACCGTCCCGTCAAGGCTGTCTGACCAAGAATTAAAACCCACGAGGTTCCCATCCAGCTAACGGGAAATAGGGCAATAATAATACACCCTGCAGTAATTACATATAAAGGTACCACCAAAATATTACTAGACCCTCCAAAAGATTACATACTAAAGTGCTAAAATAGACTTTATCTAGTTAAGCTTACGGACCGCCGACACGCGGCCTTAAAATGACGTTACAAAATTTAGCAGTCAAAGTTTGTATTGATCGTCCTTGGTTATGCCCCTTAGTAATTAAATCATGATAGTACCACCTGGTATCTTCGAACCCTCCGGGGAAAACTGCACACACGTTTTCCCCGGAGGCAAGTGCTCAAGAGTCTTTCTGTCAGCAAACTTCCTCACACACTGTCCGTCGAGTCACAGATTCCACCCTTGTATATCAGCGTATCCCCCACCACAACCCTCCAGTAGTACCAACTGCGACTAGTTGCACAACCGGCCAAAACAAAGCCAGAGTTCAAGGTCTTGAGTGGGTACTACAGAATATCAGCCCATACAGGTTACTGCGTAGAAACCTTCTAGGAGTCGAGGCGTTACACAATGTCCTTTGTAAGATTTTCTCAGAATAAGAGCTTGGCGAATGAAGCTGACAGCAAATGTTCACCTTTCAAAGTTCACGGATCAAAGCTTGACTTATCCCTCTTTACAAGTGTCTATCAGGGATAATACTTTAAGTGACAGTTCGCACGAAGGATAGAAATCCTGGCAGAAGGGTCTGGCGATCCCATTTCACGAGTAGTCAGGCGCTGGATTGGCGAATGGAATTCTCAGAAGGGGTCTGGAGTATGCCCTCATGATAATCTGGTCAGACCTGGACCTCCTGCTGCGTCTCGAAGATAAGATGAACATGTACCGATTTGCAAAATTGGTACATCCTCCTCCTCCAAAGGAAGACGATGGGGGGATGATGAACAGGGTGATGGTGTCCAGCTGGTCTCTTGGCAGCTGAGGAGGCTACTCCAATCCCCGCCAGCGGACCTTGAAGTAGATCTCCTCGGGTAGAATGATGCCATGGAACCTAGATGGTACCTCCAAACTGGGCCCAGATAGGTAGTACACGTCCCACATAGTGACCACTGAAACACACATCAGAACAGCAGCGTATGGTCCAAATACAGTTCCCTTAGAGGGAACAATCGTTCCAGGCCAGCCAACCAGCCCATAACAGCTGAAGTTATCCCAGGAAGGATAAAAAAAACATCACACGAAGCATTAGTGTGCCATCGAAGTTCACTTAAGAGTCTTTCAAATCACAAGGGATACTTGATGCTTCAAACAAGGTTCTGCGCAAAGAGATAGTGTCCAGGGCATAATTAAAGGTCCACTGAAGTATGAAAAACACACGAAAGGGGCAACCAACTATACGATATGACTGACGTTAACAAGCTTAATTGAAAGTTCACTACAATACTTAGCAAAAATAACTAAATCAACTTATATCAATCAATTCTTGACTAAAACATCCAGAAACCATAATATTTACAAAATTTCAGATATTTTCCCACCGAAATTCCCTGAAATTTTTATGTGCAACACCATCCAAATAGAAATAATGCAAAGGGGAACCCACTGGTACCCTTTCCAAAACAGTTAAACATACTCAAAAGTGAATTTACATTTAGCAAAACCGAAGGACCATTTTTCTGCGACTTCACGAAATCAGGACAGCACGTAACTATTTCCAAAATTCACAATGACAATTACATTAACATGCCGCACGGGGCATTCCATCAGAACTACATTTACTATACCGCCCGTGGCACCGCTCAAGTTAATACATTACAAAATTACCTACCGCACCGAAGGCATCACACAGAGCTCGTTTTGATATGCACACAAACACAAATTACATGTCTTGCTCAATTTTACATGTTCCTGACCCACACTGCCCTCAGTGGCCTCCAAGGACAGGAGGAACAGAGACCACAACATCCTATCACGCGAGCACACTAGCAGCAAGACAAACAAAATAAGGAAAAACCACGTCACCCACATAATTCACACACACATTCACACTTTAATAATAAGAATGCCCTTAATTCCATCGGGCTGTCACCCCGATATTTCTCCCACTCCATAACTGCCAACGGGCAATGTTCCCGGTGACAACACCAAACATAAATAACCCTAAATTCCATAGGACAACTAGCGAACCAGGAAAACAGCACGAGGACTGCAGTTCATAACCTGACGTGAATTATTAAAACAGTATGCACTGTCATTCACACACTACATAAACAAACACCGCCCTGTCCTTCACATGACAGGTCCTCTCCCGTATGACACCGGGAGGAACATCACTCTTGCGCCACCAAACCCTGGCCATCACGACATAAATCAGCTCGGTACCTGAGCTCCCCCTCTGGATCAACACACGACCCCACAGAGGGTAATTAACATCTTCCCCTACAAAGGCATGGCCGCCTCAGAAGATGACAGTACAACACATTACCAAAACATAAATACACATTCGACACAAGGTAGGGCACCCACCAAACGTCACACACACCCTAGTGCACGTGGTTCACCTTCCAATCACACAACACAGACAATCACAACCCCGAAAATTTCTCTAAGTGGCGTTACCACAGACTACAGACGTCTCTAACTAACAACGTGTGCCACCTGCCATTAATATTCACCATCCAAATACCGGGTGACACTCTATGACCACACTCAAATCGAACCCATGATGCTTCAACGCACCACTGTCATCATACGTTCCCAAAACATTAATTTCATGAAGCTACTTAAAATCTCAAAATTCACAACCCCCTTGACTAACAACACGTGTCTGTATCTCGCCAAATTCTAACGCCAATAAAATTCCTCCCAGAATATCAACACTAAATTATTCAGAATTACAAATCACAGCAGTGACAGATGTTACATCTCAAAAGGCACGAAGCAATTAAAATCTTCAAAATAAGTCCATAAATCCAGCTCTCACCAAACCACTTTGGAACCTCGCACTAAAAAAAACTGCCAAACTACTGAACCCACTGAGCTATGGTTCATGTGATATTTTTTTATGACAGAGCATTTATGATGGGATGTTGTACTTTTGAACACACCCAGGAAGCCACGTGAAGCTGAGAGATCACGCGATACTTTGAAGTAGCGGTGAATCGCACTTTTGACTTTGGTGTAAACTGCTAATTATTATCTGAGGTCTTATTAATTATTTTTATCTTTCCTACGAGACTCAGAATATTCCATTTCGTCATGCTGCTTTATTAAAACATTTTGGAGAATGTTTATTTTTACTTTAGGTAAGGTAATACCCTTGCAGATACGCAAAAAAGGAACGTAAGTAGTCGCTCAACGTTTTCGTTTTGACGACCTACTTTCTAGAGACACCCAGTACCGGAGCACTGCGTCTTGAGAATCCGCCTTGTATAGGCGTGGAATTACATTTGTCCTACGAGACGTAGAAGAATATCCGCTGTTTAGCGTTCAAAGTGATTATAAAGTGCCATCGAGCAAGCAAATACTAATATTCACTGTCGATGAAGTCCAGTGAATTAAATAAGAAGCTTGGGAAATAATTATTGGCAAGTAGAGTGTATTGCACAACATTGCTGTGACATCACATATTACCCACGCGTATGTGGAGGGCAGATGCCTAGTGGAAATATACAGGTAATAGTGTTACAATTATCCTGAATAAGTGTGATTATAATAGTATGAGATATTTAAATTGCCAAAGTGGAAATTTCATCTTTGAAACGTCGTATAATTCACGGATGCTGCGTGATACAAAAGTAGCGTCACTAGCACGTGCAGCATTATAAAATAGTATTAGCTCACATGCTAATCCACATCTGCAAGATTAAGGCTGTGTCGTATCTTATAATTGAAGCCTATAATAGTCACGACGGACATTATAATTTTGGAAGCGAGAGGATGAATAATCACGCAACTTATTTCGCTACCCACGTGATTGGACTTTTATTCACCATGGTTGAAGCAGTCACCATGGGCTAATACCATCCCAGTATGGGGGGGTGACGTTTCTACAGGAACCAGCGTGATGGTGGAACTTCCAGAACGATGAACGAGAGGGAAGGAGCCAAAATGCCATTTCCAGGCATATCCACGAAGATGTCGACAGGGACAAATCGAACCCTGGTCTTTGGGGGAGTCCAGATGGGAATCCTGATGAGGAGGATACCGATCCAGAGAGCCAGAGAGGTTTATGTACAACCCTTGTTGTGGAATAGAGAGCTGAGTGAGAGCTCCTCCATTTCGTGAGTTTTTGTCACACCCCTTCTTTGTTCTAGTTTCTGGTGGTATAGTAGTTATAATGTAGTTTGTGAATCAACCACACTCAGTGTCAGCCATTTTTCTAGGTAGGGATGTAACTAGATTAGTTAGATGTCATTTATTTCAGTTTAGAGTGAGACACCTTTGGGGTCAGACATTTTGGTCAGCCCTGGTGCAGCTTGGTGAACGTCGTGGAACGTCAATGCCTACCTTTTTGCTGAACCTGATCGTAGTCATTTTGAGGCTATTTTGTTCAACCCTACTTGGGGTAATTTTCAAGTCTTTGCTGACTGTAGTTATGGCAATCAGATGCCTTGGTTATTAATTGACTGCATTCTTCGCAGCCATCCTTTGTTACACCCCTGACTGTCGTTAGAACGGTCGTATCATTTAGGTAGTCGACAGTAACTACCAGTTTGTAAATGCATTATATTTCATTTTGAATAAGCTCAGAAGCTATTCTTGGTCATGTTTGAACCTAACAACTAGAAGGAATGTTTCGTTGCCTAGCATCGAACGCGGTTCCCAACGTATCATTAAGCAGATCTAGTGTGTGAATCTGTGCCACATTTATCATATTTTTCTTGTGTCGTGTGAGACACGTTTTTATTTGATGTTCTAGCAACTACTGAGTTGCAATTTTTAAAGCAAAGAGCTTCAGTTATTGTAAGTTTACTTTCATTTAGACGTCTTTGGTAGAAAGACGGAAGTGTATTACTATACTCAGATTTATAGCGTGCGTTTGATACACGGACTCTGTAGAGATCCGTAACATATGGTAATGTTTTTTATGAACCGGCCAAGTGCAGGTTTTGTATTGATTAAATCGCCGGCCTTGAATAAACTGGTTATGTAACCCAGTGACCTAGAGCACGCCTGCTTCATTGTGAGACAAAACTACTATAGACGAGGACAGAGTACAATTTGTATTCGCTTTTCCTTTCATTGCTATTTTGCTTATGGAAACCAGTTTCCACTCTTGTATTTGATCACTTGTTTTATGGATCGGTTTTTGTTAGTTTAGCGCTCTGTTGCGTGTATTGTCGTATAACAGGTACAGTTATGTAAGGTTTTCTATAGGATGGTGAAGTCTACCCTGTTATAACAGGATGTTATTGTATGCTTTGTCCGGGGATGATCCCGTTGACCAGATGTTTTTGGAAGGTAACTGTTGTACAGGCCTATCCCAGAGTTATTGAACGCGAGCTTAGCGCCGCTGGTAACCCGTGTTATTGTGTGTCCGAGTTGTTATACTCGTTGATTATATTCCGACTGTTGAGTCGAGGCTTTTTGGTGGAGAATGATCTCAGTTGGAGACACTCCGTGCCCAGGCTATTGTCAATGTTATTCGCCATAAACCTACGATAAACCTATAAACCGACATTCTAATAATAAAATGCATAATTGTTGTAAAACAAGCCTAACTAACGATTCTTTCTATCTAACTTTGTTCTTTGCATTCTGGAACTGTTGACATAGCCGTGCAGTTGAAGATAATTTCCTTGTGAGGAAATGACTAGGACAGTTGACATTTTTGTAGCGACCTGAAGCATGTGCGAACCTAGAGTTCGTAGCTTGTGGAGCTCAGGCCATGCGATGTCAGACGTGGTCTCAACTACGCATTCGTCACCGTAACTATACACATTAGATGACTATGGTTTACAAAGAGTAAACCAAGGTGTAGGCAGGAATTTTTAATAAAACTACTGTGTCTATTTCGTTATTAATTTATGATGTCAAGTGTATTAAACCCTACATGTTACTTTATTGTGTGCTGTTAGCACATAGTTATTAAGCATAATTAAATTGTTTGTTTTTCATGGCTGTACACTTAGCTTTTGGATGTAATTGTTTTCTTTTACGGACGTCATCGCCGTAAATTTTGTTAATTGATAGGACTTAGCTAGTTGAATTAATGTTAAATTTAAATGTCGAAATGGTACCATCCTAACCCAGATTTGTTTTGCTACCCTGTTAAATGTAAATTCAGATATTAGCTTGATCTTGTAACCTGAACTAGGGACTTGCGTCGTGCCATATTCCTAGCGTTGCTGTTGTTGCTTTATCATTGTGAGTTAGATCTTTCGCGAGGGTTTTCAGTAACTTCTCAGGCAGGGGACCTGTTCTTTATCTTAGTTTATTTATTAATTTGCGGACTAGCCGATTATAACCCTCCGAACTAGGCTAGGGGCTTGTGAATTTTAATAAATTTTCACGGTGTTTTACATGAGTCTGGATGTTTATTTTCTCAGTCTAGTTTTAAGGTGAACCTTTCCTTAGGCGGTCTATGACCATCGTCACCATGTACCACGATCCCTGTGGACTACGGACTCTCGTGCCGCTTTAGCCTTTTTGGAAGGTCACCTGATCCTCACGGTACTTTACATTTTATTCGATTTATGTGTCGTTAGTTGAGTCATCGTGGTTGTTGACATCAATTAAACGGTCACATAAAATGGCGCACAACGTTGTGGGCTTGACTTGGGTCTCATAAAATGGCGCCCAACTCATGTGCCGACGTTAACGTGGTGACCCTCAGTACCATGTTATTTTTTTTTGAGGATCCTAATGTTGATTAATGGTAAATTGACAGGACTGGGACGAACATAGAAAGTCGTACTGCAGATCAATTGACCGCATGGCATTCATGTTTGATAGAAGTCCATGGGGTGAGGCTTTAGTGTTGAATAAATGAAGGATAGGATTTTCTTTGATGATGCCTCATCCTAAGTAAATGTAATACTTTGCTTTGCTCACCGTTGTCTTTGTAAATGTAGAAGCACTTAGTTTGCATACTTCAGCTGTACTCGTGATATTTATATAAATGAAGCAAGCTTTATACCACCAAGTAACTAATCATAGCTGTAAGTTCCAGTAGAAATTGATCCCTCACTTTCTCATATATTTCTTATCTATGGATGAGGAAACTATTCGTCGTGTGTTTGGAGAGATGTTGGCAGGTGTGAATGCCAATCTTCAACAGATTACTGCTGACCTAGGTGAAGTCCGGGGTGACTTGGGTCAAAATACTCAGGCTGTCAATACTGTAAGTGGTCATGTGGGCCAGGTTAGACAGGAAGTCAACAATGTAAGACAGGACTTAGAGATTAACACTCAGTCTATAAACAATGTCAGTGGTCATGTGGACCAGGTTAGACAGGAAGTCAACAATGTAAGACAGGACTTAGAGATTAACACTCACTCTGTAAATAATGTTAGGGCTGATTTAACTCAAGTCAGGGCAGACATGGACACATATAGGATCGAAGCGAGAAATGATCTGACGGCAGGTTTAGCAGCTGTTAGGGTTGATGTCATACGACACCATCAGGAGGCTAACCAGCGCGTAGATTGCTTAACCGACCAGATGAATAGAGCTAGGGAGGAGGTGCAAAACCGATTGGAGGAGCACACAGCTCAAATTCAGACAACCTTGAATAAAGTCCAGATAGACATGAGAGCAGATCTGGAACATACCAGGGAAGAATTCGGGACTCGACTAGATCACGTCGAGGGATTTATCGGAAATGTGAAGAAGGACATGGCAACCATGAACGTTGGTTTAATCTTGATGAGAGGAGCTGCCAACGCCGTTAATAACAACGTGAAGACTATCGTTGATGGCATGATGGAGATTAAAGAGGAACTTAACACCAACAGGAGAAACATTTCTGAATTGACGGAAACCGTAGCCAGTCTACGTGAGACAGTTGATGTTCATCATGAGGAACACAAAATTGACCTCATGTTATTGAGAGGTGACCTCAACGAACACGAAGCTACAGTCAAGGCTAAGGTAGCCGAGGTTAGAGACGATGTGGGTAAAATCCAAGAAAATATGTCCAGAGTTGAAGGAGATATCGATTCCTTACAAAAGAGATTTGAGGAAGTCGCGGTGACCGAGAGGTTAGACCTCAGTTATAACCTTAGGACGGCCATACGCGAGGTAGACACAAACCTCAAGGGAAAGGTTGACAAGATCGAGCTGCAATTGAACGACTTAGGCAACAAAGTCGCAGCCAGAACCATCCCAGGTCTTGAAGTAATAGAAAGACGCCTGGACAGACTCGAGACGACTCCAAGAGAGAGACACGTACACCCACAGATGGGAGAATCTCAGGAAACGCCTATATCTCAATCAGGAGGAATGATGCCTACCCATTTCCAACCCAGCGCGCCTATGGAATCGCAACCGTCACAATTCACTAATTTAGCGCAAGGTCAGACCTTGAACTTTAACGCTCACCCGTTTCAACCAGCATCTAATCGAATTAGTCATGAGACTAACACTCCTACGCAGAGTTACATGCAAAATACTTTCAGACCCGCGAATACGCAGGGAAATGTCACCATAATTCGTTCAAGAGAGGAGCAACCAGCTCGCTTCTCGGGAACTGGGAGCGGTGTTACTCCAGTGGAATTCCTAGCAAATGTCGAAAGCTACTTACGTGATACTATGGTAACTCCAGAGAGGGAACTAAGAGTTATAGAGCGACTGCTTGAGGGACAAGCCGGTACCTGGTTCAGAGCATTCCGATACTCATTCACAGGCTACCAAGACTTTAAGGAAGCGTTATTAAGAACATATTGGTCGAGCGACATCCAGCAGAGCATCCGAGCTGAGATGTACACTCGAAGGTACAGTTCCAATACACCTACTCGTTATGCGAATTACTTCGCAATACAGCTCGCGAAGCTCCGTTGTCTTCAGCCTCCATTGTCCGAACAAGATTTGGTGAACACAATTGTTTGGCAGTACCCTGCGTATGTACAACGTGTGTTAATCGCTGCAGGGGCATCCACTTTCCAGCAGTGTGACCAGATACTGCGAAGGTTGGACGCTAACACAGAACAGTTTCCTACACACCGTCAGCAGAAGGCTGATAGACGCGAGGATAGACATATGAATCTGACGACTGTTGATAAAGTGAGCCAGACGCCACAACAAACACAAACCACAGAGGATTCTGGGCGACGTGATAAAAATTACAGTTATAACAGGAGAGAATGGAATAACACTCCGTATATTCGAAATCAACATGATGACCGGCGAAGTCATTGGGACCGGCGATTCGACCGAAGGACGGACGACAACCGACGTCATGAAAACAACCGCCGAGGGAATGAAGGAAGAAATCAGCAACACGGACGTATCCGTAGAGACTATCGATATAGTGGGGGTTACGACAGAAATCGAGACCCTAGATACCAGCCAGACAGGGATTGGAAAGGAAGAGCGCGGGAGAGCCGTGAGTACCTCCAACAATTGAGAGAATTGCAGATCCAAGAAGAGGGAGAACGGAACCCTACTTCGAGGGAAAATAGACATTCGGCGCAGGAGACGGAGCAGAACCAGCCCAGTACTTCTCGCCATGACAGAAAAAAAAACTCCGAAAAATCAATAGATTCTTGTTTGGTTGAGCACCGAGTAACTGCCTCTATATTACTCTGGGAGCCAATCCAAGAAGATTTGTTGGACGAACGACGAACGACGAACCACAATTATGAATTAACACGTCTACCCAAGATTGTAGCCACCTTGAATGAAGTCAGTGTAGTCATACTCATCGATACTGGGGCGATGATTAGTGTAATTTCCGCCGATTGCCATGCCAGACTTAGAGCAAACTCTAAGGTGACGGAGTTGCCCATTTCAGCTATAAGAGTCAGAGGTGTCATACCTGACCGCGTTGTAACGTGCAAAATCCAGATTTTGTGTACTGTGAAGATTTCGAGCCACGTGTACTTGCACGAATTTCTCGTAATGAAGGGCCTGCATCATGATGCCATTTTGGGCGCAGACTTCATTAGAAAATATGATGGAATCATTGACATGGGACGGAATACGGTAGAGTTTAAGCCGAACGAACCCATTCAGATGAGCCTAATTGAAGAAGAACCGGAATTCCTATCCGAAGTAGACGTAGTCGAAGCATTAAAGGGCAAGGAAATTGAGGCGACACTAGATGCCGACGAAGAGGCAGAATCGTTATCAGCACCCACACATGAGGATCTTGAGGCAATACTGAACGAATACAGAGATATATTCGACACCACACCTGGTGAGATATTAGACTACGAGTATGATCTTGTATTACTGGACGATTCCCCATTCCAGAAAAGGATCTATCCGATTGCCGAGAAACATCTCGAAGAAGCTGCTAAGAAGATCCATGAGATGGAAGCAGCAGGTACAATCAAGAAATCACCGACTCCTTTCTTGAATCCCATAATACCTGTGGTTAAGGTAGATGGAAGCTTGAGACTTTGTCTTGATGCCAGAGCCTTGAATGAACGCCTAGCTCCTGAGCACGACAGACCGCCCAAGATTAGGTACATTCTCAGGAAGTTCAAAGGAAAAAGGATATTTTCATCATTAGACTTGGTTCAGTCTTATTACCATATCAGATTATCTGAGCATACTCAGAAATATACTGGATTCTTGTTTGATCAGACTACTTATGTATTCCAAAAACTACCATTTGGATTGAAAAATGCCGGAGCTGCATTAATCAGAGCACTTGATGCCAAGCTGACTCATGAAGTGAAGCAGAAAGTAATATGTTATGTGGATGACATAATCATAGCTTCGGGAACAGAAGAAGAGCATTTAAAGACATTGCGCCTTGTTTTTGAGAATCTCCGACAGGCGAATTTTAAGGTCAAGTTTGACAAGTGTCGATTTTTTCAGGAAGAAGTGAAATTCGTAGGACACATAATCAATGGAGAAGGATATAGACCGAATCCGGCAAAGATTAGAACTGTTGCTGCATTTCCAACACCAACCCGTGTGAAACACGTGAGACAATTCTTAGGAATTCTCCAATTCTTTGCTGCTCATTGTGAGAAGTATTCCGAAACTGTTGCACCACTGCAAGGATTATTGAAAAAGAACTGCAGGTGGAACTGGAATGATGAATGCGAGATAGCTTTCAGGAGAGCTAAACAGATGCTTGTGGACTCAATTCAATTAGAATATCCAGATTACTCTCGGAACTTTATTCTAGAAACTGATGCATCTGCCATTGGTATAGGAGCCATTTTACTGCAAGAAGATGATGAGAAGAAACGTCATTACATCGCTTTCTTAAGCCGACGTTTAAGAGCACATGAATCTCACTACTTCACGACCGAGATAGAAGCACTTGCAATTGTTTACGCACTTGAATACTGGCAGAAACTTCTGTTAGGTCAGAGGATTATTGTGAGAACCGATCATCATGCGTTGACCTTCATCTTGAGAACAAGACTGGCAAGCGACAGGATCACACGTTGGACGCTGTTTCTCCAACAGTTCGATTTGGAAATAGTTTATCGACCAGGCAGAGAGAATGTGTTGGCCGACATCCTCAGCCGGAATCCTGAAGCTACTGTTAATGCCATAGACATCGAGGGAGAATGCGAGGAACACCTTCGCCGATTTCGCCATTTACCTGAAGGACAGCGACGTGAGGAGGAACTCAGACATATTATCCGTTTCCTAGAACGAAGAATGGATCCACAGGATGATCATTATGCAAGGATTGCTGCTGTTGCAGATGATTATTTGATTTATCATCGTGTCTTATACAAGTTTGTAGACGAGGACCACACTCAACTGCGTGCAGTTATTCCTAGGAGATACCAAGAATCTGTTATTCTTATGGTACATTTATCCATTGGACATGGTGGAACAGACAAAACCATTGCAACTATCAAGGAGTCTTTCACATGGAAAGGGTTAGGAGCCACCGTTAGACAGTGTTTACGTGCTTGCGACGCATGCCAGCGGAACAAATACACGTCACACTTGCTGAAGGAACAACCTAGACCAATACTACCAACTCAACCTAGAGAGTTGTATGCACAGGACCTGTATGGCCCAATACCTAAGGCTCGTCGTGGGAATCGATACATCGTTGTAACGGTGGATGTGTTCACGAAATATACGATGCTTCATCCAATTCAAAAAGCTACTGCACATCAGATTATTCAGAGGATTAGACGTCAAGTGATACCGGAGGCAGGAAAGCCACAATTCTTGTTGACTGATCACGGATCACAGTACACCTCAGCAGAATTTGCCAATGCCATGAATGAGCTTGAAATAGGTCATATTTTATCATCTATTCGACATCCAGAGAGCAACCCAGCAGAATGCGTGATGTCTATTATCGCAAAATTCTGTCGATTATATTGTCAAGAAGAACACTGGCGATGGACTGAAGTCCTTGTCATTATGGCAAAATGTATTAATTCAACAGTACATGAGAGCACTGGTCAAATACCTATGGTCTTGCATTTGAACCAGATGCCGCTGAGAATATGGGATCGTGTGATTGTAAATCCACCTTGTTTACAACCATCACATGCCAGCAGACTTTTAGCTGCGAGAGAGACTATGGACAGACAAGCTGCCAAGCGCTTGAGAAGAACTAGACGCCAGAGATTTAGAGAACCACTAGTAGAAGGAGACCTTATCCTTATAAGGAGACCCGGAATTTCTAGTCCTATAGACCGCATATATGGGAAATTTCTATCCTTGTATTATGGCCCTAGTCGTATCCGACAGCCTTTAAACAATGGAAGTTATGTGATAGAAGACATTAGGACAGGAGAACGCATTGGAACCTTTAATGCAGCCAATCTAAAAAAATATCACTCTTGAATGAATTTCAAAGCAAATAAAAATGTTATCCCAACATTTTATTTGAAACGACAGAGAGGCAGATGAACCCGCTGAGCTATGGTTCATGTGATATTTTTTTTATGACAGAGCATTTATGATGGGATGTTGTACTTTTGAACACACCCAGGAAGCCACGTGAAGCTGAGAGATCACGCGATACTTTGAAGTAGCGGTGAATCGCACTTTTGACTTTGGTGTAAACTGCTAATTATTATCTGAGGTCTTATTAATTATTTTTATCTTTCCTACGAGACTCAGAATATTCCATTTCGTCATGCTGCTTTATTAAAACATTTTGGAGAATGTTTATTTTTACTTTAGGTAAGGTAATACTCTTGCAGATACGCAAAAAAGGAACGTAAGTAGTCGCTCAACGTTTTCGTTTTGACGACCTACTTTCTAGAGACACCCAGTACCGGAGCACTGCGTCTTGAGAATCCGCCTTGTGTAGGCGTGGAATTACATTTGTCCTACGAGACGTAGAAGAATATCCGCTGTTTAGCGTTCAAAGTGATTATAAAGTGCCATCGAGCAAGCAAATACTAATATTCACTGTCGATGAAGTCCAGTGAATTAAATAAGAAGCTTGGGAAATAATTATTGGCAAGTAGAGTGTATTGCACAACATTTCTGTGACATCACATATTACCCACGCGTATGTGGAGGGCAGATGCCTAGTGGAAATATACAGGTAATAGTGTTACAATTATCCTGAATAAGTGTGATTATAATAGTATGAGATATTTAAATTGCCAAAGTGGAAATTTCATCTTTGAAACGTCGTATAATTCACGGATGCTGCGTGATACAAAAGTAGCATCACTAGCACGTGCAGCATTATAAAATAGTATTAGCTCACATGCTAATCCACATCTGCAAGATTAAGGCTGTGTCGTATCTTATAATTGAAGCCTATAATAGTCACGACGGACATTATAATTTTGGAAGCGAGAGGATGAATAATCACGCAACTTATTTCGCTACCCACGTGATTGGACTTTTATTCACCATGGTTGAAGCAGTCACCATGGGCTAATACCATCCCAGTATGGGGGGGTGACGTTTCTACAGGAACCAGCGTGATGGTGGAACTTCCAGAACGATGAACGAGAGGGAAGGAGCCAAAATGCCATTTCCAGGCATATCCACGAAGATGTCGACAGGGACAAATCGAACCCTGGTCTTTGGGGGAGTCCAGATGGGAATCCTGATGAGGAGGATACCGATCCAGAGAGCCAGAGAGGTTTATGTACAACCCTTGTTGTGGAATAGAGAGCTGAGTGAGAGCTCCTCCATTTCGTGAGTTTTTGTCACACCCCTTCTTTGTTCTAGTTTCTGGTGGTATAGTAGTTATAATGTAGTTTGTGAATCAACCACACTCAGTGTCAGCCATTTTTCTAGGTAGGGATGTAACTAGATTAGTTAGATGTCATTTATTTCAGTTTAGAGTGAGACACCTTTGGGGTCAGACATTTTGGTCAGCCCTGGTGCAGCTTGGTGAACGTCGTGGAACGTCAATGCCTACCTTTTTGCTGAACCTGATCGTAGTCATTTTGAGGCTATTTTGTTCAACCCTACTTGGGGTAATTTTCAAGTCTTTGCTGACTGTAGTTATGGCAATCAGATGCCTTGGTTATTAATTGACTGCATTCTTCGCAGCCATCCTTTGTTACACCCCTGACTGTCGTTAGAACGGTCGTATCATTTAGGTAGTCGACAGTAACTACCAGTTTGTAAATGCATTATATTTCATTTTGAATAAGCTCAGAAGCTATTCTTGGTCATGTTTGAACCTAACAACTAGAAGGAATGTTTCGTTGCCTAGCATCGAACGCGGTTCCCAACGTATCATTAAGCAGATCTAGTGTGTGAATCTGTGCCACATTTATCATATTTTTCTTGTGTCGTGTGAGACACGTTTTTATTTGATGTTCTAGCAACTACTGAGTTGCAATTTTTAAAGCAAAGAGCTTCAGTTATTGTAAGTTTACTTTCATTTAGACGTCTTTGGTAGAAAGACGGAAGTGTATTACTATACTCAGATTTATAGCGTGCGTTTGATACACGGACTCTGTAGAGATCCGTAACATATGGTAATGTTTTTTATGAACCGGCCAAGTGCAGGTTTTGTATTGATTAAATCGCCGGCCTTGAATAAACTGGTTATGTAACCCAGTGACCTAGAGCACGCCTGCTTCATTGTGAGACAAAACTACTATAGACGAGGACAGAGTACAATTTGTATTCGCTTTTCCTTTCATTGCTATTTTGCTTATGGAAACCAGTTTCCACTCTTGTATTTGATCACTTGTTTTATGGATCGGTTTTTGTTAGTTTAGCGCTCTGTTGCGTGTATTGTCGTATAACAGGTACAGTTATGTAAGGTTTTCTATAGGATGGTGAAGTCTACCCTGTTATAACAGGATGTTATTGTATGCTTTGTCCGGGGATGATCCCGTTGACCAGATGTTTTTGGAAGGTAACTGTTGTACAGGCCTATCCCAGAGTTATTGAACGCGAGCTTAGCGCCGCTGGTAACCCGTGTTTTGTGTGTCCGAGTTGTTATACTCGTTGATTATATTCCGACTGTTGAGTCGAGGCTTTTTGGTGGAGAATGATCTCAGTTGGAGACACTCCGTGCCCAGGCTATTGTCAATGTTATTCGCCATAAACCTACGATAAACCTATAAACCGACATTCTAATAATAAAATGCATAATTGTTGTAAAACAAGCCTAACTAACGATTCTTTCTATCTAACTTTGTTCTTTGCATTCTGGAACTGTTGACATAGCCGTGCAGTTGAAGATAATTTCCTTGTGAGGAAATGACTAGGACAGTTGACATTTTTGTAGCGACCTGAAGCATGTGCGAACCTAGAGTTCGTAGCTTGTGGAGCTCAGGCCATGCGATGTCAGACGTGGTCTCAACTACGCATTCGTCACCGTAACTATACACATTAGATGACTATGGTTTACAAAGAGTAAACCAAGGTGTAGGCAGGAATTTTTAATAAAACTACTGTGTCTATTTCGTTATTAATTTATGATGTCAAGTGTATTAAACCCTACATGTTACTTTATTGTGTGCTGTTAGCACATAGTTATTAAGCATAATTAAATTGTTTGTTTTTCATGGCTGTACACTTAGCTTTTGGATGTAATTGTTTTCTTTTACGGACGTCATCGCCGTAAATTTTGTTAATTGATAGGACTTAGCTAGTTGAATTAATGTTAAATTTAAATGTCGAAATGGTACCATCCTAACCCAGATTTGTTTTGCTACCCTGTTAAATGTAAATTCAGATATTAGCTTGATCTTGTAACTTGAACTAGGGACTTGCGTCGTGCCATATTCCTAGCGTTGCTGTTGTTGCTTTATCATTGTGAGTTAGATCTTTCGCGAGGGTTTTCAGTAACTTCTCAGGCAGGGGACCTGTTCTTTATCTTAGTTTATTTATTAATTTGCGGACTAGCCGATTATAACCCTCCGAACTAGGCTAGGGGCTTGTGAATTTTAATAAATTTTCACGGTGTTTTACATGAGTCTGGATGTTTATTTTCTCAGTCTAGTTTTAAGGTGAACCTTTCCTTAGGCGGTCTATGATCATCGTCACCATGTACCACGATCCCTGTGGACTACGGACTCTCGTGCCGCTTTAGCCTTTTTGGAAGGTCACCTGATCCTCACGGTACTTTACATTTTATTCGATTTATGTGTCGTTAGTTGAGTCATCGTGGTTGTTGACATCAATTAAACGGTCACACTACCAACACTCTATTACTCAGAGAATTTAAATTATTTTTACCACCAAACATGATTACTCCAGTAACTACCCAGGACACTAACTGTCACTAAGGCTCACAATCGATCAGAACATCCGGTAGCAACAGCCGAACTCACACACACCCAAGATGACGGGGCTACTCGAAATTTTAACGAACCCAGAACTTTTCAGAGTTGAGACTACAAGAGACCCTAGCGGTCTAACAGATCAAGGCTGCAAGTTATAAATAACTAACCAACTAATGCACTGAAACACCCTCAAGTGAAAACTCCAGAATCAAAATATCAAAATATGCATGAACGCCTACAACAGCTGATTGTGAAGTGAACACACCCAAGCTAACGGGAGTCTACATGAAATCTCACGAACCTACAACCCTTCAGAAATGCAACCACAATAGGAAAAACTAGCCGCCTAACAGCAAGAATTTGCAAGTTATGAATAACTAACGAACCAGCCTATTTCAATGCCATCGCAAACAAAACACTGCAACCTCAAAAAATCTCAAAACCAGACTAGTGAACACAGCAGCTGACATACAACGACAGCTCAGCATGCCACCGCAGGATATCTCCCTAAAGGAAAACTTTCACCAACCGAACTACCAAATAACCCTTTTTTATATACCAAAAATCAACAAGTATTCCCAGAGCTAGCAACTTCATCACTGGAACTCGAACACAGGACTCCAGTTCCTAACATTCATCCATCATCCATCACACATCCTTCTCAAACATCTCATTATAAGATTTTACCACCCACTACAATAACCCGTTACTTTCAATTATGCAAATTAGCAATCGTACAAATATCATGAACACAAAATACCCTATGGTATAGAAACACTTACCGACAGCTCAGCAATTGTGGCTCGACTCTCCATACAAACTGGACGAGTGGCCTCTAAATACCCCAAAAAAAATTCGCCTTTCACCGAGATAACGAAGTCCCATACCTATAGTCACTCGACTCGGGCAAATACTATATACACCCTGCCCGGGCCCAATCAAGATGGTACTCACACCCCAAATTAAATGGACTCCTGACAGTAGATCCCCATACGAAGCACATCTGCATAATAGGTCCATTTTCAAAATGCAACTAATACAACTAATATAAAATTAATAATAATCCATCTTACGTTACTGGCAATTAGGCCTCAATTACTCCCACCCAAATTCAAATTGCAAACTTACATCAATTCATTCACACATGACTTTCATTCAATCAGCAGGATTAAAAAAACTGAAGGATTACAAAAGAAAATAAATACAATTTTGACCACCAAAGAACACCAGTTCGATTCCTAGTCAGGGCAGCAATAAAATTCGCATCACACACACTCTTTCATCCTGAACACAATCAACCACAGAAATACATTCATGCATGCACCAGACATACGTGCTCCCTTCCCTGGACGACCCTAAAATTCCCCATTTACATCAGTATGTTAGTATTCGGATCGTCAAGACACTATAACGCCAACGGAGTATCAACTCACGTAAGGACCTGATAAAACAACCCAAAGTTGTAGCCCTGAAATCACAGTTCTCCTTACATCGTATAAAAACGTCCTAAAACGAAAGACACGAATCGGGGGAAAATATTTATTTACACCCTAATTGAGATGCGACGTGAAGGTGACTGCCTCCCAGAAGTATCCCACTTAGTAAGTCACTCAACGAAAAACACACTAAGATACTGAATATTAAAGCCATTTAATACTTGACCAATTTAGATGACAATCTAACCTTAAAATCCCATGTCACAACAAGACAATTTACTCGCCCCCCCCCCAATTACTAGGCAAACTTAAACATAAATCAAACATACGTAAACACTCACCTGATTCATTTATACTGAATTAGCACACACGCAATTCGACACTTAACATCATTCAAAACACGATTACCGAACGTACATATAGACAGCAATTCGACAATTTTCCGGAATTAATTTAACACAGAATATGTCGACAACACCAAATTTTAATACTCTCACGGTCCAATTTAATTTGACAGAACTACCAACAGCGAAATAATTAACCCCCCAGCTAAAGAAATGACAACAAACCATGAAATGTTTGGCCTAATGAACAGCTGATCACTACCAATTATACCTCACACGTATTATGCACAGCGAATTGCAGAATTTCAGCCTTACATCACTAACAATTATTGAGAATAATTACAGATTTACCCCAAGGAACCTGCTGATGATAATCCACACACGCAATTCACATTTTTACCGACATCAGTTGCATAAAATAATAACTTGTCACAATCGTCGGCCATGATGGTTCAAAATCACTACGTGATTCAACAGGCGTGTACTAAACACACATCAAAACAGACACTAAGTTATTCTTACTGGAAATACAAGTTTATCAATTTCAGCCTATTTTCAAGAGAATTTAAAACGTCACTAATTTAAATTTTACCAAAACTACTTCCAATCAGGCAAACATTTTATTCTTTCCAAACACGTGACACAATTTAGTCAAAACAACACTTCCCGAGGTGTACATTAGCACAGGCGCAGTAAAATTGAGCTGGACTAGTTCCTACAAGAACAGAAATAATTTACAACCACCCCAAAACATACAAACAGCATATCAAAACTCACCACATGTGAAATTCCTTCAGCCGGTCAACTCGTCAATCTGGCAACGCAGCACCGCCATTACTCTCCCGTCAGTCCTGACTTTCGTCCAGCGCATGTGATTGCCACTTTCGGCTATCTGCTCGTCTTAACAGCTGACGACAGAATTGTTCATTTGGTCTTCGGTGTACACAGCGGTTATTTTACATGAAATCAAATCACAACATGTATTAGGTTCTGCTCTAATTACTAGCCTACCTATTGGAGAAAAGATTAGTAGTATGGAGGGCCCAATCTACATTAATTAAGTTACTGAATTTAATTTTAATTAATTACTGCGGAATTTAATTTTAATTAATTACTGCAATCAGTCAGCAGGAAAGATTATTTGTTAATGGCAAGATCACAGAACAAACCACGCTCACTGCTACCTTTGTAACAGTGGCCTCATCCCCCCCTTCCCTATTCGATTACCCAAGATATGATAATAAAATTAGCATATCAAAAATGCTTTATTAACATGATATTACCATATCAGAAATTAATAAATGATAACACACAGGAAAGGCCTAATTTAATTACTCGCTAGGTCAGCTGAGTTCACAGCAAAAAAAACTAGGAGCGAATGTTCCGATTTGCTTGGTTTTCAAGAACACTCATTTGATTAGGAAAAGAGAACAGGCGGGACGAAACCAATGTCAAGACCAGCTTGTTGAGTGGAAAACTGGGTGCGTACCTCAGCAGCCGGTATTAAATTGACCCTGCCAAAGATGAAGAATGAAAAGGGGAATAATCTTCCTAGTGACTTCATGCAATAAATAATATGACAAATCGAAATAAGCTAACATGTATTGAGCAGTAAAATAAAACAATTACAAGAGACAGCCTTCCACCACTTAATTAACTAACTGACAAATATGATCTAATTAAACACCAATGAATCACTTAACCTAAACAAACCAGACACTTGCCCGCTTGGCAAGATTACACACATCTACATTTGTGATAGAAATGAATTTGATTAAAATGATTCCCCTGACGGCAAAACTAAAGGAATAACAACATGAAGTTAGACTGGTGCTACTTCCAAAACAATGTTGCATCAAACAACCGAAACGCCCCTTACTGGAACGGAAAGGTCTGACAACCTCCACAGTCCAGCATTGACCGTCCCGTCAAGGCTGTCTGACCAAGAATTAAAACCCACGAGGTTCCCATCCAGCTAACGGGAAATAGGGCAATAATAATACACCCTGCAGTAATTACATATAAAGGTACCACCAAAATATTACTAGACCCTCCAAAAGATTACATACTAAAGTGCTAAAATAGACTTTATCTAGTTAAGCTTACGGACCGCCGACACGCGGCCTTAAAATGACGTTACAAAATTTAGCAGTCAAAGTTTGTATTGATCGTCCTTGGTTATGCCCCTTAGTAATTAAATCATGATAGTACCACCTGGTATCTTCGAACCCTCCGGGGAAAACTGCACACATGTTTTCCCCGGAGGCAAGTGCTCAAGAGTCTTTCTGTCAGCAAACTTCCTCACACACTGTCCGTCGAGTCACAGATTCCACCCTTGTATATCAGCGTATCCCCCACCACAACCCTCCAGTAGTACCAACTGCGACTAGTTGCACAACCGGCCAAAACAAAGCCAGAGTTCAAGGTCTTGAGTGGGTACTACAGAATATCAGCCCATACAGGTTACTGCGTAGAAACCTTCTAGGAGTCGAGGCGTTACACAATGTCCTTTGTAAGATTTTCTCAGAATAAGAGCTTGGCGAATGAAGCTGACAGCAAATGTTCACCTTTCAAAGTTCACGGATCAAAGCTTGACTTATCCCTCTTTACAAGTGTCTATCAGGGATAATACTTTAAGTGACAGTTCGCACGAAGGATAGAAATCCTGGCAGAAGGGTCTGGCGATCCCATTTCACGAGTAGTCAGGCACCGGATTGGCGAATGGAATTCTCAGAAGGGGTCTGGAGTATGCCCTCATGATAATCTGGTCAGACCTGGACCTCCTGCTGCGTCTCGAAGATAAGATGAACATGTACCGATTTGCAAAATTGGTACATAAATGTTACAGTAAATATAATCGTATTTAGACTAGGATTAGCGTAGGAATCAGGAGTCCTGTGTATAGTAAAACTTAGTTATTGTAATAGCGACGGGCCATCGGTAAATAGCCTCTTTTATGACGGTATTAAATAACTTAATATTATTTTTTGGCTACTCCCGAAATCTTGGACACAGCAGTGAGGTGTCACAATTAGGTTTGTTTACGCGGCATTAAAATCATAGCTAGCAGCATATAGGCCTATTATGGGGGTTTGAATTCGTTTTGGTTTTGAACTTGACTATGGTTTCTCGTTATTAATTGTTTATATTATGAATAAACCTAACAGGCTCATATTCACGTATGCTTGCAATATGTTCTATAACATTTGCGTTATATTTCGTAATAATATGGGTAAGGTAAGAATGGTATAGTATTAAAATAGTGGCACAACCTATATCCTATTCCCGTTACGCCCGAGATTCCAAAGTTTCACACTCTCCAGTGTAGTTAGTTAACCGAACCCAGTAGAGTAGAACTATAGTCAGCATGTTCCTTATTCCGGTGTGTGTTTAGCAGTAGCTATTTGTGGTTATTTCTAGCCAGGTACTACAAGTTGCAGCGATCCTCTTCCATCTTCGGATTTTGGCTCACATCTCGCATGGAAATAAGAGTACATTACCATTGCAATAGGTAGCTTTCTAATGAGATCTACCAAAAACAAGCAATTTATATTCTATTTGCTGCTTATTACCAAAGTCAACAACACGTCGCCAATAGTTACCATGGTTACCAGAAGACTAAGGTATTGTGTCCGTAGTTCAAATTACAATGCATTACTTTTCTCCTTCTCCATTTATTTCCTCAATCCAGTACAAAACTACCAACATCTCACCATCTCGCCTCATTTCTGGTCACTGTTTTGGATCAATAAATCTCTGAAAAAAAAAAAAAACACACAGCTATCATTCTTGTTTGTAATCCAGACCTGGTCAAGAAGGACATGAGCCCAAAAATATTCGAGTTCCAGAGGGCTCTCGCATGGCTTAGAAGCCGGTCAAACTAACGAGGGCAAGGCGCTGGCAGTGGATCTGACTGCGGCCGCCACACTACACCCTCCTTAAGGCTGTTCTGTCCCTATACAGGTTGTCATATCCCAGGAGTTTTGAAGTTTCCCGACGTCCGGTTCATCAGAAGGGCTTCTTTCTGGAGCCCTTGGGTTCGTAGACGTAAACTGAGATGTTAACAACAGTGTCCTATCGATCCCTTAATATTGCAGTCTTAGCATAATCTCCCATTTTTAGCCTACTTTTCACATTTTGCAAAAATGAGGAAAAAGTAGTCTTATGAGATCGATCCGAGAAAATGTGTGTCTGTCTGTCTGTCTGTCTGTCTGTCTGTCCTTCTGTCTGTCTGTCTGTCTGTCTGGCTGTGTGTCTGTCCCCCCCCTATCAACTCCTAAACGGCTGCAGCAATCAAAACCAAATTTAGTATGAGTAAAGATGTGCACCGGAATAGCTCACGCCCGTATTTGAAAATGATGTCAGTGCTACCAACTGCTGAAAAAACGCACTAGAAATTTGAGCTCCATGTTGGATATCTTGCAAGGTATGCATGGGAGCTATTCCAAAATTGGCACACATGTAGATAATACTATTTCAGTTTAATTTCCAGGAGGCCAACCATGACAGTGTTGCCAAAATAATTTTAAGCCTTCTGATAGGTCCAATGTTTAAATGCATATAACTTCTACACTATCAACTCGATTTCAACCAAATTTTGTATGTAATATCTGTACATAAACAGATATGTCTGAGCGTATTCTTAAGAGCCACCAGGGCTGCCAACTGTTAATAATTGCTCTCTTTATTTTTTTTTAAATCCAAATACCAATATATCAGGAAGTATGCAAGCCAACAGCTTTAAACTATGCACACGTATATTCTGACATTTTAGATTAATTTGGAGTACCTTATATACGTCAGTTCTACCAACATGATTATAAGCATGCTGATAGTAGCAATTTTTAAATACATGTAACTTCTATACCTTCAGTTGGATTTCAACCAAATTTCGTATGTGGTATGTGTACCATAACATATATGTCTATAAGTATTGTTAAGTGCAATCAGGGCTGCCAACTGTTAATAAATGCTGTCTATATTCTTTTTACCCTAATATCAATATATCAGAAAGTATGCAAGCCAACAGCTCTATACTTTGCACACGTACAGCATCTGACATTCTAGATTAATTTGGAGTAATTAATACAAGGCGGTGCTGCCAACATGATTCTATGCCTGCTGATATGTCCAATTTTAAAATACATGTAACTTCTATACTAACAAATGGATTTCATCCAAAATTGGCACAACAAGATATCATAATAATTCAGTTTATTTCTGACCAGCACACGCATGGTATTGTTGGCAACATGCTTTTACGCGTGCTGATAGATCCAGTGTCTAACTGCGTGTAACGTCCATTGGACTTCAACCAAATTTTGTATTCTGTACCTTAAGAGGTGGAACTAAGAATATATTCAGTCACCAGGGCTGCCAGCTGTAGTGCTCTATTAGGCTACATTATACCAGGTATATTTTGAACTAATTAGATATTTCGATATTACCAACTTAATTTCGTCATTATTCTAGATAGGTTCATATACTGTCGAATAATCATTGGCATGAATAGTAGGCTGTATAGTTCTTCACGGAACTTCTTGTTCTATTGGTATTTTGTATATAATCAACGATTTTTTGAGAGACTATTAACCGGGGAAAGAAGAAATACTGGTTATCTCTCTACCCTCAATTCATCTTCGACATTGATGTCTTTTCACAGAGTGAAGAATTTCAGGCAGTGTTGTTGGTTGGTTCCTTAGTTTAGGGGCTGCGACAATGCGGTCATATAGCCCCGTGTACTTTGGGTGTTAATTGTGATGGCTGTATTAATGTGTGCTATCTGTTTTAATTCAAGTAAGGACTACTGACGATCGTTTTTTCAAGTAGTTCCTACTTTTGCTACCAAATGCTACCGTCCACGACACCTAGCTGAGGACTTGGCTACTAGATGCCATCGCTGCCAGCAACTTGTGGAGAGCGATGGAATTTTATTTGTCGTGTAGCCTAACAATGGAACTAATATAGCGTTATCAATTAATCTAACCTACAAATATTCGCTTCATACAAGTAGTTAGTGAAAGGTTCTTTTTCATGCCATAAATCTATGACATGGGCCCACCGGCTTTACTTCCCCTCCGAAGGAAGGCATTCCGAAGGATTTTAACGCTCTTAAAAATTCCAACGACTTCAGCTGGGTTTGAACCCGCGACCTTGGGCATAGAAGCTCAGCATGCTACCAACTACGCCACCGAAGCCTCCTTATTATTAATTATTACTCAGTGTCTACTCTGTTGGTTTCTGAATTACGAGGGAGATTCAATAAAACCCGTGCCCTCTTTTTTCAGGTGGTGAGGATGCTACTGGTTGTGGTGATAGTGTTCGCCGCCCTGTGGATCCCTTACCGAGGGATGCTCGTCTACAACAGCCTCACCGCTCTGTTCAACAAGACGAAGTTTTTGGACCTGTGGTTCGTCATGTTCGCGAAGACTTGCATCTATATAAATAGGTAATTTACATTTCCTTTCCCCTTTACGGTAGAAACTGGGGATGTTCAGTAGTATATTCACCCTCAAGGTTCCATACTATAGGTTTGCACTAAATTGTATGTAATACCTGGATTCTCCCGGTTAAACAATAACATAGAGTTCATATCTGATGAAGATTACCACCCTCTAAAATAATAGTAGGCTACATTATGCAACGAGCCTATAATGGCAATAATTAAGACACGAGTATGTTTATAAAACGAGCGAAGCGAGTTATTTATTTCCCATACACCACAAAGTTCATGAAAGAAGCCAGCAAAATGAGATTACTTGTCAATGATGAGAAAACTAAATATATGATCATTTCATGCCGACAGGATTTTGATGCCACTGTTTGTATTCACGGACATACGTTTGAACGAGTGGAGCAATTTAAATACTTGGGCTTGATTTTAACTAGAAAAAGTGAGTTTGAAAAAGAAATCCAACAGAGGACAATTAGTGCCAATAGTACCTTTTTGGTCTCAATAACTTACTTAAGTCACGCTTAATTTCACAAAACAGCAAGGTTAAGTTACACATGACTCTAGTGAAACCGGTTCTGTTATATGGATGCGAGTCATGGGTGACCTCACAAACACTAGAAGAGCGCATTTGTGCATTTGAAAGGAAAGTGCTCAGAAATATATATGGACCCATTTACAATAGGGAAGAAGGAAGATGGGAAAGGAAGGGAAAAGAGGACTTATACCAACGTTTTGGGAAAGCTGATGTGGGTAAGATCATTAGAGGAAGATGACTCCAGTGGATGGGACATATCGTAAGAGCTGTGGAATCTATCCCTAACATAGTGTTCAATGCTCAGCTGATTGGCAAACGTCCAAAACGCCGTCCAAGGACGAGATGGAAGGATAGGGTGATGAGAACTTTGCAGCAGGTGGAACCTACATCAGTACTGGATGATGCAATGGATAGAGAAAAATGGAACGGCATTTGTAACAAATGCTTGAGATTGTGATCGGGATAATGCCTCCTGTGTGATTGATTAGGATAGTGTTTTGTAATAGTGTATATTTGATGTGTTTGTTATGTTTCTTTGTTTTCTGTCATGGGCCCTAATGGCCTGATAAGTACAATAAATGATGATGATGATGATGATGATGATACTCGTGTCTTAATTACCATTATAGGCGAGTTGCATACGACTGTGTTCGACGATAATTATAACTATTTTGTGTTCGAACATAAATATTCATAAATATCTGTCGATATTTCGCCAGTTTTATGTACTGAACAGGGCGCATGAGATGCAGAGAATACCTTGTATTTGACCATGGCCTCCTCAAATACCCCACTATAACACTAACCAGCAGTGAAATTTAAAATAGGGGGCCGTCGAAGTCAGCGCAGATGTGATGCTATCCTCACCTAATTGGTTACACAACTGTTTCTTGAGCTCTGATTGGCGGGGGAAACTGGTTCATAATGAACAAGTAGTTCCGTGAAGAACTATACAGCCTATTTTCATATATCCTACTCATGTTAATTGCCACTATCAACACACAAAATTTCAGTTTAATTGCTGTAACAGATTCGTAGATATTGAGAACCGTCTAAATATTTCAGATGGTCGCCAGGTTGGATTATTATTTTTGTACTATTACATTAAGATTATTGTGTACGTGTGGTATACAAACTTCAATCGCATGATTAGAACACAAGAAGTAAAAACGAGATTTTAAAATTACGCACAGCAGCCATCTTGTGATTATGCAAACAATTGAAATAAATTAGATGCCAGTGGATCAACATTTGTATAAGCATTTAACGTGCAACGTTTCACGGCACTCGGATAGTTAATTCGCGAAAAACGTCCATTTAAATATTTATACTTCGCGTCGCCGCCATGTTGGATTTGTGCTCACCAGGTTACTGAAAGTCCTATAGGTGAACATATGTTCATAGTCTCTATGAACATTAAAAAATTCAGTTTGGTTGCTGTAAAAGTTTCATAGATATTGAGAACCGTCTAAATATTTCGGAAGCTCGCAATTTAGGATTGTTATATGTATAGGCCATAGAGTTATGTACCATTCAAGGGCAATTATCGCCTTGGTTCATTATTGAAACTTTCACTTCGATCGCATGATTACGACACAAGAAATAAAAACTTAATTTTAAAATTTCGCACAGCCGCCATCTTGAGGTTATGTAAACAATTGAATTAAATTAGATGGCAGTGCATTATAAACTGCAAAATCATTTACTGTACCACATTTCACAGCGCTCAGAGAGTAAAATCACGAGAAAAGTCTATTACAATATTTCAAATTCGCTTGGTCGCCATGTTCGTTTTGTATTTTACAGGTTTATGAAATATACATAGGTAAACTTGTATTAGTACCCTTTATCCCCGTACAAAATTGCAGGGTATTATCTGTAATAGTTTCGGAGATATAGAATGTCAGTGAAATATTTCGCACAGCCGCCATTTTGAGGTTATGTAAACAATTGAACGAAGTTAGATGTCGGTGCATTACAATGTATATAAACATATACTGTACCAAGTTTCATTGCATTTGGTGGGTCAAATCGCGAGAAACGTCTATTTAAAAGTCGCAAATTCGCTTGGCCGCCATGTTGGTTTTGTAGTTACCAGGTTTTCAAAAGTCATATAAGTGAACTTATAGTAGTTCCCTCTATCACCATAGAAAATGTCAGGGTAATATCGGTAATAGTTTCGGAGATATTGAATGCTGGTGAAATATTTCGCACAGCCGCCATGTTGGATTGGTGAGTCGTAACAAAATTTGAAGGGCACGGTCGAGGTCGCCGGGAATAGTGCTATGATCTTTCCGAGTTTCATTGAAATCGCTCCTGCCGTTTAGATTTTATTAGGGGGGGACACACACACGAATCACACACACACACACACACACACACACACACACGCACACACACACGGACAAAAGGTGATCTCATAAGCCTATTTTTTCAAAATTGAAAATAGGCTAAAAATAGTGTTATAATGACCCTCATTATGATACAGTTTTCTGACATATAATATTTACATTTCGACATAGTCGAACATAAATCCGTTATGGATACGGTAAATATATTAAAGAACAACTAGTAGGAACCTGTTCTAAAGTTGGTACACAAGAACAAGGTTGTGGTGTTTAGTGTTCAATAGAACTTGGAACCTAAGGGGAATTTAGAATATAGGGGTCGGAGTACTCTAGCTCAAGAAAAGAATGGGGCACTCTCGGTGACCATGCATTTGGCCAAGTCCCAAGAGCAGGTTTCCATGAGAACGTGTACAGTGGCGTCAGTATATTTCGAGGTTACTTCATTATACATAGTTTTCTTAAATTATTCTTAATATTAGTTGTAGCTCTCGTTTTGTGAACAAAATAAGAAAATAGATGATGTGAATGATAATTGTTGGCTAATTGGCAGGGGCAGCTGCAACTTATGTGCTGAAGGGCTGCAGCACATTGTTTTATTTGAAAGTAATAATTACTTTAATAATATTTTACTATCAAATGCAGTGCATTAAAAACACGCCAGTCAGAGAATAGCAGATATGAGGCTCCTAAAAACAAAACCCGCCAAATCCATATTTTATGAAAATTGAGATAAGATTTGTTTCTTATAGCTTTTGCTGCGCTGAATTCATTAAAACTATTATTTTGTCATAAAACCCGCTACATCCTACTGTAAAACGAAGTCCAAGTTGAGACTTAGTTGCAATATCCGCCAAGTCCAAAGACAGTTTCGCCATTTTTGGTTACAAAACCCGCCGCATCCACATCAGCCAATAGGAGCACCCAGTTCCGCCATCTTACCTTCCATGATGCTTTGCGAAGTGTTTATTCTTTACCTACCAGCATTAGTCAGAGAATGTACCCCTGCCTGACGTGATCAGAATGGTTTGTTGTTATACTTTCCGATCTAATAATAATTTGTTTTGCATAATTTTGACAAAGAACAAGAAGAACAATAAAATTTTGGTCCGGGGTGAAGTTTTCCAAAGAGCTGACATTTGCGAGCATAAACAAGTCACGAAACCTAATTTTGATATGACCCTCGTACAGCCAGAAGACATAAACAGAGGGATTGTCCTTCAGGTACAATAAATGAATGATGATTCGAGACGGCTTTCGAAGCATTTTGGAGAAAGATGGAGGGAAAATGAAGACATATTATGTCAACTCTCCTCACAACGACATAGCCTAACTAATCGTGCGCTCCATTCCGCGTCCGCAACTGGCTGTGCACATGGCAGCTCAGAGAGAATTGCTACGTTTATTGACAGCAAACATGAACTCTGCCTTTTGCGCATGCGTGCCCAACCTTACCGTTGTGCTGTTGGGACAACAGCCAAGACCAGAACCAAGACTTAACAGCGATTCATCGCTCAAACACAGAGAGGCAGCACTGGTCACACGAAATGAGAACACTGCAGGTGGATCCCTCTAGTTTCTGCGGTAGCATTTCAGAGGGATTCGCTCAAAGCAAACGGGAGAAAATATTAGAGGTAGGCATCAGCTGTCAAGACAGAATGCTTCAGGTACATTGGATCTCGTCTTCAGAGTGATGGCAACTTCAATGATGAAGTAAGAGCCAGGGTAAACGCAACCTGGTTGCGGTGGAAGGAGGTCACGGGTGTGCTTTGCGACAAGAAAATGCCACTTCGTCTCAAATCGAAGATATATCGGACAGTGGTACGGCCAGTTGCGCTGTATGGAGTTGAATGTCGACCATGCGACAAAATGTCAGAACGTCGTCTACACGCCATGGAAATGAGAATGCTTCATTGGACAATGGGCATCTCCCTTATTGACCATGTCAGAAACGACACTTGGGAGCAAATGGGTGTCGCCCCAATTGTGGACAAAATGAGAGAGGAACGGCTCCGATGGTATGGCCATGCCCTGCGTGCAGCGCCTGATACTGTTACTAACTCTGTCCTTCATTTTGAGGTTGAAGGCCTACGCCCAAAAGGACGATAGAAGCAGCGTTGGCAAGACACTATAAATGGTGACTTAAAAATTACCGGCCTAAATCCAGCTGACGCAATAAGCCGGACAAAATGGAGGTCAATGACCAAAGAAAGCGGACCCTACACCTGCAGGACAACGCTAGGTAGAAGAAGTAGAAGAAGAAGATCAGCTGTTCCCGCGAGAAGGTCTTTTAATCTCACAACTTAGGTGTACAGCCACATTTTGTTAATCGTTGCTCTATAACAATTATAATTATGTGTCTAATTTTTATTTTTGTTGAAGGGGGTATGGGTTACAGCACCCAACTCATTTACTACACCAGCCGCCACTGTTAATTGGGTATAACATCAAGGTTATCGGCCCCTAATGATGATGTGAAAACTACAAATAAAACTAACTACTGACCTGACTGGCTGCATGGCCCAGCGGTAACGTCCTCGCCTTCTGCTCCCAAGGTTGCAGGATCGAAATCCTGGCGCAGTCAGCTGGCATTTGAGGGTGCACATGTGCGAGGGAGCCGGCATCTCGGCGTCTCTAAAATCCGCAGTAGGTAAATGGGATGTAAAACCAATAACATTATCAGACTCTCTCTGTTCCAACACTAATTGGGGTGTTAGTTGGTAATATTGGGGTTGGGATAGCGTACCTGCCTCTCACCCGGAGGTTCCGGGTTTGAATCCCAATTCTAGGAGGAAAAAATTAATAACCTCGTTAATAGTACTGGGATTCTTTTAAAAGTTGGCAATATGCCGTTTTCGAGGTCGCTGAATTCATTTCTGGCATCGTCTAAAGTGTACGATCTTGGGGGGGGGGTAATTATATAGTGGTGAGGGGTAAGGGGAGATGTAAAAAATGACCGAAAGCAACAAAAGAATCATCCATTTTCAGTAGTAAAAATCACGATTTGGATGTGTATATTATTGTTTGTGACAGTGGTAAACTTACTATTTAAAACTGGATAAAATATGAATAATAATGAAACTTTCAGTCCAGTATTCTTGTTACACCTTTTTTGAGCGAATAGACACATTCCCTGTATGTAAAATAATCCAGATTAAAAACGTATATTAAATTGTTATTAAACATAGAACAATGAATTATGCACAAAAAATAACATTTATTTTCTAAAAATAAAAAATATTCGTCAAAATCATACAAACATTTTTTTTATAACAAAATGCCGTTTTACAGTCCTGTTAATGACATAGTTTTAGTAAACATACTTCACACACGAAAACAATATTATTTCTCTAGAAAAGCATGGAAATAAAGACAACATGTATTGAATATTAGGCCCAATTCTCCCATTGCAAATAAAAAGAAAACGTCCATTTGTCAAGTAATGTTCTCATTTATCTCATTCCCGTTAATAATAACAAAATGACTAATCTTCATTCGTCACCTGATTCTTCTGTAGAGTCCAGAGTATCGTAGTCATTGCTATACTGGTCTTCATCATTTGGGAGTCATTAAGTCACTCAATAGCTTCCATAGGTAGATTACCAGTAGTTTTACGTGGCATTGTTCTTCCTGCACTCTCCCATATTTGTTAATATTATGGGATATGAACTTATTTTTGTTTCTTAGCTCCTGAACCTGAGTGTCAGTAAGAGTTGTAGGATTACATTTATTCATAACATATTGAAATATGACGTCTGTACGCCCCTCTTTACGACACGACCGCCACGCGTTGAAAAATTCTTCTCGCGATAATGCCCGCATAGTCACTGAAAATAAGAAAATAAACCATCATGCACATTCGTGCGCAACCAAACCACTACAGTTCCTGAATCTACATACCATTTCCTATCGAATGACGTTTAAAGTAAATTGGCACTATGAGGCACTCATAAAGCAAATAATGTATTTAGTACAAAAGCTTGTATTACGCATAAAAGTGAGAACACATACCTCATTTCACTATTCCATGAGTCGCAGAAGACAACACCTAGTTGAACTCTCTAGAATCACAACGTTCGGTTCACTCCGACACCTCCTATCAAATGACCTGATAACTGCCAGGAAGACGTTTCAGCACCTATACCCTCCCTCCTACGCACCAGACAGCGGAAAGGAAGACCGAAGGTACCATCTAGTTTATTCACTATCGAATGAGCCACTTTTCGCTTTCATTTGAGGCAGTGAATTTTTTCCAACTAGATATGGGATTCGACAAACTGTGCTCCGTCGGGAATTTTAGAAACTGACATGAGGCTTGGAACGGGGTGCACTCAGCCTCGTGAGGACAATTGGATACCTGTCTGACAGTGTGGCAGCACTCCGATCACGAAAACCAAGATAACGGCTGAGGGGACCTGATGCGCTGACCACGCGTCACCCCAATATATGCAGGCCAAATTGCTGGGCAGCGGTCGCTTGGTAGACCTAGGCCCTTCATGGGCTGTATTGCCAGGGGTTATTTATTATTGTTAGTTATATTGCTGATTTTTGCGAATGGGGTAGGTGCCCCAGGATTTAAATACGGTTCTATCCCGTTTTTTTGCCAGGAGGGAGTGTGGGGAAACCCGGTTAATCGCTATAAACACCACAACTTTAACCTCCGATCGCAAGACTTGATGCAGCGCTTTAACGCGGTCGTATAGAGCGATTTAACGCGCATGACTACGTCGACTGAAAGGACGTGGGTTGGAGACCACGACACTCTATTTTAGTCTGGCGATGGTTTCATTTGCAGTACTCGTGCCAGGAATCTTATCCTTATTTCACGATGTTATTGTATAATAATATTATTAGCCTAGGTATTAACAATAGGAATGTGAGATCTCTGTTCTTCTCATGGAGTAAGGTAGTGATTAGCAATCTTGAATGCCACCGCAGAGGTCCGAGTTCGAGCTCAGCCTAGAAATTTAGTTCTGGTCTGAGGGGTGGAAAAATGTTCGTTCAGCCTCGTGAGGCAAATCTGGAAAGAGATGGGTTCCAAATTAGTCATCCTAGAAGTTGTTTTCAGTGGTTTTCCACCTGTACTACAGGTGAATGCCGAGACTGTATTTAAACTAAGGCATGGCCATCTCCTACCCAAATCCAATCCTCAATTATTACAAACACTGAATAGATCAGCCATTACAATGGACCTGGTTATCAGACAGATACCACATGCACCTAAGTACACGGGACTGCTTGGCCACTATGTCGCTACGCCCCTAAATGAATCAACAGCAACTACAGCAACAAAGAGGGAATTTAGGATTCGGCCCATGGCGTAGTCGTGCTCGTTAAATCGTACACCAAGACCGCGCGGGCAGCTGCTGTATATCTGAGGTTCGAATCCCGACGCTATCAGAGTGTGGTAAAACCACAGGCAAATGCCGGGATAGTACATTATTTCAAGTACTCATCCCAGTCCCTAATACAATTACAAACTCTACTACAGTCATCAAACACAATTAACACACACTCGAACATACGGTGCAGATGATCAAGACGCCCCAAGCCCCTGAAATGAATCAAGAACAACAGTAGCAGTCAACCTGTATGTGTCCTGCGACAGCGCATTTCTGTAAAACACTCACATCTGCGGCAAATAAGGGAGTCAATATCGGCCTTATGAGTTAGTTTTTTCTTCTTCCTCTTCTTCTTCATCTTTTGTGCGCCAGAGGCGTGGTGTAGCTGAGACTTACATCTCGGAATACTCTAAGGCCACGGACTCCCCCAATACTTTACGCTAACTATGACGGTATATATAGTCATCAAAGCCACTGCCTTTCACATACGAGTGTTAATGTTCAGAGCAATGCGAGGACTAAACTTGAGAGCTTTTATTAAAATGAACATCATGGATAGAATTAGAATAATTTTTTACGCCTAATACAGTAAAAATAAATAGGCCTATATTAAGTAATGGTGTTGGAGAACTAATACCGGTAAAGCCCGACCCAGGAATGTCAGCCGCGACGCAGTTACGCACTTTAATTCGTTCACACCTCCTCTGGCACACGTGACACGTCCTGATTCCCCGAGTCCCGATGTAGCAACATCGTTCATTCTCTGCCTGGACTTGGCCTTGATAACATAATGCTACGTATAACTGCCTCAGAACTAATTGACCCTTGTGAAAATCTAGTAGGAAGCTTAAGAGAGAGTCTGCCTCTCTCAGCCTGCTGGGTGCTGTCTGCTGCGTCACCCGTCATTCGTCAGAAGTACACTCTGTGCCCGAAGTAACTGTCTCTCACTCACTCACACGGTAACAACCATTATTTATTTCACTTGTTACAAACTGTATTAGAGGTGATTAGAATAATTAAATGACACAGATACGTGTAATGGAATAATATTGTAACGAAAATATTATCACTTTATAGTTCAGTGCTGTACTATTAATAATCAAGCATTTCTTTTTTATTTATTTTTTAGTCGTTTACCCTCCAGGTTGGTGGAACCCACGGACTCAGCGAGGGAACTCACCACTACCGCCTCTACGGGCAGTGTCCTAGAGCTGGGAACATCTAATCGGAGTGGATACAACTGGTGAGGTGGGATTGGCACCTCGCCCAGGCGGCCTCACCTGCAAAGCGAACAGGGGCCTGATGAGGGAAGGTAATGGATGGGCAGGATGGATAGACAAGGAAGAGGGAAGGAGGCGGCCGTGGCCTTGGAAAAGATACCATCCCGGCATTTGCCCGAAGACGAAGTGGGAAACCACGGAAAACCACTTCGAGGATGGCTGAGGTGGGAATCGAACCCCCTCTACTCATTTGGAACACCCGAGGCTGAGTAGACCCCGTTCCAGTCCTCATACCACTTTTCAAATTTCGTAGCACAGCCGGGAATCGAACCCAGGACCTCCGGGGCGGCAGCTAACCATGCTGACCGCTACGCTACGGAGGCGACATCAACCATTATTAATAATTATAATTAATTAATCAAGCAAATGGAAATCCATTTTAAATCATCACTTCAAAATCAATCACAGGGTAGTCATTAACCATCTAATGGTTGATTCTAGACATTTCACTATCACCATCACTTTTGAGTGACTAGTAACGTTGTGAACAACTGGCCGACTGTACTTGTCTGTTATAAATCTGTCACAAGAAGCAGCCCTTCTTCCTTTGCCCCCTCTCGCCCCTTCCCAACCCTCATCCACATTGCAAGCTGTCATTGAACTTTAGGTAGGCCCGGTGGCCAGCTTCACTTTCTCACTCACGGGCCAATTTGTTCCGAGAGACTCATAATGTAGACGTGAGCTTCGCTCACCCGCTCGTTATTTTGCAACGACTTGGCAACATTACATTGACTCCCCAACTCAGCAGCGGCTCGTATCGAAGCATCTTTTAAAATAACATAAAGAGTAAACTACTAAGCGTATAATTGTGACTCTTGTTTCTATATACTGAGTTAAATGCTGCCTTTCATCCTACTTTCGAGTTCGATTCCCGGTCAATGCATGTGAGATTTTCGAAGTGAAATGCCATGTCCTGTGGTTCGGAATCCACGTAAAAAGGAGGTCCCGTGGCTCATGATCTCAAGATTAACGGTCACGTTAAACTACAAGCTTCCTTCCTTCCTTCCATCCTACTTTTATGTAGAAACCGTATCCTGCCAAACTTGACCCGTCGGTGCGCGTGATATTTCGTTTCGGTGACGCGTGACGCGAGCCGTCAGTCGTGCTAGACAGTCCTACTCCCCTCCCACTGTTCTGAAGCCACGCCTGTCCGGTCATGTCACGGCAGAAACCGCTGGGTCGGGCTATACATCAAATCATGAATAGGCCTACGAATATTCGAGGAAGTATCACGGGAAGCTTTAGACATTAGAATAAGTCAACTTGCACTTGTTGCCATGGTAACTAGGTGTAAAATTTTCCTCTCCATATACTGTAGTTCCCAGCCCAAAACTATCGTTGGTTGTTAGGTTCCTCAGTTTAGGGGCTGTGGCAACGCGGTCATGTACCCCCGTATACTTTGGGTGTGTGGTAGGATCTGTCTGACAACCGGTGTTAATTGTGATGGCTGTATTAGGGTGTGTTATCTGTAATTCAAGTAAGGAATGCAGACGATCAATTTCAAGTAGTTTCTACTTTCACTACCTAATGCTACCGTCAACGACACCTAGCTGTGAACTTGGCTACTAGATGACACCGCGACTGCCTCTTTGTGGCGAACGTTGGAACTTATAGTGGCTTATGTGGCGTAGTTGGTAGCATTGTGAACTGATGTGCCCAAAATAGCGGGTTCAAACCCGGCCGATGTCGTCGGATTCTTCTAAGAGCGTTAAAATAATTCCGTATGCCTTCCTTCGGAGGGGACGTAAAGCTGTCGGTCCCATACCATAGATTTATGACATGTAAAAGATCCTTCCACTGACTAAACTTGTGTATAGCTAAATTTCTAGCTTAGATTTCGCTGGAACGCTCTATCCAAGTTCCAACGTTCACCACTAGGTATCATTGACATCTGGTAGAGAAAGTTGGAACTACTTGAAATTGAACGGAACACCCTATAGGTGTCCGCTTGAAGCTGCTACAGCCTCGGGCGAGCCGAACATGTCCTCGGACAATCCCGGCACTAAAAGCCATACGATAAATAACATAAGTTGGAACTTATAGAGCGTTAATCAAATCTAACCTACAATTTTAGCTTCACACAATTGTAGTTAGTAGAAGGTTCCTTTAGATGCCATAAATCTTTGGCATGGGCCCGCCGGCTTTACTTCCCCTCCGAAGGAAGGCATACTGAGGGATTTTTAACGCTTTTAAAAGATCCGACGACTTCGGCCAGGTTTGAACCCGCGAACTTGGGCATCGAAGCTCAGCAAGCTACTAACTACGCACCGAAGCCGCCTCCAAAACATCAAAGATCAGAGATGTAGGTGACCCGATTTGAGTCCCTGGCTGTGGCAAGGGCGCCCTGAGCCAGAGTGGACGTGTGGTAGGATGGCCAGCTCCATTCTACTCCTTCTTCTGCCTACGCATCCGGCAGGTTCCAATATGGCTGGGCTGGGAGACACCTGTTGTTATGGGCAGATGGCTTAGTAGTTCCACCCCTTAAAACATCAATAACAAACTAACTAGACACATGTTGTTGTTGTTGCTTATTTTAGGGGCTCCGGCATCGCGGTCATTTAACGCAGTGTATTTGAGTGCATGTGGAATTTCTTTGATAACCTGTGATTTATGATGATTGTAGTAGCCTAGTATGTGTATTTGAAAATCGGGGATATGATTGGGAAGGAGGCGGCCGTGGCCTCAAGTTATTGTAGACACCATTCCAGCATTTGCATGGAGTAGAAGCGTGGTGAAACCACGGAAAATCACTTCCAGAGTGGCTAAGTTGGGAATATAATCCTCCTAAAGTGCTAACTCCTACCTCGCTGGCATCGGGAGAGCGTGGGTTCGAATCCAACCTCGGCCGTCCTGAAAACAGTCTCGGTGGATTCGAATTTTCACCACCAGGCAAATGCCGGGACGGTTCCTTTCAACATGTCCACGGTCAACTTCCTTACTTAATCCCTTTCCTGAGCCTTCCTTAATTAGATCCAAGTCACCTGTCACCATCCCCAGTTGTGGTGGTTCAGCGGTCTAGCTGTATGCCTCTCACCAAGGCGGTCTGGGTTCGATTCCCGGTCAATGCAAGTGAGATTTTCGAAGTGAAATGCCCTGTCCTGTGGTTCGGATTCCACGTAAAAAGGAGGTCCCGTGGCTCATAATCACAAGATTCACGGTCACGTAAAACTACAATCTTCCTTCCTTCCTTTTATCTGATGACGTAATGTGTTCAGCTCCCAGACACCGTACTTACGACGGTAGAGGAGTGATCGTTCGCAGAGTCTGTGGACGAAGGTGAGCTCGGACGATAAGAAATATAAAAAGATGTTCAGTAGGCTAAAGAACTTATAGCCTACTTTCTCCTAAATGCATGGGTATTGTTATAACTCTTTTGTCCTTTTCAAGGAGTATAATTGAATGTTGGTTGTAGTAGCTTGTTGAAATACAACGTCCTATACGGATATTATACAGAGTCTTTCATATAAAGTAAGAACGGCCGGCGGCAGTTTTGTTATTCGCTGCTGCGGTGGCCTTGGCCAAGCTTGTGGCGCGCCAAGGCCCCCTGTTGTACTATTGAAAGCGCGCGCATAGTACATACGAGTTTTTTTTTCAAGTTTCGATGGACTGTATAAAAATATCAGATCGACATACCAAACTGATTTTACTACTAAATATTTGCTTGTTTTATTCTTATGTCTCAACATAATCGCCAAAACGATTGAAACATTTTTTCGTATCGTTACACCAGCTTTCCAATGCCCTCGGCAAAATATTCTGCCGCCACTGAGGTGGGTATGTCTGGAGAGTCTCCTGAAGTTTTTCCATTTTGGCGAGGCGTTGCCGCCCAACCATACCTTCAACTCTCGAAAAAGGTGAAAATCATTCACAACCACACTGTACCAACGTTATGATAGACTTTTACAAAGAATTCAAGTGGGAAGTTTTGGACCATCTGCCGTTTAGTCCAAAACAGCCCTCGTATGTACTATGCGCACGCTTTCAATAGTACAGCAGGGGGCCATGGCGCGCCACAAGCTCGGCCAAGGCCGCCGCAGCAGCGAATAACAAAGCTGCCGCTTGCCGTTCTTACTTTATATGAAAGACACTGTATGTTGATTGATTGAATCCTCACCTGAATTAGGCTATTTAAACCCACACTAATACAACCATCACAATAACACAGGTTATCAGACAAAATTCAACACTCACTCAAGTACACGGGGCTAAATATCATTCATGCCCATGCATCTTAAAAGAAACAACAACAACAACAACAGCATCTTACCCAAATCCTATACTTTTAACTTTTACTCCTTGGCGCTACATCCCATGTAGGGCCTTGGCCTCCTGGCCAATCTTGGCCCGCTCATCTCGGATCGCGGCCATGGTTCTCCATCCCATTCTCCTCAGGTCATCCTCTACGTCAGTGATCCTCAACCCGCGGTCCGCAGCGTATATTCCAGCGGCCCGCAAAACGATTTAGTTTCAACTAGCAACCCGACCCGGCTTCGCCCGGGAACAGATATGAATGCATTACGTGATAAGTGCTTTTTTCCGATGTCAATCAACAACGATCAATATCTGTTTTACGTCTCGGCATGATGGGTTAAAATCACTGGCTGGAATATTAATTATATTATCATGGAGATGCATGTGCAACAAATTCTTGTCAGACGTAATTTAAGAATGGCGAGGTGCATGAAACACAAATCCCCTTTCCGTCCAATCTTAAATTGACTGTGAATTTTGCGGAACGAAAAGTTCACAGGCTAAATGAGAGTTCCACTTCCAGGGAATGGTGACGTGAATGAAATTCAAATCCCCCTTCTGTCCAATCTTAACTTGACTGTGTTTTATATGCGAAATGAAGAAAACCCGAGTTGCACTTCCAGGAAAAACTCCAAACACAACCACCCTTCTCCGAAGTCTTAACACGACTCAACGGTTTGCTGCTGGCTGTATCTGGGGCAATAGGTTCGCCCGCTAGCTAGGCTGTAACAGGGATGATAGACCCGCCCTTAGCTAGCTCGTAAACGGTCGCCTCATTAGTTGAATGGCCATGGTTGGAAGAAATTAAAACTTAAAAACACTTATAGTGAGCGATGTATTGAAGATAGACATATGCTCTCGCGGACTTTTCTGTAGAACTTTTCGTGCTGAACAATTCTTACACTCATAGTATTTAGATATTTTGAACGGTTTGCCCAGCGTAAGCTTACAAATCGCTCGGACGCAGGTTTCTTTTTTCGACTTTTCCACTGAAATCGTTACTGCTCTGCTTCCTTTGATCATAAATACATTATTTTCTACAGAAATCATCCTCGAGATATCCTTTACTGAATGGTAAAAACCGCATCAAAATCCATCCAGTGGTTCTCGATTTTACCCGTAACATCCAAGAATCGGGGACTTTGTTTTATACTAAGTAGAGATAATTCATATTCGATGGTATTTAATAGCCACAACAGTGTTATGTTGATGTACCGATGATAAAAAGAACAAAGAGTTCAGAAGATTGTATCATTGTGTTGATTTCTATTGTTATCCTACTTCGTAGGCCGTAGTAGGGAATTTTGTAAGCGGCGAAGCAAGTGTGGCAACCCTGTAACTCAAGGTCAGTCAATTGAGACTGCTTTCCACGGTGCACTAATCACAATCAGTATCACCTGATCTCTCCTAGCGAGTGAACGCTTGTTTATGTATTGTGAATAATGGCTATGAGTAGTAACAAACGGAAAATTGCCGATGAGTACCGAGACCGAGTGTTCCAAGAAAGGTGGACTGATCTGTACTGTTTCGTAAATATAAAAAATAAACCAGTTTGTTTAATTTGTAAAGAATCTGTCTCCGTTTTGAAAGGGTACAATTTAAAGCGGCATTATGACGCCAAGCACGCTTCCAAGATGGACTCAATACAAGGACAATTTCGAATATATAAGGTACGAGATTTAGAGAAAAAAAATAGAAAATCAACAATCCTCGTTTACTTGGCAAAACGCTGAAAGTGAATTAAGTGTTAAAGTTAGCTACATCATTTCTGAACAAATTACTAAGAAATCAAGTTTGTTAAGCAGTACATGGAATTGGCAGCTGCAATTCTATGCCCGAAACAAAAGCATTTGTTTCAAAGGTTAGCTTATCTGGAGTTACTGTGGCCAGAAGAATCGAAGAATTAGCTCAGGATATTGAAAACACACTAAAAGACCGTGCCTCAAATTTTCCTTTTATTCAGTGGCGCTTGATGAGAGCACTGATATTACAGACACTGCTCAGTTAGCTATTTTTATCAGAGGAATCGACCAACACTTTTCCATTACCGACAAGATGGCCGAACATTCAAATCGTTGAGATGCATTGATATATCCGTAAGATACCCAAAATCATCCATCCAATAATTGGGGTCGTTGAACAGGTGAACTGTCTTTCCATTACTTTCCATGAATGTACATATTTCTTCTTTCAGATCAAAAACCCTTTTAAGAAACTTTCCCCGACTGATCCAGCGAACCTCAGTGTAATACTATACTACATCACCATACTCTGCAGCATTGATATGACTTAGGGAAGTCTGGAATTCCCTATGGTTCAATCCTTGTGATCTGATGAAATTTACAATTTTAGTCACATCTTTGATCACACCCTTCAAACATACACTGTTTGCACACAAACTTTCTTGCATGTTATTGCATGAATTGTTTATTTTCGCACACGTCTTTTCTGATCAGAGCCACAGCACCTTCATGTTTTCCTGTCATTGCTGGGGCACCATACAACACCAGACAGATTGTTCAGCTTTAGTCCAAATCGAATTAAAGTTGAAGTCAAATCATGTAAATATCGCTTCCTTTAGTTCTGCCTTTCATTAAAATTCCAGACTTCCCTTAGTCAGATCGATGCTGCAGAGTATGATGATGTAGTATATTACACAGAGGTTCGGTGGATCAGTCGGGGAAAGTTTCTTAAAAGGATTTTCGATCTGAAAGAAGAAATCTGTCCATTCATGGAAAGTAAAGGAAAGACAGTTCACCAGCTAAACGACCCCAATTGGATGGCTGATTTTGGGTATCATACGGATATTTCAATGCATCTCAACAATTTGAATGTTCGATTGCAAGGTAAGAACATCATGATTTTTTTTATCAAGTTGAGGCATTTGAGAATAAACTTTGTTTGTGGGAGAGCCAACTACTAAAGGGCGACTTCACACATTTTCCAGCTTGCCACGGTGGGTGAGTGGTTAACGTGTCGGACTACCAACCCCAAGCTTGCAGGTTCGCCCCTGGCCGTGGTAAGTGATTTTTGAAAGACGAAAAAAATCACGACATGGATGTCATACGTTGTTGGCATGTTAAAGAACCCATTTGAATTCAGTAGGCCGTGTTCAATGGCAAAATTAATCTCGGGATTTTCCGACAACACGAAGTTCCTCCGTTCTCTACTAGATAGCGCTGTTGTGTCAAGGAGCTTAGATAACGAACCTCCTTGACTTTCGTGGCGTTCAAAGGGACGACGAATTTCGACATGCAAGCTGCCCTCTGGGTGTCAATTAACATAGCTTGCACCTGGCACCCGAGGCCATACGATATTATTATTATTATTATTATACACATTTTCCAACACTGTCGCAAGGTGAAGTACAAAACAAAGGAAATTACTGTGAAGCACTCACTGTTCTACGATCTGATTTCAGTAACGGGTTTGAAGATTTCAAGTTATATAAAAAAATGATGAAGCTAATTTGTTCTCCATTTGGTGTGAATATGGAAGACTATCCCGGAAACATACAAATAGAACTTATTGAGTTTCAGTGTAATAGCGATTTACAGGAGAATTTAAACATATTGGACTTGTGGAGTTTTACGCATTGTATGTTGAAAAAGATCAATTTCCAGCAACCTGATCTCATGCTCTGTCACCAGCATCCCTTTTTGGCAGCTTTTACACCTATGAGCAGCAATTTTCCAAAATGAAGAATGTGAAGTAAGAATTGAGGAATCGTGTTTCTGACACTCATTCAGAGAACTCTCGTCGAATTGCTTCATCCAACGTAAAAGCCAATGTTGGCAGATTAGTGAAAGAGAAACAGTGTCAGATTTCTCATTGAACTAAGAAAAATTACCATTTTGATATTTTTAATCTAGTTTTGCGTTTTGTAACATATTTTAATATTGATTTCACCGAAAAAAAAAATGATATTGTTTTCTTCCAAGTTGAAAGACAATATATATACTGTACTGTATAGATATATAATAGGATTAATGTGGCCCTCAATCCCTTCCACAAAAAATTTGGCCCTTCATTAAAATAAGGTTGAAGACCACTGCTCTACGTCATCCAGCCATCTTATCCTTGGTCTACCCCTCATATGCCGCCCTCCAGGTTTACCTTCAATGACTTTCTTTGCCATCCTGTTCTCTGCCATTCTTTCAACATGCCCTAGCCATCTCAGTCTATTGCTTTTTATTTCGGCTTCTAAATCTGGTTTCCCATATAGTTCTCTGATCTCTCCATTGTTTCTGATTTGTTTCTGGCATATATATTTTCCTAAATATCTTCCTTTCCCATCTTCGTAATAACCCCTCATCCCCTTGCGTCCTAGTCCATGCCTCTGAACCGGTCTCACTACTGTGCGATAGATAATTAATTTCAGATTCCTAGTTAGGCTTCTCGTCAGGAATACCATGCCTAAAGCATAGTAACTCATGTTACCAGCTGCAATCCTGGTATATAGGCTACATGTCTTCTCTTATGTTGTCATTCTCTTTTACTATTGACCCAATATATTTTAATTCCTTGCATCGTTCATATTCATCACACAAATCCTTCCTCGTATAAAAGTGCCAACAGATATCACAGTGATCCAGGTTATCAGACAACTTCTACAAACACCCAAGTACACGGGGCTACAAAGCCATGATGCCACAAAGCCCCTAAAGAATCAACAACAACAATAGACTCTACCAAGGATCAAGGACAACGAATTTAAGTCGCTGTAGTCGAGTGTTGAAATATGTGGTGTTATAAGTATACACAGTATACTGAGCCCGTCAGACGAGTTGTCAGACATGGCTTCCCAGACAACTCACCTTCTAGACGCATTAGCCGAGAAGGCTTGAGTGTACTTCCTATAGGTCATTTCACACGAAGACGCAGCATCCCGGGGCGATTGGGCAGACACGGCCAAAAAGGTGAATGGACCCAAGAAGCACACTCTAGAAACACTTAGCTTAAAATGATGACATCCAGTCTTATGTAAAACTTGAATAAAATTTATTTTAAAAAGTGTTAACACCTATCCTAGATCGGAGGGTTAATCTCGGGCTAATCCCGCAAGCTAAATAAAAAAAGGTTAAAGTTGATGATCCTAAACTGATTGTAAATTGAAATAACCCTCGCGAAAGATCTAGTTACAAAAAATGCAAAAGCAGCAAGCTAGGGCAGTGGCACGTAAAGTACACCCTACACAAAGAAACGGGTTACTTATGAATTTAAATTAACAACAACAAAGATCAAAAGAATTTATGATGGTACCACTCCCTTATTTATCTTTAAATAAGTTAAATCTAGCTAAATCCTGACAGTTACAACAAAGTATACGGTGACTGACTACCGTAACAAACAAACATTTAAAAACAAAGCTATGTGACAAACCAGTATAAAAATAACTAAGTTCCTTACAAACTATCAGGTACAAGGGTTAAGTATACATTTATACACAAATAAATAAATAAATAAATAAATAAGACACAGCTTTCAGAAACCTTCATATTATTGCCCTGCGTACACGCAAGAATACTCTTTGCATCCTTGGGTCTTCTAGTGTTTCTTATGTTGGTAAATGCGTGATACCAAATCACGTCTTATATTACTGAGGTGTCGTGCGCCACTAGCTGAGAACTAATGGTCCGCGACAACTCTGTCGTCAGAAAGTAGTGTTATCAAAAATTACAAGTCATTCCCCGCTCGGAAATGTGACTGATCCTATGAGTTGGCCAGTTCGCAACCAAATTCAAGTCAAAGTTTTACTGTCATTTTAGTTATTCCAGTTATAACAATTAGTTATTATTATTATTAGAAGCGTGACTATTATCTGTCGTCGTTTTAGAATACTGGCTCATTCCTCAAAGGACACCTAGGCTTAAACTCGTGAAGTCTCTCTAAGAGCAACACTAAAGATCATCGGCTCACACCTGGTCGGAATTCACAATAACACTGTCGGGGCTCGAAGCTCACCGTAACAGTCTTCAGGTACTGACCTGGACATCATCATCGGCTCATACCTGGCCGGAATAAATGGACGCAGATATAACAATCTGCACGACGACTCAACACAAGGCGTTACAACAATAACACAAGCCTACCAAATCGGTGTCAAAATATCTCATAAAACAGACAAATGCTTCTACTCATCATAATACACACTCCTGGTGTTCAAACATCTCGCTTCCTAAAGCGGTAACTCTAGTAAACGACGTCCAATGACGTAATAAACATGAGACAGCAATGAACATTCATAGAACCTTGACCCAAAGTAATCAATACATTCCGTCACATTGAATTGGGGTGTGCGCATGCGCGTCGAGACTAAACAAAAAACTACAAGTCGTCTCACCTGAGCGCTGCGGATCTCCATACAGTTCACAAACATTCAGTAGCTTATCAAAGCACTCACACTCATCTCATCGCATCTGCGATGTAACACACTACATGGGCGTATAATATCTCTCAAATGGAAGTCTTTCTGATATAACGCTGGCTTAAAATTTAACACAATTATAAAATACTTCTCCGTGGTTTCACCACCACGCTAAAATTTCAGTAACACTGATATAGGTAACGTCAAAATCTTACAAAGACAAAATAGTGGAGATATTCCACTCTAAAAATTATTTTGGAAATGGATAAAGATATTCCTCTCCCATTATTATGTACAATATGCCTTTACAAAACTTTCTCGTGTCTCACAACTTGACACTGAACCAAAAATAATAAACAATTTACAATCCTACTGACTGATAGGTCGTCTTAAATGATACAATGGCATCGGGTTCGATGCTGGGTTGGCATCTACAATAATGCTCCCAAATATAGTTCTCCTCAGAACTGTTGTGGCATCAAAGCTCACATTAAAGCTTAAATAAATCCATTCAAAAAGGTCATGACTTCTGTCGATCATGAAAATGATACGAGGCTCAAATAACACATAAAACTAACAGTGGCGTAAAAGAGAGGTTCGCAAACAGGGGGTCAGGAAAAATAACCGAATAATGGTTGTCCATTATTCCAAATTCCTATTCTAGTCCATGTGAAGGACTGACTAAATCAAGTCAAAGTCATTTGATGTCTCCCTAACCAAAATTAGGACAAAAATCCTGCGAACACTTATACTTGCACCAAACACTCTGGTGACTAACTCATCCACTGAAATAAAACATAATTAAACTAACTACAAGAAATCCCTGCCTGACTGGTGTCACAAGTTCGGTTAATGTCTACATTCTACTACCACAGATCAACCCGTACAAAAGAAAATATTTGACTCACTCAGAGGCCACCATAATCGAAGGTTCCAACAGTAAGGTGTAACAGAGATTCAGGATGGTTGGCAATCTTCCATGAACCTGCTCGGACATCGAGCTTATACCACTCCATTCCTCTCCATTGGCTTCTCGTCTCTCGAGTAGAGATCTCCTCCTAATGGTCAACGTTAGGGTTGAGTGTACCATGGATCTCCACATCCAGGTTGGTGTTCGTTGATCCTCCTGCCATGGTTGTAGATTCGTCCTCCTCCTTGTCGAAATATTCCTCACATCATGGTGTCTACTCCATGATACTGGTCATCATGGGCGTTGTAATAGTAGCGTACACGTGGTTGACGTTCAAGTACATCGTGAAATTATCACACGTGTTTTCCACTGATTTGAAGTTAAGCACAGTATAACGGTATAGCAAATCACTGGCTTTAATGTGCAGACATTCAACAAATGGACTTTCACTGTCTGCTTCACTGCATTTAATAGACATGCGTTGTCAACAATCACTGATTCAAATATGTATTTTACACATCCGCAAATATCGCACTGATCTGGCGAAAAATTCATCCGTAAAGTGCAGTGCTACATGAAGTAAAATGAAGCACTTTTACTTTGATGGATGGTGTAGTGATCATGTTTGATTGACTGTATTTTATCACCCGCGTGTAACATGCAGCATGGCGTTCAGAATGGAAATGTGGTGTTACACAAAAATATCCGACATAATTGTTACAAAAATATCGCACTTGACATGTGCATTTCCACAGAATATCACTGGTAACAATTATCACCATTAAATTAATTTCACACTTGATCTCTCACAGATGATTGTGGATTTTATCTCCACCTCGTGGACGTAGCATGTGGTGGTCGTCGCTTGGACGTGAATTGTACTTTTCCACTCACAATTAAATAAATACTTTTCACAACGTAGCACAGCACACATTCGTGCAATAGTAATACTTATACATCGACGTAGTCGGCTGCACAAATCGTTCATCACCTACACGGTGGACTTTGAATATTTCCTCGTCACACAGGACGGTCTATCCCAGCACATCTGTTCACGACGGCTGTCAAACAGTAAGAGCCATGAGTGTCGGTCTCTCTGCCTCGTGCAGAGTCAAAAGTTGAGTCGTTGACGGTCCATTTTCTCCCGCCAATCTACGGTGCAAATACCTTTACCTTATCACAAAAATGCGGTAAACATCGAAATGTTTCCTGGAAGCAGTATTACATAATGGTATGATGTGAGACTTTTAAATGCAAAATAGGTAATACTTGTGCTCAGAATAAAATATTCAGATGAGTGTCCAGAGTCAAGACTACTCCCATATCTTCCTGTATGTCCCGCGCTGTAACAGGGCGCTTTCTGTTTCATAGACATGACTTGTTCCTCATAAGTTCCAACTAATGTCACCGAGCCATGAGCTTCCACGGGGTCAATACAGATATAATATATTTTGGGTTTCAAATACGGGGGGGGGGGGGGGGGGAGGGCTTCGTTGCTAAGTCGGAAGAGGCGCTGAGCTTCTAACTGAAAGGGAGTGGGTTCGATCCGCACCCAGGTAGTGGATTTTAGAAACAAAACTACGAGTTTCGGAAACGCAAATAGCCCTGGGGTTCACTCAGCCTACACCAGAAATGTGTGCCAGGGTAATTCCTGGGAGCAAAGACGGCCGGGCGTGGTGATGACAACTTCATCCCATCTAGTGCCGATGTCACAAAAAGTGGAAGCCTCTACCTTCCACTACTCCCATGGCCTGTATGGAGTTGTCTTTACTTTTTGATTGCAAAACTGTATATACTTAACATTATAACGTGTAAGTAGTTATAGATCAATAAATACAAAAAGAATCAAGTAAAAAAAATTGAACCTGCTCACATTTGATCCATGGACCTCTAGACTATGTGTCGGGAATGCTACCACTACTCTACACATGCCCAGTATTTAAATTACTTAAAAACTGGTTTAGCATAACTGCATAACATATTTTATCTTGGAATTAACGATTTCATTAGCGTTTTCTGCCGATTCTATAAACCATTTGATAATATATATGTATTATTTTGTACAGTACATTCCTAAAAGGATATAAACTTACGAAGTTACGGAAATATGTACTAGCCAGCTAATAATAGCCTCCATTTTGACCCAACGGGAGGGCAGAGCCCAGCAGGATATGGCACGGTTAGCCTGACCTATTAGTTACTTCTATGGTTACAATCATATCTTTATATATATAATTCTTCGACACGTGTGTATGTCACTGAACTCCTCTTAAACGACTGGACCGATTTTGATGAAATTTGGTATGTATATTAGGGTGGGTCCATGTATGGTTTAGATTCATAATCTGACCCCGTAGGTGGAATGAACACAATTTTAGAACCACAATTTACACACAATTTTAGAACCACAATTTACACACAATTTTAGAACCACAATATACAGTCAAAAACAGTCGTCATGGAAACCACTAGCCTTGGCCTTGGGGAAAGCTGATGTCTTTGGACGGTTTGTCTCTGCACGTTAGAGCCACCTGGTCGCAACCTGTGCAACTACCGCCATAACTTACACTCTGCCCGTGGCGGAAAGTTGTGTTTTATACCAAAGGTGGCAGTGATGTCGAATTCTACTGTTTGTCTCTGCACGTTAGAGCGTTTCTAAGTCCCGTATGCGTTCATATACCATTCATCCCATTGCGTTGAAACTTGGGTGATATGTTGAGTGAGCTCCAGGGAAGGTGTTTGGCTTAGTAAATCCATTTTACAATAGATAGCGCACGACTTTATTCAACAAATGAGTGACGACGCGCGAAGCGTTTCAACACAATCCCGTATAAGTTCATATAACATTCATCGATTGAGATGAAACTTTGATGAGTTGTTGTGTACACTTACATGAAGGTTTCTAACTTAGTAAATCCATTTCACAGGAGGTTGCGCACGAGTGGATTCAACAAATGAGCGATGACGTGCGAGGCGTTTCAACAAGGTCCCGTATGCGTTCAAATACCATTCGTCCGATCGCGATGAAACTTGGGAGAGATGTTGCGTACACTCCAGTGGGAGGCTTCTGGATTAGTAAATCCATTTTACAATAGGTAGCGCACAAGTAGATTCAACAAATGAGCGACGACGCGCGAACGCTTAAACAAAGTCCCGTATGCGTTCATATACCATTCATCCGATTGCAATGAAACTAGGGTGAGATATTGTGTACACTTACGTGAGGGTTTCTAACTTAGTATATCCATTTCACAGGAGGTTGCGCACGAGTACATTCAACAAATGAGCGACGACGCGCGAAGCGTTTCAATAAGGTCCCGTATGCGTTCTAATACCATTCGTCCGATTACGATGAAACTTGGGTGAGATGTTGTGTACACCCTACGGAAGGTTTCTGGCTTAATACATCCATTTTACAATACGTAGCGCACGAGTAGATTCAACAAATGAGTGACGCCACGCGAATCATTTCAACAAAGTACCGTATGCGTCCATATACCATTTATCCGATTGCGATGAAACTTTGGTGAATTGTTGTGTACATTTCAGTAAAGGTTTCTGGCTTCGTAAATTCATTTTACAATAGGTAGCGCACAAGTAGATTCAACAAATGTGCGATGGCGCGAGAATCGTTTCAACAAAGTCCTGTATGTGTTCACATACCATTTATCCGATTGCGATGAAACTTTGGTGAATTGTTGAGTACACTCCAGGAAAGGTTTCTGGCTTAGTAAATACAGTTTTTAATAAGTAGCGCACGAGTAGATTCAACAAATGAGCGACGGCGTGCGAATCGTTTCCACAATGTCCCGTAAGCGGTCATATATCATTCATCCGATTTCGATGAAATCTTAGTGAATCATTGAGTACACTCCAGAGAAGTTTTCAGGCTTAGAAAATCTATTTTACAATAGATAGCGCATGAGTAGATTCAACAAATGAGTGACGGCATGCGAATTGTTTAAAGAAAATCCCGTATGCGTTCATATGTCATTCATCCGATTCCGATGAAACATTGATGAGTTGTTGTGTACACGCCAGGGAAGGTGTTCAACTTGGTAAATCCATTTTACAATATTGGTAGCGCACGAGTAGATGTAACAAATGAGTGACGACGTGCGAAGCGTTCCAACAAAATCCCGTATGCGTTCATATACTATGCATCGATTGCGATGAAACTTTGATGAGTTGTTGTGTACACTTACGTGAAGCTTTCTAAATTAGTAAATCCATTTCACAGTTGGTAGAGCACGAGTAGATTCAACAAATGAGTGACAGCGCACGAATCATTTAAACAAAATCCCGTATGCGTTATATGCCATTTATCCGATTGCGATGAAACTTCGGAGAGTTGTTGTGCACGCACCCATGAATGTTTCTAGATTATTTAATTCATTTCACGATAGTTTAGAGGCAGTTAACAGTAATTGAAAAAATTATTGTGTATCCAAAAGCACTTCAAGAGACAAAGTTACAACACTTTCTTTGATTGGCAGGGCAACGTCTGCCGGGTCAGCTAGTTCTATTATAAAATGCTAATATCCTACCGGTCACCTCCTTGAGGACAATTTAAACCTCCCTATGTATGATAAGCTGATTTGTTCAGGCCAGGCCTTGTTGAATCGTAAGTTACGGTTAGGCTATAATACTTGCATGATTCATACATACGCCATTGTCAAACTATTTGGCTGATGATCTTGTGGTTTGGTCAAAATACGCTTCCTGAATGAAGGTATTTCGTTGCAAAATTTGGTAGAGATCAGATGATTAGGTTAGTCGTAATTTGATTTAAGCTTTAAACATTTGGGTGGCCGCCATTCCTTCTCCGTCAAGTAGGCGGCGATGTAAAACATTACACTGAGGTGTACTTTGCTAGTGCTACCTCTGTACACAGTCAGACTCACAACTTTTGACCCGCGTAGATCACACAAGTCCTCTTCCATTTCTTTCAAAAATCGAATGTAGGCTAAAAAAACAGCCATGCTTTGTGTCATACAGCTTTCCAATCATAGAAAGCATTATGATTTAAGTACAATTGAAAGTAGTAATATGGATGAAACATTAAGTCGTGGTTTTCAAACAAGCTTACGACTCTTCCTGAAACTGAGGTTAGTATTATGTTGGTTAAGGGGACCCAGGACGTCGTATGTTTACAATGTTAAATCATGTTACTTATCAGGAACATTTTCTCAGAAACTTTTCAAGGTATCCATTTAAAATTTTTACAGTCTGTACTGTACATAAGGGTGTCCCTTAAAAGGGATTTTTTAATTCATTTATTGAAACGCATACCCCGTTATTGTGTTTATTAGTCTATTAGTTACCAAAGTACAGAATTTCAACTTCCTACATTAATTTTAACCCGTGCCGACAGGACCTAAACGTTTTAGAAAATAGCTGCTTAGAGTGTCTCTTAAATGTAGTTGTAGATGTAGATGATCACACAAAACAATTAGTTTAGAGAAATATAAATGAAAACTGAAATTTATATAATCCTCTTCTTGTAAGTAACAAAAAAGATAAAATTTTTATAGTTATTCATTTGTATATTTCCTCTTCAAAGTCTCTTTTTTTTACAGTCTGGGTAAGTTTTTCTATGTTCATGCACCCAATGTAATAAGAGCTGCTTCTGTTCTTCATATGGGGTAATCAAACCATGAACGTCTGCCTTTAGTTTAACAGCTCTTTCAGCTGTGTCATGAACTGCTTTTAAGGTAGAAACCTTCTTTTTAGCTTCCACAAACGCCACGCTGTCTTTCCATGAAGATACAATTTCTTGAAGGAAACCACTGTCATGTTTCAGTCGTGAAAATAAATCTTTACTTTTGACACAGACAAAATCACTCAGAGATTTCCCTGAAACATGCATGTATTGGCTCTTTACTAAAACGACAGTCTTGAATCAATGTAGGCCTAGTTGACTTTTGTTTCTGAAATTTTCTCTCAAGACCAAACATATCAGTCCTTTTACCCTAAATATTAGGATTATAAAACCAGAAATATGTTTCTTACCACCAAATTGCCGTTTCTGCACATGCATAGTAATATTGTAAACGTAACCCGAACGAAGTTCCTGCATTGGACACAAACTGACAATGAGAAAACGTTCCTTAAATATAAAAAAAACAACCTACGGAAAATTACATTTTAAGTTGCAATATTAATCCCTGTATTATAATTGTGAAAGTTTGTGTGTCGTGTGTGTGTTAGTTTGTTACCTCTTCACACTAAAATGGCTGGACGGATTTGGATGAAATTTGAAATGGAGATAGCTTATACCCTGGATTAACACATAGGCTTCCTTTCATCCAGAAAAAAATCATTGTTCCCGTGAAACGGGCAACGTGACTGAAAAGTCACCAAAATACTTAACAGAGACAAAATATCGAAGTTGTCACGTAAGACATAGCTAATATTACGCCCATCGATGCGAGAAACAATACTAGGTGTGTCCCCACGGGATACCGAAAACCACATTTTAAGGCCCTAAAACCAACAGTTTAAAAGTCATTCCCAGATAAACTCTGATAAACTGATGAACTAATCGCAAGTCCGTAACCATGGCAACAGTACGCTCTGATAAACTTCTTCAAAGAATTCAAGAGTGAATTATTGGACCATCTGCCGTTTAGTTCAAACCAGCACTGAATGATTTTCACCTTTTTCGAGAATTGAAGGTATGGTTCGGCGGCAACGCCCCGTCAAAAAGGAAACACTTCAGGAGACTCTCCAGACGTACCCATCTCAGTGGCGGCAGAAATTTTGCCAAGGGCATTGGAAAACTGGTGTAATGTTCGGCAAATGTTTCAATCGTTTTGGCGATTGTGTTGAGACATAAGAATAAAACAAACAAATATTTAGTAGTAAAATCAGTTTCCCGGCCGAAGTCGTCGGATTTTTTAAGAACGTTAAAAAATCCCTCAGTATGCCTTCCTTCGGAGAGGAAGTAAAGCCGGCGGTCCCATGTCATAGATTTATGGCATGAAAATGAACCTTCCTCTAATTACACTTGTGGAAGGAAAAATGTGTAGGTTAGTTTGATAACTCTCTATTGGTTCCAACGTTCGCCACCAGGTGTTGACTGCGATGGCATTTAGTAGCAGCGTCCGCAGTTTGGTGTCGTGGATGGTAGCATTTGGTGGCACAAGTAGGAACTTCTTGAAAAAATTAATCGTCTGCAGTCCTTCTACCTGAATCACAGACAACACACACTTATACAGCCATCACAATTGACACCGGTTATCAGGCAAATTCTACACACACCCAAAGTTCACGGGGCTACATGACCGCTTTGTCGCAGCCCCTACACTATGGAAACAGCCAACGAAAATCAGTTTGGTATGTCAATCTGTTATTTCTATACAGTCCATCGGAACTTGAACAAAATCCGCCCTCATATTCTGAGTTAATGATATTCAAGTTTTAATACTGAACCCAGCCACCATCATGAATGCATGGAGTCGCTGTTCTTTTGTCTTGGTCATGGCATTACTTCTTTCCCATTCTTCGAGGGTAAAGAGTATTTTGTTTCCCTCATTTCTTTCTTTGTCGTAGCCCTCTTCTAGTTCGTAAGCTAATTGTAAATCAGTAGTTAGTTTTAGTTGTAGTTTCATTTCACCATTAATTCCACAATCACGCAAACCATTATGGGTCGACAACCTACAGTAGATATTGGATCTCTTAGAGCATCCTGTCGAGTTCTGACCTAAATATTTGTTTTAATATGACTGTTGCAGTGCCATCAAGCCGATCCTGTACAACGCGATGTCTGGGAAGTTCCGTCGCGCCTTTCATAAGACGTTGAGGTGTCCACGCTCCGCAGCCATCGGCACCGCGGGCAGTGTCGCCGCCTCATCGACTTCAGGAATATTCTCAAGCCTCAGAAAATCTCTCCGGAAGTCTACGTCCGAAGAGCCGGAGCAGAGAACTGATCCTGGAAGTAGTAATGATATTAACATAACTTCATTCAAAGAACCAGCCCCAGAGGACACTTATGGACAAACGGAATTATAATTACCCTCATATCTATGTCAAACTATCCTGAACACTGTGATTAAAATACCGTCTTCAATAATATGTTGCATTATTTATTTGTTTATGTCTTCCCTTCAGCATGTTTATTGCCACTTCCCCTATTCCATAATTAAATTCCATGAGTTACTCCTTGAATTTCTCCTGTGGTAATGATGAACAAGCTGCCCAGAAACCAATGGCAGTAAAATACATTCTAGTAAAAGATAAGATAAGATAAGCCCATAGATCCCTGATGGGCAAGGGCCTCCTACCGGAGTAGTAAGGGGTGGCTCAAGTAGTCTCCGAAGAGGAGCCAGTTCTTGAGAAATGTCTTTCCTAAATACATATTGACACACATGAATGAAAAATAAATTAACACACACCCTTACTACGGTATTTACATTGTTACACTATTACACTGATCTGAATTTCTTTCCATAGCTTCCTATCCCTGGCATTTCTGGTCCACGTAACACCTGCCTCGAACCTAAATTCGTCCGACCATTTGCGACGGGGGCGTCCTCTGCTTCTCTTGCCAGCTCTTGGATCCCACATAGTCGTGGAGTAGGCCCATCTATCCTGGTGCATTCTGGATGTGTGTCCACCCCAGCGCCATTTCAGTCGCCGAGCTCTTGTTGCTGTGTCTTCCATCCCACTTCCTTTTCTCAGATCCGTGTTACTGATTCTGTCACTTAGCTTAACGCCTAGGATTCTCCTTTCCATTTTCCGTTGACTGATCTGGAGCAGTCTTGTCTGAAATTTACTAAATGACCAAGTTTGGCATCCATAGATTAACACTGGGATGACACAGCTTTGAAGTACATCGAATCTTAATTTAGGGCTCAATGATTTGTCAATAAGGATGAAGCTTAGGCTCGAGAATTTTCCCCACGTCAATCCAATCCTCCTTTTGATTTCTCGGTCGCTTGTTTGTGTCATACTTATTGCTTGGCCTAAATATATATACTCTATGCAATATTCCATAGGTGTGGTAAGTAAATCATTCACTTGTAGTTGTTGTTTCACTTCTTCTGTGGTAATGAGGCACAAGCTGCCCAGAAACCAATTGCAATAAAAGATATTCTTGTGCTGGTTAGTAAATCATTCATCTAGTAACTGTCAGATTAGGATCAGGTTAACATCTATATTGAACTGTTATTAAAATGAAACGCTTATATTAAATTGATTCACATTTAAATTTATTATAGACATGTGCTTATTTAATTTTATTATTTATTATTTAATTCATTCATTCATTCTTTCATCCATTCATTCATTCATTCATTCATTCATTCATTCATTTATTTATCTATTTATTAATGTATTTATTTATTTATTTGGCAGTTTCTGTCAATGGCACGTTTCAGAAAAAATCAAACTGCTTCTACAGTATGTATTTGTTCCCACACCTCATCAGATCATGCAAAAATACTTTTTCTAAGCAATGTAGGACTATTTGGGACAAATTAATGCTGAGTTGGAGTAGTCTAACGCTATGGGATATTAACGGGACAAGTGAAAACAATATATGAACAATATTCCAAAAGATAGCAATATTAACATATTAAGATTGGTTAGAAGGTAACTTCAATGGAATTGAACTGCATGTAGCTACATTCTGCAATAAACAAGGTAAGTAAGCCATCTTTGATAAAACACTTGTCATTATTCCTCACAATGTCATGGCAGCTAAAATTCACTGCCTACAAGATCATACATTTAGTATATAACATAAAACTCGAATAAACACACTATCATCATTGCCTGAATGTCGTGAATTTGGGTTCCAAGGTTACCATAAGTGATTTCGCCTATTGGCAATGACGTGATTTCATGCTTTCTGAGTGAAATGTGTACCGGTGGCTTTTGATACATTCACGTCCTCATGCAGCTTTGTGCAGCTCATAATACCGGAATATAATCCTCACATCAAGATGCAGGAGTAGCAATGTAGGAGTATAGCATAATGTAGAAAATGTATTCCAGGCACGAAACTCTCTAGGCTCATTCGCAGCTCCCAGTGGTAAGATATCAGGCTACATGGTTAATTGTATTTGACCCGTTACTATTTTAGATCTTTTGACGCCGTGTCCATCTAGCGGTCATTTCTGAATATATCTAAGAGATCGTAATATCGGCACATTTCGTGAAAAGGAAAACGCCCGCTATGGGGTATCCAATCTGAAACTAAGGAATTCGACTTGGGCAATTGTTATCGCGTCAGAATTGTTATGACGAGGAGAAATAGAAGATGGACAGCCGACATAACTACTACTACCTTCAGTTCTATTAAAATGTTCCGTGTTGTCTATTAAAAATTGATCTACGAAGCTGTAAATGTTGGGGAGACACGGCGGGATTCCGGCATTTTATCTTACATTTAAGAATTCCAGGAATATGAAATTATTATTCCAAAAATAATCATCGGTGATCGTCTGGAACGTCTCGAGGATACAGCTAAGTGGAAAATGGTCCTTATTTGTAACTCTGTATAATCGTGTCGTACTTTGAAGAAGATTTATTACCAAACCATATCACAAGTTTCAGTGATAAATGATCCCCTTATTTTATCTGCAAACGATAGGGTTAAACTGGAGGTCGTTCATGTCTTTTCTTGAGGTTAACTTGTGTTTATTTTGTCCCTTGCTACTTTGTTATATACGTACGTAGTGAAGAATCGAGTTGCTTGTTTTATGAGTTTATTCGTCTTAAGGGTTTCTTGTTGTTTTATTTTCTGTATCTTGTCGAGTTTTATTTAGTGCGTGTTCATGCGGTTGATTTATGTCATGAAACGTTATTGTATTTCTGAAAGATGTTTCCTACCAGTTCCTAACCCCTTGTAAGAGTATGGGTTTTTCCAAGGGTCTTTAGGGGTTGGTATCCTTAGGTTAGTTCGTGGTTTGTGCCTTGACGAGGGAGGGTGTGTTTGTTCATTGCCTTAGATGTTTCTTTCTGTATCGTCGGAACACACACCAATTATATTTAAATGTTTTAAGGGTTATTGTTTCGGTGTCTGACATTCGTGCACTCTAAGGATGGCCGTGTAGGGTTTTTATTTATCCTTAGAGACTGGGCAGAAATATGTTTCATTTATAATCACGGTTCCAGACTTATGTTTAAGGGTGGGTTAATGTCATTTGTTTAAGTGGGAATTTGACTGAAGACCGAGGGTCATATTTTGTTCTGTTCTGTTTTGTTGTGGCTTTCAGTCAAGAAGCAACGCGTGAAACCAATACGTTTATTAAATGAGGTATAGCAGTTATTCTTTCGGACGGAGATACGCGTATTTCATGCACGTGTCCGGGACGGTAATTGGTGCTCATGTCCTCTCAAGTAAGATAACCGAATCTCGTGCTTTCGTTCGAGAGAAGTTTTATTCTACCAGTCCATGAAATCGTTTTGTTTAGTCATTATTTGGGAGTTTGCCTTTGTCTTTATTTTACTGAACCGATCTATGTTTCTCTGTGGGGTTTGTATGTCACGTCACGTCATTTTTTAGGTAGATTTCATTAGAAACCTAACTATTGCAATGGGTCCCATGTTTCGACTTCCGGAAAATTTCGACATATCATCGCGTTTCACATCCCCCAGACCCCAAAACCACCGTCAGTTCAAAAGTTTATAATTTATGTAAGTATATATATATATATATATATGTATAGATATCAGTTTCTTGTGGGCACGATAACTGCCGTAATTTTGCACTAATCACTTTGAATTTTTTACATAATAAGTATCCCCTTAAAATCTCGGACGAGTTCGTTAATGGGTAAAATCGGTCAGAGGGGGTGAAAATGGGGGGCTTTTTCCGAAAAAGTGAAATATCGCTATAACTCTCTTAATATTTGAAATATCGAATCCGTTCTAAGTTCATACTATGTGTCGGATAAAGCCCAAACAATTATGTTTGAAGAGTTTTTCTATAGCACCAACCATTGACCAAAGGGGTGGGAAAAAGTGGGTTTTTCGGGAAACATTAATCATATTTCTGTTAATAGGCACAATATCAAAACCGTACAAAATGGACAATATTTCTCCAATAATTACCTAAAACTTTTGTCTGAAATAATTTTTGATATGACCCACCATTACGCCACGGGGTGAGCAAAATGATTTAAATTATAAGAAAATGCCAAGTGCCAAGAGAGGTTGCCATGACAACTTTACTTTAATTGATAAGGGATGAGCCATCAGCAGTTGCTATGACAACGCCACTGCACGAGATAACATTCAGTTTTCCATCTGTCTGTGGGAAGCGACTTCGGTATCGGAACTGGTAGCATGCTGAACTTCTATGCCCAAGGTCGCGCGTTCAAACCCGGCTGAAGTCGTCGGATTTACTAAGAGCGCTAAAAAAAACTGAGTTTGCTTTCCTTCGGAGGGGAAATTCCAACGTTCGTTGTGAGTTGATGGTTCCGGTGGCATCTAGTAGCCAAGTTCACAGCTAGATGTCGTTGATGGTAGTATTATTAGCCTATTTTCAATTTTGAAAAAATAGGCTTATGAGGTCACCTTTTGTCCGTGTGTGTGTGCGTGTGTGTGTGTGTGTGTGAGAGGTGTGTGTGTGTCCCCCTAATAAAATCTAAACGGCTGGAGCGATTTCAATGAAACTCGGTAAGTTCATAGCACTAGTCCCGGCGACCTCGACCATGCCCTCCAAATTTTGTTAAGTCTCACCAATCAAACATGGCGGCTGTGCGAAATATTTCACTAGCATTCAATATCTCCGAAACTATTACCGATATCGCTCTGAAATTGTGTATGGTGATAAAGGGTACTACTAGAAGTTCACCTATGAGACTTTCAAAAACCTGGTGACAACATAACCAACATGGCGGCCAAGCGAAGTTGAGACTTTTAAATAGACTTTTCTCGCGGTTTAACTGTCCAAACGTAATGAAACTTGGTACAGCAAATGTTTATACACAATGTAATGCACTGGAGTCTAATTTAGTTCAATTGTTTACATAACCTCAAAATGGCGGCTGTGCGAAATATTTCACTGACATTCTATATCTCCGAAACTATTACAGATATCACCCTGCAATTTTGTACGGTAATAAAGGGTACTGATACAAGTTTACCTATGTATATTTCATAAACCTGTAAAGTACAAAATGAACATGGCGACCAAGTGAATTTGAAATATTTTAATAGACTTTTCTCTTGATTTAACTCTCTGAGAACAGTGAAATGTGGTACAGTAAATGATTTTGCAGATTGTAATGCACTGCCATCTAATTTAATTCAATTGTTTACATAACCTCAAGATGGCGGCTGTGCGAAATTTTAAAATTAAGTTTTTATTTTTTGTGTCGTAATCATGCGATCGAAGTGAAAGTTTGAATAATGAACCTAGGCAATAATTGTCCTTGAATGGTATATAACTCTATGGCCTATACATATAACAATCCTAAATGGCGAGCTTCCGAAATATTCAGACAGTTCACAATATCTATGAATCTTTTACAGCAACCAAACAGATTTTTTTAAATGTTCATAGAGACTATGAACATATGTTCACCTATAGGACTTTCAGTAACCTGGTGAGCACAAATCCAACAATGCGGCGACGCGAAGTATAAATATTTAAATGGACGTTTCTCGCGAATTAACTATCCGAGTGCCGTGAAACGTTGCACGTTAAATGCTTATACAAATGTTGATTCACTGGCATCTAATTTATTTCAATTGTTTGCATAATCACAAGATGGCTGCTGTGCGTAATATTAAAATTTTGTTTTTCTTCTTGTGTTCTAATCATGCGATTGAAGTTTGAATACCACACGTACACAATAATCTTAATGCAATAGTACAAAAATAAAAATCCAACCTGGCGAACATCTGAAATATTTAGACGGTTCTCAATATCTACGTATCTGTTACAGCAATTAAACTGATATTTTGTATGTTGATAGAGGCAATTAACATGAGCAGGATATATGAAAATAGGCTGTATAGTTCTTCACGGAACTACTTGTTAATTATGTAGCCTATTTTAGGTAGATTTCATCAGAAAGCTAACTATTAATTGCAATTTAGGTAGATTTCATCACAAAGCTAACCATTGCAATGGGTGCCATGTTTCGACTTCCGGAAAATTTCGACATATCTTCGCGTTTCACATCCCCCAGACCCCCAAACCACCGTCAGTTCAAAAGTTTATATATATACGTGTGTGTATATATATCAGTTTCTTGTGGACACGATAACTGCCGTAATTTTGCACCAATCACTTTGAATGTTTTACATAATATGTATCCCCTTAAAATCTCGGTCGAGTTCTTTAATGGGCAAAATCGGTTGAAAGGGGGGGGGGGGGGGCTTTTTTTTTCGAAAAAGTGAAATATCGCTATAACTCTCTTAATACGTGAAATATCGAATCCATTCAATTTTCATAATATGTGTCGGATAAGTGCCAAAAATTTATGTTTGAAAAGTTTTTGATAGCACCAAACATTGACCAAAGGGGTTGATAAAAGTGGGTTTTTCGGGAAACATTAATCATATCTCTCTTAATAGGCACAATATCAAAACCGTACGAAATGGAAAATATTCTCCTAATAATTACCTAAAACTTTGTCTGAAAGAATTTTTGATCTGACCTACCATTACGCCAAGGGATGAGAAAAATGATATCGGAATTAAAGAAAATGCCAAGTGCCATCAGAGGTTACCATGACAACGCTTCCTAATTGATGAGGGATGAGCTATCAGAGGTTGCCAAGACAACGCCATCGCACGAGACCACATTCATTTTTCCATCTGACTCTGTGGGAAGCGGCTAACTGGTAGCATGCTGAACTTATAAGCCCTAGGTCGCTGGTTCAAAGCCGGCCAAAGTCGTCGGATTTTCTAAGAGCACTAAAAAAAACTCAGCATGCTTTCCTTTGGAGGGCAAGTTCCAACGTTCGTTGCAAGTTGCTGGTTGCGGTGGCATCTAGTAGCCAAGTTCACAGCTAGGTGTCGTTGACGTTAGTATATGGTACAAAATTAGGAACTACTACTTAAAATTGACCGTCTGCAGACCTTACCTGAATTACAGACTAATACAGTCATCACAATTAACACCGTTTATCAGATTCTACACACACCCAGTGTACACGGGGTTACATGACCACGTCGTCGCAGCCCCTAAACTGAGGAACCAACAAAAATCTCTGCGGGAGATAACATTTTGCGTGAAGAAGTAACAGACTATTTAAACACAAATTGTGCTAAATGTTCCGGCATAACTCAACAAAATGACAGTTTTTCGCCCCGGTGTGCAATTGGGCTCTTCAGTTGGTTAAAGCACACCTCACCAAGGCCATTGCAAGACGTATTTGATACATGCGTATCCACGTCACGAGCAAAGCCAGTGCACTATGGGAGTCGAAACTCCATTCCAAAGCAATTATAACCTTACCTTGGCATTGAATATATAATTTTCAAAAGAAAAATATGTATTGTCCGTTGAGCCATTATGTATTTAAACACAAATTGTGCTAAATGTTCCGGCATAACTCAACAAAATTGTTATGCCGGAACATTTAGCACAATTTGTGTTTAAATACATAATGGATCAACGGACAATACATATTTTTCTTTTGAAAATTATATATTCAATGCCAAGGTAAGGTTATAATTGCTTTGGAATGGAGTTTCGACTCCCATAGTGCACTGGCTTTGATCGTGACGTGGATACACATGTATCAAATACGTCTTGCAATGGCCTTCCCAGTGTGTACTAGACAGTGTCTTGGTGAGGTGTGCTTTAACCAACTGAAGAGCCCAATTGCACACCGGGGCGAAACACTGTCATTTTGTTGAGTTATGCCGGAACATTTAGCACAATTTGTGTTTAAATACATAATGGCTCAACGGACAATACATATTTTTCTTTTGAAAATTATATAAGTAACAGACTGTCAGATAGTTACACATCAGTTCCAAACCTTGCATAAGGACAGTGTGATCACTAGTATAAAAATGAACCCCAAATGACAAGAAGGTTACCATCCCCATAAGACAATAAAATGATAAAAATATGCATACAAAAACGAAAAAAAAGTTAATTAACCTCCAAATGTAAAACACTTTCTTGCAATCAATGAGATCTGATACTCCTACGAAAACCTGCATATTTTGCCTATTATAGCCTATCCCCTAGTTTGCCCGGTGAAATCTACCTCCGCCTTCCGGCGTGCCGAGAGGAATTCTTATTTGAAGTGTGGTCGTATATTTCTTTAGTGTAGTTCTTGTTTTCTTTGGGTTTCTTGGTGTGACATTTAAGGGTGGCCGGTTAGACGGTTCGTGGGAGGCACGTTTTCATGAACGCCTCAGAATGACCCTTCCGACTACTTTCCGTTAGTCAGCCTGTGGTGGGACGAAACGTACTATTCACACTATTGTTAATTTCTGCCCCTCTATCGAATGATCTCCAGATACTTAGGCTTCTCCTCGTCGTGATCATCTCCTCCTTTTATAGTTCTTTATTGTGTGTTTTACGTTTTAATGTTTTCTGTTTTATAATACATGTGTACCACTTATTTGCAACCCCGTTATCACCCTCATACACTATTTCATGCGCTACTCACGTCTCCTTTTATTATGCCTTGTTCTTTTGATATGACATTATTTCTTCGTTCAACCTTTGCTCCAAAAGTGTAGTTATTCCGTAGTTGGTTCTCTATCTAATTCCAAATGCGAATGGTACTCAACATAGGTTTTAAGATGCATGGGCCGGTCTACATTCCGCGCATGCGGGGAGCTTTTTCGGTTCCCCAGTCTTGCCGTCGACTGTGTGCGTGGTTTGGTGGTTTCCACGCGTGTCAGTATAGGATTCTTGATATAAAACCAGCATGAAGAAGGAACTGATGTGGATGTTATGTAGGCAAAAATTTTAGTTTAAGATTGAATTTGTCAGAATGGGTATAATCATGTAGCCTACAAATGTGAAGAAGCTGTGGAATGATAGCCTATCGTTGAGATGAATATTCCAATTATTAGATCTTGTATCTTCCTTTACCTTCTCCTCCTCCTTTTCAATAGTATTATAAGGAGAAGCATATACACAACACTCATCTTAAATAATCAACTTATCTTAAAAACTCATTTCATGCGCAACTTATTTCTTCATCACTGGTCGAATAGACACTGAGCTACATGGTGTTGACCAGGCTGCAGGGTCTTAGTACGTGTGCAATGAAGTTAGAACGCACTGTACTACAGGGCTCGTGGAAGCCCCTCCTGTGACCTTCGGCTGTCCCAATGAACACTTGTGACGTACAGTGGATAAATGGACTGCTCGCATGGTTCGTTGTCTGTTGTGGACGGGCTGGCAATTCATAGTGAGTGCATCATCTCAACTCCCTGTTATTCTAATCTGATAGCACGTTTTACGTACTAAGACCCTGTAGCCAGGTGATGACTCTCTGCGACACCGATTGCTCGGCATGGCATTGGTGGAGCCACCAGTGGCGAGACCTGGCTGCCTCGTGTAATAAGGCTCTAACAGGCTCCTGCACAATTCCACTCTTACCTTCGTAATCACGCTCCGCCTCACCGGAGGAACTATTCACCAGGTACGATCAAATCAGCCAAATTCAGATGGCAAGCAGTGCCGAACTGAATTGGAAACTCATTCATTCATTATTTTTTTATTTTATTTTTTACTTTTAGCGTATGGATTTTAGTGCCGAGAGTGTCCGAGGACATGTTCGGCTCGCTAGTTTGTAGCTGCTTCTATGCGGACACCCATGGGGTGAGCTACAAGTATCGTCACGTGTGGAGTGTTGTCTGGGGAGGAAAGTTTGAATGTAAGGACGAGGAGTTGGAAGATAGCGGCTGTGGCCTATAGTTAGGGACCAACCCCGGCATTGGCCTGGAAGGAAGATGGGAAACCACAGAAGACCATCTTCAAGGTTGCCAGCTGGGGGATTCGAACCTCCCCCCCCGATGTGAGCGACTGTCAGCAGTCACACCGTAACCACCACGGCTAACTCACCTGGTATTCATTCATTCATTCATTCATATTCTAAAGGCTAATGCCTTGTCGATGCAACCACACTCTTCTGTCGTAGGTGGTTCGTTTCAGTTCCATGTAATTGTCACTCCCAGACTATTCTTGATGTCTTCCAAATACTTCGTCCTAGGCAGTCCTCTTCCTTTCTTTCACAGCATTTTCCCTTCAAGAATGTTAACGATGAAAGTGTTGTGTCTGATGGCATGTCCAATAAATTTTATGTTTCTCTATCCCATAAGGAGAAGCATATACTCAACACTCTTCTTAACTAATCAACTTAATAAATCATCTCTTGCAGAACTTATCTCTTCATTTCTGTGGCCTAAAATGAATGACAAGGAAACAAATTTCTTCGCCACCGACATCACCTAAATTCAAAAACTTTCCTAATTAGGTGCCCTATAATGACGTCATCATCACAATTATTATTATCGTCATCATAAGGATACCTTATTACATCCCAAGCATTACGAACTACTCTTTTGTGTTCCGCTTTTAAGAACAGGAGATTTCTTAAAGCAGGTCATGAAGTTAGCTTTTAAGTTATAGAGTAACTTTGGAGACTTGGAGTACGTGACCGCTTCTTAAAATGTGCCTTGTTCCTCGGAGGAAGGCAGGATGTCTAATCTCCACGCGGTGACTTCAGAGGTGCTACAAATTAATTACAAACTTCTGACGAGAAGGAAGGCTTAGGGATAATGTTAGGTACACTTTCAGGTTAAGTTCAGTTCGAGAATACTCATCTTAGAAATGCTTGATTTAGCTTTGACGTATCCAGTCAGATGATCCGTAGAGTTTATGTACTTCAAGTTGAATGCCAACCCAATTTTACTCGCCCCAAAGATCTAAACTAGTGGGACGTGGTTTAGCGATCACTACTGTAGAGACATACAAACTTCGCGACTAACGAAATCACGAAATAAATTAAAATGAATAAATATTGGTTTGGAACATGTTTTACATACAAAAGATCATATAAGTATACGTTTCAACTCGCTGAACACTCTCGAAAAATCACAAAAAATCTATGACTCGCGAGTTTAGCTTTTTTTGTTTTGTCGTTATTCGCTAATAAACTGAATTTTTCGCCAATTAATAAATAAATTAACTAAATTTGAAAATTTAGGAATGTTCTTTCATAATACAGGGTGACACATAGGAACCGGATTGTTTTGAAATGAACAGTAATCGGCTGATTTGTAAGGAAAACTGATTTTATTGTTACCACAGTTAAGAATACGTTCCACCGTTTAATTTACCTACATAGGGTATTTCAAGTCGTAAATTAACTGGTAATAATAAAATAATAATAATAATAATAATAATAATAATAATAATAATAATAATAATAATAATAATAATAATGAAATGGTGGAACGTATTTTTTAGCCTATTTTCAATTTTGAAAAAATAGGCTTATGAGATCACCTTTTGTCCGTGTGTGTGTGTGCGCGTGTGTGTGTGTGTGAGGTGTGTGTGTGTCCCCCCCCTAATAAAATCTAAACGGCTGGAGCGATTTCAATGAAACTCGGTAAGTTCATAGCACTATTCGCGGCGACCTCGACCGTGCCCTTCAAATTTTGTTACGTCTCACGAATCCAATATGGCGGCTGTGCGAAATATTTCACTAGCATTCAATACCTCCGAAACTATTACCGATATCGCCCTGAAATTGTGTACGGTGAAAAAAGGCACTACTAGAAGTTCACCTATGAGACTTTCAAAAACCTGGTGACTACAAAACCAACATGGCGGCCAAGCGAACTTGAGACTTTTAAATAGACTTTTCTCGCGATTTAACTATCCAAACGTAATGAAACTTGGTACAGCAAATGTTTATACACATTGTAATGCACTGAAGTCTAATTTAGTTCAATTGTTTACATAACCTCAAAATGGCGGCTGTGCGAAATATTTCACTGACATTCTATATCTCCGAAACTATTGCAGATATCACCCTGCAATTTTGTACGGTGATAAAGGGTACTGATACAAGTTCACCTATGTATATTCCATAAACCTGTAAAGTACAAAATGAACATGGCGACCAAGCGAATTTGAAATATTTTAATATACTTTTTTCTTGATTTAACTCTCTGAGAGCAGTGAAATGTGGTACAGTAAATGATTTTGCAGATTGTAATGCACTGCCATCTAATTTAATTCAATTGTTTACATAACCTCAAGATGGCGGCTGTGTGAAATTTTAAAATTAAGTTTTTATTTCTTGTGTCGTAATCATGCGATCGAAGTGAAAGTTTGAATAATGAACCAAGGCGATAATTGTCCTTGAATGGTACATAACTCTATGGCCTATACATATAACAATCCTAAATGGCGAGCTTCCGAAATATTCAGACGGTTCTCAATATCTATGAATCTTTTACAGCAACCAAACAGATTTTTTTTTAAATGTTCATAGAGACTATGAACATATGTTCACCTATAGGACTTTCAGTAACCTGGTGAGCACAAATCCAACATGGCGGTGACGCGAAGTATAAATATTTAAATGAACGTTTCACGCGAATTAACTATCCGAGTGCCATGAAACGTTGCACGTTGATCCACTGGCATCTAATTTATTTCAATTGTTTGCATAACCACAAGATGGCTGCTGTGCGTAATTTTAGAATCTCGTTTTTACTTCTTGTGTTCTAATCATGCGATTGCAGTTTGAATACCACACGTACACAATAATCTTAATGTAATAGTTCAAAAATAAATATCCAACCTTGCGACCATCTGAAATACTTAGACGGTTCTCAATATCTACGAATCTGTTACAGCAATTAAACTGAAATTTTGTATGTTGATAGAGGCAATTAACATGAGCAGGATATATGAAAATAGGCTGTATATTTCTTCACGGAACTACTTGTTAACTGTGGTAACAATACAATCAGTTTTCCTTACAAATCAGTCGAATGCTGTTCATTTCAAAACCATCCAGTTCCTAGTGTCACCCTGTACTTATTGACCAAGTTCCAGAACAGAACTTTTATTGTTGCATCTTGGCAAGCATTGGCATCGCCATTTTTGTTTTGCGTTCGGAGTGATCTAGAACTGTCGGTTATGCCACAGAAAGTAAGTTTGTAAGAACGACAGAAACAATTTTCGCAAGATGGCATGACGAAGTCAGGAAATTTGGTGTTGAATACTTACATATTAACTTATTAAAGCAGTGTAAAAATTCACTTTCACTCAAGAATTCTTCAAGTTCATTCAAGAATTTTGACAGTCTCTAGTTCGCAGAACTCCAGCTGAGCACAGCATTGCTTCCACTTACTTGCGCCTGGATACTCTAGTTCGTCTTCTCTGTCGACTACTCTTGATCAAATCTTGTTCTCTTCTGGCCCTGCTAGTATAAGGGTATCGGAGTCCTAGGGTATCTTTCATTTTCCCCACGGCTAACATTGAGAACCAGGTTCGATTTCTGGTTCTGCCAAAAATAATATTTCTGTTCTGGGGGATGGAACGTGGTATACTCAGCCTCGTGAGACAAAACTAAAAAGAGATGGGTTAAAATCTAATCTCAGCGCACCTGGAAGTGGTATTTCGTTGTTTCCCACTTCTACTCCAGGCATATGCGAGGATGGTTCCTAACTTAAGACCATATCCGCCCTCTTCCCAATCTCTGTGTGTGTTTGAATCTTCAGTCTTTTGACTGGCTTGATGCATCTCTCCATGCCTCCCTGTCCTGAACAAATCGTTTCATCTCTACATAGTTACAACACCCTACATCCGAGACAATCTGTTTAACTTATTCTAACCTTGGTCTACCCCTACAGTTCTTGTCCTCAACCCTTCCTTCCATAACTAAGTTTGCTACTCCTGGGTGTCTTAGTATGTGTCCCTCCAACCTACAGTACGGTATATCATTATTAACAATCGCCAGAAGCAGTTGTAACCCTATCTACCCATCGATCTTCATCATTCTCCTCTAACACCACAATTCAGACCCTTCAATTCTCCTCTTTTTGGCTGCACCAACAATCCAAGTTTCACTTCCATATAGAGCCACGCTACAGACAAAGGCTTTCAAAAATGACTTTTCTCCAACTTCCCTCATTGCTTGTTCAATGTATAGATTGAAAGGTATGGTTGATAAGTTGTAGCCTTGCCTTACACCTTTCTAAATACTAGCCTTTCTTTCATGACCTTCGGCTTGAATAATTACTGTCTGGTATACTGACCTGAAATACAATTACACACTCTACTACAGGCACTAAAATAACACAGGTTATCACACAAGTTCTACACACACATCCAAGTACATAGGACTAAATGATCACGATGTCCAAGGCCCCCAAATGAAACAGCAATAACAACTCTTTCACTTTCCTGCCTTCTTGTTTACCACCATATAATCTCATTTTTCAAAGGGTCAGACGTCCTGCCTTTTCCTTCTTTAAGTTTATTCCCTCCATATCCGCTATCTACTGAAATCTCCACTCGTCTTCTCGTTTCCCCCCTCATTCACTCCTTTCATTCGAGCGGCTTCGGTGGCGTAGTCGGTAGCATGCTGAGCTTCTATGCCCAAGATAGCGGGTTCAAATCCGGCCGAAGCCGTCGGATTTTTTAAGAGCGTTAAAATCCCTCAGTATGCCATCCTTCGGAGGGGAAGTAAAGCCGGCGGTCCAATGTCATAGATTTATGGCATTTTAAAAAACCTTCCACTAATTACACCTGTATGAAGCTAAATTGGATAGGCTAAGAATGTAAACAACGCTCTTAGGTTTCTACGTTCGTTGCCAAGAGCCGACTGTGGTGGCGTCTGGGAGCTAATTTCTGAACTTGGCCTAGTAGTCGTTGACGGTGACGCTTGGCGGCAAAAGTAGGAAATATTTGAAAAATTCTAAGTTGCATTCTGTACTTAAATTTGAAAAAAAAAAAAAATGATAACACACGCTAATACAGTCATCACAATTAACACCGGTTATTAGACAGATTCTACACACACCCAAAGTACACGGGGCTACATGACCGCGTTATCACAGCCCCTAAACTTAAGAACCAACGAACCAACCTCCTTTCATTCATCGCCACTTATTATAGTAAATATCGTCATATCACCACAGCTTTGTAAATCCAGCATCAGGTTATTCATCTGTCTTCTCTTTCCTTCTTCTTTACTCTTCAATCTTTGACCCGAGAAGACAGCGAAGCGGTCTAAGGGTCCCTGCAACACCCATGACAATCGCCCGGCCGTGAAATGACAGACACATACACACACACACACACATACACACACAAACATACTGCTATCGCAGACCTGTGCTGTCAACTTGTTTAATGAACCCACAACACAATACCGAAACTGCTTTAAAAAGATCCTCGGATCAATGTGGATCGAATTGACTGCCGTTCAATTGAAACGAGATACAGCAGTTGGTGAATTAGAATTGAGGTCGGTTCACTTCTGTGACAGGACTATATTTGCGGCCATCACACATGAAATATATTGTTTCAAATGATTAACGCAACTATGGAACAAGGTTGCGATACAGATGTTTCAATAAATTTATCTTCCTTAAACAGCAATGGACATGATACGTGGAATAATATATAACCTCTATTGCTGTGACACCATACATTTTACATTTTCAGGGAAATTAGCATAGGTATTCAAGGCGGGTTAAACGCCAGGAACGAGGAAATAAATAGAACCGGCGTGTGCATGTTCATTAATTGTGCATACCCCACACCCACATACTGGCGTGTGTCATTAATGTGCCAGGCTTCCACCACTATGGCCTCAAATTGAGTTATGAGCAGGGCCTCTCCTCTTCATGAGCAAACAAAATACTGTATATTTAATCCTGTATTCTGGATGATAGGGCAAAGCAAACACAAAAAGAAAAAAGAGACGACCTTCGTACATCCTGTGCCCTGGGAAGATTATTCCCCTGTTCGCCATCAAATGAAAACATTTTCTGTTAATGATAGAGACGTACCCAGGATTCTTTTCTGGAGGGCGATTATTCCATAACAGGAAGCATGCATACATATACTGTACGTCAGCCTCGTGATGTAGCGACTAGCATTCTTGGCTGTGACCGCGGAGACCCGGGTTTGATTACCGGCTCTGTCAAGAAATTTAATTAAGGCTTGAATGGGTACACTCAGCCTCGTGAGGCAAAACTAATAAGATACAGTTTCGATTCCTACCTCAGCCATTCTGGAAGTGGTTTACCGTGGGTTCCTCACTTCTACTCCATACAATTGACGAGATGGTACCTGACTTAGCACCACAGCCGCTTCCTACTCAAATCGTGCCTCAATTACAATTACACATACGAGTACAGACATCACAGTGACACAGATTATCAGACAAATTCTACACACACCCAAATACATGACCACGAAGTCGCAAAGACTCTCAAATATCAACAACAACATAAATTTCCAAAATAATTTTAAATCTCATAATAAAACAAGTAGTTCCTTGAAGAACTATATAGCCTATTTTCATATCCTACTTAAGTTAATTGCCTCTATCCACTTACAAAATTTCAGTTTGATTGCTGTAATAGATTTTTAGATATTGTGAACCGTCTAAATATTTCGGATGGTCACCATGTTGGATTTCTATATATGTAGGTCTCAGAGTTATTTACTATTACATGAAGATTATTGTGTAGGTGTAGTATTCAAACTTCAGTCGCATGTTTACGACATAAGAAATTAAAATGGGATTTTTAAATTTTGCGCAGCTGCCATCTTGTGGTTATGAACACAATCGAAATAAATTAGATGCCAGAGGATTAAAATTTGTATAAGCATACACCGTACCAAGTTTCGCTGCGCTCGGATGGTTAAATCGCCGGAAACGTCCATTTGAATATTTAAATTTCGCGTCACTGTAATGTTGGATTTGTGCTTACTAGGTTATTGAGAGTCCCATAGGCGAATAATGTTTATAGCCTGTATTAACATACAAAATTTCAGTTTGAATGCTGTAATAGATTAATAGATATATTGAGTACCGTCAAAATATTTCGGACGGTCGCCATGTTGGATTTTAATGTATGGGGCCATAGAGTTATGTACTATTCGATGAGGATTATTGCTTAGGTTCATTATTCAAACGTTCACTGTACCAGGTTTCACTTCGCATGGCCGCCATGTTCGTTCTATACTTAACAGGTTTTTGAAAGTTTCCTAGGTGAATGTTTAGCAGTGCCCTTTATCACCGTACAAAATTTCAATGAGATAACGGTAATAGTTTCGGAGATATAGAATGCCGGTGAAATATTTCGTATAGTCGCCATGTTAGATTGGTGAGACACAATGAAATTTTGAAGGGTACGGTCGGGGTCGGCCAAAATATTACTATGACCTTACCGAGTTTCATTTATATCGCTCCAGTCGTTTAGATTTTATTAGGGGGAAGGGGGGGGGGGGGGTGAGGGGGACAGCCACACACTTGGACGCGTACATACATACACACACACGGACGAAAGGTGATACCATAAGACTATTTTTTCAAATTTATAATGAAAATAGGTTAAACATAATACCGGCCACGGTGGCCGAGAGCGCTAAAGACCCTAATATCGGAAGAGCGTGGGTTTGAATCACACCTTGACCGCCCTGAAAGTGGTTTTCGTGGTTTCACATTTTCACCGCCGGAATAAATGCTGGGACGATTCGTTTTAACAGGTCCACGGCCAACCTACTTCCAAAACGCCTTCTTTGAAGCAACCTTAATTAGACCCAAGTTAGCAGTCACCTGCTTGCCACGGTGGGTGAGTGGTTATAGTGTCGGACTACCAACCCCACGATTGCAGGTTCGCCCCTGGCCATGGTAAGTGATTTTTGAAGGCGACAAAAATCACGATACTCATGTCATACGTTGTTGGCATGTTAAAGAACCCATTTGAATTCAGTAGGCCGTGTTCAATGGCAAAATTAATCTCGGGATTTTCCGCCAATACAAAGTTCCTCCTTTCTCTACTTGAAAGCGCTGTAGTGTCAAGGAGTTTAGATATCTAACCTCCTTGACTTTCATAGCGTTCAAAGGAACGACGAAATTCGACATGCAAGCTACCCTCTGGGTGTCAATTAACAAAGCTTGCACCAGGCACCCGAGGCCATACGATATTATTATTAGCAGTCACCATACCCAGTTGTATCTGCTCTCAAAGTGAGTTCAGTTCCCAGACACTGTCCAATCGACGGTTGAGGAATGATATCTCACAGAGTCCGTAGGTGAAGCCGAGTTGCGAGGATAATCCAAAATCCGCAATTGCTTCAAGCAAGCAACTCTATGTTGAAAACATCCTTTATTGTCATAGACTAGACCTTCCATGAACACTTTTCCCTTAGGAGAAATTTGGAAATTTACGAACAATCTACCATTAGGAGGTACGTAATGGACACACTCAACGTTTCTTACGGCCGGTATGATGACACGTGGACGACTGATAATTGATAACTGGAAACTCAACCTTATCCGATCGATTAGATTAGTAGTTTGCTTTTCTACCTCTATGAGCGCTAATGTGAGTCAATGAAACTCAGCCATATCCAGTCGATTGGATTAGTAGTTTGATTTTCTACCACTATGAGCGCTAATGTGAGTCAATGAAACTCAGCCATATCCAGTCGATTGGATTAGTAGTTTGCTTTTCTACCACTATGAGCGCTAATGTGAGTCAATGAAACTCAGCCATATCCAGTCGATTGGATAAGTAGTTTGATTTTCTACCACTATGAGCGCTAATGTGAGTCAATGAAACTCAGCCATATCCAGTCGATTGGATTAGTAGTTTGATTTTCTACCACTACGAGTGCTAGTGTCAGTCAATGAATCTCAACCATATCCAGTCGATTAGATTAGTAGTTTGCTTTTCTACCACTACGAGCACTAGTGTGAGTCAATACAGAGTTTCACTTAAACCCTCATAACTACTTCCGGTGTTAAGATTTTTCAAAAAGTAAAACGTCGCCTGAGGGTATTGAACCAAAGAACACATTGTACCCGGGTAGAAAGAATTATGTAAATAAGTTAATTTGGCTAAGATTTGAATCCAAAAGAAAACGAGTAAAGACTGTCTGCGGTAACGTTTTCGCTTGCTGATCCTAAGATTGTAGGATCGAACCCCGGCGCAGTCAGTTGGCATTCGATGGTGCGCAAATGTGAGGGAGCTGTGTCAGTAGATCTTTTGGCACGTTAAGGACCTTCTTCAGGGCAAAATAACCATCTGTCCAAGCCGCAGCAGTTAAAAGGGACGTAAAACCAATAACATTATTATTACAACGGGTAAAGAAACAGCCTACTTAATGATATTTTTCCGGAACTGCATTTAGGCTTGAAGTGATTTTCGAAATTTGTTTTTTTAGTTTTATAGAACCCTCCAAGACTCACAATTTGAATGTTCCGGGCCCTTTAGCTCTTCAACGTATGGCACAATTTAGGAAATTGCTTAATTTTACATTTTGCTAAGATGGGGACCGTACTTTGTGTGCTAAGAAGTGTTTTCTAGGTTGAAAAATTAAAAAAAAAACAAATCTCTTGACTTAAATCCCAGTTATCTTTGATTTTACAACATAAATATCTATAATATTAGTACAGGGCGCCCGAGAATGTTCTCCGCAGTGGGTTACGTGCAGCTGTGAGAGGTTGAGTCATGAGTTAAGTTGGCTGCACTGCACTGTGTCCTTCAAAGCGGGACTCCTCGTGTGGGCTGTCAGTGTGAATTGCGATAAGCGAGCGAGCATGCATGTCTTCAGTGTGTATTACAGTAAGCGAGCGTTCAGATAGATTATTGGAAGAGTGCAACAGTATACAGGCGGTAATGTTTACTACTGAAGAGTTTTTATTGGTGGAATACGCTTTTTCGCGAAGGCGATCGGTTTACAGAAAATGTAAAATTAAGATTTCAGGCGCGGTTTCCTAATTCAAAGTGTCCAAACCGTGATACCGTTCGGGATTTGGTAAGTAAATTTCGTGTGACTAGCTCAGTTCACGATGTACCGGGAACAGGCAGGCCTACGCTTTTAACAGACGAAAAACTTCATGAAATCTCCGATATAATGCTGCGTATTCCAAGTAAATCACGAAAATTAACTCAACAAACAGAAATCTCTAAGTCGACAGCACATAAAGCTGTAAGAGACAAGCTTCAGTTGTTCTCTTATAAAGTTACCGTGGTTCATGAATTAAAGCAGACTGATTACGGAAAAAGAGTGATTTACTGTGAATGGTCCCAGCATCTGTTTGAACGGCTGTGGTGAGTACAAAGTTTACTGTTTATTTGTTATAATGCAAGCGGCAGCCATGCTACCAACGTAACTGCTGTAGCTCGCTCTCGCAGACACATGTGGGCGCTGCGGAGAACATTTCCGGACTCACTGTACATTATGCAACGAGCCTACAATGTCTTAATTACCATTAGGCGAGTTGCATACGACTGTTTATGTTCGACGATAATTATAACTATTTTATATTCGAACATTAATATTCATAAATATTTGTCAAGATTTCGCCAGTTTTATCTACTGAACAGAGCGCAAGGGACGCAAATAATACCTTGTATTTGGCCATGGCCTCCTCAAATACCCCACTTTCACAGTGAAATTTAAAATAGAAGGCCGTGGAAGTCAGCGCAGGTGCGATGCTATCCTCACCTAATTGGTCACACAACTGTTTCTTGAGTTCTGATTGGAGGGAGAAATTGTTTCGTAATGAAAACTTGTACTATAAGGACCCTCAGTTTTCTGAGATTCAATATTCGTATTATCATCATATGTTGATAAAATCCCTTCAATCCTTTCATGGCTGTGGAGATTTACTTTATGAAATTATGACAGTTAATGCCATCATTATTAAGTTATATCCAAAGTGCCTGGTACTCACGATGGTGCTAAGCTGAATAGGAGGCAGGATTTAAACGAACTGTACCCCAAGCATAACAATTTTTCGAGCCCTTATTCCCCAACCTTAAATGAGATAGCCTATATATAAGGTCTAATATTAAATACAGTATTTTAAAGCTACTGTAAGCGGGTTATTTACATGGAACTTACACGGGCGGCTAGCTAACACAAGTTCCTGGAATTATTGTTCTGGAAGGCATGGAAGAGCAGCTGGTTAAACAATCAACTGTTGTGTGGATTACACAGCCTGCTTTCCGAAATAGAGAACAAGGCAGAGTAATTAGGAGCGCTGACCCACAGCCTATTGTTTGTGTAATTTTGATACCGGTGTGTTTCAGAATGCTCTCAGAGCGGATGAGTTTAAATTGAAAAGCGTTGAGAGATACTAATTTAAAAATAACATTTTTGTGTTTGTTGTTAAGAGCTTGGACATCGTCATCATCAGCCCCGTATACTATTTTTAGCTTATTTTATGAGGAAAAAAATAGGCGTCGGAGATCAACTTTGGTCCGTGTGTATGTGTGTGTGTGCATGGCATGCTTGCGAGTCCCTTAATAAAACCAAAGTGGCCGAAGTGATTACTATCTTGTCCAACCTCGACCATGCCTTTCAAATTTTAACACGGTTCTCCATTTATAGCCTATTTTCAATTTTGAAAAATTAGGCTTATGAGATCATTTTTTTGTCCGTGTGTGTGTGCGTGTGTGTGTGTAAGTGAGGTGTGTGTTCTCTCCCTAATAACTTCTAAACGGCTGTAGCGATTTCAATGAATCTCGGTAAGTTCATAGCACTATTCCGGACGACCCCGACCGTGCCCTTGAAATTTTGTTACGTCTCACCAATCAAACATGGCGGCTGTGCGAAATATTTCACCAGCATTCAATATCTTCGATTCTATTACCGATATCACCATGGAATTTTTACGGTGATAAAGGGAACTACTAGAAGTTCACCTATGTGACTTTTGAAAAACTGGTAACTACAAAACCAACATGGCGGCCAAGCGAATTTGCGACTTTAAAATAGACGTTTCTCGCGATTTAACCAACCAAACGCAATTAAACTTGGTACAGGAAATGTTTATACACATTGTAATGCACTGGTATCTAATTTAGTTCTATTGTTTACATAACCTCAAGATGGCGACTTTGCAAATTTTAAAATTAAGTTTTTGTTTCTTGTGTCATAATCTTGCGATCGAAGTGAAAGTTTGAGCAATGAACCTATGCAATAATTCTCCTTTAATGCTAGTCTACATGACTCTATGGCCCATACATTTAACAATCCAACATGGCGACCATCCGAAATATTTAGACGGCTCTGAACATCTACGAATATATTATAGCAATCAAACTGATTTTTTTTATGTTCATAGGGGCTATGAACTTAAGTTCACCTATAGGACTTTAAATAACCTGGTGATCACAAATCCAACATGGCGGCGACGCGAAGTATTAATATTCACATGGACGTTTCTCTCAATTTAACCATCCGAATGCAGTGAAACTTGGTACAGTAAATCCTTATACGAATGTTAATCCACAGGCATCTAATTTATTTCAATTGTTTCCATAACCACAAGACGGCAGCTGAGCGAAATTTTAAAATCTCCTTGTTACTTCTTGTGTCCTTATCATGCGATTGAAGTTTGAATGCTACACGTACACAATAATCTTCTTGTAACAGTAGGCTACATAATTCTAGGACCTACATATATAAAATCCAACATGGTGACCATCCGAAATATTTATTCGGATCTCAATATCTACGAACCTATTATAGCAATCAAACTGAAATGTTGTATGCTGATAGTGGCTATTTGCATAAGTAGGATATATGAAAATAGGCTGTATAGTTCTTCACGGAGCTACTTGTTTAAATTCCATATCTCTGCAACAGATATCACCCTGTAATTGAAATTGTGTACTACTAAAAGTTCAACTCTGTGTAAAGTACAAATCGAACATGGCGGTCAAGCAAAGTTAAAACAGTTAAATAGACTTTTCTCGCGATTTAACCATCCGACGGAATGAATCTTAATGCAGAAAATGGTTATACACATTGTAATACACTGACATCAAATTTAGTTTAATTGTTTACATAACCTCAAGATGGTGACTTCACGTAAATTCAAAATTAAGTTTATATTCCTTGTGTCCTAATCGAAGTGAACGTTTGAGTAATAAACCTACGCAATGATCTTCATGTAATAGTACATAACTCTATGGCCCACATATATAACAATCCAACATGGCCACCATCCGAAATATTTAGACGGTTCTCAATATCTACAATTCTATTACGGTATCACACAACAGGCCGGATCTGGTGTTGTGAGCAAGAAAATACAGCAAACTATCTTGATTGATGTTGCGGTTCCTAACAACAAGAATCTCCAGTCAAAACACATCGAAAATATCAGCAAATACAGAGAGATGATCAACACTATTAAAAACAATGGCATGTAGAACGGGTAAAGACCATACCTATCATTGTCTAAAGTGCGGGCGTGATCCCAAATACCTTGCTCCAAGGTCTTAAACAACTGGATATGGATAGGCCTACTCAACTGTACAAGCTAATGCAGGAGGCAGTAGTTCTTTCAACAACCCGAATCGTCCGGAAGATCATGGGTAGCGACATTCCAGCTTAGAAGTTACTGTTTCACTATACATTGGTCCCCTTAAGTCCGTATAGTTACTGTATATTGTAATGTACCAGCAATGTGTTATAGCCTATCTACTGAATAATACAATAATAATAATAATAATAATAATACAAAAGATCTATATCCCTGAATGCAAAACTGAAGGACTACTGCACCGTCATCCGGCCAGAAGCTTTGTATGCAGCGGAAAGTCTCTCCATGAATAGAAAAGGCATAATGGAAAAACTGGAGACCAAGGAAAGGAAGATATTGAGGAAAATCCTGGGTCCAGTCAAAGAACACGGCGAGTTCCGAAGACGCCACAACCACGAGTTGTACACTCACGTAGAGAAAATAACTGACGTGATGAGGAAAAGGACAATTTATTTTTATGGACATACTAGCAGTAGTACCCGGCTTCGCCCGGTGGAAAGATGATAATATTTCAGTCTCCTTAACACTCAACGTCATAAATTATATTTATTTATGTATTCATTTTTTACATTATCAAACCCAGTGACAATGTTTATACTTAAGTCACTATGGGAAGGCTCTGTAAAATAATGATCATTCTCGTGATATTTGTCTTCAGTCCGAGTCGAGAAATGTCGTTAGCGGTCCCAGAATTCGTGACATCTCAGTCGTAGAAGACTTTATGTGGTGGTGATTAGAAATATAATGGACTTAAAATCTAGGTCATTTACCCCAAATGACGTTGAGAGCGTAACATCTAGGTAATTTGCCCTACTGATCAGGATGATATTGAAAATTACTACATAACTGACATATGAAACTTAGAAAATAATAGATAAAGTTATTTTTAGGACTCACATTTCGGGAAAGACTTGATTATTTTTTGCCAAAGAGCTCCCACTTAGATCGCTATCTGGTTAAAAGTTTCGTCTTGTTAAGGTTTAAACTGTACGATAAATGTCTGAAGCAATTCCTCAAAGAGAAGCTTCCAGATTTCGCAGTCGATATATCGTTAACGTTCCTGAGCATCCAGTTGTCTTTTCTTCTGACGCAAAACATCTTCTACATAGTGATGATGAACATAGAAGCGACTACTGGCACATGTAACTTATCAATGAATGGGAATAATTGATACTTTAAAGGAATGAGAGGTTATTTGCCCTTTTGATGAGGATCACAATGAAGACTACTACTACTACTACTGAACGGGTATATCAAACTTACAAACTAATGGAAATACGTATTTTTAAAATCACAGGCTAGGTAGACTCTGGTGTTGCTTAGTAGTATAATGGACGTAACATCTAGGTCATTTGGCCCTTTGATGAGGATGATAATGAAGACGATTACTACTGAACGGGTATATCAAACTTACAAACTAAAGGAAATACACATTTTTGAAATCACAGGCTAGGTAGACTCTGGTGTTGCTTAGTAGTATAATGGACGTAACATCTAGGTCATTTGCCCCTTTGATGAGGATGATAATGAAGACGACTACTACTGAACGGATATATCAAACTTACAAACTAATGGAAATACACATTTTAAAAATCACAGGCGATGAAGACTGTGGTGTTACTTAGTAGTATAATGGACGTAACATCTAGGTCATTTGCCCTTTTGATGAGGATGGTAATGAAAACTACTGTTGAATTGACACGACAAACTTACAAACTACCGTGATAGAAATAAATATTTCAAAATTCACAGGCGATGAAGACTTATTGTGTGTGGTGATTAGTGGTATAAAGGGTGTAACATGTAGGTCATTTGCCCTTATGATAATAATAAGGTAATGAAAAATGACTACTAAACGAACATGGTGTAATTTTAAATCTGATATAGGTAATTCAGATTACTACCTTCGATGTCTTCCAAAGTCTGAACGTTATATTCTGGCTTAGGCCTATACTCTATGCGTGTAGTGAAAGAGCTTATCGAGTACTGCTCGGGTCCAAGCTTCACGTAGCTGAGAATATCGCAGATGATGACGATATATGATGACAGACGTTCGGGGGGGTTCCCGGTCCTATTCACATTGACCGGTGAATCACTCATTCTTTCGTAACACTACAGCGGTTTGAGCAAAGACCCTATATGAACATCAGCATAGTCAGCAATAACAGGTAACACGGCGGGGTCTGGACATTTTTCTCATGTCACCTCGTGATGAATGAGCAAGCTATTCTCACCCCTGCCCCCTCTTCCCCCCTCCACCCTCCAGGCTCACAACTTGTGGGACGTGGGTTTGCGACCTCGGGACCCCAGCTGAGTCCGGCATTGTTTCTACTTACTGGTGCCGGGCACCTTTCAGTTCTCTTTCCTGTCAGCCTCCCTTGGTCAAACTCTTGTTCTCTTCCGACCCCGATGGTATCAGGTTATCCGAGGCCTAGCGACTCTTTCACTTTCCCGCCTTAATTGGCCCTTGTCTAATCATTCCTGATAGCCTCATTCTTTTCTTAATATCTCATATCTTCTGCTCAAGACCCTCAAGGAGGCAGGGTGTGTGTAGCCCTGGTGCACCCTGGATAGTGCTACATCCTCAAGGGCTCATGGCTGGTGAGTTCAGGAGCTGGCAACCCTGAAGGTTTCCTGAGCAAGTCCGGTTTTACCCCTTTTTTCCATTGCCTTTGGGACGGACCCTGTCCACTATCCGGGAATGGAGTGGTCTGTCCGCAATTTCAAGCAGACAGTGTTACTCGCAGGGTACCAAAGGGTAAGTATACAAATTTTGGTTCTGATCGGTGAAACGGTGTAGATTTGGACCAAAGGGCCTAAATGCAGAGATTGGGTTGGACTGTCCGAAATTTCAAGTGGACAGGGTTACCCGCAGGGTTGCAAAGGGTAAGTATACACATTTTGGTTCTGATCGGTAAAACGGTGTAGATTTGGACCAAAGGGCCTAAATGCAGAGATTGGGTTGGTCTGTCCGAAATTTCAAGTGGACAGGGTTACCCGCAGGGTTGCAAAGGGTAAGTATACAAATTTTGGTTCGGATCGGTGAAACGGTGTAGAAGTTTGCCAAAGGGCCTAAATGCAGGAAATGGGGTGGTCTGTCCGAAATTTTAAGTGGACAGTGTTATTCACAGTGTTACATAGGGTAAGTATACAAATTTTGGTTGAGATCGGTGAAACGGTGTAGATTTGGGACAAAGGGCCTAAATGCAGGGAATGGGGTGGTCTGTCGGAAATTTCAAGTGGACAGGGTAACCCGCAGGGATCCGAAGGGTAAGTATACAAATTTTGGTTCAGATCGGTGAAACGGTGTGGATTTGTATACATAACAGACAGACAGACAGACAGACAGACAGACAGACAGACAAACATTGAGCTTTATATATATAGATAACCCGAATGAAATCAACACTGCTATCCAACAGAATTATTGCTTTTCTCCGTGAGAAAAAGACAAAGGGGGCCTGGTTCAGTGAAGTAGAGGAAGATCTGTGGGAGACTGGGATTACACGTGAGGATATCTAGGAGCGTGGTCCACTTAGGGAAAAACTTCAGAAACATCGGAGTTTTCAACTTAAGCCGAAGCTAAAAACCGGGAAGGCGTGGACGACGGAGAGAAAGGTGCAACATCGATTGCCAATGAAGGAGTACTGGGCTAACATTAAAATGCAGAAAAAACAGTTGACATGGCGTGGTCCTTAGTTGGCCGTAACGAAGGAATAATAATAATAATAATAATAATAATAATAATAATAATAATGATAAAAGCAGAGGACTTAACAAGTGACTACTGTTCAGCCATTTAACCTAGAAATCGCGGGGAGACACGTGGTATGCGTGACAAAGCCCCTCGGCCGTCATACTTGGCTTTCTTGACCGGAGCCCTACTTCTCGGATCAGACATCTATCCAATTGTCTTCACAAGGCTGAGTGCACCACGTTACAGCCCTCATGTCAGTTTCTAAAATTCCTTGTAGAGACAAGAATCGAACCCGGATCCTCCGGCCCAGATGGCTGAGAGCACTAATTCGCTAACTCGTCCCTCGCTGGCATCGGGAGAGCGTGGGTTAGAATCCAACCTCAGCCACCCTGAAAATGGTTTTCGTGGTTTCTCATTTTCACCACCAGGCAAATGCCGGGACGGTTCCTTTCAACTGGTCCATGACCGTCTTTCTTCTAAAATCCCTTTCCTACCTCTTCCATAATTAGACCCAAGTTAGCGGTCACCTGTCACCATCCCCAGTTGTATCTGCTGACAAATTGTGTCCACCTCCAGATATCGACCTTGTAACGATATAGGAATGACGACTCGTCGAGTGCGTGGGTGACGACGAGCAGGGAGGATAAGCGATTAAAAACAAAATAAAATAATAATAATCTGCGACATTCTTGTAAATCAAGATGTTAGACCTCTTAACTCTTTAAGGTTAGGTTGTGCAAAAAATGAACCAATAGCTGTCACCGCTTCAGTGTATGGTGGTACAGGGATTGTAACCAAATGGTGAAGGTCTGCTTCTTCCAGCATGCTGGTACTCTCTCTGTATAGATGGGCCGGTCATTCGTGGCCGGTCGTAAGCACGTGAGAATTCTTCTTTAAGTCCGAACTGAGAACACAGAGACCACTGAATATGCACATGCGCTGTCGAGGACACATTGCGCACTTTATTTGCATTGTTCACGAAGGTATGGAGACTCACTGTGCGTAGAGACAGCACTGCGCACGTAATATGTACCGGTCAAGAAGGAACGGGCCACGTATACACGCTGTGTTATGATGCTACTAGTTATTATACTCTGATTTACGAAATATGAACTGTGAAGGCTGTCATCCACTTGAATGGTGAGGTTTTTATTCATCGTATGGCTTTTAATGCCGGGAGTGTCCGAGGACATGTTTGACTCGCTTGAGTCTGTAGCTGCTTCCAGCGGACACCCTTATTAGGGTGAGCTACCAGTCCCGTTCAATTTCAAGTAGTTCCAACTTTCACTACCAGATATCAATGATACCTAGTGGTGAACGTTGGAACTTTGATAGAGCGTTCCAACGAAATATAACCTAACAATTTAGCTTTACAAAAGTTGAGTCCGTGAAAGGATCTCTTACATGCCATAAATCTATGACATGGGACCGCCGGCTTTACTTCCCCTCCGAAGGAAGGCATACTGAAGGGTAAGTTGAGAAGTGGAGATGAGAGGGGGTAACGGTATCCATGGCAACAGCGAGCAGTGTTGAAAAATATGCAGACACAGCAGTGAACACATGGTTTGACACAGCGTTCTACTGTGCCTTGACTCATCGTCGTCACTGTCACCGCTAGGCAAGGGCGCTAGCTTTCCCAGTATTAGTGTCCTCCTGGCGCAGTCAGCTGGCATTTGAGGGTGCGCAAATGCGAGGGAGCCGTGTCAGTACATTTACTGGCACGTTAAAGATCCCCTTCGGGGCAAAATTCCGGCACCCCGGCGTCTCTAAAAGCCAGGGTAGTTAAAAGGGACGTAAAACCAATAACATTATTATTATTATTATTATTATTGTCTTCCTGCACGTCTCTTGGAATGTTATGAGTCATAACTTGTCTCAGTGGCAACGCAGCATTTCCCCACGTGCTAGCTTTGACAGACGTCAGCGTTCATTATTGGTAATACAAAGCATAGGTGGTACCAGCTACTTATTTCCCTCCATTTTGTGTTTAAGTGGCTATTGTCTGTTGTCATGCGCTCAGAGCTTATTGTGAATAAAAAAATATCCCTTACCTCAAGGATCAGAATTCCTGTCAAATTCACGTGCTTGAATGAGTTAAAACAACTAACTGTATTATCAGTAGGGCCCGAATGTTGATGCCGTAAAAAGTTTAAAAAATGCACTTAAAATTTTCAAAATTGACTGGAATAAATGACCTAAAAATCGAAAAATGGAGAAAACGATCTTATAATAATAAACTCACCAATATTTCAAAAACGACATCTGAAGCTCAAACTGAAAAGTAATCAAAATAGATTTCTAGCCCTTAACAAAAGGTTTATGTTCATAGTTACTAGCTTCTTTTTAACTCTGAGAGACGTAACTCCCTCATATAAAGCTGTGACATCACTACATTGGAAAACAAGTAGTTCCGTGAAGAACTATATAGCCTATTTTCATATATCCTACTTATGTTAATTGCCTCTATCTACATACAAAATTTCAGATTGATTGCTGTAATAGATTCGTAGATATTGAGAACAGACTAAATATTTCGGATGGTCGCCATGTTGGATTTTATATATGTAGGTCCTATAGTTATGTACTGTTACATGCAGATTATTGTGAACGTGTAATATTCAAACTGCTACCGCATGATTAGGATACAAGAAGTAACAAGGAGATTTTAAAACTTCGAATAACTGCCATCTTGTGGCTATGGAAACAATTGAAATAAATTAGAGGACAGTGGATTAACATTCGTATAAGGATTTACTGTACCAAGTTTCACTGCACTCGGATGGTTAAATTGCGAGAAACATCCATGTGAATATTTATACATCGCGTCGCCGCCATGTTGGATTTGTGATCACCAGCTTATTTCAAGTCCTATAGGTGAACTTAAGTTCATAGCCCCTACGAACATAAAACAATTCAGTTTGATTGCTATAATAGATTCGTAGATATTCAGAGCCGTCAAAATATTTCGGATGGTCGCCTTATAGGATTGTTAAATGTATAGGCCATAGAGTCATGTACCATTAAAGGAAAATTATTGCGTAGGTTCATTATTCAAACTTTCACATCGATCGCATGATTACGACAAAAGAAATAAAAACTTAATTTTAAAATTCGCATAGCCGCCATCTTGAGGTTATGTATACAATTGAACTAAATTAGATACCAGTGTATTACAATGCGTATAAACATTTCCTGTACCTGATTTCATTGCGGTTGGAACATTAAATCGCGACAAAGGTCTATTTAAAATTTTCAACTTCGCTTGGCTGCCAATATTCCTTTTGTAGTTTTACCGGTTTTTGAAAGTCTTATAGATAAACTTCCAGTAGAGCCCTTTATCTCCGTACAAAATTTCAGGGTGATACCGATAATAGTTTCAGAGATATAGAATGCCGGTGAAATATTTTGCACATCCGCCATCTTGTGGTTATGTAAACAATTGAACCAAGTTAGATGTCGATGCATTACAATGTTTAAAAACATATACTGTACCTAGTTTTATTGCGTTTGGTTGGTTAAATCGCGAGAAACGTCTATTTAAAAGTCGAAAATTCGCGTGGCCGCCATTTTGGTTTTGTAGTTACCAGTTTTTCAAAAGTAACATAGGTGAGCTTCTAGTAGTTCCCTTTATCACCGTAAGAAATTCCAGGGTGATATCGAGAATAGTTTCGGAGATATTGAATGCTGGAGAAATAATTCGCAAAGCCGCCATGTTGGATTGGTGAGACGTAACAAAATTTGAAGGGCACGGTCGAGGTCGTCCGGAATTGTGCTATGAACTTACCGAGTTTCATTGAAATCGCTCCAGTCGTTTAGATTTTATTAGGGGGACACACACACTCCTCACACACACGCACACACACACGGACAAAAGGTGATCTCATAAGCCTATTTTTAGCCTATTTTCAATTTTGAAAAAATAGGCTTATGAGATCACCTTTTGTCCGTGTGTGTGTGCGTGTGTGTGTGTGTGTGTGTGTGTGTGTGATTCGTGTGTGGGTCCCCCCCTAATAAAATCTAAACGGCAGGAGCGATTTCAATGAAACTCGGAAAGTTCATAGTACTATTTCCGGCGACCTCGACCGTACCCTTCAAATTTTGTTACGTCTCACCAATCCAACATGGCGGCTGTGCGAGATATTTCACCAGCATTCAATATCTCCGAAACTATTACCGATATTACCATGACATTTTCTATGGTGATAGAGGGAACTACTATAAGTTCACTTATGTGACTTTTGAAAACCTGGTAACCACAAAACCAACATGGCGGCCAAGCGAATTTGCGATTTTTAAATAGACGTTTCTCGCGATTTGACCAACCAAACGCAATGAAACTTGGTACAGTATATGTTTATATACATTGTAATGCACCGACATCTAACTTCGTTCAATTGTTTACATAATCACAAGATGGCGGATGTGCGAAATATTTCACCGGCATTCTATATCTCTGAAACTATTAGCGGTATCTCCCTAAAATTTTGTACGGAGATAAAGGGCACTACTGGAAGTCCATCTATAAGATTTTCAAAAACCCGTTAACTACAAAACGAACATGGCGGCCAAGCGAATTTGAACATTTTAAATAGACCTTTCTCGCGATTTAATGTTCCAAGCGCACTGAAACCTGGTACAGGAAATATTTATACACATTGTAATCCACTGGTATCTAATTTAGTTCAATTGTTTACATAATCTCAAGATGGCGGCAGTGCGAATTTTAAAATTAAGTTTTTATTTCTTGTGATGTAGTCATGCGATCGAAGTGAAAGTTTGAATAATGAACCTACGCAATAATTTTCCTTTAATGGTACATGACTCTATGGCCTATACATTTAACAATCCAACATGGCGACCATCCGAAATATTTAGACGATACTGAATATCTACGAATCTATTTTAGCAATCAAACTAAATTTTTTAATGTTCATAGGGGCTATGAACTTAAGTTCACCTATAGGACTTTAAATAACCTGGTGATCACAAATCCAACATGGCGGTGACGCGAATTATAAATATTCACATGGACGTTTCTCGCAATTTAACCATCCGCGTGCAGTGAAACTTGGTACAGTAAATCTTTATCGGAATGTTAATCCACTGGCAACTAATTTATTTCAATTGTTTCCATAACCTCAAGATGGCAGCTGTGAAACTTTTTAAATCTCCTTGTTTTTTCTTGTGTCCTAATTATGCGATTGCAGTTTGAATACTACACGTTCACAATAATCTGCATGTAACAGTACATAACTCTAGGACCTACAAATATAAAATCCAACATGGCGACCATCCGAAATATTTAGTCGGTTCTCAATATCTACGAATCTATTACAGCAATCAAACTGAAATTGTGTATGTTGATAGTGGCAATTAACATAAGTAGGATATATGAAAATAGGCTGTATAGTTCTTCACGGAACTACTTGTTTCAAAATTGAAAATAGGCTAAAAATGACCTCAAAAGACTGATTTCTCTAAAATATGACCAAAAATCTACCAAATTTAAAAAATGCTCTTAAAATGGAAAAATAGCAAAAAATTCATAAAGATACAAAATAAAAAAGACATATTTGAAGACGTGGTGCCCCGTCCTGAGTTTCTATGTACTTCAGCATTGTTTAAGACAGCTCAGTAAAAATATGACATGTCATCAACATCCTGGCCCTAATTATCATCATCGTCTTTCCGTCAGAAACGATTGCGTTTATGCCAGTTGATTGAACTGTCTGCATTACCCCACAGTATTAACCCGTCATCGACTGATAGGCTACCGCAGCAGAATGATATCTATATCCCCTGACTGATTTTCGCACATCCACCTGTTAACAGCTGGGGATTGTAAAATGTCACAGATATCTGTGCACCACGTGAGTATATAATCTGATTTGTGTGGCTCCACGGGTCGACTGAATTAAATTCAACCTGTTTGTCACATGGCATGGCGTGGCGTGATATGTGGATTATTAGCATCACAGGGCGATAAATCATATTCCTGGTTGAACATTTGATCCCATTATTGATATTATAAAACCGCTTTTTAAACGAGTTACGATTTCCCTCTGTTTTCCTTCCTGCAAGAGGCTCACAACCAGGGGGTCGTGGGTTGGAGATCACGTGACTCAAGTAGAGTCTGTTATTGCTTCCACTTCTTTCTGTGGGACTTATCTAGATTCGATATTCAGTATTCCGCAAGAAACAAGATGTTCAGTAAAGAATGTATATCCTACTTTCTCCTAAATGCATGGGTATTGTTATAACTCTTCGTCCTTTTCAAGGAGTATAATTGAATGTTGGTTGTAGTAGCTTGTTGAAATACAACGTGTTATACGGATATTAAACATGAATATGAAGTGCCCTTTGCTAGTGCTACCTCTGTACAAAATTTCATTCAATTCGGTTTCACCGTGTTTGAATAGATATGGTGAATCGATTTGCACACATACATGGCCGCTATCTGCAAACTATTGGGCTGATGACCTTGTAGTTCAGTCAAAAGATGCTTCCCACAAAAAGGTATGTTGATGCAAAATTTGGCAGAGATCAAATAATAATGTGTTGGCATCGCGGAAAACTTTCCTGTAAATGTCGGCATCCACCAAGGTTCAGCACTATCACCGTCTTTTTTTTAGCCTACTCTCTATTTTTGCAAAAAATGAAAGTAGACTTATGAGATCTACACAGGGCCAAAAATTGTGTGTCTGTCTGTGTGTGTGTGTGAGTGTGGGTGTGTACTCTGAAGGTCTGTCCCCCCTATCTATCGAACACGGTGAAACCGAATTGAACGAAATTTGGCACAGAGGTAGAACTGGCAAAGAAAACCTCAGTGTCATATTTTATATCGCCACCATCTTGACGGAAACGGAATGATGGCCACCCAAATGTTAAAAGCTTAAATCAAATTACTACCAACATAATCATTTGATATCTACCAAATTTTGCGACAACATACCTTCTTGTGGGAAGCATTGTTTGTCTGAACTACAAGGTCTTCAGCCCAATAGTTTGCAGATAGCGGCCATGAATGTGTGGAAATCGATTCCCCATATCTATTCAAACACGGTGAAACTGAATTGAATGAAATATTTTACAGAGGTAGCACTAGCAAAGGGCACCTCATATCATGATTAATATCCATATAGCACGTTGTATTTCAACAAGTTACTACAACCAACATTCAGTTATACTCCTTGAAAAGGACAAACGATACCCATGTATTTAGGAGAAAGTAGGCTATATGTTCTTTACCGTACATCTTGTTGTTCTTGTGATGGACACCATCACTCGTGACCTGCAACGGAATGTTCCTTGGACCCTTCTGTATGCAGATGATATAATGGTTACAGATGACACCCGAGAAAAACTCCAATGTCAAGTTGAAGACTGGAATAACCGCCTCTCCCAGTATGGCCTATGTCTGAATGTGAAAAAGACGGAGTATCTGGAGTTAAACCCAAGCGACGGTACCATTCAAGTCGCTGGACAAAATCTATTCAAGACAGAATGCTTCAGGTACCTTGGATCTCATCTTCAGAGTGATGGCAACTTCAGTGATGAAGTAAAAGCCAGGGTAAACGCAACCTGGTTGCGGTGGAAGGAGGTCACGGGTGTGCTTTGCGACAAGAAAGTGCCACTTCGTCTCAACTCGAAGATATATCGGACAGTGGTACGGCCAGTTGCGCTGTATGGCATTGAATGACGACCATCCGACAACATTTCAGAACGTCGCCTGCACGCCATGGAAATGAGAATGCTCCGTTGGACAATGGGCATCTCCCTTATTGACCATGTCAGAAACGACACAATTCGGGAGAAAATGGGTGTCGCCCCAATTGTGGACAAAATGAGAGAGAAACGGCTCCGATGGTATGGCCATGCCCTGCGTGCTGCGCCTGATACTGTTACTAACACTGTCCTTCAATTTGAGGTTGAAGGCCTACGCCCCAGAGGACGACCGAAGCAGCGTTGGCAACACACAATAAATGGTGACTCAAAAATTACCGGCCTAAATCCAACTGACGCACGAAACCGGACAAAATGGAGGTCAATGACCAAAAAAGTGGACCCTGCACCAGCGGGACAACGCTAGGAAGAAGAAGAAGAAGAAGAAGAAGATCAAATAATAAGGTTGGTCGTAATATGATCTAAGCTTTTAACATTTGGGTGGCCGCCATTCCGTTTCCGTCAAGATGGCGGCGATATGAAACATGACACTGAGGTGCCCTTTGCTAGTGCTACCGCTATACCAAATTTTGTTCAATTTGGTTTCACCGTGTTTGAATTGATAGATGGAATCGATTTGCACACATGCATGGCCGCCATCTCCAAACTATTGGGCTGATGACCTCGTAGTTTAGTCAAAAGACGCTCGCCATATAAATATGTTGTTGCAAAATTTGGTAGAGATCGGATGATTAGGGTAGTCGTAATTTGATTTCAGCTTTGAACATTTGGGTGGCCTCTATTACGTTTCCGTCAAGATGGCGGCAATATAAAACATGACACTGAGGTGCCCTTTGCTCTGTACCAAATTTCGTTGAATTCGGTATCACCGTGTTTGGATTGATAGGGGGAGACAGACATTCAGAGTACATACACTCACACACACACACACACACACATTTTTTCGCCCTGTGTTGATCTCATACGTCTACTTTCATTTTTTGCAAAAATCGAAAATAGGCTAAAATGTTAGCGTAGTGACAAATCTCTCCCCACATCGCTCAGTATTTAGACTGACCTTGCTGTTTGGATGTGAGAGCTGGGTAGATTCAGGATGCCTGATACATAAGCTAGATGTGAAAGGTATGAGGTTAGCACCAATGCTAGCTGGGACTAATAGATGGGAGCAAGGGCAGGAAGGAACTCGTAATGAAGAGATGAAGGCAAAGTTGGAAATGAACACGCTATATCAAGCTGTTTGTATGAGCCGACTCAGATAGTGTGGTCATGTGAAGGGAATGGGGAAGGAGAGATTACCTAAGAGGTTAATGAGCTCGGCTGAAGAAGATAAGAAAAGCAGATGTAGACCTAGGATGTGTAGAAGCAGAAGAGGCCACAGTGTTAACTGCTAATAGGATCATGGAGGCGACTTGTTCTCAAACAGATACTCGCAGACTAGACTGGACGATGATAGGCAATACAGTCTCAAATGAAAATGTAGGCTATGTATGTTCTCTATTTCATTTCTCATGTCGACTTATCTTGGACAAGCCTTGTTCTGTTCCAATCCCGATGGTATTACAGTGTCAGAGGTCTAGGGTGTCAATCTATTGCCTACCTTAATTGTCCCTTGTGTTTTAATTTCTTACACCCTACGTTTCGAGGACTTTTTCTTCTTTTTCGGGGAATCTCCTGCCTAGTGAAAGATGCCTTAAGAGGCAGGGTTTGTGTAGTACCACCACGCACAGTACACCGTGGTTCGCACTAAAATCCCAAGGGCTCGTGGCTGGTAAGATCAGAAGTTGGCGTTTTCGAAGTATGCTTACCTGAGTCCGTTTTCCCCCTTTAAAACAGTTCACTTGGGGGAGAGCCTTCTTCCCCTTCCTTGTCCTATCTATCACTCGTGCCCCCCACCCCTCTTTGCATGTCCCTCAATCATCTTCATTCGATTCATTGGGATATTTATTTCCCTATCTTTTATTTCTCTGAACGATTTTCGAAACATATTTCTTCTAATAGTATCTTAGATTTATGTGAGTAGTTACAATAGTAGTGTTTTAATAACATTAAAAATAATTATATAGCCCATACTCTATTTAGCTCACTGCGCCAATAAACAATTAGGCCTGCAATATGAAAAACCCGGAAAAAGGAGACGATTTCTGAGAATTGCCAGTCGAAACCACATTCAATATTACAAAACTTAATGTCAAAATCTTATTGGGAAATTTCAACGCGCAAGTTGGAAATGAAAGTAAATTCAGAACCACTGTAGCCTTTTATCCAGCTCACGAACGGACCATCCAACTGGAGGAAGGTAGATAAGCGACTGTGATTTTTTTTTTTTTGCCTAAAATTAATGTCGACTCATTTTTTTGGCACTTCCATGCAAAGAAAGAAAAACGAATGACTTGGCGTTCTCCGAACAATCACTTAGGACAATTTCAACTAGACCCTGCACTGATTTTCAATAAAAATCACGGGCGTGGTGGCTCAGCGGTCTAGCTGTATGCCTCTCACCAAGGCAGTCCAGGTTCGATTCCCGGTCAATGCATGTGAGATTTTCGAAGTGAAATGCCATGTCCTGTGGTTCGGATTCCACGTAAAAAGGAGGTCCCGTGGCTCATGATCTCAAGATTGACGGTCACGTTAAACTACAAGCTTCCTTTTTCAATACAAATCAAAAAGAAATTATGACCGTTCATGTTGAAAAAAGGAATCATCGAGTCAGATCACTATTTATCTGTAATGAAGCTTAAAATTTCAACCACACTGACCAAAGATCAAAATAATAAAACATTTAGAGATTGATTCAGATTTTCTTAAAAAGAACCACACACAGACTTTTCTCGTAAAAATCTCTAGCCGAAAACCATCTGATTGGATTGACTGAATGATAATATCACCAAGACTACCAAAATCATCGGCATACCTCAATGAAACGCAAGCATAGACGGTGGAATTAAAACTGTGATTCAGCAATCAATTGATGAATTAACGCTTGGCAAAATTTGAATTCACTCAAAACAATGAAAAGATCTCCTTATAATTCAAAAACAGGTTTATAATACCATTAGATCAGAAAAAGGAAATTACGTTAAAAGTAGACTAAAGGAAATTGAACAGCACTTCAAGAACAATAATACACGAAACTTCTACGAAACGATTACGGAAGAATTATTAATTTATAAGGTGCCTGCGCTTTGTTTCAAATGTCCAGATGGGACCCCTGAGACAAGTACCGTACTAAGGAAAATTGCTAATTTCTTGCAACTTATTACAACGATCTATTGAATTGTGAACCTCCTAGAAATCACCCGACTCAAAACCTTCACCATTTGAAGAAGTCAAATACATATTCCAAGAACTCAATTATAATAAAGCACCAGTAGAAGATGGTATGAGAACTGAAATGTGTAAAATAGGTGTTGATAGCTTAGCTCAGGAAATTCACACAATTATCCAAGATAATTATCCAAGTACATTAGATCGTACTTTCAAATATGTTAATTTTCAACACACTTGCAGACATTTATTCATTTAATCCGGGGCTATCGCTATAAGTGATTCTGAGCAGTGGAATTAGTTGGATTGGTGGATTAGTTGGAGGAGGGTGACCGTTTTGTTAGTGGCTTTATGATCTGCTTGCCTAGTAGATATTAAAATATTTTATTTCTAGTAGATTTAACACTTAAGCTTTTAAAAGCAATATTGGCCATACTTAGTTAGATTCGGTCGCTCCTAGGCGGGAAGATGTTTTAAGACCGTATCAGTTCATGAGGGTAGTGATTTTGTGCAGTTTTTTTTGCGTCTTGCAGATTATCCCTTTATGATCTGATGATTCTCGCTTGGCGAGTAAAACATGTCAACGTGCATTTTCAGGTGTTACGACTGAAGATGAAGTGAATGACAGACGTAATAGAGAGTAACTTATTTGATTATTGATGTGTAACATCTTTCCACTCGGTTGCTGGATATTTTTGTGGGAGTGATTTTGAAAAATGGGACGGAAGTGGATTGGAATGATTCAGCTGGCAGTGGTGGATGGAACGGAAGTGTAACACGCACTGCCAGCTGGAGAATGTAAATCACATATGGATTACTTCAGGGTTTTGAGGCTCAATTACAAATATTTCTTCAATAAATCATCTTCAAGTTGTCGTTCTTTGGTGTGAAAATATTCATCATATCATATTTGCTGAAAACAATTATGATTTATTAAGAGACTGTTTTTCAATCTCTGGATAAAAGTGATGGGCATCCACTCGCCGACTAACTTTCCTCAACCCTTTCGCACTGAACGGTCAACGCTCATGCAAACTCTAGTGTCAACACTCATTGAAACACAAACCACATGTTTTCGTATCAGTTTTAAATGATGAAATGCTTTTATATGAATCATTGTAACTAGACAGCAAAACCGGAAATATGTTTCTGCACAATGGTTTTTGAGACCTTAAACCACATTGCTGTAATGCAGTGGTCAATGTTGTTGTTTTTTTTTTTTTTTGTCGTTTACCCTCCAGGTTGGTGGAACCCACGGACTCAGCGAGGGAACTCACCACTACCGCCTCTATGGGCAGTGTCCTGGAGCCTGGAACATCTGGTCCGGTTGGATACAACTGGGGAGGTGTGATCAGCACTTCGCCCAGGCAGCCTCACCTGCAAAGAGAACAGGGGCCACATGAGGGATGGGAAGGGAAGGAAGATTGGGATGGATAGGCGAGGAAGAGGGAAGGAGGCGGCCGTGGCCTTAGAGTAGGTACCATCCCGGCATCTGCCCGAAGACGAAGTGGAAAACCACGGAAAACCACTTCGAGGATGGCTGAGGGGGGAATCGAACCCCCTCTACTCATTTGGACCACCCAAGGCTGAGTAGACCCCGTTCCAGTCCTCATACCACATTTCAAATTTCGTGGCAGAGCCAGGAATCGAACCCAGGACCTCCGGGGCGGCACCTAACCGTGCTGACCGCTACGCTACGGAGGCGACATATCATAACATAGTGCGTCATTTTAACAGAATCTACATGAAATTGCGTATTATCTAACTTCTATTACAAAACTTTGAACTAAGCAGGATTTGGGAAATTTGATTGTATTGAACATTATTTCGATAGGCGAGAGACTATGGTTTCATTCCTCCTCTTAATTTACAATGTGATGTTTGTTCAAATCTATACAACTCCAGTATGAAAACGGAGCGTAATTTAACATCCTAAGAATGTCCAAGCTGTGTAGTATACGAGTAGGATAACATGTCGGATGTTGCACATCATATGCGACTACTGTAAGGCTCGTATCTTTTTAGCCTATTTTCAATTTTGAAAAAATAGGCTTATGAGATCACCTTTTGTCCGTGTGTGTGTGCGTGTGTGTGTGTGTGATTCGTGTGTGTGTCCCCCCCTAATAAAATCTAAATGGCTGGAGCGATTTCAATGAAACTCAGTGAGTTCATAGCGCTATTCCCGGCGACCTCGACCGTGCCCTTCAAATTTTGTTACGTCTCACCAATCAAACATGGCGGCTGTGCGAAATATTTCACTAGCATTCAATATCTCCGAAACTATTACCGATATCGCCCTGAAATTGTACACGGTGATAAAGGGCACTACTAGAAGTTCACCTATGAGACTTTCAAAAACCTGGTGACTACAAAACCAACATGGCGGCCAAGCGAATTTGAGACTTTTAAATAGACTTTTCTCACGATTTAACTATCCAAACGTAATGAAATTTGGTACAGCAATTGTTTATACACATTGTAATGCACTGGAGTTTAATTTAGTTCAATTGTTTATATAACCTCAAAATGGCGGCTGTGCGAAATATTTCACTGACATTCTATATCTCCGAAACTATTACAGATATCACCCTGCAATTTTGTACGGTGATAAAGGGTACTGATACAAGTTTACCTATGTATATTTCATAAACCTGTAAAGTACAAAACGAACATGGCGACCAAGCGAATTTGAAATATTTTAATATACTTTTCTGGTGATTTAACTCTCTGAGCGCAGAAAAATGTGGTACAGTAAATAATTTTGCAGATTGTAATGCACTGCCATCTAAATTAATTCAATTGTTTACATAACCTCAAGATGGCGGCTGTGCGAAATGTTAAAATTAAGTTTTTATTTCTTGTGTCGTAATCATGCGATCGAAGTGAAAGTTTGAATAATGAATTAGGCGATAATTGTCCTTGAATGGTACATAACTCTATGGCCTATACATATAACAATCCAAAATGGCGAGCTTCCGAAATATTTAGACGGTTCTCAATATCTATGAATCTTTCACAGCAACCAAACTGATTTTTTTAATGTTCATAGAGACTCTGAACATATGTTCACCTATAGGACTTTCAGTAACCTGGTGAGCACAAATCCAACATGGCAGCGACGCGAAGTATAAATATTTAAATGAACGCTTCTCGCGAATTAACTATCCGAGTGCCGTGAAACGTTGCACGTTAAATGCTTATACAAATATTGATCCACTGGCATCTAATGTATTTCAATTGTTTGCATAATCACAAGATGGCTGCTGTGCGTAATTTTAAAATCTCGTTTTTACTTCTTGTGTTCTAATCATGCGATCCAACCTGGCGACCATCTGAAATATTTAGACGGTTCTCAATATCTACGAATCTGTTACAGCAATTTAACTGAAATGTTGTATGTTGATAGAGGCAATTAACATGAGCAGGATATGTGAAAATAGGCTGTATAGTTCTTCACGGAACTACTTGTTTATAATAGTAGATTATTGCACGTTATTAACGTTTTCCATGGACGTTCCATTGTTCACAGATGATTCCTCAGACCCCTTTTCTAAAGTTATCAACAATGGAAGAAAGTAGTCGGACTCGGTTCTATTCTGGCTTATGCCTATTGGCAACTCAAACTAACACTTGGGGCGCTGCGGTCGTCTGGATAAGTAGGGTAAAAATACTCAATAACACGCGTTTGATATGGAACACTTTTTATTTATCGGTTATAATCAGTAAATGTGGTCCCTAAAATAATGACAGTGTTATTTTCAGTTGTATATATGTATAACTGTGCGATACACGTGATCTAATTTGTGTGTTCCACTGGATTTTATGTGTCAATTGCATATTATCAAGCATCGGTTGACTGCTGGTATTTGTTTTTGTGCAGTTCGAGTCATGGCGCTGTTACGTTTAAAAGCTATATTTGAGTTTGCTCACTGTACCATAGACTCTAGAAATCATTTGCTGCTTGGTTGGGCGAAGGGATGAGTTTAACTTGTATTAAAACTCGGGGTAGACAGGAATTGTTTGATTTGGATGGTAAGTATTTACCCTGCGAAGTCAAATTAGGCCTATATAATTCGTAGTGGAATGGCTCGGATACCGCAGAGCGAGGTGATGACGGTTGGTAGGGTTATTGGAAATGAACTAGGGAGCGGGAAAGGACCTGACTGATGAAGTTTGGCTGCCCTCGGCTGGTGTAGGCCTAGGCTTGGCTGTCTTGGACGGCTTGGCTCGGCGAGACTATGCTTGGCTGTCTAGGTGCGGCTTGGCGCGGCGTAAGTGAACAACCCGTCCTGTCGTCAGTGAGTGTAGTGGTGAGTGGACCAACCCGCTCTTGTTGCCCGTATTTATTTGGTATCGTCACCTTTTGGCTATTGCTATTTGCATCTTTTGGAAAGTGAAGAAAACGTATAACCGCAGCCCTCTTATACATCGACTTACAGCCGTAAACTGAGCAATATACTTTGCTTTTATTTATTTTGCACTCTTATCAACGAGTAAAACTTATTACTTATGTATAAACACGAAGAATTTACCACGATCTGCTTACCAATACAAGAAACCATATAGAAACAGTCACCACGTGACAAATGTACCCTACTTGGTAAGTTTCTCATTTTTACCGCTAGATGTCATATCAGATAGCTGGAGTTGCCAATAGAGCGAGAGAGCTGGGGCGAAAAGAGCAGAGGGAGAAGTGGTCGCCAGCTCACGTACCACTAGTTATGAGCCCCTGTGGACTCATTGGATAAGCCATGCAAATATATCGCTCGATACTTGTATCTGACCTAGCCATCGAATTAAATCAGTGTCCATTACAGTTCATGGGGGAACTTTGAACAGTAGACTGGATAAATGGAGTTAGTAAATGCGATGAGCATCAAAAAGTCAGTATACACTCTCTGTAGGCTCAAGGTCTATGCTCCAACGAACCACTCTGTGTAATTAGCCTGGACATTGATTACTTGAAATGCTTGAGCTACTACAAAGAACTTGCTACGTTCAGAGGTTAATTACATTTAACTGAAAGCACCTGACATTCCACCAACACATAGCCTACTGCTTCTGATATTCATGGTTGATTCACGGGACTCAACCACTCTATATCGTTATCGGGTTATGATATAAAACAAATTGCCCTAAATACTAAAGAAGAACACATTCTGAAAAATAAAAATAATTTAAAAGTAAAATCATCATGAGATCAATCTGGAGCGATGTGACTTAGTACATACATATTGCCGATTTATTTCAATCAACTCATATGTTATTGTTACCAACATAATTATATGCACCCTTATTTCTTTATTGTTTCACTGCATATAGTTCCTTATTAACCCTTCAGTAGCTTGCCACGACGGGCGAGTGGTTAACGTGTTGGTCTACTTACCCCTAGCTTGCAGGTTCGCTCCTGGCCGTGGTAAGTGATTCTTGAAAGGCGGCAAAAATACGACTCGCATGTGTCAAAGAACACATTTGAATTCAGTAGGCCGTGTTCATTATGGCAAAACTAATCTCGGAGTATCCGCCAACATAATGTTCCTCATTTCTCTACTAGAAAGCGCTATAGTGTTCAAGGAGCTTAGATATCTAACCTCCTTGACTTTCATAGTGCTTCAAGGAACAACGAAATTTGACATGCAAGCTACCCTCTGGGTGGCAAATAACAAAGCTTGCACCCGGCATCCGAGGCCATACGATTGTATTGTATGTCTACCCCTTATTATTCCCGTTTTTCCAACGGGGTCGGGGATGAGATGCGATGGAAGTCTTTGTGGCGATGGTTTTTACGGCCGGATGCCATTCCTGACGCCAACCTCATGAGGGGAGTTAATGAGAGATGAAATGAATGATGGTGAATGAAACTGGGCAAGGATGTGGAAGGAATCGGTCGTGGCCTGTCAGAAGGTACCGTCCCAGCATTGCCTGGTGTTGAAAATGGGAAACCACGGAAAACCATTTCAAGGACGGCCGACGGTGGGGTTCGAACCCACGCGTCTACCGAGTCAGCAGAGAGCTTGGCCCCATGACCTAATGCTGCGCTTTAGCCAGCGTAGCCACTACTGTCGGTACCCGAGGCCATGCGATATTATTATTATAACCCTTGAGTGCAAGGTTTCCTTGTAGCACAGACGGAGGAAACTGACACATTCCTAGACCTCCTTCGCTTGGTGGATGTTATGCGTTGAACAGCAGATTTGGGATGTTGAAGTTTGTGATTGGTCATCTGCACTCGCACTGTTCACTCAGGTTCTTCAAACCGGGTATTATTATTATTACCATTATTATTTTCCCTCAGCAGGTGTTATGGAGACTTTGGATCATTAATTGTGTTGAGGGGCCGGAATTAATACCACTAAATATGATCACAAATACCTTTTAACCATACGTAATTTGTCCATCATATAGCTGTCTTAAATGACTCCACAACACTGGTTGAGGATATTGTTGTTATTATTATCATCACAAATTGTTTCATAAACACAGGTTTTTTCTCGTCATCAGTAAACGTAACTTTTTAAAGAAAATAAACATAATATATTCTGTAAAATTTTTACCTTTAAGAGTGCAAACAACGAAAAAGGAAATTTGTTTATGATCAAATTCCTTCGACCTCTTCCTCTAAAACACTGTTTATAAAGCCTCTGGTCCTAGGATCACACACTAATATACCAATACGATATTTAGAAGCCATAGTAATGACTTAGGCTACATGAATATAAGGTACTTCATATACGGTCCAAATTAAATTAGAAAACATATCGCAACTAACTTTTAAATTAAATTTATACGATCATCATAACACAAATGTTGTTGTGGATCATAAACGTTGCCACATAATATTCGAAGTGAGTTACTGAGAAAACTGCTGTCTACGAAGCACAACCACTCTACTTGCCAGATGGCCTTAAACTGAATGAAAGCCACACGGTAGGTTGAGGGCCAGAAATAAATTTTGAGGGAGTTTTAGGGGTGCACAATTTCACTCATACAAAGGTTTTGATTTCTTTGCTGATCCCCCTTGCTTGTTTGAAAATTTAGCGGATTTATTGGTCAGTATAATAATTATGTGGTGAGGAGTAAACCAATGTCGCGACAATTAACAACAAAATGCATGAGGGTCGTCTGCTATGGTTTGGGCATGTGCTACGGTCAGGAGCGGAGACCATTGCAAAACAGGGCTACACACTGGAGGTCGCCGGGAAAAGACCAAAGGGGCGACCGAGACAACGTTGGGCCGATACACTGCACAGGGATCTGAAAAGCGTCAACCTACATCCGGATATGGGCCATGACCGAGTAAAGTGGAGACAGCGGATTCAAATAGCGGACCCTGCCACGAGGCGGGTCAAACGCTAAAGAAAAGAAGAAGAAGGAGAAGAGTAAAACAGTGGTTATAACAAGATGAAACAGGGAAGAGAAAGGACATCTTACCATTGATGTCAAGAATCTTGAAATTGTGAACAGCTTCATATATCTAGGAAGCGCACTAATGCAGAATGCAAGGATGGATGCAGAGCTAAATAGCAAAAGCACCTACAATTCTCATCCTTAGTGTCTATGGGAAATGAGAGGCTAATAAGTCGTGTGCAAACCATACGTAATTTGTCCATCATATAGCTGTCTTAAATGACCCCACAACACTGGTTGAGAATATTGTTGTTATTATTGAAATGAAAATCCACAGCCTGTTTCCAGTCGACCGACCGGGTCAGGGAATGGAATGATTGAAGCTCCCATCTAGCGGCGAGGATATGATCTGTGCCGGCTGCCGAAGCCTGTCGCACTCCCCTGGGGCAATGATTAAATGAACCACAGATGAAATGAAATGATAGCGGAGAGTGTTGCTGGAATGAAATTGTGACAGGGAAAACCGGAGTACCCCGAGAAAAACCTGTCTGCCTCCGCTTTGTCCAGCACAAATCTCACATGGACTGACCGGGATTTGAACCACGGACCCAGTGGTGAGAGGCCGGCGTGCTGCCGCCTAAGCCACGAAGGCTTCGTTGTTATTATTACCATCACAAATTGTTTCATAAACACTTTTTTTTCTGGTCATCAGTGAACATAACCTTGGACCTTGATACGTTGGGTCGGAATGTTGCGAGAAGATTACGTCAAGACACTTGTTCATATCTGCGTCAGACAGCTTATTGGCGAGGGTCAGATGATAAGGTTTCACCTTTAATTCCTTCTTCATATTATCAAAAAAAAAGTCGGTTGTGGGACGTCAAGCTTAGTAGCCCGTTGGAAAATGGATTTTACGGGGGACCAAAATGTGTGCATTGGAAAAACTACAACTTGTATTAAAATGAACAGACCGCGTTGCGATAATACTGAATTAGAGTATGAAACTGATGTTTCGACTTCAGAACATGTATCCTGGTGCATCTTCTTTCCTATACTCTTCGGTCGATATTTCACACTTCCTGTTATAAACGCTTTTCTTTCCTTTTTGACGAATCGGCTTCGGTGGCGTAGTCGGTAGCATGCTGAGCTTCTATGCACAAGGTCACGGGTTCAAACCCGGCCAAAGTAGTCGGATTTTTAAGAGCGTTATATATCCCTCAGTATGCTTTCCTTTGGAGGGTAAGTAAAGCCGGCGGGCCCATGTCATAGATTTATGGCATGGAAAAGAACCTTCCACTAACTAAATTTGTGTGAAGCAAAATTTGTAGGTTAGGTTTGATTAATGCTCTTAAGTTCCAACGTTCGTTTCCGGGCGCTGGTTGCGATGGCATCTAGTAGTAGCCAAGTTCACCGCTAGATGTCGTTGACGGTAACATTTGATAGCGAAAGTAGGAACTACTTGAAATTATCGTCTGCAGTCCTTACTTGAATTAAAAGTAGATAACACACACTAATACAGCCATCACAATTAACACCGGTTATCAGACAGGTTCTACACACACCCAAATTACACGAGGCTACATGACCGCGTTGTCGCAGCCCCCAAACAAAGGAACGAACCAACAAACCTACGAACGAACCTTTTTGTCGGCGGAGACTAATTAAACCGTTCCCTAAAGCGTTATCGAATGACGCTAATTATCTATCTTATGTAAGGACGTTCGTGTATCCATTTGTCAATTGAAAACTAACTTGACGTCTGCAACATCAACTCACAAAACGTCACGCCAACAAGGAGACAGCACTCGTGAGTAAATAGTAACAGGTAGGGAACGCTGTACAGTACATTTAAGACTTTACACATGACAAATTCACAGCCTTCTTCCAGTCTCCGACCGGGTCAGGAATGGAATGAATGAAGCCCCCATCTAGCGGCGAGGATATGGACTGTGCCGGCTGCCGAGGCCTGACGCACTCCTCTGGGGCAATGATTAAATGAATGACAGATGAAATGAAATGATAGTGGAGAGTGTTGCTGGAATGAAATTTTGACAGGGAAAACCGGAGTACCCGGAGAAAAACCTGTCGGCCTCCGTTTTGTCCAGCATAGATCGCACATGGAGTGACCGGGATTTGAGCCATGGACCCAGCGGTGAGAGGCCAGCGTGCTGCCGCCTAAGCCACGGAGGCTTCAAGACTTTACACATAATTCAGTTAAATCAATCAATACCAATGATTCGTATACTCCGGCTTGGATGTATAGTTAAACAAAATTGATATTTTCAAAATATAGTGTTAATTATTGGCGGATTGTTTCCACAAGTAGGGAAACTCAAAATTTTTTTAGATACCAAATAGCAGTCGATATGCGCACCATTAGTGGCGCGGCATGTGGTTTGTAAAATTGCAACGATTCCAATAGCTGCTCGATTGCGCTGGTGTAGATGTGGTAGATCACGAACCGCTGTTTGGTACATTTGATTCTTGGCAAAAAATAATAAAGCGGCATAAGGTCTGGGTTTCTATGGGAATTAAGATATTGAATCAACACACTTCCAATCTAGCACCGTGGAGAGTTTCTCAAAATACTCGCACAAAATTGACACAGATTTCAAATTAAATTTAATTAGAACATAAATCAATACCTTCCACTAACTAAACCTGTGCGAAGCAAAATGTGTAGGTTAAGTTTGATTACTGCTCTTGAGTTCCTACGTTTGTCACCCTAAATTAAGTGTTTCAAAAGTACATATCTCAGATGTAATCAGTTTTATGTATCTCCTGATAACAAAATGAACAAGTACTTCCGTGAAGAACTAAAGCCTATTTCATATATCCTACTTATGTTAATTTCCTCCATCAACATACAAATTTCAGTTTGATTTCTGTAGATATTGAGAACCGTCTAATATTACGGATGGTCGCCATATTCGATTCTCATATATGTAGGACTTAGAGGTATGTACTATTACATGAAGATTAGGCCTATTGTGCACGTGTAGTATTCAAACTTCAATCGCATGATTAGGACACACGAAGTTAAAACTAGATTTTAATATTTCGCATAGCTGCCATATTGTGGTTATGAAAAAAATTTAAATGAATTAGATGTCAGTGGATTAAAATTTGTATAAGCATTTACCGTACCAAGTTTCACTGCACTCGGATGGTTAAATCGCAAGAAACGCCAGGTTTGATTTGTGCGCACCAGGTTATTGAAAGTCATATAGGTGATCTTATGTTCATAGCCTCTACGAACATAAAAAAAAATCATTTTGATTGGTGTAAAAGATCCGTAGATATTGAGAACCGTCTGAATATTTCAGATGGTCGCCATTTTGATTGTTATATGTATAGGACATAGAGTTATGTACCATTAAAGGAACATTATTGCGTAGGTTCATTATTCAAACTTTCACTTCGATCGCATGATTACGACACAAGAAATAAAAACTTAATTTTAAAATTTCGCACAGCCGCCATCTTGAGGTTATGTAAACAATTGAACTAAATTAGATGCCAGTGAATTAAAATATGTATAATCATATACTGTACCATATTTCACTGCGCTCAGATGGATAAATCGCGAGAAAAGTGGATAAATCGCGAGAAAAGTCTATTTAAATGTCTCCACTTCGCTTGGCCACCATGTTGGTTTCGTAATTACCAGGTTTTTGAAAGTCTCATAAGTGGACTTCCAGTAGTGCCCTTTATCATCGTAAAAACTATCAGGGTGATATCGGTAATAGTTTAGGAGATATTGAATTTTGGTGAAATATTTCGTACAGCCGCCAATAGGATTGGTGAGACGTAATAAAATTTGAAGGGCAGGGTTGGGGTCGACCGAAATGGTGCTATGACCTTCCCGAGATTTATTGAAATCGCTCCAGCCGTTCAGAAGTTATTAGAGGGACACACACACTCCACACACACACACATACGCACACACGGACAAAAGTTTATCGCATAAGCCTATTTCTTTCATATAATGAAAATAGGCTAAAATGTGTAGTTACAGGTAGGCCTACCTCTCACTTGCACCAAACCCTTCAGATACTGTGTGTGACGCAGTGACCGCAGTAGGAATAGTGTCTGTTTGAGTGTCAGAATGCTCGCAGACACCAGCAGTAACAGAGACCCTCGGGACAAGCTAATAGTATTGCGCGTTTATCACTGTTAACCTGTCGCTCATTTTATGAGACGGCTTTGCTTTAAGCTCTGGATTTCTGTTAATACTAACCAGTATAACCCAGCTACAAAAAGTTTGTTTATGTTACCAATGAATCACCCTGAATTACAAAGATACATCTCATATACTGTTTGTCATAAAACGTGAATCAACTGGCATTAAAATACAGGCTTTTAGATTTACAGGACAATTTATGCATTTTCAAATCATTGGACCATTTGACAATTACCACCACATTCTTCTGATGTAGATAGAGATGATAATGATGATGATGATGATAATTGCTGTATAAAACAAGGGGTATTCCAAGTAGAGCCCAAATTTGACAATAGGCTACATTCTATCCGGTCCGCTAACTTAAATATCAACAATAACTCCACCATAATCTGCGTAGCAGTATGCAGAAGGCAGTCATTCTAGAGTTCTGCTCCATAGTTAGTTCGATCCTCAACCTAGCAACATAGAGAACTCCACTCCATCTTGCAACAATGCTGATGAAATAGTGAAATGTACCCAATGTCATGGTGAACAAATGAATAGTAATATTAATAATATTATTGTTTTCACTTCCCTTTTAACTAGCCTGCTCTGGCTTTTAGAGACACCGGGGTGCCGGAATTTTACCCCGAAAGGAGTCTTTAACGTGCCAGTAAATGTACTGGCACGGCTCCCGCGCATTTGCGCACCCTCAAATGCAGCTGACTGCGCCAGGATTCGTTCCTGCAACCTTGGGTACAGCAGGTGAGAACGTTACCGCTGACCTACGCTGCCAGTCTGAAAAATAATAATAATAATAAATAATGACTCAAAGTTAATTTAATTAGAATGTGGTCTTTCCACCTCGTGGTGTTACGCCTAGTGTTCTTGGCTGTTGTCCCGGAGGTCTGGATTCGATTCCAGGCCCTGCCAAGATAACTAATTTTGATCTAAGGGTTGAAAAGGGTTACACTTACCCTCGTGAGGCAAAACTGAGAAGAAGTGGGTTCGATTCCCATCTCAGCTAGCCGGGAAGTGGTTTTCCGTGGTTTCCCACTTTTACTCCAAGCAAATACCGGGATGGTTCCTAACTTAAGACCACGGCCTCCTCTTTCTCAATCATCACTTGAATTACAAATACACACACTACAACAGACACCACAGAATCACAGGTTAACAGACAAATTCTATACACACACAGTCAATTATTTATGTTTTTTTTGGGCGAATGCCGTGTGAAAATAAAATTAAATACCACCAGACGTTTCGAAGGAACTTTGCCTCCTTTTTCAATGGAATTAAATGGTTCTAGCCCAAAATCATGAATAAATCTTAATGGTTTTTACTGCATGTACGTACACAACACAACTGCATTTAGCATGGATTCTGATTGGTTGGATCCAGCTTTCAACTAGCTAAAGGTATTGTGGACGTCATGCATTTTGGTCCAGCCAATCAGAACAGGTTTGAACATGCATGTGTCACATTGATATTAATAACTGAGAGACCTTAGCCCTTGATCGCTCTCCCTGGAGATCACGTGTTCATCATGGTGCAATACTTTTTGAAGGAAACCGCCGACGAACGGTAGATAAGAGGCAGCACAGAAAGGACAGAGTGCTTATTAGACGAAATAGGAACGCGGATGCCCTGCTTGGAACCACCTGTCAACACTACGGCAAATTGTGTGTCTCCCGCATTGGGCTGTATATAGTCACCTCCGAACTCTCCGATGAAGAGACATTCTGGATTGGAAGGCCAACCTACTCGATACGAGTGTTTGCTATGATGATGTATTATTATTCTCGAGTCAGAAAACATCAAATAAAACACAGATACAAATACTATGACTACAGACATTTAGGTATTATATTAGCGGACCCGTGCGAGAAATCTCGCATGTTCATAAACCATACTTTTCCCAATAGGTTTATAATGAGAGACTTAAGGTGAAAGGTTGATGAGTTTTTATTTCAACCAAATGATTATAGAACACTATTTACAGCATGTTGTAGTATGTTACAGCAACAGTACTTGCAAATCGCACATTTCTGCAAAAATCGATATTTATGAAATTTGAATGCAGAAGAAAAACATGTAAAATAATTAACGTATATTAGTTTTAATGTAGTAGACAACTCATAATTGCCGCATGTTAGAGCATCTCAGCTTAGCTGTAATACTCACCGGTTATTCGATGAAATTATCCTTAGATTTACTGTTTCTGAATCCATGCAAAATGATAAAGGAAAGACCTCGGAATGTTAAAATGACATGAAACAGGCGTCACAGCGGCCAAAATGTGAAGTGGACAGCAATTATGGAGTGTAGTTTCCAACAGCAATAGTATCTGCAAATCGCACACTTCTTACATTTCTTTAAAAGTATTTCTTTAAAGAAATTATTGATATTTATGAAATTAGAGTGCAATTAGTCACCTCTAATGTCTATTCTCTTTCATTTGAATGCTAATTTGTTACATTCGGTCGCTTGTGAGCGCCGCGGGAGGGATCTATACTACTGGAATAGTATATATGATTTGACCAAAACTTGGCCACTTCCACTGCATTCTGTAATGATGCATAACGTTCATCTTCTGTGCTGGAAGTCGCACACAGTCTACACTGAAGCATATGTTTCACAGTCTGATATTCTCCACAGTCACACTGAATGCCATCTTCCTTAACGTAGCCGCACTTTGCAAGATTGATCTTAGATCTGCCCACTCCTGATCTTAATCTATTCAAAGATTTCCATGTTAACCAATCTTGATTATGACTAGGAGGTAAAAGTTCGGCTATTTTTTTCCATCCCAGGAGAGGATATTCCTTAGCTCTCCATAATTCTACCCTGGCTTTTTCACATGTAGTCTTCAATTCTTTGGATGTTCTTAGGCAACTCTTCCTAGACTTCAGCTTCTGAGCATGTAGCTCATGCCCATGCCATGATAATGACTCTGTATTATAGAGACTCTAGATAGCTACAGTAGAGTCCATATATTTTAAAACTCGCATCACGTATTGAATGTTATTATTTGTTGCTGCTCATTAGTCAAGCCCAGCTTATTTTGTTAGTATACTGCACGTTAGGAGGCCGTGAAAAATACATTACCGTAATGTAATCAGGTATGGAAAATATTGTTCTTTTAAACCCAAATCCAGTGGGCTTAATTTACTTTTTAGCCTACTTACGATTTTTGCAAAAAATGAAAGCAGACTTATAAGATCAACACAGGACGATAAATGCTGTGTCTGTATGTCTGTGTGTCTGTGTGTGAGTGTGTGTGTGGGTGAGTGTGTGTACTCAGAATGTCTGCCCCCCCCCATCAATTCGAACACGGTGAAACCGAATTTAACGAAATTTCGTACAGTGGTAGCACTAGTAAAGGGCACCCCAGTGCCATGTTTTATATCACCGCCATCTTGAAGGAAACGTAATGGCGGCCACCCAAATGTTCAAAGCTTAAATCAAATTAAAACTAACGTAATCATCCGATCTCTACCAAATTTTACAACAATATATATATGGCGAGCGTCCTTTGACCAAACTACAAGGCCATCAGTCCAATAGTTTGCAGATGGCGGCCATGTATGTGTGCAAATCGATTCCCCCTATCAATTCAAATACGGTGAAATTGAATTGAACGAAATTTGGTACAGAGGTAGCACTAGTAAAGAGTACCTCATTGTCATGTTTTATATCGCCGCCAACTTGACGAAAACGTAATGGCGGCCACCCAAATGTTAAAAGCTTAAATCAAATTACGACCAACCTAATCAACTGATCTCTAACAATTTTTGCAACATTATACCTTTATGTACGAAGAATTTTTCGACCAAATTACAAGGTCATCAGCCCAATAATTTGCGGATGGCGGCCATGTATGTGTGCAAATCGATTCCCCCTATCTATTCAAACACGGTGAAACCGAAATGAACGAGATTTGGTACAGAGATAGCACTAGTAAAGGGCACCTCAGTGTCTTGTTTTATATTGCCGCCATCTTGATGGAAACGTAATGGTGGCCACCCAAATGTTAAGAGCATAAATCAAATTACGACCAACCTAATCATCTGATCTCTACTTAATTTTGCAGTAACATACCTATATTTGGTAAGTATCTTTTGACCAAACATCAAGGTCATCTGCCGTATAGTTTGCCGATAGCGACCAAGTATGTGTGCAAATCGATTCCCGCTATCAATTCAAACACGGTGAAGCCGAATTGAACGAAATTTGGTACAGACGTAGCACAAGCAAAGGATCCCTCAGTCTCATGGTTTATATCGTCGTCATCTGGACGGAAACGTAATGGCGGCCACCCAAATGTTCAAAGCTTAAATCAAATTACAACCAACCTAATCATCTGATCTCTACCAAATTTTGCAACAACGTACCTTCATGCGAGGAGCGTTCTTTGACCAAGCTACAAGGTCATCAGTCCAATAGTTTGCAGATAGCGGCCTTGTATGTGTACAAATCGATTCACCATATCAATTCAAACACGGTGAAACCGAATTGAATGCAATTTTATACAGATGTAGCACTAGCAAAGGACACCTCATATCCATGTTTAATATCCTTATAATACGTTGTATTTCAACAAGCTACTACAACCAACATTAAATTATACTCCTTGAAAAGGACAAAGTTTTATAACAAGACCCATGCATTTAGGAGAAAGTAGACTACATGTTCTTTACTGAACATCTTGTTTTCTTATTTAATGGCGGAAGGGTTGATTCGGGTTTTTGTTTAATGGAGATTTAAGGCTTTTAGTTTCTTCTATCTGAATTTGAAAATACGGAAATCCAATTTCATTTCTTTTACGGGTATGTACTGTAATAGAGCTGGTAAAATGCGATGTAAGTTGAAATCAATCGAAAGCGATTAAGCAATTAATCGACAGATCGTTCTCTCGATTTACCGAATAAACGAATAATAGTTTAATCCGCTATCCGAAGAATCGTTTAATTGATTAATGGACGCGAGATAAAAGACGTCTAAATATAATAATAATATCGTATGGCCTCGGGTGCCGTGTCCAAGCTTTCTTATTTGACACCCAGAGGGCAGCTTGCATGCCAAATTTTGTTGTTCCTTGAAGCACTATGAATGTCAAGGCAAGACCGACTACAATATCTCAGACCGTAACATCAAAACCAAGATGGCGGAAATCGTAGGGGAACAGCTGTAGCAACTGGCGGGCATGGCGCCATCGAAATAGCGGCAAATTCGAAGACAAACATTCGCATATTTGATTAAATTCCGCCAGAAATTACAGGTTTTTATGTAATAAGGCACAAATTCAATATGAAACCCTGACGTATTTCGCTACAAGCAACGAGAACAGACAGTAGCTAAAAATACAGACATAAATAAAGCAGAGGTAAGACATTATGTTAAAAAATGCAAATATTTCTAAATGGAACTACAAGAATAGTCAACCAACAACAAAGTCAACCCCTGACACTATACAGCCCATGAAGGGCCTAGGCAAATATAAAATGCAAATATAAATGGTTGTTGCTTATATTAGGGGCTACGACATCGTGGTCTTGTAGCCCCATGTATTTGTGTGTGGAATTTGTGTGATAACCTGTGTTATTGTTATGGCTGAACTAGTGTGTTTGTAAATTGGGGATTGTAGTGGGAAGGAAGCGGCCATGGCCTTAAGTTAGGAACCATCCTGGCATTCGCCTGGATTAGAAGTGGGGAAACCATGAAAAACCACTTCCAGGATGACTGAGGTGGGAATTGAACCCTCCTCTACTAAGTTGCTTCATGAGGCTGAGTGCACCCCATCCCAGCCCTCACATGAGAATTAAATTTCTTGGCAGAGCCGGAGAATCAAACCCGGACCTCCGGGACGACAGCCAAGAATGCTAGGCACTACACAACGAGGTGGTCTAAAACAGAATGGTACCACTGAACGAAAGTAGAACGAGCGATAATATTCTCTATAGTACATTAATTAGCCAAAATACCTTATCAAACAACGAGAAATAAATCAGGGAATGATGTTTTAAAAGATGCTTCCTCCTCCGCTGTATGTGACCCACCCAGCCATCCTAAATAGCATTGTGACTCACAATTTGGCTTTAGGAGAGAAAGATGCACAATCCAGGCAATTCGAAGTCTTCAAACTGAGATTGCGTCTACCCTGTCAGTACCGAAGGGAAAGTTACAATCCATATTCATTGACTTCTCTAAAGCTTTTGACTCGATTAGCAGGAAGAAAATATTGGAAAAACTAGACAGACTATTGAGAGGTAACAGCTACACTAAACATCTTGTCAAAAGTATTTTAGGCTCTAACAATATAGTCATTAACGATGGCATTACAACATCAAGCCCAATTGAGCAGACTACAGGCATGCTGCTACAAGGAGACCCATTAAGCCCTCGTGTTATTTATCACTGCTATGGCAGATAATATCACAGATATATTATCAGAGCGGGTAATCTCATTTATATACGCAGATGACATGGTGCTCGCTTCAAGTTCACAAGTCGAATTGCAATCTGCTCTCGACCCCTTTGAATTATGGGTGTTACACAATGACCTTAGGTTAAACAGAAACAAGACTAAATCTATGACCTTTAGGAAAGGGGGAAAGCCAGCAATTTTCCACATTGCAGGAAAACCGCTTGTGGGTGTACCACATTACGAGTAGTCCTACTTAGGTCCTACATTAGTCAACTGACAATGTCTTCACACTGCAAATCAAGGATAGAACCAGCGTCACTACCAAAGCCTTCAACGACATAAAACATTTGACTAAGCTATCTATAAAAACAGCCTTAAAACTTTTGCGGTTAAATGTTACCCGTATTGTGACTTATGGACTGGAGAGCATTTGGACACATTTAAATATGAAGTATTTGGAACAATATGGAGAAACTGAAGGCGACTTACATAAAGAAGGCCTTGGGTTTATCAAAGTATACACCTTCAAGACCGGTGTAAGAGGTGACTCACGAGGTTTATAATGTAGAAGAACTCAGACTTCAAATGCTGCTACCTTCTACTCCAGGATATGTAAAACTCATGGACACACTAGAGCCAAAGAACATTGGTAGGATTTTTGCGCCACGGACACTATGATTTTTGACGATTGGAAGAGTGGGGGGGGGGGGGGGGTGCGAACTGAGACCATTGAACTGTCGGTACTATTGGAACAACTCCTCCCATGGTAACCCTCGCTGAAAACTGCTTCCTGGTGCACTGCCAGGCGTAACTAGTCGCACCAAAAACTGTCATACCATTTAACTCTAGGTTGCATGTCAGCTGATATGTCGTGATTCTTTTCATATATTTGAACGTACGTACCTCTGTGCAACGTTATATGTATGGTATTTTCCAATAATACGGTAGGTTTACGGTCTACTTTATTTCGAAGTAGCCTATTCTGCGTTTATGGATATGTCTTACATCAAATTTTGACATAGGCCTAAATAGCACGTATGACAAATACACGTAGGCCCTATTGTAGGTTATAAGTTATTAAGTTAGTCACAGAATTATAACCTACGTCTAGCTTATATTACAGATTTCCATGGAAACGCCCAGATGTAGGCCTATTAAAGAAATGGGTTATAGCTGTGAAAACTTTTATAAACATGCTACTTGTTTCATTCAAATAGAAACAAACCACTGCTTAAAGATGATGCGGTACCTGCAATTTGCAATTCCCCACAGCATCGGCTTCAGCCACCCAAGAAAAGACCGAGAGTTATTGAACGACAAGTAGCCTAATATTTACTGTTACTTTCTTCATCAGCATAGGCATAAAATTTCACATTTTCCAGCTTTTATGATGTCAGTCTTGGAGACGATAAAAATAATTTGGCTTAAGGGATCTTCCCTGCAGGACCTGTTCGTTTGCTGTATGACTTATGTGAGGTCGAAGTTTCGACCTGCTTTGAAGAAAAAGAAGCTTGTAGTTTTTACGTGACCGTTAATCTTGTGATCATGAGCCAAGGGACCTCCATTTTACGTGGAATCCGAACCACAGGACATGGCATTTCACTTCCAAAATCTCACTTGCAATGACCGTGAATCAAACCTGGTCCACCTTGGTGAGAGGTGAATAGCTTGACCACTGCGCCACCATGCCCCATTGCTTTGAAGAATATTGAACATGTGGTTGTTTTGTATAAATAAAGCAGGCTATGTATTTTTGTTCACCAAGCATCTATTTAATTGTTTAGTTATAGGCTTATGCATATTCACACACATATGAATGTTGAATACCAATTAACATACTTTTTCTTCTTTATTGTTAGTCATTACCAGCCTAACCTTATTTTTATTTTATTTTAATGTATGTACGACTTGTATTTTTGCCAGTAGGCCTATAACTTAGTTATTGTGTATGCTGCCTTTGATCTAAGGATAAAATGATGAACAATCAGGCTGCAATATAATATTTAATGTTGGCATATATTCCTAGCCATTTTAAGTATCAAATTACTATGATATTTTGAAATATGTATTTCGGCGTAAGTTCAGTTTAGTTTACCATTCGCCTAAATGTTCAAAAGTACCTCTTTTACTTGTATCTCGTCGTACATATGTACATCATCCTTTTGTTCGTATACGTCAAACGTGAGATCACGGTGACGTCACTGATCTCCCTAAATATTCCCCAGATACCGGTGTATCGGAAGGTATAGTTCAACCGAAGATACCATGCTATATTCTGCACATTAAGACATGAATCTTTGATATTCCTAGGGAATAACAATTAGTTTACTGTATGATTTTAGATTTTATTCATTATATGCATGGGCATTGGCTGCAATAAACCCCTTATTATTATAGACTATAGGTGAATTTCCAGCTGTGGATGCCATTATTCACATCAACCATCGTCAGAACAGTACTGCCAACCTCACCATTACGGTACTAGCCGCACCAACACTCGACCATTCTAACCTACGTTTTGTCCAATCCAATGGTTACAGCCTAACACGTCCAGATCAATGGTTTTGTATCAATCTGCCCCGATAGCTGCGCGCAATCAAAGCCGCAGCCTTCGATTTGTCCAATCCAATGGTTTTTTACAATGGTTACAGCTTAAAGCATCCAGAACAATGGTTTTTGACAATGGTTATAGCCTAACGTGTTCCGATGACTGCCTTTTTTTAACAACAGTGATCTGCTAATAGATGTAGTCTCCTCCGCTGTCTATAACCCACCCACCATCCCAATTTATAACACGACTTAGGCCTATATAGTGAAATTTCAGTTGTGTCGGCCAGTGGGCGTGGCTTATTTGACAAATAAGATATTGCCAACCCTATGTATAGGTAAACACGGCCGTAGGTTGTTTGTTTTGAGCGTAGAGAGCTGTGAGATCGCACTCGCTTCTATCTGTATCGGGACATCCTGAACTAACTCCAACAGATGGCGCATAAGTACTCTCATTAGTACTTTATTTCAAATAGCATTTGCCAATAACACACAATTGATGTTACAAACTCTTTAAAATGAAAATTTACTGTATTATGAACTTGTCATTCTTCAAATTCGATGTGTATAGAATTCCAACGGACATACATTCTATCTTATTAATGTTTTTAATACAAAAACAAACCTAACCAGCAACTAACGCCCCAGTCCCCCTTGCTTGTGGTAGCCTACTAACAGTATTTTTCGGCCAGGCAGTAGGCCTACCTAACCTAGTAACAGACATAAATGTATATACAAAAACAAACCTAATTTGGGGATAACTCCCCAGGCCCCCTAGCTTGTGATACTAACAGGAGCATAATTCTATTTACATACCTGTTGCATTTAAAATCACTGCTTCCATCAGATTACAGTACCCACTTGAATTTTTTCCACAAGCACACAAAGATTATTGATTCATGATTCTTATAGAATATATTTACACTTAAAGAACTTGACACTTTAGAAGACACTGACACTGCTGGTATGTCATTAAAACTACCATCATCTACTTTAACAAACAGGAGTTGTGTAGGACGGTTGATTTGGGAAAATTGTCGAAATGGTATCAGGGGTTAGTATGGCAATTTTCATAACCACAAATTTAGGTTCGAAATGTTTAAGTTAACAAATACAACTGTTTTAACTTCGAAAATGATCCCGGTGAATATTTCTCATCCACTTCTCTTTCAAAGATTTGTCTTTAGGAAATTTAAAAGTTGAAGTATCTTCAGCAGTATTAAATTTACAGGCAGGTACACAGTAATGACAATAAACAGCCAATGCTTCTCACATTACGTATCTTCGGCATTTATAATTATTCACAGTGCACTTCACTACTTAAGGTACACTATTACAATATATAACAGCTCGAAATCACTTGAAATATGCGACATTTGAACGAAATTCTCGCAGCAGACCCACTTAAATGTTGGTTGACCAAATGTAAACAATCCCCTACGATTACCGCCATTTTCTACGATATCGATAGTGGCATTATGGTCTGATTTATTGTAGTCGGTCTTGGTCAAGGAGATTGGATATCTAAGCTTCCTGACAATATAGCGCTTTCTAGTAGAGAAATGAGGAACTTTGTGTTGGCGGAAAATCCCGAGATTAATTTTTCCATGATGAACACGGCCTACTGAATTCAAATGGGTTCTTTAACATGCCAATATCGTAAGACATGCGTATCCTTATTTTTGCTGCCTTTCAAAAATCACTTACCACAGCCAGGAGTGAACCTGCAAGCTTGGGGTTAGTAATCCGGCACGATAACCACTGACCCACCGTGGCAAGTCAGAAGAGGAAAAAAGAAGTCTAAATGAGAGGTCATCACTTAAGTTGCGGTACGCTATTTGAGGAATGATGTAGGAGAAATTTATAAAAGTTACTTTTTGCCTAAATATGCAAAGAGCTCTTCCTTGATTATATTTAAAATAACTAAATGAGAGAAAGTGACAGGGAAAGGACAAACATCAATAATATTGGGAAGGGATTCGAAAAGAGAAAATGAAGAGTTTTTAGGAATGATTTTGAATTCTTGTTAAATGTTTACAACATAGGACAGGAAAACTTTTGTTTGACATTGTTTTAGCCAATTTTTCACAAAGAAGGTACATTATTTATCAAGAAGTTCCGTGATTAACTAGACTATTTTTCTTAAAATTTATGATTCATGCCAATGATTAATCTATAAGGACCTATCTAGATTAATGACGAAGTTCAGTTGGTAATAATGAAATTTTTATTAGTTCAAAATATACCTGATAGGGCACTACAGTTGTCAGCCCTGGTGACTGAATATAATCTTAGTTACGTCTCTTAAGGTACAGAATGAAAATACGACATTTGGTTAAGTCCAATGGATAGCATGGATGTTATATGAAATTAGACATTCGATTTATCAGCGTGCGTAAAATCATGTTGGCAACAATGTCATGCATGTGTTTCTCGGAAATAATCGTAAATATTATAATATATTGTTGTGCCAATTTTGGACGAAATCCATTTGTTAGGAGAGTATAGAAGTAACATGTATTTAAAAATGTGACCTATCAGCAGGCTTAGCATCATGTTGGTAGCACTGACGTATATTAGTTACTCCAAATTAATCTGGAATGTCCAGTACTATACGTGTGCAAAGTCTAGAGCTGTTGGCTTGCATACTTTCTGATATATTGGTATTAGGATTAAAAATAGAGAGAGCATTTATTAACAGTTGACAGCCCTGGTGGCTCTTAAGAATACACACAGTCATATCAATTACGGTACACATAGAACATGCGAATTTTTTTTGAAATCCAATTGATAGTGTAGAAGTTACGTGCATTTAAAAATTGGACGTATCAGCAGGCTTAGAATCATTTTGGCAACACTCGGTACCCTGCCAACACTAGATGAGGTTCAGTGTGCTGTTAATCAAGCAAAGCGACACAAAGCCACTGGATGTGATGGAATACCAGCGGAAGTTCTCAAAGAAGGAGGTGAGGAACTCATAAGCCGCATACATGATCTTATCACTAAAATTTGGAGAACTGAAAAAATGCCTGCTGATTTCAGAGATAGTCTGATAGTTCCCATATTTAAGATAGGTGATCGTGCAGACTGCAACAACTATCGTGGTATATCATTGTTATCATGCCTTGGAAAGCATGGACAAAGAAACATCAATGTCACCATCGATGTTATTTAGGAGGCATTTGATGAAAAGAAGAACACGGTATGGTAATTTCGTGATACATTGGTTAATTCGTGATATGTTAATTTACTGTAGTAAATAATGCAAAATGAAGTCTTTTTAATTTACTATCTCTATTTGATTATTGAATGACTAATTTTCTAATTTTAAGGACACGTAACGGCTAACATATAGGAAAGGTGCCGAATGCGATAACAAATTGTTATAAAATCGTAAAAATTCTGCCGGCAAAGCTAAGGTGGTACTGTGTAAACAAATAATGTAAAAACTATCTAAATATGTCAAAAAAATCCAGTAATGTACAATTGGTTGTTATACGAAATCATAGACTGTTACCTTTTATAAATCTCCAATTATCTGTTGTGAAATAAGCACACAGATTCCTCTGTGATAAATGCACTACAGATATCCCCACAACAAGCACAAAGAATCACTCAGTGAACCAGCACTCAAGGACAAAGCCTAGGGTGGTGAATTTAGAAACACGACATGTCACGCCATCTATGAGAGAAATTTGGCACTGCTAGTACGGTTGGTTACTTCATGATGAAAAGATAAAAGAATACCACGAAATAATCAATGTCACGAAATAACCAAGGTTTACCCTACATACTGTGCCCAACTCTAGGAATGGGTATTCCAAGATTCAGACACCAAGATATCAAGGGAAAGGCTACAGCCGCTTTTGAAAGTTGAGATATTTGAATATCGCGCTCCATTACTTCCTGAAGGAAATGGAAAGAATATGCAGCCAAGAGCATGTCAAGTGACATAGCGAGTAATAGCAGAGGTCGAGACTATTTATTGATTAAATAGTTAGCCATGGAGAAGAGACTTGAGACTTGGATCAGATTACTGGCACGGCCAAATGAAAGAGAATGCACTTAGTATCAAGTAAATCGGACCAGGGATACCAGAGATATGAGGATTTCTAGATTTCAGCGTGATGCAGCGTGACCCTGACCGCTTTGAATAAAAGCCGGCCGGCCCAAGCAACTTCAGCTCACTTCGAACCAAGCGCTTGCATAGCAAGGTGCTACTACGCTGAGCCAAGGCACATAGTTGCCGGATCTACGCAGAAGTTATTTCCAAAGTTGTGATAGTCACAAAAGTGCTGCGCTACATGTGGAACTTAGTAAGTTTCCGGAGGAGAGGATCACTAAGGTGATTGATATTTTCTACGGACACTGGTGAAATATTTTATTTCTACATGGACATATGCTAGACTTTGTCTAGAAAGTACTTTGTCACAGTCCAGTAATAATCATTCAATACTTGGATATTTTAGTCCAATTTAGTCAGTTTCATAATTGTAACATAATAACCACTCCGATCATTCAGTATATTGAAGGCCAGTCTATCACGGTGTTGTCCATTAGCCGACAAGGGAAACTATATGTTGCTTCGCGCATGATAGATGGTGATAAGCCATGCCCAGGGAACGATCTTCAGAACAGCCGTTGATTGGTTTAGACTGTCAGTGTTTTCTTGTACTGAAAAGATTACCGTGAGTTATGTTACAACTGACATATTTGAGAATAGATCACTTAGATCTGACCCCATTTAAGCGGAATGCTATGGCTTTAATAGAAGTCAACATTAAAATGGATCAGCAGTTACTTCAAACTTCAAGTAATATCTCCACTATGTCGTGTTAGACAGATTGTGGGTATATAATGGCGGCCGATACAAGGATTATACGTGCGTGTCCGACAGGGCATGTATCTGGATAAATCTGGTACTGACCAGGTTCACTACGCTTCAAGACCAACGAGAAATGTAAGCCACTTTTGACTTTATACTATGCCTAGCTAATTGGAACAAACTATTTTTTCTGCAGATGACCAACACATTTATTTTTCTTCGTATTTAAATCTTGCAATGATTTACGCAAGACATATTAGAGTTATTCTGAGTATTTTCAGCACTCAGAACAGTTTAGGATCGATGACCGAGCAGAACGAGCATTTATTTGAATGTTTCATATTTTTGGGTAATCACGGAAAACAGCCGATGTAACTGTAAAAGTTAATAATTATTTTTGTTGAGAGATGGATATTTTATCCATATTCGAAGAATCGAACATGTGGATTCTCACATAATGAAATAATAATTAAACACATTTAAAATAATATAACTAATAATAATAATAATAATCCATTAATAATAATAATAATAATGATTTTCATATTTTTTCTAAATAATTCTTGGATCTTATATTTTCTAATAATCACATTTATTGAGAGAGAGCCTATGAAGTAGTTTAATCATTTCTAGTTTGGAATAGGTGATTTTCCGAAGGAGAGTGGTTAGCGCAAGCCCGCATTCAACCAACATTACAGTTCTGGTTGAACAGTTAATATTTGCAATGAGCAAAGTATATTTTTCAGATAACACGGAGAGGCATGAAACGGGAAGCAAATGATATTTGTATCAATTAGGATATTTTTGTATTTATATAAAATCATGACGTAAATACACATTCGAAAGTGAAATAAAGATTATCATAAGTATGGTAACATCACGGGTTGAACTGAATGGTAAAATAAAATAAACTTGTAAGTTTATTAATCTTCCAGTGTTGATAACAAGCAGAGGCTTGATTTATTGTATAAATTTTGGGAAGAAAATTTATGTGTGTAGAGTAGTTGAAATGCCATTCCCAGGTGCGCATGTTTAAGTCGCAGGAATGAGGAGGTTTTTATTTGAGCATCAATCAAATAGCAGGTTCGATGACTCAGTGTTAAAGGAGTATTGGAACTACACATTGCGTCGTATGAATGACCCGAAGGTTATTTCTTAAAAAACCATCAGTTCTTATTTCAACCTTGTTTACGGATTCCATTTAGACTTTGATTTTGCTAGAACCCGGATTTGTCATGATAGTATTTTATTCTTCTTCAGAGGAAGACTTTTGCCGTTGTTGTTGGAATATCGTGTTCTTCCACAAATAATAAAATGGGCCACTGTCAATTAAAAATAATTCCATAACCACGAAGAATTTGAAGGATGTTTTCAATCCTAGTGCCATGAACTAAATGCATTTATTATGAAGCTACAATTCTTATTTCCGCATTCTGTCGAAGAATTGCAAGTTGTGAAAGTTACTAAAAATGGCCACAAATATAAATATTTTTCTTAATGATGATTCCAAGTGGAGAATCGCATAGTTGAATGATCCAACAATTTATTGATCAAGTTGATGATTCAGAAATCATATATTTTGTTAGGAACTTGAAGTTCATAATCGAGTCACTTCTCGAAATGTTTAATGTCAGAAGAACAATTAATTTGGTTGTGCTTCGCACAATTTCTTCGAAGCTATGCTCAAGGTCAAATACTTTTCAGATGTTATTAATATGTGTACATAATTTGTGTTGATTCAAAGATAATAATATTTTTTGACAATATTTTTTTTGAAACTGGAAAAATAAGTGAAAGTTAAAAATTCTACGAACAATTATTCTACGAGTGTTAATATTATGTAAAAATTCTATCAGTGAACTACAGTATTTCAAGTAATGACAATTAAATTTGAACTGGATTTAATCATAAATAATGAATATAATTTTGGAACACAGTCTACAGGACTAATAATCAGACTTGTGTTTCCAAAGATAATTGTCCAATGTGTTGGAAAATTTCTGTACATTGTGTAAATAGTAATGTGGGTCGCCACACGTGAATGATGCTGCTTTGAGCATTCTTATTTTGCAGTCAATTTTAACTTCAGAATAAAATGAGATAATTTTACATGATGTGTTATGCCCAGTTGAATCTCCTTCCATCCTTATTGTTGCATTGAGCCAAAAATCAGTAAAGCATTTTTTTCATTTGATGTCGTTTTTGCGATTAGCTTTAACCCATCTGGCACCCCGGGATATTTTGACTCCGTGCTGACTGATTCTTGGTAAAATGCATATGTGGTCGTGCGGACTCCGGTCTAAACGGGCACATAAAATAAGATAGAGAGAGAAATGGTTTCGAACGTGGGGCTCGAGTTAGACACGGTCAATCGCATGCCGATTTAAATTGTGATAATTTTTTTTTCTAGAAATATTTTGGGAGTTGAGTGATGTCTGGTTTGGATGAATATATTAGTAGGAAACCCAATTAGTGGGGAAAATTAAAAATTTAACTGGATTAATATTTAGAATGGAGTTGATTATTTTTGATAATGGCTTAACCATTAGGGCGTCAAGTAAATTCAGTAGTAAACGTTCGATGACTGGACATACGCATTATTAGAATCCAGGTGGAGGATATTTGAGAACTTGCATATTTTTTTTTGTGATATTGTGGTGAATGTAATTCGTAAAATTAGAGAATTTTGTTTTTCCATCACGTCGACATTAGGACAAATCTCATTTTACTAGAGTGTTCCAATTAGCTATTCATATTTCTTGTTCTAATTATAAGCTTGTGTCTGCCAATATTGTATACCCCTAAGTTTTGAATAATAATTGAAAATTATGGAAGAGATGATGAGGTGATGAGGAGTTTGAAAGAGAGTTCCAAAGAAGCTGGACGGCGTGTAGCCGCCATTATGAAAGAAAATACAGAGGCTTTGGAAAAGAAACTTAAAAAAAATTCTGATTCTTTAGAAAATAAACTTAAAGAAAATTTAAATGAGAAACTTAAAGAAAATTCTGATTCTTTAGAAAATAAACTTAAAGAAAATTCTGATTCTTTAGAAAATAAACTAAAAGAGAATTCTGATTCTTTAGAAAATTAATTTAAAGAAAATTCTGATTCTTTAGAAAATAAACTTAAAGAAAGTTTAAATGATAAACTTAAAGAAAGTTCTCATTCTTTGAATGAAAATTTGAATAGTAAATTTAATTCAATGGAAAATAAATTTAAAGAGAATTCCGAAATTTTGAAAATGTCACTTGAGGGTAAAATGACTAAATTATGCGAAAAAACACATGAGCTCGAATCTTCATTAGCCACTAACGCAAGTTTAATGGACGATAAATTTCGCGATGCCGATCTAAGATCCCAAAGCTTAGCTGATAGGATAGAACATGGTCTTAGGAAAGTTGGTGAAGACATGATCAACCTAGAAGTCAGAGTGAAGAAAGAGAGCAATGAGATGGCAATTCTAGTTGTTCAACGTTTGACAGAACAATTCAAAGAACTCGTAATGGGAGAAATAAGAGAAGGTGTGATTAATGAGTTGCAAACTGAAATCAAGACCACAGTTGTCAATGAAATTAAAGACACACTCAAGCTGGAGAACCAAGAGGGAGTCAAGGAAATTAGGGAATCTTTGTCATCCCATATTCAAGTAATTTCCAAAGATATCCAAGCAACTCAGAAGGACATATCAGATATGACAGGGTCGTTGAAAAGTCACGAGGCTGTTATGAACCAGATATCCACTGATGTCAAGGAGAACTGTAAGGAAACCGAAGCAATTAAAAAAATGGCAGAAGAAAACCATAAGGAAATTGAGGCTATGAAAACCCAAATCAAGGACGAGAAACAGTCTGATCATCTGTTGAAAATGTCAAGTAGAAGGGGAGAAGAACAGATACAGATAAACCTAGGAGCAGCTAGGGAAACTGATAGTCAAAGACAGGATGAGGTCAGGACAGTATTTCAATCCAACCCCATAACTGTATTCAAGAATGTAGAGGATAAGCCTTCTAAATTTTCAGGGCGAGATTCTGTGACACCCGTAGAATTTTTGAGAGAAGCAGGTGATTACCTGAAAGATTCCAAAATCCCTAAGGAAAGACATATCCGAGTGATAGGGAAATTTTTGGAAGGTCCTGCACTTCTTTGGTTTTGAGCTTTTAGGTCCTCTCTTACCAATTTTGAGGAGTTTTCCCGTGGGTTATTAAAGAAGTTTTGGTCCCCGGAAACCCAACAGCAAGTCAGAGCAGAACTTTATTCAAAGAGATTCTCGACGTCACAGCCTACTCGATACTCTACGTACTTTTCTGGACAGCTTTCTAAACTACAACATTTAGATCCGCCGATGCCAGATAATGAATTAATTACAGCATTAATACGTCAGTTTCCAGCAGACGTCCAAAGGACTTTGATCGCTGCTGACATCTATAATATGGAGCAATTTGACGAGGTATTGCAGAAACTTGATCATACGAACGCTCAATTCTTCCATCAGAAGGGAGGAAAGAATAACAACGCTGTGTACGCTGTTATGGCCGACAGTTATTCCCAAACACCTCGAGAGATTCGAGAGGGGCGAGAAGAGAAAACGCCGAGGGAAGAACCCGATAAAAGAGGATGGAATCAGTACAATAACAGATACAGTTACAAGCCTTATGCAAGACCGGATGGTGGAAATCGATATAATACTCGATGGAGAAGGCCAAGGGATAATCAAGGAAGGTACCAGGAAAGAAGGTACTATGGTAGAAACAACTAAAATAATAGAGGGAATGTGAATACTCGTCAGTCCAATGAAGAGTTCAATAAGGAGACGAGAAAGAACTTGGAAGAAAGACACCAAGAAAACTTGCAGTTCTTGGAACAGAGGCCCAATGAACCAGGTCCATCGGGAACACAACAATCCTGGGGGAATGGAAACGAAAAAAAAAACTTCGAATTCACAGTAGAAGATAGAATTTTAAACACTTTCACTTCCAGAATTATTAAATGGCAAGCAGAGGATGATGACTTAATTCAACATAATGACGAACGGAAAGAAATGGGTACAAGAATTAGAATGCCAATCATATCATGCGAAGTATTCGGTATGCCTGTCGATACTTTAATTGATACTGGGGCTATGCTTTGTCTTGTGAGCGAGAAGCTTTATATTCTGTGGAAGCTCAAAGAGAATTTAGAGGAGATTCCAGTATCAGGAATTAAAATCCAAGGAATAATACCCAACAAAATATCTCTGTGTAAAACACATATATACTTATGTATTACTATTGGAGGACATGATTTCCGACATGTGTTTGTAGTAATGAAGGACATGGCTTTTGACATGATATTGGGAGCGGATTTCATTCAGAAATATCAAGCAGTGATAGACATGAAGACAGAGACGATCTGATTCAAGAATACCGAAGGGATTAACTTCGAGGGAAAAGAAGAGGAAGACATCGAGGGAGATGCTCAATGGTCTCTATTTTTCATGAAGCAGAAGGAAGAGAAGTCTACACTGAGGAGGAGTCCCCAGAGCTAGGGAAAATTTTGGAAGAGTATCACGATATTTTTGATATTAAACCTGGTGAAATTAAAGATTTTGAATATCGTATTCGTGTAAATGATGATGCAACTTTCCATGCTAAATTGTATCCGGTAGCGGAAAAGCATCGAGAGAGGGTAAAAGTGCTTATCAAAGAGATGGAAAGCAACAATGTGATTGAAAAGTACACTACCTCTTATGCCAATCCATTAGCAGTAGTGTCTAAGCAAGATGGAAGTCTGAGACTATGTTTAGACGCGCGAAATTTGAATTCAAGATTGCTGCCAGAGTATGACAGACCACCAATCATTAGGGAACTGTTAAGGAAATTCCAAGGCAAGGTCTGGTTCTCTAACATTGATCTCACTTCGTCCTACCACCACATTAGGCTTAGTGAAGATTCCAAAAAGTTTACAGGATTTATGTTTGACCAGCAGACATATGTATTCCGCCGTCTACCATTTGGAGTCAAAACATCTGGATCTGTTTTGATCAGAGCACTGGAACAAAACTTGAGTCCTGAAGTAAAAGAGATAGCAATTCGTTACATAGATGATATCCTAATCGCATCTGAGACTAAGGAGGAACATTTATTACATCTTCAGATGTTATTCGCAAATTTGAGAAAAGCGAACTTTAAAGTAAACCTTCGAAAATGTCAGTTCTTTCGGAAGGAGATAAAATTTTTGGGCCACATTTTGGATGGTGAAGGATACCGTCCCAATGAGACGAAGATACAGGTGATTGCAAATTTCCCTAGACCTACTAGAGTGAAGAATGTCCGCAGTTTTCTCGGAACATGCCAATTCTTTGCAGGGCATTGTCCAAGCTTCACCAAGACGGTTGCACCATTGCAGGAATTATTAAAGAAAGGAAACAAATGGAAATGGAATGAAGATTGTGAACAATCATTTCAAGATGCCAAGAGGTTATTGGTAAACAGTGTGAAATTAGAGTATCCTGATTTTACCAAGAATTTCATCATAGAATCCGATGCATCCACCGTAGGGATTGGAGCTATTCTTCTTCAAGAAGATGAAGATCACAAGAGACGTTACCTGGCGTTCATAAGCAGGAAACTTCGTCCATCAGAAAGGAATTATTACACCACAGAGTTAGAAGCACTTGCTGTAATCTTCGCGTTGGAGTCGTGGAAGAAAATGTTAATTGGACATTCAGTAATTGTGAGGACTGATCACCACGCATTGGAGTCTATCTTGAGAACAAACTTTGCCAGTGATAGGATAACTAGATGGTCACTTTTTATTCAACAATTCAACCTAGTTATTGAACACACTCCTGGAAAGTTGAACGTTGGAGCTGATTTATTGAGTAGAGCAGTGGAGTCTACATCTAAGGTTTTTCAAGTTAACCTGACGCAAGAGAATGAGGATACCTTGAGAAGGTTAAGATTGTTGCATTTATCCCAGAGGAGAGACCGACGTTTTAGAAACATTTTTCGTTTTCTACAGGGAGACATGGATCCAAATGATGATGATTTTGTGGAAACTGAAAGAATTTCAAGAGATTTTATGATGTTAGATGGTTTAATCTACAAGTTTGCAGATCCCGACCATACGAAGCTGAGAGTAGTGATACCTCCACGAATGCAAAACCCATTATCTGGATGGCACATCGAATTGCAGGTCATGCTGGAGTAGATAAGACGGTCAACATGATACAAGAAAAATTTTCGTGGGAGCGGATGCGACAAACTGTCAGAAACACTATTCGAGAATGCGACATATGCCAAAGGAGTAAACATAACTTAGATTATTGAGAGAATTACCAAGGCCTATTATTCCTTCTAAGCCTTGTGAAATCTTCGCGACTGATCTTTATGGTTCTCTCCCAAAGTCTAAAAGAGGTAACCGATATATTCTGGTGACCATGGATGTTTTCAGCAAATACACTATGTTACACCCAATTCAGAAGGCAAACGCAAAGTATTGTGCGAAGAGAATTAGAGACAACGTAATTCCGGAAGCAGGCAAACCGGAATTCCTTTTATCAGATCGTGGACCCCAATTTACATCTTTAGAATTTAGAACCATCATGAATAATCTTGGGATTAGACAATTGTTTTGTTCTATCAGACATCCTGAAAGCAATCCAGCAGAACGCGTGATGGCTGAAATAGCAAAATTTTGCCGCCTCTATTGTCCAAATGAGCATTGGAAATGGATGGATGTTCTCTCATTAGCATCCGAATCCATCAACTCTACAATTCATGACAGTACTGGACAGATTCCCATGTTGCTTCATCATGGAATTAAACCAACAAGATTATGGGATCGAATCATCTCTATTCCACCTGAGATTGAACCAAGTCGTCAGATGAGGGAAACTCTAGCTTTAGACAAGTTGAGGAGCCAAGCTGAGAAAAGAGAGCGCAGAGTGAGAGGAAAGCGTTTTCGCAGACCCTTGCGCGTAGGAACTCTTGTTTTAGTGAAAAGGCCTACACCCTCTGACGTGCAAAATCGAGTGTACTCGAAGTTTGCAAGCCTCTACGCTGGACCATATCGTATTGTGGAAGTAAACAACAATGGAAGCTATGAGATCGCCAATACACGAACTGGTAACATCGTGGGAACTTATAATGCATCGAATTTGAAGATTTACTATTCAAGAACCAGATGATTTAATGTGTAGATAGGAAAAATAAAAATTTTTCAATTTTTATTTTTTGCTACGTGTGGGGTGGATGTGCCCAACTCTAGGAATGGGTATTCCAAGATTCAGACACCTAGATATCAAGGGAAAGGCTACAGCCGCTTTTGAAATTTGAGATATTTGAATATCGCGCTCCATTACTTCCAGAAGGAAATGGAAAGAATATGCAGCCAAGAGCATGTCAAGTGACGTAGCGAGTAATAGCAGAGGTCGAGACTATTTATTGATTAAATAGTTAGCCATGGAGTAGAGACTTGAGACTTGGATCAGATTACTGGCACGGCCAAATGAAAGAGAATGCACTTAGTATCAAGTAAATCGAACCAGGGATACCAGAGATATGAGGATTTCTAGATTTCAGCGTGATGCAGCGTGACCCTGACCGTTTTGAATAAAAGCCGGCCGGACCAAGCAATTTCAGCTCACTTCGAACCAAGCGCTTGCATAGCAAGGTGCTACTACGCTGAGCCAAGGCACATGGTTGCCGGATCTACGCAGAAGTTATTTTCAAAGTTGTGATAGTCATAAAAGTGCTGCGCTACATGAGGAACTTAGTAGGTTTCCGGAGGAGAGGATCACTAAGGCGATTGATATTTTCTACGGACACTGGTGAAATATTTTATTTCTACATGGACATATGCTAGACTTTGTCTAGAAAGTACTTTGTCACAGTCCAGTAATAATCATTCAATACTTGGATATTTTAGTCCAATTTAGTCAGTTTCATAATTGTAACTTAATAACCACTCCGATCTTTCAGTATATTGAAAGCCAGTCTATCACGGTGTTGTTCATTAGCCGACAAGGGAAACTATATGTTGCTTCGCGCATGATAGATGGTGATAAGCCATGCCCAGGGAACGATCTTCAGAACAGCCGTTGATTGGTTTAGACTGTCAGTGTTTTCTTGTACTGAAAAGATTACCGTGAGTTATGTTACAACTGACATATTTGAGAATAGATCACTTAGATCTGACCCCATTTAAGCGGAATGCTATGGCTTTAATAGAAGTCAACATTAAAATGGATCAGCAGTTACTTCAAACTTCAAGTAATATCTCCACTATGTCGTGTTAGACAGATTGTGGGTATATAATGGCGGCCGATACAAGGATTATACGTGCGTGTCCGACAGGGCATGTATCTGGATAAATCTGGTACTGACCAGGTTCACTACGCTTCAAGACCAACGAGAAATGTAAGCCACTTTTGACTTTATACTATGCCTAGCTAATTGGAACAAACTTTTTTTTCTGCAGATGACCAACACATTTATTTTTCTTCGTATTTAAATCTTGCAATGATTTACGCAAGACATATTAGAGTTATTCTGAGTATTTTCAGCACTCAGAACAGTTTAGGATCGATGACCGAGCAGAACGAGCATTTATTTGAATGTTTCATATTTTTGGGTAATCACGGAAAACAGCCGATGTAACTGTAAAAGTTAATAATTATTTTTGTTGAGAGATGGATATTTTATCCATATTCGAAGAATCGAACATGTGGATTCTCACATAATGAAATAATAATTAAACACATTTAAAATAATATAACTAATAATAATAATAATAATAATAATCCATCAATAATAATAATAATGATTTTCATAATTTTTCTAAATAATTCTTGGATCTTATATTTTCTAATAATCACATTTATTGAGAGAGAGCCTATGAAGTAGTTTAATCATTTCTAGTTTGGAATAGGTGATTTTCCGAAGGAGAGTGGTTAGCGCAAGCCCGCATTCAACCAACATTACAGTTCTGGTTGAACAGTTAATATTTTCAATGAGCAAAGTATATTTTTCAGATAACACGGAGAGGCATGAAACGGGAAGCAAATGATATTTGTATCAATTAGGATATTTTTGTATTTATATAAAATCATGACGTAAATACACATTCGAAAGTGAAATAAAGATTATCATAAGTATGGTAACTTCACGGGTTGAACTGAATGGTAAAATAAAATAAACTTGTAAGTTTATTAATCGTCCAGTGTTGATAACAAGCAGAGGCTTGATTTATTGTATAAATTTTGGGAAGAAAATTTATGTGTGTAGAGTAGTTGAAATGCCATTCCCAGGTGCGCATGTTTAAGTCGCAGGAATGAGGAGGTTTTTATTTGAGCATCAATCAAATAGCAGGTTCGATGCCTCAGTGTTAAAGGAGTATTGGAACTACACATTGCGTCGTATGAATGACCCGAAGGTTATTTCTATAAAAAAATATCAGTTCTTATTTCAACCTTGTTTACGGATTCCATTTAGACTTTGATTTTGCTAGAACCCGGATTTGTCATGATAGTATTTTATTCTTCTTCAGAGGAAGACTTTTGCCGTTGTTGTTGGAATATCGTGTTCTTCCACAAATAATAAAATGGGCCACTGCCAATTAAAAATAATTCCATAACCACGAAGAATTTGAAGGATGTTTTCAATCCTAGTGCCATGAACTAAATGCATTTATTATGAAGCTACAATTCTTATTTCCGCATTCTGTCGAAGAATTGCAAGTTGTGAAAGTTACTAAAAATGGCCACAAATATAAATATTTTTCTTAATGATGATTCCAAGTGGAGAATCGCATAGTTGAATGATCCAACAATTTATTGATCAAGTTGATGATTCAGAAATCATATATTTTGTTAGGAACTTGAAGTTCATAATCGAGTCACTTCTCGAAATGTTTAATGTCAGAAGAACAATTAATTTGGTTGTGCTTCGCACAATTTCTTCGAAGCTATGCTCAAGGTCAAATACTTTTCAGATGTTATTAATATGTGTACATAATTTGTGTTGATTCAAAGATAATAATATTTTTTGACAATATTGTTTTGAAACTGGAAAAATAAGTGAAAGTTAAAAATTCTACGAACAATTATTCTACGAGTGTTAATATTATGTAAAAATTCTATCAGTGAACTACAGTATTTCCAGTAAAGACAATTAAATTTGAACTGGATTTAATCATAAATAATGAATATAGTTTAGGAACACAGTCTACTGGACTAATAATCAGACTTGTGTTTCCAAAGATAATTGTCCAATGTGTTGGAAAATTTCTGTACATTGTGTAAATAGTAATGTCGGTCGCCACACGTGAATGATGCTGCTTTGAGCATTCTTATTTTGCAGTCAATTTTAACTTCAGAATAAAATGAGATAATTTTACATGATGTGTTATGCGCAGTTGAATCTCCTTCTATCCTTATTGTTGCATTGAGCCAAAAATCAGTAAAGCATTTTTTTCATTTGATGTCGTTTTTGCGATTAGCTTTAACCCATCTGGCGCCCCGGGATATTTTGACTCTCGTGCAGACTGATTCTTGGTAAAATGCATATGTGGTCGTGCGGACTCCGGTCTAAACGGGCACAATACCAACCATAATGTATAACCTAACTTATTCAGCATATATATTTTTACATACACATCTCTTCAATCCAACGCTGTTTTATCAATACTTTTTATGCTTTATTAACAAAATTCTTGTAACATATCTGGTTTTTGAAATTTTACTCAGTGAGCTTTTGGAACAATTTTTTTTATAGTATCCTCTATTACAATTTTTTTATTAAGTTGTTATCCTGTACCACGCTGAGGAAGTTCACAATGTGAATGAAACCGGAACAGTCTCAATGTACTAAATATTGACTTAAGGTAATATATAGATTTTTACAAATCTATAACTGTATAATGAAAATTGTTTTCAGTATGAAGTTTGAAGAGATCGTAAATTCAATTTTTTGTTAAATAATATGTTTTTAGTTTCTCTGCATAGGAATTTCCAGTGTTGTTAATTTCATTTACAACACATTACAATTTCTAATATTTGACAATCTGACTAAATACTTCGTATGGTTCAGCAAATTGTCTTACTTCTGTATGAACGGCCATATTCGATGAAAATTACTTTAATAAACCCATGGATCAAAATCAGGAAGTAACATAAAACAAAGAGCTTTGAATATTTAAAGAAAAAAATATAAGCTCGTATGCTAATAGAAATACTTACTGAAGTACACGGAGTATCTTTTCTTGGGGAAGGGACTATACAAAAGAAATGGAAAATTGATAATCCCAGGATAATGTCACGGAACGAATAACGATGAAGGGGCCCCAGGGTCTGTAGTCATGCAATACGGCCCTGGTTTCTAACGCCATTTTACAAAATATTCGATATCCCTGCTACTACCTTGAATTTTGACATTTTCTCGAGCGTTTCACATAGCAAATGTTGAAAAAGGGTTATATTTTACTGGATTTCAAGAATATTATTGTCTTATTTTCAAAAACAAAATCAATATTCTGAAGAGTATAAGCAGAAGTTTCATTCTAGACGATGAACCATCATGAGATTAATACATCATCCCTCCCTATATTATTCTGCTAAGATCCCATTCTAGTTTTGTACCTAAAATATGGTCCCATTAACACAACCTGCACATACGGGGTACCTACAGGTTCAGCATAACCCAGTGCGTAAGCGAAACGCACTCACTTACTCTTTAAATGTCTCACAATTAAATAAATACCTTAAAACATGTATATTTACAGTAAAATAATGAAAGAATGCAACACGGTAACCATGGTAACAGATCTCACAGATCCACCTATTTCTGTAAAACGCAACGCAATTCCAATTATTGCATTACTGTGAAAGTTTCCAGACGGTTATAAGGTCATCACGGAACCAAATTAAGCTGTAAAATTCATCAATACATACACTATAATGCGCTTAAGGGTGTCAAGGGGCACTCTAGAATTTCTTCACGCAATTTTCACGTGTGAGTGTGGTACGAACGTCATTTTCACCCGACTATAAAGGGTCTCCGAAAACCACATTTAAAGGCCCTTAAATTAACAGTGTCTGTGATATTCCCAGAAAACTAACTTCGCTCTAATATACCTATGAAGGAATGATACACGCCTAACCACTGCACCAGTAGTTGAATTTAAAAGTCTGATTATTCATACCAAGGATAAATCAGTCATAGCATTCGTGATTGAGATTATGCTAAGTGTACTCTTTAAAACTAGAATATTCTCGGGCGAAGCCCCGACGTGTAATGCTAGTTTATATAAATGTAACAAGAACTATGACTTTCAATGATTTGAAATAGAAACTAGGCGAACTTATCGTAGTATTCTCTATCACCATACAAAATTTCAGGGCAATGTCTGTAAGAGTTTCGGAGATATAGAATGCCGGTGGAATATTTCGCTCAGCTGCCATATTGGATTGGCGAAGCGTATAAAAGCGGCCTCGGTGGAGTAGTCGGTAGCATGCTGAGCTTCTATGCCCAAGATAGCGGGTTCAAACCCGGCCGAAACCGTCGGATTTTTAAGAGCGTTAAAAATCCCTCAGTATGCCTTCCTTCGGAGGGGAAGTAAAGTCTGCGGACCCATGTAATAGATTTATGGCATGTTAAAGAACCTTCCATTAATTACACCTGTGTGAAGCTAAATTGGATAGGTTAAGAATGTAAACAACGCTCTTAGGTTTCTACGTTCGTTGCCAAGAGCCGACTGCGGTGGCCTCTAGTAGCTAAGTTCTGAACTAGGCCTAGTAGTCGTTGACGGCGGTGTTTGGCGGCAAAAGTAGGAACTATTTGAAAAATTCTACGTTGCAGTCTGTACTTAAATTAAAAAACAGATACACACACTAATACAGCGACCACAATTAACACCGATTATCAGACAGATTCTACACACACCCAAAGTAAACGGGGCTACATGACCACGTTGTCGCAGCCCCTAAACTGAGGAACCAACCAACGAACCAAACTAGGTGAACTTATCGTGGTAGTATTCTCTACCACCATACAAAATTTTAGGTCAATGTCCGTAAGAGTTTCGGAGATTTAGAATGCCGGTGGAATATTTCGCTCAGCTGCCATATTGGATTGGTGAAACGTATAAAACTTTGAAAGGCACGATCGAGTTTGGATGAGGTAGTAGTAGGCTAAGTCCTCACCGAGTTTCAATGAAATCCAAGGCCGTATAGATTATTTTAAAAGACACAAACACGTAAGCACACACACACACACATACACACGGACAACAGATGATCCTATAAGCCTATATTTCATATGATGAAAATAGGCTAAAATACAATATTTCAGTAGAGATATAAGGTGCGTTCAAAAAGTAACGAGCCGGAGGCTGGAATGCGCAAACCGGTAACGACATCGGCTAATCGTGGCGTGTGTAACGAGGTGTGGTTCCGATCAGAGCGTGAAAGATCACAGCCTGTTGCTAGAGTGTACGCGTGCACGTCACGTGACGATACAAAGCGAGCAGCAGCGTGCATCAATCGTCCAACCAATACAAAGACAGTAGGCCATTCGAAATGCTTCCTGGTGTGGTTGAAGACTGTGTGGCACCAATTGGGCACACACTTTGCGCAAGTCCAGTCGTTCCTTCATGATGGTGTGCACACTTCCGGCGCTCAATCCGACCACGGCGGCTATGGCGTTCACTGTTACTCGGCGGTCCTGGGTAATGAGTGCATCAACCAGCTGGACGTTGTCATCGGTAATGCATGGGGAGGGGGTGGTGGAGGGTGCCCAGACCGGGAATCATCGGCTAACGACACCTGTCCTTCCCTGAAGCACTTGTGCCACGCCTTGACCATTGCAAGGCACATGCAGTGTTCGCCGTACACTTGTGACATCCGGCGATGAATGTCCGTTCCCCCTACTCCTTTCGCTGTCAGAAACCGTCAACACCTCTTTGCCCTTCGTTTGACGCCTCCATGTAACTGTGTGCAATGCGACTGGCAGCGTTGGACGATTGATGCATGCTGCTGCTCGCTTTGTATCGTCACGTTACGTGCACGCGTGCCCTCTAGCGACGGTCTGTGACCTTCCACGCTCTGGCCGGAACCACACCTCGTTACACACGCCACGATTAGCCGATGTCGTCACCGGTTTGCGCATTACAGCCTCCGGTTCGTTACTTTTTGAACGCACCTTATAAAATCCAAGGGTTAAATCTCCACTGCTGTGAGTTTCGATTTGAACCAGGTGCAGTTTATCGCATCCACCTGATGAAAGCATAAAAAATAAACATTTGCATTAATGTTGACGTCAGTACGGATCCCCACAATCTCTTCATTACACGGTGTATTTTTAACGCAAACTGCGCACCTGTACATTGGAGAGCAGGGTTTGCACATTACCCCAGTGCCATTGTAACTGACTGTACATTACTGGGCTATTGCTGATGCTGCCCCCATCGCTTTAATACTTGGCATGGAGGTCGCAGGGAGAAATAAAAGCCTCTAAATTCTGCACAATATGTGAGCCGTGTATCTGTGTACTTTCAGAGACCAACTGCATGAAGCCGTGTTATCTCTTGCTATTAAAAGTAGCTTAATAAACACTATGAAAATATCTACAAGAAATTACGTTTATTTCGGGAGATGCAGTTTCCCAGTACTTATTTTATACACTTTATAGGGAGGTCCTTTTACGCTTACCATGAGGATACGCAAATGCATGTGGACATAATACATCTGTTTGACAAAAATGTGCAGAGCCATAAGTTCTTCGTATCGACCGGCAGTAGAGACCAATATAGATCCACCAAACCCTCGTTGTTCTTCGTCTTCCTAAACTATGGTGTGCCCGTTCAGACCGAAGACTATATGCATTTCACCAAAAATCAGTCAGCACGAGAATCAAAATATCCCGGGGTGCCAGATGGGTTAAAGTGACTACAATAACTCAACAAAAAAATTCTATACCGATTTTAGACTCGACGCAACAATAAGGATAGAAGGAGATTTTCTGAAATGAATGCATCCAATAAAATTAATCTCATTTTATTTAAAACTTTAAAATTGACTGAAAGTATGCCAAAATGGCATAAAAGATGAATGACGAATCATATGTTATGTATAAGATATACAATTTCACCAACACACGAACACTTAACAATTGAGACGAAGGTCAAATTAATAGTCCTGTTGACTTCGCTCAAAAGAATTATTTACAGTAGTAGGGTTTTGTCAGTGCAAATTTAATTGTCTCTACTGATCCCTATATTATTTGAGTATTCACATATTGAAATGAAACAAAATTATCACTCGTTGAAAAATATCTCACAGTTCACTTTTTCAAATATATCGTAGCAAATTAACTAACACTTCAGGATTCAGTTATCTCAAGATTTGTTCAAATACAAAGTTATTAACAAGAAATACAACACAATATCATTTACATGGACTTCGAGCATTTGGATTCGACGAACTTCGATAAACAGAAAATATTTATTGAATCACCTGTTCTCGATCCAAAATCTATTTAGAGCTTTTGACTCAATCATAAATATAATTGTCAAAATATTATTAACAACAAAATAAAAATTCCATTCCATATGGATTCAACCATTTAATCAATTAACTATCACTTGGAAATATTATTTAGAAAATTGGAAATATTATTTAGAAAATTTATCATAAAACATTTTCATTTATTATTATCAAAATTTCAATAAATTGACAACATGCCAAATATGTTAATCATCAACTTATTTGCAAAATGTTTATATATTTATATAAGATCACAAAATCCTCTCAGTTTGTAGAGGTTGTTAAGAAGTAACAGTTTTAAATAATTAACAGCATCGACCCATTCGATTTAAATACGTCAAAAATCGCATAATCATAATTAGCATCTAGACAACGGTAAAGTCTTTTCATAATGAAAGGTACAAGTTGAACAATGACAATTTTCGGGTATGCAATAACTAGGAATACTTGTAGAACATGTGGGTAAACTGTGAATTGACAATGATGGCTCAACAAAATAACCTTTGGTTATACCTCGACGAAAGTGTGGCTAAATTCGACTCCTCTACTAAATTCAAAGACATCCAATCTACAATATGATTGATGGTTCATTTCACACAACCTCATTCCTGCGACTAAATTGCGCACTCGGAATGGCATATTTAACTCTCTGCACACCCAACAATTATTTCTTCCCAAATTATACAGAATAATCAAGCCTTTGCTTGTTATGACAACTGGAAGATTTATAAATTAGTAAACTCCACCAATGAGTTTACAATAATAATTTTACCATCAGTTTAAAACATGAATAACTCCACACCGTGTCCATTCTTAGCCAAACGTTTTGAAAGACGTTGCTCAAAAATGATTTCATTCTTATACAAACTCTAGCAAAATCCCTGTTTTATACATGCTTTTAGCTTCCCGTATCATTACTTTCCGTGTCTTCTCAAAGATTTAAATGCATAATGCAAGTGTGAAATATTCCACTGAATTAATATGTTATTTATTTGTGGGCAAGCGTTAACCACTAACCTTCGGAATCAACAAGTATCCGATCTTAGAATATTGTTTTAAATGTCAAATGTATAAATCACACTACATGATAATGATTATTAGAATTCACAACTATTATTATTATTATTATTATTTCAGAAAATAGAAAAATAATTATTATTATTAAATCAACATTATTATTATTATTTCCTCAACAAATGGATTTAAAAAGATGGTATATTGGCTTTCACGGCCGGTGAATTAAAACTCAGCAATTCTTCTAGGTTTGTGCCGTGTCTTGTGTGGGATTTCGCCTAGGACACCAAGCTGGCTCATCGGCGGGCTCTTGGTGTCCCCGCCCGGACCCCCACAGGAGTAACGACCTGCGCGCCACCTTCCTTTATATTAGGTGCAACTGCACCACTTGTCTGCGAGAACGAAAAACTCTAGCAGTTGTTAAACTGTTCGGGGAATATCATCCTCGACTTCTCAATAATGGATAAATATCCATTCCTCAACTTAATTTTATTATTAAATCTTCAGTTACGACGGCTGATGACCGCGATTAGAAAAATATCAAAATTAAATAAATGCTCGTTCTGCTCGTCCATAAATTTCGAATCATTGACTTCTGAGTGCAAAAAATACTCAGATGAAAGCTTCTATTGCAAAAGAAAATATTTGCAACAGCAAAAAAACATCTCGATGCATAGAAAATATGTGTTGGTAAGACTGTAGAAAATTATGAGAAAACCAGCTAACTAAGCATAAAAATAATGCAAATTGTAGCTTACATTCTTGTAGATCTTGATACTTGTAATCTGGTCTGAACCAAATTATTCAGTCTTCTTGTCCCCATTAGGACACATATTTATAATCTTGTATCGGCCTCCATTTCATACCCGCAATGGTCTTACACAGACATAGCGGTATTCATACTTGAAACCTTAATATCTTGAAGAAAAATGTTACCAGCTTCAAAAGCTGAAGTAAAGTTGATGGGGGTCTGATCAAAATGATCCATGATGAAAATTATTAACATGACCCAACTGTGATGTGTTCAGTACTCCTAATACGCTTATAATCTTGTTCAGCACTAGTACAAATTCTGTCGAGTTTGCTGGGCAGAATTTCTCACTCTCCAGATCGCGCAAGGCAAAACTGTATTCCCAATATCGGCTAAAGAATTGTACTGTGCAAGAAAGGTAATAAAAGTACTGATTTATCTTGGCTGGTCCACTAACAAGACAAAAGCTTGTCCTCTGACTGTTGGATTAAATAATCCAGCTTTGAATAATTGTGGACAGAAGAAAGAAATGTAGACAAAGTCTACCATATGTCCAGTTGTAGCAGTAAATAATTACCAGTGCCACAAATTTTTATCACTTCGGTGATAACATTTGAAAATTTCGAAGATCACTAAAATGTTTAACACTTTCCTAATACCGGTGACCATGTACTGTCGAAACACTAAGTCCCAGCAACTGTGCTGTTAATAACGAAGAATTTGTAACCATGTGCACGACGATTATAACAGTGTTTGGAGTCGTAGAATGTTTAGCGGCTAGAGCGCTTACGAATTACTACACATCCATAGCAACGGAGTGCCTATGGAGAAGTGAACATCCATAACAACGGAGTGCCTATGGAGGAGTGAACATACTTAGCTCGGGCAGGCGTGCCTTATATACTCCTCAGCGGGCTACACGAGGTCACTGCAGGGGAAAAAATGCTGGAACTAAAACATCTCATATCTCAGCTTCCGCTCAATCAATTTCCTCGAAATAAAGCACATTCTTCCTTCCTTGTCCGTGCCAGTAATCTGATGTTAGTCTCAAGATTCTACTCCATCGGGAAATATTTAATGACATTTAGCCTCGACTATGACGCTCTCGGCCTACGTCACTTAACCATTTTTTGGCTGTCGAAAGCTTCCAAATCATTCTAAGAAGGTTTGGCGCGCGCTATTCAAACTTACAATTCTGGACTTAGCATTGTGGCCTGTATCCTCAAATCTAGGCCACTGGATTTGGGCACAAAGTATTGGAAGCCATATTTTCAGTTTTGCCTAGTTCTATTAATGAATGCTTTCCAGTCGGTCAACACAAATTGTACCCAATTAAATTAGGCATTTAAACAAGTATTTATATACCCCTATATAAAAATATTACATACGATAACTTATTTATAATAAGGAACGCTAAGTCATTCATTACGACCAGCACCTGCATAAACCTTTATATTGCCATGGTGAGATCCAAGCTCGAGTACGCCAGCCAAGTATGGAGTCCCTGGCAGAAAACATGCATTAAATCCATTGAGCAAGTTCAAAAGAAATTCCTGAGATATTTACACCTTAAAATAACGGGCAATTACCCACACATGGTACCCTACGGTGAACGTTTGTTGAATTTCGGCATGACTAGTTTGGAGTCTCGAAGGCAAGTGAATGATATGAAATTCCATTATAAAGTAATTATCGGTCAAATTGATGACTCATTTTTCCTATAGCTCCCAAATTTAAACATCCCTCACTTAACTACAAGATCAACCATAACATTCAACAAGTAGTTCCGTGAAGAACTAAACAGCCTATTTTCATATATCCTACTACTATTAATTGTCTCTATCAACATACAAATTGTCAGTTTGATTGTAATCGATTCGTAGATATTGAGAACCGTCTAAATATTTTGGATGGTCACCATGTTGGATTTTTATATTATAGGCCTTATATTTATGTACTACTAGCAAAAGTACCCGTTCTTCGAACGGTGTTCGGTGTTAACACCAGACATTATCAATTGAGCTACTGATGCAATGGTTAGCGGTTTGTCATTCCTTCATAAGTTCATCAGAACGAAGTTAGTTTTCTGGGAATATCACACACACTGTTAATTTAAGGGCCTTAAAATGTGGTTTTCGGAGACCCTTTATAGACTCGCGAATTTTTTGTCTCACATTGAGAAGTGCAACATATGCTTTGGTCGTCCTTCTAGGATCATTTTTATATTTCGCCTATTTTAGCATGTATTTTGAGAAGTTTTTCCCTATATCCACCCTTCTACTGTATGAAATGTACGGTGAAGAGTTTTATAAATGATAGGTGTATTGACTCATGTTTACCATACCTAATCTTACGATGCACCAAGCATCCGAACACGATTTATAGGCGTACATAAAGATACACAGAAAGACAGACAGACAGACAATTCTATTGTCTACAACATATCACCCAGAAATCCAAATATGGGTATATCTACCACACAGTATCAAACAAAATCATCCTTACGATGAACCCGTATGTCGAAAAAAAAAAGATTAGTTGAAATTTGCTCTCAAACTAAATTCACCTAACGTGTACTTCCTGACGTGAAATAGAATTGAAAGCCTTGTAGATGAAACGCAATACACGTCACATAAAATCTGACACTCTACGTTGTGTTAGGTCCCCATACACAGGAAGACTTCTATCATAAATTATAAAAGCTTGTGGTGCATGAAAATTCAGGTTCTTTAGTCTCAAATGGCCCAAATTCCTGAAAGCCGCAAAGAATGCTGATTCAATTCAGGAATTTTTGAAAATAATGTTGTTGTTTGGAGATATAATAGAACTTCTGTACAATATGTCGCACGTGAAAATTGCATGAAAAAATCCTAGGTTACCCTTTGACCCCCTTAATTGCATTGATGAATTATACAGGCTACGTTGGTTCCGTGATAACCTTATATTTGCAAACTTTCACAAAAATGTAATAAATGTAATACATGTAATAAATGTAATAAATGTAATAAATGTAATAAATGTAATAAATGTAATAAAATGTGGATTTAGGGCCCCCGAGTTTTGTCTCTCACACTGAGGGGCTGAAGATAAGCTTTGTCTTGTCCTTCTACTCCTATTTCAGCATGTATTTTGAAGGGGTATGTCCCCTTTTATGAGAGGTACAGAGAAGAGTTACATCAATGATTAGTGTCGTGCCTCTGATGGATATCTGTTCCAAATTTTACGTTGATACACCCAGCCGTTCTCGAGTTATAAGGGAACAAAGTTGTCCACAGAAAAACAAACAGACAGACAAAAAAAATATTTTCGCGCGCATCAGTCATAAAACAGTATGAAACGCGTAAATAACTCAAATTTCCGTATAAATTCTGAAAAAAACAGACAAACTTTCATTTTTAGCCTACTTTTAACATTTTGCAAAAATGAGGAAAAAGTAGTCTTATGAGATCGGACAAATGTCTGTCTGTCTGTCTGTCTGTCTGTCTGTCTGTCTGGCTGTGTGTGTGTCCCCCCCTATCAAATCCTAAACGGCTGGAGCAATCAAAACAAAATTTGGTAGGAGTAAAGGTCTATACCCGAATATCTCACGGCCATATTTGAAAATGATGTCAGTGCTACCAACTGCTAAAAAATCGCAATTGAAATTTGAGCTCCATGTTGGATATCTTGGAAGGTATGAATGGGAGTTAATTCAAAATTGGCATACGTATAGATAATAATATTGCAGTTTAATTTCCAGGAGGCCATACATCGCTGTGTTGCCAAAATGATTATAAGCCTGCTGAATGGTCCAATTTTTAAATGCACATAACTTCTACACTATCAATTGGAATTCAACCAAATTTCGTATGTTGTATGCATACATAACCAGATATGACTGAGCGTATTCTTAAGACCCACCAGGGCTGCCAACTGTTAATAAATGCTCCTAATTTATTTTATCCAAATACCAATATATCAGCAAGTATGCAAGCCAATAGCTCTAAACTTTGCACACGTATAGTACCTGGCATTCTAGATGCATTTGGACTAACTAATATACGTCAGTGCTGCCAACATGATTCTAAGCCTGCTGATAGGTTCAATTTTAAAATGCTTGTAACTTTATACTAACTAATGGATTTCATTCAAAATTAGCTCAACAATAGATCATATTATTTCAGATTATTTCTGACCAATACATGCATGACATTGTTGCCAACATGATTTTACGCACGCTGTTAGATCCAATGTTTAACTGCATGTAACGTCCATGCTATTCATTGGATTTCAACCAAATTTTGTATTCTGTACCTTAAGAGATGGAACTAAGAATATATTCAGTCATCAGGGCTGCCAACTGTAGTGCTCTATTAGGCTACATTATGCAAGGTATACAGTATTTCGAAATAATTAGAAATTTCGATATTAGCAACTTAATTTCTTCATTATTCTAGATAGGTTCATATACTGTAGAATAATCATTGGCATGAAAAGTAGACTCTTTAGTTCGTCACGGAACTTCTTGTTTATATATGTAGAGATATACTGCACCGCTCGGTGTTGACCGTGTTTTATTGCACAGATTTAGGTTATACTCGCTAACTGTTGGAGATACACGAAAAGTGATAAGGACCATTTGGATAGAAAATTGAATGTTAAAGCTCGTGTATGCCATCAAAAGAATGCTATTTCTTAGCGTTCTCTTTTTATTTGAAATGGAAATATGAAATTTTGAAAACAAAGGGTGTAGTGACGTCACAAATGTGGGTTTTACTCGCTAACCGTTGGAGATACACGAAAAGTGAAGCTCGTATGTGCCGTCAAAAGTTTGCTATTTTTTAGCGTTCTCTTTTTATTTGATAAGGAAATATGGAGTTTTGATTAAAGGGTGTAGTGGTGTCACTAAAATGGTCCCCATTTTTAGCCTACTTTTCACATTTTGCAAAAATGAGGAAAAAGTAGACTTATGAGATCGGGCAAATGTGTGTCTGTCTGTCTGTCTGGCTGTGTGTGTGTCCCCCCCCCCTATCAACTCCTAAACGGCTGCAGCAATCGAAACAAAATTTGGTAGGAGTAAAGATCTATACCTGAATATCTCACGGCCATATTTGAAAATGATGTTAGTGCTACCAACTGCTAAAAAATCGCAATTGAAATTTGAGCTCCATGTTGGATATCTTGGAAAGTATGAATGGGAGCTATTTCAAAATTGGCACACGTACAGATCATAATATTTGAGTTTAATTTCCAGGAGGCCAAACATGGCAGTGTTGCCAAAATGATTATAAGCCTCCTGATAGGTCCAATTTTTAAATGCATGTAACTTCTACACTATCAATTGGAATTCAACCAAATTTCGTATGTTGTATGTGTACATAACCAGATATGACTGAGCGTATTCTTAAGACCTACCAGGGCTGACAACTGTTAATAAATGCTCCTAATTTATTTGATCCAAATACCAATATATCAGAATGTATGCAAGCCGACAGCTTTAAACTATGCACACGTATAGTACCTGACATTCTATATTAATTTGGAGTAGCTTATATACGTCAGTGCTACCAATATGATTCTAAGCCTGCTGACAGGTCCAACTTTAAATACATGTAACTTCCATACTATCATATGGATTTCAACCAAATTTCGTATGTGCTATGTGTACCATAAGAGATATGACTATGCGTATTCTAAGGAGCAACCAGAGCTGCCAACTGTTAATATGTGCTGTCCCTATTTTTGTTACCCTAATATCAATATATCAGAAAGTATGCAAGCCAATAGCTCTAAACTTTGCACACGTATAGTACCTGGCATTCTAGACGAATTTGGAGTAACTAACATACGTCTGTGCTGCCAACATGATTCTAAGCCTGCTGATAGGTCCAATTTTAAAATGCATGTAACTTCTATACTAACTAATGGATTTCATTCAAAATTGGCACAATAGATCATATTATTTCAGATTATTTCTGACCAATACATGCATGACATTGTTGCCAACATGATTTTACGCGCGCTGTTAGATCCAATGTTTAACTGCATGTAACGTCCATGCTATTCATTGGACTTCAACCAAATTTTGTATTTTGTACTTTAAGAGATGGAACTAAGAATATATTCAGTCATCAGGGCTGCCAACTGTAGTGCTCTATTAGGATACATTATGCCAGGTATACAGTATTTCGAACTAATTGGAAATTTCGATATTAGCAAGTTAATTTCGTCATTATCCTAGATAGGTTCATATTCTGTAGAATAATCATTGGCATGAAAAGTAGGCTGTATAGTTCAGCACGGAACTTTTTGTTATATATTAGTATAGCAGAAGTACCCGTTCTTCGAGCGGTGTTATATATTAACACCAGACATTATCAATTGAGCTACTGTTGCAATGGTTAGCGGTTAGTCATTCATTCATAAGTTTATCAGAACGAAGTTAGTTTTCTGGGAATATCACACACACTGTTAATTTAAGAGCTGTTGAGTACAGCCGTCTCGATCACTCGACAGCCATTTCGATTGCTCGCTCTGCAGCGCTCGACGGGAGACGAGAGAACTTTTTGCGTGCTTGGCTACCAGTTTTTGTTGTTGTATGTGTGTGTACAGTCCGTAATGGCAGTAAATGTTCTAGTACAAGACATGTCTTACTCTTATTTACAGTCCACTTATTGGTGCTCTCCTGTTTTTCTGGGGACCCTAATGCACAACTTTATTCATGGTCCTCGCGTACCGGATATTCGCGTTGGAAAGACATGTTCTCTGTACGATATAACAGAACGCGGACAAAGCACATGGTCACCTCGTGGCGAAATGGATTCTTCCAAGTATGAGACGACATCGTGCATACTTCGGACGTGTAAAACACTAATCGTTGGAACACAACTCTTAACGAACGTCTAGAAATGCAACTCGTGTGTTTTACATGTTACATACGTAACATAACCTACAACACATACCACGGCACGTGTTCAGCTGCCGGTCTTATAGCTCCAGTTTGTGTGGTCATGCAGAACATAGACAGTGTATTATTCAGCTCATCATGGATGACAGTGGCGGATCCAAGATTTATCTCTGCATAACAAGTAAGTTGAAACATTCTTAGACTGGCACTTTAGATTATGCTCCCAACCTTGATCCTATTGGTTTATTCTGTCTCCTTGCGCCCGTTATGCTCAAGTACTAAGGATCACATTCTTAGTTAATTATTCTATAAGCTAGCCTTCCTTGTTTTCACCCTTTTCGAACCTTTTGTACTCGTAACGCGTCTGCAGCAATGGAAGAACAAACCAGGAAGCAACTCGTACAGCAACGAGCCGTTGCCAAATCAAGTTTAACACGAATGTCAAAGTATATTACTGAATTCCAGCGTGAGTCAGAAATTCAATTAGTAATTGTTAGACTGAAAGAATTGCCTAACATTAGAGATAAATTTGAAGGTGCTCAAACGCAGTTAGAACTATTTGAGGGTATTGAAAAGCATGCAGCTGAAAGAGAAACCTTTGAATCAGCATACTTTGATCTCGAAGCTGCAATGAATATCGAGATCAATCGTGATAATGATCACAAGGCTGATGGTAGTATTACTCCACCTCACTCACATTCTAGTACACGGAATGCTATTAGATTACCGACACTACAACTTCCCAGCTATGATGGTAATGTGACCGGTTTCAAGCATTATATGGACACCTTTGATAGCCTAGTTGTCAATAATGACCAGTTGGACAATATTCAAAAATTTCACTACTTGCTGTCTACACTCAAAGGTGAAGCTCATAAGTTAATAGCTAATATCCCAGTTTCTAGCAGTAATTTTGAAGTTGCTCTGCAAACTATTCGCAGTCGTTATGATAACATAAGACTGATTACTACGGCACACTTAGGTTACTTATTAAACTTGCCGGTTGCTCACAAAGATTCTGTTAATGAGCTTCGGGCACTAGTTAACCAAACTCTGAGTAACCTAAATGCTATTAAGGCCCTAAATCTAGCAGTGCCATTGGAAGACCTACTGGTTTCGCAGTTGATTTTGGAGAAAGTGCACGTGTCCATTAGGAAAGAATTTGAAGATACTGTAGACTCTGAAATTCTTCCTACTCTTGAAGATCTTATCAAGTTCTTAGAAGGTAAATGCAAGGCTTTAGACATAGTGAACTCAAGCAACCTCCTCAAGCCTTCAAGCAGCTCAGACACTAAAGGTAAAGAACCCTCCAATCGTAAGACAACACCACATGCTCATCAGACGTATGTTACTACAACTGTAAACTGTGTGTACTGCAACGCTCCACATGCTTTGGCTAGATGTAGAGATTTTAAGCAAGTTCCTACTCTAGAACGTAGAGATTTTGTCAAGCGTAATAATCTCTGTTTCAACTGTCTACATGCTCAACACAGAGTCGCCCAGTGCAAGGCTGGTAACTGCCAAACATGCAGGAAGAAGCATCACACGTTACTGCATATTGATGTGTCCCAGCATTTGTCAAACGTAGATAAGTCGGAAAACGTCCCTAATCAGAACGTGACTCAGGTGCAGCATGGTGCGAGTAGTTACTGTACTCTCAAGATAGAACCACGTCAGTCCATATTGTTGTCCACAGCCTTGGTGAAGGTCAAGGATGCTCAAGGGATCTGGCAGACTTGTAGAGCCCTTTTAGACAGTGGCTCGCAATCTTGCTTTATTTCAGAATCCTGTGTTCAGCGATTAAGGCTGCGCAGATCTCATGATCGTAAACCGATCCAGGGTATTGGGAATACGACGTCAGAAACCAAGCATAGTGTTTTGGTGCAAATAGGCTCGCGTATAAATGATTTCGTGACCTCAGTCGAGTGCTTAGTTCTACCTAAGCTTACTGAAGATCTTCCTGGCGAATACATTGATAGCAAGGAGTGGAACTTACCCAAAAATCTGCCATTTGCTGATCCGAAGTTCAACGAACCGGGTCACATAGACTTGATAATTGGGTCAGAGGTATGCCCATACATTCAGCTCGCAGGAAATCTAGCTAGGACTAAAGATTATCCTATTCTGCAAGAAACAGAGTTAGGTTGGGTACTTGCAGGTAAATATACAGATTCCAGTAAGCCCCTACATGGACCACGGCGGCCGGTAGTATCTTACTTTGTACAATCTGCAGGCTGCATCCAACAGCAGCTACAGAGGTTCTGGGAAATCGAAGAGCTACACCATACTCCAAGAACTAAGGAAGAAAGGGACTGTGAAGCTCACTTCAAACGGCACGTCTCGCGCAACTCTTCTGGCAGATTTGTAGTGCGTCTTCCCTTCAAAGAAACCCCAGAAAATCTAGGAGACTCCAAGCAGATGGCAACAAAGAGGTTTCATCAGTTGGAAAGGAAGTTGACCAAACATCAAGGACTGAAGGAAGAATATAGTCGATTTCTTCAAGAGTACGAAGATTTGGGTCATATGGATATTGCTGAAGATACCACAGCACGTTGCTACTATATGCCACATCATGCAGTGGTTAAGGCAAGCAGCTCGACCACTAAGACTAGAGTAGTATTTGATTGTTCTGCAGCATCCAGCAACGGAGTATCATTGAATGACCTTCTACTCGTCGGCCCAACCATCCAGCAAGATCTCTACTCTATTATCTTAAGATTCAGAAGTCATGCCATTGCTTTCACTGCGGACATAGCAAAAATGTACCGTCAGATTCTGGTACATCCCCAAGACTGTAGATATCAAAGGATAATATGGAGAGAGAAATTGACAGATCCTGCCAAGGAGTATCAATTGAAGACTGTTACGTATGGCATGTCATGTGCACCATTCTTAGCTATTAGATGCATTCAACAACTGGCCAGTGAGGAAGCTCATGCCTTTCCGAAAGCTCAGAAATCATTGATGGAAGATTTCTATGTTGACGATTGTATCTCGGGATGTGCGACCGTCGAAGAGGCTCTTCAAGTGCAACAAGAGTTGATAAACATACTACAGAAGGGTGGATTCTCACTACGTAAGTGGTGCAGCAATCACCCAGGTATTCTAGAGAATGTCTCACCGGAGCTAAGGGAGGCTCAGTTACCACTACAGCTGGACAAGGGTGAAGTTAAAACGTTAGGATTGGTATGGCACCCAGCTGCTGACCAGTTTCAAGTTATTAGCAGTTTCAAGCCAAAACCCTATCCACATGGTTTCACAAAACGCCTAGTTCTATCCATTGTTTCCAGCATTTTTGACCCTCTAGGCCTCATCAGTCCTATAGTAATTTTATGCAAGATATTTCTTCAGAAGTTATGGCAAGAACGGCTATCTTGGGACCAGCCTTTATCAGAAGAATTGGCTGCAACTTGGACATCACTCTATAATCAGCTCCCATGGATTGATGAAATCTACATTGATCGCAGAATTCTAGGTGACCGCTCAGTAACTGTACAGCTTCATGGGTTCTGTGATTCATCGGAAGCTGCGTTTGGAGGGTGCTTGTATGTACATTCCACAAACAAGGATGGAACCACTTCTGTAAGACTTCTTTGCTCCAAGTCCAGGGTAGCACCATTGAAGAAATTATCTCTTCCACGTCTGGAATTATGTGGAGCATTGCTATTATCTCAATTATTGCAAAGGGTAGTCAAGTCCTTGAATCTTACATTTGCGAACATATTCTTGTGGACAGACTCTACTATTGTATTGGCATGGCTTTCGGCACCATCATCAAGATGGAAGACCTTTGTAGCCAACCGAGTAGCTGAAATACAGGAAATTACAGAAGGTGCTACTTGGCGACACGTTTCTTCACAGTTTAACCCCGCTGATCTGATATCACGAGGTGTACATCCTAAGGATCTTAAGGATAATAAGTTATGGTGGAATGGACCAGCTTGGTTGGGTGAAGATTCTAAACACTGGCCTACATTAAACAATCTCCCAGAGCAGCAGGAACCACCAGAGCAGAAGATTAAGCCTGTATGTTACTTAATGACTACTCCCGAGGATGGACTCGTCACAAGATTCTCTAGCTTATCGAGATTGCAACGAGTTGTAGCATACATCTTTAGATTTGTACATAATTGTTCAAAATTGAAGACAGAGCGAGCTACTGGACCTCTTTCTTTAAAGGAATTGCAGAATGCTCTGACAACATGCATTAGGCAGGCTCAGGAGTTAGCATACCACATGGAAATCAAACAGCTGGAATCAGACCAAGAAGTTCATTGTAAGAGTCACTTGAGAAGTCTACATCCTGGTTTAGACCTCAACGGGCTGCTACGAGTTGGTGGACGGTTAGAACGGTCTAATCTGCCTTATGAGCAAAAACATCCTGTGATCTTGCCACCTCATCATCACATCACCAGATTGATAATTGAACATGAACACAGTCGTCTCTTGCATGCTGGCTGTCAACTTCTTCTGGCCTCCCTTAGGCAGAAATACTGGATTGTGAATGGTAGAACGACAGTCAGACGGATAATTCATAATTGCTTGACATGTTTCCGACTAAGAGCAAAATCTTCAACTCAATTAATGGGCCAACTACCACGTGTTCGCGTTGAATTAGTTCGACCCTTTTTAAACTGTGGGATAGACTATGCAGGGCCATTTCTTGTAAAAACTGGTTCTCTCAGGTCAAAGACAAGAGATAAATGTTACGTAGCACTATTTGTATGCCTAGCTACCAAAGCTGTACATCTCGAAGTTGTTAGCAGCCTTACGACACGAGCTTTCATGGCAGCATTGAGTAGATTTGTATCACGTCGTGGACGTTGCCAAACTATCTACAGTGATCATGGCACTAACTTCGTGGGAGCCAAGAAGGAACTTCAAGAACTTCTCGACTCAGAAGAAACGAGAACTGAGGTACAGAATTTCACCAGCAGAGAAGGCATCGAGTGGAGCTTCATACCTCCAAGAGCACCTCACTTTGGAGGCCTGTGGGAAGCAGGTGTTAAATCTTTCAAGCATCACCTCAGACGTGTTATGGGTACGTTATGTCCTACCTTTGAGGAATTAACTACTTTAACCTGTCAAATAGAAGCTTGTCTGAACTCCAGACCACTCCTTCCTCTCTCCTCCGATCCTAATGATATTGAAGTTCTCACTCCTGGCCATTTCCTTATCGGCACTGCCTTATCAAGTTTACCTCAGCCAGATCTAAGTAATGTGAAGCTTAGCTTGTTGTCCAGATGGGAGATTCTGCAGCAACAACTTCAGATATTCTGGTCCAGGTGGTCCAATGAGTATCTACACCACCTGCAGCAGAGGGCTAAATGGTCCAGTTCTTCCCCAAGTGTGAAGCCTGGGACGCTTGTCATTGTGAAGGAAGACAACCTACCTCCTCTGCACTGGAAGATTGCAGTGATCGATCAAGTTCATCCTGGAGATGACGGACTGGTTCGTGTGGCAACCATACGCACTACCAAGGGATTGTTCAAACGACCTATTGTGAAATTGTGTCCTCTGCCTGAAGCAAGTGCAGTGTAATTAATGTACCATAGCACTTCAGTTTTGTTTCTTTTGTTTCAGTGTAACATTGTATTGTATATAGACTTCTTGTTCAAACAGACATGTTGGACTATAGTGCAGTGATTGATTCGATGCAATTCGTTTGTTATGTTATTTGTAGTGTTAAGAAAGTAAGTATTTCTTGGCGGCCGGTATGTTGAGTACAGCCGTCTCGATCACTCGACAGCCATTTCGATTGCTCGCTCTGCAGCGCTCGACGGGAGACGAGAGAACTTTTTGCGTGCTTGGCTACCAGTTTTTGTTGTTGTATGTGTGTGTACAGTCCGTAATGGCAGTAAATGTTCTAGTACAAGACATGTCTTAATCTTATTTACAGTCCACTTATTGGTGCTCTCCTGTTTTTCTGGGGACCCTAATGCACAACTTTATTCAAGAGCCTTAAAATGTGGTTTTCGGAGACCTCTTATAGACTCACGAATTTTGTGTCTCACGTTGAGAAGCGCAACATATGCTTTGATCGTCCTTCTAGGATAATTTTTATATTTCGCCTATTTTAGCTGGTATTTTGAGAAGTTTTTCCCTATATCCACCCTTCTACTGTATGAAAAGTACGGTGAGGAGTTTTATAAATGATTGGTGTATTGACTCATGTTTACCATACCTAATTTTACGATGCACCAAGCATCCGAACACGATTTATAGTTGTACATAAAGATACACAGAAAGACAGACAGACAATTCTATTGTCTATAACATATCACACAGATATCCAAATATGGGTATATCTACCATACAGTATCAAACAAAATCATCCTTACGATGAACCCGTATGTCGACAAAAAAAAAGTTTAGTTAAAATGTGCTCTCAAACTAAATTCACCTAGCGTGTACTTCGTGACGTGACATAGAATTGAAAGCCTTGTAGACGAAACGCAATACACCTCACAGAAAAAATGACCCTCTACGTTGTGTTAGGTCCTCATACACAAGAAGACCTCTTTCATAAATTAAAATGGCTTGTGGTGCATGAAAATTCAGGTTCTTTAGCCTCAAATGGCCCAAATTCCTAAAAGCCGCAAAAAATGCTGATTCAATTCAGGAATTTTTGAAAATAATTTTGCTGTTTGGAGATATAATAGACCTTCTGTACTAAATGTCGCACGTGAAATTGCATGAAAAAATTCTAGGTTACCCTTTGACCCCCTTAATTGTATTGAGGAATTTTACAGTCTACGTTGGTTCCGTGATAACCTTATAGCCAGTTGCAAACTTTCACAGAAATGTAATAATTGGAGTAGCCTAATAATAATAATAATAATAATAATAATAATAATAATAATATCGTATGGCCTCGGGTGCCGGGTGCAAGCTTCGTTTTTTGACACCCAGAGGATAGCTTGCATGTCGAAATGTCGTTGTTCCTTGAATCACTATGAAAGTCAAGGAGGGTAGATATATAAGCTCCTTGAACACTATAGCGCTTTCTAGTAGAGAAATGAGGAAATTTGTGTTGGCGGAAACTCCTGAGATTAATTTTGCCATTATGAACACGGCCTACTGAATTCAAATGGGTTCTTTGACATGCCAACATCGTATGACATACGAGTGATATTTTTGCCGCCTTTCAAAAATCACTTACCACGGCCAGGAGTGAACCTGCAATCTTGGGGTTATAAGACCGACACGCTATCCACTCACCCACCGTGGCAAGGTATAAATGGAGTGACATTGCTTCTTACAGAAATAGATGGATAGTTGGATGCCACCCCTTGAGGAAATGTTGTCATGGTTACCGATTTCCATTCCTTCATTAGTTTGCTAAATTAAATTAAATTAGTTTTCTGAGAATATTTCAGATACTGTTGGTTTTAGGGCCTTATAATGTAGTTTTCGAGGACCCTTTAGGGCACCAATGTTTTGTTTCTGGCACCGAGGGGCTTTGTCTCCTCGTTGTACGCCATAATATAATACTAATAATAACATAGGGATAGGTATATAATAGACCTGCCGTACCACACCCGTAGGTGTAAATCGCGTGAAAAAATTCTAGTGTAGCCCTTTACCTCCTTAAGCGCATTATACGTATTGATGAATTTTACAGCTTAATTTGGTTCCGTGATAACCTTCTAGCCTTTTGCAAACTTTCACACCAATGTAATTAATGGAATTGCATTGCGTCTTACAGCAATAGATGGACCTCTGAGAATCTGTTGCCATAGTCACCGGCTTGTATTCGTTCATTGGTTTATTAAATGAAATTAGTTTTCTGGGAATATCTCAAAATCGGTTGGTTTTAGGGCCTTAAAATGTGGTTTAGGGCCCCCGCGTTTTGTCTCTCACATTGAGGGGTTTGTTGGTTGGTTTCTTAAGTTTAGGGGCTGCGACAACGCGGTCATGTAGCCCCGTGTACTTTGGGCGTGTGTAGAATCTGTCTGATAACCGGTGTTGATTGTGATGGCTGTATTAGTGGGTGTATCTGTTTTTTAATTTAAGTGCAGACTGCAACTTAGAATTTTTCAAATAGTTCCTACTTTTGGAGGGGCTGAAAATGATCTTTGTCTCGTCCTTATACTCCTATTTCAGCATGTATTTTAAGGGGGTAGGCCCCCTTTAATGAGAGGTACGGAGAAATAGTCAATGATTAGTGTCGTGCCTCTGATGGATATCTGTACCAAATTTTACATTGATACATCCAGCCGTTCTCCAGTTATAAGGGAACAAATTTGTCCACAGACAAACAAACAAACAGACAGACAGACCAAATTTTTTTTTCACGCTCATCCACAATAAAACAGTCTGAAACGCGTAAATAGCTCAAATTTCCGTAGAAATTGCGAAGATAACATACTAACATTATTTTTATGTAGAGATATACTGCACCGCTCGGTGTTGACCGTGTTTTATTGCACAAATTTGGGTTTTACTCGCTAACCGTTGGTGATACACGAAAAGTGATAAGGACTTTTTGGATAGAAAATTAAATGCTAAGCTTGTGTATGCATCAAAAGTTTGCTATTACTTAGCGTTCTATTTTTATTTGAAATGGAAATATGAAATTTTGAAACCAAAAGTGTGTAGTGACGTCACATATGTGGGTTTTACACGCTAACCGTTGGAGATACACGAAAAGTGATACGGACCTTTCGGATAGGAAATTAAATTTTGAAGCTTGTATGTGCCATCAAAGGTTTGCTATTTCTTAGCTTTCTCTTTTTATTTGCTATGTAAATATGAAATTTTGAAACCAAAGGGTGTAGTAACGTCACTAAAATGGTCGCCATTTTCTAATAGTGCAAAATATCGAAATTAAAAGTATCCTATATGTAAACAAGGTAAATCAGCTACATCCATGCAAAATTTCATTTACATCGGGCCAGTGGTTCTTGCGTTATTGAGTAACACACAGACATACAGACAGACAGACAGACAGACAGATAGAAAGACAGACACACACCATCTCATTTTTATACATTAGTATTGTTACGTGCCACCCCCATAGTGGCACTTTTGTTAACTGGATTACGGTGGGTACAAAGCACAACACCAATTACTGCTTAAAGAAATAATTAACTTTATTGTGGCCAGAAAGATACACTACTCATCAGCAAATACAAGCAATTAGGACCTTACTCCAGTTTCCTCACGTCTCTTCCTTATGGAGCGCTCTTGCCTCCTTTCACTTGTCAACAGACCACAGTTAATCCTCTGCTAATGAGTCCAGTCCCGTACGCTAGCTGGAAATAGCTGCACTAAGTCTGTCACTGTACTACACACTGTTTCACAATGCACCACAATCACCTCTGTCGCTCGGTGAAATCGCACTCGCTCAAAACACAGGCAGTCCCCTGTAAGCTCCTCACTCCCTTCGCTGTCAAGAGAATCGGCTCCACTAGGGGTTTCGCAAGTCACCACACTTCTGTCGCTCAGGATAATCGCTCGCACTAGCTCGTAAAACACAACAACCCCCACTGCTTGACAGGTCGCACTTATATAGCAGGCCGGTGACTCAATAAATGCTTCTAGATCCATCCAGGATTCACGGCTTCCCGAGGTTTCCATCGCTGGCTCAGTCACGAATATTCTGGACCATCCCTTTGTCCTAGTAGCCCTGTTGCATAAGGCGTACGCAATACACGAGGCAGGGCACAGCCCAGCCCTGGGGCAGTTGTGACTCATGCGGCGAGCGATGACACAAACTCACAGCCGTAACAGTATGATTACATTAAGATTATTGTGCAGGTGTTTTATTCTAACTCCAATCGCTTGATTAGGGCACAAGAAATAGAAGCGGGATTTTAAACTTTCGCTCAGCCGCCATCTTGTGGTTATGAAAATAATTTATATGAATTAGATGCCAGTAGATTACAATTTGTATAAGCATATACCATATCAAGTTACACAGCGCTCGGAGGGTTAAAACGCAGAAAACGTCCATTTGAATATTTAAATTTCGCGTCGCCGCCATGTTGGATTTGTGATCGCCAGGTTATTGAACGTCCCATGGGTGAACTAATGTTTATAACCACTATACACTTACAAAATTTCAGTTTGATGGGTGTTGTAGATCAATAGATATTGAGAACCGTCTCAATATTTCGGATGGTCGCCATGTAGGATTTTAATATATGTAGAGTTATGTACAATTAGATGATGAATATTGTGTACGTTCATTATGCAAATGTTGATTTTGATCGCATGATTAGAACCGAAGAAATAAAAACTAAATTAGATACCAGTGCATTACCACGTGTATAACTTTTTGCAGTACGAAGTTTCATTGCGTTTGGATCAATAAATCGCGAGAAATGTCTATTTTAAACTTCAAATTTGCTTGGCCGCCATGTTCGTTTTGTAGTTAACCGGTTTTTGAAAGTTTCATAGTTGATCTTCCAGTAGTGCCCTTTATCTCCGTACAAACTTTCATGGTAATACCGGTAATAGTTTCAGAGATAGAGAATGCCGGTGAAATATTTCGCACAGCCGCCATTGAGGTATTGTAAACAATTGAACAAAGTTAGGTGTCGGTGCATTAAAATGTGTATAAACATATACTGTATCAGGTTTAATTGCGTTTGGTTGGTTAAATCGCGAGAAACGTCTATTTAAAAGTCGCAACTTCGCTTGGCCACCATGTTGGTTTTGTAGTTACCAGGTTTTCGAACGTCACATAGGTGACCTTCTAGTAGTTCCCTTTATCACCGTACTGAACTCCAGGGTGATATCGGTAATAGTTTCGGAGTTATTGAATGCTGGTGAAATATTTCGCACAGCCGCCATGTTTGATTGGTGAGATGTAACAAAATTTGAAGGATACAGTCGGGGTCGCTCAGAATAGTGCTATGAACTTACCGAGTTTCATTGAAATCGCTCCAGCCCTTTAGAAGTTATTAGGGGGGATACACAAAAATCCTCACACACACACACACACACGCACACACAGACACACGGACAAAAGATGATCTCATAAGCCTATTTTTTCATAAATGAAAATAGGCTAAATTTGATATAACCAATACTACTTCACTAAACAATTCACCTGTATGGAGGCTTTGCAGTATTTACAACGATGCGGTTCGTGTAAACTGGAAACTAGATTTCTGTCTCTCAATTAGACCGTTCTTGGAAATTATAACCCAGTCACTCTAATTCATACTTGAAATAACATAATCACACAAAACAGAATGAACAATGTATATATGTGGATAGGCCTGTTCCCTAGTTATTAATGTTACCTTTTAGTTTACTATGTAATAATTTCAAAACCTCTTTTTATTTATATTTGACAAATTTAGATTTAGTTTTTATATTATTTTTAGATTAAGCTCTTTACTACTATGCATTTTGATCTGTGTGAACTTCCTAGTTTTAAGGATTACATTAAGATGTTAATACTTCATGTAGACATATCAGGAAATGTACTTTACTGTGCTGGTGCACTGTTATTGGGGCGCACACTGAACCCTGTTGTGTACCATGAAAAAAAAAAAAAAACACAAGTAAACACAAAATAACACTCATTTATGTATAACAATTAGTTCCGTGAAGAACTATACAGCCTATATTCATATATCGTACTTATGTTAATTGCCTCTATCAACATACAAGATTTCAGTTTGATTCGTAGATATTGAGAACCATCTAATTATTTCGGATGGTCGCCATGTTGGATTTTGATATATGCAGGTCATAGAGTTATGTACTATTATATGACGATTTTCGCGTAGGTTCATTATTCAAACGTACTCTTCGATCGAATTATTAATACACAAGAAATACAAACTTAATTTTCAATTGCACACAGCCGCCATCTTTAGATTTTGTGAACAATTGAACTAAAATAAATGCCAGTGCATTACAGTGTGTATATAAACATTTACTATACCATATTTCACTGCGAAAGAGGATTAAATCGCGAGAAAATCTATTAAAATGCTTCACCTTCACTTGGCCACCATGTTGGTTTTGTATTATACTGGTTTTTGCAAGTCTCATAGCTGAACTTCTAGTAGTGCCCTTTAGCACCCTTTACAAAATTTCAGGGTGATATCAAGAATAGCTTCGGAGATATATGTAGAATGCCGGTGATATATTCCGCACAGGCGCCATTTTTGAGGTTATGTAAACAATTGAACTAAATTAGATGCCAGTGCATTACAATGCGTATAAACATTTGCTATACCGAGTTTCATTGCTTTAGGATGCTTAAAATGCGAGAGAAGTCTATCTAAATGTTTCAATTTTTCTTCGCCGCCGCTTCGCTATGTAGTTAACAAGTTTCTGAAAGTCTCAGAGGTAAACGTCTAGTAGTGACCTTTATCACCGTACAAAATTTCAGGGTAATATCAGTAATAGTTTAGGAGATATGGCATGCCGGTGAAATATTCCGCACAGCCGCCATCTTGAGGTTATGTAAACAATTGAACTAAATTAGATGCCAGTTCAATACAATTCTATAAACATTTGTGTACCAGGTTTCATTGTGATTGGATGGTTAAGTCGCGAGAAAAGTCTATTTAAAAGTTTCGACTTCGCTTGGCCGCCATGTTTGTTTTGTAGTTAACAGGTTTTTGAAAGTCTCATAGACAACCGTCTAGTAGTGCCTTTTATCACCATACAAAATGTCAGGGTGATATCGGTAATAGTTTCGGAGATATCAAATGCCGGTGAAATATTTCGCACAGCCGCCATGTTGGACTGGTGAGACATAGAGATCCGACCAGCTAGGAAGGAGTTTGGCCGCGCATGCGCACTTACGACGATCCAGCGCAGCGTAGTCCCGCCTTCCAGAGCTCATGTTGCAAGGACACTTCAGTGCATAAGTTTATACTCAGCTGTTTAGACGTGCGCGCTACCTTTCTAATTTCCCGTGGAGTAACAAGAGAGAAAACATCATCTCGGCATTAAGGAGCTAGAAACAAACGCTCATATAGTCTAACGATGCTTTCTCGCCTAGTAACAAAAGTAATTATTAGTATTATTATTATTGACTCCCGAAGCCTGCTGTTATGCCAAACCATATTATACACTATACATCTACAGCGTCGTAAAGTTAATTTTACATCTAATTATAATTTAAACCATTGGCTATGCAAATTGATACACGAGAATTATTTTGACAGTTACTAGAATAAGTGGTTAAATTATGTTCTAACTCCTTAATCTATCAACCATCTAGCTTGCCACGGTGGGTGAGTGGATAGCGTGTCGGACTACTAACCCCAAGATTGCAGGTTCGCTCCTGGCCGTGGTAAGTGATTTTGAAAGGCGGCAAAAATACGACACGCATGTCATACGATGTTGGCATGTCAAAGAACCGATTTGAATTCAGTAGGCCGTGTTCATAATGGCAAAATTAATCTCGGGAGTTTCCGCCAACACAAAGTTCCTCATTTCTCTACTAGAAAGCGCTATAGTGTTCAAGGAGCTTAGATATCTAACCTCCTTGACTTTCATAGTGATTCAAGGAACAAAGAAATTCGACATGCAAGCTACCCTCTGGGTGTCAAATTACAAAGCTTGCACCCGGCACCAGAGGCCATACGATATTATTATTATTATTATTATTATCTACCATGTGTAACGCTTCTAAATAAATACATTTCGGCTAGGTATGTCTGTAATTTACAGCTGGAAGGGAATTCCACAAACTGAGAATCTGCGGAGTTACACGTCCGCTATGACAAAAATTTCGGGTCGACTGTATGTCGCCACAACACCGAGCGAGAAGGGGAAGTCAGCGTTCTCACTCCCACGGTTCAGCTTTCTCACTCTCACTTTTCCCCTCACCAACCGTCTTCCTAAATGGCCCGATCTCTAACAAAATTTGAAGGGCATGGTTGGAGTCGTTCAAATAGTACTATGATCTTACTGACTTTCAGCCGTTTATAAGTTATTAGCGGGGACAGACACACATACGCACACAAATACACAGACACAGGGTCAAAAGGTGATCGCATAAGACAATTTTTTTTCATAAATGAAAATAAGCTAAAAATAGGGGGTGCTTAATTTGAAGATATGTTTCGAACGTCAAGCGTACATCTTCAGATCCTGTTCACTCAGGATTAATTAGTGTACGATGTTCGTGAATTACAATTACAATTATGTTAAATGTACGAGAAAAAGGAATTCTGCCGCAAGCGGCTGTCGGCCGTAATAGCGGCCGGTAGTCGCTTCGGTAGCTGGGTGTGTTCATGTTTCGTAGTTGGATATGTGGTGTAGTTTTACATTGAGATGATTTGGAAATAAAATTCCTGTTACTTTATATATTATCATTGCGTACCGCATAGTGTACCCATGTGAGTAATTTCCATGGAAAACATGCATCCGCCTCCAGCTAGCTTCAGGTCTCGGCGTGTACCGTTCTCCCACTGAGCGGTTGCATATTTTTGATTTGAGACTAAAAGGTATCAACTCTACAATGATAAAGCACAACTCTATTCTAAAGACTTTAATTCATCATTGAATCATGGCTTCAAACATTAAAGAACACAATCCCAACAAATATAATACACAAACAAAGCAAAATTACTCCCACAATCCACGAATTATTCACACAATTTTATCATATTAAATCCATATCATTATTCAATCCTTTACCCTTGGATTGACTTCAAAATTCACTCTAGTGCGCTGATGCACATACAAGTTTCATAAACAAAACTGAACTTGTACTCCTCTGTCATCTTGTGTGACTTCTTTAATTTCACAAAATTATTCGTTTCTTACACCACATCTTACTTTGACATTATGTGTACCGTTGTGTTTGGTCTCTCTCTTCCCACCAACTGCTTTAACATGCATTAGCCAATTCAGGTGTTGCACAACAAATCTACGTGCAACTCCATAATTATGTAGATCTACCCCTACACTTCCCTCTATTTATAGTTCCACTGCATGCAGTTGTGATTTCATCTTCAAAACTTTCGTTATCGCTGTGTCGGATGGTATTATTAAGCTACCCTTGCGAGCTTAGCCTGTGGCGTCAAGTGTCCAAATTCGTAAATTCGTGTCAGTGTCAGTACAAAATGCAACTTCCAACCATTCGTAAGATTGCTAAAATTTTTAATCATCAGGATGCTCTATGATTACCAATGTGTTTTTAAACCACACACATTCATTACACAATATAACAATGCTTCTTTTCATTACAAGCAAGGTCTCAAATCTGTCCTTTCAAAACGTTAGCCTTCACGGTTCGTTTTACAACCCAGCCCCTCAGAGCTGCTCGCATACAATGGAATGGAGTGGCCTGGGCACCGCACGTGCACCATCCCTCGCTTTCTGACTTCTGGCTTTTATTTCCCCAAGCAGTACAAGATTCTAAATACAATACTGTGGTCACAATGACCCACATGATCCCATATGTTTTAAACTGAATGGTATGCAATATAGGTTCTGGACGAGTTTATACATTTATTCCTAACCTTAGGATATTAATAACTGGCCTCAATAGGTCCATTTCATGATATGAAGGCACGAGATTCATAAACACAGGTCGAGTTGGATAGCCGGTATCTTAACAAATGCTACAGTCAGTCACGCGCTGCCGTCAATAAGACTCGCTTCACAAGAGCCAAATCATTCAATAACAAGTTCTCGGTCGATCAGGTATGGTGCAGAGGTGTCCATTGTTCTCCTCTCACCTATCACAGGATTCGAACCCGGAACATTCCATATCCCTCATCAGAGTTAGGGTACCACACTAAACACTCTAGCATAAATTAAATATCTATGTACGCCCAAGGCTATACGAGACTCCACACGACGAACAGATTACCTGGCTCCATAACCCGATGCCATGCTCTCGTCCTATAATTAGTAAGAGAACTCTATCAATTACTCTACAAGCTTATACACAAGCTACAAATTCAATTCACTATCAACTCTTCCATTTCCTTGCATAGTTATATTCCCATTAACACAATATATTCTGATATTAAACTCTTTTCTCATCCCTTGATATATAATCTTACTGCTTGGATCGATAAATCTTCCAATTAGCGTGAATATTTCTTGCTTACAACATTTTTTCCTGATGTATTCATTCATACCTTTTATTATTTATCATTATTATTATTATTACTGACATAAATTGCCATAATCCGACACAACATAACCATCTTAATAATCGAACTTCCGTGTTCGTTACGTTAAGTTTACATAACTCATTTGCCATTTTATTAATAGTGGTAACGATTAATCCACTCACTGATGTATAACAACATCTCAACTCAACTAAAATCAACAAAACAATAAACACTGGAGGGTCTATCTCCTAATACTGATTCTTACTGGCATTTTTTATAATTCTGAAATCACATTACATGCAGTGGGCTATAACTTCTATAAAATCATGATTTGTGGGGTACTCACATAGGCTTATCCCGGTGGCTCCAACCACTCATATCTTCCAATGTCGCCTGCCATTTGTATAATTAGCGCGACATTGGTACACTGATAATACACATTTTATAAGACCATTGTTTCAACAACCACACGGCACTTTTCATTTCTATGATGAAGCTATCGCTTCTTTAAACATGACACTTCATAGCACTTGTCATAATATTAATTTAAAAGATATTTCATATATGATCACTACAAAAACACACATCACTCACTATTTACATTCATTACGGTTGAAATTTCCTGGCAAGATATCAGAATTGCAGGTTGTTGACGGACTCTTGCATGCTCCTACCAACTCCTGATTGAAAGTCTCGATCATCTGCCTACGGATTCACCAACTGTCGATCCATTATCCTACGATAAACTTCGTGCTTTGCATAAAGATGCTTACTTTCGTCCTGAGCGTTACTATTTGGTATTCTTGAGACATTTCCCCAAAAGCATCATAAAGTTTCTCCCGGCGCAGTCCGGCGGACTAAGACATGTATAACCAATCAATATATTATACACTGCGCTCAACATTGTACATAGTATTTACACAAATTATTACTTTCAATAGTTCTGCAAGTTATATCACACGGTACTTCCTATGTGAACACTAACAATTGCTCGTACTGCCAACCATACACATACGGCACGACTGTCCTTACTAAAAAGTATTATAACAGTTTTACTGCACGGCTTCCCAAGCTGAAGTCCGAGCCTCCTTTCTTGTCTTCGATCACGCGCATTTCGCATAATAAAGTTCGTTGATTACAGTACTTATTATTACTTCATGACTATGCATGATTATATTATCAATAGGTGCATTACACTGCACGGCGAATATACTGATTAACACTAAAATGTTCAAGTCTTTGTGCGCGTCCTTTCCTGAGCCAGAGCGACATACGTTCCGCGCTCGAGTCTGTTCCAACTGCCCTCTCTGACCTGAGTCCACATCCTTATATCCGTTTCACAAGAAAAAGTAGACCTAGAATTCCCGCGCTGTATCATCTCCTCTCCCAGGATGCTTCTGGTCTCGAAACAATGCTCATAAGGTTCCTTTTTCCTCGCTGGTCCCAAAACTATCTGCGTGCTGATGGATCGATCGGCCAATTAATTAATATTAATTGCCTTTGCCATAGCGTGGGTACGCGGCTTCCTGTGGAAATCCCCGGTGCACAAATAAGGTCATTCCGCGAACACCAAAAGTCCTGTGTTCTTGCGCACTCCATTAAATATGCCTTGATTTCACAGTTTAAAGGCTTTATAATTAGCCTCCTGGCTAAAGATTCACCTGTGTGCAACTTTCATGTCATTGCGTTGCTCCAATCACGAGTAATCAATGATTTTCACTGGGATCTTCCCATCCCATTCTCAACTCCATTCTGAAACGGAGAAGAACTGGGCCATTATTTCACCCCCCGACCTGTTCCAGACGACATAAGTTGGTCGACGAGAGCGACAAGGCTCCACGAATCTCCTCCCACAATTCTGGGGCTATTAGTTAGATGTCAAACTCCCCAACTTCGTGCTCAAATACAGCCTAACTTCCTTCATCCAGCCCAATAATGCTGTAATCCACTCATTTTCCCTGCATTATTTTAATAAATAATGTCAGCACCAGTTGATATCACACCAGTGATTAAATATGTACTTTCCTCTAGGGGTTTTTACAACTAAAACTCCCTCAACAGATCTCGGGTTCGTTCCTTGGTGGAACCTTCATTCTGAGATCACAGTCTCTGAGATCCACTTTCGATACCAGTCAGCCTAACCCCCCTCGGGTTCATATTCCCCTTGCAAAACTTATAGAAGTCAATTTCAAGTGACCTTCTGTAAGTAACCAGCTGACTGTCTACAACTGTCTGTGTTTACATCAGGGGTCCTTCACCTCGTCTGGCTGTGAGTAGGTTTGTCTGGTTCCCCCTTCCACTCTGCGCTCAGTCCTAAGCTGTGCATTCTCTCGACGGAGGGTGTTATTTATTGCTTCAACTTCCCTGGCCGCTTCGACCATTTCTTTGTAAAGCTCTGTCAAACACTGGCATTCTGGCTGAACGTTCCTTTCACTGGGCAAGCTGCTCGTTTCTCGTTCCGTCTCGCTGCGCGAACCTTCAGGCCTGACTTTGCTGTCCACGTCTAGTTGGGTGTGTGCTGCTAAAGCTTCTTCTTGTTCGTCAAATTCTTCTGGCGAATAGTACATTTTGAGATTGGCTGCATTCATAACGACCTCGTTTCCTGTTTCTAAATGCCTTATTCTGTATGCATAATTCTGTAGGTCTCTGATCACCTCGAACGGGCCGTGATAACCGAAAATGAACTTTTTATACTTCCGTGCTTCTGGATATGAACTGGCTGGCTTCCGAACTAACACTCTTTCCCCAATGAGAAGCGGTCTGTGATATCGCTTCGCACGATTTCTTCTCTGGCGTCTCTCTGCCTGTGCTTGGAGATATTCAAATGTTCGTTGTATCCTCAATTCTCGTCCTGGCTGTGCGTCTACTGGTAAGGGAATAACACCAGTCCACGGTCTCTCCGGTCTCTGATCCAAATGTAGAGTCACGGGCACCTGACCTGTCGCCTCATGCACAGTATTATTTATGCAGTATTCTATTACTTCCAGGAACTCAATCCATTTCCAGTTCTCTTCAGAGCAGTAGATCTTCATGTACTTCTGGATCTCTCTCATTACACGCTCAACTGGACGTGCCTCAGGATGGCGAATGGTAGATACAATCTGCCTAATTCCTAGATTTTCCAATTCCCGACGAAATTCTGCGCTTGTGAAGCAGCTTCCATGGTCTGAGAGTATGTTATCCGGTTTCCCAAGAATCGGAATAACTCTCTTTTTCAAGCGTTTCAATACCTGGTTTTCTGTATGGGGCATAATACCACCATCTTTGAGAATACATCCATGGCTACAAAAATATGTCTATTGCCTCTACGTGCTCTAGGCAGTGGTCCAAAATTGTCTACACTCATTAGCTGCCTTGGCTTCTCTGGTAACAACGGAATAGGTCGTTGCCTCATTAAAAAGGGATTTGGCTTTACCTTTTGGCACAAATCGCATGTCCTAATAGTATTTCTCACAGTTTCTCTCAACTTTGGCCAAGTGAATGCTTCTTTCAATAGAGCAGTAATTTTGTCTATCCCTGGATGTCCAAACGCTCTGTGTGCTAGCCATACCAATCTCCTCTGCAAAGATGCAGGAATAACAATTCTTTGGCGGGTATGTTCCACATCATCCCACTTGTGTAGCATCTGATTGTACCATACATAATCTGTTGACAATGCCTCTGCCTCTCTGTATATCGCAGTTCCCCTTGCTAAGCGTCCCTCGAAGTAATCAGTCATCATCTTCAACCACGGATCTTCGCGTTGTAGGTTGGTAAGATTCCTCAAGTCATCCAAGGTCTTCTGATCTCGATTCTCAATCTGGACAGCTAGAGTTTCCTCTTCTATTGGATATCGGCTTAATATGTCCGGTATTACATTCTCTTTCCCTGGACAGTATTCTATTTCCACATTGAACTGTTGAATATACAGGGACCATCTTGTCAACCTCTGGCTAGACAAGTCCGTCTTTAACAAAAATGTTAAAGCTTTATGGTCAGTTCTGAAGACTATTTGAAAACCATACACGAGTTTGCGCCAGTATTGCAACGCGTACAAAATTGCAAGTAACTCTGTAATCGTGTAATTTTTCTCATGGGCTTTCAACCTCCTACTTATAAAGGCAATAAAAACTTTCTTTTCGGGCTTATCAACATTTTCTTGGAACAGCATCGCTCCTATCCCCACAAGTGATGCATCCGTCTGTATGATGAATTTCTGGGTATAATCAGGGTATCCCAGCTTCACATATTCCAAAAGCATTTGTTTTGACCTCACGAATGCTTCTTGACATTGCTCCGTCCAATTCCATCTGCCGCCTTTCTTCAATAGATCCTGCAGGGGTGCTACAGTCGTAGTTAAGTTTGGGCAGTGGTTCGAAAAGAATCCAATTACTCCCAAATTCTGTCGGACGTGCTTAACTTTTGTGGGTCGAGGAAAATTTCGAATTACCCCTAATTTATCTGGGTTTGGCTTAACTCCATTTTTATCAATAACATGCCCTAGGAATTTAACTTCCCTCTGACAGAAGTGCGATTTCTTGATATTAACCTTAAAATTAGCTTCTCGAAGGTCATCCAGCAACTTCTTCAGGTCTCTCATATGCTCCTCCATAGATTCTGATGTGAGTAGAATGTCGTCTACGTATCTGATGGTACTCTCTTTAACATCATCTGATAGATTGCGATCTAACGCTCTTATCAGGGCTGAACCAGCTGTTTTCAAACCAAAAGGTAGCCTTAAAAACGTGTACGTATATTGATCAAACATGAATCCTGTCAACAGACTAGTTTTCTTCTCTAATTCAAGATGGCGGAAACTTGAAGTGATATCTAAATTTGTGAATATGGTCTTCCCTTTGAACTTCCTGAGGTTTTCTTTAATAGGTGGCACTTGGTCGAACTCCGGAATTACCTTCATATTTAAATGTCTCCTGTCCAGGCATATTCTGACAGTTCCGTCTGTCTTAGGTACGATTACCAATGGGCTTACATAAGGCGTAGGTGTTTTCTCAATAACCCCGGCCTCCAACATCTCCTGAATTGCCTCTTTGACCTTGGCATAGTGCTTTTCGGCTATAGGGTAGGGTTTCTGCCTAAATGGTGTCCAGTCACTGACTTGGAAAGCATAAGTGAAGTTCTTTATACGACCAGGTCTCGAGTCAAAGACTTCCCTCTGTTCCAATAATAATTTCTTTAAATTTTCTTTCTCTTTTGGCCCAATTTTTGCTTCTTCTAGTTTTTCCGAAATATGTTCTTCCAGTTCGGGTTCCAGATCTTTCTCCATGTATGTGGCTAGTGTTTTCAGTTCATCTTCTAACTGCTCAATAGCTAACACTTCTCCCTCAGCCACGTCTCTGTATGTATGCCATACTTGTTCATCTGACCCTGGTTCATTCTGATTGAGACCTCTAAGCCCTCGGCTTCCTCATTCACATGGAACATAACTCTGTCCTGTGATAGGTCTATTACCCCTCTGTATTCCCTTATAAATTCTGCCCCAATAAGTAGGTTAAAAGGCAGTTTGTTTACTTGTAGAAAACCCAGTGAGAACATAGAGCCTCCTATCTGTAAATCTAGGAATACCTGATATTTGCATATCATCGTTCTGTCTGGAATTACACCTTTTATTTTAACACTTGAGATAGGTATTTTCAAAACATTCTCTCTCTGGGCTATTTCATTATACAAAGTTTGTGTCATAAGGCACACCGTTGAACCCGTGTCTAACAGACTTCTAATTTTCAACCCTGCCACTCTTACTATTATAATAGGCAATTCTCTCTTGACCATGACCTGTGATCCTCCTGTATCCTCGATTAACTCTTCTGGTTTAGCTATCCAATTGATGATGTTGACCGACTTCCATCCAGCATTTTCGAATTCTTCTAATTTTGGAGTTTTTTTTCTATAGCGCCAGTCCCCTTTGAGTTTCTTCTCTCTTGTTCGCTGCGCTGTAACTCCAAACTCTTAGCTCCATCTCCATATCTGTCTGGCGATGTCCTGTTCTGCATAACTTCTTGCCAGCGGACTTGTTGCTTCTGGGGCTCATCTCCCCTTTCCTCGAGGTATCGCAATGAAGCGTGATATCGTTCTTCTACCTCGTCATCGAAGTTACTTCTTCTTTCCTGGGGTCTCCAATTCCTATTGTTGCCTTCTTGGCCATTGTTACCTCCATTGTTTTGGTGCGGTCTACCCCTGGTATTCGGTTTATTCCAAGAATTCCGACCTCCTCTTCCTCTACCAGCATTCCCTTTGTACTTCGGTTGCCATCTTCTGGGTTCCTGTTCCCATTGACGTCCGTTGGAATGTAACGTTTCTGTGCTAGTAGCTTTGTTGTTCTTCGGAGCTTGATACTGTTCAGTCTGCGTGTTGGTCACGTGTACCTGTTCCACGGTTCGATTCTGACGCATAGTATCGGATGTTGTGAGGTCTAGTTGCCTGAGAACTGCCTCCATTTCCATAGCGGTTTTTGCATTTGCCGAGATTAGCATTCTTTTGATTTCATACGGAAGCTGCTTGGCGATAGCAATACATAGCTCCAGCTCGCTAGGTTTTTGGTCCAGTTCTTTGAACCGACACATTTGTGAGATGAAGAATTCTGCGTACTTCGTTGGATTGTTGGTGCTGTATCTTTTTGAATACAAATCCAATCGCAAATTCTGTTGGGTCATTGGATCCCTGTACCGCTTCAAAAAGGCCTCCCGAAACTCCTCAACAGTATCGAAGGTATAACGGAAGCTGCGAAACCATAACGCACATTCTCCCACTGTTAGTTTCTCGATGGCTCGTAGCCTGCGCACTTCTGGTATCCGCGCATCATTCAAATATTCAGACACTTCCTTCAACCAATATTTCGGTGTCATATTACAGTGGCTACCTGAGAATTTTCTTGGTTTCTCTTCGCTTGCTCTAATGACGTTTATCACCTGGGTGTGCATAGCATTTTCATGTGGCGTAGAGGCTGCAACTGGTACACCTGGCGTCATATAAGTACTTTCGCCTGGGCCTGTAGCATTCCTTATTATAGGTTGGGTTTCCAAATCTGCCCAACTAGTTTTCCTCATATCTTCCACACTGCCTTCACTTGACTTAGGATCTTTCATAAGGGTTTCCTCCTGTGCGATTATCCTAGTCTCCATTTGATTGTGGCGCATCTCTGCTCTTTCCAGTCGAGTAATTACCTCCTTTTCTATTCTGGTAAGCCTATCTCTATTCTCTTCGGCCACTTGAAATATCTTCTGCTTATCTTCCTTCAGGCTTTGCTTGATATGGGTATTTCATCCTCTACATCTTCCTTTATTTGAGCAAGGGTCTTGTCGCTTGCCTCTGTCTTCTGGCCATCTCTCACTTCGAGTTCTTCTCTCAGCCCTTTAATTTCCTCTTGAATGTGTCCATTGACTTTTGACATTTCATTCCGGACCTTAACAATTTCTCCTCTGTTCTCCTCTTGCCTTTTATTAACGATGATAATGTCACTGTGAATTTGGTCCAATTCTTGATGAACTTTGCTCATCTGACCTTTCATGTTGCCTACCAGCTCTTTACATTCATTAGCGATAGCCTTAATTTCTCCTATCTCCTGACATTGATCTAATATGTTCTGATCCTGTTTCTTTAGATCACCGTTAATTGCTCTAGCATAGCTTTTCAATTTCTCGTCCCATTTATTGTCGTTCTCTTCTAACCTCTGATCTACCATTCTAGTAAATTCTGAAAACTGTTTCGCTTGGCGTTCGAGATTCGCCTCATTTTGGATTTGAATATCCTTAATGTCATTAGACAACGCATCGAACCTACTGTTGGTTTCATCCTGCGCATGCTTACACGCCTGTAAATTACTTTCAAGCTTGGCTTCTATAGCCTCGAAACGTTTATCTGTCTTAACCTGCATTTCTGATATAATGCTTACAACAGTCTCTGTTACTTCGGTCCTAATTGTCTCTTGCATTTGACCTAGCTTATCGTTTATTTCAACCTTATTTGCATCCAATCGGTTGTTTATTTCAACCTGATTAGCATTCATTGCAACCTGATTATTATTGATTGCCTCCTGATTGGCATCTCAACGAGTGTTTATTTCATTCTGGAAAGCCTTGGCTTCCAGCTTATTCTGTTCATTAACAGCGTCAAAATGCAGTCTTAACCCTGCAATCACCTGCAAAATCTCCTCTGTACCAGCCATTCTTACAACAATACACTTTGAGATACAGGCAGGCTTCCTGGAAACATGTGTGGATACGTTGTGAAGAGAGACACAAAACACTGTACACATATTGTAAGATTGCACTAAACCTCTAAATTTTATGACAAATTGTGGATTGGGTGTGTAGCGCTCGTACACTTGGGTAATTCTCTTCTCAATAGAGAGATTCTGCGTTACATCAAAAGCCTACTGAACTCAAAATTCACTCAAACACAGTTTGATGCAAAAATAATTACTATGGTTTTCCCCATGAAATACCATAAAATCTATGGGGTTTCCCTAAATCCCATAAGCTCCACAAACCTGGGCGCCATGATAATAAAATAGATGGTTTGGCCACGTAAGACATCGCGTCAACCTTCGAAGGACTCGGTTGTACTGTCGAATGCCCCACGTGGGCGCCATGATAATAAAATAGATGGTTTGGCCACGTAAGACATCGCATCAACCATCCAAGGACTCGGTTGTACTGTCGAATGCCCCACTTGGGCCTCGCCATGATAATAAAATAGACCTCTGCGCCTATGGTGACCTGTATTTTAAACTGGCCCACATATCAGCGCCATGATAATTTAATGAACCATGCTTGCAATGCCAAGATATACATATTGCACTACTGAGGCGATTCCACGATAGAATAATACCGCCCCATGTTACCTGGATCATTGTAATTAAGGTGTTTATCAAAATTTATATTGTTTGTATCGGAGCTTAGCTAAAGATAGGTGCGGTCATCCCCTAATTCATGTTATTCGTTACTTTAATAGAGTTGTTTAAACTAAATCCAGACCGACTTTAGTTGTACCTATAGCTCAAATCACTGTACAGGACATCAATTTCCATGTACCCATGTGAGAAATTTCCATGGAAAACATGCTTCCGCCTCCAGCTAGCTTCAGGTCTCGGCGTGTACCGTTCTCCCACTGAGCGGTTGCATATTTTTGATTTGAGACTAAAAGGTATCAACTCTACAATGATAAAGCACAACTCTATTCTAAAGACTTTAATTCATCATTGAATCATGGCTTCAAACATTAAAGAACACAATCCCAACAAATATAATACACAAACAAAGCAAAATTACTCCCACAATCCACTAATTATTCACACAATTTTATCATATTAAATCCATATCATTATTCAATCCTTTACCCTTGGATTGACTTTAAAATTCACTCTAGTGCGCTGATGCACATACAACTTTCATAAACAAAACTGTACTTTTACTCCTCTGTCATCTTGTGTGACTTCTTTAATTTCACAAAATTATTCGTTTCTTACACCACATCTTACTTTGACATTATGTGTACCGTTGTATTTGGTCTCTCTCTTCCCACCAAATGCTTTAACATGCATTAGCCAATTCAGGTGTTGCACAACAAATCTACGTGCAACTCCATAATTATGTAGATCTACCCCTACACTTCCCTCTATTTATAGTTCCACTGCATGCCGTTGTGATTTCATCTTCAAAACTTTTGTTATCGCTGTGTCGGATGGTATTATTAAATTACCCTTGCGAGCGTAGCCTGTGGCGTCAAGTGCCCAAATTCGTAAATTCGTGTCAGTGTCAGTACAAAATGCAACTTCCAACCATTCGTAAGATTGCTAAAATTTTTAATCATCAGGATGCTCTATGATTACCAATGTGTTTTAAACCACACACATTCATTACACAATATAACAATGCTTCCTTTCATTACAAGCAAGGTCTCAAATCTGTCCTTTCAAAACGTTAGCCTTCACGGTTCGTTTTACAACTCAGCCCCTCAGAGCTGCTCGCATACAATGGAATAGAGTGGCCTGGGCACCGCACGTGCACCATCCCTCGCCTTCTGACTTCTGGCTTTTATTTCTCCAAGCAGTACAAGATTCTAAATACAATACTGTGGTCACAATGACCCACATGATCCCATATGTTTTAAACTGAATGGTATGCAATATAGGTTCTGGACGAGTTTATACATTTATTCCTAACCTTAGGATATTAATAACTGGCCTCAATAGGTCCATTTCATGATATGAAGGCACGAGATTCATAAACACAGGTCGAGAACAAGAGTTTAGTGCTTTTCAGTCGGTCAACACGAATGTACCCAAAAGAGATGGGTTATGCCCTAATCCTGAAATAAATTACATGAGATTAATAAAACACTAGGATGACCAATTTCGATCGTCAAGCGATCATCATGGCTTCAAACACCACAATGTTCACGGCTAGTCAGGCAAATCGTGAAGCCAAGAAATTCAAATCACTCAGGCTTAAACTCATGAATTTAGACAAGTCAATTTGGTTCAACAAAAAATGTATAGAACTAAACCTCACCCCTAAATACGTACCAATTAAAACCGTACCGAACACACCAGCCACGATCATTTCAACCAAACAAGCCAAAGCGCTTTGGATAAAAAACGAATTAAGATTTGCATAAATAAGAAAGCAAAAAATTAACCAACAATTAAACGACATTCAATTGCAACTAAGTAATTTCTGGCACGCGGCCCAATGGGACAGCTTCACCGAGCACCTACATGACAACATCAAAATCAGAGCAACGAGGAAGCATGAAACGCTAGAAAATAAATTAAGAAAACTAGGAGAAACACAGAACCATCAATCTAACGAACAACACACGAATAACAATGAATTCAATTTCCACAGCAGAGTAAACAACAGAACGAACGTAACCTTTTCTCAAGGTGAAATGAATATGTTAGACAAAGGTTTGAAATACAACTGCACCGACGAACACACGAACCACAATATAAAACAGTTAATCACAGATATTGAGATAGCCAGTCACAAGCTCCCAGCAGAAGACAGGGAATTAACCAAAAATCTCGCCACCAACGAAGCCAAAAAAATCCTCAAACGAGAGGGCGATAGCAATAACATTCAAAACAACAAACAGCTCAAAGGAATAAAGTCGTTGAAACAAAAAATAAAAGAACATAATTTAATCATCACAAAAGCAGCTAAGGGAAACACTACAGTAATTTTGAACAAAACAGAATACATTGAAAAAACAGTCGAATTCCTAAACAACAACGAAATCAAGGAATTAACAAAAGACCCCACCAACAAATTCCAAAAACAAATAAAAAGTGCGCTAAAAGAAACAGAATACATACTGACCAAAGCCGAAAAATCAAAACTAATAAACATGAACCCGAAAATACCGTCATTGAGGGGACAACCAAAAATACACAAAAAGGAATGCCCAATGAGACCAATAGTCAATTGTAGGAATGCCCCTAATTACAAAATCAGCAAAGAGTTACTAAAAATCTTAAAATGCCGTCTTTCCAACGACAAAAACAACTCTGTAAAGAACACAACAGAACAAGTAACAGCATTGAACACCCTACAAATGAAACCTAGCTTCAGGCTAGTATCCTTCGACGTAACTAACATGTACACCAATATTCCGATTATTGAAGCAATCAACACTATCGAAAACAACTTAAAATCCAACAATTCGGTAAAAGAAATTGAAGAAATTGTGAGATTACTGAGGGTCGTTCTCACCCAAAACGTGTTTCAATTCGACAATAAAATATACACACAGAGAGAAGGCCTAGCAATGGGATCGCCACTAAGTGGGTTAATCGCTGACATCTTCATCAATGCCCTAGAAAATGCGTTCTTAGAAAAGACTTCAACAAAGGGAATAGTAATATGGAAAAGATACGTAGATGATGTAATTTGCATCTACGATACTGAACTAACAAGCGAAGAAACAATTCTCCAATCCATTAATAGCCTTCACCACTCTATCAAATTCACTAAGGAATCCGAAATAGACCGGAAAATAAATTATCTCGATATAACTATTGAACGTAAAGACAACGACGTTTCATATTCCATATTCCGGAAAGCAACACAAACCTCGCATGCAATCGACAATCAGTCTAATCACCCCAGTACGCACAAACTAGTGGGTTTCAATTCAATGGTGCACAGAGCTTTAAACATACCCATGTCAAAAGACAACTATAATAAGAAAAAAGAACTACTATGCAAATAGCAAAGGAAAACAACTTCTCGCCAAGCAAAATAAATCAAACTAGCTGAAACCCGTCAAAAATGACGGTCAATAGAAAAATATTTACTGAAGCATTTTCTTATGTAGGCCTACTGTATATTCTTTGTACGATGATTTTTTGGCTCTATTGAAACTATAAGGGCGTCAAAAGATTGCACTCTCAACATTGCAAAATACTGCTGGCCATGACTGAAAAATTGATGAGGCAAATTGAGACCTATACGTTCCAGAGTTTTCCCTTGAGCTTCATTGATTGTGACAGAGTATGCCAAATAAATTGGAAAATATTGCCTCTTAAAACAAAATGATAGTGTTTTATCGGATGCTGTTAAATCAAGTAGAAGGATTCAACCTCTCTGCCTAATTTTAACTGCACTTATTATTTCCAAATCCAAGCAATATGGTTGCATTTAGGAGCCCTTGGGAAACGTTCAGATTTCTAAGCAGAATAACGGTTCAAGCGTTTGGAATATGTGGAGGCAAGTCATTTAGTTCCAAGGAATTCAAGAACTCTGAGGAGTCTAATAAAACTGGCCGCAAACCGTCACATATAATTTTGGAATATAACGAAGAAATGCGATGATGTGCACCTCCATACATCTTAAAACAATGTGGACCGTATGGGTGTGGCACAGTAACATTGGCACCAAATGAAACGAAGGACATAGCATTGTACTGCCGATTAGTCTCTCTGAAATTCCTTGAGATATCATCTCCAGTGAAAAATAATTGTTGCAGCATGTCAAATGTTTTATATTTAGTCAGATTAATTTTACATTACAACAGCAAAGCTCAAAGTAACCAAGTGAAGATTTCTCTCAAGAGAAATACAGTGCAGAACAATGTTTAAATTTGTTCGTCAAGGACCCTACACTGTAACGGTATAGTATCTGGAATTGTATCTGAAATGCCGTATTCATATTGGAGTTTAAAAGTGGCTTCGTATTTTTCTCCGATTTCCCACTTGTTTGCGGCTAATGTTCTATTTCGTAAAATGGGTTTATTTATAGCAGCATTTCTCCCCAAATTAACGTCATAGCTTATTAAATAACACTATAGTGGCCTGCATCAACGCAGCTGCCAAATATTAAATAGCAAATAATAACTTACTTCCATTGCCAAAATCAACTGCGTGGTTAGACTCGTTGTTATGTACTCTAAAAAAAATAATCAATAAACAACAATATTCACTTATACAACTAAGTTCAGAGACTTCCATTCTCAAGTTGGTTGCTGATGAGAATGCGATGAGACTGATCGCCAATAATAAAATCCTTGCAATTTTTGCAATTTGCTTGCAAACGCAACTCAGGATGACGAACTTCATTTTGAAATAAACAGAATGAAACTGCTCTAAATAATCAATTTCCATCACCTGTTGAAGGTACAATACTTTGCATTTCCATGACAGTAAATTATGCAAGGGAGCATAGAATCACTTCGCCACTACTGGAATGAGCATGGACTCACTTCGCCAGCCACCGTAATGGAGGGAGTTTTAGAATTATATGTTCAGTGTTTTTCAAAGATCGTATTAACACAGGGAAGCCCAGTCTTAAGGCTACATTCTGAGCTATCGCCCCAGATTCCAGGTTCGATCCCTGCTCTGCCAAGAAATTTAATTCTGGTCTGAGGGCTGGAACGGGGCGCACTCTTGAGGCAAACCTAAGAAGAGCAAAATTTGATTCCCATCTCAACAACCTTGGATGTGGTTTTCCGTAGTTTCCCACTTCCACTCCAGGCAAATACCGGGATAGTTCCTAACTTAAAGCCTCAGTCGTCAACTCTCCATTCCCCATACTAATTACAAATGCACACATCAATACAGCCATCACATTAACACAGGTTATCAGAGAAAGGTTTACACTCACACACCAAAGTAGACGGGGCTGAGTGACCACGATGTCTGAGTCCATCAAATGAATTATGTTCGACAATTTTCTCTCAAGGCGAAGCGATTGTGCCGATATTTATTTAATAATTTAAAAGTATCTGGGAACGTAAATCATGGAGAATTCCTTACCTTACGGGAATAATAAACGTAGCCTAACATATGTTTAGACAATGTAATACCAATTGCAAGATAGAATAATTGGGAAATAGAATTACATGTCTGAGGTGGGAATCAAACTCCTTCGACGATGCATAATCAATTTCGTTGTCCACAATGTTAGCCGCTGAGCCACCCAGACAACGAAATTCGAGTGCAATATTAAGAGACGTAAACAACAAACGCACTTAACTGCCAGTTACAGTTCATCAATATTTCCCTTATTTCATGATTCTCAACTCCCTATTCCCCATACTAATTACAAATGCACACATCAATACAGCCATCACATTAACACAGGTTATCAGAGAAAGGTTTACACTCACACACCAAAGTAGACAGGGCTGAGTGACCACGATGTCTGAGTCCATCAAATGAATTATGTTCGACAATTTTCTCTCAAGGCGAAGCGATTGTGCCGATTTTCATTTTCAATTTAAAAGTATCTGGCAACGTAAATCATGGAGAATTTCTTACCTTACGGGAATAATAAACGTAACATATGTTTAGACAATGTAATACCAATTGCAAGATAGAATAATTGGGAAATAGAATTACATGTCTGAGGTGGGAATCAAACTCCTTCGACGATGCATAATCAATTTCGTTGTCCACAATGTTAGCCGCTGAGCCACCCAGACAACGAAATTAGAGTGCAATATTAAGTGACGTAAACAACAAACGCACTCAACTGCCAGTTACAGTTCATCAATATTTCCCTTATTTCATGATTCTATTCCAGTATATATCGGGATACAACATAAGCGATATTTCCCTTTTCAATTCTCATAAACAAAGATCACACTACGATACGGTGGATCTTTTATCCGCCATTTCTCTCAGGAAGAAACGCAATTGTGGCAACGCGCAATTGCCACATATAATACCTTTTTCCTTAAACATATAAAAATATACCGTAACATATATTTTCCTTTTAAAGACACACTGCAAATCTGCATGCCAAGAGCTTTCGTTAGAATGCCATACGAAGCCAATCGGTTAAGTCGTTTTCAAAATCTCGTGTGTACAAAAAATACATTAGTGTTTTAAATATATATGGCAACAGAGAATTCGTTACTTTACAGGAATGATAAAAGTGAAATATGTTTCTACACTCTAATACCAATCGTAGGAAGGAAGAAAACAAAAAAAAAACATATCCGAGGTGGGAATCGAACCCTCTCGACCATGAAAAGGATGGCAACAGAGAATTCGTTACTTTACGGGAATGAAAAAGTGAAATATATCTCTACAATGTAATACCAATCGTAGGAAGGAAGAAAATGAAAATAAATAAACGTATCCGAGGTGGGAATCGAACCCTCTCGACCATGCAAAGGATGGCAACAGAGAATTCGTTACTTTACGGGAATGATAAAAGTGAAATATGTTTCTACAATGTAATACCAATCGTAGGAAGGAAGAAAACGAAAATAAAAAAACATAACCGAGGTGGGAATCGAACCCTCTCGATGGGAACAGAGAATTCGTTACTTGACGGGAATGATAAAAGTGAAATATGTTTCTACAATGCAATACCAATCGTAGGAAGGAAGAAAACGAAAATAAAAAAACATATCCGAAGTGGGATCGAACCCTCTCGATCATGCACAATACAAATTTCTGGCCAGTAACCTTATCCCCTCGGCCAACCAGACAACTATGTGACACTGCAGTATTAAGTTATCTAACCAGTATACACACTCAACCTGCACTTTATGTCCTTCAATTCGTGGTTTATTTAATATAATTCTATTTCAATGCATATTGTAAAAACATAACTAACATTATTGGAGACCCTTTTTAATTCTCTTAAACAAAGATCTCAGTTAGACGCGACCGGAATCGCCATTTTCCTTGTTGAGAAAGGCCATTGTGCGCATGCGCGAGAGTGTCAAATATTACATATTTCTTTAATCATTTAAAAATATACCGTAACATATATTTTCCTTTTAAAGAAACTCTGCAAATCTGCATGCCAAGAGCTTTCTACAATGCAATACCAATCGTAGGAAGGAAGAAAATGAAAATAAAAAAACATATCCGAGGTGGGAATCGAACCCTCTCGATCATGCATAATACAAATTTCAGGCCAGTAACCTTATCCCCTTAGCCATCCAGACAACTATGTTTCACTCCAGTATTAAGCTATCTAACCAGTATACACACTCAACCTGCAGTTTATGTCTTTCAATTCGTGGTTTATTTAATATAATTCTATTTCAATGCACATTGTAATAACATAACTAACATTATTGGAGATCCTTTTTAATTCTCATGAACAAAGATCTCAGTTAGACGCGACCGGAATCGCCATTTTCCTTGTTGAGAAAGGCCATTGTGCGCATGCGCGGGAGTGACAAATATTACATATTTCTTTAATCATTTAAAAATATACCGTAACATATATTTTCCTTTTAAAGAAACTCTGCAAATCTGCATGCCAAGAGCTTTCGTTAGAATGTCTTACGAAGCCAATCGGTTAAGTCGTTTTCACAATCTCGTGTGTACAAAAAACAGCTTAGTGTTTTAAATATATAGACTAGTTGAAACCCGTCAAAACATGACGGTCAATAGAAAAATATTTACTGAAGAATTTTCTTATATACGCCTACTGTACATTCTTTGTACGATTATTTTTTGACTCTATTGAAACTATGAGGGCGTCAAAAGATTGCACTCTCAACATTGCAAAATACTGCTGGCCATGACTGAAAAATTGTTGGGGCAAATTGAGGCCTATACGTTCCAGAGTTTCCCCTTGAGCTTTATTGATTGTGATAAAGTATGCCAAATGAATTGGAAAATATTGCCTCTTAAAAGAAAATGATAGTGTTTTATCGGATGGTGTTAAATCAAGTCGAAGGATTAGACATCTCTGCCTAATTTTAACTGCACCTATTATTTCCAAATCCAAGCAATATGGTTGCATTTAGGAGTCCTTGGGAACCGTTCAGATTTCTAAGCAGCATAACGGGCCAAGCGTTTGGAGTATGTGGCGGCCAGTCGTTTAGTTCCAAGGAATTCAAGAACTCTGATGAGTCTAATACAACTGGCCGCAAACCATCGCTTATATTTTTGGAATATAACGAAGAAATGCGATGATGTGCAATTCCATACATTTTAAAACAATGTGGACCGTGTGCGTGTGGCACAGTAACATTGGCACCAAATGAAACGAAGGAAGGAAGCTTGAAGTTTAACGTGACCGTTAATCTCGCGATCATAAGCCACGGGACCTCCGTTTAACGTGGAATCCGAACCACAGGACATGGCATTTCACATCAAAAATCTCACATGCATTGACCGGGAATCGAACCCGATCCGCCTTGGTGAGAGGCATACAGCTTGACCGCTGCGCCATGAAACGAAGGACATAGCATTGTACTGCCGATTAGTCCCTCTGGAATTCCTTGAGATATCATCTCCAGTGAAAAATAATTGTTAAAGCCTGTCAAATATTTTATATTTATTCAGATTAATTTTACCATTACAACAGCAAAGGTCAAAGTAACCAAGTGTAGATTTCTCGCAAGAGAAATACAGTGCAGAACAATGTTTACATTTGTTCGTCAAGGACCCTAAACTGTAACGGCATAGTATCTGGAATTGTTTCTGAAATGCCATATTTATATTGGATTTTAAAAGTGGCTTCGTATTTTTCTCCGATTTCCCACTTTTTTGCGGCTAATGTTCTATTTCGTCAAATGGGTTTATTTATAGCAGCATTTCTGCCCAAATTAACGTCATTTTATATAACACTATAGTGGCCTGCATCAACGTAGCCGCCAAATATTAAATGGCAAATAATAACTTACTTCCATTGACAAAATCAACTGCGTGGTTAGACCCATTGTTATGCACTCTAAACAAATAATCAATAAACAATAATATTCACATATACAATGAATACTTCCATTCTCAAGTTGGTTGCTGATGAGAATGCGATGAGATTGATCGCCAATAATAAAATCCTTGCAATTTTTGCAATTTGCTTGCAAACGCAACTCAGGATGACGATCTTCATTTTGAAATAAACAGAATGAAATTGCTGTAAATAATGAATTTCCATCACCTGTTGAAGGTACAATACTTTGTATTTCCATGACAGTAAATTATGCAAGGGAGCATAGAATCACTTCGCCACTACTGGAATGAGCATAGACTCACTTCGCCAGCCACAGTAATGGAGAGAGTTTTAGAATTATATGTTCAGTGCTTGTCAAAGATCGTATTAACACAGGTAAGCCCATTCTTAAGGCTACATTCTGAGCTATTGCCCCGGATTCCAGGTTCGATCCCCGCTCTGCCAAGAAATTTAATTCTGGTCTGAGGACTGGAACGGGCCGCACTCGTGAGGCAAAACTAAGAAGAGCAAAGTTTGATTCCCATCTCAACAATCTTGGATTTGGTTTTCCGTGGTTTCCCACTTCCACTCCAGGCAAATACCGGGATAGTTCCTAACTTAAAGCCTCGGTCGTTAACTCCCCATTCCCCACATTAATTACAAATGCACACATCAACACAGCCATCACATTAACACAGGTTATCAGAGAAAAGTTTACACTCGCACACCAAAATAGACGGGGCTGAGTGACGACGATGTCTGAGTCCATCAAATGAATTATGTTCGCCAATATGTTAACGCTGATGTATGTGTTTGAACTACTGGATATAAGTTCAATGACTTTAAAATTAATATCATTGCATTGTTGCAGCTTGGCAAATATTTTATATTTCAGCAGATCAATTTTACCATCACAACAGTAAAGGCCAAAGTAACCGCGCGTAGATTTTACGCAAGAGAAATACAATGTAGAACAATGTTTACATTTGATCGTCAAAGACCTTTCACTGTACTGCATAACATCTGGAATTGTTTCTGAAATGGCCTATTTATATTGGATTTTAAATGTGGCTTCGTATTATTCGATAACACTATAGTGACCTGCAATATCGGAGCCGCTAAATATTAAATGGCAAAAAATACTTCCATTGCCGAAATCAACTGCGTAGTTAGATTCAGTACTCTAAACAAATAATCATTAAACAACTGTCTTATACAATGAAGTTCAACATGACCGTCCAGAGACTCTCATACTCAAGTTGGTTGGTGAGGAGAATGCGATGAGACTGGTCGCTTACAATAAATTCCTTATAATTGTTCCTGCCAGCGAAATGTTTGGCAATAGCTTGAAAACGCAGCGCAGAATGACGTTCTTCATTTTGATATAAACAGTACAAAACTGCTCTAAATAAGCTATTTCCATCACCTGTTATAGTTTATGGCAGTACATTTTGCAGGGGAACATAGAATAACTTCGCCAACTACTGGAATGAGCTTAGGCATATACTCAATACTCACTTCGGCAGTCACCCTAATGGAGGCTGTTTTAGAATTCTATGTCCCGTGCATGTCAAAAATCGTATTAACACATGGAAGCCCACCCATTCTTGGCTATCGCCTCGGAGACCCGGGTTACATTTCCTGCTCTGCCAAGAAATTTAATTCTGGTCTGAGGGCAAAAATGGGGCACATTCAGTCTCTAGAGGTATAACTAAGAAGAGGAAGATTTGATTCCCACCTCGACAATCTTAGATGTGGTTTTCCGTGGTTTCCCACTTCCACTCAAGGCAAATACCGGGATGGTTCCTAACTTAAGGCCTCGGCCGTCACCTTGCCATTTCCCACCTTAATTACAAATACACAAAGTAATGCAGCTATCACAATAATACGGGTTATCAGAGAAAATTTTACACTTACACACCAAAGTACATGGGGCTGAGTGACAACGATGTCGGAGCCCTTCAAACGAATTATGTTTGCCAAGTGTCTCTCATGGCGAAAGCAATTGTGGACACGCGCCAGGGCCTGGAAAACTACCTTTTCACTAATAATTTAAGAGTATATCGACGATGCATAATTTATAACTTTTAGTCTAGGATGCTACCAACTTGACCACCGAAGCATTGGGAAGAAATTGCAATATTAAAGTACATAAACAACATAGCCTACACACTCAACTGTCAGTTAATGTTCTTCAACGTTTCCCTTCTTAAAAATTCCCCTCTAGCCTATAACTCTCCATCACTTGAAAACGCGCCATGTTTTGTGTTTTAAATATATCGATGCAATGGTGCTGCCATCTGTTGTTAGTTACTGAAACTATATGGGCGAGGTACTGCCATCTGTTGTCAGTTACTGCAATTGATGGCAGATATTAGCTCTTTTGACCACATGCTGTAATGCAATGGTAAAACGGAAATAAAACTTATTGAGAGGGAATGTAGGAATCTTTAACTGACATAAAACGTTACTAATAATCCTTGATAAAACAATATTTAACTATCACGCGAAGACTCGCCATCAAGGCCATGCCTTGTGTTTTAAATATATCGACGCAATCTGCTCTCAGTTACTGGAACTATATTGGCGAGGTACTGCCATCTGTTGTCAGTTACTGGAACTGATTGCAGATATTCAAACGACGTATTGAGGACATGCTGTAATGCAATGGTAAAACGGAAATAAAACGTGTTGAGAAAATGTGTAGAAATATGTATCTTTAACTGACATAAAACCTTACTAATACTCCTTGATAAAACAATATTTCAGTGGCAAAAAAAAAAAAAAATACTGGCGAGAGTTCGGATCGAACCTGCGATCCTTGGATCCACAGTCAATCGCCTTAACCAAATAGCTACTCGCGCACTCAGACTTAGATGCAGACGCAACCAATCACTATCTTCAAAAGCCGCTATCTGAAGAAAATAATCCAATTCATTATCAATAAAATCAATATACATTCGTATATGTTCATACTGTTATTATATTGTATTGTCAGAACTTGGTTAATGTATGTTTTCAATTACATGGAAGCTTATTAAATAACTTACATTTTAATGGACTTCTCACCGCCATTTTGTCATGAGCCCAGGCGGATTGTGCGCATGCGCGAGGGGCTGAATTCTGCTATTTTCTATTTTTATTTAAAAATATACCGTAATATATTTGTTTATTTTAGAGACACTCTGCAAATCTACAGGCCAAGAGCTTTCGTTAGAGTGCTCTACGAAGTAAATTGGTTCTGTCGTTCTCTCTATCTCGTGATAACAAAAATCACCTTACTGTTTTAAATATATAGACTAGTTGAAACCCGTCAAAAATGACGGTCAATAGAAAAATATTTACTGAAGAATTTTCTTATGTAGGCCTACTGTATATTCTTTGTACGATGATTTTTTGGCTCTATTGAAACTATAAGGGCGTCAAAAGATTGCACTCTCAACATTGCAAAATACTGCTGGCCATGACTGAAAAATTGATGAGGCAAATTGAGACCTATACGTTCCAGAGTTTTCCCTTGAGCTTCATTGATTGTGACAGAGTATGCCCAATAAATTGGAAAATATTGCCTCTTAAAACAAAATGATAGTGTTTTATCGGATGCTGTTAAATCAAGTAGAAGGATTCAACCTCTCTGCCTAATTTTAACTGCATTTATTATTTCCAAATCCAAGCAATATGGTTGCATTTAAGAGCCCTTGGGAAACGTTCAGATTTCTAAGCAGCATAACGGTTCAAGCGTTTGGAATATGTGGAGGCAAGTCATTTAGTTCCAAGGAATTCAAGAACTCTGAGGAGTCTAATAAAACTGGCCGCAAACCGTCACATATAATTTTGGAATATAACGAAGAAATGCGATGATGTGCACCTCCATACATCTTAAAACAATGTGGACCGTATGGGTGTGGCACAGTAACATTGGCACCAAATGAAACGAAGGACATAGCATTGTACTGCCGATTAGTCTCTCTGAAATTCCTTGAGATATCATCTCCAGTGAAAAATAATTGTTGCAGCATGTCAAATGTTTTATATTTAGTCAGATTAATTTTACATTACAACAGCAAAGCTCAAAGTAACCAAGTGAAGATTTCTCTCAAGAGAAATACAGTGCAGAACAATGTTTAAATTTGTTCGTCAAGGACCCTACACTGTAACGGTATAGTATCTGGAATTGTATCTGAAATGCCGTATTCATATTGGAGTTTAAAAGTGGCTTCGTATTTTTCTCCGATTTCCCACTTGTTTGCGGCTAATGTTCTATTTCGTAAAATGGGTTTATTTATAGCAGCATTTCTCCCCAAATTAACGTCATAGCTTATTAAATAACACTATAGTGGCCTGCATCAACGCAGCTGCCAAATATTAAATAGCAAATAATAACTTACTTCCATTGCCAAAATCAACTGCGTGGTTAGACTCATTGTTATGTACTCTAAAAAAATAATCAATAAACAACAATATTCACTTATACAACTAAGTTCAGAGACTTCCATTCTCAAGTTGGTTGCTGATGAGAATGCGATGAGACTGATCGCCAATAATAAAATCCTTGCAATTTTTGCAATTTGCTTGCAAACGCAACTCAGGATGACGAACTTCATTTTGAAATAAACAGAATGAAACTGCTCTAAATAATCAATTTCCATCACCTGTTGAAGGTACAATACTTTGCATTTCCATGACAGTAAATTATGCAAGGGAGCATAGAATCACTTCGCCACTACTGGAATGAGCATGGACTCACTTCGCCAGCCACCGTAATGGAGGGAGTTTTAGAATTATATGTTCAGTGTTTTTCAAAGATCGTATTAACACAGGGAAGCCCAGTCTTAAGGCTACATTCTGAGCTATCGCCCCAGATTCCAGGTTCGATCCCTGCTCTGCCAAGAAATTTAATTCTGGTCTGAGGGCTGGAACGGGGCGCACTCTTGAGGCAAACCTAAGAAGAGCAAAATTTGATTCCCATCTCAACAACCTTGGATGTGGTTTTCCGTGGTTTCCCACTTCCACTCCAGGCAAATACCGGGATAGTTCCTAACTTAAAGCCTCAGTCGTCAACTCTCCATTCCCCATACTAATTACAAATGCACACATCAATACAGCCATCACATTAACACAGGTTATCAGAGAAAGGTTTACACTCACACACCAAAGTAGACGGGGCTGAGTGACCACGATGTCTGAGTCCATCAAATGAATTATGTTCGACAATTTTCTCTCAAGGCGAAGCGATTGTGCCGATATTTATTTAATAATTTAAAAGTATCTGGGAACGTAAATCATGGAGAATTCCTTACCTTACGGGAATAATAAACGTAGCCTAACATATGTTTAGACAATGTAATACCAATTGCAAGATAGAATAATTGGGAAATAGAATTACATGTCTGAGGTGGGAATCAAACTCCTTCGACGATGCATAATCAATTTCGTTGTCCACAATGTTAGCCGCTGAGCCACCCAGACAACGAAATTAGAGTGCAATATTAAGAGACGTAAACAACAAACGCACTTAACTGCCAGTTACAGTTCATCAATATTTCCCTTATTTCATGATTCTCAACTCCCTATTCCCCATACTAATTACAAATGCACACATCAATACAGCCATCACATTAACACAGGTTATCAGAGAAAGGTTTACACTCACACACCAAAGTAGACAGGGCTGAGTGACCACGATGTCTGAGTCCATCAAATGAATTATGTTCGACAATTTTCTCTCAAGGCGAAGCGATTGTGCCGATTTTCATTTTCAATTTAAAAGTATCTGGCAACGTAAATCATGGAGAATTTCTTACCTTACGGGAATAATAAACGTAACATATGTTTAGACAATGTAATACCAATTGCAAGATAGAATAATTGGGAAATAGAATTACATGTCTGAGGTGGGAATCAAACTCCTTCGACGATGCATAATCAATTTCGTTGTCCACAATGTTAGCCGCTGAGCCACCCAGACAACGAAATTAGAGTGCAATATTAAGTGACGTAAACAACAAACGCACTCAACTGCCAGTTACAGTTCATCAATATTTCCCTTATTTCATGATTCTATTCCAGTATATATCGGGATACAACATAAGCGATATTTCCCTTTTCAATTCTCATAAACAAAGATCACACTACGATACGGTGGATCTTTTATCCGCCATTTCTCTCATGAAGAAACGCAATTGTGGCAACGCGCAATTGCCACATATATTACCTTTTTCTTTAAACATATAAAAATATACCGTAACATATATTTTCCTTTTAAAGACACACTGCAAATCTGCATGCCAAGAGCTTTCGTTAGAATGCCATACGAAGCCAATCGGTTAAGTCGTTTTCAAAATCTCGTGTGTACAAAAAATACATTAGTGTTTTAAATATATACTAGATGAAACCCGTCAAAACATGACGGACAATGGAAAACAAAATTACTGAAGAAGCTTCTTATATAAGTTACATTCTTTGTACGATTACTTTTTAGCACTATTGCAACTTTAAGGGCGTCAAAAGATAGCACTCTCAGCATTGCAATATATTGCTGGTCATGACTGAAAACGTGATTAGGTCATCATCATCTTGCACAGTTTCCAGCCACTGGCCGGGTCTGTTTGGAACACAAGTCTCTCCAACGTCTTCTGTCTTCCCACCATCTCTCAGCCTCCACCCTTGTCCAGTCTTCTCCTCTCTTCTTCACGATTTCTTCCTTCCCCTTCACCCACCTGTCTCTCGGTCTCCCTCTTGGTCTCTTTCCTTCCCACTTCGTCTCGTGTATCCTGCTGGGTATCCTCTTCTCCTCCATTCGTTTTACATGTCCATACCATCTAAGTCTAGATTTCTCTATACCAGTCTGTAATGGTTCATCCTTCATTAATTCTCCGGTCCTCTCATTTCTTATTCTGTCCATCTTTGTAGCTCCAATACTGCTTCTCAAGAACCTCATCTCACTGGCCTGTATTTTGCTCTTCTCCCTTCCTTTCATAACCCAGGTCTCCGAGGCATACGTCAGGATAGGGACATTGTACGTCCGATATATGATCTTTTTGCTGTTCTGAGGGACATTCTTGCTCCATAACATGCTTCTCACACTGCTCCGGAATGCTTCTGCCTGTCTCCCCCGCTCATTTATTTCTCTATCGTTTCTTCCATTCTCTTGTATCAGGCTTCCCAGATACTTGAAACTCTCCAATTCCTTCGGCTGTTCCCCACCAATTGTTATTTCCGTTGTGGTTCTTTCCTTCTTCCTTGTGTGATCACCATCTCACTCTTATTTATGCTAAATTTCATCCCATAACCTTGTATTATTCCTTCCCACACGTCCAACTGTTCCTGTACCTCCTCCTCCTTGTTTCCCCAAATCATCAAATCATCTGCAAGCACCATTGCTTTCATCTTTCCTTCCCCAATTACTTGTGCCACTCGGGTCATTATGTCATCCATCACCACAATGAAAAGTAACGGTGACAGTGCACTTCCTTGTTTCAGGCCGTTTCTCTGTTCCAACCAGTCCGATCTCTCTCCTCCCACTTTCACACAGCTCACGCTTCCCTTGTACATCTCCTTTATCTTCCTTATAGTCCATTTTTATATTCCTCTATCCTCCAGGGACTTCCATACTTTGTTTCTGCATACACTGTCATATGCTTTCTCAATGTCCAGAAAGGCCATCAGTAGATCTGTTCCATACTCATAGTGCTGTTCTTGTAACTGCCTTACAGCAAAAATCAAATCCACTGTGGACCTTCCTGATCTGAAGCCATGTTGTTCTTCCCTCATCCCTCCTTCTATCCTTGTCCTAATTCTCCTTTCCAAAACTTTCTCAAACAACTTTGCACAATGACTCATCAGTGTTATTCCCCGATAGTTTCTGCATTCTGTTCTACTACCTTTCTTGAAGATCGGGACAATTATTCCCTTTTTCCAGTCCTCTGGGGTCTTCCTTTCCTTCCATGCTGTCTTCATCACTCGGTACAACCATTGTATCCCCACCTCTCCTGCTGCTCTCACCATCTCCACACTCAACTCATCCACACCCGGTGCCTTCCCTCCTTTCATCTTCCTCACTGCATCTTCCACTTCTTTCCATGTTAAGTCCTTTTCTATTTGCAGTTCATCTACTGTACCTCTTCCCCGATTTCTTCCTCCTCGCCGTGGTTTCCATTTGGGTTCAGGAGTTCTTCAAAATATTATTTCCACATTTTCTTCAGTTCTTCCCTATTTTCTATCTCTTGTCCCCTTTTGTTCACAATTCTAACATAATCCGTAGGATCCTTCCGCCTCTTATTCTTTACCATCCCAAACAGGACCTTTTTTGCACCTTCACTATCCTGCTGGTCATGACTGAAAACGTGATGAGGTAAATAGCCCAATACGTTCAAGAGTTTCTCCTTGAGCTTGATTGATTTTGATAAAGTAGGCCGAGCGAATAGGAAATTGTTGCCTATTAAAAGAAAATGTACTGTAGGCTACCTGTAAGTGTTTTATCGTAAGGTGTTAAATCAAGTCGTAGGATTTGAGCTCTCTGCCTATTATTACTGCACCTATTATATCCGAATCCAAGCGATTTCTTACAATTAATATATTACCATATATGAGTCCATGGGAAACGTTCAGATTTCTAAGAAGCATATCTACGGCTTAAACGTTCGAAGTATGTGGAGGCGAATCTCTTAATTCCAAGGAATTGAAAAATTCAATAATAGGGAAATGAAGTAGCTGGCTTTCATCTTCAGTATCCAATCTGTTAACGCTGATGTATGTGTTTGAACTGCTGGATATAAGTTCAATGACTTTTAAATTAATATCATTACATTGTTGCAGCTTGGCAAATATTTTATATTCCAGTAGATCAATTTTACCCTCACAACAGTAAAGACCAAAGTAACCACGCATAGATTTTACGCAAGAGAAATACAATGTAGAAAAATGTTTACATTTGATCGTCAAGGACCTTACAGTACACTGTATTGCATAATATCTGGAATTGTTTCTGAAATGGCCTATTTATATTGGATTTTAAATGTGGCTTCGTATTATTCGATAACACTATAGTGTCCTGCAATAACGGAGCCGCTAAATATTAAATGGCAAATAATACTTCCATTGCCGAAATCAACTACGTAGTTAGACTCCGTGCTCTAAACAAATAATCATTAAACAATTGTCTTATACAATGAAGTTCAACATGACCGTCCAGAGACTTTCATACTCAAGTTGGTTGGTGAGGAGAATGCGATGAGACTGATCGCTTAAAATAAATTCCTTATAATTGTTCCTGCCAGCGAAATTTTTTGCGATAGCTTGAAAACGCAGCTCAGAATGACGTTCTTCATTTTGTTATAAACAGTACGAAACTGCTCTAAATAAGCAATTTCCATCACCTGTTATAGGTTATGGCAGTACATTTTGCAGGGGAACATAGAATCACTTCACCAACTACTGGAATGACCATAGGCCTATACTCAATACTCACTTCGATAGTCACCCTAATGGAGGCAGTTTTTGAATTCTATGTCCCGTGCATGTCAAAAATCGTATTAACACATGGAGGCCCACCTATTCTTGTCTATCGCCCCGGAGACCCGGGTTACATTTCCTGCTCTGCCAAGAAATTTAATTCTGGTCTCAGGGCAAAATCGGGGTACATTCAGTCTCTTGAGGTATAACTAAGAAGAGGAAGGTTTAATTCCCACCTCGACAATCTTGGATGTGGTTTTCCGTGGTTTCCCACTTCCACTTAAGGCAAATACCGGGATGGTTCCTAACTTAAGGCCTTGGCCGTCTCCTTGCCATTTACCACCTTAATTACAAATACACACAGTAATGCAGCCATCACAATAACACAGGTTATCAGAAGAAAATTTCACACATACACACCCAAGTACACGGGGCTGAGTGACCAAGATGTCGGAGTCCTTCAAACGAATTATATTTGCCAAGTGTCTCTCATGGCGAAAGCAATTGTGGAGACGCGCGTGTGCCTGGAAAACTACTTTTTTCTTTAATATCGACGATGCATAATTATAACTTTTAGTCTAGGACGCTAATAACTTGACCACCGAAGCATTGGGAAGAAATTGCAATATTAAGGTACATAAACAACCTAGCCTACACATTCAACTGTCAGTTAATGTTCCTCAACATTTCCCTTCTTAAATATTCCCCTCCTTTATAATTTTCCATCACGTGAAAACATGCCATGTCTTGTGTTATAAATATATCGATGCAATGGTGTTGCCATCTGCTGTCAGTTAATGGAACTATATGGGCGAATTACTGCCATCTGTTGTCAGTTATAGGAACTGATTGCAGATATTTAAACGGCGTACTGCGGACAACAGTTTGCTCTTTTGATTACATGCTGCAATGCAATGGTAAAACGAAAATAAAACGTATTTAGAGGGAATGTAGAAATAAGTATCTTTAACAGACATAAAACCTTACTGTTACTCCTTGATTAAGCAATATTTCAGTGGTAAAAAAAAAAAACTGGCGAGGGCTAGGATCGAACCGGCGCTGCATGGAACCACAGTCAGTCGCCTTAACCACATGGCTACTCACGCACTCATGTATAGTAGCAGACGCAGCCATTCATTATATTCAAAAGCCGCTGTTTGAAGGAAATAATCAATTTCATTATCCAAATAAATCAATGTTGCACATTCGTATACGTTCATACTGTTATTATACTTTATTGTCAGAACTTGGTTAATGTATGTTTTCAATTACATGGAAGCTTATTAAATAACTTACATTTTAATGGAATTCTCACCGCCATTTTGTCATGACCTCAGGCGGATTGTGCGCATGCGTGAGGGCCAAGAATTCTGCTATTTTCTATATTAATTCAAAAATATACCGAGAGGGAATGTAGAAATATGTATCTTTAACAGACATAAAACCTTACTAATACTCCTTGATTAAACAATATTTCAGTGGTAAAAAAAATATATATATCGGCGAGGGCTGGGATCGAACCGGTGAACCTTGGAACCACAGTCTGTCGCCTTAACCACATAGCTACACGCGCACTCTTGGTCGACAGCAGACGCAGCAGTTCTTTATCATTAAATGCCGCTGTCTGAAGAAAATAATCCATTTCATTATCCAAATAAATCAATGTTGCACATTCGTATACGTTCATACTGTTATTATATTTTACTGTCAGAACTTGGTTAATGTATGTTTTCAATTACATGCAAGCTTATTAAATAACATACATTTTAATGGACTTCTCACCGCCATTTTGTCATGACCCCCAGGCGGATTGTGCGCATGCGTGAGGGCCTAGAATTCTGCTATTTTCTATATTAATTTAAAAATATACCGTAATATATTTGTTTATTTTAGAGACACTCTGCAAATCTGCATGCCAAGAGCTTTCGTTAGAATGTCTTACGAAGCCAATCGGTTAAGTCGTTTTCACAATCTCGTGTGTACAAAAAACAGCTTAGTGTTTTAAATATATAGATTATAGCCAAACATAAAAATAAAGATAAAACGATTCCCAAACCGGACAGTAATGAGAAAAAATTTGCGCGTTTCAACTATGTGAATGCGAATACATATAAAATCACTAACCTATTCAAAAAACAAGGCATAAAGATAGCCTTCAAGACGAAAAACACAACCGCTAGGCACCTCCTAAATAGTAATCTAAATAAACGTGACCCGTATTCAAGGTCAGGGGTATATTCTATAACGTGCCAAGACACCGATTGTCAAGCTAATTACATCGGGCAGAGTGGAAGGCGAGTAGACACACGTTATAATGAACATAGGAATGCGATAAGATACGGAACACATTCAGCCGTGTGCGAACATATGTGTGACGCAGGGCACAGCTTTACCAACATAGAGTCGGACATTAAAATAATCCATCACGAATCGAAAGGCAGAGCTCTTGACATAAAGGAAGCAATCGAGATACACCTAGCCAAACGAAACAATCCCAACAATCAAAATGAACACACGTTCATGGAGAGCTCACCCCTCTTCACGCTACTAAAAAACACACCCTGTCGGAAACAAAACACAATTTAGCGACACAGCCAAGCTAGATAAAAAAGGGGGGAAATTAGGGGATTTTTAATAGGTAAATGTTATCTGGATCAGGTGTACGATGTACTTTGCTTCTGCAATAAACCAAGGCCCATATTCGCGGCAGTATTAAAGGTGCCGGGACGTCCTCATAAGACCGTCAACGCTTAGTTCGAATGGGTTATGCTCCACGCGTGGCGAGGGCCAATCAACGGTCTTTAATAGTTGTGGACCCACCTCATTCAATAACATACATCTTATCTAGGTTGGCAACACCTCACATAAACACATCGCTATCACTCCCCACAGCACGTAGGGACAGGGGGGAGGAGGCAGGGGAAAAACCAGTCGTTAAGATAACCACCGAAGTCGACCGCACAGCGAGTTCCAGTGAGCACGAAAACTGCGAGTAGCTGTAATACGGAAGACAATCAGATAAGTAGTTAGCCAAAATTTTTATACTTTAACCATAGTTTACAACCATATAATCTCTCTAAAGTACAATCTCCGGACAGCTATCACCATTTAGCATTTCACCTAACATATATACTGCATTTAGCATACACTGACAGTTGCAGTACCAATACTGCAACTAAATAATTGTACATATTGTAAATATTTTCACCTGTATTTCAAACATAGATTTTGTAGCCTAAGTGTAATGGATCTGATGATGATCGCTTGACGATCGAAACTGGTCATCCTAGTGTTTTATTAATCTCATGTAATTTATTTCAGGATTAGGGCATAACCCATCTCTTTTGGGTACATTCGTGTTGACCGACTGAAAAGCACTAAACTCTTGTTTACTAAGGCAACACTGAAAATATGGCTTCAAACACCACAACACAGGTCGAGTTGAATAGCCGGTATCTTAACAAATGCTACGGTCAGTCACGCGCTGCCGTCAATAAGACTCGCTTCACAAGAGCCGAATCATTCAATAACAAGTTCTCAGTCGATCAGGTATGGTGCAGAGGTGTCCATTGTTCTCCTCTCACCTACCACAGGATTCGAACCCGGAACATTCCATATTCATCATCAGAGTTAGGGTACCACACTAAACACTCTGGCATAAATTAAATATCTATGTACGCCCAAGGCTATACGAGACTCCACACGACGAACAGATTACCTGGCTCCATAACCCGATGCCATGCTCTCGTCCTATAATTAGTAAGAGAACTCTATCAATTACTCCACAAGCTTATACACAAGCTACAAATTCAATTCACTATAAACTCTTCCATTTCCATGCATAGTTACATTCCCATTAACACAATATATTCTGATATTAAACTCTTTTCTCATCCCTTGATATATAATCTTACTGCTTGGATCGATAAATCTTCCAATTAGCGTAAATATTTCTTGCTTACAACATTTTTTCCTGATGTATTCATTCATACCTTTTATTATTTATCATTATTATTATTACTGACATAAATTACCATAATCCGACCTAACATAACCATCTTAATAATCGAACTTCCGTGTTCGTTACGTTAAGTTTACATAACTGATTTGCCATTTTATTAATAGTGGTAACGATTAATCCACTCACTGATGTATAACAACATCTCAACTCTACTAAAATCAACACAACAATAAACACTGGAGGGTCTATCTCCTAATACTGATTCTTACTGGCATTTTTTATAATTCTGAAATCACATTACATGCAGTGGGCTATAACTTCTATAAAATCATGATTTGTGGGGTACTCACATAGGCTTATCCCGGTGGCTCCAACCACTCATATCTTCCAATGTCGCCTGCCATTTGTATAATTAGCGCGACATTTGTACACTGATAATACACATTTTATAAGACCTTTGTTTCACCAACCACACGGCAATTTTCATTTCTATGATGAAGCTGTCGCTTCTTTAAACATGACACTTCATAGCACTTGTCATAATATTAATTTATAAGATATTTCACATATGATCACTACAAAAACACACATCACTCACTATTTACATTCATTACGGTTGAAATTTGCTGGCAAGAAATCAGAATTGCAGGTTGTTGACGGACTCTTGCATGCTCCTACCAACTCCTGATTGAAAGTCTCGATCATCTGCCTACGGATTCACCAACTGTCGATCCATTATCCCACGATAAACTTCCTGCTTTGCATAAAGATGCTTACTTTCGTCCTGAGCGTTACTGTTTGGTATTCTTAAGACATTTCACCAAATGCATCATAAAGTTTCTCCCGGCGCAGTCCGGCGGACTAAGACATGTATAACCAATCAATATATTATACACTGCGCTCAACATTGTACATAGTATTTACACAAATTATTACTTTCAATAGTTCTGCAAGTTATATCACACGGTACTTCCTATGTGAACACTAACAATTGCTCGTACTGCCAACTATACACATACGGCACGACTGTCCTTACTAAAAAGTATTATAACAGTCTTACTGCACGGCTTCCCAAGCTGAAGTCCGAGCCTCCTTCCTTGTCTTCGATCACGCGCATTTCGCATAATAAAGTTCGTTGATTACAGTACTTATTATTACTTCATGACTATGCATGATTATATTATCAATAGGTGCATTACACTGCACGGCGAATATACTGATTAACACTAAAATGTTCAAGTCTTTGTGCGCGTCCTTTCCTGAGCCAGAGCGACATACGTTCCGCGCTCGAGTCTGTTCCAACTGCCCTCTCTGACCTGAGTCCACATCCTTATATCCGTTTCACAAGAAAAAGTAGACCTAGAATTCCCGCGCTGTATCATCTCCTCTCCCAGGATGCTTCTGGTCTCGAAACAATGCTCATAAGTTTCCTTTTTCCTCGCTGGTCCCAAAACTATCTGCGTGCTGAAGGATCGATCGGCCAATTAATTAATATTAATTGCCTTTGCCATAGTGTGGGTACGCGGCTTCCAGTGGAAATCCCCGGTGCACAAGTAAGGTCACTCCGCGAACACCAAAAGTCCTGTGTTCTTGCGCACTCCATTAAATATGCCTTGATTTCACAGTTTAAAGGCTTTATAATTAGCCTCCTGGCTAAAGATTCACCTGTGTGCAACTTTCATGTCATTGCGTTGCTCCAATCACGAGTAATCAATGATTTTCACTGGGATCATCCCATCCCATTCTCAACTCCATTCTCAAACGGGGAAGAACTGGGCCATTATTTCACCCCCCGACCTGTTCCAGACGACATAAGTAGGTCGACGAGAGCGACAAGGCTCCACGAATCTCCTCCCACAATTCTGGGGCTATTAGTTAGATGTCAAACTCTCCAACTTCGTGCTCAAATGCAGCCTAACTTCCTTCATCCAGCCCAATAATGCTGTAATCCACTAATTTTCCCTGCATTATTTTAATAAATAATGTCAGCACCAGTTGATATCACACCAGTGATTAAATATGTACTTTCCTCTAGGGGTTTTTACAACTAAAACTCCCTCAACAGATCTCGGGTTCGTTCTCTGGTGGAACCTTCATTCTGAGATCACAGTCTCTGAGATCCACTTTCGATACCAGTCAGCCTAACCCCCCTCGGGTTCAATAGTGAACGGCCGGAACAATACTACACTGATGGGCTGTTACATCCGTGTTATGTATTGATTTGTGTAGCTGATCGTGTAAGAGTTTCCAGCCATTACACTTTTCGAAGTGAGGGAGTAGGCTACAATCGTGTGAACACAACACATGTTTTACCCTCAGCTGATTGTTGTACGGACTTTGAAAGGTCCACCTCTGATTGAAACTGCTCAGAAATGCATAACTTACGTGACCTAATGCTGTTGTTTCATGTTATCGGCTTATATACAGTGGTAATTTAGCCCCATGTACGTATGTGTGTAGAGAATTTGTATGCTAACCTGTGTAATATTGATGTCGGTAGTAGTAGTGTTTGAATTTGTAATTGATATGATGAAAGGTAAGGAGGCGGCCTTGGGTTTAATTTGGGAACCATCTCCGCATTTCGCTAGAGTGAAGTGGGGTAACCATAGAAACTACCTTCCAGGAGGGCTGAGGTGGGAATCAAAACCACCTCTACTCAGTTCTGCTGAGTGGACACGTCGTTCCAGCCCTCAGACCAGAATTAAATTTCTTGGTACAGCCGGGAATCAAACCCGGACCTTCGAACGGATACCCAAGTATGCTAGCCACTGCACGACAAGGTAGTTAGGAAATAATAAATAACTAATTGTACGGATATATAGATGTTTAGATTACATACGTTTGTAACACCTTGTGTAACACGTCAAACTTATTTACAGACAGTATAGTTCACTTCTATGAATTTTGGGTTACTATTATTGTTATTATTTTTCACATCGTTATACCCATCTAAGGAGCGCGAGAGAACTCATTTAGCAAATGATGTTGATCGATTCTTCTCCAAAAATCTCTTCATCTCTGAGCACAGAAGAGTTTCTTCCGTTCTTCAGTCCATGGTTTCCTGGTGCTGGTACGGATTTTCTCCAGTTTTTGACAACTGTTCTGGATTTGGATCTGTCTTGTATGATTTCCTTCACGATGCCAACTTCCTGAAGATCTTCCTCTGCTTCCTTGACTTTAATTCAGGGAGCAAGGTTGAGAAACCTCTTCGTCAGTCTCTCATCTGTCATGCGAAGAATGTGGCCAAAGAACTTTAATCACTTTTTCCTGAATGTGTCGGTGATCTTTACAGAGTGATGATATAGCTCCTGAGACTTGCGTTAAATCCAGATTCCCTCTACGCAGACTGGACCAAAGATTTTCCTCAATATTTTCCTCTCTTGCTTCTCTATGTCTTTAATAAGAGATCCGCCTCCAATGAGCAAAGTTTCTGAGGCGTATAATGCATCAGGTTTGATGACTGTGTTATAACGTCGTAATTTAGCATTCCGGGATATTGATTTTTAGCCTACTTTCAATTTTTGCAAAAAATGAAAGTAGACTTATGAGATCAACACAGGGCGAAAAAAAGTGTGTCTGTCTGTGTGTGTGTATGTGTGTGTGTGAGTCTGTGTGTGTGTCTGTGTGTGTGTGTGTGTGTCTGTGTGTGTGTGAGTGTGTGTACTCTGAATGTCTGTCCCCCCCTATCAATTCGAACACGGTGAATGAGAATTGAACGAAATTTGGTACAAAGGTAGCACTAGCAAAGGACACCTCAGTGTCATGTTTTATATCGCCGCCATCTTGACGGAAACGTAATGGCGGCCACACAAATGTTCAAAGCTTAAATCACATTACGACTAACCTAATCATCCGATCTCTACCAAATTTTGCAACAACATACCTATATGGGGGGAGCATCCTTTGACCAAACGAATAGGTCACCAGCGTAATAGTTTGCGGATGGCGGCCATCCTTGTGTGAAAATCGATTCCCCCTATTGATTCGAACACGGTGCAACCGAATGGAACGAAATTTGGTGCAGAGGTAGTATTAACAAAAGGCACCTCAGTGTCATGTTTTATATCGCCGCCATCTTGACGGAAACGTAATGGCGGCCACACAAATGTTCAAAGCTTAACCCTAGAACTGCGGACCGTCTTCCAGGAAGACGGTGTGTTGTGTAATCAAGTGCGACCGTCTCTCTGAAAGACGGTCTTGTAATTCAAATATAGTACTACTGTTAGCCTTCAGATGGCACTAATTTCAAGTTATGCTGGTTCCCGATGCTTTTATCTTGCGTAGTGCAAGTCTTTGGCAAACAAATGACAGTATGCAAGCTATTATTTGACTGCAGAAGTGGAAGTACTTCCATGTTGATATTGAAGTTGCATTGAGCAAAATGGCCGCCAACTATGTAGACGATTCAGAAATTTAGCACTTGATTTTTGACGATTAGTGTGATAGTATGGACGATGACAGTGATTATTGTGTGGATTCGTATGAAAATGAAGATGGTGAAAGTAGTGGCAGTGATACCGGCGGACAGGATGTCACGCAAGTTATGGAAATCCCCATCAATGCAAGCGATGTTTATCATGTTCCGACAGACCCTGTACACATGCCTAATGTTAGCCGTGAAGTGGTAAGTGTGAACTAGACTGATATTCAACCCGAAGAAAGTGACTTTCCAGGTAAAAATGTGCCGTTTATCGTTCATCATCCTGGGCTTGTGAACTTGCCTCCCCGTAATCGCGCGCCGATTATGTACTTCAAAATCGAGAAATGTCATATTTTTTTAAAAATAATTTTCTTTTTAGTAAATAACAGGAATTAATTGAAACTGGTTCTTGAATTAGTAACAAAAAACTATGATCTTTTATTTATGATGTCTCTGATGAACATTTAACTCGGCAATATGGTTTTCTAGAGCAGAAAAGTCAATAATTTTTATTTTTTTTTATTTTTAATAAAATACTTTTTATGATCAATTCAAAGTGACGAGTCTGAATGATTCACCTATATCAATATAATATAGAACAGTCTTTCAGCTTTATATTTGTGTATGATAAGTCATATTCATGAACACAGTATGCTTACAGATACCAAATTCCTTTAGTGTGTACTTTATGGGAATTTTGCTGCAGCATTTGACAGATAAACCTGCAGCAGTTCTAGGGTTAAATCAAATTACGACTAGCCTAATCATCCGATCTCTACCAAATTTTGCAAAAACATACCTTTATGGGGGAGCATCCTTTGACCAAACTAATAGGTCATTAGCGTAATAGTTTGCGGATAGCGGCCATCCTTGTGTGAAAATCGATTCCCCCTATTAATTCGAACACGGTGCAACCGAATGGAACGAAATTTGGTACAGAGGTAGTACTAACAAAAGGCACCTCAGTGTCATGTTTTATATCGCCGCCATCTTGACGAAAACGTAATGGCGGCCACACAAATGTTCAAAGCTTAAATCAAATTACGATTAACCTAATCATCCGATCTCTACCAAATTTTGCAACAACATACCTTTATGGAGGGAGCATCCTTTGACCAATCTAAGAGGTCATTTGGCTAATAGTTTGCGGATGGCGGCCATGTTTATGTCAGAATCGATTCCCCCTATTAATTCAAACACGGTGAAACCGAATGGAACGAAACTTGGTACAGAGGTAGCACTAGCAAAGGGCATCTCAGTGTCATGTTTTACATCGCCGCCATATTGACAGAAACGTAATGGCGGCCACACAAATGTTCAAAGCTTAAGTTAAATTACGACTAACATAACCATCCGATCTCTACCAAACTTTGCAACAACATACCTTTATGGAGGGAGCATCCTTTGACCAATGTAATAGGTTATTAACCTAATAGTTTGCGGATGGCGGCCATCTTTATGTCAAAATTGATTCCCCCTATTAATTCGAACACGGTAGAACCGAATGGAACGAAATTTGCTACAGAGGTAGCACTAACAGAAGGCACCTCAGTGTCATGTTTTATATCGCCGCCATCTTGACGGAAACGTAATGGCGGCCACACAAATGTTCAAAGCTTAAATCAAATTACGATTAACCAAATCATCCAATCTCTACCAAATTTTGCAACAACATACCCTTATAGAGGAAGCATCCTTTGACCAAATGAATAGGTCATTAGCCTTATTGTTTGCGGATGGCGGCCATCTTTGTGTGAAAATAAATTCCCCCTATTAATTCAAACACGGTGAAACCGAATGGAACGAAATTTGGTACAGAGGTAGCACTAGCAAAGGGCATCTCAGTGTCATGTTTTATATCGCAGCCATATTGACAGAAACGTAATGGCGGCCACACAAATGTTCAAAGCTTAAGTTAAATTACGACTAACATAACCATCCGATCTCTACCAAACTTTGCAACAACATACCTTTATGGAGGGAGCATCCTTTGACCAATCTAATAGGTTATTAGCCTAATAGTTTGCGGATGGCGGCCATCTTTATGTAAAAATTGATTCCCCCTATTAATTCGAACACGGTGGAACCGAATGGAACGAAATGTGGTACAGAGGTAGCACTAGCAAAGGGCACCTCAGTGTCATGGTTTATATCGCCGCCATCTTGACTGAAACGTAATGGCGGCCACACGAATGTTCGAAGCTAAAATCAAATTACGATTAACCTAATCATCCGATCTCTACCAAATTTTGCTACTACATACCATTATGGAGGGAGCATTTCTTGACCAATCTAATAGGTCATTCGCCTAATAGTTTGCGGATGGCGGCCATCTTTATGTCAAAATTGATTCCCCCTATTAATTCGAACACGGTGGAACCGAATGGTACGAAATTTGGTACAGAGGTAGCACTAGCATAGGGCACCTCAGTGTCATGTTTTATATCGCCGCCATCCTGACTGAAACGTAATGGCGGCCACACGAATGTTCAAAGCTTAAATCAAATTACGATTAACCTAATCATCCGATCTCTACCAAATTTTGCAACTACATACCTTTATGGAGGGAGCATCCTTTGACCAATCTAAGAGGTCATTCGGCTAATAGTTTGCGGATAGCGGCCATGTTTGTGTCAGAATCGATTCCCCCTATTAATTCAAACACGGTGAAACCGAATGGAACGAAATTTGGTACAGAGATAGCACTAGCAAAGGGCATCTCAGTGTCATGATTAATATCGCCGCCATATTGACAGAAACGTAATGGCGGCCACACAAATGTTTAAAGCTTAAATCAAATTACGACTAACATAACCATCCGATCTCTACCAAACATTGCAACGACATACCTTTATGGAGGGAGCATCCTTTGACCAATCTAATAGGTCATTAGCCTAATAGTTTGCGGATGGCGGCCATCTTTATGTCAAAATTGATTCCCCCTATTAATTCGAACACGGTGGAACCGAATGAACGAAATTTGGTACAGAGGTAGCACTAGCAAAGGGCACCTCAGTGTCATGTTTTATATCACCGCTATCTTGACGGAAACGTAATCGCGGCCACCCAAATGTTAAAAGCTAAAATGTAATTACGACCAACCTAATAATCTAGTCTCTACCAAATTTTGCAACACCATATCTTTATGTGGGAAACATATTCTGACCAAACTGCAAGAACATCAGCCCAATAGTTTGCAGATGGTGGCCAACTATGTGTGCAAATCGATTCCCCCTATCAATTCAAACACGGTGAAACCGAATTGAACGAAATTTGGTACAGAGGTAGCACTAGCAAAGGGCACCTCATATTCATGTTTAATATTCCTATAGCACGTTGTATTTCAACAAGCTACTACAACCAACATTCAATCATACTCCTTGAAAAGGACAAAGAGTTATAACGATACCCATGCATTTAGGTGAAAGTAGGCTATATGTTCTTTACTGAACATCTTGTTTGTTGTATCTGTTCCAGGTAAGTCAATAGGCCTTCTGTTAATTTGAAATTCTCTCTTTATCTGCCTCGCGGTTCAATCCGTATGGCGGAATTACTTCTCCTAAATACTTGAATTTATTTACTTGATGCATTTTGACAAATTTAGTTTTCAGATGTTGCCCATCAAGATAACGAGAAGATCCTTCTAAGTATTGAGTTTTTGCATATGATGTTTGGATCTTAGCTGCAATTTCGTGAAGTTTTTCTAGAGCCTGAAATGCCTCTAGTCTATTGTAGAAAGAACTGCCAGATCATCTGCGAAAGCCGAACACTGCAGATGAATTCTGTTTTTGAGTAGTCGACCAATAGTTATTCCTTTTGTTTCATAGTTTAAGTATATTGTCTGTGATCTGTTGAATTATTATTGCCAATAAATGTTAATTATATTCTAAACTAACCGTTCCTTTTTAAACTGGTGGCCTATATGTACGATGTCTCAATCCTTCATTTAAGAAGTCGCAAGATATCATCTACCATTCACATAGCACGAACTGTGGTGTAGGTCAATACACATGCTATCAAAGCTCTTTGTCCTACTTCAGTATGCTAATTGCTGTTTGAAACTATCTCCACTGGCTTCCTTTTGAGCCTATTTTCATTTTATGAAAAAATAAAAGGCTTGTGAGATCAACTTTTGTCCGTGTGTGTGTGCGTGTGTGATGGTGTGTGTGTGTCCCTAATAACTTCTAAACGCCTGGGGCGATTACAATGAAACTCGGCAAGATAATAACACCATTCTGGCCGACCCCGACCGTGCCCTTCCAATTTTATTGTGTCTCACCAAGGAGCGAAATATTTCACCAGCATTCAGTATCTGCAAAACTATTACCAATATCGCCCTAAAATTGTGTACGGTGATCAAGGGCACTACTAGAAGTTCACCTATGAGACTTTCAAAAACCTGGTAACTACAACCAACATGGCGGCTAAGCGAAGATGAGACTTTTAATAGACTTTTCTCGCGATTTAACCATCCAAACGTAATGAAACTTGGTACAGCAAATGTTTATACACATTGTATTGCACTGGAGTCTAATTTAGTTCAAAAGTTTACATAACCTCAAAATGGCTGCTGTGCGAAATATTTCACTGACATGCTATATCTCCGAAACTATTACAGATATCACCCTGAAATTTTGCACGGTGGTAAAGGGTACTGATACAAGTTTATCTTTGTAACTTTCTTAAACCTCTAAAGTACAAAACGAACATGGCGGCCAAGCAAATTTGAAACATTTTAATAGACCTTTCACATGATTTAACTCTCTGAGCGCAGTGAAATGTGGTAGAGTAAATGATTATACATATTGTAATGCACTGGCATCTAATTTAGTACAATTGTTTACAATACCTCAAGTAGGTGGCAGTGCGAAATTTTAAAATTAAAAGTTTTTATTTCTTGTGTCGTAATCATGCGAGCGAAGTGAAAATTTGAATTATGAACCAAGGCAATAATTTTCCTTGAATGGTACTGCCCCCGGAAATTGAATTATATTGAGACCACGATGGCTGTATTGGAAAATATCAGTAAAGTTATGGATGTCATAGTTATGACGTGGATATTCATGACGTAGGCACGGATGACGCAGACTTCATGCCAGTAGGCTGATTGAGCTGAGATTCTTGGTGACGTCATGATTTTGTTCGAGAAAGATCTTAGATTTACGACGCAGTCGCAGGTAACAAGGTATTGTGCTAAGGAAGAAGCTACGCTATTGGAGGAGAGACTCGAACCAATGAACGATAGTATGGAAGGAAGACGGAGATTGCTGAAACTACGATATTTGATTACTTTTGGCATGCAGATTTGTGGAAATCTATTTTCAGTTATGGCATTGATTTGGAATTTTGAAGAAATTAATTTTGAGTTTTTGAAATTTGAAAATCCGTCAAGTATAGCCAAAGTTAAAACTTCTAGCAATGACGCAGCAAGAGGCTATGGAAGGGATGGATACGCCCCTTAAGAAGTTGATAAAAGGTCGTGCACAGGAGAGAGGAGCTCTCAGATCTCATATGTCAGATCGCATATATATTTCTGGTGATATATAAATTTTCAAGTGATTCAGTGAAGTAAGTTGTCTTTAGCGTGGTTAAAGCCCGGCGCATCGAACGAACTCGGAGCAGTTCCATTTTACGCTGCTCGAAACTAGGTGAAGTTGAAACGCTCACATTAACTTTTCCACCAGTCAAGATATCAAGCGCTAACTTCAGCCTGCATTATAATTCTATTGGGCAGTATAACATTGAGGTGTGTACAAGATTTGAACAATTTCACAGTTATACTTCGAAAGATATTGGAACTTTAAGGCTGCCAACAAAAGTGATTTTCTCGCCACATGAGAAACACTTTTAAAATTCCACATTATACACTACGGCTGACACGTGGAGTGCAACAGTGATATTGGAGAATACGTTTGGTATTACAACGATACATTCGACTATGGAACATTATAATCTTGCAGTGCTTTCAATGATTATAACAGTAGTTGAGATGGAAGGCTAAGGCTTTAATGCAATTGGGACATATATCGTTGGAGTAAAGTAACAGCATGGAACTTCGTTAATCGTCTTTCTACAAAAGCGAGCATGTAGTGAACATCCAACTACACTCATGCATCGTGAATCCATCGCTGAATTATACCAGATAACAGTGGAAATATTTTCATACTCCACAACTATGAATATTTCTGCGGAAATAACTACAATAAACTTCATGGCGAATTCCTGCAAGAACTTCAGAGAACTTTCAAGAGAGGCCAGGGTTGCCCCGGCGCACAAAGAAGAGTTTTGCCAGAAGGATGTTTTTCGTATCCACGGAGCAGTGCAATTTCGGAGGAGGAAGCAGTTCGATTCTCCGAGGACGCTGATTCCAGGTTCGAGAACGGAGCACATCTTTACGCTGGTGAAATTGGAACCAACAGCAGTTTTCTTTGAAAATTTCCTCTAGATCTTCAATCAACAGATAAGGTAGTCGTGAACGTTTCTTGTATTATTTGAGTCTTGTAGCGATATCTGAGCAACCATTCTTCCCATATTTTCTGTCCTATCTTTTGCCCCATTTTCTTGATTGATATTTCTGTACTCAGTACACTTCGATGATTTATGCCTTTTTCTTCGATTTTTGAGACATTGCTATGTCATTGGCATTCCTAATAATTTTGGATCAGTTGAGACTGATGAATTAGATTCTTTCAGTAATTTGCATATTTTTGTAGTCACGATTTGACTGTAAAGTTAACGATTTGCTATGGCAGATTTGAAGTCAGACAGCGTGTCTTTTTATTAAAGTAATTCTATTCAGTAAATTACTTTGACCAATTTTCTGTCATCCTCAAGAAAGAAGAATGATTAAAAGATTTTAAAGCGTTAAAATCTATTACGATATCGACGATCTTTGAAATACTAGTCGTCTTATGAACATGATTGCAACATTGACATTTATCATTGCATTATAGACAATTTTATGAAATATGAACGTTGATTACAATTTTTGAATACACTATAGTAATGAACATTTGATAGGAGTTTTTCTCAATTATAGATTGGAACAATAATGTTTGCATTCCACAGTCTAATTGTATTCTATTCGACTATTTTGCAGTTTAGATGAACTTTGTTTGAAGATAGTATTTTTATACTGCGTTACTTTGAAGATATTAATCTCAATTTTGATAGACCAGGCAGGAGTGTCTAATCGTATTTGCTATTAAATTTATTTGTGATTGGCAAATTTTTACTTCATATCGATTCATGAATGAAACCCACGAAGGTTAAATAATAACAGTCATTATTACAATTGATGAATATAAGAATTTTTAAAGAGGAACAATGGATGTATAATCGTTAGTTCAGTGGACGTGTAAAAGTCGCTGTTGAATAATGCCCTTGAATAATGAAGGAGGTTCCCACAATAATTAATGAAGTTGATGAATTAATAAGTGGAGGTTTTTTGTGTGTAGTTTGAAGGATTTTTATGCCATATATATGAAGATATATGATGAATTTTGGGCCCATTTTTGTGCAATTTTGTGCGTTATAAGCGAAGTATTTTCCCGCTGATTGTATTGTTCTTGTTCTTTGAAAGATTATTCATATGAAGATACTGTTAAAAATTAACAAGAGTGTTAAATAATTTGAGATAAAGATTTTGAATGGAGGTTACAGTCACAAATATTAATAATTATTATTAAACCTTATTAAACCTGAATTTGACAGTTAAATATAACTAACCTTCATTGGTCGATTATATCAACACGATTTGAGTAATTATCAACCGGATAAACGTGTGGTTTAATGTATTTCTTGTATAAATAATATAAACAATTAATATTGTAAAATAATTTTGTAATTTTGTAAATATCTTTGTTAAATAATTTAAAATGATAGTGATTAATACAGGCGTGTATAAAGGTAAGTAAAGGTAAGTATGAACCCCCGTATATTTTGGTGTGTTCCACAATAATTTTCTTGTTAACTATTGTGCTCTAATCTCGATAGTATCTGTCAGTGCCATTTTCATTGATGTAGCTGTGCCGGTGCGTTTGATTATTGGCAATCCGATTGAGGGGGCGGATATCTGACAGCCTACTATCCGGATATCGGGTACAGTACATAACTCTATGGCCTATACATATAACAATCCAAAATGGCGAGCATCCGAAATATTTAGACGGTTCTCAATATCTATGAATCTTTTACAGCAATCAAACTGATATTTTTATGTTCATAGAGGCTCTGAATATATGTTCACCTATAGGACTTTCAGTAACCTGGTGAGCACAAATCCAACATGGCGGCGACGCGAAGTATAAATATTTAAATGGACGTGTCTCGCGATTTACAATCCGAGTGCAGTGGAACGTTGCACGGAAAATGATTATACAAATGTTAATCCACTGGCTTCTAATTTATTTCAATTGTTTGCATAACCACAAGATGGCAGCTATGTGAAATTTTAAAATCTCGTTGTTATTTCTTGTGTTCTAATCATGCGATTGAAGTTTGAATACCACACGTACACAATAATTTTAATGTAACAGTACTGTACATAAATAAAAATCCAACCTCGCGACCATCTGAAATATTTAGACGGTTCTCAATATCTACGAATCTATCACAACCTTCAAACTGAAATTTTGTAAGTTGATAGTGGCAATTAACATGAGTAGGATATATGAAAATAGGCTGTATAATTCTTCACGAGACTACTTGTATCTTAATATATTATTTTATTCGACAAACTGACAGAGGTAGCTACGCTCGCTAAGGCGCAGCGCTAGACCATGGGGCCAAGCTCTCTTTGGACTCGGTAGACGTGGGTTCGAGCCCCACAGTCAGCCATCCTTGAAATGGTTTTCCGTAGTTTCCCCATTTTCAACTCCAGGCAAATGCTGAGACGGTACCTCGGACAAGCCACGGCCGCTTCCTTGAACATCCTTGCCCAGGTTTATTCTCCTTCATTCATCTCATCTCTCACTAACTCCTCTCGTAAGGTTGGCATCAGGAAGGGCATCCGGAAGTAAGAACAATCCGCCACATAGGATTTCATCGCATCTCATCACCGACCCCGTTGAAAACGGGAATAATAAGGGGTAGACATACATTATTTTATTCGACAAATGATGTGCCAACATTGATTTCTTGCTACAGAATCCAATGTTGGTAAGAGATTTGTTCTTTACGGAGGGTAGGTTGGTTCCTTAGTTAAGGGCTGCGACAATGCGGTCATGTAGCCCCGTGTACTTTGGGTATGTGTAGAAATTTTCTGATATCCGGTGTTAATTGTGATGGATTTATTAGTGCCTGTTATCTGTGATTCAGGTTGAAGGACTGCAGACGATTATTTTTTCAAGTAGTCCCTACTTTTGCTAACAAATGCTACCATCCACGGCACCTAGCCGCAGACGTGGCTACTAAATGCCATCGCAGTCAGCACTTGGCGGCGAACTTTGGAACTAATATAGCGTTATCAAACTTAACCTACAAATTTTAGCTTTCACAAGTGTAGTTAGTGGAAGGTTTTTTTCATGCCATAAATCTATGACATGGGACCACCGGCTGTACTTCCCCTCCGAGTGAAGGTATACTGAGGGATTTTTAACGCTCTTAAATACTCCGAGGACTTCGGCCAGGTTTGAACCCGCGATCTTGGCCATAGAAACATTCTTTACGGAACAAGGAGTGTATGCAACTTACTCCATTATTAGCTATTTTGAGGCCAAGATTGCCCTCACTTTTCTGTCATAGGCCATTTCAATCTTTATTTCAGACACGGTCCACATCGTTGCGTAGTGGCTGGTATTCTTGGTTGTCACCGCAAAGTCCCGGATTCAATTCCCAGCTCTACCAAGAAATTTAATTTTGGTTTGAAGACTAGAACGGAGTACACTAAGTCTCGTGAGTCAAAACTGAGAAAAGGCGGGTTCGATTCTTACCTCAGTCATTCTGGAAGAGGTTTTCCATGGTTTACCACTTCTACTCCAAGCAATTGTCGGAATGGTACCTACTTTAAGGCCACGGCCGCTTCCAACCCAAATCCTACCTCAATTACAAATACACAAACTAGTACAGACATCATAGTGACACAGGTTATCAGACAAATTCTACACACACCCAAGTACACGGACCTAGATTACCACGATGTCGCAAATCCCCTAAAGAATCAACAACATGGTTTATAAACTTCAGAGAAGAAGTATACAGATTATTATTTATTTATCGTATGACTTCTAGTGCCGGGAGTGTCCGAGGACATGTTCGGCTCGCCTGAGTCTGTAGCTGCTTCCAGCGGAAACCCTTAGGGTGAGCTACAAGTTCAGTTCAATTTCAAGTAGTTCCAACTGTCGCTACCCGACATCAAAGTTACCTAGTGGTGAACGTTGGAACTTTGAAAGTGCGTTCCGACGAAATCTAACCTAACAATTTAGCTTCACACAAGTTTAGTCCGTGGAAGGATCTTTTACATACCATCAATCTAAGACATGGGACCACCGGCTTTACTGCCCCTCCGAAGGAAGGCATACTGAAGGATTTTAAACGCTCTTAAAAAATCCGACGACTTCGGCCGGGTTTGAACCCGCTATCTTGGGCACAGCAGTTCAGCATGCTACCAACTACGCCATCGAAGCCGCTGGTATACAGATAAGTAACCCTCACCTACTACAGGCACCACCATAACAAGGGGTTATCAGGCAAATTAAACGCCCACCCAAGTACACGGCAATAAGTAACAACGATGTCCAAGCCCCACAGAGCACGATTCCTGTCGACCTCTGCATTAAACAGTTGATATCAATAATCCAATCTCGAAATGGAACTCGATTCTAAAAGAGTTCACAATCCCTGCAGTGCAAGATCCTATAGCTGAAGAGTGTTTTCTCACCTCTCTAGGGTATCGGGGAGTTAAAGGAAACAGGCCAGCGCGCTGACATGGATAGGGATGCAGTCCCCTTGGAATATAAATACTGATATGGACTATGTGTGTGAGCACTCGCCTCACGTATCGGAGCATTGAGAATTCTAGCCTACGCTGCTGTTTTTACGGTAGAGCTGTTTGCCCAGTGATGCGCTCGTCGCTGCACTGCACCTGGTCGCTGATTGCCGGAGTGCTTGTTGGGGTTTCCACCACTACTTGCGGATTACAAGCTCTCCTTCACTGTCTATTGATTCTGGTCGTGTACAGTACACTAGCAACGTAGCCCGATTGCCAGTGAAAAATGATCTAACGCTCCCTTGATTGTTCTCTCTGTTTGGTATTATTCTAGGCTAGCAAACGAGTCGTGGATTGCTGACCATGTAGCCCCAACTGAGTTCAGCATCATATAGGCCTATACAGGGTCATCGAAAAAGGTGGCCTTAATTCTGATTTGTAGACGATATTCAAAGGGAAAAGGGAATACATATTACTTTCCAGCAGGATGGAGCAACGCCTCACTACAGTCTTATTGTACGTGAAGCTCTCAACAGGAAATTCCCTGATTAGTGGATTGGTAGAGCTGGTCCTCTTGCGTGGCCGCCAAGAAGCCCTGACTTAACTCATATAGATTTTTGGCCTATTTTCCACATTTTGCAAAAATGAGGAAACAGTAGACTTATGAGATCGATCCGGGCAAATGAGTGTCTGTCTGTCCATCTGTCTGTCTGTCTGTCTGATTGCTGCAGTAATCAGAACGAAATTTGGTATGAGTAAAGATCTATACCTGAATATCTCAAGGCCATATTTGAAAATGATGTCAGTGCTACCAACTGCTGAAAATTCACAATTGATGGTGGATATCTTGAAAGATATGCATGGATGCTATTCCAAAATTGGCAGACAAATAGATAATAATATTTCAGTTTAATTTCCAAGAGGCCATACATGACAGTGTTGCCAAAATGATTCTAAGCCTGATAGGTCCAATGTTTAAATGCATATAACTTCTACACTTGGATTTCAACCAAATTCCGTATGTACTATATGTACACAAAAAGATATGACTGAGCATATTCTTAAGAGCCACCAGGGCTGCCAACTGTTAATAAATGCTCTCTCTATATTTCTATCCAAATAGCAGTATATCCGAAAGTATGCAAGCTGACAGCCTTAAACTATGCACACGTATAGTACCTGATATTCTAGATTTATTTGGAGTAGCCTAACTAATATACGTCAGTGCTTCCAACATGATTCTAAGCCTGCTGATAGGTCCAATTTTAAAATACGCGTAACTTCTATACTAACTAATGGATTTCATCAAAAGTCGGCACAACGATAGATCATAATATTTCAGATTATTTCTGACGAACACATGCATGGCATTGTTGCCAACATGATTTTACGCGCGCTGATAGAGCCAGTGTCTAACTGCATGTAACGTCCATGCTATCCTTTGGACTTCAACCAAATTTTGTATTCTATACCCTAAGATATGGAACTATGAATATATTCAGTCACCAGGGCTGCGAACTGTAGTGCTCTATTAGTCTACATTATGCCAGGTATATTTCGAACTAATCAGAAATTTCAATATATCCAACTTAATTTCGTCATTATTCTAGATAGGTCCATATGCCAGTTCGTAGATTAATCATTGGCATGAATCTTAAATTTAAGAAAAGTAGGCTCTTTAGTTCGGCACGGAACTTCTTTTTTCTTTTGGGGCTACATAACAAACATTGTTTACGCTCAAAATATCCAGTGCCTGCATCACCAAAAGGAACGAATCACCAATGCGATAGCTACTGTGACTCCTGACATGATTCGGCGGACCTGGACTATCGCTTGAATGTGTGTCGTGCCATGGGCGGAGCTCACATCGAATCCTACTAAATAGGTAAACAAAACTTTATGTTTTCCTCTATCTTTTGGTGTAAAGATAATTAAATTATCTTGATTACAGCCTGAACTATTACAAATCAAAAGTAAGGTCATCTTCTTCGACGACCCTGTATAATTTCAGTAGTATAGATCCCTCCTGCGGCGCGCTCAATCGACCGAGCGTGACAAATGAACATTCAAATGAAAGAGAATATACATTACCAGTCACGAATGTCACTATAATTTCATAAATATCTATAATTTCTCTAAAAAATTACTTTAAAAATGTACGAAGTGTGCGATTTGCAAATAATGTTGCTGTAGGAAAATTCGCTCCATAAATGCTGTCCACTTCACATTTTGGCCGCTGTGTCACCCGTTTCATATCATTTAACATTGTGAGGTATTTCCTTTATCATTTAGCATGGATTTCAGAAACAGTAAATCGAAGGAATGAGTAGACTACTCAAATCGTATAATTTCATAAATGTCGAATAACCGGTGAGTGTTACAGCTAAGCTGTCAATCAATGGGCTCAGCACACAAATGACATTTGCAGTGACGAATTGCATTCTAATTTTATAAATATAGATTTTTGTAAGAAATGTGCGATTTGCAAATACTGTAACATGCTGCAATTATGAGTTGTCGTCTAAAACCTTGAAAGTATTAAACGTTAATTCTCTTACACGATTTTCTTCTAATATAAACCTATTGGGGAAAGTGTGGTTTATGAACAAGCGAGATTTATTGCACGGGTCCGCTAGTTACCTTACATTTCTTGTGTTTTTTTTTCTTTTTCTGTTTAACTTTCCTATCCCTTGGCCAACTCTTCTACTCATTCAACTCCGTTAATCAGAAGCCTAGGATGTCTTTCATTTCCCTAACTGAAATGGTTTTCATCATTATTTTTCTCTGACTTCCTCATTTTTATTGGAATAAGCTTCTTAATTTTTCCTGCTTTCCCCAATGGCAGGTAGATCGCAAGCTCTTCGATACACCCTCAGAACGTATGTTTACATCCTGGAAAACACTAAATTGTCTACAGCCTTAGGGCTTGGCGGCTAATGAACTCCAGAATTGGTGTCCAGTCTCTTAAGGGAACAGTCAGGAGGGAAAAAAAAACAATATTTTGGTAATTTTAGTGGATTATTTTGAATTTCTTAAGTAATTATCTTCAATTCTAACTATTTTTCACTTAAACGTGCTTTGTTTGTTGGTCTGCAAACAGGAGACTGTGTCTGCCGAAATATTTGGTTAAGTTACGCGCCATCTGATGTCTACTTCCACGTTTTCATTTGTTCAAATATGCATGTTCTTTGTTATACCGCAGCAAGGGAATTAGCCCAGAAGTCTGTCCTTCGTCCGAAATATTCCTTTATAGAGAATCGAGCAGTAGGACTTAGTATTTTTATGAACTCACAAGCTGTACCCGGCATGCGTTGCAATGCCAATAAAAGAAAGTGTTGGCATTGTAATTTTGTTTCTTGAAGTGATTTTGGATGCACAATATTTTTTTCAATTTCGGTTAACTGCCTCTAAACTATTGAAAAATGGAATTACTAATTTAGAAACATCCGTTGGAGCGTGCAAACAACTCACCAATGTTTCGTCGCAATCGGATGAATGGCATATGAACGCATATGGGATTTTGTTTAAACGATTCGCGTGCCGTCACAATTTGTTGAATCTACTCGTGCGCTACGAATTGTAAAATAGATTTACTAAGCCTGAAACCTTCTCTAGAGTGTACTCAACGATTCACCAAAGTTTCATCGCAATCGGATGAATGGTATATGAACCCATAGGAGACATACACAGCCACACACTCACACACTCACACACAAACTATTACGTAACATTCATTTTTCAATTGATTTGTAATCTAGTACCCTCCTGACTAAAATGTGAACTTGGATCCCTGGTTTCTTCAATGGAGAACCTTGTACGGCAATACAAACTTATTTATATCTCGTTGCTATCATACGTTTGGCCAACCGTTGCTTATGTAAGGTTCATTTAGGTTTCCGCATATTGTTTATTTCCTTGGTGATAATCCACCGATTATTACATAACACACGTTGTCAAGAATTGGAAGAAAAGACGAAGAAGACACAATGCTTCCAGAGTCGCAAATATTCTTGCAGAAGATGGTAAGAGTAAACGAGGACGGAAAACATATGATTCTGAAGGTGTTTAGGTAATGGATCAGGGGGGGACAAGTTCATCTGAACTTTTTCAGTTTCCAGGAAACTCCAATTTTACATATTGAATCCCATGTTTTCCCTATAATATTGTGCCAAATATAACGAACATTGTGTATGGTATGTCAATTACAGTTATTGGCCTATTAGGAAACTGCATGTAATGTATGATTGAAGCAATTTCGCAGATAGTAGGGATTTTTATATCTCAAATTTTGGACATAAAGATATGAACATTTAAAAACAAGTAGTTCCGTGAAGATTTATACAGCCTATTTTTATATAATCCTACTTTTGTTAATTGCCACTATCAACATACAAAATTTCAGTTTGATTGCTGTAATAGATTCGTAGATATTGAGTACCGACTAAATATTTCGGATGGTCGCCATGTTGGATTTTATATATGTAGGTCCTAGAGTTATGTAATGTTACATGAAGATTATTGTGTACGTGTAGCATTCAAACTTCAATGGCATGATTAGGACACAAGAAGTAATAAGGAGATTTTAAAATTTCCCACAGCTGCCATCTTGTGGTTATGGAAACAATTGATATAAATTAGATGCCAGTGGATTAACATTCGTAAAAGGATTTACTGTACCAAGTTTCACTGCACTCGGATGGTTAAATTGCTAAAAACGTCCATGTGAATATTTATACTTCGCGTCGCCGCCATGTTGGATTTGTGATCACCAGGTTGTTTAAAGTTGGAGTTAAGTTCTGCCCTAAAACTTCCCCATACGGGAGAACGCATCAGGCGAGAGCCTGGACAAAATAACTACAATTGGTCAAGAAAATTAGACTGAAGCGGTGCGGGGTAGTGGGCATGAAATACATCACTAGAAAACCAATGTAGGTAACCACACATTAACAATGTTTATTTCTAATAATAAATTTATAACCAATAAACAAATTGCACTTTACTGCTTATCACAGAAATGAATAATTATAAATGGAACAAAGTGTGAGGGCCTGATGACAGAAACCCAGACTAAGGAAATGCTAATGAAATAAGCTTGCTTAATTCGAGAGAAGTTGAGCTTAACAAAAAAAATGCACCTTATAAAAAAGAACCATAAAACTGATTAAGAGTGTAAGATAACTAGTATGATTTAAATTCTTCATAAAATTGAACTTATCTTCTCAAAGGGTTGAAGAGCTAACTCCTTAAAAGTTCCAGCTAGCATAAGCGTTGATTAAGAAGCCCTCACAGTTTCTTCTGAAGGAGGCGTACATGGCCTAGAGATAAGTACACAATTGATAAAAGGTCAACTCTCTCTTCTTCTCTTGCGAAGGAATGACGCTTATAGCGTCCAAGTGGTGATCTAGTAGCATTTTGAAAATTCGTTGGCGGCCGAAAGGACTGCAGCTACTTCGAAAGACGAATCAAAGTACCCCATCTAAGGTACGGCTTGAAGAGTATGACAGCTGGCAATTATTCTTGTCATCTTGAGCAATACGTCAGGGTGCAGATCTAGTGACGTAACTGCTAGGTAGCGTAGAGACTAGCGATGGTGTCATGAGATGCAGTAGCGGTGACCAGCAGGTTGAAGTGATCAGAAGTGATGATTGATCAGAAGTGGTGAACAACGCCAGCAAGTGGTGTCTTAAATAGTGATCATGGAACAATCTCGAAGCTGGAGATGCCCGACCAGACAAAGACCTGCCATTGGTCGAACGAAAGTCAGGGTGACGTCAGTCGACCCTGCTCAGCAGACAGCAGATGAATCAGTAGATGCCGTGTATGCCGGGAGTGAGGAAGCTTGAGGTAGCGAGCGACTGGAACACTCAAGGTGAGAACTATGATATCTATGAATAGGTGATTGATAACAAGATTATGCATTTGGTTTAAGCAATTAATACATTTACAAAGAAATAATTACCATAAGGGGATATCGGTAACAAGAAACAAAATTTGACCGACAAATGGGCCAAGCTAAACATTGAAAGTATCACGAAAGTGATCAAAAGTCATATAGGTGAACTTAAGTTCGTAGCCCCTATGAACATTAAAAAAAATCAGTTCGATTCCTATAATAGATTCGTAGGTATTCAGAGTCGTCTGAATATTTCGGATGGTCGCCATGCTGGATTGTTAAATGTATAGGCCATAGAGTCATGTACTATTGAAGGAAAATTATTGCGTTGGTTCATTATTCAAACTTTCACTTCGATCGCTTGATTACTACACAAGAAATAAAAATTAATTTTAAAATTCACACCGCCGCCATCTTGAGGTTATGTAAACAATTGAACTAAATTAGATACCAGTGCATTACAATGTGTATAAACATTTCCTGTACCAGATTTCATTGCGTTTGGAACATTAAATCGCGAGAAAGGTCTATTTAAAATTTTCAAATTCGCTTGGCCGCCATGTTCGTTTAGTAGTTAACCGCTTTTTAAAAGTCTTATAGGTGAAATTCTAGTAGTGCCCTTTATCTCCGTATAAAATTTCAGGGTGATACAGCTAATAGTTTCAGAGATATAGAATGCCGGTGAAATATTTCGCTCATCCGCCATCTTGTGGTTATATAAACAATTGAACCAAGTTAGATATCGGTGCATTACAATGTGTATAAACATATACTGTACCAAGTTTTATTGCGTATGATTGGTTAAATCGCGAGAAACGTCTATTTAAAAGTCGCAAATTCGCGTGGCCGCCATGTTGGTTTTGTAGTTACCAGTTTTTCGAAAGTCACATAGGTGAACTTCTAGTAATTCCCTTTATCGCCGTAATAAATTCTAGGGTGATATCGGTAATAGTTTCGGAGATATTGAATGCTGGTGAAATATTTCGCACAGCCGCCATGTTGGATTGGTGAAACGTATCAAAATTTGAAGAGCACGGTCGAGGTCGCCCGGAATAGTACTATAAACTTATCGAGTTTCATTGAAATCGCTCCAGCCGTTTAAATGTTATTAGGGACACACACACACACACACACACACACACCTCACACACACACACACGGACAAAAGGTGATCTCATAAGCCTATTTTTTCAAAATTGAAAATAGGCTAAAAATATATCTAAGGAAATAACGTATATATATAGAAACTCATACACAGTATCCTTTGAAATATTATTATTTTCATGTTTCAAATTTTCAACACAATTGTAATCAAATGTAACAACAAGATGTTCAGTAAAGAACATATCGCCTACTTTCACCTAAATGCATGGGTATTGTTATAACTCTTTGTCCTTTTCAAGGAGTATAATTGAATGTTGGTTGTAGTAGCTTGTTGAAATACAACGTGCTATAGGGATATTAAACGTGAATATGAGGTGCCCTTTGCTAGTGCTACCTCTGTAAAAAATTTCATTCAATTCGGTTTCACCGTGTTTGAATTGATATGGGGAAATACATGGCCGCTATTTGCAAACTATTGGGCTGATGACCTTGTAGTCAGTCATAAGATGCTTTCCACAAAAAGGCATGTTGTTGCAAAATCTGGTAGAGATAAAATTATTAGGATGGTCGTAATTTGATTTAATCTTTTAACATTTGGGTGGCCGTCATTCCGTTTCCGTCAAGATGGTGGCGATATAAACCATGAGACTGAGGGGTCCTTTGCTAGTGCTACCTCTGCACCAAATGTCGTTCAATTCGGTTTCACCCTGTTTGAATTGATAGGGGAATCGATTTGCACACATACTTGGCCACCATCTGCAAACTATAGGGCTGATGATCTTGCAGTTTGGTCAGAATATGCTTCCCATATAAAGATATGTTGTTGCAAAATTTGATAGAGACTAGATTATTAGGTTGGTCGTAATTACATCTTAGCTTTTAACATTTGGGTGGCCGCGATTAAGTTTCCGTCAAGATGGCGGTGATATAAAACATGACACAGAGGTGCCCTTTGCAAGTGCTACCTCTGTACCAAATGTCGTTCCACTCGGTTTCACCGTGTTCGAATTAATAGGGGAAATCGATTTTGACACAAAGATGGCCGCCATCCGCAAACTATTAGGCTAATGACCTATTAAATTGGTCAAGGGATGCTCCCTCCAAAATGGTCTGTTGTTGCAAAATTTGTAGAGATCGGATGATTATGTTAGTCGTAATTTGATTTAAGCTTTGAAAATTTGTGTGGCCGCCATTACGTTTCGGTCAAGATGGCGGTGATATAAACCATGACTTTGACGTGCCCTTTGCTAGTACTACCTCTGTACCAAATTTTGTTCCATTCGGTTTCTCCGTGTTTGAATTAATAGGGGGAATCGATTTTGACACAAAGATGGCCACCAACCGCAAACTATTAGGCTAATGACATATTAATTTGGTCAAAGGATGCTTCCTCGATAAAGGTATCTTGTTGAAAAATTTAGTAGAGATCGGATGATTAGGTTAGTCGTAATTTGATTTAAGCTTTGAACATTTGTGTGGCCGCCATTACGTTTCCGTCAAGATGGTGGCGATATAAAACATGACACTGAGGTGACCTTTGCTGGTGCTACCTTTGTACCAAATTTCGTTCAATTTGCGTTCACCGTGTTCGAATTGATAGGGGGGACAGACATTCAGAGTACACACACTCACACACACACACACACACAGACTCACACACACACATACACACACACAGACAGACACACTTTTTTCGCCCTGTGTTGATCTCATAAGTCTACTTTCATTTTTTGCAAAAATCGAAAGTAGGCTAAATTAAAAAAAATGGATCGTTGTATTCTTCCAAAACTATTAATTATAATTCCAACACAATATCGTCAAATTCCACACATTAGGTAAAAATATATTTTTATTTCCAGGCTGTCCACTTAAGAGTTTTAATACTGATAAGCATCATGTGTCCACCTCTATTTGTGGATTACAAGGCTCTTCCGTTTATTGATTCTGTTTGTGTACAGGGTACCAATGCCGTAGCCCAAATCGCACGGCAGATTATTTAACACTTGCGAAATAATATAGGCATGATACTTCGTATCTATTTTGAAACAGTAACCATATCCATATCAATACCGAGCTTCCATTTGTAACCACTAATTATTAGGTGTTGGTGGTATTGGTCATGTAGCCCCGTGTACTGTGGGTGGGTGTATAATCTGTCGGATAACCGGTGTTAATTGTGATGGCTGTATTTGTGTGTGTTATCTGTAATTCAGATAAGGACTGAAGACGATCAATTTCAAGTAGTTCCTAATTTTTCTAGCAAATGCTACCGTCAACGACACCTAGCTGTGAACATGGCTACTAGTTGCCGCCGCAACCGTCACCGTGTGACGAACGTTGGAGCTTATTAGAGCGTTAATCAAATGTAATGTACAAAGTTAGCATCTCACAATTGTAGTTAGTGAAGGTTCTTTTACATGCCATATATCTATGACAAGGGCCCGCTGGCTTTATTACCTCTCCGAAGGATGGCAGACTGAGGGATTTTTAACGCTCTTAAAATCCGACGACTTAGGCTGAGTTTGAACCCCCGATATTGGGCATAGAAGCTTAGCATGCTATCAACTACGCTACCGAAGCCGCTGACTGATATTTAAAGGGATAACATTAGCCACACAAATTATTTTAAAAAAATTCTTAATGCAGCAAATGGCCACTTTTTTTTTTTTTTTTTTTTTTCAGGATGGATCAGGGATGGGATTTCGGATGGAAATCGGCCATAGACATATTGAAAGAAACCGTCCCGGCATTTGCCTGTTGGTCAAAATGGTAAACCTTTAAAACCATATTCAGGACGGCCAAGGTGGAATTCGAACCCACGCTCTCCCGATGCCAGTAAGGTACGAGTTATCGCGTTAGCACTCTCGTTCACCGTGGCCGGTACAAATTAATTAAAAGATTAGCTGTGAATTTGATTCGTATCTTCGGTGTGCCAGAGCATCCTAACGAGGATACAGATAATTTAGTGCTGAAAGTTGCCGGGGACATTAAGGCAAACATCGCTCTTGCGGAAGTAGAGGAGCAGGGAGGGTTCTGCTTCAAATACCGTTATTTATGCAAATGAGGGGGGCGTGGCAAGGTCAATGACCTTGAGGTAGGTCATGATCAATGACCTTGAGGTAGGTCATTGACCCCCAAGGTCGCCTGGACCCCGGAAGGTAAACAAACCTTGGAGGGTCCAGGAACCGGTTTGAGGGGGTGTGGGTGGAGGGGAGGGGTGGGGGAGGGGGGGGAGGGGGAGGGAAGGGTGGGGTGGGGGACGAGGGGGGAAGGATGGAAGAGGATCTGCACGAGACCCTCCTCGACCCAGTCTCTCTGTTGGACTGAGCGCCTTCTCTGTTATGGTCTCGTGCTATATAGCTTTGCTTTGTACTTGATGAGATCCGAGTGTTGCCGAAGGTTTCCGAATCTTTGTCGGTGAATGAATCGTCAGATTTGAACGGTCAACTAGTGTGTGTGTGTGTGTGTGTGACGTCATAGCAAATTATGTGATGTGGGGTAGGTCATGGTTGGAAGTGTTCTTAATGGGAAAACATGAATGGAGATGGATGGTGGTTGTTGAAACCTGACGTGGTAGGTTGGTTAGGTGTGAATGGGTCTGAGAGACAAACAAAATGGGGTTGAAAGCGCTCAATGGTAAACAAACATCAATGGTATCTGGAGTAGTGAATGGGATTGAGAGAGAGAGGGGGAATGAACTGGTTGTTGAATGTGCTCAATGGTAAACAAACGTCAATGAATCTGGAGTAGTATTTCCTGTAAATGGTAGGGTGGGTGAGGATACAAAACGCATAGCATGTTGGGTCGGCCAGCTCGACATGAAATAAAAACAAGAAGGCGTACACCAGATCTGATTTATTAATCCATGAATTATATGTGGCATTAAAACCTAGCCACTTAACAAAAAGTTTATTGCCACGTTTTTGTACAATTTTTTCAACAAGATAATGCTTGGGATATTGCGTCCTTTGCAGTTCCTCCATGTAGAATCCTCCTTGGATTGGCTGCTTGTTGAGGTCATCAAGTAAATAAACAACTGGATTAGAAAGTTTTACCTTGCGAATACGAAATATTTCTGTGCTCCAGTTTGGTGTGCATCCTTTGGCGAAGATTGTTTTATGTTTACTGATGCGCACATAATCACCAATACGTAATCGATGACGTCGCGGATCTGCCGTTTTGATTTTGTGATGAATGCGATCCAATTGCGCAATGTTCTTGGTTACAAGGCGTGGTTTCATTCTGATAGTTCTATGTTTAGTGTTGTTGTAACGTGTCACCAGGTCGCGTACAAGTTCAAGCCAGCGATAGGATCCTCTTGCTGTAAATTGTTCCCACATGCGCGTCTTGAGTGTGCGGTTGAAACGTTCTGCAACACTTGCCTTTAGATTGCTAAAAGTGGAATAGTGATGGATGTCAAGTGATTTGAGATAAGCGGAAAAAGTCTTGTTGAAAAATTCTTTGCCTTGATCTGTTTGAAGCAAAAGAGGTTGTCGTCTTGACCGCTGAATGATGGTCTTGAATGCAGCGGTGACTAGTTGTGCAGATTTATTCCGAACAGGTTCAACAAAGGCCATTTTGGAATAAACGTCGATGACGGTGAGCAGATAGTTGACACCGTTGTTAGCTTTGGCATAGGGAATCATTTCAACCAGATCAGCTTGCCAAAGATCGTCAACGCCCCGTGTGATGACATGACGACGATGGTAGAGACGAAGAGCTGGTCTATGCAACTCGCGAGCAATGGCAGCCTTAACAGGCGAGGGTGTATGAACACGTTGACTCATTAGACAATAATGCCAGCATGACGAAGCTCCTCTTCTATTTCTAAAACTTCCGCCTCGTGTCCGGTATGACCAGCCTGTTCTGATGCACGCAACAGTTGCAGACGTTTAACCAACTTATTTGGATTGTTCCAATAGGCGAAATCGATGAAAGGTTTCAAAGTATTAAATGTGATACCGGACGCTGAATTTGCACGGCGAACACTTGCATAGGTGGGAAACAATTTTGATATGATGGTTTTATATTTGAAGCTCTTATTAGCATTTACTGCTTCAGAATGTTTATAATTACGTCTAAAACCATTTGTAGCCATCAAGATGTTTTTATACTTTTCAAGATCTTCTTTACCATAGTCCTCGGTAGAAGGTGTACGTGAAAATAAAAGTTCTAAAAGACCTGGCGTCAATTTGTAACGAACTGTTTTAACAATCAAAACATTGTCACTTATCTTGATTGGTGAATCGCCAATTCGAAATCTATTGTTTTCAGGGCGAACACCATAGGTAGTATCAGTTTTCTTAGTAAAAAGATCTTCAAGGAAGGGAGTAACCAACGCACCATAATTTTGTAGTAAAATGGATTTTAACCGCACATATTGTTCGGGCGTATTTAATATTTCTTTAAGAGTAGGCTTCTTTTCTTTGGGTCTAGTGGGTGTTTCAGCAATTATTGATGTTTTCAAAAACTGGGGCAGCGGTGATTCTTTGGAGCTAGAAGACGGAAGCAATGGAGAAAAAACATCGTCAGGTTCTTCATCATTTTCTTCCTCCTCTTCAATTGTTTGTGTTTCTTTTGAGCGTGTAATAGGCTTTGATGTTCCTTTCAACACAGCTTCCAGAGGTGACTTCAAATGTTTTTCGACAAACAGTTCACTGTCGGCATGTGCACGTTTTAGATAGCGAAACTTTTGTCGAATGCTATTTCGTGCACGGATTATGTGCTTTTTTAATTTACTCCCTGTTGTCGCCATGACATCTGAACAAATGATGTTCAGAAAAGCAATGCAGCTACTTAAATACGAATGAAATGATCAAATCCCATGCGGTAGCGTCCATTGTTGATGTTGCTCTGCTTATCAATAACAAGACAACTGTGGTGATGAGCGTTCCAACACATGGCAAACAACTGTGTAAAGGCTTGAAAGGTCATGTCTGGATTCACGTGATCATCGTAGACGTGATGCATGTTGCGCTCATCCTGTCGGAAGAGAACAATCACGTTGGCATTGTCACGAATTAACTGTTTTGGTATTCGCGAATAGGTTTGAGCGAGATAAAAACAATCAATATATTTATGACGTCCCATGCTAAAGTAAGCCTGAATAATACCCTGTCGTTCTGTGGCCACATCGTCAAAAATCATAAGCGAATGGGGGAGAACATTGTCTGGAGAAATGACATCTTCGTGTGCTGCGAATGTGAAGTAGCCCATGTTGCGCAGACCTGACATGACCTGTTCCAAGAACACATACAGCGGTTGATACAGCGATTTGGCAAAGATATAGATATTTTGAAAGCGCACTCCGTTTAAGGAGGTGATGAGGGTAAGCAGAAGATTGGTTTTTCCACATCCTGACGGGCCGGCGATGAGACAGCGAATGGAGGATGGGAAGAGTGATCCATGACGTTGTTCGGACGATGTTGAGAAGAGGTTTGAAACCAAGTCTCCCACCGGAAGTGAATGTTGTTGCTTAATAATCTGCATATCAACTAAATGTGAAAGGGGAAGAGCTGGTCTCTATATACATGAGGCAAGCGGGTGTTTCAGTTCCAGTGTAACCATGGACGCCTTTGGAAGAACTCTTAAAACAAATGAACGATTTGCTTTGACAAACCATCCAAAACATGATACAGATCCGGCAACTAAACGATATGTTGATGCTAATGTATTGCCACGCACAACAGATGGCAATTACAACTTTAATGGAAAGCGATTGACCAATATAACAGAACCCGTATTACCCTCAGACGCATGTTCAAAAAAGTATGTAGATTATTTCCGCTTAAGACGTATCAAAGGAGATTATGAGGCTCAGAATAAACGTATTACGGGCGTTGCAGATCCTGTGAACGATCAAGATGTGTGCACCAAAGCCTATGTGTTAACCAATGCTGTGGTGTTAACAGAAGCAAAGGACTATGACGTACACCAACGTCGAATCACTCAGCTGGCTCTTCCAACAAACAGCACGGACGCTGCTAGAAAGGACTATGTAGATAACAAGGTGAAACAAGTGCTCAGTATTGTGCCCACCCTAACTGCAAAGGGCTATACAGCAAATAATGCACGCCTTGTGCATGTGGCCGATCCTGAAGATGATCAAGATGTTTGTACAAAACGGTTTTTAAACTCTGAAATGGAAAAGGTGTGGGAAATTAAGGAGAACGCTCTACAGATGAAGCGAAGACGAATAGCCGAAGTTGCTGATCCTGTGCAACCTCACGACGTGACGACCAAACGATTTTTGGAACAACGGTTATCGCTTTTTATTAAATCAATACCCTCTATATTTCTGCTTCACATTGTAAACCAACAACCGGTAAAAGATCCCAATAACCTCGCCTACATACTACGTTCGGGGTATGACAATTACCGTTTAATGTATGATGGTGCCATTCGTGTAATTGAGTATGCACCAGATTTGAAACATTTAGAAATACGATTAAACGGTAGTGTTCAACCACTTATTGATCAACCGGTGAAAGCCGGAGACAAATTATTCTTTCATTTGAAACTCTCGTCTGAAGAAAAAGAGGCGGGGAAAACGATGAACGATTTTCCTCTATATATAGAACTTGAATATACAGCCACCATTGAATAAATAATTATAGGTTCCCTTCCTGAGGAGTGTTAGTTGTGTTCAATACTTTGCGGTGTGAGGTTGTCTTGTTCTTTGGTCGCGATGGTGAAACAGAGATATGTGGTGAAGAAGAGGAAGAAGTTGTCAAGAAAGGGAGGCTTTAAAGCTATTCTTCATGCGGCACGTCTAGCTTCGCGCGGAGAAACAAATAGTGAGTTGGCTATTAAGAAAGCACTCCGAGCAGCACGATTGCATGCGAATCCCAAAAGTAAACTACGTTTTAGAAAACGTGCCCGAGTTATTCCTGTGCCGAAACGTGGTGGATTTTTACCTGCACTGTTTGCTGGACTAGCAGCCCTGGGTTCACTTCTTGGAGGAGCAAGTGCGGTAGCACGAACGGTGAAAGCTGTTGAGGAGGCGAAGCAAGAGTTGAAGGAAAGTGAAAGGCATAATAAAACTATGGAGGCCATAGCACTGCGCGGTAAAGGTGTGAACATGAAGCTAGCACCCTGCAAGAAAGGACTCGGCATTTACATGTCGCCAAAAAACGGTTAATCGATGCACTGCCACGACGAGCCATGACGCATGAGGAAGTTATAAGGTATGCAAAACAGCTAAAGATCTCCCACTTTCGAGGTGTGTTTATGCGCAACCAACTACCGTCTCGACCACGGAGCCATGAAAGTGCAGTTGTTAATTTGGATGACAGTCATGGACCGGGAACGCATTATGTGGCCTACATAAAGCATGGGCGAACCGTGTGGTACTTTGACAGTTTTGGAAACCTTCCTCCTCCGACAGAGCTTGTTCGCTATTATGGAAGCAGTGCAACAATACACTATAATGTGAAACGAGTGCAAAATTTTAACACGCAACAGTGCGGTCGTCTATGTTTGACTTTTCTATATAAGACCGAGCACGGCGGGTGACGTGGTCATTATGACAACAGAAAGTAGAACGTTTACAGTGCACGGACAAGGTGCGGAAGTAACTGTTGACTTTTATCCTCCTATTGAATTGGGACGACGACCCTACGTGCTGGGACTTGTTTCGTTTGAAGGCTATAATAGAATCTGCAACATAATTGAAGACGTCAATGATAAGTTCTACTACGATGACTATGTGTTAACTCTACCGTCTGGCAGCTACACCGTAGATGATATTCACGATCACATCTACACAACTCTCACCAAGGAATTTAGTCTAAAAGCATTTCTTGACGGGACACGCAAGTTTGAACTCATAGCCAACAACGTGACACATCGCTGCAGTATTCTTTCTTCTTTTAGGATTGATTTTAAATCTCAACCAGATTCGATTGGGCCATTGTTAGGCTATTCACCACAAGTGTTAGTACCGAACGTGATACACAAGTCTGACCAACCGGTGAAAATAATTGAAGATCATCACGTATCTGTCACGTGTAATATTATTACAGACGTCTACACCAATCAAGATCCCTCGCATTCGCTTTATGATTTTATTGTTACTTCACCTGGTGGTTACATCATCCGCGAAAACCCGTCGGTGGTGCTCTATCATCCTGTGAGTGTGACCAACATCAGGAATATTACCTTAAGACTGGTGAATAGAAACCAACGTCTCATTCGGTTAGACCCTCATACACCTGTGACCTACAAACTGTATCTGAAGCCAGCATGAAACAAGTGTATAAAGCGGCAACGCTGTCAAGAACAGGTGTTAGTTGTGCTCAACACGTGTACAGGTTAACACGTGTCAACAAGCAGATCCTACAACAACTTGGTTACACCTTACGTCATGAATTCGATTCTGGACGTGACAAACCCTGTCGAAGTACAGGAGGGTATTGTAAGAATTGAACACCATTCCTACCAACCGTATACTCAGGGACTAAATAATAATGATGAGATTCGCATTACTATTAACCAACAAGATATCTACACGCTTCCACATGAAAGTTACATCCAGATTGAAGGGCAACTCACCAAATTGGATGGTACCATTCCAACAACGTCAAAGTTGGCCAACAATGCTTTGGCCTTTTTGTTTTCTGAGGTTCGCTACGTGATCAACGGTATTGAAGTGGATACTACTCGAAATGTTGGCATAACAAGTGTCATGAAACTTTATCCCTCGTATGGAAGCGAAGAGAGTAAAGCTTTTTGTATGGCTGGTTGGTGTCCCAACTCAACCAACGACTGGATGATTAACGATGATGGTACATTTACTGGACATTTACCTCTAAAATTAATACTAGGCTTTGCAGAGGATCATAAGCGCATTGTTGTGAACGCAAGACAGGATCTGATTCTTGTACGAGACAGGAGTGATTATAATGCGCTAAAGGGAGCTGATACAGCGCCAATAGATACAAAAATTCTACTGCAACGAATTCTATGGAAAGTACCGCACGTTACTCTATCAGATCAGAAAAAATTGAGTCTGCTCAAGATTGTGGAGAAGGATACAGCTTTACCCATTCAATTTAGAAGCTGGGAGCTGCATGAATACCCGGTATTACCACTCTCCGATACACATACTTGGTCTATAAAAACCTCACGGTATACAGAGCGTCCCCTCTATGTCCTGGTTGGATTTCAAACAGATCGCAAATATCAACAGAATAAAGATGCATCAAAATTTGACCACATCCAATTACGAAATATACGACTCTTTTTGAACGGTGTTACCTTTCCCTATGAGGGAATGGATTTAAACTTTAACAAGAACAAATATGGTAAGCTTTATGACATGTTTGTAAACTTTCAGTCATCCTATTATCAGAAAGAGGCATGTCCGCTATTATCACCACAAGACTTCAAGTCCAAGGCGCCTCTGGTGGTGATGGACTGTTCGTATTTGGAGGAGTCGATGAAGGAAACAACTATTGATATCAGACTAGAATTTGAAACATCTACAGTTATTCCAGAAAAAACAACAGCCTATTGTCTTATTGTTCACGAGGCGCAAGTGTTTTATCAACCGCTGTCCAACATGGTGACCAGAGTATAAATAGCATGTCTTCCTCCATTGCCCTTCACAGTCATGGAAAGCTACGATGAAGTCACAACCCTCTCTGCGAGGCGGGTCTGCAAATGTGAAAGTGATTCACCAAGTTAAGATGAAGATTCAAGGTTTACCATTTATCGCGCCCTAGTGAGTGAAGCTATAACTGCCTATCACAAGAATCATACTGTGCTTAGAATGCCGCCGCATCTGGTTCACTATTTACCGGATGGATTCATGTCTACGTTTGGTATTCATGACAGGGGGTACAACAACAAGCCCATCACCAATCAAATAATGTGGACGATGGTGTTGCCAAAGCTTCATCTTGTCATGTTGGAGAGCGGGTAGATTGCATGGACTGCAAATGCGATCGTTGCTCAACAAGTCGAGACGCTGATGCAGCATTTGAGATTTATCGCACCCTGGTGAGTTTAGCAATACGCGCCTACCATAAAGCGCAATTTCTTCGTGAAATGCCGCAGCATCTGATTGCCTATTTACCAGCTGGATTTCTGACCGCGTACGGTGCACACGACATTGATCTTAATTGGGATAAGCTACCATTACAGCTCCGTATGTCGGCGGATGTTGCAGCCTGCCGTCCCTGTCGTAGACACTTTATGCATCGAGAAGATTCTCATTGTGATTGGGATGGTCCAAATCCTATGATAAAAAATTGTAAGCGATGTACTGATAACTTTATGAATAAAATTGTGTAATTGATTTTTGTATGTATATTATTTTCTCGCTCCTATCCAATCAGTTAGTTGTTAAGAAGCAGTGGTAGTGGAAGGTGTGATATCCGTCGCCATGCCGAAAACATTGATTGTCGACGTGCAGGGTTTCAAGGTGAACGGAAACAAGTTTGTATTTAAAGAAGTAGGAATTATTGACTGCACAACCATGTGGGCACCAAGAGTAACCAGTTTTATCTTTGAACCACCGTTTCCATTGCATTTGCAGTCAGACGAGGACAGAAGACAAACAGAGTGGTTGCAACGCAATTTGGGACTAGTCTGGAAAGAAGGTGACATTCCTTACCATCATCTATCATTTGTTCTGAAAGCTCACTTGTTTGGCGCTGACCTTGTCTTTGTAAAGGGAAGCGAAAAAAAGGAATGGTTGCGTCAGTATGTTAATTCAACTTGTCAACTTGTTGACCTTCATGATCTGGGATGTCCTGCACTGTACAACCTGTCCGTGCCTGATGAACCTCTACAAAATAAAACACTTCAAAATGTTTGGAAGCTTTTTGATTGGCTAGCTCGCAAAGCATGTCAAAACTTGCATGTTTAGTGTAAAGCGCTGTAACGTCGGCTACAGTGTGAGACATACCAGCGATCAGTGCGGATGTGTAGAATTATGGCTGCAATTGAAGGTTTGGACGCCAACCCCACAGAGCGAGCTATTGTCAAGTTTTTCGCCTGCAAAAAGAAGCTAGACAGGTTCACAGACGAGGAATTGAACGCTTTGCCCAAGGCGTTCCTTTTTTATGTTGCTTCAAACGCGGTGAAAAATATTTGGCACAGTGTACCTAGTGAGTGGACCAGAGATCCTGGTCTGCGCGAACTACAACCATGCACTGACTTTAATCATCACCATCAAGTGTCTATTACTAAAATGCCCTCCATTAAACAGTGTGGAACGTGTCAGCTCATCAAATTGTACCACGGGCATACAAATATACCGTCGTGTAAAGACTTTGCTTCGTCATTTCATGGGTGCGATGAAGAAGAGGAAGAAGAGACAGCAGCGGCAGTATCGCCAGCACCAAAAAGTAAGACAACGCTTGAAAAAGATATGCCAGACTTTTGCTGGTCATGGTCTTGTTAACAAGGCCATTGATCTACTTCCCATTGAACTGCATATTCCTGGCTATCAATTTTGTGGACCTGGAACTAAACTAAGCCAACGTCTAGCACAAGGGAATTCTGGAATCAACATATTGGATGCAGCGTGTAGAGATCATGACATTGCTTACAACAACAAGAATATAGAAGTACGTCGAGTTGCAGACCGCATTCTTCTAAGAAGGGCCATGCAGCGTGTGATGTCATCTACTGCTTCTATTGGTGAGACGATTGCAGCCTTGATTGTAGCAGGAGCGATGAAGTCAAAGCTAATGATTGGTGGTGGATTAGTGAGGAAAAGGACAAAGTAATAAACATGAATCAAATATTGTTAAGTATTTATTTGAGAGTCAGTCCACCAGTTCATAGTATACACAAAATATGGTTTAGTTTTCTTCTTGTAAAAAACATACAATTTTAATAAAAAGAATTGAAAATGAAAGTGTGTTCTTTTTTACTAGGTGTGGAAATGTCCAAAAGGCAAGCTATTTACACCATCCCACAGACGTTTATCGTCATATGTTGTCAGAGATGTTTTATTTTGATTTACTGTAAAAATATTATGGTTCTTTGAAAGAATGCGTGTTTGCTGGTATAAGCGAGAGGTGTTTGCGTAGAGTACACAACGATATTCCTCAACATTGAGGAATTGTGTGACGCTACGAAGAACACCCTTCGCTTTGCATTGACCTTTATTCTTTTGTGTTGAAAATGCGTACATTTTCGGCGCCAAAGCCACAAATTCTGTCATAACATCACCGGCGCACTCATCCTTAAATAGACCTATTTTTTTTATTCATGGGAATTATGCCAAACATATTGTTAACCTCATAGTTTGAGGTATCAAAGTAATTTGGATGTTCTCTCATCACTGAGTAAACATCTATCTTATTGGTTTGATAAATAAGACTGTCTGTATCCATATACAGTAATTTTACATCTCCAAACTTTTGTTTGGCAAACTCATAATGAAATTGATACATTACAAATTTTGAAAAGTCAAGTATTACCATTCCCAAGTAAATTGGTTTGTTATACATGATTTCTGTCTTTGACAATTCAATGGTTACTAAATCAGTTTCAATAACTCGTACAGAATGGAAATTAGGCATAGCTATATATTTTCGTGCGCCATATCGACCGTCCCAGTGGTTTACCAAATGAATAGTTCTATGCTTTCGAATATTTTCCATTGATTTACCGTAGCACGCATTGTTCATTAATTTATAAAAATTTGATTCAAATGTGGTCTTGGCGTGTTGCCGATGATGAGTATTCAATTGCATGTACGGTTGTAACCATGGTTTTTGGTCAAAGCAAATAATGCGGTGAATGGATTGCAGTTTCAAACCATGTTTCAAACATTGCATTAAATTTTCAATGTGTATGACGTACCGATTTTTTGAATTTAACGTTGCCAGCAACTTTTTATTGTTGGAACGTGAACTGGGAGGTTGTAATTTTTCAACACAAAATGGTAGATCAGAATGATCATTGTGTATCTCACAGGGATATAATAAGTCGACCTCTAGAACGTAGCCACGCGTGTCATTGCTCAACACATCTTTTAAATTAAAATTTGAAACTTCATCTGAAGTCAGCCATCGAAAATTTTGATATGGAAGAGGTTTTTCCATAGCATATCCGTATAAATTGTTACAATCTAGGTAGGTGAGGTATGTTGTAGGTTGGTTTGGTTTGTATGTATCCATATATGTATTATTTGCTTTGGCGTGCTTTTGCACAAGCGAAACAAGACCACCACGTATTCCGCGTTCAAAAAAGAGTAACATGTCGATGTCTGTTAATAGTTCCAGTTCTATGTTAGTCACCTTCAACATACAGTCCCAACTATATCCGGCAAGGGTGTAGTAATGGGCTGGATCTAGATTGTAGATTTCAAGACACAGTTTGCGAAAGTGTTCAAACACGTCTGTCAAAAGTAGTGTATCAATTTTGAGGTATAAATCAGCATACTCGCCCAAAGTTGATATCTTGAACACGTTCCATACTTTTTGAGCGTGTAAATAGTCTTCTTCAGAAATATGACTTTTTGTTAAGTCATTGTAAAATTTGTCCTTTGAAGGGAGTGCAGTTTCCTGTAAACATGCCCAATTGTTTACATAATTATAGGGAAACACCCCATTTCGAATGCATAATTCAAATTGTTTGGCATCAGTAAAGTGTTGACGTACAAAATGCAAATTGTTTGGGTGAAGCCCTTGAACAAGCGCATCCAATGATGATGCGAGGAATCTATACGAATCTAAAAATCGTATACTGATTCCATTTCGCCATTTCGAAAACGAAATAAAATTTTCATGATTTTGTGGAATTAAATTAAACTTTTGGTTTTCAAGGTTAGCAAATTCCTTAATAATTAAATGGCTGTCATACCGAGACATGTTGTGTAAGAAACAAGAAATATAGCGTGCTCTTTTATACGCCAAATTACATACACTATGAGCCGCTCCTCTAAATTTTCCAGTGTACCGATTATGGTCTCTCACTGGCGTGTCACAAGGTGCTATTGGTTTTTGACAAATGTGACAAGTGGTTGCTGTTGCAAAAACCGCCTCGTCTGCGTCCGACATTTGAAGCGGAATTGGATTTTGCAGGATATTGTACACCCGATCTGCCAAGGCGTCCAATTCATTTAAAAACCAAGCAGCAGCATCTGCATCGCGATAAGATTTGAAGTATGAAAGTGAAGGGTCGTATGAACAAATCACGCTTAGGGCACAACTGAATGGCACATGTTGCTGTACTTGTTGAGTGTACGGACGTGTCGGATCTGGTTTACATGTGTCAATGGGTGTGGTTAAACATTCAAAATCTGCATATACTGTAAATGGAAGTGGTTCTTGACGAGACACATTTTGAAATTTCAAACTGGCTTTATCCTTTTCTGGAAATGTAATTTTTACCGCTGGTTGTGTGATGCAATCAATAGTATGTGCTGCCAACTTTTGATTGCTAGTAAAATATTGCAAACAGCGATCACATATATATACCCTTTTTTTTTTTTGTAACTTGTGAACGAACTAGTCTAGAAAGATCTTTGATATAACAATAATGGTTGCACAATTCCCCTTCAATGTACAGTAAATTAAAATGCTTTTCTTTTTTTCCCTTTGTCACATACAATGGACCAATAACTTTGTCCCCTTCAACTCCGTATACATTAATGGAGTAAAGCGGATTTTTAGATTCAAAACGAGAAATGGCGTTGAGGTCCATTGGGAATTCTATGTCTGCTAAATTTAGACTGATCATTAATTCCATAAATTTCTGGTGATATTTTCTCATTCTGTGAACATTTTAAGTTGCAGGACTTAACCCAGCTGCCAAGGACCAAACAAAGCAAAAAACGTCATTATTATCCACGTTGATGACTGCGTGATGTTTTTCCAACTGTTTAGGTAAATTAACATGAGCTGAACCACTGTTCATGGGATCAAAGGTGCATACATTAATTTTAAAATGGTTGATAGCTTCCAGCGATTTGCCACTTTCCAATTCTTGAAACTCGGCAAAGCGCGTCATGAGCTTATCGACAATGTTTTTACTATACCAACTGTGTATATTATCAGTGCGGTACAATTCACACATTTTCGTATGTAAATAAATCGGTTTTGTTATTTCAACACCTTGTTTTAAAATAACAAACTCACATAATAACTCAGCGTTAATCTTTAACGCTACATGTTCTCTTAAACAGTCTTGCATTTTATTTTGAAAAATGTTGTAGCTAGCGTTTAAAAATTCATTTGGGTCTAAAAATTTAGCATCATTATTAATTTTAAAGCTACATAACTTATTATAAAAGCAACTATCCCCGTCCTGCCAACTAAGTTTTGGTGCTGACATCATGACACTTACAGTAATTACATTTACTACAAAAACAGCAAATCACTGAACAGTTTGCAGAGAATGAAAACAAACAAAGTTTATTGTCTCTGCAAATTCTGTTTTAACATTAACAAATTTTAAATTTTATTTGATTCTTCAATAAATTCTACCAAACATCTTTTATTTTCCAGTCCCAAATATTTTAGGTAGATGGTTCCTTTGTTGAGGTCATTTACAGCTTCGTCGTTGAGTTCCATGAACCTCGCAGGTAAGAAGACAGCGAAATCTTCTAGTTCACAAACTATTCTTCCCCCATATTTCGTTTTCACCCTGCGAACAGCTGTCACCAAATAGGGTTCGTTAACTGGCAGGTCCTGTAAACGTTTAGTCTCCAGGCCGGTTGCTCTGCCAATGGAATTCGCAATTGTTATTGCAGACATATTGGTTCTGAAAGTTAATTATCAAGTGTTTAGGTAAACTATTAAAAAGGTTCAGGTACCCTCCACCTTTATTTATTAGCACATTAACTCAAACTTACAAACGATCCTGAGCAAGATGGACAAAATAATGGAGGAAGAATTTAATATGAGAATAAATACAAATAAAACAAAAATATTGGTCTGCAGTAGAAATGACGAAAACCAGACATCAATAGAGTTAAGAAATGAAAAGATACAAGAAGTGAATGAGTTTAATTATCTGGGAAGTAAAATAACGAATGATGGAAGAAGCAGCAGAGAGATATTAAGTAGGATTGCCCAAGCCAAGAACGCTTTCTATAAAAAGAAGAACCTATTTACTCCAAGGAACATCAGTCTTGATGTGAGGAAACTAATGTTGAAAACCTAAAACCTATGTATGGAGCGTCGCGCTATATGGCAGCGAATCATGGACAATAGGAGAGAGAGGAAAAGACTACTGGCATTTGAAACCTGGTGCTATAGAAGGATTATGAAAATCAGTTGGGTTGTGGCTCATACTGTGAACTGAAGAGGAAGACTGAGAGACGGGAAGAATGGCGAGCTGCTGCCAACCAGCCTCACGGCTGTTAACCACAGAGAGAGAACTCAAACACTGATCTATAGACTAATGTGTATACAAAACTTATTTGCTAAGACGAACAGTCTCCTAAAAGCGCTTAGTCCAGTAATCAGTTGGATAGAGCGAGATAAGGTAATATCTCTTTTAACTGACGTCAAACCTGGTAATGACTGTTAGTTGCAATAATAGTTTTATATACCCATTTGATATTATTATTATCCACTTGATAAATTGTTAAGGTTAACTGTGTAACCATCGACAGTTAGAGATACTAAAAGTACTGTGTTCAATATTACCTGATAGAAGATCTTTGCAGCAAAGCGATGTGTTTACTACAAACTCGTGGACTTCTCTGGCTAGCAACAATAATGTCACGGCTTATATACCCTTACAATCATAGGCAACGCCCCGGTTTGTCCGCTTTCTCAGTAACTGGATGACCTCCATATTTAGTATAAATGAACCTGCTACTTTACAAAGAATTGTCATTCACTGCTATGTCTGATCAGGAGAACACCCATGCTGATGAAGAAGAATCCAACAATTGGGATTCGTCTTTGGACATTTTCATGTAAGTAATATTCATTTTTTTAAATTGATACCAGGCTAAAAAAAATTAAATCAAAGCCTAGAACGCTAACCAATTAACCATGGGACCGGAATATATTTTTAATTAAGACAACACAAACACCCAGTCCCCAAGCCAGGGGAATTAATCACCAGAAAATACAATCCCCACAACCCTCCCAAAAATCTAACCCAGGACCCTCCAGTTCAGAGCCTAACAGCAGCCAAGAACAGTATAGTTGAGCCACACAGCTATACACATAGTTGTATCTTGTCTCGCAATAAGCAGTCAAGTTAATTATTACACTATTGTTTAAATGCAATGTCAAGCTTGGCTAGCACTATTGCTGTTAATGTTAATAGCGTTTGTCAAATTGTGGTCAAGTAGCTTTGAACACTTAGATAGGTGTTAAGGTTTTATAAACTTAGCCGGGTGTAGCCTTTGTGTAATAACTTGTACTAGTCGAGAATGCAAATTGTATGCAAGTAGTACTTTCTTCAACACTTGTTCATATATATTAATTAACTATAATAACAGCAGCTCCACTCGCTAAAGCGCAGCGTTAGGTCATAGGGCTCAAGTCGCCCACGGGTATTAACTAGAAAGACATGCACTTGGCCTCTCCAGAGGTCGCACAATCATTATTCATTACCTACCATTAGTTTTCATCACTCATTAACTCGTCCTGCCAAGCTTTTAATTTAATTTCATAGCTAGTTTATTTGTCGTGTGACCTTCTCAGAGGCCGAGTGCAGGTCTTTCTATTCGACGTCCGTGGGCGACTTGCGCGTCGGGATGGAATGGATGAAGATGAATGAAACTGGGCAACGATGTGGAAGGAATCGGCCGTGGTCTATCAGAAGGTACCGTCCCAGCATTTGCCTGGTGTTGAAAATGGGAAACCACGGAAAACCATTTCAAGGACGGCTGACGGTGGGGCTCGAACCCACGCGTCTACCGAGTCAGCAGAGAGCTTGGACCCATGACCTAATGCTGCCTACAGCCTTGTTGGAACAAACAACTTTCTTTTTTCTCCCAGTACGACTTAAGAAACATGACTAATTTATTGTAATTTAATGCAAATTGTATTACCGGTTGGAGACCTGTTAAATTTATTGCCGTTGTCAAATATAATGGCTTTCATTATATTGCCAAGACATACTGCTTTAACAAAAATAAAAGTTAATAGCCTACATCATCAATCTTGATACCAGTCTAATGTCAAAAGGGCTTTCAATATCTTAGAGTTGTAACAGTATAATTACTCATACATTACAGTTGTGTTGCGCTGTTATGTAAATTAGCATTAGTATACCAGCTTCTCACCGCTGATCTGCGGTTTAAATCTCACTCACTTCATGTGAGATCTGTGTAGGGTACCGCAAAGGTTGAATTGTTGTTGTTTGAGTCTTCAGTCTTTTGACTGGTTTGATGCAGCCCTCCATGTCTCCCTGTCCTGAGCTAATCGTTTCATCTCTACATAGTTCCAACACCCTACATCGGAGGCAATCTGTTTAACATATTCTAACCTTGGTCTACCCCTACAGTTTTTGTCCTCGACCCTTCCTTCCATAACTAAGCTTGCTATTCCTGGGTGTCTTAGTATGTGTCCTACCAACCTATCTCTTCTCTTCATTAGCAGTCACCAGAAACATCTCTCCTCTCCCACTCGTTTTTATACCTCTTTGTTTGTAACCCTATCTACCCATCTGATCTTCATCATTCTCCTGTAACACCACATTTCAAATGCTTCTATTCTCCACTTTTCTGCTGCACCAATAGTCCAAGTTTCAATTCCATAGAGCGCCACGCTCCAGACAAAGGCTTTCAAAAATGACTTCCTAATACCTAAATCTATATTCGATGTCAGCAGATTCCTTTTTTGTAGAAATGCTTTCTTTGCCTGAGCCAACCTACTTTTAATATCCTCTTTGCTTCGTCCATCACTGGTTATTCTGCTTCCTAAGTAACAGAAGTCTCCTACTTCCTTCAGCTTTTCACCTGTCAATTTGATCTCCATAGAGTTTTCTGATTTATTTCGGTTGCATTCCAGTATTTATGTTTTACATTTATTTATTTTCATCATGAATTCTTTCCGTAAGACGGAGTCCATACCATTCAAAAACTCATTCAAATCCTCAGGCTTGTCGGCCAAGATGACGATGTCATCAGCAAATCTCAGAGTTGAAATTATTTCTCCTTGAATCTTCACTCCCACTTTAAATTTTTCTCTAATTTCCTTCATTGCTTGTTCAATGTAAAGATTGAAAAGTATGGGTGATAAGTTGCAGCCTTGCCTTACACCTTTCTGAATACCAGCTTCTCTCTCATGTCCTTCAACTCGAATGACTGCTGTCTGGTTTCTGTACAGATTGTATATCACCCTCCTATCCCTGTACTTTATTCCAATTGATTTCAAAATGTCAAACAATTTAGTCCAATCAACTTTATCAAAAGCCTTTTCTAAGTCTACAAAAGCCATGAACGTTCTCTTATCTTTCCTTATTCTACCTTCTAAAATCAGTCTAAGACTTAGTACAGCTTCCCTTGTTCCTACATTTCTCCTGAAACCAAACTGGTCTTCACCCAACTCCGTTTCTATCTGGCTTTCAATCCTCTTGTAAATCATTCTAGACAGGATCTTTGAAGCATGAGTAATCAAGAAGGTTGAATTAAGGATAACAAAATTAACAGTATTATTCTCTTCTTGCAAAACATTTTTTAAACTCAGCTTCCAAAAGCTTACATATAGCAGAACGTGGGTTTTACAACTACAGAGGTGCCAGCCGAGTTCGGCATTGCTTCCACTTATTTGTGTCAAGCTCCTCTCTGTCTTCTTTCCTGTCAACCTCGCTTGGCCAACACTTGTTCTCTTCCAACTCCAACAGTATTAGAGTATCCAAGGCCTAGGGAGTCCCTTCCTTTCCCGCCTTAATTGCCCTTGCCACATCTTTTCTGATTCCCTCCTTCTGCAAGAGGCCAGTCTTTTTTCCCCATTATTTCCTACCTTCTGCCTGTCATTTAATCATTGATGCAGAGAAGTGCAAGGAGTATGCCTCCATAACTTAGGAGGTTTTCTTCTGTGTACTTTGGTTTTCCCTGACACAAACATCAAGACAGTTTATATCCTCGCCGCTAGATTGGGTATTCTAATGACATTGATAGACATTTTTTCTATTTTATAGTTTTTCAAATGACCGTGTCATGGCGGAGTTTTTCGTTCGCATGATGATGGAGGCTGAGAATGAAAGTGAGGAAGACAGTGAATCTGAAGAGGAAGCAGAAGAAGAAGCTACCGAAAAAAAATAATTTAAACAAGTAGTGGTAATGTAACAAAAAGAAAAAAACAATAATAATAAAAATATTCTTATTTTGATTGATTTATTTGTCTATCATTCCCACTTTTATTTTTTATATGAAGCTGAGCGAGCCAACATGTCAGGTGTCAATCTCAGAAATTCACTCCTGTGACATCACACATAGGTTGACCGTTCAAATCAGATTATTCATTCTAACACCCATCCATGTCCATTAACCATCTAGCACACATTCTATATCCTCAGCTCCATAACACATAAATTCAAATCTCCCAAGTCAGCATAAATGAAAATCCTTCGGCTGCACTAGGTCTCTGTGATTATGCCTCCATGGCTTAGGGAGAAGCATGCCAACCTCTCACCGCTGGGTCTGTGTTTCAAATCCCAGTTACTCCATGTAAAATCTGTGCTGGACAAAACAGAAGCAGACTGGTTTTTCTCCGGGTACTCTAGTTTTCCTGACTAACTTTCATTCCACCAACACTCTCCACCATCATTTAATTTTATCAGTCATTTATTCAATCGCTGACTCAGAGGAGTGCGATAGGCTTCGACAGTCGGCACAGTTCATATCTTCACAACTAGATGGAATATTCCAATGTCATCAATAGACATTACACCATCTTGTTTTTATTTCATGTCGAGCTGGCTGAACCGACATGCCATGCGTTTTGTATCCCCCACCCATTAACAATTTGTTTACCGTTAAGTATTAGAAAAAAACAATCCCATCCATGACCTACACTACATTCTGCCTGTGACGTCACAACCTCCATTCACAGTTCCATCTTCATTCACGTTTGTTTACCCGCCAACCTAGCACGTCAGGGTTCAACAACCACCATCCATCTCCATTCATGTTTCCCATTAAAACACTCTCATCCATGACCTGCGCTACATTCCGTAATCTGCTGTGACGTCGCAACCTCCATTCACGGTGCCATCTTCATTCACGTTTATTTACCCGCAAACCTAGCACGCCAGGGTTCAACAACCACCACCCACCACCATTCATGTTTTCCATTCAAAACACTCCCGTCCATGACCTACCCCACATCCCGTAATATACTATGACGTCACACACACGCCAGTTGACCGTTCAAATCTGACGATTCATTCACCGACAAAGATTCGGAAACCTTCGGCAACACTCGGATCTCATCAAGTACAAAGCAAAGCTATATAGCACGAGACCATAACAGAGAAGGCGCTCAGTCCAACAGAGAGACTGGGTCGAGGAGGGTCTCGTGCAGATCCTCTTCCATCCTTCCCCCCTCGTCCCCCACCCCACCCTTCCCTCCCCCTCCCCCCCTCCCCCACCCCTCCCCTCCACCCACACCCCCTCAAACCGGTTCCTGGACCCTCCAAGGTTTGTTTACCTTCCGGGGTCCAGGCGACCTTGGGGGTCAATGACCTACCTCAAGGTCATTGATCATGACCTACCTCAAGGTCATTGACCTTGCCACGCCCCCCTCATTTGCATAAATAACGGTATTTGAAGCAGAACCCTCCCTGCTCCTCTACTTGCGGACATTGACAGAAGCCATAGGTTAGGCCCCAAGATTGGGACCAAACCCAGGCCAATCATAGTAAAATTGGCAACGTATCGTGCTAGGCATGAATTGTTTAAAAACAAGAAACAGCTCAAAGGTACCCCGGTAACTATCGGGGAAGATCTCACAGCCACAAGACTAGCGATTTTGAAGGCGGGAATTGCAAGATTTCAGCAATCCAACGTATGGACTTCGATGGCGTAATTTACGTGAAGAAAACAGATGGCAGCAAGCACCGTGTTACAAAGATGAGTGAGTTACCCAAAGCTTAAAGTAAGGCCACTTAACATATAGCAATGGATTGTGTTAGTAAGCAAAAGTTGGTACACCCTCTAAGATAACCCACACCACAATCTGTCTGTCTCTCTCCCACATAACTGTTCATTGCATACCTCCCCTGCCGTGTTGCTGGTGCTATTTCAAACTGACCTTTCACTTTCCTCCCCTCAACAGCTGAATTCCACTCCACCCCTCCCTCCAAGAGATCTCACAATAACTTGACCGCTAACACTTAACACTTTTCCTCATTCAATTGTATGAACACATATACAGATGATTATGTGAAATATCAAATTCGGTCAGAGGTGGGGAGGAGTATAGGTGAGTGTAAATACTTCTTAGATAGACATGAAGATAACAATAGTTTAAAAGTAATCCATTCTAATATTAGAAGTCTTGCAAAACACAAGAATAGTTTAGACGTTATTCTGAAGGCTTATGAACTAGTAAATCATGCATTGACCACGCATTTCTTAAAAGTAGGCTTTCGAATGAAAATATTCTCTCTATAATCTCGGAAAGCAAAATAACTGATCACAATACAACAATAATTAGCCTAAAATTTAATCAAGTTAGTTGTCAGAAAAATAAACCAAACATTAGGAATTATCAAAGACATAAATTAGATTATGTGGAACTAAAACAGAAGTTAAACAACATCAACTGGGATAATAAACTTGGAGAAGGACATTTGGATACTAAAGTAAATATATTTATTGAAACAATACAAAGCTGCATCCATGAATCTACTAAACAGTTAAACTCAAAGCGAGTCAAAAGAAAAGAGTGGATAACCCTTGCATTGGTAGAGTCCATTAGTACTAGAGATAAATTATACCGCGATTATATGGCAAATAAAAATAATGAAGAATTAAGAGAGAAATATAAAAAATACAGAAACAAATTAAATGAGCTAATAAACTGGGCAAAAATAGATTACTACAGACATTTAGTAAATGCTAGTTCAGGAAATCCTAAAAAGATTTGGGGTATAGTTAATGAGGTAGCTCAGAGAATTAATCAAAAAGAGCAAATTAGTGAAATAAGGTATCAGAATGAAATTTACAAAAGTGACACGCAAATTGCGAATAAATTTAATGAATATTTCATAAATAAGACTACCGAGATGTCCAAATGTATAAAGAAAAGTGGAAACCCCACACTTAATATAACTAGCAATAAGAGCTCACGCTTCATGGCCCCGGTAAATTCCACCGATTTGAAAAAAATCCTAGGTGACATAAGTGACAGTAAAGCTATGGGAATAGACAATATTTCAGCAAAGGTTATAAAACAAAATATAGTATCATTAGAGAAACCGCTTTTAAATCTCATAAATCAATCTTTTACAGAAGGATATTTTCCAAAGCAACTGAAGTCAACAATAGTTAAACCAATCTTAAAATCAGGCAATACTATAGATATGGAAAATTATAGACCGATATCTCTGATTACAATAATAGCAAAAATATTTGAAAAATGTATCAAGAACAATATTTTCCAGTTTTTACTGAAGCATGACATTCTATCAGCAAGGCAATATGGATTTATAAAAAGTCGAAGTACTGTGGATGCAATTGCAACACTAACTAAACAAATACAAGAAAAATTAAATTGCTCCACACCATCACTAGGAATATTTTTAGATCTTACTAAAGCTTTCGACACCGTAGCACATGATATTCTTCTCCAAAAAATGGAAAAATATGGTATTCGAGGCACAGCTCTTAATCTCATCGGAAGTTACCTTACTGACAGAATCCAATATGTAAAAATAAATGACACATTGAGTGCACCGATGCATGTAAAAAGGGGCGTACCACAAGGAACAGTCTTAGGAACACTATTTTTTATTATATACATTAATGACATAGAAAAATCAATAAATAATCAAAAAAATAGTTCAATCATCACTTATGCAGATGACACCGCTATATTTGTTGAAGGGAATACATGGGAAATAGTCAGGCAAGAAGCAACCGAAGCTTTAAAAGGGATTAAATTATGGCTGGATAATAATGAATTGTTTCTGAATGTAAATAAATCAAAATTTATTATTTTCACATTAAAAAACAATCAAAATTGCTTCAACGAGCTTACAGTACATCGGGAAAACTGTAATACAAACTGCAACTGCATAAAAATCAACCGCACACAAAATATAAAATACCTAGGAATTTATTTTGATGAAGACATGAAGTGGAGATCGCACATCAATTTCCTCACAAAGAAAATAAGGAGGACAGTTTATGTATTTCATTGTCTGAAACACATTGTCAATATTAAACTACTGAGAGATATCTACTTTGCACTTATTCAGTCTACTCTCACGTATGGAATAATTACATGGGGAGGAGCTTATCGAACTATTTTAAAAAAAGCTCAAGTAATGCAAAACTTGGTGTTGCGTATCATGTATAAAAAGGAAAGGTTATATCCTACGAATGAATTGTATGCGGAAGCAAACGTCATGAATATAGGACAACTTTACGCGACGGAAGTCTATAAATATATCTATAAAAATAAAAATTCAGTCATAAACATGAGCCACACCTACCAAACAAGAGGTAGAACAGGAAATATGTCTGTCCTCTTCAAACCAAATCTATCTATTGCAAAGCGTAATTTTCAATACTTTATTCCTAAATTTTATAATATCCTTCCTAAAGCCATAAAAGAGCAGTTACATAAACCTACAAGGTTTATACGAAACGCAAAGATATTCGTTCGAGAAAATAAAAATGTAATTAAAGATATATTAAAGTAGCTTATTCTATAAATTAGCATTACCATCGCTACCTAGCTATTTCACAACGCTCATTTTAATAAATACAGTATATGTAATATATTTTCTAACATGAACACTTAACGTTATAATTAGGTAAGTAGAACTAATATGCCACACACAAGGCCTTGCCTTACGTGGTATAGCTTACATGTATTCTTCCCTAACTCGGCTGAATTTGATATTCATCACATAGATCTCGGAATGTTCATTTTTAGCCTATTTTCAATTTTGAAAAAATAGGCTTATGAGATCACATTTTGTCCGTGTGTGTGTGCGCGTGTGTGTGTGTGTGTGTGTGATTCGTGTGTGTGTGTCCCCCCCCCCTAATAAAATCTAAACGGCAGGAGCGATTTCAATGAAACTCGGAAAGTTCATAGCACTATTCCCGGCGACCTCGACCGTGCCCTTCAAATTTTGTTACGACTCACCAATCCAACATGGCGGCTGTGCGAAATATTTCACCAGCATTCAATATCTCCGAAACTATTACCGATATTACCCTGACATTTTATATGGTGATAGAGGGAACTACTATAAGTTCACTTATGTGACTTTTGAAAACCTGGTAACTACAAAACCAACATGGAGGCCAAGCGAATTTGCGACTTTTAAATAGACGTTTCTCGTGATTTGACCAACCAAACGCAATGAAACTTGGTACAGTATATGTTTATATACATTGTAATGCACCGACATCTAACTTCGTTCAATTGTTTACATAATCACAAGATGGCGGATGTGAGAAATATTTAACCGGGATTCTATATCTCTGAAACTATCAGCGGTATCTCCCTAAATTTTTGTACGGAGATAAAGGGCACTACTGGAAGTCCATCTATAAGACTTTCAAAAACCGGTTAACTACAAAACGAACATGGCGGCCAAGCGAATTTGAAAATTTTAAATAGACCTTTTCGCGATTTAATGTTCCAAGCGCACTGAAACCTGGTACAGGAAATATTTATACACATTGTAATCCACTGGTATCTAATTTAGTTCAATTGTTTACATAACCTCAAGATGGCGGCAGTGCGAATTTTAAAATTAAGTTTTTATTTCTTGTGATGTAGTCATGGGATCGAAGTGAAAGTTTGAATAATGAACCGAGGCAATAATTTTCCTTTAATGGTACGTGACTCTATGGCCTATACATTTAACAATCCAACATGGCGACCATCCGAAATATTTAGACGATACTGAATATCTACGAATCTATTTTAGCAATCAAACTGCTTTTTTTAATGTTCATAGGGGCTATGAACTTAAGTTCACCTATAGGACTTTAAATAACCTGGTGATCACAAATCCAACATGGCGGTGACGCGAATTATAAATATTTACATGGACGTTTCTCGCAATTTAACCATCCGAGTGCAGTGAAACTTGGTGCAGTAAATCCTTATACGAATGTTAATCCACTGGCATCTAATTTATTTCAATTGTTTCCATAACCTCAAGATGGCAGCTGTGAAAATTTTTAAAATCTCCTTGTATTTTCTTGTGTCCTAATTATGCGATTGAAGTTTGAATATTACACGTTCACAATAATCTGCATGTAACAGTACATAACTCTAGGACCTACATATATAAAATCCAACATGGCGACCATCCGAAATATTTAGTCGGTTCCTAATATCTACGAATCTATTACAGCAATCAAACAGAAATTGTGTATGTTGATAGTGGCAATTAACATAAGTAGGATATATGAAAATAGGCTGTATAGTTCTTCACGGAACTACTTGTTAGACTAATACGTTTACTTAGATAATAATCAAAAATAGACTAAAGTTATGATATGGTGAAGATTGTACATGTTTAATATAACGGGACTCCAGTGATCAAGAGAACAAGTGAATTATACACTGTTGTAGTGCAAAGGACAATGTGTATATAGCACACGCGATTTCTTGAACAATGTACGGACGTATGTCGTAATACTTAAAAAGCTATGTGTGTATATATTTTCTTGTATTGCTGGATGTAATATTGATTATTCATAATAATAATAATAATAATAATTTAGTCCGCTGAATGCCCTTCAATGGTTTATTGTTGTTTGAGCACATTTTCTTGAAACAGACTGTATATTCCTCAAATCCTATGTGGGCATACTTACCGTGCTGGAAGTAGTGTATTTGTATGTACCGTCCCACTGTAAATACAACACGGGAAGCACAAGTGACTTCTTACTGTTGCCTAAGTCGCCTCCGTAGCGTAGCGGTCAGCATGGTTAGCTGCCGCCCCGGAGGTCCTGGGTTCGATTCCCAGCTCTGCCACGAAATTTGAAAAGTGCTAATGTACCCTTTTACCTACCAATACCTCTTGAATCCCTGGATAGCAGCTGGATCGTAGAACCTGAAAATGCCCCGGCTCTAAAGACCCCCCAAGTTCTACCAACAGACACAGGGATAATAGGGCCACTCGAATACCTAACAGGATGTATTAAGACTGACCAAGGCTCAGAAAAAGAAAAGACTAGCTCAAAACACAAGAATTCTTCAAGAGGAAGAATGAATCTCAAAGGTGTGGAAAACACTAAAATACCTAGCGATGGCCCCCTTAATACACCCTTCCATCACCTCTATAAAGCATCACGCAATAATTAAAACCAAGTAATAAAGAAGTTTATTGTAAGAATAAACAAGACAGAAAAAACAATCAATTTTGTCGATACCACGACCAATCAAAAAAATCTCATTGATTATACTGGATTGTCTTTCAAAAAAAATTACCCATTATCTCAACTAAGGCATATTAATAATAATAATGATCAATCCCCTATGGTAAGCATTTACAAAAAGAAAAATATTATAAGACTTGAATACATTAAATTAATTTCGGTTCCTTAACGGAAATAACATCTTATACAAAAATATCCTGATTATAATTAATAATCCTACACGACATCTTCAGTAACATTATATGTTCTTGTTATTAAACGAAGAAATTCATATGGCATATTTACAGAATATAATTTACACAAAATTCCAGAATAATTTCAATTATTCTCTTCCCACTGACTTGATGTCACGACATTCCTTTCTGCTTAATATTGTTTCATTTCTAGTTTTAGGGTAATTCTGCCGAACAGTTAAGCTAAGCAAAAATTAATCATAAATTCAGCCTTAAATAGTTATCGGTTTCCTTATTAAACATACATCTTATGGCAAAATTGTTATATTAGTTTTACTGGAAATATTTAACCGGATATCCACTCAAGATTCTCAATAATACTGCTCAGAAAAATATTAATCTTCACACAGGCATTTTCACGATAACAGCGATAAAGTCAACTATGACCAACTATTAACCATACTAGGTTAAAAACAACACCTCTCTGGGTTAAAACCCCAATCAATCTAATCCTGATTGGCACACCTGGCTCAATCCTCAACAAGAAAAATATGCTTTACAAAGCATTGCATCAATAAACTTAAACACAAAGACATTACTCATAGTACATGCCTCTCTAAAGTCGAACATGCACCTATAATAGGAGCCTTACTGTTATAAATCCACAATTATGAAAATCAGCTGTTTATAGAAAAATCCTGAACTCATGTGCGAAAAAAAAATGATTCTGTAACAGATTACGAATAAAGCCCAGTGGATTTCAGAAATATTCCACCTATCTTTAAAAACTTGCCTTACATTGATGTATTACATGATCCATAATTCTTAAACGTATGACTTATAGTAAGTCGTCCCTGGGATTATCCTCGCAAATTTGGATGTCGTTCAAATACCCTCTTAATGGAGAAAAACTATTGCACCAAAGGCAATGATATCAATTTAATCCAGTGTTAACTTCATAAGAAAAAAAAATATAACACTCACCAACCACACAAACTGAGGTTGTAAAGTGATCTATAAAGATAAATTCAATCTCAAAATAAGATCTTCCCTGAATTTCCCGAACGCGAAAATGTCGATGGATCAGACCTACAGCATAGATCTAGGTTAGCAACAAAGGCTAAGCGACTAATGACCCATTAGGCAATCCATTTCGAAAATCACGCTCAGAAAATACAAGTTAAATCTGTTATTAAATTGCAAAAAAAAAAATATATATATAGTCAAAGGACTCGAAGTAACATTTAGAATAACAGGATCCGAAAACTTCCTAATATCGTAATCAGAATACGAAAAAGGAAAATCCCCTTCAAAGAATACGATGATCCAAGCGAAAGTGCTTAAAGAACAATACACTAGAATATGAAAAACTCAACCAAAGTTCTCAAAAGAAAATTGTGTTACTAAAATGTTCTTACACAAGAAAAACTGTAGATCTTCTTCCTACATTTGTTTCTCGACAAATAAGAATGAGCATATTAGTTTAAATACTGTAAAATACTACTGAAATTGTTAATTTATTCATCAAAATTACACAACGGATGCACTCATTTTTATGAGTCTAAATCCTGGCATCATAGAAGGTCAGTTTCGAAATGAACATCGAACCTGCACTTTCTACTCAACCATTTAATCTACAAAATCAAACATGGCAATGTATGGTAGTTCTAAATGTCCACGCTACGCTACTTTAACAAGTTGAAGTGATCTGTACCTTTGGCGAATCTAGATGAGGAAAAAAGGATATCGTTGGCCATACTAAGCTCCAGACCAACAGAAAACATGCTGGACTCCAACTGGGTTTCCACAGAACGAACCAAAGTCCTCCTAGGCTCGAACAACACCCGGTCGGTCGAAATAGTTCCAACATATCCTGGCGATATCTTCCCATACATATTCGAATACCGACGGACGGACCGCACACAGATTATCAACTCGTCACGAAGCGAGGGAGAACTCGAACAGTCACTAAGAAGTTCCAATATATGAACGCAAGTGTGAACAAGTTCACAAGGGTCGACGCGGCCCCTTGCATCACGAGAGTCGCTTGCACACTTCATGCTAAATGAAAGTTGCTGCCAACATGTCCCCGCTGCACCCTGCTAATGCAGTATTCTTAAATCAAACTAGCCTACCATCGTAATGGATATAAGCTTCATATTGTTCCTTCCCTCTGACACCTTGCTTGAGAATGTGCTCTTTTCAAAAAGTATAATCACTGTGAAGAGTGAATCAAGTCTAGGCTGCATTTCCACGACGGTTTATATGCAGAGTTTCGTGACACATGACAGCTGAGCTCGCGGTCGGGATTATGAAAGTATCCATCCGCATGGCCCGTTAGTTGCTGTAGATACACGGTCGCAAAGATAAACTATTACATGTTTAAGACCATGTCTGAGCCCTATTAAACACGTTTCTACTTCACGTAGAATGCTGAACGAACTAGCGTAAACACTTCAGCACGGTCACACGTTTTTAAAACTCCCGTTAGCTGGCGACTTTACTTTCACTGTTTTCAGGCTCAAACCTGTACGCTGTCAGTTTCTATACTCATTGCTCTCTCCACGAGGTCGTCTTGGTCTCACATCCGCTCCCCCCACTCCTTCACACGTCACGACTCGATACGAAATATATCGCAGTCGAAACGTAATCAGCAGTGAGTTTACAGATCATCTTCTGTTCTTCATACTTTCTTAATAATAGCTTTCTGCCATGGAAATATACACACAGACGTATGTAGCTGCTTACATATAGCGCTAAATATGCTTTAATTTGTATTAATCACTCTCAGGTGAATCGATCGATATAGTGTTAGACACAGTCAACATGGTTATTATCGATGACCTTCGGGTTTCTCGTCGGAAACACGAGCTCTGCCGATCTCTTTCTTGATAGCATGGCTTTTGCTCGCTGTAGACCAGCTGTAATTATAGACTTCAGAGGCTAGTTAGGAAGTTACAGGGTGTTCCCAAAATACTGTAACCATGTCTGTACTTAAGACCTTTATGAATAATGGTGCATTTTCCCTTTGATACCTTAAATAAAAGTCTCCTCAACTTTTATTTACACCATTCCAGGTAATCTCGGCATATGTAGCATTATTCAGTCAACACTCAGACTATCTTCTGCACATATCTTTTCAGGTTTTTTGCATTGAAACGACCTATCATTTCTCTTCCATTTAGGCTTACTACCTCATAACAATTATTTCCGAACGACCTAGCGATCTTATAGGGTCCGTGGAAGACATAGGAAAACTTGGTGAATTGCTTCTTAGCCACATCTGCTTTCGTCGGTTTCTTGACGAGAATCATCTCGCCTACTCTCATCGGTGGCCGATATCTTTTATTTCTGATTCGTTTATGCCACTTCTCGGCTGCATCCATCAAGCTTTCTCTAGCTGAATTAATTCTTTCTTGGACTGTAGGCTCCCCGTCCTTAGGTAGAAATCTCACGATCTCTGTCCAGGCTCTTTCTGGCCTCTTATTATGGTGAACAACCATAGGTATGTCTGATAAGCTCTCATGGAATGTGGAATTCATGCATCTTTCCATGAGTGGGATGAACTTGACCCAGCTCGCATGATCCTCAGGACAGTAAATTCTCGCGAACTTGCTAATTTCTGCCATAACACGTTCCGAGACGTTGGATTCCGGATATCTAACGCTAGAAAACACGTGCTTGACACCAAGCCTAATCATGGCATTCTCAAATTCCATCGAAGTGAATTAGGCTCCATGATCCGATAGGAGAGTTACAGGTTTTCCCGCCTTAGAAAACACACTGTTTTCAAGACGGCTAAGGACTTGGGCTGTAGTGGCCCTCTGCATAGGACCGAGGGTCACGTATTTTGAGAATGCATCGATTGTGACTAGGAGAAACTAATTTCTCAGATCGCTTCCTAGTCTGCTCGTAGTCAAGATCGGTATGGTCCATTGCACCTCTCAAAAACCTGTACATATGTCTAGTTGGGGTGTGTCTCTTCTGTGATACCGCTATCTTCTTTAGCTTCTCCAGGGTGAGTTCGTGTTCCCTCTCCAACTGTACAGTGTTAATCTCGATCTTACTAACTGGATTTCTTGAGAGTGCATCCGCGAGCAGATTATCCTTTCCAGGCTGATGCACGATGGTGGCATTGAACTGCTGGAGAAACAATGTCCACCTCGTCAATCTGTCACTGGAAAGATCAGTTTGCATCATAAACTGAAGCGCTCTATGGTCCGTGATAATGACCACTCGATGTCCTATCAGAAGTTTCTTCCACTTTTGAAGAGCAGATATGAATGCCAAAGCTTCGAGCTCAGAGGTGAAATAATTCTTTTCGTGTTCCTGCAGCTTTCTGCTGTGGAAGTCCAAGTAGTGCTTCCTCCCCTCCTCGTCCTTTTGATAGAGGACAGCACTAATACCAACTTTTGAAGCATCAGACTCGATGTAAAATATCCGATCAAACTCAGGATATTCCAGCTTAACACAATTTTGGAGCATGAGCTTGGCCTCTTCAAATGCCCTATTCGTATCCTCTGTCCATTTCCATTTATTATTTTTCTTTAATGCCTCATACAAAGGGGCCATAGTAGTTGAGTATCCCGGACAGTGGCTACTCAAGAACTGGCACATACCCAGAAACTCACGGAGCTGCTTTACTTTTGCGGGACGAGGGAATCTTGAAATGGCGTCTATCTTCTTCAAGTTTGGGTGATACCCAAACTGATCAATAGTATGGCCAAGGAACTTGATAGATTCATGCATGAATTGACACTTATGCATGTTGACCTTAATATTGGCCTCTCTTAAATTCTCGAATAGCTGTTTCAAGTGCACAAGATGTTCTTGGACATTTGTTGAAGAAATTATCAAGTCATCGATATAGCAAATAACGTTACGTTTCACGCATTCCGTTAATTTTCTATCTAGAGCTCTGATCAAGGCCGGACCGCTATTCACCATTCCAAAAGGAACGCGACAGAAAACATACGTGGTCTGATCGAATAAGAATCCGGTGTATTGCCGGCTATCTTCCTCCAGCTCTACTTGATAGAAGGAAGCGGTCAGGTCTAGGACGCTGAAACACGCTTTACCTTTGAACTTTTTCAGAAGTTCTCTAATTTTTGGTGGACGGTCAGTTTCTAACATGATTCTCGTGTTGATCTTCCTGGCGTCTAAACAAAGCCTCAGTTGTCCGTTCGCTTTCTTTACCACAGTTATTGGATTCAAATACGAAGAAGCCTGTTTTTTTTATTATACCATCTCTCTTCATTTTATCTATGATCTCTTTGACCTCATCATGGTATTTTTCTGGGATAGGATAAAGCTTGGCTTGATAAGGGGATTCATCTATTAGCCTAATCTGGTACTTGAAGTCTCTAATCAAACCAGGTTTATCATCGAAGATGTCCGCAAATTGACAAATCAAGTCGTCAAATTCTTCTTTCACGTTTTTAAATCCCTCGGCTTTCAAGGTATATTGTTCCCTCACTTGCTCAGTTTCTTCAACTACGTGATCCAGGATTTCCATTCTAGGGATATCTCTATTAATTTCGTTTCCATCCATTTCTTCCATCACTACATCCTCTGTACTTTCTTCCTTGAATCGTATTATTCCATTGTCCATGTCGATGATTGCCCTAGCTTGAGTAATAAAATCGATCCCTAGTATGACGTCAAAATTAATATTTTTAACGACTATGAAAATATTTCGTAACTTCTCTGATTGATCCAGAATTTCATTAGAATCTGCACTTTGCATTTCATAGTTTTATCCTTAAATATCCCACGAATTTTTGTTGGAGATGCTGGAAGAATGGTAAATTGGTTTTCTGGTTTCAATCTCTCAAAACAGTCCTCGTCAACTATTGAGATCATAGCACCTGTGTCCATCAAAGCTTTACAATGTTGTAGACCAATTAGTATATCAATAACAGGAAGTTCAACTACCCTTCCTCTCGGTTTCGTTTCTGGTTCAAATAGAAGGTCTTCGTCAGTAGCTTCAAATATTTCAAAAATCGTGATATCAGAGGAATGCGTGGCAACGTCAGTTATTAATTTCGCCCGGAAATTGGCGTTTTTTTTTAGATCCGGAGCTCTTTCTGGACTCCGACCTTCTCTGCTAGTACTGGGTCGTGACTTATCCGGATTTTCATCCTTTCTTTCCTTCGATTTTCTTCCTTCAACCTCCGTGGACTTATCTCGCCCTCTCTTGAGCCTCTCCTGTTGCACTTTCTTATCGGATGCCTCCGTCCGATAATTGTTGTATCTTGAGTACCCTTGATTTTGTCTCTTATCTCTGTTGTCACGGGTATCCCTATCATTCCTATTATATCTATTATCTCAATTATTTTGATCATATCTGTAATTCCTGTTATAGGGCGTTTCTCGATAATCATTCCGGTTTCGATCATTATCTCTTCGATAGAAATTTCTCTCCTCGTAGCGACGTTGCCATGGTCTCTCCTGGACGTCCCTACGTTGGTTTTCCCATCTCCTCTCTTGCTGATGGGTATTTCTAATAGGACCCATTCTATCATCTCTTCTTTGCCCAAAACGATCCGTCGGCTGTGTACGGTTCATCATTACCGCGTTTACAACTTTAGATTCCTGCCTGGCATTTTTGACTATGGTAGGTTGCGTCATCATACTCATATGATCTAATCGACGTAACAAGTCATCTAACGACGTTAAAGACGATACTCCGGAAGAAATAATTGATCTCCTTACTTCCGCAGGCAATTGACGAGAGATAGCTTCAAGGAGTTCTTCCTGGGTTAACGGCGGCTGAAGAAAACGGATTTTTGCTAACTGACACGCAAAGTACTCAGCATAGCTGGTTGGTCCTGTACTGGAGTACTTGCGTGAATAGACTTCTGATCTCACATTTTGTTGGACCTCGATCGACCAAAATCTTTGTATGAAGGCTTCCGAAAACTGTTCAAAATTGTCAAATGTGTAACGAAAAGCCCTGAACCATTGTAACGGAGCATCGGTAAGAAACCTTTCCACCATACGTAGCTCACGCTCACGTGGCACATGTGACTCCAAAAAGTAATCTCTTAATGTCCTGACAAATTCGATTGGTGTCATTCCATCCAAGTTGCTCAACTTCCTAGGTTTGTCATCAAAGTTTCGTATTATGGTTACATTCGGTGTCCTTTCCAATGATTTCGAAGTATAATCACCCACGCCTACGTTGGGGTTCGGAGAACTAAAAGTTTCCCTGCTTGTTCGAATGGGACTCGAATGTTCCATTTGACTGAGCCGAACGTTGGGTTCGTTGTTGGAAGATTCCTGCATCATCCTTTCCCTACCATCAGGTACTATCACTTCAGGTTGTTCAACTACAACTCGAAAATCGGTCTGTAAAAGTGATCGCAATTGATCTTTTAGCGTATCTAAATTGATATGCCCCTCTAGATTAATTTGCTCGAGACCCTTTCTGATTTCATTAATCTCGGAAGTTTTCTTCTCCCTGACCTCATTTAACTCTATCTTACTTTGGTCGACTTTAGTTTCAACACTGTTAATACGTTTCTCTAAATCGGATATGTTATTAACCTGTGTATTTTGAATTCCATCCATTCTTTTGCTTAGATCTTCCCTAACATTTATTATGTCTTTGCTATTAGTTGCAAGACCAGTGGCAAGTTTAGATTCTAACTTAGATTTCTCAACTTTAAAACATTCCTCATTAATTTTCATGATATCTTGACGAAATGTTACAATATTATCACTTATGATCCCTTTCAAATCGATGTCAAAATCATCCCTGAGAAGTTTCGTATGATCAGTGACTTGAGCTCGGAGTGTCCCCATTTCACATTTCAACTGCTCCAGGCTATTCTGGGTCTGATTAGTGTCATGGGAAAACTGTAGCTGAAGTGTTTCTAATTTTTTTTTACTGAGCTTCACACTCTTTTCAAAGTCTAGTCTAATCTCAACTTGAAACTCTTTATTAGATTTTTCTAGCTCCATTAACTTAACCTCCGTCTGATTTTGACTAGATTCGATTTTTCGGACCTCTAGCTCCATTTTATTTTGACTGGATTCTATTAATCCCACATCTGTTCTTAAATCATTGATTTGGGATTGCATAATCCTTACATTAGAGTTTACATCCTTTACTGTTTCCTCAATTCCCCTTTGACTAGTCTGAACATTGTTAAGATCTGTTTGCATTGAAGTTTGACTATTTTGCATTGATGTTTGACTATTTTGCATTGATGTTTGACTAGTTTGGATATTGTTAAGATCTGCTTGCATTGAAGTTTGACAAGTTTGGATTCTTTCTTGGGCAACCTGTACCAAGCCAACATTAGCCCGTAGTGTACTGATATCTAGTTGTGTTTTTCTATTATCGTCCTGGATATCTTCGATATTAGATTCTACACTGGTAACCTTCTTTTCTACCCTTTTAGAACTGTCATTGATAGCCTTTAAGGAGGATTGCATAGTATCAATTTCCCCCCTGATACCTTCAGCAACTGCACCCTGATTTTGAATAACAGTTTCAGACATATGGTCTAATGCAGATTTAGTTTGGACCTTAATATTTTCTATGTCCTGATTCAAATTGTCCATTTTATGTTGAATAATTTCAAACATCTTCTTAACGTCACCAACAGTCACCATATTACCTTCAGACATGCTTCACTACACTTCACAAGAAATAAGAATACCACACCAACAAAGCACAGCGAGAACATCTACAAACAACCACCATTTACCATACATGCTCATTCTTATTGTCTGGCGTTACCTTAAAATAAGCTTATGTCTAAACACAAAGTGCCCCATTTGATTTGGGATCGACCATATACAAGTGCGTGTTGGTTTATATCGGTGAAGGTCTATGATTCTACCATTACTTAAATTTTAAATTTACTACAAATACTTCTATTTTTAATGATGTCAGCAATGATCATCAGCCGGAAACAAGTAGAACAAATTATTAACAAAGCGTGTGGCACCATTCCAATACATAAAATAAAATAAAAATTAATAATGGTTGCAATACCACTTGTAAGTCAAGTAGCTCGAGTATCCTCGTGATTGCTTTGTTCCATAGGAATTCCAATAGTTCGTGCCAAAATATTGGTTCACCATTATTTTATCGCCTTGATTCATAGTCACACAAGAAACACGGTGTTCCAATTCGCGATCTGTGTTACATGACCATAAAACTAATTTCCACTATGTACTTTCAGTTTCAATTTTGGCGAAATTATGGCATCAACTCCCTGGTATTCGCTCTGGTATTACAGTTTTTTCGAAGCCCCTGAGCTGGGCGCCACCTAATGTACCCTTTTACCTACCAATACCTGTTGAATCCCTGGATAGCAGCTGTATCGTAGAACCTGAAAATGCCCCGGCTCTAAAGACCCCCCAAGTTCTACCAACAGACACAGGGATAATAGGGCCACTCGAATACCTAACAGGATGTATTAAGACTGACCAAGGCTCAGAAAAAGAAAAGACTAGCTCAAAACACAAGAATTCTTCAAGAGGAAGAATGAATCTCAAAGGTGTGGAAAACACTAAAATACCTAGCGATGGCCCCCTTAATACACCCTTCCATCACCTCTATAAAGCATCACGCAATAATTAAAACCAAGTAATAAAGAAGTTTATTGTAAGAATAAACAAGACAGAAAAAACAATCAATTTTGTCGATACCACGACCAATCAAAAAAATCTCATTGATTATACTGGATTGTCTTTCAAAAAAAAATTACCCATTATCTCAACTAAGGCATATTAATAATAATAATGATCAATCCCCTATGGTAAGCATTTACAAAAAGAAAAATATTATAAGACTTGAATACATTAAATTAATTTCGGTTCCTTAACGGAAATAACATCTTATACAAAAATATCCTGATTATAATTAATAATCCTACACGACATCTTCAGTAACATTATATGTTCTTGTTATTAAACGAAGAAATTCATATGGCATATTTACAGAATATAATTTACACAAAATTCCAGAATAATTTCAATTATTCTCTTCCCACTGACTTGATGTCACGACATTCCTTTCTGCTTAATATTGTTTCATTTCTAGTTTTAGGGTAATTCTGCCGAACAGTTAAGCTAAGCAAAAATTAATCATAAATTCAGCCTTAAATAGTTATCGGTTTCCTTATTAAACATACATCTTATGGCAAAATTGTTATATTAGTTTTACTGGAAATATTTAACCGGATATCCACTCAAGATTCTCAATAATACTGCTCAGAAAAATATTAATCTTCACACAGGCATTTTCACGATAACAGCGATAAAGTCAACTATGACCAACTATTAACCATACTAGGTTAAAAACAACACCACTCTGGGTTAAAACCCCAATCAATCTAATCCTGATTGGCACACCTGGCTCAATCCTCAACAAGAAAAATATGCTTTACAAAGCATTGCATCAATATACTTAAACACAAAGACATTACTCATAGTACATGCCTCTCTAAAGTCGAACATGCACCTATAATAGGAGCCTTACTGTTATAAATCCACAATTATGAAAATCAGCTGTTTATAGAAAAATCCTGAACTCATGTGCGAAAAAAAAAAATGATTCTGTAACAGATTACGAATAAAGCCCAGTGGATTTCAGAAATATTCCACCTATCTTTAAAAACTTGCCTTACATTGATGTATTACATGATCCATAATTCTTAAACGTATGACTTATAGTAAGTCGTCCCTGGGATTATCCTCGCAAATTTGGATGTCGTTCAAATACCCTCTTAATGGAGAAAAACTATTGCACCAAAGGCAATGATATCAATTTAATCCAGTGTTAACTTCATAAGAAAAAAAAATATAACACTCACCAACCACACAAACTGAGGTTGTAAAGTGATCTATAAAGATAAATTCAATCTCAAAATAAGATCTTCCCTGAATTTCCCGAACGCGAAAATGTCGATGGATCAGACCTACAGCATAGATCTAGGTTAGCAACAAAGGCTAAGCGACTAATGACCCATTAGGCAATCCATTTCGAAAATCACGCTCAGAAAATACAAGTTAAATCTGTTATTAAATTGCAAAAAAAAAATATAGTCAAAGGAATCGAAGTAACATTTAGAATAACAGGATCCGAAAACTTCCTAATATCGTAATCAGAATACGAAAAAGGAAAATCCCCTTCAAAGAATACGATGATCCAAGCGAAAGTGCTTAAAGAACAATACACTAGAATATGAAAAACTCAACCAAAGTTCTCAAAAGAAAATTGTGTTACTAAAATGTTCTTACACAAGAAAAACTGTAGATCTTCTTCCTACATTTGTTTCTCGACAAATAAGAATGAGCATATTAGTTTAAATACTGTAAAATACTACTGAAATTGTTAATTTATTCATCAAAATTACACAACGGATGCACTCATTTTTATGAGTCTAAATCCTGGCATCATAGAAGGTCAGTTTCGAAATGAACATCGAACCTGCACTTTCTACTCAACCATTTAATCTACAAAATCAAACATGGCAATGTGTGGTAGTTCTAAATGTCCACGCTACGCTACTGTAACAAGTTGAAGTGATCTGTACCTTTGGCGAATCTAGATGAGGAAAAAAGGATATCGTTGGCCATACTAAGCTCCAGACCAACAGAAAACATGCTGGACTCCAACTGGGTTTCCACAGAACGAACCAAAGTCCTCCTAGGCTCGAACAACACCCGGTCGGTCGAAATAGTTCCAACATATCCTGGCGATATCTTCCCATACATATTCGAATACCGACGGACGGACCGCACACAGATTATCAACTCGTCACGAAGCGAGGGAGAACTCGAACAGTCACTAAGAAGTTCCAATATATGAACGCAAGTGTGAACAAGTTCACAAGGGTCGACGCGGCCCCTTGCATCACGAGAGTCGCTTGCACACTTCATGCTAAATGAAAGTTGCTGCCAACATGTCCCCGCTGCACCCTGCTAATGCAGTATTCTTAAATCAAACTAGCCTACCATCGTAATGGATATAAGCTTCATATTGTTCCTTCCCTCTGACACCTTGCTTGAGAATGTGCTCTTTTCAAAAAGTATAATCACTGTGAAGAGTGAATCAAGTCTAGGCTGCATTTCCACGACGGTTTATATGCAGAGTTTCGTGACACATGACAGCTGAGCTCGCGGTCGGGATTATGAAAGTATCCATCCGCATGGCCCGTTAGTTGCTGTAGATACACGGTCGCAAAGATAAACTATTACATGTTTAAGACCATGTCTGAGCCCTATTAAACACGTTTCTACTTCACGTAGAATGCTGAACGAACTAGCGTAAACACTTCAGCACGGTCACACGTTTTTAAAACTCCCGTTAGCTGGCGACTTTACTTTCACTGTTTTCAGGCTCAAACCTGTACGCTGTCAGTTTCTATACTCATTGCTCTCTCCACGAGGTCGTCTTGGTCTCACATCCGCTCCCCCCACTCCTTCACACGTCACGACTCGATACGAAATATATCGCAGTCGAAACGTAATCAGCAGTGAGTTTACAGATCATCTTCTGTTCTTCATACTTTCTTAATAATAGCTTTCTGCCATGGAAATATACACACAGACGTATGTAGCTGCTTACATATAGCGCTAAATATGCTTTAATTTGTATTAATCACTCTCAGGTGAATCGATCGATATAGTGTTAGACACAGTCAACATGGTTATTATCGATGACCTTCGGGTTTCTCGTCGGAAACACGAGCTCTGCCGATCTCTTTCTTGATAGCATGGCTTTTGCTCGCTGTAGACCAGCTGTAATTATAGACTTCAGAGGCTAGTTAGGAAGTTACAGGGTGTTCCCAAAATACTGTAACCATGTCTGTACTTAAGACCTTTATGAATAATGGTGCAGTACGAGGACTGGAACGGGGTCTACTCAGCCTCGGGTGGCCCAAATGAGTAGAGGGGGTTCGATTCCCCCTCAGCCATCCTCGAAGTGGTTTTCCGTGGTTTCCCACTTCGTTCTCGGGCAAATGTCGGGATGGTACCAACTGTCAGGCCACGGCCGCCTCCTTCCCTCTTCCTATCCTATCCATCCCTATCTTCCATCCCTTCCCCTCCTTCATGAGGCCCCTGTTCGCTTTGCAGGTGAGGCCGCCTGGGCGAAGTGCTGATCACACCTCCCTAGTTGTATCCATCCCGACCAGATGTTCCAAGCTCCAGGACACTGCCCATAGAGGCGGTAATGGTGAGTTCCCTCGCTGAGTCCGTGGGAACCACCAACCTAGAGGGTAAATTGATTAAATAAAAAAATAATAAAACCTGTTGCCTAAAGAAATCACAAATGTATTCTCAAGTAAACTGTGAAGGAAGTTTCCCTGTTAGCGAGCACGAGCTATGGAACTCCATGTTCAAATTGTGGTAACATTGTACAGTATTAAAGGCGAGCATTTATAAGAGCCGGGACAAATGAACGTACACTGAGACTATCGTGAGACCATTCTCTTTAAATGATCAGCTGTCCAATATCAGTTACTCCCATGGGCTGGGATATGAGTTGGTAACAACGGATCACCATTTAAGTCCTGCGGCTATGGTGGCGTAGTCGGTAGCATGCTGAACTGCTATGCCCAAGATAGCCGGTTTTTGAAAAGCGTTAAAAATCCTTCAGTATGCCTTCCTTCGGAGGGGAAATAAGCCGGCGGTCCCATGTCATGTCATAGATTTATGGCATGTAAAAGATCCTTTCACAGACTAAACTTGTGTAAAGCAAAATTTGTTAGGTTAGATTTCGTCAGAACGCTCTATCAAAGTTCCAACGTTTGCCACTAGGTATCATTGATATCTGGTGGTGAAAGTTGGAACTACTTGAAATTGCACGGAACTTCTAGCTCACCCTTTACGGTGTCCGCTGGAAGCAGCTACAGACTCAGGCGAGCCGAACATGTCCTCGGACACTCCCGGCACTAAAAGCCATACGATAAATAATAATTACCATTTGAGTCAGGTATTTTCTTAGCCTATTTTCATTTATGGAAAAATAGGGTTATTAGGTCACCTTTTGTCCGTGTATCTGTCTGTGTGTGCATGTGTGATTCTTGTGTGGGTCCTCCCCTAATAAAATCTAAACGGCTGGAGCGATTTCAATGAAACTCGGTAAGTTCATAGCACTATTCCGGAGGACCCCGACCGTGTCCTTCAAATTTTGTTACGTGTCGCCAATCCAGCATGGCAGCTGTGCGAAATATTTCACCAGCATTCAATATCTCCGTAACTATCACCGATATCACCCTGAAATTTTGTACGGTGATAAAGGGAATTACTACACGTTTACCTCTGTAACTTTCAAAAACCTGTAATGTACAAAACGAACATGGCGCCACGTGAAGTTAAAACACCTAAATAGACGTTTCTCCCGATTTAACTATCCGAGCGCAATGAAGCATGGTACAGCAAATGTTTGCACACATTGTAATGCACTGACATCTAATTTAGTTCAATTCCTTTCATAACCTCAAGAAGGCGGCGGTGTGAAATTTTCAAATGAAGTTCTTTTTCCTTGTGTCCTAATCACACGATCGAAGTGAACGTTAGAATAATGAACCTACGCAATAATTGTCATCTATGAGTGCATAACTCTATGACCTACATAGGCCTATATAAAGTCAATAAGACATGACGACCATCCGAAATATTTAGAGGGTTCTCAGTATCTACTAATCTATGACAACAATCAAACTGAAATTTTGTATGTTGATAGAAAGTATTAACATTAATTCACCTATCGAACTTTCAATAACCTGATGAGCACAAATCCAACATGGCGGCGACGCGAAATTTAATAATTTATATGGACGTTTCTTGCTATTAAACCATCCGAGTGCAGTGAATCATGTATACATGCCTATAACCTGATGAGCACAAATCCAACATGGCGGCGACGCGAAATTTAATAATTTATATGGACGTTTCTTGCTATTAAACCATCCGAGTGCAGTGAATCATGTATACATGCTTATACAAATTTTCATCCATTGACATCTAATTTGTTTCAATTGCTTTCATAACCTCAAGATCGCGGCTGTGTGAAATTTTAAAATCTCGTTTTTATTTCTTGTGTCCTCATCATGCGACTGAAATTTGAATAATAAACCTACGCAATAATCTTCATTCAATAGTTCATAACTCTATGGTCTACATAAATAAAAATTCAGCATGGCGACCGTCCGAAATATTAGGAAAGTTCTCATCATCTACGATTCTATGACAGCAATCAAACTGAAATTTTGTATGTTGATAGAGGTAATTAACATAGTAAGTAGGATATATGAAAATAGGCTATTTCATTCATCACGAAACTACTTGTTTCCATTACCCTTGGGGTGGACCCTCTCCTCTTTCCCTTAGGAGGCAGGGTGTGTGTAGCTCTACAACTTATGGTACACCCTGGATAGTACTACACCGTGAAGGGCTCACGACTGGTGAGTTCGGAGGTTGGTGACCCTGAAGGATTCCTGAGCTGGGTCCGGTTTCTCCCTTTATCCATTGCCTTTGGGGAGGATCCTGTCCTCTTCCCTTTTCCTATATGCCTTTCATCGCTCTGCTTCTTTTTGAACTTCTCAGTCCTCATTCTTTTTGGGCTGAGGGAATTTCTATTCCCTGTCTTAATTTCCCTTTTTTTTCTTAGTTTATTTTGCCCTCTTGTCTTCCAGTTAGTTTTAATTGTATGTTTCAGGTCATCATCGTACGTTCTCACTTTCACACATACCATTAGGGGCTGATGACCTCAATTTTAAACCCCTTTAAACAACAATCATCATCACTAAAAATTTAACTATAATATTAGAGGTAGATGACCTCGTTGTTCCACGAGTGGGCAAAGATTCATTTTACAGGGGCTCGTGATCACCCAAACGCATCCGTTGCGACGTTCCTCCTGAGATATAGGTCTACGGTATTCCGTGCCTTGGATGTGATCCGTTTGATTGGGCATTATTGTTATACACTGGCTGATTGTTATTTTCAGAACCTTTATTTCATGGAGAAAAATATGGTTGTCAAGATACTTTCTATTGAAAAAGACGTCAGTTTCATTTGAAAGTTAAAGAATAAGATGACATCTATTGTTTAAAAACAAAGATAGGAATCACATTTCACAAGTGAAGTGGAATGGTGTCCAGGGCCGTGGCATTAATGCCGCAGTATCAGGAAGAACAGAAACAGACGAGGCAGAAAACTTTAAGACTTCCATCACAGCTGAGAAAGAAAAAAGAAATAGACCGAGAGGTTGAAAAAGACAATTTCTGCAGAACATCTGGAACTGTGCCGGAGGCAAGAAAATGAAACGCACTCATATATTACGTCACATAGTACAGAGAATTATAACCACTCAAGATGGGGAAACAAGTTTTGTGATAAAAGAGCAACTTATAGGGACTATCTTCCCAAAGGAGCTGCCTACTTCTGGAACGCGGCATGGCGACTACGAGATTCCAAACTGATTCTAGTTATTACGTGCACGTGCTCCAGCGCCGGTCTTCTTTGTCATTTAGGTTGGCCGATTTTATTTAATCTCTTCCCACACTGATGGAATTAGGTTGGTTCTTCAGTTTAGGGGCTGCGACAACATGTTCATATAGCCCCGTGTATTTTGGGTGTGTAGATCTGTCTGATAACCGGTGTTAATTGTGATGGCTGAATTAGTGAGTATATCTGTTTTAATTCAAGTAAGGACTGCAGACATTGATTGTTTTGAAGTAGTTCCTACTTTTGCCACCAAACGCCACCGTCAGCGACCATCTAGTTCAGAACTTAGTTACCAGATGCCACATCAGTCGGCTCCTGACGACGAACGTAGGAACCTAAGAACGTTAGTCAAATGTTTAACCTATATATAATTTAGCTTCACACAGGTGTAATTAGTGGAAGGATCTTTAAAATGCCATAAATTGTGGGGTTTGACCACAACTGATGCTAGAGTGAACTCGAAACTGCTCAAATTCCCACCCAGGAAGACAACCGGATAAGTATCAACCTGTATTATTACACTATAACCATGGTTGATTATTTACAACCAAATAATCACCCCAAACAGAGAAACTCCGGATTTCTATCACCATTTTAGCATTTCACCTATCATTAGATATACTACATTTAGCATACACCGGCAGTTGCATTGCCAATACTGCAACTAAATAATTGTACATATTGTAAATATTTTTCACCTGCATTCTCAAACATAGATGTTATAGCCTAAGTGCAATGGATCTGATGATGATCGCTTGACGATCGAAACTGGTCATCCTAGTATATTTATTAATCCCATGTAATTTATTTCAGGATTAGGGCATAACCCAGCTCTTTTTGGGTACATTCGTGTTGACCGACTGAAAAGCACCAAACTTTTGTTCATGCCATAAATCAATGATATGAGACCGCCGTGCCGGCTTTACTTCCCCTCCGAAGGAAGGCATACTGAGGGATTTTTTACGTTCTTAAAAAAATCCAACGACTTCGGCGGGTTCGGGAATCCGAAGGGAAAGATGACTCTACTGTATTCTCAAGCAGTGAAACGATCGCACCAACCATTTGCTTGTGTAATTCGGGGAAGAATGGAAGGAAGGAAGCTTTTAGTTTTACGTGACCGATAACGTGCGATCATGAGCCACGGGACCTCCTTTTTACTTGGAATCCGAACCTCAGAACATGGCATTTCACTTCGAAAATCTCACATGCATTGAACGGGAATCGAACCCTGTCCACCTTGGTGAGAGGCCAACAGCTGACCGCTGCGCCACACGTCGGGGAAGAAAGACTCGTGCCTATGAGCAATGCAATTCACTATGGACGCGTGGTGTGGTATTATTGATAATCAATTCATTGGTGCAGTTCTTCTAGAACACCGTCTTAGCGGAGCACTTTTCTTGCTGAACAATACTTACACTCATAGTATATAGATATTATTAACGGTTTATTTATTTATTTATTTATTTATTTATTTATTTATTTATTTATTTATTTATTTATTTATTTATCGTATGGCTTTTAGTGCCGGGAGTGTCCGAGGACATGTTCGGCTCACCAGAGGCTGTAGCTGCTTCAAGCGGACATCCGTAGGGTGAGCTACAAGTTCCGTTCATTTACCTGTATTTCCAACTTTCGCTATCAGATGGCGCTGATACCTAGAGGTGAACGTAGGTACTTTGATAGAGCGTTCCAACGAAATCTAACCTAGAAAATTAGCTTCACACAAGTTTAGTCTGTGGAAGGATCTTTTACATGCCATAAATCTATTACATGGGACCGCCGGCTTTACTTCCCCTCCGAAGGAATGCATTTATATAATAACCCCTGGCACTACAGCCCATGAGAGCCTAGGCCTACCAAGGGACCGCTGCCCAGCCATTTGGCCTGCGGGTATAGGGATGACGCGTGGTCATCGCGTTGGGTCCCCTCGGCCGTTAATCTTGGTTTTCGTGACCGGGTCGCTGCCTCACTGTCAGACAGCTACTCAATTGTCCTCACGAGGATGAGTGCACCCCGTTCCAGCCCCCACGTCAGTTTCTAAAATCCCTGATGGAGCCGGGAATCGAACTCGGGACCTCCAGGTGAGAGGCAGACACGCTACGCCAACACCACGGGGCCGGCTGGAAGGAATGCATACTGAAGGATTCTAACGCTCTTAAAAATATCCGACGATTTTGGCCAGTTATGAACCCGCTATCTTGAGCACAGCAGTTCAGCATGCTACCAACTACGCCACCGAAGCCGCTTTAATAACGGTCTATCGAGCGTAAGCGTAAAAGACACAAGGACGTCAGGTTTTTCTTTGACTCGATTCACTGAAATCGTTACTGCTCGGCTTCATTTGGTCATAAATGACTGTTTTTCTACAGAAACCTACCTTGCGAAATCCTTCACAGAATGGTGAAAACCGCATCGAAATTCACCCAGTGGTTTTTGAGATTACCCGTTACATCCAAGAATCGGGGACTTGGTTTTATACTACGAGTAGGCCTATGTTGAGATGTAGGACACAAGATGACAATTAGTTGGAATCGATCAATTAATGCATTATTTACAGCAGTGATATGGGGAATGTTAACACTTGCCATGTCTTTTTCGGAATATTTAGCACTAATACAGTGTCTTAGCCTTGCTTGACGTTTACGATATATTCCGCAACGTAATTCCCCGGGTCACGTACGGAATATTCCGTAGGCTATCATAAGTTCACATTTAATTACGGTAGGCGGAAGGAAGGTATGAAACAACCTATTCAACGCAACTAGTTAACTAGTTAGTTTTGAGGATTAGTAAGAGCCTTACCGTACATGAGTTTGACAGCATTAGCTGATGTAAATCGTGAAATATCGGGCTCGTACTATAAACAAGATGTTCAGTAAAGAACATATAGCCTACTTTCTCCTAAATGCATGGGTATTGTTATAACTCTTTGTCCTTTTCAAGGAGTATGATTGAATGTTGGTTGTAGTAGCTTGTTGAAATACAACGTGCTATAGGAATATTAAACATGAATATGAGGTGCCCTTTGCTAGTGCTACCTCTGTACCAAATTTCGTTCAATTCGGTTTCACCGTGTTTGAATTGATAGGGGGAATCGATTTGCACACATACTTGGCCACCATCTGCAAACTATTGGGCTGATGTTCTTGCAGTTTGGTCAGAATATGATTCCCACATAAAGATATGGTGTTGCAAAATTTGGTGGAGACTAGATTATTAGGTTGGTCGTAATTACATTTTAGCTTTTAACATTTGGGTGGCCGCGATTACGTTTCCGTCAAGATAGCGGTGATATAAAACATGACACTGAGGTGCCCTTTGCTAGTGCTACATCTGTACCAAATTTCGTTTATTCGGTTCCACCGTGTTCGAATTAATAGGGGGAATCGATTCTGACACAAAGATGGCCGCCATCCGCAAACTATTAGGCGAATGACCTATTAGATTGGTCAAAGGATGCTCCCTCCATAAAGGTATGTAGTTGCAAAATTTGGTAGAGATCGGATGATTAGGTTAATCGTAATTTGATTTAAGCTTTGAACATTCGTGTGGCCGCCATTACGTTTCAGTCAAGATGGCGGCGATATAATACATGACCCTGAGGTGCCCTTTGCTAGTGCTACCTCTGTACGAAATTTCGTTCCATTCGGTTCCACCGTGTTCGAATTAATAGGGGGAATCAATTTTGTCATAAAGATGGCCGCCATCCGCAAACTATTAGGCTAATAACCTATTAGATCGGTCAAAGGATGCTCCCTCCATAAAGGTATGTTGTTGCAAAGTTTGGTAGAGATCGGATGGTTATGTTAGTCGTAATTTAACGTAAGCTTTGAACATTTGTGTGGCCGCCATTACGTTTCTGTCAATATGGCGGTGATATAAAACATGACCCCGAGGTGCCTTTTGTTAGTACTACCTCTGTACCAAATTTCGTTCCATTCGGTTCCACCGTGTTCGAATTAATAGGGGGAATCAATTTTGACATAAAGATGGCCGCCATCCGCAAACTATTAGGCGAATGACCTATAAGATTGGTCGAAGGATGCTACCTTCATAAAGGTATGTAGTTGAAAAATTTGGTAGAGATCGGATGATTAGGTTAATCGTAATTTGATTTAAGCTTTGAACATTCGTGTGGCCGCCATTACGTTTCAGTCAAGATGGCGGCGATATAAACAATGACCCTGAGGTGCCCATTGCTAGTGCTACCTCTGTACCAAATTTCGTTCCATTCGGTTGCACTGTGTTCGAATTAATAGGGGGAATCGATTTTCACACAAAGATGGCCGCCATCCGCAAACTATTACGCTGATGACGTATTAGTTTGGTCAAAGGATGCTCCCCCCATAAAGGTATGTTGTTGCAAAATTTGGTAGAGATCGGATGATTAGGTTAGTCGTAATTTGATTTAAGCATTGAACATTTGTGTGGCCGCCATTACGTTTCCGCCAAGATGGCGGCGATATAAAACATGACACTGAGGTGCCTTTTGTTAGTACAACCTTTGTACCAAATTTCGTTCCATTCGGTTGCACCGTGTTCGAATTAATAGGGGGAATCGATTTTCACACAAAGATGGCCGCCATCCGCAAACTATTACGCTGATGACCTATTGGTTTGGTCAAAGGATGCTCCCCCCATAAAGGTATGTTGTTGCAAAATTTGGTAGAGATCGGATGATTAGGTTAGTCGTAATTTGATTTAAGCTTTGAACATTTGTGTGGCCGCCATTACGTTTCCGTCAAGATGGCGGCGATATAAAACATGACACTGAGGTGTCCTTTGCTAGTGCTATCTTTGTACCAAATTTCGTTCAATTCGCATTCACCGTGTTCGAATTGATAGGGGGGGACAGACATTCAGAGTACACACACTCACACACACACAGACACACACACACACACACAGACTCACACACACACATACACACACACACACAGACTCACACACACACATACACACACACAGACAGACACACTTTTTTCGCCCTGTGTTGATCTCATAAGTCTACTTTCATTTTTTGCAAAAATCGAAAGTAGGCTAAAAATGTAGCTCCAAATTCAATATAACTTATTAGAACAAGTCGGCAGCGATAACGAAGTGACAATGAAACTGATAGAGATGAAAAGCAGTGGTAATGCATATACAAGTATGGTGATTGTTGTTTTATGCTCCCAAACATCTAGGTCACGTGCCTCTAATGAAATGGGTGATGAATACTTAAGTGTAGTATTCCAAGATATGCCTGCTTTCCACGATGTAACGCAATGGTTTCTCTGAACTGATTCGTATTTTGTTCTATTTTCCTTCCATTTAAATGTTCTATAATAGTACATTATGCAACGAGCCTATAATGGCTATAATTAAGACACGAGTATTTTCATAAAACGAGCGTATGCGAGTTTTATAATTTCCATACGAGTGTCTTAATTACCATTATAGGCGAGTTGCATAGGACTGTTTATGTTCGACGATAATTATAACTTTATTATAGGTTTTAACATAATTATTCATAAATATCTGTTCAGTAACTAGAATTTTGTGATCGGGTGGTGCGCTAGGTAGCATATCTCTGTGTTCCAAGCTCTCTGGTCGACCGACGCATGCGCTCTGTGTGCTTCAGTGCCATATGTGCAGATCGTGAACCAATATTCAGTAAAACTGTCACCGTAGTCGTTTGAAATGAACGCGCTGTGTAGAAATTGGGTTTGGGTATATTAAGGTACAGTGCAATTTCTTGTCTCATTCTCACCAGTTTATTTACGCGAACATATGGACGGTGCACTTTCGGTAATTTATATAGACAAGTTGGATTTTGAGCGCATGCGCGAAGGTATCCTTATCTAATTAGTCAAACAGCTGTTTCTTGAGCTGCGATTGGTGGGAGAAACTGTTTCATAATGAAAAATAGTGTTATAATGACCATCATTATGATACAGTTTTCGGACATATAATAGTGAGGGTCGAACATAAACAATATTAAAAGGGATTAATAATAAGTGGGCCTTATAATATTTTCTTGAAAAAAAAAATGTAACACTCAGATAGTAGTTCAACATACTTCAGTGAAACTGGTAGGATTAAATGTACATTTACACAGGATAACGGAGGCACAACAAGAGGATGTTAGGAAATGAATATTGGAATTAGACACTCACAGAAAGCAACACTAATACAACAAGGAATTGGGGGCATAATTTATGAACAAATAGCCATTTGTTAACCTACTTGTTTTACAATTAATTCTTAAGTTCAGCTCAAATTAAAGGCAAATTTCGAAAATCGGATAAAATATGGTGTGGTAAAAGAATTATAAATATACTAGTATGTTTCTCGGAAGAGAGTTATCTGTCTGTGTCATCTTGAATATATGTATACTCGTTGTACAAGTTTTAGGAAACGCGCAGTCAAAAAATAATTTTGTTATTTCCTTTGACTCTTAAAGTTGTAAGTCTCCTTTAAAACAATCATAACATTCAATCGCCAAGCGTGACGGTTAGGCTTCACATTATTGAGGTCGCACTCAGAACCGGGACAGGGATCTCCTAACGCTACCATCCTTGTTGTACGGAAGAAGATTATCGAGATGGAAGTAATGATTAACTTGGGTCGATGAAGAAAGATATATCGATCTCCTGCGGGCACATTTGATGATAAAGTAGACTATCAAGAGAGCTTAAATACAGAAGGATAAACCCTCTTGAAGATTTCCGTCACTCCTTCGGGGCACGAAAAGACGGATACCGTGAAAGATTGGAAAAGAAGGAAATATAAACGAAATATGTTTAAAAGTTTGTCGAAGGCAAAATGAAAAGGAAAAAAATGTTTACTGTGTATTACATTCCGTCACTCAAAGAGAAGAGGAAAAGAAATAAATTACTTTGAAGTCAAAAGGATATTAGAGAAAATGTCACCAGTTTACATTCTATGTCAAAGAATGGCAAACGCCGCTTCCCTGCACGCAAATTCAAGAAACAACAACAAGTAAGATCCTAGACGTAAGAAGTGTAAATATCTCAAGTGCATACATGGCTAATTGTTGTTGTTGTTGCTTCAATGCAGTCAATACAGTCCCAAATACAGTACTTTGGGTGATATGATTGTGCGCGTAATTTTTTGATAACCTCTATCATTGTGGTGTCTGTAGTAATGTGTGCATCTGTAATTGAAGATAGGATTGGGAGAGAGATGGACATGGTCTCAAATTAGGAAACATACTGGCATTTGTCTGAAATTGAAGTGTGAAACTACTGAAAACCATTTCTAGAATGGTTGAGGATGGAATCTAGCCCACGTGTTTTCAATCTTGTCTCCCGTTGCTGAGAGGACCCCGATCCAATCCTCAGACCAGAAATACATTTCTGGACAGAACGGGAAATCGATCTCCGGAATTTTGGGGTTTGAGTGACAATACGTATTCCGAGGCCACATAAGGTGGCATATGGATAATGGAGTGAGACAGGTGATTTGAATTGAATGTCACTATTACTGAACTGTACTGCCTTATGATTAGGGCTCGGATTTTTAGGTGCTAAAAATTGGGGAAATATTTATTTTTTATGTATTAAATATACCTCAAATATGTGGCAAAAAAGTAGAAATATGTATTTTTAATTTAGTTTAATAATGTAAATATAAACAATATACAATACTCACAAATGCAATTTATGCTATGCCTTACTAACTCGTGAAACATCACAATACACAATGAGATACATCTTCAGGTTGTCCATCACAAATGACCGACGATTATCGCCAAACACTTTTTCTGAAGGCGCGAAACTGCGGCAATATGTTTCTTGCACTCGAGGTGTGGTGTAACTTGGGATCGCTGTTCAGCCTTGGTTGCTTTCCCACATGGTTGGCAGAACGGTGAGTGGGACGGGGCGACAAGGACACATACGCTTTGCATGAAGATTAGATAGCTGACAGGTTCTTTACCGTTGAAGTAACACAGAACAAAAATGCAATAAACTGAAAGATCTAGCATACTGATTTAAAAAAATGTAAATATTATGTCCTTTTATGTGCAAATAAGTGAAAAGCAGGAATTTATGTAATTATTGAAAAAAATGTTTAAAATATGTATTTACATAAAATAATATTTATTTACCTAAAAATCCGAGGCCTACTTATGATTATGACAATCATCATCATCATCATCATCATCTTCCTACTCCTTACCATTCCCGTTATTACATGGTCGAGGGATGAGGCGAGATGAGTTTAATATGTTGTGGATCGTTTCTACTGCTCGATGTCCTTCCCAATGCCAATTTCACCATAGGAGTAAATGCGAGGTGAAAACAAATGAAACCGTGCAAGGAATTGGAAGAAAACTGCCGTGATCTATTAAAAGGTACCATAAGAGCATGATGTTCAAACCCACTTATCTACCGAGTCTGGAGATAGTCAGACAACCTGACCTTAGCTACCCTGGCATTATTATTAATATTATTATTATTGTTTGACAACATTATCACGGCAAATACCGGTTACATTTTATGTTACAGCCTGGTTCGGACTTATCAAGGAACCATCTGTACTGAGATAATTTCGATTACACTGTTCAGAGACTTCACATCCATGTCGTGCCCACAGTCTTCACGAGTCTCCTTCATTTGAAGGATGAGTTAAATTTCCATCTTGATCATCGAGCCTTGCTGATTATTTGGCCAGGGTATTGTCACCAAGGAACTTCCTAACAATATGGCATGTGTTTAACAGAACTGCCTTCTGTAGTTCAATATATATCTGCGGGTGCAAATTCAATATTGACAGACTACTGTGGAGAGTTTTGGTTGTAACACCAGTACACGATACAATTATTGGGATGGTAGTCACCGAATCAAATTTCAACACCTGATTTGTCTCAATTGCCAGCTCTGTGTACTTAGATATTTTAGTAGCAGCTGTTGTTTGGATGTTTTGAGTGTTGGGACATGCGATATCTATCAGTAATTCCTCTCTGTGTTCTTTATTGATGATAATGACATCTGGCCGGTTGTTACTGACTGTGACATCTGTCACAACTCCTCTGTCCCAATAGAGCTTGTGAGTGGCATTTTCGACTACTACAGATGGTGTGTATTTCCAATAGGGGACGGTGTTTTGAAGAAGTTTGTACTTCAAGGCCAGTTTCTGGTGAATAATGTTGGCAACTTGATCGTGTTGATGTTTGTAGTCAGTGTTGGCAAGGTGGAAACAACCTGATATAATGTGTTGAATGGTCTCACTACATTTGCCACAGCGGCGACACTTCTTACTCTCTGTTGCTGGATCTTTTATGATAAATTTCCGATAGCTTCGAGTAGCAACAACTTGGTCTTGGATAGCTACAACAAATCCCTCTGTTTCCGGAAAGAGGACCGAGTGGGTCAGCCATGCGTGCGACGCTAACTTGTCGATGTGAGGCTGGTCCAACTCATGTGGAAACTTCCCATGAAGCGCCTTCTGTTTCCAATTCCCGACCTTGTATTCAGTAGTTTTCATTTCGTTTACTGGTGGATCTAAAGATGACAGATGGAGCGGTGTGTATTTATCATCAGCTGAAGATACAGTGTGATGGAGAGGGGATGTTTCTCCTTTGTTGTGGAAAAATGCACGCAGAGTTGTCACTTGTTTTGTATGAAGGTTCATGATGTCTATCAGTCCTCTACCACTTTCAGACCGAGGTAGAGTCAGGCGCTCTGTTGCTGATTTCGGATGGTGCATACGATGGCGTGATAAAAGCACCGATGTTTTTCGTTGCAGATCGTGCAGCTCAGTTTGATTCCACCTGATGATGCTAAAGGAGTTATTAACTACGGGCATTGCAAATGTGTTAACTGCCTTAATGATATGTTTAGCGCTAAGTTTTGAAGAGAGAACACTGCAAAGTCGTGAAGTATACTGCTCAGTTATGTTCTTCTTGATATCACCATGTCTGAGACGGGTACTCTGGGCGAACCCAAGATATTTGTACAATGCGCCTTCCTCCAACGGCTGAATACATCTCTGTCCCTCTCCAACAGGTATTCCTTGTGCAGAGTGCGAGCCTCTAATAACAGTCTGTGTTCTGCACTTATCAAAACCAAACTGCATAGGGATATCTGAGGTAAAGCTCTGAGTGATAGAGATGAGATATTGTAGGTGCACTTTAGTTGATGCATACAGTTTAATGTCATCCGTGTAAAGAAGAGGGTTCACCTTGTACGCTTCACCATGATTACCCTTAATACTAAATCCGTAGTTGCTACTGTTCAGGATTTGCGAGAGAGGATTCAAAGCCAGACAAAACCAGAGTGGGCTTAGCGAATCTCCTTGGAAAATTCCTCGGCGAATCGGTATTAATGAAGATGTTAAACGAGTGCCACCCACTGTAAGTTGGAGGGCAGTGCTCCATGAAACCATTGCGCACTTCAGGAAGGTCACTATTCTTATTCATCTTCTTCTTCTTCTTCTTCTACTCCTTCTTCTTATTATTATTGCATCGTTATGCCCATCTGTGGAGCGTGATAGAACTTATTTTGCTAATGATGTACTTTCTTCTCCCAAAATCTCTTCATCTGGGCACTAAAAAACTTCCTCCGTTTTTCCGTCCATGATTTCATAGCCCTGGTAGTAACTTTCTCAGAGAAATTATGGTTAATAATTAATGGAGTCGATCTTTTAAAATTTCCTCCGTAATGCCAATTATTTATTATTATTATTACTATCTTTACTTTTATCGCTTCATCCTTTCGGAATGGGATTTCTTCCATTCATCCGAGTGAACATATCTCTTGCTGGGTTTTACTTCCTCTTGATGAACCTGACGGAGTTTTGTTTCAATGGGGTTCTGAGCAAGATAACAGATTCAGAAATTTCAAACTTTAACAAGTTCCTATCCACTTCCACCAGCCAAAGAGGCATCACCTTTAAACCTCGGAATTATGATAATAATAGACGGTTGGAGAATCCACTGACTGGCATTCTGAGGAGGTGGGCATAGAATGTTATTCTCCGTTTCCGAATTACACTTGAGATCTTTTCAGTGTGTGAGTATATTTCTCAATTACTCCAGAGCTTGTAACCTCCATCTTTGAACTTAGGACCATGAATTTTCCTAATGTTCTTTCTTTCCTTAACTTCAAGTCTCTCGATCGGGCCAGCTGCGCGGTTTGATAGGAATTCCGCTGCATACAGTGCTTCCAGTCTAATCACAGTTTGATAGTGTCTTAACTTTGCATTTCTAGAGATGGACTTTTTATTGTTTAGTTGATGTGTGAGGCGGAAGGCTGTTTCGAATTCATTGACTCGTGTTGAGGTGGCGAACTTTTCAGAATTATTTGGTTCGATCCACTCACCAAGATATTTAAACTTTTGAACTTTTAAGATCAGGTCGTGGGTGGTTTGAACATGAGATGGAGCTTCATTTATATTAGAGACTAGCAGAAGTACCCATTCTTCGAACGGCCTTTGGTATTAATAGCCAGGCGTAATCAATTGAGCTACTGTTGCAATGGTTAGAGGCTTGGAAACTGTTTGTCGACAAAGATAAATGATTAGTTAAAATATGCTCAGAAAATAAATTTAGCCTACCTAACGTGTACTTCCTGACGTTAGAATAAAATTGAAAACCTCGTAGACGAAACGCAATACACGTCATGTTGCTGTTTGGAGATATAATAGACCTTCTGTACGACATATCGCAGGTTTAAGTTGTGTGAAAAAAATCTATGGTAACCCCTGACCCCCTTAAGCGCATTGATGAATTTTACAGTTTTAGTTGGTTCCGTGATAACCTTATTGCCATTTGCAAACGTTCACAGAAATGTAATAAATGGAGTGGCATTACTTCCTGCAGAAATAGATGGAAAGTTGGATGTCAGCTTTTGAGATGTTTTTGTCATGGCTATTGGCGTGCATTCCTTCATTAGTTTATTAAATGAAATTAGTTTTCTTGGAATATCAGAAACTGTTGGTATTAGAGGCTTAAAATGTAGTTTTCGGGAACCCTTTACGGCTATTTAGGGTCCCCGAGTTTTGTTTCTGACACCAAGGGGCAGAAAATAAGCTTTGCCTCGTCGTTGTAGGCCGTAGTATAATAATTATTATTATTATTATTGTTATAATAATATAGCAATATAGAGATAGGGACGTAATAGACCTTCTACCACACCCGCACGTGTAAATCGCGTGTAAAAATTCTAGAGTACCCCTTGACCCCCTTAAGCGCATTATACCCTATGTATTGATGAATTTTACAGCTTGATTTTGTTCCGTTATAGCCTTATAACAGTTTGCAAACTATCTCAGTAATGTAATAAATGGAATTGTATTGCGTCTTACAGCAATAGATGGACCTGTGAGTTTCTGTTGCCATGGTTACCGGATTGCATTCTTTCATTATTGTATTAAATTATTATTATTATTAGCGTATGGTACAACACAAAACAAACAACATAAACAATATATATACATACATACAATAAGTAACACATTACAACTATTACAATCATGCAAGGGAAAGGGTGTTCAAAGATTAATGTCTAAATTTTCTAGCCATCTTATGGCTTCAGTAGAGGCTATTACAAAGTCCTGTGTTGATCCAGTGAATGCCCTATTAATACACTCAGTGACAATATGGTTCATAGTCTGTCTAACTGCACCACAATCACAGGTTGGGGAAGATCGCATGCCCCATTTAAACATCATTGATCCGCATCTCCCGTGGTTAGTGCGGACTCTGTTGAGAGTTACCCATGTTTTGCGGGGCAAATCAAATCCGGCTGGCATATTTTGAATGTTGAACAATGCCTGCCATTGCATGAAATTAGTTTTATGGGAATATCTCAAAAACGGTTGGTTTTAGGGCCTAAAAAGGTGGTCTTTAGGGCCCCCGAGTCTCATTTCTCACATTGAGCTGAAAAAGAGCTTTGTCTCGCCCTTCTACGCCTATTTCAGCAAGGGTTTTAAGGGGGTAGGCCCCCTTTTATTGTAGCTACAGAGAAGAGTTACATCAATGATTAGTGTTGTGCCTCTGAAGGATACCTGTACCAAATTTTACGTTGATCCACCCAGCCGTTCTCGAGTTATAAGGGAACATACTTGTCCACAGACAAACAGACAGACATACAGACAGACATAAAAACAGTCTGAAACGCGTAAATAACGCAAATTTCCGTAGAAATTCAGAAAAAACAGACGAACTTTCATTCTTTTATATATAGAGAAGATGACTTGGGTTTTAGTGTAAGATATCTTCCGTCCTATTTTGGTTGCACAATCATGTAAGTAATCTACTTGTTTAATGGCTATTTCTGGAGAGGAAGCAAACAAAGCTAGGTCATCAGCCAATGCGAGGCAATCAATATTGATGTTATCCCGAGATATGCTTATTTGTACTCCATTAGGAAATCCTTTGGATTATTATTAGTCTATTAATGATTCAGTTTGGAAAACTAAGGAACACGACATTTCAACAGTTTTCCTTGAGCTTTATTCGTGCAGTATTCCTTCATTCCTTGAAAGTGTATTTACTTTCTCTCTTTCATCCTTATCTTTGCAGTTTACAGCGTCAGGCTTGGTTGGAAATTCTGATGGTCTAGGTGTTTTCTCTTAAACCGGTCACTAATAATAAATAATAATGTTATTGGTTTTACGTCCCTTTTAACTACACTGGCTTTTAGAGACGCCGGGGTGCCGGAATTTTGCCCCGAAGGGGATCTTTAACGTGCCAGTAAATCTACTGACACGGCTCCCTCGCATTTGCGCACCCTCAAATGCCAGCTGACTGCGCCAGGTTTCGAACCTGCAACCTTGGGATCAGCAAGCGAGAACGCTACCCCTGAGCCACGCAGCCAGACTAAACCGGTCACTATCCTGGATATCTTCTTATAAGATCCCAATCTCATATACACCTTTCTGTACTATAGTATTATTATTATTATATTACCGTTAATCTCAGATCATTGTCTGGTAAAATATAAAGTAATATGCAGATTCCATTGACTCAAAGCGTGATCATCAACTTAAGGCAATAAAATAAAATAAAATATTGATTTTTGTGTTTTTCGTTTTTTGCCTAAATATGTTCATTCGTATAAGTGCTTTCATAATCCAAAGGGATTTTGTAAAATTCCAAAGAGAAATGTAGAGAAAATATAATTAAATACTAGCCTGCAGCTGAGGAGTGGGCGTGGCATCATATGAAAGCTGTCACAATGTTACTTCTTTGCTCTGAAAAAAAAAATGTATGAAGGAGTGATTTTGGACTTTGGTGCCATCTCTTGAGCATTCCAGGTATTCCAGTGTTCTTTGAGATGCAGGTATATATTTTTGCTCTGTGATCATACGGTCTTTGAAGTCGTTGGTAAACAAATGAATGTCAATATAGTATAATCTGGCCAAAATGCCCAAAGGATGTATTTGTATCCAAGCAAAATGTAGAACTAGCTGTGACAGAAGCTGTTTCACAGTTCAATCAAGGATGCTATCTGACAGAAGCAACAAGAACAACAGAGACCACTCCAATGTCAGCAATAAGGAAGCAACTGAGCAAAGTTAGAGACGAGCGACGAAGGAAATAAATGGCAAAACGGTGCTTAGAATTCGGAAAACGAAGAAACCATTCATCAAGGTTGACGGCCATACACACTGAGGAAGCTCGAAAGAGAAAAGAAGGAACAATATACAGCCCAGGTGGATTTTAGAGCAAGGATCGGCGGACAATTGTGTTGTGTAAATTTGACTGCGTTTATCTTTAATTTTTGAAATTGAACATTTAAATATAACTTTTTCCTAGTAAATATTTTTTGAATTTGATGAAATTTTTGGATCTAACCCCAACTAACAGTATCATTTTTTTAAGTATTTAGAAACGGAAATATTGATAAGTATATGTTTTAATTATTTCGATAATAAGATTCAAAACTTTGAAAATTAATTTAATGGACACCACACAAGAAACCCAAAAAACCTTATTCAAACCGGTTTGGCTATAATATGAGATACACTCTTCAATTTTTCAAGCACATTAAAGTAAATTTGCTATAAAAAGGTGATTTTTTAAAAACCCGTAAAATAAAATAAAAAGTATTTTTCTCAAAAACGGTTCGATCAATTTAGTTGTAAGTTTGTAATTTTGTTTAATACTACTCACAAATAATATATTTGAAAATTGAGACCAATTGATAAATTAGGGAAAAAGTTTCATTATTTTACCAGACTATCCCCTTAATTTAGATCACTGCCAATGAAATTACGAACTATCCTACTTGTAGTCAATATCACTACTTTCTATATTAATTTATACAAGTTCGTGTTCAATTCAATCTCTTTTAGCCCTTGCAGGAGATGTTTGGGAACTATTTGAGAATTGATGATGTTATTGGATGCAAGTCCCTTTTAACTACTGCGGCTTTTAGAGACGCCGGGGTGCCGGAATTTTGCCCCGAGGGTTATCTTTAACATCCCAATAAATATACTGACATGGCTCCCTAACATTTGCAAACTCTCTAGTGCCCATTGATTTCGTCAGGATTCGACCCTGCAACCTTGGGCACAGGAGGCAAGAACGTTATCGCTGCGCCATGCAGCCTACTTAGCCTACTTTTCACATTTAGTAAAATTGAGGAAAAAGTAAACTTATGAGATCGATCCGCGCAAATGTATGTTTGTTTATTCTTCTGTCTGTGTGTGTGACCCCAACTATCAATTCCTAAACGGCTGAAGATATCGAAACCAAATTTGATAAGAGTACCTGGATTTATCAAGGCCATATTTGAAAATGACGTCAGTGCTTGAAGATCACAATTGAAATTTGAGCTCTATGTTGGATATCTCAGAAGTTATGCATGCGAACTGTTCCAAAATTGGCACACATATAGATAATATTATTGCAGATTAATTTCCTCGAGTCCATACATGACAGTGTTGCCAGCATGGTTCTAAGCATATTGATATCTCTAATTTTTAAATGCATGTAACTTCTATACTGTCAATTGGATTTCAACCAAATTTCCTATGTGCTATGTGAACCAAAGCTCATACGGCCATGTGTATTCTTAAGAGCAACTAGGGCTCCCAACTGTTAATAAACCCACTCTCTATTGTCTCTATCCTAATATCAATACATCAGAATGTATGCAAGCCAACAACTCTAATCTTTGCACACGTATAATACTTGACATTATAGAGTAATTTGCAGTAACTAACATAAATGTCAGTGCTGTCAACTTGATTCTAAGCCTACTGACATGTCCTATTTTTAAATACCGTACGTGTAACATCTATACTAACAAATGGATTTCTTACAAAATTGACACAATAATATGTTATAATATTTCAGCTTATTTCTGAGCAACACATACATGACATTATTGCCAACATGATTTTACGCATGCTGTTAGATCCAATGTCTAACTGCATGTACCGTCCATGCTATCCATTGGACATCAACCAAATTTTGTATGTGCATTCGGTACCTGAAGAGATGCAACTGAGAATATATTCCGCGACCAGAACTGCCAACTGTAGTGCTCTATTAGGCTACACTATTTTAGGTTTATTTCGAACTAATTAAATATTTCAATATTACCAACTTAATTTCGTCATTATTCTAGATAGGAGTGGCTTCGGTGGCGTAGTTGGTAGCATGCTGAGCTTCTTTGCCCAAGATAGCGGGTTCAAACCCGGTCGAAGCCGTCGGATTTTTAAAGAGCGTTAAAAATCCCTCAGTATGCCTTCCTTCGGAGAGGAAGTAAAGACGGCGGTCCCATGTCATAGATTTATGGCATGTTAAAGAACCTTCCACTAATTACACCTGTGTGAATCTAAATTGGATAGGTTAAGAATGTAAACAACGCTCTTAATTTGTCTACGTTCGTTGCCAAGAGCTGACTGTGTTGGCGTCTAGTAGCTAAGTTCTGAACTAAGCCTAGTAGTTGTTGACGGTGGCGTTTGGCGGCTAAAAGTAGGAACTATTTGAAAATTTTTAAGTTGCAGTCTGTACTTAAATTAAAAAACCGATACACACACTAATACAGCCATCACAATTAACACCGGTTATCAGACAGATTCTACACACACCCAAAGTACACGGGGCTACATGACCGCGTAGTCGCAGCCCCTAAACTAAGGAACCAACCAACCAACCATTCTAGATAAGTCTATATAGAATACTCATTGGCATGTATCTTACATTTTAAGAAAAAATTGGATCTTTAGTTCGTCTCGGAACTACATGTTACTTTTACGACGTATTGCCCTACTAAGGAGTGTGAATTAACCTATTTCACAGATTAATATGAATTAGCAGTCTTCTTTTCCCAAAAGCTCTTTATTATCTCGCTGGGATTTTTCTACCTTTCTGCTGTCCCTGCAGGGGTGGCTCTCATTCGGGGGTTTACAACAAAATGATATTTCTTCACCAACGATCTGAATCTAGTCCTGTTACGTTGATTTCTTGAAGGTCATTTTTAAGTTCTGTTGTTGCTGTGTTGGTCTTCAGTCTTTTGAATGGTTTGATGCAGCCGTCCAACCTCCCTGTCCTGAACTAATCGTTTCATCTCTACATAGCTACCACACCCTACATCCGAGGAAATCTGTTTAACATATTCTAACCTTGGTCTACCCCTACAGTTCTTGTCCTCGACCCTTCCTTCCATACCTAAGCTTGCCACTCCTGGGTGTTAAGTATGTGTCCTACCAACATATCCTTTCTCCTCATTAGCAGTCGCCAGAAACATCTCTCCTCTCCCACTCGTCTTAATACCTCTACGTTTGTAACCCTATCCACCCATCTGATATTCATCATTGTCCTGTAACACCACATTTCAAACGCTTCAATTCGCCTCTTTTCTGCTGCACCAATAGTCCAAGATTCACTTCTATTTTAAAATGATTCTTGGCTTTTAACGAGGAGGCATGATTAAGTATTCTTTTAGTAAGTCTTTCATTGTCCATTCTTTGAATATGTCCATAAAATGTTAATCGTCTTTTTCTAATATTGTCTGATATTTTCTCAAAATGTTGGTATAACTCGTGAAATCTCCTATTCATCCACACTCCCGCTACGCAAACTGGGCCACAAATTTTCCTACGAATATTTCTTTCTTGTTTTTCTAAATGTTTAGTTAGTGATTTGCCCCGATGATTAGGGTTTCTGATGCGTACAATGCTGACGTGATATAGTGAATTAATTTTTGCGTCCCGAGATGTTGATTTTATGTTGTATCTATTCCAGGTGACTCTATAAGCCTTTTGTGATTTAGAGATTCTCTCTTTGTTGGCTTTACGATTTAATCCAGATGTTCGTATGCTTTCCATTAAGTATTTGGCATAATTTACCTCAGGAACTTTTCCAAATTGAGTAATCAGAGGTTGTTTGTTTAAGAATCGAGAAGATCCTTCCATGTATCGGGTTTTCTCATAAGAAATTTATTATTCATTCAATTTCGCTAATCGGCCAACTAGGGACCACGATATACTTCATTTTACATTTTGGCATTTGCTCATTTTTCGCTTGATCCACATTGTCTTCATGAGCTCACTGTGTTTAGCACGATGTTCTTCTGTCCATTTCGCACCAGTAGTTCGTTTTTCGTCCCGGAAAGTCCCAAACGTCTTGATGGCTGCTCTATAAAGATTTCGGTCGTGTGCAACTTCTTCTCGAATCGCCATTTCTTTAAGACCTTTCAGGACGTTATCGTACCATGGCATTGTCGTTTTTGGTTTTGAGTCAAAGATATTGAAGATACGTTTCGTCCATCGGGAGTCGATCATCTGTCGTATATGCCCGTAGAAGCAAACTCTGCGTTTTCGGATTGTGTCTGTGATCTTCTCTATCTTAGAGTATATTTCTTGCCTGGATTCTCTGATGTTGATGCCATTTTTGTAGTCCGGGCCAAATATGATGTGTAGGATCTTTCTTCTTTTTCTCTCTAAATTCACGAGGAGACATTTCTCGGATAGGATAAGGCAATCAGATGCATATAGTGGTACTGGCTTGATGAAAGTATTGAAGTGACGAATTTTTGTGTTCATAGAAAAGCACTTTTCGTTATATATCTTGCGGGTAGTTTGGAAAGCGACTTCCATTTTCTTGATTCTTGCTTCTATGGCTTCCTTGTCAAGGTCATTTTGCTGGATCCATTCCCCAAGATACTTATTGTTATTATTGTTTATTTTTATTATGATTATTATTATTATTATTATTATTGAAATTGTCATCCTAACAAAGAAGATAATTCAGACAATACTTCCAATACAGGTAGGACACATTCAAGTAGAGACGCGTCCAGCAGCAAAATACCTGGGCATCATGATCGACAGTAAAATGAATTTAGGAGAACAAATTAGACGGACTGCAGATAAGGCAGCCAGAGGAGTAATGTCCCTCAGTCGGCTCATGGCCAATGTTGGTGGGCCAACATCTAGTAAGAGGAGACTATTGATGACAGCCATCTATTCAGTTCTGCTGTATGGGGCGGAAATATAGGCGGATGCCCTGGATAAGGAAATTTATAGGAAGTCACTGGCGCAAGTGTAGAGGCGGGGTGCTTTGCGCGTGGCATCTGCATATCGCACGTTCTCTGAGGAAGCAGTTCTTGTTATTGCCGTGATTATTACGATTTTTTTGTTGTGAAAGAACGCAATAACATTTACTTGAGGAAATCTGACATGGGTTTACAAAATGCAAGACGATCGCCAAGAGTACAAACATTTCATAATTGGCAGATCATTTGGGAGCAAGGAGGTCAAAGCCAATGGACTAAGAGAATGATCCCTCAGGTGCAGGCTTGGACAGAGAGGAGACATGGTGAGGTTGGTTACTATCTCACTCAGTTCTTGACTGGTCCTGGGTACTTCTGTTCCTATCTTAAGAAGATGGGGAAGATGGATTCATCAGATTGCATCTACTGTATCAATGAATTAGATAATGCTAATCATACCTTCTTCTCTTGTGGACGGTGGGTCCTAAATAGGCAGTCTCTTCAAGATCACATTGGTGTAGAGATATCCCCGGACAATATTGTTGCAGTGATGCTACAAAATGAGGAAATTGGAAACTGGTAGCAAGTTTTGTTGAAGATATCCTCCGAAAAATGAAGACGAATCTGGATCGCCACTGAAGATGATTCATTACGGAAGAGTGCCCTACAGGCAAATATAAGAAGACTCTAGCCTGAAGTAATGTGATAAATGGTTCCAGGCTAGTGTTCAGAAGTAACGGGGGAGTTTTAGTCGGTAGTCTGCTACTCTGGAGCCCGACACTATGTGCGTAAATGCATTTCTTCCCCTTAAAATATAAATTATCATTATTATTAGCACACGAATAGGTGATGTTCAGAGAGAAATGTAAATAATTTCTCTGGATGGAAGTGAAGCAGCGTGTGTCGTGTCATATCATAGCAGACAACTCAGCACCTGCTCATTCGCTCAGAGCCTGTTTCTAACCCCAAGGGACTCTCGAAATGTATTTGCAGTGAATTATCCAACACTCGTGCTGATGGCTGCACAGCTATTTAAAAGCATCATGTCATCACATGTGGAGTGAAGTACATTAATCCGAGTGCTCTAAAAGGATTTAAAATAACACAAACTTGTTTTTATAATATTCAAATGTCAAAAGTTCACTTGCCTAAAAAATACGTTGCTCTCCCCATATGACACTTAATGACTGGTGAGTTATGCGAGATCAGAGCAAGGTTTTCGCCAATATTGTAATTGCAGATTTCAGTAGAGCGACGATAATCCGGATTAATTGTAACCAGACCCTGTATGGATTTTAAAATGTCTGGATTTTCTGAAATAACAAAAAAAGAAGGTCGTTTCAATTCAAAACGAAAAGAATACTTGGTAAAACCGTTAATATTTCACTTAACTGGTACAATTCCTTGAGCAGATAAATAAAACCATTGAGTAATATGAGCTTCTTATGTATTTTAATGAAGGAATATACGTACATATGTAATGTACAACATGTACATATTTACAGAATGCTGTATAGTTTATACATTGTCAGGGCTCTTAAAAATCTGTTATTGATATTTGAACTGTAGTAATGGTTCGCTTTTTTGCGGCCAAGTCTTTGATTCGTAGCGGTAAGACGACCCCGCCCAGCCTGTCACATTAACGATTTTGTTTGGCAAATATGTATTCACCTGACATTCTAGATTAATTTGGAGTAACTAATATACGTCAGTGCTACCAACATGATTCTAAGCTTACAGATAAAACCAATTTTTAAATACATGTAACTTCTATACTATCAATTGGATGTCAACCAAATTTCGTATGCACTATGAATAGACTACATAAACAGATATGATTATGCGTAATCATAAGAGTAACCAGGGCTGCCAACTGTTATTAAATGCCGTCTCTATTCTTTTAACCTAATATCCATATATCAGAATGTATGGGAGTCAAGAACTCCAAACTTTGCACATGTATAGTACCTGACATTCTATATTAGTTTGTAGTAACTATGTCAGTGCTGCCAACATGACTGTAAGCATGCTGATAAGTCCAATTTTAAACTTCTATAGTAACAAATGGACTTCATCCAAAATTGGCACAACAATTGTTCATAATATTTCAGATTATTTCTGACCAACACATGCATGACATTGTTGCCAACATGTTTTTACGCGTGCTGATAGATCAAATGTCTAGCTGCATGTAACGTCCATACTATACGTTGGACTTCAACCATTTTTTTCTTACCTTATGAGATGGAACTAAGAATGTATTCAGTAACCAGGCCTGCCAACTGTAGTGCTCTATTAGGCTACAATATGCAAGGGATATTTCGAACTAAATAGAAATGTCGATATTACCATTGTGCCCGTTTAGACCGGAGTCCGCACGACCACATATGCATTTTACCAATAATCAGTCAGCACGAGAGTCAAAATATCCCGGGGCGCCAGATGGGTTAAAGCTAATCGCAAAAACGACATCAAATGAAAAAAAAAGCTTTACTGATTTTTGGCTCAATGCAACAATAAGGATAGAAGGAGATTCAACTGGGCATAACACATCATGTAAAATTATCTCATTTTATTTTGAATTTAAAATTGACTGCAAAAATGCTCAAAGCAGCATCATTCACGTGTGGCGACCCACATCCTATTTACACAATGTACAGAAATTTTCCAAACACATTGGACAATTATTTTTTGGAAACACAAGTCTGATTGTCAGTCCTGTAGACTGTGTTCCAAAATTATATTCATTCATGATTAAATCCAGTTCAAATTTAATTGTCTTTACTGGAAATATCGTAGTTCACTGTTTGAATTCTTACACAATATTAACACTCGTAGAATAAATGTTCATAGAATGTTTAACTTTCACTTATTTTTCCAGTTTCAAAAAATATATTGTCAAAAAATATTATTATTTCTGAATCAACACAAATTATGTACACATATTAATAACATCTGAAAAGTATTTGACCTTGAGCATAGCATCGAAGAACTGTGCGAAGCACAACCAAAAATTAATTGTTCTTCTGACATTAAATGTTTCGAGAAGTGACTCGATTATGAACTTCAAGTTCCTAACAAAATATATGATTTCTGAATCATCAATTTGATCAATAAATTGTTGGACCATTCAACTATTTGATTTTCCACTTGGAAACATTATTAAGAAAAATATTTATATTCATGGCCATTTTAGCAACTTTCACAACTTGCAATTCTTCGACAGAATGCGGAAATAAGAATTGTAGCTTCATAATAAATTCATTTAGTTCATGGCACTAGGATTGAAAACATCCTTCAAATTATTCGTGGTTATAGAATTATTTTTCATTGGCAGAGGCCCATTCTATTATTTGTGTAAGAACACAATATTCCAACAACAACGGTAAAGGTCTTCCTCTGAAGAAGAATAAAATACTATCATGACAAATCCGGGTTCTAGCAAAATCAAAGTCTAAATGGAATCCGTAAACAAGGTTGAAATAAGAACTGATGGTTTCTAAGAAATAACCTTCGGGTCATTCATACGACGAAATGTGTAGTTCCAATACTCCTATAAACCTGAGCCATCGAACCTGCTATTTGATTAATGCTCGAAAAAACCTCCTCATTCCTGCGACTTAAACATGCGCACCTGGGAATGGCATTTCAACTACTCCACACACAAATTTTCTTCCCAAAATTTATACAATAAATCAAGCCTCTGCTTGTTATCAACACTGGAAGATTAATAAACTTACAAGTTTATTTTATTTTACCATTCAGTTCAACCCGTGAATTTACCATACTTATGAAAATCTTTATTTCATTTTCGAGTGTATATTTACGTCATGATTTTATATAAATACAAAAATATCCTATTTGATACAATTATCAATTGCTTCCCGTTTCATGCCTCTCCGTGTTATCTGATAAATATACTTTGCTCATTGCAAATATTAACTGTTCAACCAGAACTGAAATGTTGGTTGAATGCGGGCTTGCGCTAACCACTCTCCTTCGGAAAATCTCCTGTTCCAAACTAGAAATGATTAAACTACTTCATAGGCTCTCTCTCAATACATATGATTTTCAGAAAATATTATATCCAAGAATTATTTAGAAAAGTTATAAAAATCATTATTATTATTATCAGTGGATTATTATTATTATTATTAGTTATATTATTTTAAATATATTTAATTATCATCTCATTATGTGAGAATCAACATGTTCGAACCTTCGAATATGGAAAAAATATCCATTCCTCAACAAAAAATAATTTAACTTTTACAGTTACATCGACGGTTTTCCGTGACTTCCCAAAAATATGAAATATTCAAATAAATGCTCGATATGCTCGGTCATCGATCCTAAACTGTTCTGAGTGCTGAAAATACTCAGACTAACTCTAATATGTCTTGCGTAAATCATTGCAAGATTTAAATACGAAGAAAAAAATAAATGTGTTGGTCATCTGCAGAAAAATAGTTTGTTCCAATTAGCTAGGCATAATATAAAGTCAAAATGTGGCTTACATTTCTTGATGGTCTTGAAGCGTAGTGAACCTGGTCTGTACCAGATTTATCCACAGACATGCCCTATCGGACAAGCACGTATAATCGTTGTATCGGCCGCCATTATATACCCACAATCCGTCTAGCAAGACATAGTGGTAATATCTCTTGACGTTTGAAGTAACTGTTGATCCATTTTAATATTGGCTTCTGCTAAAGCCATAGCCGTTCGTTTAAATGGGGTCAGATCTAAATGATCTATTCTCAAATATGTCAGTTGTAACGTAACTCACGGTAATCGCTTCAGTACAAGAAAACACTGACAGTCTAACCAATCAACGGCTGTTCTGAAGATCGTTCCCTGGGCATGGCTTCACACCATCTACCATGCGCGAAGCAACATGTAGTTTCCCTGCGTTGGCTAATGAACAACACCGTGATAGACTGGCCTTCAATGTACCGAAAGATCGGAGTGGTTATCAAGTTACGAATATGAAACTGACTGAATTGGACTAAAATATCCAAGTATTAGGTTATTACTGGACTGTGACAAAGTACTATTCTAGACAAAGTCTAGCATATGTCCATGTAGAAATAAAAATATTTCATCAGTGTCCGTCGAAAAATAACTATCACCTTAGTGATTCTCCCTGCCGGAAACTTACTAAGTTCTACTCGTAGCGCAGCACTTTTGTGACTATCACAATTTTGAAAATAACTTCTGCGTAGATCCGGCAACCATGTGCCTTGGCTCAGCGTAGTAGCACCTTGCTAGGCAAGTGCTTGATTCGAAGTGAGCTAATGATGCCTGTGCCGGCCGGCTTTTATTCAAAACGGTCAGGGTCACGCTGAATCAGCTGAAATCTGGAAATCCTCATATCTCTGGTATCCCTGGTCCGATTTACTTGATACTAAGTGCATTCTCTTTCATTTGGCCGTGCCAGTAATCTGATCCAAGTCTCAAGTCTCTACTCCATGGTTAACTATTTAATCAATAAATAGCCTCGACCTCTGCTATTACTCGCTACGTCACTTGACATGCTCTTAGCGGTATATTCTTTCCAATTGCTTCTAGAAGCAATGTAGCGCGATATTCAAATATCTCAACTTTCAAAAGCGGCTGTAGCCTTTCCCTTGATATCTAGGTGTCTGAATCTTGGAATACCCATTCCTAGAGTTGGGCACACCATATCATCATTATTCTAGATAGGGCCATATAGATTAATAATTGGCATGATACTTAAATTTTAAGAAAAGTAGGCTCTTTACTTCGTCACGGAACTTCTTGTTGACATCCAGATTATCGACGGTCAAAATAAATTGGCCATAAGAAACTAGGGCGGACCGCCATGAAATAATCACCATCGATTATCGTAGAGCCTTTAGTACAACAGTACGCAAGCACAAATTCATGGAGAAACCTAAAAAGAAAACTGGTAGCAAGTGGTCCACAGAACGCAACTTGCATCACAGTGCATTCATGGAGATATTTTGGAGGGATAAGAAGGCAAAAACCAACAAGCCAACTAACACATTCAAACGCGCCGTTTGATGATGATGATGATGATGATGATGATGATGATAATTGTGGTTTTAAGGGGCATTACATCTAGGTTATCGGCCCCTAATAATTTAAATGTTTAAACGTTTAAAACTATACGACAAATTAATGCTTAAACAAATATATATTTTATAAATTGGGACATGTTTCGACCTTCAATGGGGTCATCTTCAGCTTAAAATCAAAATCAATTAAGAATTAAAAATTAAAATAGTATACATGGCTTAAATCTAAATAATAAATGAAAAGTTAATTATAATACTTGTAATAAATGAAATATAGTATTAAAATGGATATCCTTACAAATGTATTAAATGAAATAAATATAATATTGCTCTTTTAACACTAATTTTCAAAAGTAGTTAGAAAATAATAAATATTAATGGTGAGTGTAAAAATGTTAAGCTTATTTTTTAAATCAAAATATACACAAAAAATAGAAAATCAAGTTCTAAAATCAATAAAATAATTCAGTTTAGTGCTTGACTAAGTAAGCAGAATCTTCTTCAAAACGGAGTTATTAACAAGAAGTTCCGTGACGAACTAAAGAGCCTACTTTTCTTAAAATTTAAGATTCATGCCAATCTATATAGACCTATCTAGAAAAATAGCGAAATTAAGTTGGTAATATCGAAATTTCTAATTAGTTCGAAATATACCTGTAGCCTAATAGAACACTACTGTTGGCAGCCCTGGTGACTGAATATATTCTTAGTTCCATCTCTTAAGATACAGAAAACAATATTTGGTTGAAGTCCAATCGATAGCATGGACGTTACACGCAGTTAGACATTGGATCTATCAGCCCGCGTAAAATCATGTTGGCAACAATGTCACGCATGCGTTGGTCAGAAATAATCTGAAATATTATGATACCTTGCTGTGCCAATTTTGGATGAAATCCATTTGTTAGTATAGAAGTTACATGTATTTGAAAATTGGACCTATCAACAGGCTTAGAGTCATGTTGGCAGCACTGACGTGTATTAGTTTCTCATAATTAATCTAGAATGTTAGGTAATATACTTGTGCAAAGTTTGAAGCTGTTGGCTTACATACTTTATGATATATTAATATTTGGGTAAAAAATAGAGACTCATTTATTAACAGTTGGCAGCCCTGGTTGCTCTTAAGAATAAGCATAGTCATATCTGTTATGGTACACATAGCACATAGGAAATTTGGTTGAAATCCAATTGATATTATAGAAGTTACATGTATTTAAAAATTGGTCTTATCAGCAGTCTTAGAATCATGTTGGTAGCACTGATGTACATAAGTTACTCCAAATTAATTTAGAATGTCAGGTACTATACGTGTGCATAGTTTAAAGCTGTCGGCTTGCATACTTTCTGATATATTGGTATTTGGATAAAAGAATAGAGATAACATTTATTGACAGTTGGCAGCCCTGGTGGCTCGTACGAATACGCCCAGTCATATCTGTTTATGTACACATATTACATACAAAATTTGGTTGAAATCCAATTGATAGTATAGAAGTTATATGCATTTAAAATTAGACCTATCAGCAGGCTTATAATCATTTTGGCAACACTGCCATGCATGGCCTCCTGGAAATTTAACTGAAATATTATTATCTATACGTGTGCCAATTTTGAAATAGCTCCCATTCATACCTTCCAAGATATCCAACATGGAGCTCAAATTTCAATTGCGATTTTTCAGCAGTTGGTAGCACTGACATCATTTTCAAATATGGCCGTGAATTATCAGGTATAGATCTTTACTCCTACCAAATTTCGTTTGGATTCCTGCAGCCGTTTAGGAGTTGATAGGGGGGGGACATACACACAGCCAGACAGACAGAAGGACAGACAGACAGACAGACAGACACACATTTGCCCGATCTCATAAGACTACTTTTTCCTCATTTTTGCAAAATGTGAAAAGTAGGCTAAAAATATGGATAGGTGCCAACCAGTTTTTACGACGACATGAATTAACCTTGTTGAGTAGGATGGAAAAATTCGGAATTCGTGTAAGAATTTGAGTCAAAAGCCCAATGTGTATATGTGGCAATTCTAACATTTATACAAACGTTTATAAAACAATGAAATACGGGATTCTTGAAATGGAATTAAGTCAGTAGCTCCTTTTTAGATTTGTCAATAGTGTTTGTTTATGTATTATCCTCCTTAATGCAACCGTCATATTAAAATCATCTCGTAGTATGTAATGCAAAATTCTATAACATATATTAAGTCTTTATCCAGATCAATGAAGTCATAGTGAAAGATGAGATGGGAATGAAAACTATAACTAATATTAACGTAACTACAACTTACATACCAGAAGTAGAAATGTTAAACAATTAAAGTATAAGGCAAATAAAGCACATAAAGAAAAGAAATCCCCTCAACCGTCGAAGAATGAGAATTGAGGGACTTGGAAGGAAGGAGAGCCATGAAAGGCAGATATCAAAGAGAAAGAGGAGAGTTCCCGCCCCAAAGTCAGAGGAAAAAGGGGACAAAACGGACCCAGCTCAGGAATCCCTCGGGGTCGCCAACACCCAAACTCACCAGCTGTGATCCCTTGAGTTTTTTTATTTATTTAATAATTATTAGATACAACCATGAATAGGTCATTTTACACTAATATTTTAACAATTTTAAATAATATTAACAAAAACAACAACAACAACAACAATAAAAGCACAATCCAGGGTGCACCAGAAGTGGTGGGGCTACATACACCCTGACTCCTTCAGGGCCTTAAACACGCCGTTTGAATGGACATTACGAATAATAATAATAATTATAATAATAATATTAATAATGTTATTGGTTTTACGTCCTATTTAACTACTGAGACTTTTAGAGACGGCCTCACCGAGTCTGGGTGAGTGGACAAGCAGAAAACATAGTGATATTAATTACTTTCTGACTAGGATGTCGGAGTTACGTATGGCCAATGTAAGGAGTCCAATTTTATGTGAACAATGGAGTAACTAATGGTTCTCATAAAAATGGCTCAATATTTATTTACTGGGAGAACGAACGAGATGATGTATATCATACGATCTACGTTTACGCACGTGGGGTAGCGGAAAAACAACTACTTGAAGCTGAGTTAGGTTCGATAACGCCGGGCAATATAGTTAGAATTATGATAAGGAACTAGCTCAACAGGTTTACGGTCGTTGAGGCAATTCTTCGTCATAAGAAGACGAATGGGTACTTGCACGATTTAGGTGATTAGGTCTGCGATCCACGGACTGAGTATGAATATTGAGAAGTACGACGGTGCTCGTGAAGCAAAGAAAATGTTTCCATCCTGAAGTATTACGAAAGTGGTCCTGGAATGGACCTTTGTCAAGAGGTCAGGGTGTGGTTTTTAATGGGTAAGAATCCCACACGCTTGAAGAGTGTGGACCATTCTCAGATGTCTGATGTAAGATTTTCCACTTCCCTCGTAAAGAAATGTATTATTATTATTATTATTTCGACACTATCGTACAGTAGTCTTACCAGAGGCCGTATACGCTTCAGAAACGACAGCAATCCAGGGACAAACAAAATCAAGGAATTAGAAAAACAAGAGAGAACATTTCTGAGAAAGATCTACGGGCCAGTTCAGAATGAGGGAATATGGATAAAGAGACCGATAATAGAACTGTACAAACAGACAAAGATGATTACAAACAACATAAGGAAGGGGGGGGGGGGGCAAAACTGTATGGTCATATACAGACTGACCAAGAAAATTTTTCATATACCTAGGTAGTTACGAATAGTACACTAAAAACCAATAAGGTAAAGGAAACCCTGGAAGACCTCATGAATCTAAACATCTCTACAGAAGACATCGCAGACAGGAGCACATACAGAGTACAACTTAGACAACAGAAGTTTGAGCAAACCCCCAAAGAGAGACAACCGGGAAAGAAATGGACGAAGGAGAGAAAGAGCATAGTGTATATGAGAGGTTTATGGGAAAAAAGGAGAAAGGGCCAGAATAAAACATGAAAATTGATTGTGTTTAACGCTATCCTTATGGGGAATTAAGTAAATAAATATTAACTATTATTTGTTATGCCCATTCAAAGAGCGCGTTTGAAGTTGTTGGATGGCTTTCACCTTCTTATCTTCCCAAAATCTCTTCATGAATGCTCTGTGTTGCATGTTGCGTTCTGTGGACCACTTCCTACCAGTTTTCTTTTTAGGTTTCTCCATGAAGTTGTGTGTGCTTGCCTACTGTTGTACTAAAGGCTCCACGATATTCTATGTTATCATTTGTGATATTTATTTCTTGGAGGTGCTCCTTAGTTTCTTCTAGCCAGTTTATTTTGACCTTCTTTGAGTCAATTACTTTAAACGATCTTTTATGATATTCCCGCTCTGAAGATACCGAGGCTCAAGTCACGCCATCCATCTTTGCGTGATGCTGTCACTTTGGCCGATGGGAATTTCTACCCTTTAGAATTTTAGAAGAATGGAGAAGTCGCTGGAAAGTTGCCACGGCAGTTCCTTACCCAACATCTTTACTGGTGATCATCTTCCAAGTGGACATCATCTACCGCGTAAGCTCTGGACCACACTGGATCGGGTGAAAACAAATCATGGACGATGTAGGGACGCCCTTTATAAGTGGAAATGCAGTATATTACATCACCGGAGTGCGACTGTGGTGCCTCTCAACAAACAATCCCCCATATTGTACGTGAATGTGTGCGACGTTCCTATACAGATAGCCCAAATGACTTTCTGGAACCAACAGAGGAAACCATACAGTGGATCACCCAACTGGACATTGCAATATAATTAAATCTTGCTCCCGGGAAACATGATTCTTGTCTTTATATGGTTGTACTTGTATATAATTATGTATCTAACTCTTTTCCAAACGGTAAATAATAATAAACGATATCTTGGTTAATCTGTCGCTGTCCATTCTATAGATATGCTCACAGGCATCTCTTGCGTACGACATCAGTGAACCTATCAGTTAAGGAATAGAGGTCCGCTGTACTCCTCTTAATCCATATTCCATTTTCTCTCCTGGTACCATACATTTTCCGGAGAATTTCGCGTTCTTGCTGCTTATCGATTACTATAATTTTATCGTGATCACCGAGAGATATGGTTTCTGAGTCGTATAAAGCTTACGACAAAACAACTGTATTTATTATATTTATCGTATGGCTTTTAGTGTCGGGAGTGTCTGAGGACATGTTCGGCTCGCCTTAGTCTGTAGCTGCTTCCAGCGGATACCCTAAAGGGTGAGCTACAAGTTCCGTTCAATTTCAAGTAGTTCCAACTTTCGCCACCAGATATCAATGATACCTAGTTGTGAACGTTGTAACTTTGATAGAGCGTTCTGACGAAATCTAACCTAACAAATTTTGCTTTACACAAGTTTAGTCTGTGAAAGGATCTTTTACATGCCATAAATCTATGACATGGGACCGCCGGCTTTACTTCCCCTCCGAAGGAAAGCATACTGAAGGATTTTAACGCTCTTAAAAGAAGCCGACGACTTCGGCCGGGTTTGAACCCGCTATCTTTCGCATAGCAGTTCAGCATGCTACCGACTACGCCACCGAAGCCGCTTAACTGTATTGTAGTGCCGTAATTGAAATGAGCAGCGCTGTATTGATCTCAAAAGGAATTCTGAGAAGTAAACTTAAATAAATTGTGTACCCGCAGAAAATGAGACAGTAAATTGTATGGTACATGAGAAAGAACAGAGAGAAATAAACTGTGGGTTAACGTACCCGGCGGGCAAACAAAATCCACCAAGTTATTATCTACATAACATGGCAATTTCAAGTTTTAATTCGCCCTAATTTTCCTCCGGTGGTTTTGTATTGCTACGAGGACGCTCATTTTATTAAATTTGTGCTTATTATTAAGTTTCGTAACCCGCGGGGATTGTTTCCAAATGTAATGTGATTTGCATATGTTTATTGTACGTCCTATTGCTTCAAAACGACCAGTTTGCAATAACACGTTCACAATAAAGAGTGGCTAAAGTGACACCGAATCGACACGTGTCAGTGTGTGACATTCAGCTGTCTAGCCGAGTATGCTAAAGCTCGCGACACCAAAACTGCGCACCACGACTGAATTGTGGAGGATCAATGGTTCGAATCCCGGAGGGCAGAGTGACCATTTTGAATGTATTTTACCACAGCCTTTAACACACTCCTTCAAGGAAATTACTGGGATGGTACCTGATTTAATACTTGGGCACCTACCCCAAACTTAGACCGTGATATTCTAATTATAGTAGCGGGCATGATGGTGTAATGTTCAAGCTGCATTCCTCTCACCAAGGCAGACCGGGTTGGATTACAGGTGAGATTTTTGAAGTGAAATATCACGTCCTGGGGTTCGGATTCCAAGTAAACATAGAGGTTGCGAGATTGATTGCCACGGTGGATGAGTGGTTACCATGTCGGGCTACCAACTCCAAGCTTGCAGGTTCGCTCCTCGCCATGGTAAGTGATTTTTGAAAGGCGACAAAAATCACGACACGCATGTCATACGTGGTTGGCATGACAAATAATCCATTTGAATTCAGTAGACCGTGTTCATAATGGTAAAAGTTATCTCGAGATTTTCCGCCAACACAAAAGTTCCTCCTTTCTCTACTAGAAAGCGCTATAGTATCAAGGTGCTTATAAATCCAACCTCCTCGAATTTCATAGCGTTCCAAGGTACAACAAAATTCGACATGCAAGCTGCCCTCTGGATGCCAAATAATAAAGCTTGCAACCAGCACCTGAGGCCATACGATATTATTATTGTTATTATCGCGAGATTAAAGATCACGCAAACGACAATCGCCCCTTATTTTCTAAAAAGAGTTACACACTTTTACAATCACCACAGGAGCACAAGCTATGAAATAAATTCAATATACTCGGGACTGATGAACAAAAGCCCGAAAACTCTAAAATGAAATAACAACATAATTCCGTCGCTGACAGAGAATTTACCCCAGTCTATTCCCAAAACCATTCGAAGTAATGGTTGGTTGGTTCTTAAGTTTAGGGGCTGCGAAAACGCGGTCATGTAGCCCCGTGTACTTTGGATGTGTGTAGAATCTGTCTGATAACCGGTGTTAATTGTGATGACTGTATTAGTGTGTGTTATCTGTTTTTTTAATTCAAGTAAGGACTGCAGACTTTTGAATTTTTCAAATAGTTCCTACTTTTGCCGCCAAACACCACCGTCAACGATTACTAGTTCAGAACTTAGCTACCAGACGCCACCATAGTTGCCTCTTGGAAACGAACGTAGCAACCTAAGAGCGTTGTTTACATTCTTAACCTATACAATTTAGCTTCACACAGGTATAATTAGTGGAAGGTTCTTTAACATGCCATAAATCTATGACATGGGACGGCCGGCTTTATTTCCCCTCCGATGAAAGACATACTGAGGGATTTTTAACGCTCTTAAAAAAATCCGACCACTTCAGCCGGATTTGAACCCGCGATCTTGGGCATAGAAGCTCAGCTTGCTACCGACTACGCCACCGAAGCCGCCCATTCGAAGTAAATGCCCCAAATGCCCCCCAAGTGGCTCATAGCCAATAGGATTCAGCCCAGTTGTGTGGAGCTTATTGGTTACCCCTTTCCTGTCAACCTCATTGGTGATGAGCATGACAATGATTACTGTTTTTAGCCTACTTTTCACATTTTGCAAAAATGAGGAAAAAGTAGTCTTATGAGATCGATCCGGGAAAATGTGTGTCTGTCTGTCTGTCTGTCTGTCTGTCTGTCCTTCTGTCTGTCTCTCTGGCTGTGTGTGTGTGTGTGTCCCTATCAACTCCTAAACAGCTGGAGCAATCGAAATAAAATTTGGTAGGAGTAAAGATCTATACCTGAATATATCACGACCATATTTGAAAATGATGTCAGTGCTACCAACTGCTGAAAAATCGCAATTGAAATTTGAGCTCCATGTTGGATATCTTGGAAGGTATGAATGGGAGCTATTTCAAAATCGGCACACATATAGATAATAATATTGCAGTTTAATTTCCAGAAGGCCATACATGGCAGTGTTGCCAAAATGATTATAAGCCTACTGATAGGTCCAATATTTAAATGCATATAACTTCTAAGCTAAAAAAATTATCTTAATTTCTTTTATCCAAATACCAATATATATGAGAAAGTATGCAAGCCGACAGCTTTAAACTAAGCACACGTATAGTACATGACATTCTATATTAATGTGGGGTAACTTATATACGTCAGTGCTACCAACATGATTCTAAGCCTGCTGAGAAGTCCAAATTTAAATACATGTAACTTCCATACTATCATTTGGATTTCAACCAAATTTCGTATGTGCTATGTGTACCACAACAGCTATGACTATGCGTGTTCTTAAGAGCAACCAGGGCTGCCAACTGTTAATAAATGCTGTCTCTATTTTTGTTACCCTATTATCAATATATCAGAAAGAATGCAAGCCAATAGCTCTAAACTTTGCACACGTATAATACCTGGCATTCTAGATTACTTTGGAGTAACTAATATACGTCAGTGCTGCCAACATAATTCTAAGCCTGCTGATAGGTCCAATTTTAAAATGCATGTAACTTCTATACTACCTAATGGATTTCATTCAAAATTGGCACAACAATAGATCATATTATTTCAGATTATTTCTGACCAATACATGCATGACACTGTTGCCAACATGATTTTACGCGCTCTGTTAGATCCAATGTTTAACTGCATGTAACGTCCATGCTATTCATTGGACTCCAACCAAATTTTGTATTCTGTACCTTAAGAGATGGAACTAAGAATATATTCAGTCACCAGGGCTGCCAACTGTAGTTCTCTATTAGGCTATATTATGCCAGGTAAACAGTATTTCGAACTAATTAGAAATTTCGATATTACCATCTTAATTTCGTCATTATTTTAGATAGATCCATATCGATTAATCATTGGCATGAATCTTAAATTTTAAGAAAAGTAGGCTCTTTAGTTCGTCACGGAACTTCTTGTTAAATTTTGAGAATGTAATTAAAAACTACTGAATCTTTCTCAACCTGTTTCAAGAATTTTTAAATATTTTTCATGGAATTTCGGTCATAATTTTTTTTTCGAATGAAAATATTTAAGGTTCAGTTTGCCATTAGTCGTTCCTCAATAGGGTAGGAGGGTGCTCTACAATGTATACAGAACGCAGACAGCAGTTATTCAAGCCGATGGACAAGGGAGAGAAGCTGGTATTCAGGAAGGTGTAAGGTAAGGCTGAAATTTATCACCCATACTTTTCAATCTATACATTGGTTCGATGAAGGAAATTGGGGAAAAATTCAAAGTAGGAGTAAAGATTCGAAGAGAAATAATTTCAACTGTGATATTTGCTGATGACATCGTCATCTTAGCCGACACACCAGAGAATTTGAATGAGTTTTTAAGTGGTATTGATTCTGTCTTTAGGAAAGTTATGCTTTAGTTATAGTTTTGAAGGGGCGGAACTACGAGGTCAACCGCCCCTATCTCGAAGAAAGCATTCATGACCAAATGAAAAACAAATATTTGAATGCAGGCGAAATAAACCAGAAAACCCCATGGACGTCGAATTGGCAGGTGAAAAGCTAAAGGAAATAGGTGACTTATGTTACTTAGGAAGCAAAATATCCAGTGATGGACGAAGCAAAGAGGATATAAAAAGTAGTTTAGCACGGGAAAGGAAAGCATTTCTATAGAAAAGGAATCTGTTGACATCAAATATAGATTTAGGTATTAGGAATTCATCATTAAAAGCCATTTTCTGGAGCGTGGCGCTATACGGAAGTGAGACTTGGTTTGTTTGCGCAGCTGAAGAGAGGAGGATTGAAGCGTTTGAAAAGTGGTGTTACAGGAGAAGTATGAAGATCAGATGGGTAGATAGGGTGACACATGATGATGTATTAATACGAGTGGGAGAGGAGAGTTATTTGTGGCGACTGCTAATAAAGAGAAGAGATAGGTTGGTAGGACACATACTAAGACACCCAGGAATAGAAAAGTTAGTAATGGAAGGAAGGGTCGAGGATGAGAACTGTAGGGGTAGACCAAGGGTAGAATATGTTAAACAGATTGCCTCGGATGTAGAGTTGGATGTGGTAGCTATGTAGAGATGAAACCATCAGCTCAGGGCAGGGAAGCGTGGAGGGCTGCACCAAAACAATCAAGACAGTTAAGATAGTGATATTAACCGGAACACTCGCTGAAGGAAAATCGTTTATTTTCGTTCTTCTGTACATTGATTTAAACAAAACGTATCAAATGCTATTGAAATCAAACATTAAAAAAAATCGAATTTACCCTCCAGGTTGGTGGCTCCCACGGGAACTCACCTCTACCACCCCTACGGGCGGTGTCCTAGAGCTGGGAACATCTGATCGTACCGGATACAACCAGCACCTCACCCAGGCGGCCTCACCTGCAAAGCGAACAGGGGCCTCATGAGGGAAGGGAGGGGAAGATTAGGAGCGATAGGCAAGGAAGAGGGAAGGAGGCGGCCGTCGATCATCCAAGTGTATTTATTAATCTCATGCAATATTTGTTTTTCAGGATTAGGGATCCACGATTGTAAAATTGGGTACAATCGTGTTGATCGACTGTAAAACATTAAATTTTGATTGCTAAGGAAACACTGAAAATGGCTTCAAATACCATAATATTGTAAGCTTATTTACGAAGAAAACTCTGCAAGTCGTCCAGTATTTGTAAAGTCAGAATTGCAACGTACCGTGGGAGCCACCAACCTGGAGGGTAAATTCGATTATTTTTTAATGTTTGATTTCAATAGCATTTGATACGTTTTATTGTCGTATAACAGGCAACGGTACATCTGTTGAAGTTCATGAAACAACATTTTGGGCATGCCTTGTATGTTACATAAGCAACGAATGAATTGTGGAAAACAAAAGAGTACCGCAGTGCTTGGCGCGATTTCAAAGGCATCCAGAAGGAAGCCGCCCAGGTGGATGGATTCACTGCATAATATTCTTCGTAACGTGTACTACGGTACAGAATTTCCCCGGCTCTACCAAGAAATTTAATTCTGATTTGAAGGCAGGAACGTGGTACACTCGTCCTCGTGGGGGCAAAACTGAGAAGAGGTGGGTTCGATTCCTGCCTCAGCCATTCTTGAAGTGGTTTTTCGTGGTTTACCACTTCTACTTTAGTCAAATACCACGATGGTACCTAACTGAAGGCCATGGCCGCCTCATTCCCAATCATATCCCAAATTTACGCATGCTAGTGCAACAATCACAATAACGCAGGTTATCACAAAAATTCTACACACACACACACACACCCATGTACACGGGGCAATGTGACCACGATGTCTAAGCCCCGCATATGAAATAACAACTGTCTACACATGAAAGCTGCAAAATGGTGATGGGGAATGTAGGAATATTTGGCACTATTTTTCTCTGTCAGGATAGCATTACATTACATTTTGCTATTGTGCTGATTAACTGTGCATACGATAGCATAGAGAATACTACAGTCCAATACAATCCTTGATTCACAAACGGTCAGTTTTACCATGTGCAACAATATACCAAAACGTCTGTAGCAATGAAGACAAATACGGAGGCTACACAGTGAAACCAGCCTTTTTAACAGAATACATTAATTATTAACATACATAATTATTCCAACTATCAGTAAAAAGAAGATCTTTGCACAACTTAAAATGAACACCGAGCGCATATTTGTATTTCGTCTTGCTGGCAAATAAAAAGTCGTGCAAAGGTTAATATGCATTTATTGCAACAAATAAGGTACAAAGGTCATTGTATAGGCCTACTCACTTGTCTTTTAATTAACTGTAACGTGACGCGGTATATTAATTGTATAATTGGACACAAATAACACACGCAAATTCAATTTGTTTCGTGAAATTAGTTGAATTGTATAATTTGACACAAATAACACACGCAAATTCAATTCGTTTCGTAAAATTAATTGTCTTACGTGTACATTATTTCTTGTCATTCAAACAGATGTTGAATTGATTTTGTCATTAGCAAAATGGCTACCGATTGCGCATGAACATTTCAGTCTCAAAGTAATCCTTTCTTTGAGAAGTTTTAATTTTATAATGTGCACAGAATCCTGTCCTGCTTATTCTATGGATACGTGCGTATTAGCGCCCGAGTGGACCAGGTAGAAGTTAATGATATCACGACGTAATTATACTACAGGCCACGTCACCAGACCTCACGGCTGAGAGTGTGGTCCGATGGTTGGAGGCAAGGCAGACTTGTTGGATGTTTGTTTTGTGTTGTTAAGTGCTGTGAATTTGTGTTTAAAAATCGAAAAATGTATCTGCGCTGCTGTGTGACTGGTTACAGTGGAAACAATCTTATTGGATCTAAGGTCCATGTGTTAAAATTGTTATGTGAAAGAAGATTTTAAAGTAAAATTGACTTCATGCCATTCCAAGATGATTTTATGCCAGCTCAGAACACTATGGGTAAGTGAATACAGTTTATGTTATCAGTGGTCTTATATTTCGGTATAAATATCTGTTTTTTTTAATTGAATTTAATTTCCAACTGCATTATTGGGTTTTATTCCCGAACTCTAGATGTCAATATTACTAGACCTAACTACATTTCTAAAACTGTACGATATAGCCTACTTCCCTATTTACGATGGTTCAGGACTCAGGAACAAGTTAGGCTATATTTTATCTCACAAATTGTGTAGCCTAGAAATAAATAAGAAACTTAGTGCCTCTAATATTAGGCCTATGCTTAAATATCATGAATATAGGCTACAGTGGAAGAAGCAAACTTAAGTGTAGAAGTACATGTACAGGTTATAATATACTTGCTTTTCTTTTCAGGTATGCCCTGGACATTTCAAAGCAATGGAAATTGATGCGCTATTGGAAACAAGTTCATTCAATGAAAATGGTGAAAAGTTCACTCTTCCACTTAAAATACCTCAACCTGCTAAGGAACCTTTTCAGGATGCCCATCATATTGTACTTGAGTACTGTATGCCCAAAGAACGTGCCATTGCAGCAAGCAGGGATCCATACTGTATATTGAATATGAATCCTCATATAAGTTTATAGGCCTACTACTTTTCAGCAGTTCATAGGCTAGTTAGTATAAATTAATAAAACATATAAGCCTTCACTTTTTAACATGGACATGCTTTAGGGCGGGGGGCTATCTGTGATCAGCGTGGATAGATTTCATACTGTTCCTACCATGCCAATAAGAGTTTGTTATCTCGACCTCCTATACGGTTACCTAGGCAACAAATATTCATCATCTAGGCCTAAGAACATCATGTTTCTCAGTGAAGCCGAGGAACTTCATCTGTATTAGCCCTATTATTTGGAATGTTATTGCAAGAGAAAATTCTGTTTATTACAACTGCTTGAGAAGAGAACCTTTCTTTGACCCTCACAACTTGGTAAACGGAGGCGTGACAAAATCCAGGGGTGCATAGCCTATATGGCTAACGCGCTAACTTTTAATTAATTATTGGTCTAGAGAAAGATTATTGATGTGCGACTATTCACACTGTGCATGACAAGAAATTGGGCTGCATAAGCTGCGCTATCTGGTAATATTTGGTCGAGGCAATTAGTACCTTATGCATGGGGTTGGTAATACTGTATTTATTTATTTGATGAACAGAACTAAAATGTAATATTTATTAAACGGCGTAGGCTACATGTTTCTGTATTACGTTGATACTGGTCAGCGTAACTGGATTATAAACTAGGTTAACAATTATTGTTCTTAAGATAAATGGATGTCCTTACAATAATACATTTAATTAAAAGTTCCTTACTGGTTTGTATTTGGTATTTCGCAAATCCTTCCAAGAGTTGGATCAGCTATACAGTATTCGAGTGTCAAATACTTAAGTTAAAAGTTGTTGAAACGTAGACTGTGTCATTGGAATTGCGATGGACTGTGGTGAAATTGTTAACGTGATAGAGTGATTGAGATTTCTACGTTCAATATATGCCATTACTAAACCATTATTTGCTGGCTTATTCTCGTTGTAGTTGTTCGAATAGCTTCAAAAGAAATATTTATATTCTCCACAAAGTCTTGATATATTTATCATTTCATGTAGTTTTAGGAATGATTCCTTGTATAAAGTTTCAATCGAATTAATGCTCTTGTGTCCGGCAGCTTTTATCTGCATCAGAGTTGAAAAATGAAATTGTTCCAACGTTAGCTTAATTGTATTTTGAAAATCACCTGTTGCTGGTGGTATTACTATGTATAACGTGGTTGTGAGACCATTATCTAGTAACTTATCATGTTATGTGTACCACTTACAAATGCACATGTCAGTTGTAGCATATGGACATTGTAGGCCTACTGTGATCAGAACATTGTGAAATTGAATATGAGTAGGCCTATCTCAAAATAAAGCATACAAAAGTTTTCTAGTTATATCTTTATGCTACAACCAATATGTGCATTTGTAAGTGCACATAACACAAAAAGTTCATAGATAATGGTCTTGCAACCACGTTATACATAGTAATACCACCAGCAAAAAGTGATCCAGATACAATTATCGTTGGAACAATTTCATTTTTCAACTCCGATGCAGATGAAACATGCTGGACACAAGAGAGCATAGCATTAATACGATTGAAACTTTTATATAAGGAATCGTTCATTAAACTACACGAAATGATAAACATATTAAGAGCTTTGTGGAGTATATAAATATTTCTTTTGGAGCTATTTCAACAACTAAAATAGAATAAGCCAGCAAATAACGGTTTGGCAATGTCAGATAATGAACGTAGAAATCTCAATCCCTCTATCGATGTTAACAATTTCACTACAGTCCATCGCAACTCCAATGACACAGTCTAAATGCAACAACTTCTAAGTATTTTACACTCAAATACTATGGTACCAGTATATTCCTGATCCAGTCTTGAAGAATTTGCTAATACCCAAAATAGGAACCAATAAGGAACTTTTAATTAAATTATAAGGATATCCCTTTCTCTTAACACTTGGTAACCTAGTTCATAATCCATTTACGCTGATGCCGAAGAAGGTACAGTACCGGTATCAATAGAATGCCAAAACATGTAGCCTACATCGTTAATATTACATTTTAGTATGGACATGGCTGAGGTTCATCAAATATATCACCAGCCAATATGGTTAACTATTATCACAATAAAATGGTAAATATATACGCATTCTCATAAGTTACTGTACTTGTCTATAATTCATGCGTAGGCTATAATCTAATCATATGTCCTCGAAAGAGAATCAAAATTAATATTGTCCATTGAGCCATTATAATTAACACATAAAGTTCTTACTATCACTTTATGTGGTCTATAATGGTCTATACAGCTGGAATTTTACTATACAGGTCTTGATCTAAAACAGGGTGCGGTGGGTGGGTTACAGATAGCGGAGGAGTAAACTACCGTATATCACTTCCTGATTCAATTTTTATCATTACAGAAGGTATTTTGGCTAATATCCTCCGCAGTCTATAACCCACCCACCTTTCTCTTTCTAGATCACGACTTATATAGTAAAATTCCAGCTGTGTCGGCCATTATCCGCGTGAATTATGCACAAGTACAGTATTGCCAACCCCACGCATATGATACAAATAATTACTAGGTAGTGCGGTCCGCGTTAGCCATATTTGTACCACTGGTTTTTGTTACGCACAGTGGACATAGTCACCCATAATCTTTCCTAGACCAATAATTACTACGTAGCGCGGGCTGCGTTAGCCATATATGCACCCCTTGTTTTTGTCACGCACATTGGAATTAGTCACTCATATGACCGACCTCATGACAGGTGTATTTTGTAGGCATAACTTACATGTTGGCAACAGGAACGTGACATCAATGTATGTACTGTACCGTTTTTTTTAAGGTTTTTGTCCAGACACTGTAATAGGGTGGCCAGGAGGCGCGAAGCAGTTGAACCCGCGGGAAAGGCCATGCTATGAAGCGTCGAGACTATGAGAAGGATCATTCGGTTACAGATCGAAAGTTACGAGCATTTCCGAGTGGGTTGACCCATAGCCTGGCCGATCAATAAATCCATATGTGACGTCATGTCATGTATCGACCACGGCTAGGGGATAATCTTTACAGTTTTGAAGCTAATAAGAGTTCTAGAAGACCTTTAGAAGACTGTAGAACGTGGATTACCATAGCAGAAAACTATCATGTATGAGGAATAGAATCTAACAAGTGAAACGAAGGAATAACATCTGTAAGGATCAAGCCACAAGCGAGATAATGACATATCGATATATCGATGAAGAAGAAAGTAGTGGGGGCAGCCAGCGAGAGAGGGTTACTCTTTGTCCGATTGCCAAGTGTACAGTTACGTGACTCAGCCGGTGAGATATTCACAGGAGAAAGGCGAGTGAATGTTCCGCCGTGTCGAGGCGGCTCGCAGTTTTACTTGGCTAGGACGAACGTGTTCTTTGACGTGTGTTGTCTCCGGATTCGAATTTTAAGTCTCGACAAGTGGCCGTGTACTGTGTGCGAATACTTACCGCAGATACCATATCGTAATGGAATTGAGACACTTGCAGTACAGTTCTAATACAGATTGTCGTCTCAAAGAAGACTAGTTTTAAACGGAGCGCGGACTGATATATATTTCTCTTTCCAGCGGTGTCCGTATTAAGGCAGCCAAATGGGACCCTGTGTGGTTTCTCTTACATGGTTTAGTAACGTGTAGTTCCGAGCCAGTTTATGCCGACATCAAGTTTTTTTTTACGCAGTGCATCATGCGAACATTGAAAGGCATATTGTCATTTGAGATTTCGGTGGGGAGGATTAACGTTCATGTTATGACTTCCAGAATGGCTGGTTAAAAGATATGGGGTAGCTACATGTGGAGCGCATAAGTGAGATGCCTGCAAGCCACAAACTGCATTTTCCTTTTAGGAAAGGAGACTACTTTCTCGGTACTCCAGTGGTTGCTAGCTGATGACTTCGCAAGCTACGACATGCAGAACAGCACAATTTCACGGGCATATTATAACTTTTCTGGCATGAATGACGGGGGCACGAACGGCCACACGACCGGTGATCGTGTGCGTCGCGTACCCGGGTTCGAATCCCAGCTCCAAGGAGGAAGAGTGTATTATCTGATGATAACGTGGAGATTCATCAGATACTTATATCCTTTTTACAACGCTACGAGAGTCAACGAAAGGTACTGGACCAGCAACTTCTTTATCGTAGTCTAGTGAGGGCATTTTGTTAGCAATTGCAATTGCCATACTTTTCCTTTTGTAGATTAAATGGGCATGCACGAGTTTAGCTTCGACGTTTCTGTCGAAACTGATTTGTTGCATTCCCGGGATTTTGTATTCACTTAATGAATTCATCACTTGCGTATTAATAGTCTTGATATGTAATCAGTAAATTCAGTAGTATTTTAGTTAGTAGTGCGTATTTGTATTTGCCGTGAAGAAGGATTAGGAGAAGAACTTCAGTTTTTTGTATAAGTATAGTTTTAATCGCGTTTTGTTGAATAGTGTTTAGAACACTATTCGCTTTATGGCCAGTACATATTTTCATGTACTACTGATGAGTAGGGACTCTTGATTTCTCGCAGCGATTTGAATCTTGGAAAGCTTTTCTTGGTGTTAAATGCCTTTATAGTTTTAATCCACTTTTCGGATTATTTTCATGGAGAGCACTTCGGGTTTGTGTGTGAAGATTTATTAGTGGATTTACTTAATGATTGTCATCGGATTAACCGGTGAAGTTAACTTGCTTTCATGGTGAAAGTTTTATCCACTGATATTTCGAAACTCACCAAGGTTGGAGGCTATCCTGATTTAGGGAAGAATCAGTTTCACCTTCTATTAGGTATTAATTTGAGAGTAACTTAACATTTGATGTCATTTCGAGACATTCATTTTCTATTTTGACTAACGTAAATAATTTCATTTAGTGCAATTGTGTGAGTGAGAGATAAGTACAGCATTTTGAACACCATCCTGAATTTTGATTAAATTATTCCAGGGAAGCTTGACTTTGAGTCAAGAGATTGAACTGTTTATTTATTGTACATCATTGTGAGGCCTGATAGTTTATTTTTGCCAGTGAAATGCTTTAGTTTCATGACTTTGAACAACGTGCTTGAGGTTAGTGTGTGGTTTAAGCATGTTTTGTAGGTTTTTGAGATAGTAATGAGATTTAATAATGGTGTTTGAAGGTTCTTATAACCTTATTTTGTGATTCGAATGCATATCCGGGATTACGCTGTAGTTTTGAGATTTTATGCTTGTTGAAGCATTAGGACAGTTTTTGATTGAGCCAATAAGAGCTTTTTTAGCCAGTGAGTGCCAATCTGTTTTGGACGTCGAGTAGTCCAACACCCATGTTTGGTGTTATATAAACCTAGGTGAGGTTTTCTTGTGTTTCATGTCTCTTTAAGACATTGGTGTTGTCGATCTGCTAGATCGAGCCTACATGCTTTTCTTCACCTAACTAGGAGCAATGCTTGGATAATCAGTTTATGTAACTTAAGGCATTTCCTCAGCTGATAATCAAAACCTCTACAATTTTACACAATTTTACTTTCTACATGAAACATGAACGTAGACCCTTGATTTTCTACTTAGCTTAATCGCTTGGTAAAATGTAACTCTGTTTAATGAATATTTCTTTCTTTAATATGTAACGATGCGAATGCTATGACCCAGATCAGATACTAAATTGAAACATATGAGTGTCCAAAGACACATTTTTGTATAAATCCTTGTAAATTCACTGTATAAAATTTTGATAAATGCTATTGCATTAGAAGATCGTTTAGACGATTCACACATAATCTATTCATGCTGATTCATTTTTATTCATCGTCCAGTCTACGAAATATCATTGTGAGATTAACTCGTCATATTTGTGTAATATATTGCTATTTATAATGTCTAGGATCACTCCAGCGGGTAGGTGATCATTATAATCCATTCTTGGATTTCTTTAGGTTTTCTTGACACAGTTTTGGTAACTGTGACTTTGGTCGTTTGACGACAGGGTATTTGATTTTTTTCTTTTCTTGTTTTGTTATCTTGTCCTCTATGGAATAAAGTTTGTTATCCCAATTTTAAATCATGGCGTGATATTTTAACGAAGAGATGGGAGGTCGTGTTAAGATGGCCATCGCTTGGAATTTTCAGGGTATTCCACCTTTGAGATAGTTCTTTTTTGAGTTGTTTTTCGTGTTGTTGAGCTAGTTTTTTTTTAAATTCATTTCTCCTTCGAAGCCATGGTCATTCTTAAGACAGCCTGTTAGGATGACTAGTTCCCCATTCACTCCTTTACTTGGTGGTAGGACCTGGGAGGGTTTTTCGCCGGGCATTTTCAGGTTCTACGATCCAGTGACCATCGAGGGATTTCGGGTACAGTACCTAGGTACGGTAACAGTTGAAGAGACCTCATGCGCTTGAGGAACATGGCTGTCATCGTTCAATGGGCAAGAAACAAAAGCACATATTTCCAGTGCACTAGTGATAATGGACAGCAATTTCAATTGGTATTGTCCCCTAGATTATGAATATGAGGTATGAAAATCATGTATTATCCGTATTAACGAAGTTGTGAGTTACATATTCACTATTAATATATATAGACCTACTGTTCGGTATATATTTTGCGCACTCCTTGTTTAACTGTTTTGCCTGGGAAAAAATGCAAGCAGTTTACTTCGTTTCATGTCACAGTGTTCAAAAGACAAGGACATTAGGTTTTGAAATCAATAACATCACAATAAGCAAGGCATGCAACACTGTTTAAACGTAAGTTATTGGGTAAAATGGTACAGGCTAGCTCAAATTATCTTGTTTTGCTATTTTCCATACCATACTCAACAGCAGTAAGTTCCTGAGTTCATAGCCTCATGTAAAATCTACATTGCCATCTGCCGTAGGAGTTATTGCACTTGAATTGGATACACCAGTAGTGGCCAGGGTCTGCATCCAGGAGAGATCAGCATCCTGCCCCATATGATTGGAGAAAGAAATCAGGGATAGAAATAAAAGGATGAAGAAGGTTGACTATTGACATTTATCACAGATAGAACTGTCCTCCTGGTGCCTGAGGACATAAACTGTTATGTAGTCATACATTTCAGTGGCATTCATTTGATTTATCTGTGGACAGTGCAATGACTATACTTCATGTATAGGTGTATAGCAAGTGTCTTTCTCATCTTATGGCAAGAGCATAAAACATTTTTTATGCAACATCTTATGCAAAAAGAACTGGAACGTTGTATGTCATCTCATAGAATGAGATCTTATCCCACAAATTTTATTGCACATATTTATTTTTCTACCTTTATGTAATTCAGGCATTGAAACATTGCTAGCCTGTTGTGGTGGACATATTTCATATTATGTTTATGATTTCATTATCTTCAGGAAATGACGGCCTACTGTAGTTCTCAAATCATGTATTACTAATGGTTAATGTTATCCATTTTTCTTGTTCATCTGTCACTTGATGTAAATAGTTTGTAAAATATGATTCTGTAATGAATGTACTGTTTATTGTTTAACTGTAACAACAGAAATTGAGGTTATAATGGAAACATCATAGCCTAGATCTAAAGTTGAATAAAATTTTGTAAATTTCAAAGCCCATTATATCTTCCCAAACTTTACAAATGTACAAATATCTAGTGATACCTGTCAAATTGTGAAGTAATTAGCTGTCTTAGATATCAGTACTTTTTGAAGTGATATTTTAGCCATGTTGTCATAAATTTCAATCAAAGAGTGACATATCTACGAGGTATGTAGGGAACCCGATTAGAGTACCTGGCTGTGTCAAGAGATTAGTAACCAGCCATCCTGAGTCGCTGTTTACATATGGTATGGTGGCCAGTTCCTTTCCACTCCTCCTCCTGCCACAGCATCCGGTAGGTTCCCATTTAGCATCACAACGCTGGGACACCAGACCAAGACTTCAAAATTCTTGAAAGCCAGGAATCGTACACGACCTCCGGGGTGACAGCCAACAATGCTAGTCACTGTGCCATGAGGTGGTCCATAACATTTTATAATTTTATAATTCCCTCCTTGTTTCCTTTCCTCGGTGTACTGTATATTTACCAGAACACAATCATAGTAAAGAGTACCTGTATTAATCTTACATGCTACTCATGCTATTAATGATCATGATAATAATAATGTTATTACAGCAATCAAGTAACAATAAAAAAACATGTAAATGGCAATTTATAAAAAATCTTGAATATTGTTCGGTAAAATGAGCTAAAACTATGCAGAGTAGATTTTGTCACTATCTGCTCGTGCGCAAGTTGCAAGTGTATTTCCTGGTACTAGTACTAAAATGTTCTGTTTGTTGTTAATTAATTCCCCATGTACTTGGGTGTGTGTGGAATTTGTCTGATAACCTGTGTCACTGTGATGGCTGTATTAGTGTGTGAATTTGTAATTCAGGTGAGGTTTGGGAAGGTGGCGGCCGTGACTTTCAGTTAAGAACTATCCCGGCACTTGCCTGGAGTAGTAGTGGTAAACCACGGAAAACCACTTCCAGGATGACCGAGGTGTAAATTGAACCCACCTCTTCTCGATTTGGGGCAGATGACCTCGTAGTTCCACCCCTTACAACGAGGCTGTGTCTACACCGTTCCAGACCTCAGTCCAGAAATAAATTTCTTGGCAGAGCCTGTAATCGAACCCTGGACTCTGCGATGATAGCCTAGAGTGCTAGCCACTACGCAACGAGGTGGGCTCTTCTAAAATAGGATCCGATCATGATTCCTAGTTAAATCAAAAGTACCATATTTTCTGTAGTGACTTTCACTTTACGATTGTTTGTAGTCTCTGTCCTGCCATTATCTGTCAAAACTCCACACACACCATGAAGAATCGTTGCGTATGCTTCTCGGCCTAGTGGAAGAATATATTTTAGCGTTGGTATGCTGAGTCCAGCAGTGAAATATAACATTTGTCGCACTGAGAACAGCGCATAATACGAAGCATTTCCTCTGCTCAAACCTACCGGACCACACTGCGTGACGTCACCCACGGAGCGAGCAGGCTTGTAGTATAGAAGGTGTTGACTGATCGCCCTATACCAGTGAATGTTATAATGTGTCGAAACACCAAACAAACAAACAAACAAAATAAAACAAAAAATGACAGGCAGAAATATTCAGTCTTGGCGGAATTAAAACCGCATAGAAGATTCTTAAGTAAATGCGTTATGTCGCCATGGAGATTTGATCTCAGTTAATACAAAGAATTTTAAGTGGATGCACTTTACTACCATGGAAACCACGATGAAGATGAGCACTCTTCTTTCTATTCACAGCGTTGCCCAGGTCAACCATCTTTAAGATGGGCAGTGTCCTTTAGCAATCTTAACCGGACTATCATGATACTTAGTAAGTCGTTGTCGCCTAGCGGCAATATGCCCGTCAAGTTATTAGATTCTATTTTCGTGTGGCCTTGTAAAATGTGACCTTGAAGAAATGAATATTCGCAATTATTTTAATACACGGATGATATAAACAAGTAGGGTGGGTTTCAATCAATAATGTGTGACTCGCATTACATTTTAGACAACAAACGTTGTCGTAGCGCAAATACTTCCCAAGATATTTCAGTTTTAGGAAAAGGTGAACTTTTCAACCAAATTATTTTAATATATAAGATTACCACATTTAATACGTTTCGGACAGGTTTTCATTTTTAGCCTACTTTTCACATTTTGCAAAAATGAGGAAAATGTAGACTTATGAGATAGATCCGGGCCAATGTCTGTCTGTCTGTCTGTCTGGCTGTGTGTGTGTGTCCCCCTATCAACTCCTAAACGGCTGCAGCAATCGAATCCAAATTAGGTATGAGTGAAGATCTATACCTGAATATCTCAAGGCTATATTTGAAAATTATGTCAGTGCTACCAACTGCTGAAAAACCGCAATTGAAATTTGAGCTCCATGTTGGATATCTTGGAATGTATACATGGGAGCTCTTCCAAAATTGGCACACATATAGATAATAATATTTCAGTTTAATTTCCAGGAGGCCATACATGGCAGTGTTGCCAAAATGATTCTAAGCCTGCTGATATGTCCAATTTTTAAATTTTTATAACTTCTACACTATCAATTGGATTTCAACCAAATTTCGTATGTGCTATGTGTACATAAACAGATATGACAGAGCGTATTCTTAAAAGCCATCAGGGCTGCCAACTGTTAATAGATGCTCTCTCTATATATTTTCTTATCCAAATACCAATATATCAGAACGTATGCAAGCCGACAGCTTTAAATTATGCACACGTATATTCTGACATTTTAGATTAATTTAGATTAACTTATGTACGTCAGTGCTACCAACATGTTTCTAAGCCTGTTGATAAGACCAATTTATAATTACATGTAACTTCTATACTATCAATTGGATTCCAACCAAATTTCGTATGTGCCATGTGTAATATAACAGATATGATTATAAGTATTCTTCAGAGCAACCAGGGCTGCCAACTGTTAATAAATGCTGTCTCTATTTTTACCCTAATATTAATATATCAGAAAGTATGCAAGCCAACAGCTTTAAAATTTGCACACGTATAGTACCTGACATTCTAAATTAATTTGGATAAACTAATATACGTCAGAGCTGCCAACATGACTCTAAGCCTGCTGATAGGTCCAATTTCAAAATACATGTAACTTCTATACTAAGAATGGATTTCATCCAAAATTGGCACAGCAAGAGATCATAATATTTCAGATTATTTCTGACCAACACATGCATGATATTGTGGCCAACATGATTGTACGCGCGCTGTGAGATCCAATGTCTAACTGCATGTAACGTCCATGCTATCCATTGGACTTCAACCAAATTTTGTATTCTGTGCCTTAAAAGAGGGAACTAACAATATATTCAGTCACCAGGGCTGCCAATTGTAGTGCTCTATTGGGCTACATTATACCAAGTATATTTCGAACTAATTAGGAATTTCGATGTTACCAACTAAATTTCGTCATTATTCTAGATAGGTCTATATAGATAGACATGAATCTTAAATATTAAGAAAAGTAGGCTCTTTAGTTCGTCACGGAACTTCTTGTTTGTTTTTGGAAGGCAGTGACTATCAGTGGGTGTCACTGTAGGTTTGGTAGAGTTTTGTAGAGCTATTTGTCTTCTAAGTTAGGATCTGATGATGCTCGCTTGACGAACATGTCATCCCTTAGTTTTATTTTCTTTACCAATAGTCCATAACAATCTTATTCATATGTAATATATTTCAGGTTATATTTTCTTATATTCCAGTAATTCGAGTTGTTTTGGGTTGACCGACTAAAAGTCACAATATCAACTGCTAGAATCTACAACAGGGCTGCAGAAATTCCTAATTACTGAGATACGAATGAGTTATTGTTTACTTTTCCGAGTTTATATCGATATTCATGGACGGAAATAATTCGGTCAGTCAGCCCTCAGGAAGTAGAACAAAAGCTAGCCCCCAGGCAAGCAGCCAGAGCTGAACAATACATGGATCAAAGCCAATTGCCGGGGGATTGGTAACTGCGTTGCGTTATCATATTATAATTTAGAAACCAAAAGCGCTGCGCTCCATTGTCTTGGGACAGCCTACATATTCATACTCCTGTCATTAAAGCCCTCGGTTCGATTTCCGTTTCTGCTTAGAAAAGTAATATTATAGTCTTAGAATTGGAACGCGTTACACTTTGCCTCGTGAGGATAACTAAGAAGTCATCCATCCTAGGCGTTGAGTTTCCGTTTGTTCTCACATCTACTTCAGGAAAGTGTCTAGATGATAATTATCTAACATGATGCCACGGCACGAGTAGACACAACATTAACCCTAGCAATTCTATGCTATTTTTCAAACCACGGGATACCAAGGTATTTTGTGACCGCCATAATAAATTCCTTTTGTGTGATTTGCATTATCAACATATCTTGTATTGTAAACCTTAAATGAACCCTAAATGGCAAAAATATAACTTAATTAACAAGAGTTGCAAAGAAAATCAAAAAATCATGAAGGAAGATGTTCAGAAAGTAAATTATTCACTCTTCGCCATCTTCAACACACGTGGAACATACGACTGTTCTTTACTGTGTTTTACACATGTGTAACTGATGCAACGCTTGGAAAACATACATCTGTTCTGTCTTCAAGCACATTCCGGTTCACTCAGTACTGAGTAACCATCCACCCATGCGCCTGAAATCCAGGAATCCTATTTGGAGTGATAATAATAATAATATCGTATGGCCTCGGGTGACTGGTGCAAGCTTTGTTAATTGACACCCAGAGGGTAGCTTGCATGTCGAATTTCGTCGTTCCTTTGAACGCTATGAAAGTCAAGAAGGTTAGATATCTAAACTCCTTGACACTACAGCGCTTTCAAGTAGAGAATGGAGGAACTTTGTGTTGGCGGAAAATCCCGATATTAATTTTGCCATTGAACACGGCCTACTGAATTCAAATGGGTTCTTTAACATGCCAACAACGTATGACATGAGCATCGTGATTTTTGTCGCCTTCAAAAATCACTTGCCATGGCCAGGGGCGAACCTGCAATCTTGGGGTTGGTAGTCCGACACTATAACCACTCACCCACCGTGGCAAGCTATTTGGGGTGATGACATTATTAAACGGACAGAGCCTTACAACATCAGCAAAATCTGGAGACGTTTCTTCACCTCACCAAATCCACTTAGATGATCCTTCCCAGCAAATCCCAGGAATTGATCTACCAAGAGCTACGAGGTGCCAACTAAATCGTGCTCGAACTGGTCACGGAAGGTGCAAAGCAATGCTACATAAATGGGGTTGGTTAGAATCACCAGCTAGTGACTGCGGAGCTCAAGAACAGACCATGTACCACATCATTCGGGAGTGCCCACAGCGTAGCTTCGCAGGCGAATGGGAACAGTTCATGATAGCATCAGCTCCAGCGATTTCCTGGTTGAAGAGCCTTGTTAGCCTACTTTCGATTTTTGCAAAAAATGAAAGTAGACTTATGAGATCAACACAGGGCGAAAAAAGTGTGTCTGTCTGTGTGTGTTTATGTGTGTGTGTGAGTCTGTGTTTGTGTGTGTCTGTGTGTCTGTGTGTGTGTGTGTGAGTGTGTGCACTCTGAATGTCTGTCCCCCCCTATCAATTCGAACACGGTGAATGCGAATTGAACGAAATTTGGTACAAAGGTAGCACTAGCAAAGGACACCTCAGTGTCATGTTTTATATCGCCGCCATCTTGACGGAAACGTAATGGCTGCCACACAAATGTTCAAAGCTTAAATCAAATTACGACTAACCTAATCATCCGATCTCTACCAAATTTTGCAACGACATACCTTTATGGGGGGAGCATCCTTTGACCAAACCAATAGGTCATCAGCGTAATAGTTTGCGGATGGCGGCCATCTTTGTGTGAAAATCGATTCCCCCTATTAATTCAAACACGGTGCAACCGAATGGAACGAAATTTGGTACAGAGGTAGTACTAATAAAAGGCACCTCAGTGTCATGTTTTATATCGCCGCCATCTTGACGGAAACGTAATGGCGGCCACACAAATGTTCAAAGCTTAAATCAAATTACGATTAACCTAATCATCCGATCTCCAGCAAATTTTGCAAATACATACCTTTATGGAGAGAGCATCCTTTGACCAATCTAATAGGTCATTCACCTGATAGTTTGCGGATGGCGGCCATCTTTATGTCAAAATTGATTCCCCCTATTAATTCGAACACGGTGGAACCGAATGGAACGAAATTTGGTACAGAGGTAGCACTAGCAAAGGGCACCTCATATTCATGTTTAATATCCCTATAGCACGTTGTATTTCAACAAGCTCCTACAACCAACATTCAATCATACTCCTTGAAAAGGACAAAGAGTTATAACAATACCCATGCATTTAGGAGAAAGTAGGCTATATGTTCTTTTCTGAACATCTTGTTTTTGATTGTTATGTACATATTTGTATATACATGTAGCTCATTTGTACCATACGAAAATAATAATAATAGAACAAATTATGGTGGTTTTATTGACTTTGTTGTACTTTTGCCCTTACCACTATCTTATACAAGAATTAAAATTTAAAAAAAAATGTGTGGTTAGGTAACCGGATGCAAAATAGACAATAACTTTCCGTACAGTAAGCGTTGAAAAGGAATACCATGAATAAACAGTAAAAATGGAACGGGTAGGCGCGAAATACGCCCCCTCCCCCCTCACCCGTTGGTATTGCTAGGGTTAATACAGGTCTATATACAGATTCAAAACACACACAACTACATGAGGATGATGACCACAATGTCTCGAGCTCCTAAAGGCAACAATAATAAACAAACTAAATGCTCCATTGAAAATGTTGATCTAATCTGACTAACTTGTTGTTTTTAAGTTTCCACGTGATTTAGATTATTAATATTATTATTGTTTGATTAAATATAATAATGGTGGTAGTGGTTGAGACTGTTGCGTGGTGTTATTACTTGACCGGTGCATAATACGCACTGTGAGCCTTCATACCTTTGTGATCAATGCAAAATGAAAATCCAGTCTCCGACCGGGTCAGGGATGGAATGAATGAAGCCCCCATCTAGCGGCGAGGATATGAACTGTGCCGGCTGCAGAAGCCTGTCGCACTTGTCTGAGGCAATGATTAAATGAATGACAGATGAAATGAAATGATAGTGGAGAGTGTTGCTGGAATGAAATTTTGACAGAGAAAATCGGAGTACCCGGATAAAAACCTGTCGGCCTCCGTTTTAACCAGCACAGACCTCACATGGAGTGACTGGGATTTGAACCACGGACCGAGCGGTGAAAGGCCAGCGTACTGCTGCCTAAGGCAAGGAGGCTTGTGATCAATGAAAATAAAGAGCGAAAAGTGTCCTCGGCAGTGCATGGGCAAATACAAAGTTCTCACGCGCTTACGACCGGCCACGAATGACGGGCCCATCTATGAATCAATCAATCAATTGGTCGAGCTGGGAGGAAGTGGCCTTAGCCTAGGCCTGTTGGATGGTAGCGTCCCGTCATTAGCCTGATGTGGAACATGGGAAACCACGGAAAATCCCTTGAAAGACAATTGATGGATGGTGGGGTTTGAGCCCAGTAGCCTGGCTCCATGGCCTTGTGCATCAACATACAGAGCTACCACGGTCGACATAATAATAATAATAATAATAATAATAATAATAATAATAATAATAATAATAATAATAATAATAATAACTTAATGGACCCATGCCAGAACTCATTGAATATAAAACACACGCCCGGCTTTAGTCTATTTGTCTGCGAGCACGATGCGACATTCTGGCAAGGGCTATCGTCTTTTTAGTTGCTTACACAAAATGTTGAAATCCAAGTCCAATTCGTCACTACCGCGTGTAATTCTCTTCCTTTTGAATGCTAATTTGCCACGATCGGTTACTTGTGGACGCCCCATGTGTATACTGTAGGCTTTACTGTCATGCGCATTGAATTCGACACAGTTCTTGCAGGGGCTATCGTCTTGTTTACTAGTGTAACCGCATTTCATAAACAAAATAAATAGACTATATTTCCGTTTATTTCCAAATATGCAAGATTTTTCCTTTTCTATCGGCGATTCGGAATAGTTTGGTACAAACCGCACCTTCTAACTCCGTCTGGTTTGAGAGCTTGAGTTCTGTTAACATAGAGTGGATCAGTGGAAGATGCCTAGTCTCTTACTTTCAAATATATTCTGATGTAGGAAAAAAATATATATCCCCCAATACATGTTTTAACATTCCACATGATATTCTAATACTACAATTTAATGTACAGCAAAATTAGCGAGTCGCCTCCGTAGCGAGCGGTCAGCATGGTTAGCTGACGCCCCGGAGGTCCTGGGTTCGATTGCCGGCTCTGCCACGAAATTTGAAAAGTGGTATGAGGACTGGAACGGGGTCTACTCAGACTCGATTGGTCCAAATGAGTATAGGGGGTTCGATTCCCACTTCAGCCATCTTCGAAGTGGTTTTCCGTGGTTTCCCACTTTGTCTTCGGGAAAATGCCGGGATGGTGCCTACTGTAAGGCCACGGCCGCCTCCTTCCCTCCCTTCCCATCCCTCATGAGGCCCCTGTTCGCTTTGCAGGTGAGACCGCCTGGGCGAAGTGCTGATCACACCTTACCAGATGTATCCACCCTGACCAAATGTTCCAAGCTCCAGGACACTGCCCATAGAGGCGGTAGTGGTGAGTTCCCTCACTGAGTCCGTGGGAGCCACCAACCTAGAGGGTAAATCGACTGGAAAAAAAGCGAAATATTTTGGTATTACCGGTAATCTCCAAATATTTTCTTGTGGCATGGTGGCTCAGCGGTCTAGCTGTATGCCTCTCACCAAGGCGGTCCGGGTTCGATTCCCGGTCAATGCATGTGAGATTTTCGAAGTGAAATGCCATGTCCTGTGGTTCGGATTCCACGTAAAAAGGAAGTCCCGTGGCTCATAATCACAAGATTCACGGTCACGTAAAACTACAATCTTCCTTTTTTTCATCCCGAATATCGGGATAAGATGACAAAAATATAACATTTGTGTTACATCAATTACATTTTTTGATGTGCCCAAAAACCATTTTTACTGTTTATAATATACTGATTATTGATCTAATTATTAGAAAATCATATTAAATCAATCGACAGTCACTTTATGCCATGCAGTTGTTGCAACAACCTCCTTCTTGGCTGCAAGTTTCATTCAGCCATTGTTTTGCTTTCCCGACTCTAATCACCCCTGTTAGATGCCCTTGCATAGTTTCTAAGCATTTTCTGTAAGAAAATTACGAATAATTGATTAAAATGGGAATCGGCCTCCCACCCTGTTAAAAGAGTGGCATCTACACCCAGGCATCAATTAGAAATTTGAACAAATGTGGGTGGTCTCTGACAACATGCCCTGAAAAACATTCTCCATGAAAAGGGGCAGATGACCTCGTAGTTCCGCCCCTTAAAACAACAATAACTAACTATTCTCTATGAAAATCCACAGCCTGTTTACAGTTGTCCGACCGGGTTAGGGAATGGAAAGGATAAAGCCCCCATCTAGAGGCGAGGATATGAACTGAGCCGGCTGCCGAAGCCTGTCGCACTCCTCAGGGGCAATGATTGAATGAATGACAGATGAAATGAAATGATAGTGGAGATTGTTGCTGGAATGAAAGTTTTGACAGGGAAAAATGGAGTATCCAGAGAAAAACCTGTCTGCCCCCGCTTTGGCGAGCAAAAATCGCACATGGAGTGACCGGGATTTGAACCATGGACCCAACGGTGAGAGGCCGGCGTGCTGCCGCCTAAGCCACGGAGGCTTACTGCAAAAAATTCTCTATGCGATAGTCAAATTTTCGGAATTTGTAACTGAATTTTATAAACAAATGAAACTATTTACTGGTTCACTTAAGAACATTTACCTGAGTATTTTAATTCCTAAACGAACAATATCATAATAATGTTATTGGTTTTACGTCCCTTTTAACTACTCTGGCTTTTAGAGACGCCGGGGTGCCGGAATTTTGCCCCTAAGGGGATATTTAACGTGCCAGTAAATCTACTGACACGGCTCCCTCGCATTTGCGCACCCTCAAATGCCAGCTGAATGCGCCAGGATACGAACCTGCAACCTTGGGCCTAGCAAGAGAGAAAGTTACCGCTGAGCCACGCAGCCAGCCGAAGAATAACATACATGCTCGCTAGCCGACTCTACCTGCACAACGCACTGGCGCGAAGAACACCACACCAAAGCGAGTGATGTAATCTCTTGACAGCTTCCAAAACGATTACAAAATAGACGACTTTCCCCAATTGATATCAATTGATAATAATAATAATAATAATAATAATAATAACGATAATTATCAATATTACTAGCAGGTACCCGCGGCTTCGCTCGCGTCATAGTCGTGTCATATGGTTATTCAATAAAATGCAGGTTTAACCCCGTTAACACCCCTTTAGAACCTGAATATCCAAAAATCCCTCCTTAATGGACGTTTTCGACACACAACAAACAAATCCCCAAAATATCATTCTTCTAACTTTATTAGTTTGAGTTGGTCGATGAGAGTGAACATCCAAAAATCCTTCCTTAGTGGACGTTTTTCTTCCAGAATGTCACCCCTCCCCATGGTCCCCTTAAATTGGATTTATGAAAAAACGGTCAAACACCTATTTACTTATTTTTATGCTGATTTTTTTCGCTGAGTTTCAAACTCCTCGCCTATGTCGTTTAAGAGATACACGCTCCGCTAAGAACCCTTCAACCCCCACTTTACACCCCTTTCACCTCATAATATACAACTCATCGAAAAACCCTCAGACATATGTCTTCTTTTTTTAATGATGAGTTTATATGCCGAGTATCACATCCCCTAATGAAACCAATCGGGAGATATTGCTATTCAATGAAATGCAGGTCTACCCCCTTAACACCCCCTTTAGGACCTGAATATCCAAAAAGCCTTTCTTCGTGGGCGTTTGCGGCTCTTGAGGAAGCTGCACACCAAATTTCATTCCAATCCGTTCAGTGGTTTCTGAGATTTCGTGATGAATGAATGAGTCAGTCAGTGAGTGAGTGAGTGAGTGAGTGGTATTAGACAAATATATAGTAGACTAGCTGACCCGGCAGACGTTGTCCTGCCAATCAAAGAAAGTGTTGTAACTTTGTTTCTTGAATTGCTTTTGGACACACAATATTTTTCTCAATTTCTGTTAGCTGCCTCTAAACTATCGTGAAATGAATTAACTAATCTAGAATCTTTCGTGGGAGCGTGCACAACAACTCTCCAACGTTTCATCGCAATTGGATAAATGGCATAAAACGCATACGGGATTTTGTTTAAATGATTCGTGCGCTTTCACTCATTTGTTGAATCTACTCGTGCTCTACCAACTGTTAAATTGATTTACTAAGTTAGAAAGCTTCACGTAAGTATACACAACAACTCATCAAAGTTTCATCGGAATCGGATGAATGACATATGAACGTATACGGGATATTTTAAACGATTCGCGTGCCGTCACACATTTGTTGAATCTACTCATGCGCTACCTATTGTAAAATAGATTTACTATGCCTGAAACCCTCTCTGGAGTGTACTCAATCATTCACCAAGGTTTCATCGCAATTGGATGAATAATATATGACGGCATACGCGACATTGTGGAAACGATTCACGCGCCGTCGGTCATTTGTTGAATCTACTCGTGCGCTACTTATTAAAAACTGGATTTACTAATCCAGAAACCTTTCCTGGAGTGTACACAACAATTCACCAAAGTTTCATCGTAATCGGATAAATTGTATATGAACGCATACAGGAATATGTTGAAACGATTCGCGCGCCATCGCACATTTGTTGAATCTACTCGTGCGCTACCTATTGTAAAATGAATATACTGAGCCAGAAACCTTTACTGAAGTGTACACAACAATTTACCAATGTTTCATCGCAATCGGATAAATGGTTTATGGACGCATATTGTACTTTGTTGAAATGATTCGCGTGCAGTCACTTATTTGTTGAATCTACTCGTGCGCTACCAATTGTAAAATGGATTTATTAAGCCAGAAACCTTCCGTAGGGTGTACACAACATCTCACCCAAGTTTCATCGTAATCGGACGAATGGTATTTGAACGCATACGGGACATTTTTGAAACGCTTCGCGCGTCTTCGCTCATTTGTTGAATCTACTCGTGCGCAACCTCCTGTGAAATGGATTTACTAAGTTAGAAACCCTCACGTAAGTGTACACAACAGCTCACCCAAGTTTCATTGCAATCGGATGAATGGTATATGAACGCATACGGGACTTAGTTTAAACGTTCGTACATTGTCGCTCATTTGTAGAATCTACTCGTGCGCTACCTATTGTAAACTGGATTTACTAATCCGGAAGCCTCCCCTGGAGGGTGCATAACATCTCACCCAAGTTTCATCGCTATCGGACGAATGATATTTGGACGCATACGGGACCTTGTTGAAACGCTTCGCAAGTTGCCGCTCATTTGTTGAATCTACTCGTGCGCAACCTCCTGTGAAATGGATTTACTACGTTAGAAACCCTCACGTAAGTGTACACAACAACTCATCAAAGTTTCATCTCAATCGATTTTTTTTCGTGTAGCCTCCTGAGAGGCCGAGTGCAGGTCTTTCTAGGCGACGCCCGTGGGCGACCTGCGCGTCGGGATGAGAGATGGAATGGATGAAGATGAATGAAACTGGGCAAGGATGTGGAAGGAAGCGGCCGTGGCCCGCCAGAAGGTACTGTCCCAGCATTTGCCTGGTGTTGAAAATGGAAAACCATGGAAAACCATTTCAAGGACAGCCGACGGTGGGGCTCGAACCCACGCGTCTACCGAGTCAGCAGAGAGCCCCTTGACCTAACGCAGCGCTTTAGCCCGCGTAGCCTCTACTGTCGGTATCACAATCGACGTATAAGTTTATATACCATTCATCGATCGATCTCAATCGATGAATGGTATATAAACTTATACGGGATTTTGTTGAAACGCTTCGCGCGTCGTCACTCATTTGTTGAATCTAGTCGTGGGCTGCCTATTGTAAAATTAATTTACTAAGCCAGAAGCCTTCCCTGGAGTGCACACAACATATCACTCAAGTTTCATCGCTATCGGACGAATGACATTTGAACGCATACGGGACCTTGTTGAAACGCTTCGTTCGTCGGCGCTCATTTGTTTAATCTACTCGTGCTTAACCTCCTGTGAAATGGATTTACTAAGTTAGAAAACTTCACGTAAGTGTACACAACAACTCATCAAAATTTCATCGCAATCGATGAATGGTATATAAACTTATACGGGATTTTGTTGAGACATTTCGCGCGTCGTCGCTCATTTCTTGAATCTACTCATGCGCTACCTATAGTAAAATGAATGTACTAAGCCAGAAGCCTTCCCTGGAGTGTACACAACATCTCACCCAAGTTTCATCGGTATCGGGCGAATGGTATTTGAACGCATAACGGGACCTTTTTGAAACGCTTCGCGCGTCGTCGCTCATTTGTTGAATCTAGTCGTGCGCTATCTATTGTTAATTGGATTTACTAAGCCAAACACCTTCCCTGGAGTGCACTCAACATCTCACTGAAGTTTCATCGCAATCGGATGAATGGTATATGAACGCATACGGAACTTTGAAACGCTCTAACGTGCAGAGACAAACAGAATTCGACATCACTGCCACCTTTGGTATAAAACACAACTTTCCGCCATGGGCGGAGTATATGTTATGGCGTTAGTTGCACAGGTTGCGACCAGGTGGCTCTACGTGCAGAGACACACTGTCCAAAAGGATCACTTTTCACTAAGGCTAGCGGTTTCCATGACGACTGTTTATGACTGTATATTGTGGTTCTAAATTGGTGTGTAAATTGTGGTTCTAAAATTCTAAAATTCCACCTATCTGGTCAAATTGTGAATCTAAACCATACATGGGCCCACCCTAACATTCATACAAAATTTCATCAAAATCGGTCCAGGCGTTATTAGGAGTTCAGTCACATACACACGTGTCGAAGAATTATATATATAAAGATAATGCTGCGTTCCAACAAATAAGGAGTAATTCTTTGTTGAATGGAGAGGTTACATTATCTCGACATTTTATCAAATTACGGCCTATTTATTTTAAAATCCTACTCTTCGTCTCTTATAAAAAGTGAATATTTTGTGCATCCCTAAACAACCTTCCTGTTCATTCCATAATGGCAATATCTGATCCTGCCTTAGTTAGTGAAAACTCGTGCTTCCAGTCCTTCTTGGATTATTACAATCTTTCCTCTTTTCCTCGGAACTTTATAAACACCTTCTCAACCAGATTTGTTTAATATAAAGGGAGAGGTGGAGTCGCAAATTCTAACATGGCGTGTTCCCTGTACTCCTGGGATATGCCAAGTGAGAACATATTTCCTCTGAGCAACGTAGAAGCTTGAACATGCTCTGAATTTCCTATTACTTGAACCTTTTCATTTCCCGCTTCATAGTTTTTAGAATGCTTCGAAGGGAACTATGAAGCAAACACCTGCGTGTGCAACTACGTTCACCTCCGCAGTAAAGTCGTGCGTGTTAAGTCGTGCGTCACGACTGCAAGGGTGAAATAGAGACCGGATATCAAAGGTTCGAATCCTGGAACTGCTGAGAGGGTTTTACACCAATTTCTTCAATGTATGTATGTATGTATGTCAACCCCTTATTAATCCCGTTTCCCACGGGGTCAGAGATGTCATGCGATGAAATTCTATGTTTCAGATGTTTTTACGGTTGGATGCCCTTCCTGACGAAAACCTCATGAGAGGAGTTAATAAGAGATGAAAGATGAATGAAACTCGGCCCAAGTAGTTTCAACTTTTCGCTACCAGCCACCACTGTCAATGACACCCAGGGGTGAATGTTGGAACTTTATGGAATGTTTCTAACCAAATAACCTGCAAATTTTGCTACACACTACAAATTGTAGTGGTAGGTTCCTTTTCATAGCCGACCCCGTGGTGTTGGGGTAGCGCGCCTGCCTCTCACCCGGTGGCCCCGGGTTCGATTCCCAGCTCCGTGAGGGATTTTAGAAACTAACGTGACACATTTTTTGGCCACATTGATTTAATTCTATTCAAAAAGGAGGCAATGTACCATTCGAAAAGTTAATATTTTTTATTTTTTTTATTTTTACCAGCAATATCCCAAAAGTATGAATAATTTTAACACTACTTATAATATTTAATTTGGCGCTAACTTAGGTTTTGCTCAAAAAATCAATTCCTCTTTTTTGATGTTTTGGATTATCGACATTATTGAAATATCATAGGAACAATTTTAGAGCAAAAATGTTAATCGTTTTCCGAGAAATGTATAGCGCAACACTAAAACGTCCCTTGTTATTAAAATGATATACATATCTTGTGTCGTAAAAAAATTATTCGGTTCTCCCAATTAATTGGGGTCGCCGGAGCCAACCAGGCTCATTTTGGTTATGGCCAAGGATTTAAGGCCGGATGCCCTTCCTGAGGATACGTGATTTTTCAGGTGGAAATTCCACCCCGCTGTCACCGGGATTCGAACCCCGGCCGTCCGGGTGAAGACGAGAGGCTAACCCACTGCGCCATCACGCTCCCCACATATCTTGCGTCTTTGACAATTCATATCGGCTCATGAAGGGGCCTAAAATAATTAGGCCTTGAAATATGTCCCACCAATGATCACACAGTGATCTCTATTTAATAAACAGTATTGATCAGACGGAACGGTCAACCTATGCATTACTCAATTCATTTATCAATACGCAACCAGAATGAACATTTTAAGTTCTAAATTCAATAGAATGGTCATAAATAGGGTTCGGAATTTTAAGACCTAAAGAATTACAAAATATGCAAGCAAATATGCCCTAAAAACTAGCTAAATATGACCTAAAAATATAAAATATGACCTAAAAGTCTATGAAATATGACATGAATTTTTGGGATAGGTAGAGTATCACTAACAAACAGTAAACATCTTAAGTGCCAAAACAATTTTCCAGTGTATCGGACATGTGATATTTCGATTTTACAAGTGATTTATTTAATGAATATGTGTATTTGCAATGTATTTTATGTCCATAAGTGTTTACAATGTGTATATATGGCTGATGAAGAACAACATTATTGTTAGAAACATGTACCAGTACTAAACAGTGCTAATAATATTACAAGTATTGAAAAGATGGAAATAAGAGGAAGTCATTTAATGGAATTTAAATTCAGTACGGACCATTATGGATAAAAACAATTTCCTTGTTTGCTAATTGCTTCTGAGCTAAATATATCTACTAGAGTGACATCCTGTTGAAAGGCGGAAGCACACTATCGTCATGTTCCGTGACCTCATGCGCAAAGTGTCGCAATCCAACTTGTCCAGAAAGATGTGCTAAAAGACGTCCGTCGATGAACGCTTTCTTGCAATCAGATCTTCTAAACCTGCTATCTGCCTGTTCCGGGAAAAGAAAGAAAAATAATTATATCTACTACACTATTCGGAAATCCTGTGTTTGAAACTCGACACAGAAAACGCGTACCTTGTTAACGACACTTCAATTTAAACAAAAATGCTAAAATTATGACCAAATATGACCTTTTATCACTAAAATATGACCAAATATGATCAAAACAATAAAAATGGCCGAAATATGCATTTATAGGCAACATCAAATTGCTTTAAACGTGGTCAGGGACCTGTCATTCAATCTTATTTTTCAGATTTCGGGTAAAATGAGCTCAGGAAAATAATATGACTTTTCCTTAACATCCCAACCTTAGTCATAAATGTACCTTTTGCTAAATATTTTGTTTTTAAGAATTGATTAATTGTAATTTTGGTAACAGTGAAATATATTGTCCTTTCAGTAACTTAACTATTTTATCTTATAAAGGTAAATGTTGATACATTTTCATAACAATTGATACAACGGATCTGTTTTGTTCAGTTAGCGCTACCTTAAAGTCATTACAGTATGCCTACGTAGTGGGGAGACCCAGCTTTACAGAGGGAAAAAAAAGGCCAATATTCATTCGATTGTTAAATATGCTACACATATTGTTGACAAATGCTGTACATATCCCAGTATTGGTGTGCTTCCTGGCAACCAGAATCAACTTCAATAATGTAAAAATTCTAATTATAACATTCCAAAATAACATTTTCAAATTTTTCCCGCCTTTTTAAGAATATATCACCGTTTCCCTTATAAATTCCAAGTTTAAAAGCATTTTCGTACTTTTCCTTTTTTAAAGTGTGTATCAAACCTGAACCTACAAAATGAACCTCAATCTATAACACACACTGTGATTTAGATATTTTTAATGAGTATTTATTCATTTTATTTTATTTTATTTTATTCAGGTGCTCAGAAAAAAAGCTCTATAAAAATATCTAAATCACAGTGTATGTTAGTGATTGAGGTTCATTTTGTAGGTTGAGGTTTGATACACACTTTAAAAAAGAAAAAGTACGAAAATTCTTATAAACTTGGAATTTATAAGGAAGACGGTGATACATTGTTAAACAAGTAGTTCCGTGAAGAACTATACAGCCTATTTTCATATATCCTACTTATGTTAATTGCCACTATCAACATACACAATTTCAGTTTGATTGCTGTGATAGATTCGTAGATATTGAGAACCGACTAAATATTTCGGATGGTCGCCATGTTGGATTTTATATATGTAGGTCCCAGAGATATGTACTGTTAAATGCAGATTATTGAGTACGTGTAGTATTCAAACTTCTATCGCATAATTAGGACACAAGAAGTAACAAGGAGATTTTAAAATTTCACACAGCTGCCATCTTGAGGTTATAGAAACAATTGAAATAAATTAGATGCCAGTGGATTACCATTCGTATAAGGATTTACTGTACCAAGTTTCACTGCACTCGGATGGTTAAATTGCGAGAAACGTCCATGTGAATATTTATAATTCGCGTCGCCGCCATGTTGGATTTGTGATCACCAGGTTATTTAAAGTCCTATAGCTGAACTTAAGTTCATAGCCCCTATGAACATTAAAAAATTCAGTTTGATTGCTATAATAGATTCGTAGATATTCAGAGCCGTCTAAATATTTCGGATGGTCGCCATGTTGGATTGTTAAATGTATAGGCCATAGAGTCATGTACCATTAAAGGAAAATTATTGCGTAGGTTCATTATTCAAACTTTCACTTCGATCGCATGACTACATCACAAGAAATAAAAACTTAATTTTATAATTCGGACAACCGCCATCTTGAGGTTATGTAAACAATTGAACTAAATTAGATACCGCTGCATTACAATGTGTATAAATATTTCCTGTACCAGATTTCAGTGCGTTTGGAACATTAAATCGCGAGAAAGGTCTATTTAAAATTTTCAAATTCGCTTGGCCGCCATGTTCGGTTTGTAGTTAACCGGTTTTTCAAAGTCTTATAGATAAACTTCCAGTAGTGCCCTTTATCTCCGTACAAAATTTCAGGCTAATACCGCTAATAGTTTCAGAGATATAGAATGCCGGTGAAATATTTTGCACATCCGCCATCTTGTGGTTATGTAAACAATTGAACGAAGTTAAATGTCGGTGCATTACAATGTATATAAACATATACTGTACCAAGTTTCATTGCGTTTGGTTGGTTAAATCGCGAGAAACGTCTATTTAAATGTCGCAAATTTTCGTGGCCGCCATGTTGGTTTTATACAGCCTTTCAAAGGTCACATAAGTGAACTTATAGTAGTTCCCTTTATCACCATACAAAATGTCAGGGTAATATCGGGAATAGTATCAGAGATATTGAATGCTGGTGAAATATTTCGCACAGCCGCCATGTTGGATTGGTGAGTCGTATCATAATTTGAAGGACACGGTCAGGGTCGCCCGGAATAGTGCTATGAACTTACCGAGTTTCATTGAAATCGCTCCAGCCGTTTAGATTTTATTAGGGGGGGACACACACACGAATCACACACACACACGCACACACGCACGGACAAAAGGTGATCTCATAAGCCTATTTTTTCAAAATTGAAAATAGGCAAAAAAGCGGGAAATTTAAAAAAAAAAACTTATAATTTGAAGTTTTACATTATTGAAGTTGCTTATGGCTGCCAGGAAGCACACCAATACTGGGATATGTGCAGCATTTGTCAACGATATGTGTAACATATTTAACAATCGAATGAATATTGGCCTTATTTTCCTCTGTTAAGCTGGGTCTCCCCCCTTCTGATAATGTGAAATATAGAGTGTAATTTACAAGGAAGTTAAACATTGTATGTCTACCCCTTATTATTCCCTTTTCCAACGGGATCGGGGATGAGATCCGATGGCGGATGGTTTTTAAGGCCAGATGCTCTTCCTGACGCCAAAATCTTGAGAGAGTTAATGAGAGATTAATGCACCTAGGCAAGGATGTGGAATGAAGCGTCAGTCTGTGACCTGTCAGGAGGTACCGTCCCAGAATTTGCCCGGAGTTGAAAATGGGAAACTATGGAAATAGCAGATAGCTTAGCCCATGGCCTAGCGCTGCGCTTTAGCGATCGTAGTTACCGCTGTCCGTAAGGATATTCAGGATCGGGATTTATAATGGAGATATTCTTTTACTGAACCTTAACGTTTAATTGACACAATCACAGTATAGAATCAATTTGAGAAGCTTACTGCATGATATGTCTAACTTCTCCGTTGCTATTAGCAACCAAAGAAATTCAAAGAGAAATACTCGGCTTGCAAACCACAGCCTCCTTGATAATTTCTGACATCCTTGCGTATGGAAGGCCTATTTATCGCTACACCGAGAGTGTTCAAAGGATGGCCGAACATAGTTCAAGAACACTTTCACTTGGATGGTGACGTCACTGCAATACGATATTTATAGGCATGGTAATCACTGTTGTTGTTGTTGTTGTTGTTGTTGTTTGAGTCTTCAGTCTTTTGACTGGTTTGATACAGCTCTCCATTCCTCCCTGTTCTGAGCTAATAGTTTCATCTCTACATAACTATCACACCCTACGTCCGAGGCAATCTGTTTAACATATTCTAACCTTGGTCTACCCCTACAGTTCTTGTCTTCGACCCTTCCTTCCATAACTAACCTTGCTATTCCTGGGTGTCTTAGTGTGTGTCCTACCAACCTATCTCTTCTCTTCATTAGCAGTCGCCAGAAACATCTCCCCTCTCCCACTATTCTTAATACCTCTTCGTTTGTAACCCTATCTACCCATCTGATCTTCATCATTCTCCTGTAACACCAGATTTCAAATGCTTCGATTCTCCTCTTTTCTGCTGCACCAATAGTCCCAGTTTCACTTCCATAGAGCGCCACGCTCCAGACAAAGGCCTTCAAAAATTACTTCCTTACACCTAAATTTATATTCGAAGTCGACAGATTTCTGTAGAAATGCTTTCCTTGCCTGAGCTAACCTACTTTTTATATCCTCTTTGCTTCGTCCATCACTGGTTGTTTTGCTTCCTAAGTATCAGAAGTCTCCTACTTCCTTTAGTTTTTCACCTGCCAATTTGATGTCCATAGAGATTTCTGATTTATTTCGGCTGCATTCCAATATTTTTGTTTTACATGTTTTTACTGTTGTTGTTGTTGTTGTTTACAGGTTTTGTGACATCGTGGTATTATATCCCCATCTTAAATCCTGTTTTATTAATATGTCTGCAATAGTCTGTGTATTTGTAATTAAAGCTAAAATTAGGGTAGAAGGCGTCAGTGGCCTTAATTAAATGCCTTCCCGGCATTCACCTGGAGTAAAACCGGGAAACCACGGATAATCAATGTTCTTGGATGTCTGAAATAGAATCGATCCCAGTTCTGCCTTACGATGATGAGTAAACCTTGTTACAGCCTTCGCACCTGAATTAAATTTCATGGCATAGCCGGGAATGAAATTTGGACCTCCACGGGGTCAGCCAAGAATGCTAGTCACTATAGGCTAAGCAATCAGGAATCAGGGTATCCGGGAGCACAAGAATATATCAGGGCTTAAATAAATTTATAATCATATAAATAGATGCCATCAGAAAGAGATGCCTGTCTTTCTACGGCCACCAGTACAGAATGGACCACCACAGACTGTCTTATAAGATATTCAAGGTAGCCAAGAAGGGTACAGCAAATAGAGAAGGATCTTGCTAAATTTAATATTCATCAAGACACAATAAATGACAGGAGTCGATACCGTATGACAGTTGAAACCAGGTATTTCCTCACATGCATTACAGAGGTTCACCACAACGCGTCCAGGAAATGGTCCGAGGAACATAGAGTTCAGCAAGAAAATGACAGAAAGGCTCAATATTTCAGCACGAAAGCAACCGACAAAGTAAATAAGTAAATAATTAAATAAATGAATAAATAAATATATAATAAATAAAAAATAAATGAATAAATAAATAAATAACTGAATAAATAAATAAATAAATAAATAATAAATAAATAAATAAATAAATAATAAATAAATGAATAAATGAATATTGTCATTTAGACTTTCACGGCCCGTGTTATTATTCATAATGTTGAATTTTGGGCTTATGCCGTGTTTTATTATATTGCAATTCGACGCGTTTCGAAAGAAACCATGTCTTTCATCGTCAGGAATAATCTGGAATACGACAATGTTGCTAAGAGAAAGCAACGAAGAACATATAGAAAGTGCCCAAAGATGGACGCCATTATAGCCCCATGTTAGGGACAACGGAAAGCAGCAGTGAATTACTTTCTCAGGGTTCTGATAATAGGCAGCCAGGATTCACTGAGATTGTAGCCGGTGTCGCGGTTGAAATTATCTGGGTGTTTACGTATTTCAACCGCCTCCCTGATGATTCTGGGACGATATTGCTTTATACGGGCAAGAACATCCACCCCTTGGAACATGACATCATGGCCAGGTGTTAAAGCATGATCGGCAACAGCTGATTTATCAGGTTGAATGAGCCTGATACATCTATTATGTTCCTTAATGCGAGTGCATATTGTTCTCGAAGTCTGCCCGATGTAAAGCTTGCCACAAGTACAGGGAACTCTGTAGATACCCGGTTGTTGCAATTTAGGCAAACTGTCCTTAGTTGGTCGCAGGAGTTGCCTAATCTTAACAGAAGTTCCAAATACAGTCCGTATGTTGTATCGACGTAGGATTTTAGCAATACGATCCTGGCTACCTATTATCAGAACCCTGAGAAAGTAATTCACTGCTGCTTTCCGTTGTCCCTAACATGGGGCTATAATGGCGTCCATCTTTGGGCACCTTCTATATGTTCTTCGTTGCTTTCTCTTAGCAACATTGTCGTATTCCAGATTATTCCTGACGATGAAAGACATGGTTTCTTTCGAAACGCGTCGAATTGCAATATAATAAAACACGGCATAAGCCCAAAATTCAACATTATGAAGAATAAATGAATAAATGAATAAATGACTAAATGAATAAGTAAATAATAAATGAAGAAATAAATAAATAAATGAATAAATAAATAAATAATAAATAATAAATAATAAATAATAAATAATAAATAATAAATAATAAATAATAAATAATAAATAATAAATAATAAATAATAAATAATAAATAATAAATAATAAATAATAAATAATAAATAATAAATAATAAATAATAAATAATAAATAATAAATAATAAATAATAAATAATAAATAATAAATAATAAATAATAAATAATAAATAATAAATAATAAATAATAAATAATAAATAATAAATAATAAATAATAAATAATAAATAATAAATAATAAATAATAAATAATAAATAATAAATAATAAATAATAAATAATAAATAATAAATAATAAATAATAAATAAATAGGGATACTGTTTTTGACACATTGAAGGAATACCAAGTTGATCAAAAAACCATAAATTTAATAAAACTTACATTAACTAATACGATTTCCAGAGTCAAATTTTTAAATGAAGTTAGCGAGCCCTTCGAAGTAAAAACTGGGCTAAGACAAGGGGACAGTCTATCACCACTGCTTTTCAATTTGGTCTTGGATAAAGTCATGAGGACGTTTTGGGAGAAGAACGATTCAAGTGCTAAAATTGGTACAAAGAATAAGAACCTCAAAGTCAAAGGTTTAGCATTTGCTGACGACGTAGCGTTGTTTGCTGAATCAGAACAAGAAGCTATTAACCAAATTGATCAGTTAAAAGAAACGGAGGAAAAAGCGGGCTTACAGATTTCGTTGGTAAAAACAGAGATGATGACAAGTGATCAGAAATACACTAAGAAAATGATAAAAACAAATTATGGGAGCATCAGGGTCACTGACCGATTTAAATATCGTGGAGAAATAATTAGTAGCAATGGGACGGATAAATTGGCAATCGAGAACAAAAAAGGGAAATTGGAAAGATTAAATTTTTGTACAAAAAATATATACAACAAAAAGAACCTGTCTATCAATGCAAAATTACGACATTTTAATACTGTTGTTAGACCAGTCATCTTGTACGGCATGGAAACTACAAATATAACCGGAATGGAGAATTTGCTCAAGATAGAAAGAAGAATTTTAAGAAGGATTTATGGTCCTAGGAAAACACAGGAAGGTTATAGACTGAGATCGAATGCAGAAATTTATAGTAAAATCGACAACCTTGAAGTGATGATCAGAAAACGGCGACTTCAGTTCTACGGACATATGGTCCGCATGGATTGCTCAAGGTTAAACAAACAAATTTTTGATAAAATATGGAATTATAAAGGACAAGGAGGTTATGTAAAACAAATGAAAGAAGAACTTCAAAAATTCAAAATTACTGAAGAAGATTGTCTAAATCGAATAGAGTACAGAAAAAAAAATTTTGGTCTCAAAATTCTTGTCGGGGAGAAGAAAAATCTCAACAGAGGAGAATGGACTGCTGAAAGAAGAGCTGCACAGTCGACCAGGATGAAAGACTTCTGGAAGAGGAAGAAGGAAACTAGACCTTTAAAGAAGTGATATTTGCGTGGTCCTTGTTGGCTTGTCCGCGGTGTATATATAAATAAATAAATAAATAAATAAATGAATAAATGAATAAATAAATAAGTAAATAATAAATGAAAAAACAAATAAATAAATGAATAAATAAATAAATAATAAATAAATAATAAATAAATAAATGAATAAATAAATAATAAATAAATAAATGAATAAATAAAGGAATAAATAAATAAATATTTTAATAAATAAGTATATTTACATACGTTTCCTTTCCTTTTGAAGTATATCGTTGTAAAGGATCTTTAGTGCAATTTCTCAGAAGCTTTGAACCGAGCGTAGCATCAAAAAGGTATGCGAGATTGAACTTGCAATTCACATAAAACAGCTTGAAGATTCGCATATGGTCCTCGCACTATGGTTACCTTCAGGCACAGGAGATCTACAAACAGTAATAAATCCTTTACAAGTCAACCGTTGAGTATTGCTTAATTAGCTACATAGGATCTCTTCGCAAGCATAAGCACAAGTTCCTTGAATATTAATTTGCTGCTCTTGTGTCTGCATTTCATCTCACTTTGATCTTGAGAATAACTCGCGTGTTTCATGTCAAGGTGCTTTAACATACATTTCATTTTGTAGCAGGCTATTAGCCCAAGAAGAGTGTAATGAATGTTGTATATAGCCTGGAGCAAGATAAGTAGCTCGCGGCCAGTTTAGTGGTAATAAACCTCGCGATCTCTAATTATACACTGCTGCAAGTAGCGCTCGAGAATTTATTCAGACACAGAGACATGCTTGCTTCTCACAGAATAAGCAAGGAGCAAACTAATCAGGGCAGCACTTACTTCTAACATTTGAGGGGAAGGGCTCCAAACTACACTAAAGAGGGAACAGTATTAAGTCGGATATTGGATTTGAAAAAATATATGACATAGAGGGTGAGCAAGAGACGCTTCCCACATGAAGGTATATTTTTCTGATTTTGGGATTGATCGGACGATTAGGTTAGTCGTAATTTGATTTAAGCTTTGAATATTATGGTCACCACCATTTCATTTTCGTTAAGATGGTGGCAATATTAAACATGACACAAAGGTTTCTTTGCTAGAGCTACCTCTGTATCAAATTTGGTTCAATACAGTTTCGTCGTGTTTAAATTGATAGTGGGAGGGAATCTACATACCAACATACACGGTGCCATCTTAAAATTATTTGGCTGATTACATTGTTGTTTGAGTGACAGAAGCATGCTGCATGAAGGAGTATTTCTCGAATATTTGGGAGAGATCGGATGGTTAGTTTAGTCGTAATTTGATTTACAGTATGCTTTGAACAATTGGGTTGCCACCATCTACAAGAGATCTACTAGAACCAAATGGTCTGTGAGCGTTGGTTGGTTGGTTTGTTGGTTCCTTAGTTTAGGGGCTGCGACAACGCGGTCATGTAGCCCCGTATACTTTGGGTGTGCATAGAATGTGTCTGATACCCGGTGTTAATTGTGATGACTGTATTAGTGTGTGTTATCTGTTTTTAATTCAAGTAAAGACTGCAACGATAATTTCAAGTAGTTCCTACTTTCGCTACCAAACGCTACCGTCCACGACACCTAGCTGTCAACTTGGCTATTACTAGATGCCATAGCAACCAGCGCCTGGTGACGAACGTTGGAACTTAAGAGCATTAATTAAACCTAACCTACAAATTTTGCTTCACATAAGTTAAGTTAGTGGAAGGTTCTTTTACATGCCATAAATCTATGACATGGGCCCACCCGCTTTACTTCCCCTCAGAAAGAAGGCATACTGAGGGATTTTAACGCTCTAAAAAATCCGACGGCTCCGGCTGGGTTTGAACCCGCGACCTTGGGAATAGAAGCTCAGTATGCTACCAACTACGCCACCGAAGTTGCCTGTCTGTGAGTGTATTTCTGTTCACACTCCCACCCCCTTATCAATTCAAACATGACGAAACTAAATTGAACCAAATTCCATACAGAGGTAGCACTATCAATGGCACCTCAGTGTCATATTTTATATCGCCACCATCTTAACCAAAGCGAAATGTCCTAAGCTTAAATATAATTATGACTAAACTAATCAACGGATCTCTACCAAATTTTTTAAAAGCGTACCTTAATATGGGATGCGTCTTGTGCCAAACCCACCATGTCATTAGCCAATCCAATTTAGGATAGCGGTCGTGTGAATCATGCAAGCATAACTTATAACCTTCCAGTTCCGCTTATCGAACAGAGTGTAGTTTAAATTGTCCTCAAGGATAAGCCCGATGGATATTATTATTTCTTTTTTATTTTTATTTATTTTTAGTCGTTTACCCTCCAGGTTGGTGGAACCCACGGACTCAGCGAGGGAACTCACCACTACCGCCTCTACGGGCAGTGTCCTAGAGCTGGGAACATCGAATCGGAAGGGATACAACTGGTGAGGTGGGATTCTCACCTCGCCCAGGCGGCCTCACCTGCAAAGCGAACAGGGGCCTCATGAGGGAAGGTAAGGGATGGTGAGGATGGATAGGCAAGGACGAGGGAAGGAGGCGGCCGTGGCCTTGAAGAAAGTACCATCACGGCATTTGCCCGAAGACGGAGTGGGAAACCACGGAAAACCACTTCGTGGATGGCTGAGGGAGAATCGAACCCCATCTACTCATTTGGGCCACCCGAGGCTGAGTAGACCCCGTTCCAGTCCTCGTACCACTTTTCAAATTTCGTGGCAGAGCCGGAAATCGAACCCAGGACCTCCGGGGCGGCAGCTAACCATGCTGACCCCTACGCTACGGAGGCGACTTTATTATAATTTTACATTTTAATGTTATCCTGTACCAGCGACTTAAGTAGCGCTTAGGTGGAGCCGGGCTCTGTCACAACAGAAGATGGCACCTGAAGCCTGGTGCAATGCCCACATTTCAGTGGATTGAGGATGGTGCATGTTATAAACTGACAGAAACAATATAAATTCAGTGTGAAATGGTTTGTAATGAAGGCATACGCTGAAGAAATCCAAGAAATCCAAGTCTATTTGCTAAAGAGTTGGTCATCATCATCAATGGCTATCACTCGCGAACGAGTATACAATTGTCTTCCAAATCATTCATTGGTGGGTTCTCAGGTGACTGTAGGGACCAATCCTGGAGCCACAAACTCTTCCACACTGGTGACAAGTTTTATCATCACCAATGTGCTGAGGGTTGTATCCTCTCATAGACTCCCGTTCTTTACGAGCGATTCGTTTCAGAGCCTCAGAACTCCGGCAGTTCTGCTCAAAACGTAGAGGGCCATTGTGGACGAGTCGACGCCATGCCGGACGGTTGGCTGCTGTAGTCTCCCAATTTGGGATGTTAATCGAGCATTTCTTCATGTTTGACTCTAAAGCATCCTTGAATCTCTTCCTCTGTCCTGTTGATAACACAGAGGTAGCAATGGTCAGGTCTCGCCGAGAGCCAGCAAAAGTGTACAGATGATTTCAACGCATCTGTTTCAGTTTTGATTGTCGGTGTTATGCCGTGTGTGTGGGTTATATGTGATGGCTGATTAAGCGAAAAAGAAAAGGTGAGGGCTGGGAAGAAATATTAAGTAACCATAGGAACTAAAACTTGCAGTTTCCTGAGGTTTTCAATAACGTTCGAACCCGAGAACATATGATGTATTACAAATTGTATAATATACAGTAGTTGGTTTGGGTATGTGCTACGGTCAGGAGCGGAGACCATTGCAAAACAGAGGTCGCCGGGAAAAGACCAAAGGGGCGACCGAGACAGCGTTGGGCCGATGCATTGCACAGGGATCTGAAAGGCGTCAACTTAAATCTGGACATGGCCTATCACCGAGTCAAGTCGAGACAACGGATTCGCATTGCGGACCCTGCCACGAGGCGGGACAAACGCTAAAGCAAAAGAAGAAGAAGAAGAAGAAGAAAAGTGGTAGCGTGTCGAACTATCACACCAGGCCAGCCCTCAGACCAGAATTACATTTACATGCAGAGCCGGAATCGTACCAGACCTCCAGGGCGACAGCCAAGAATGCTAGCCGATATACCACGAAGTGGTTCCTTGCATGATCAACTTGTACTGTATTCCAACCTCGACCGTATTATGCCTTTCAGTTTTGCACGTTTCATGGCCTATACTGTATATACTGTAAGGTAATTTGGTGATAATTTTTTATTATAGCAATATTAAGTATAAACATACATAATTTATTTACTTTAAATTCAATCATATAGAACAGACCGTTAGCTACAGGTTTTGATCATCAATGTCTTCCTGTAATTTTTTTTTTTTTTTATTGAAATCTATGTCATTTTGTACAACTAACTTGAGTAAGGTTATTTGGTGATACATATATGTAATTTGGTGACAGTAGGAAGGTAATTTGGTGATAGTTGTCTAAACATGTTTTTATTTTCTAGAGTTGTATAACTACATTCCAAAGGAGTTTTTATCTTATGATGAGTTTTCACAACACACGTCACACATCTACACGATTACATCGTCATTTTACCGTAAGGTAATTTGGTGATAGTCTATTTTCTGAAAATAATTATGAAATTTGTTAATTTACACTACCTACAACTCTAATATATATTAAATTCTCATTCCTTTAAACATTTAAAGAAATCAGACTCGAAATCTGATATAAAATATATAAAATAACAATATTGTGGCTTACCATCAGCTGAGTAGAAAATGCTTAAATATTTCGGTATTATCTTAAGGTTTGTGCCGAAAATGTCTGTGGTACCCAACTTTTCTCTCGCTGTTAAAAACAACTCACTTTCTTAGGAACAGATTGACACAAAGACTAACTAAAATAAACGATATATTGACACACTAAATTTCACTTGAGGAGCACACTGTATTTAAGACGTCAGCACTTGTCAATACAAAAACGCATACCTCAGTAAGTGGAAGGGTCTAAGGATTATATGTGAGCTCAGAGCAAAGGAAAAACCCAAGACTCCCTGCAGACAACAGGCGAGCTCAGGAATAGAATAGGTTTTGTGGTGGCATTCTTTTCAAAGTTTATCACCATATTACCTGTCTCGCCAAATAACCTTATTCACTCTGATTTTTGTTGGTTGTCCATTTTTCTGAACATCGGAGTATTCGTATGATAAGAGGGGGCAGATGACATCGATGTTCGGCTGCTGAAAACAACAATCATACCCCCAATCAAAAAATATTTTAAAGTTATTAGCCTATTTTCAATTTTGAAAAAATAGGCATATGAGATCACCTTTTGTCCGTGTGTGTGTGTGTGTGTGTGTGTGAGGTGTGTGTGTGTGTCCCTGTAATAAAATCTAAACGGCTGGAGCGATTTCAATGAAACTCGGTAAGTTCATAGCGCTATTCCCGGCGACCTCAACCGTGCCCTTCAAATTTTGTTACGTCTCACCAATCCAACATGGCGGCTGTGCGAAATATTTCACTAGCATTCAATATCTCCGAAACTATTACCGATATCGCCCTGAAATTGTGTACGGCGATAAAGGGCACTACTAGAAGTTCACCTATGAGACTTTCAAAAACCTGGTGACTAAAAAATCAACATGGCGGCCAAGCGAAATTGAGACTTTTAAATAGACTTTTCTCGCGATTTAACTATCCAAACGTAATGAAACTTGGTACAGGAATTGTTTATACACATTGTAATGCACTGGAGTCTAATTTAGTTCAATTGTTTGCATAACCTCAAAATGGCGGCTGAGCGAAATATTTCACTGACATTCTATATCTCCAAAACTATTACAGATATCACCCTGCAATTTTGTACGGTGATAAAGGGCACTGCTACAAGTTTATCTATGTATATTTCATAAACCTGTAAAGTAAAAAACGAACATGGCGACCAAGCGAATATTTTAATAGACATTTCTCGTGATTTAACTCTCTGAGCGCAGTGAAATGTGGTACAGTAAATGATTTTGCAGATTGTAATGCACTGCCATCTAATTTAATTCAATTGTTTACATGACCTCAAAATGGCGGCTGTGCGAAATTTTAAAATTAAGTTTTTATTTCCTGTGTCGTAATCATGCGATCGAAGTGAAAGTTTGAATAATGAACCTAGGCAATAATTGTCCATGAATGGTACATAACTCTATGGCCTATACATATAACAATCCTAAATGGCAAGCTTCCGAAATATTTAGACGGTTCTCAATATCTATGAATCTTTTACAGCAACCAAACTGATTTTTTTAATGTTCATAGAGACTATGAACATATGTTCACCTATAGGACTTTCAGTAACCTGGTGAGCACAAATCCACCATGGCGGCGACGCGAAGTATAAATATTTAAAAGGACGTTTCTCGCGAATTAACTATCCGAGTGCCGTGAAACGTTGAATTTTAAATGCTTATACAAATATTGATCCACTGGCTTCCAATTTATTTCAATTGTTTGCATAATAAAAAGATGGCTGCTGTGCGTAATTTTAAAATCTCGTTTTTACTTCTTGTGTTCTAATCATGCGATTGAAGTTTGAATACCACACGTACACAATAATCTTTATGTAATAGTACAAAAATAAGAATCCAACCTGGCGACCATCTGAAATATTTAGACGGTTCTCAATATCTACGAATCTGTTACAGCAATTAAACTGAAATTTTGTATGTTTATAGAGGCAATTAACATGAGCAGGATATATGAAAATAGGCTGTATAGTTCTTCACGGAACTACTTGTTTTTAATTGTCAGCACTCACTCTGCCGTTCCTTATTTTAAAGTGCGGTTTCTTCATTCACTAAGCACGCAGACAAGAATTAATTTAAGAATACTGTGAGAGAAAATAAATCCACCAAAAGAGTGGAAGGGAAAAAACAAGCTGGAAACACATGAAGTTGAGTTTGCGTTCAGTTCATTAACGTGGCTTTTGTGTCATGCAACTGTAATGAGGGGGAATACCCAGCCTCCTTTTAAACTTTTATAAACAATACTGCACTAAGTGGTTCTGAGTTTCTGAGCCTTCAATAATGATGTAAGAAAAGAGGACGTAGGATTTTAAACGAAAATGTTTAGGAAGTCATCATCTTGGTTTGGGAGAGCTCCTACATTTACCGTGCTGTTCGCGGCATAAGTTGTTGATTCATTCATGGGCAATTCCGGATAGTGGTACAGTACCCACGTACACTTGGGGGTATGCAGATCAGTCTGATACCTTCTGCCATTGTAATGACTGTATTAGGGTGTGCATTTGTAATTGGGGCTATGATTTAAGTACAAGATGGTCATGGTCTTAATTTAGGTACTATCCCGGCATTCGCTTTGAATAGAAGTGGGGAAAGCCACAGAAATTCACTTCTAAGAAAGCCAAGGTAAAAATTGGACCCACCTCTTCACGGTTCTGCCTCACGAGGTTGAGTGAAAACCTTTCCAGCCCTCAGACCAGGATTAAATTTCTTGGCGGAGCCGAGAATCAAATCCAGACATCCCCAATAATGCTAGTATTAGGAATTGCAGGTTGCGATTTCTGTTACACATGAATCAAGTCTTCTGTCAAACTACTGACAGCTTCATTTAGGGCCAGTGAACAAATTGAGACGATCTGAAACCAAATACCATACCGGAAATAAATATGTATATAAATGGATCATTTGGATACAAATTGATTTATGAAGCAATGGTGTACATCCTTTCCACTTATTGTTTTAGAAGAATACGTTTTGAGGGGGAAATGCACACTCAGAATTGCCGCTGAGAGCGGTAGGATATGAACCTTCGATCACCCCACTTCCAGCCCCCTCTTGTAGAGTTGAGTGAATTAATGCGCATGGTGACTCTGCATAGTGATTATCTACTTTAAAAATTAGGACATCCCTAAACATATAAAAAAGAAAGTTTGTCCTTTTTCTCCTCAATTTCTATGGAATCTTGTTTTATTTACGCGTTTCAGACAATTTCATGACATATGCGTACAAAAATAGGTTTTTCTGTATGTCTGTTTGTCTCCGTATGGTTTTACACGCATATAACTCAAGAACAGATCGATGGATAAACGTAAAATTTGGTATCGATATCCATCAGATGCAAGACATAAATCACTTATATTACTTTTCACCGCCCTCCTCATAAAGGGATATTATAGGGGAAACCCTCTTATAATAATACATGCTACAGTAAAATAGGCAAAATATCAACATTAACGTAGAAAGGCATACGCTAACAAAGCTCATTTTCAGCCTCTCAGTGTGAGAAACCAAACTCGGGGAGTCCCAACATTTTAAGACCCTAAAACCAACAGTTTCTGAGATTCTCCCAGAAAGCAATCTTCCCTCTGATAGACTGATAAATGAAAGGCTAAAGATAAAGGATAAGGAAAGGGATATTTTCTTCCAATATCCCTTCCCTGACCCGTCCTGAAGAGAAAAGTACATGGCCATTGGCTGCATTCATAAAATTACAAAGGAATAGCGAGCCCGTAACAAGGCCATATTAGCTCAAGAGGTGTCATATGAATGAATGAATGAATGAATGAATATCATTCATCACTTAGTGTGTTCTCAGATCAGGGAGCTTAAGGAGACTTTGAGACGTCATGATAGCGGCTTCGGTGGCGTAGTCGGTACCATGCTGAGCTTCTATGCCCAAGATCGCGGGTTCAAATCCGACCGAAGTCCTTGGGTTTATTAAGAGCGTTAAAATCCCTCAGTATGCCTTCCTTCGGAGGGGAAGTAAAGCCGGCGGTCCCATGTCATAGATTTATGGCACGTTAAAGAACCTTCAACTAATTACACCTGTGTGAAGCTAAATTGTATAGGTTAAGAAAGTAAACAACGCTCTTAGGTTTCTACGTTCGTTGCCAAGAGCCGACTGCGGTGGCGTCTGGTAGCTAAGTTCTGAACTAGTAGTCGTCGACGATGGCGTTTGGCGGCAAAAGTAGGAACTATTTGAAAAATTCATAAGTCTGCAGTCCTTACTTGAATTAAAAAACAGAAAACACACACTAATACAGTCATCACAATTAACACCGGTTATCAGACAGATTCTACACACACCCAAAGCACACGGGGCTACATGACCGCGTTGTCGCAGACCCTAAACTTAAGAACCAACCAACCAACCAACCAGACTTCATGATATTTGGACCGGGCCAAGCCTGGTACTATTGCTAGTAAAAATATATATTTTACAACAATGTACCCTCTAAAGCTATAAAATATTCTCGAAATTAAATCGCTATCAGCATAATGTGTTGAACGAACCTTTGCGTATTTTGCTTATTAGAAAGACTAACTGCAGTTTAAAAGTTCATTAGGAATAAAAGTTAGAATAACAGACATTAAATACTTTGCGATCGTGCAAGGCTTTTACAGTCATGATAAAAGGAGTTTTTATTCCGATGGAATCCCTCAGATTAAATGTTACGATATCCATTTACGTTATAGGCCTAGTATCCCTTTGTGATTCCTGCCGCAATCGCCAAATAGATGTTCCTAATAAAAGCAAGTTATGGCACGTGATATCTCCGCCCATTAAATTCAGAAAACAACATAGAATTATTGTTGCTGTTTCCATTGCTAGTTAAATGATGATGATGGTGTTGACTGCACTATCGCCACTGTTGTTTATCCTCGGCATGGATACGGTTACGGCTGACATAGAAACACCACACCCTTGGACCCTTCTTTTCGCTGACTATATTGCACTTGTACAAGAAACACGCCTTGATCTCCATCATCAAGCGCAAATATGGAAGGAAAGGCTGGCTGCCTATGGACTGCGTCTTAACATCCAGAAGACAGAATATCTTGAATATGGCCCGCAAACCGATGGCATTGTCCAAATTAGCGATCAAGATCTGACCAAGATAAATAACTTTAGGATCGGTTATCACGACAAGTGGTGATGTCACTTTAGATACTCGGGCGAGGGTAAATTTGGCCTGGCTCAAATGGAGACAGTTGTAAGTCCGGCAGCAATTTATGGGGTAGAATTCCGCCCAATGGCAAGGAAACATTAACAGGCTCTGCACACGATGGAGATGAAGATGCTCCGTTGGACACTTGGACTGACAAGATATGACCATGTCAGAAATGCAGATGCCCGACAACAATTAGGTGTCACATCAATTACGGTATAAAAAAGGGTCGAAGGGGAGCTCGTCTCTGTTGGTATGGTCATGTTATGAGAATGCCGGATGACCCTGTCGTGAAAATAGCGTACAAACTGGACTCAGGTGGACTGCGACCAAGTGGACGACCTGCGACGCGTTGGATTGACAACATTAAGACAGATATCCACGATGTTGGCTTACAACCTGCAGATGTCAACGACAGGAAAAAGTGGAGAAGATGTATTAGAGCAGCGGACCGCGTATAGGTATAAACGGTAGGAAAGAAGAAGATGGTGATTGATGCTTAATGGGGTCTAACATCCAAGGTATCGGCTCCTAATGGTTTGGGGTATAGGAGAAATGATCTTCTTCTTCTTCTACCTTATCCGATACGGACGTTGGCTACCGCCAAGGCTAACACCTTCTTATCCTGTGCAATCCTGAAGAGTTCCTTAAAAGGCAGCCCAAACCACGTTCTTAAATTGTCCATCCAAGTTATTCATCTCCTTCCCGATCCACTCTGACCTCCAATTCTACCCTGAAGTATAACTTGGAGCAGACGGTATTTTGGATTCCTCAACATGTGTCCCAAGTATTCCAATTTCCTCTTCTTAATTGTGTTTAACAGCTCTGGTTGGCTGCTCACACGCTGAAGAACCTCGGCAATACTCACATGTTCTGTCCACGAGATATCAAGAATCCGCCGGTATATCCACATTTCAAAAGCTCGAATCTTCTTTTCTGTAGCTACGGACATGGTCCAAGCTTCAACACCTTAAAGAAGGGTGGAGACAACATAACACTTCACAATTGTTTTCTTAAGCGTCATACTGAGATCTCGACAGCATAGTAGTTGTTTCATTGTCATAAAGATGGATCTAGCCTTCTCTAGACGGCATCTTATTTCAACCGAAGGATCCCAATTCTGAAATGAAAACTACATCTAAAACTAATTGCTTACAACGAACTTAATTGTTACTGTTATTCATTTTAGGGGCTTGGGACATCCTGGCCATCAGCCCCGTGTAGTTGGGAGTGTGTTGAAATTGCCTGATGACGTGTTTTTATGTGATGACTGTATTAGTGTGTGTAACGGCCCTTAGGGGCAGGCATGAGGTAGGTGCCCTGAGACGTGAAGTAAGGTACTAACCTGGCATTTGCCAGGGATATATCCACACTCAGGATAGCAGCTGTCAGCACCAGGATTCGAAACTGCGATCTTCGACTTGCTGAAGCTGTCCTCGCGGCCGTGGTGCATGATTTAACGAGCATTTCTACGCCGCGGGACCACAATTAACGTTAATACTAGAAGAAGGCTTGAGGAAAGAATTCATGATGAAAATCAATTAATGTAAACAAAAATATTGGAATGCTGCTTGCCACGGTGGGTGAGTGGATAGCGTGTCGGTCTACTAACCCCAAGATTGCAGGTTCGCTCCTGGCCGTGGTAAGTGATTTTTTTTTTCAAAGGCGGCAAAATTACGACACACATGCCATTCGATGTTGGCATGTCAAAGAACCCATTTGAATTCAGTAGGCCGAGTTCATAATAGCAAAATTAATCTCGGGAGATTCCATCAACACAAAGTTCCTCATTTCTCTACTAGAAAGCGCTATAGTGTTCAAGGAGCTTAGATATCTAACATCTAACCTCCTTGACTTTCATAGTGATTCGAGGTATAACGAAATTCGACATGCAAGCTACCCTCTGGGTGTCAAATTACAAAGCTTGCACCCGGCACCCGAGGCCATACGATAATATATCATTATTATTAGACTATTATATTGGAATGCTGCCGAAATAATCAGAAACCTCCATGGACATCAAATTGGCAGGTGAAACGCTAATGGAAGTAGGAGACTTATGTAACTTAGGATGCAAAATAACCAGTGATGGACGAAGCAGAGAGAAAATAAAAAGTAGGTTGGCTCAGGCAAAGAAAGCATTTCAACAGAAAAGGAATCTGTTGACATAGAATATGGATTTAGGTATTTGGAAGTCATTTTCGAAAGCCTTTGTCTAGAGCGTGGCACTCTATGGAAGTGAAACTTGGACTATGGGTGCAACAGAAAATAGGAGAATTGGAGCGTTTGAAATGTGATGTTACAGAAGAATGATGAAGATCAGATGGGTAGATAGGGTTACAAATGAACAGGTATTATGACGAGTGGGAGAGGAGAGATGTTTATGGCGACTGCTAATGAAGAGAAGAGATAGGTTGGTAGGACACTTACTAAGGCGCCCAGGAATAGCAAGCTTAGTTATGGAAGGAAGGGTCGAGGACAAGAACTCTAGGGGTAGACCAAGGTTAGAATATGTTAAACAGATTGCCTCAGATGTAGCGTGTGGTAACTATTTAGAGATGACACGATTAGCTCAGGACAGGGAGGTATGGAGAGCAGCATCAAACCCTTCAAATGACTGAAGACTCAAACAACAGAAGAAGGCAAGGACAAAAAGAAATACACAAATCAAAAAAACTTTTGCATATTCCTGCCAAGAGCCGTAGTGGTCTGAAACCCATGAGTCGTTCTTGCGTGCGTGTATATCGGCTGTGTACACTCGCCTGTGTCTGTGAGGATAGATCTGTGCCACCCGGTGAACGTATGGACGGCCATTACATCCGATACCGATACCAAAAGGGAGGAGTTGGTGCAATGTTTTGGGGTGGCATCGTGTATGATCGCTGAACCCCTCGTGTACATCCCAGGGCGTATGACAGACATACGTCACAGGGATACTATCCTGGCACCTGTAGTGAAGGGCAATGCTGAAAATGTCGACCCAAATTTCACTGTCGTGGACGATAACGTTCGCCCGCACATTGTCAATGCCTTTCTTCAGGAGAATGGTATTCACAGAATGGAATGGCCTGCCTACTCTCCAGATCTCAATTGTGTAGAGCAGGCGTGGACACTGCTTAATAAATAAGTCCATCCTCACTTACATCCCCACTGAGCTCCATGGCAACATGCAAAACGAATGTTGATGTGTGTAATAAGGGAAGTAGGAGACAGGGTAAGAAAATGACCTCAACCCTCGCAAAATGAGGAGTGAGAGACTCGGAAAGTAGTAAAGCCATTTAAGACATAAGAAAAGAGGGGAGGGTCTGCCTCAAAATCAATGAAAAACGGTAAAACAAACCCTGGTCAGGAGTCCCTCGTGGTCGTCAACTTCCAAGCTCATCAGCCGTGAACACTTGAGGGTTTAGCACTATCCAGCTTGAACCATAAGTGCTCGGGCTACATACAACCTGCCTCCTTCAGGGCATATCATCAATCAGGTTGCCACGGTGGGTGAGTGGATATCGTGTCGGTCTACTAACCCCAAGACTCCAGGTTCGCTCCTGGCCGTGGTAAGTGATTTTTGAAAGGCGGCAAAAATACGATACGCATGTCATTCGATGTTGGCATGTCAAATAACCCATTTGAATACAGTAGGCCGAGTTCATAATGGCAAAATTAATCTCGGGAATTTCCGCCAACACAAAGTTCCTCATTTCTCTATTAGAAAGCGCTATAGTGTTCAAGGAGGTCAGATATCTAACATCTAACCTCCTTGACTTTCATAGTCAAGGAACAACGAAATTCGACATGTAAGCTACCATCTGGGTGTCAAATAACCAAGCTTGCACCCGGCACTCGAGGCCATACGATATTATTATTATTTTGTATGAATCAGGAGATATCATGGAAAGAAAATAAGACGAGTTCTGACCATTCGAAGAGTGAGGGTGTCAGGAAAGATGATAAAAGGGTCATATCAGGCTGTAAATTGAAGACTTTCTAAGCCTTGAATACCTTAATGCTGTCGGCAGAGAACAAATGTTGCCCAAGGGAGTTAAACAGGAAGGAGGAAAGAGAGGAGCCTGGCACAAGTAACTGGAAACAATGTCGGACTCAGTTGGGGTCCCGTGGTCACCAACCCACGTCCTACTAATTCTGATCCCCTGGGGGTGCTAATGTCACTAACAATTCATTTCATGTGTTCGGGAAGTTGTTATTGTTGATTCATTTTGCAATATCGTGATAATTTAGCCCCGTGTACTTGGGTGTGAGTGGATTCTGTCTGTTAGCCTGTGTTATTGTGATGGCTGCACTGGAGTGTGTATTTGGAATTGGGGCAAGGATGGGATAAGAGCGACCGTATTTTTATATAAATATTTATAATTATATTTTCATATAATTCGCTCAAGTAGTTTTGGCGCAAATCCATAACAAACAATCACTTGTCCATTATAAACCTCATCCCGGATAAATACAAAGTGTCAGCCGAATATTCAAAAGGTTCGTACAGAAAGCTTACTTTATGTATAGAGATAAATTACTACAGCCTGTACTTCCACTTTACAACGTTTCATAAATAATTCTGACCGGTTTTTCCAGCCGACATCAACATAAATTATTCATAAAACGTAGAACTCAAAATTTCACCCATCTGTCCACCAAAATATTATGTGCACTCGAGTTTGAAGGTTGTTTGAGAAGTAACCAATATCTTTATCTCTATATATATTAAAAAAATGAAAGTTTGTCTGTTTTTTCTGAATTTCCACGGAAATTTGAGTTATTAACGCGTTTCAGACTGGTCTATGACGGTTGCGCGCAAAAACAAAATTTTTGTATGTCTGTCTGTCTTTTTGTTTGTTTGTTTGTCTGTCTGTGTACAACTTTGCACGCGCATCACTCGAGAACGGCTCAGTGGATAAACGTAAAATTTGGTACAGATGTACATCAGAGGCACGAAAGTAATCATTGATGTAACTCTTCTCCATACCTCTCATAAAAGAGGGACTACCCCCTTAAAATGCATGATGAAATGGGCGTAGAAAGACGAGACAAAGCTCATTTTCAGCGTCTCAATGTGAGAAACAAAACTCGGAAGCCCTACGGGCCCCGAAAACCACATTTTAAGGTCCTAAAACCAACAGTTTTTGAGATATACCCAGAAAACTAATTTCATGTATTAAGCTATTGAAAGGATTCGAGCCGATAACCATGGCAGCACAATCTCAGAAGTCCATCTATTTCTGTAAGACGCAATTATATTACTGTGAACGTTCACAAATGGCTATAAGGTTATCGAGGAAACAACTTAAGCTGTAAAATTCATCAATACGTATATAAGGCTCTTACGGGGGTCAAGAGGTACTCATGATTTTTTTCACGATATTCCCAGAAAACTAATTTCATTTAATAAACTAATAAATAGATGACGAGTACAGAAGAACACCAAATCAGGAGCTATATAGATATACTGGGAAAATCACATATGTGACCAGGAAGAGACGTCTGTCTTTCCACCGACAAGTCTCATGGATGAACCCAACAAGACTAACCAACCGGCTTCTCAACTACTGGGGGAATAGAAAGAGCGTGACACCGTCGCTAACAGTAGTTAACAAGGATATCCAAGAACTGAAGATAATGAAAAGTGATATTAGAAGCCGATCACATCTCAGAAAGATACTTAAACAGAAGAGTTTTCAGGACAGACCACCCTGTAAGAAAACCGGCATCATCTGGACAAAAGAGAGAAAGGAGCAACATAGCCAGAGAATGCGCGAATACTGGGCAAACATCAAGTCTCTCGCCAAGCTGAAAAGTTGAACGTCGTGGTCCTTAGCTGGCCCATCCGAAAGGTGAAGAACAAGAAGAAACTAATGAAGTTATGCAAGCCGGTAACCATGACAACAGTAGACCTATCACAAGAGGTGACCTCCAAATTTCCATCTATTTCTGTCAGAAGCAATGCCACTCAATTTATTAAATTTCTGTGAAAGTTTGCAAATGGCTATAAGGTTATCGTGGAATCAAACATAGACTGTAAAATTCAACAATGCGATTAAGGGGGTCAAGGGGTACCCTACAATTTTTACACGTGACTTACACGTGCGATATGCGATATGTTGTGCAGAAGGTCTATTATATCTCCAAACAGCAACATTATTTTCAAAAATTCCTGGATTGGAAAAGTGTTTTTTGCAGCGTTTGGGAATTTGGGCCATTTGAGGCTAAAAATCCCGAATTTCCATGCACCACAAGCCTTTATAATTTGTTAAAGGGGTCTTCCTGGGGATGGGGACTTTCCACAACGGTGAGGGACAGTTTTAATTTGACATATATTGCGTTTCGTCTACGACGTATGCAATATTATTTTCACGGAAGGTGAATTTAGTTTGAGAGCACATTTTAACTAATCATATTTTTGTCGACAAACGGGAGCATCGTAAAGATGATTTTGTATAATACTGTGTGGATGATATATCTTTATGTTTATGTACGCCTATAATTCATGTTCGGGTGCTTGGAGATTCGTAAAATTAGGTATTTTAACAATGAGTCAATACACCAATCATTTATAAAACTCTTCAACGTACTTCTCGTAGAAGGGTGGGTATAAGGAACAACTTTTCAAAATACATGTTAAAATAGGAGAAAAATAAAAATTTTCCTAGAAGGACGACCAAAGCATACGTTGCGCTTCTCAATGTGTGACACAAAACTAGGGAGTCAATAAAGGGTCGCCGAAAATCACATTTTATGGCCCTTAACTTAACAGTGTCTGCGATATACCCAGAAAACTAACTTCGTTCTGATAAACTTATGAAAGAATGACAAGCCCCTAACCATTGCAACAGTAGCTCAATTGATAGCGTCTGGTTATTAATACCAAAGACCGTTCGAAGAGCGGGTACTTCTGCTACCTGCGGCTACCTGCTGAACCATGTCTTATTTTCCCGTCCAAATACAAACCGATATAAAATATGTGAATTAATTTATGTATTTCACAATCATACAGCATAACCCTTTGATGTATAAGGATTACAACGCGACCAAAAACTACATTTTCCAACCAACCCGAGCCGAGGAAAAGTTACCTTACAAAAATGATAACAACTTCGTTTCTTGGACAAACAAAATGTTGAAATTAATAAATCGGTCATAAAACATTCCAATGTATATCGTGTTAAAATTTGGATTCGACATGATGACGGGTTTTTGAGATAATAATTCTTAAATGTTACGCATGGTTGAAACATGCTTAAAAATGGGCTTTTTTTTGTATTCCACCTGTGATAAAAAAATATTCAAATATAAATGTAAAATTTCAAACCTACATAAAGTAACGTACAATAGAACGACAAAAATGATGTTATTGGATTTTATGTAGGTTTATTAGTTACTTCACAAACAACCTTCAAACTCGAGTGCACATAATATTTTGATCGACAGTAGTGGAGTTCGCTATTGAAAATATGGAGAGGTGAGATTGCAAAAACATCATCATTATTATATATAAACTAGCAACCCTCCCCGATTTCGACCGGTATATTCAACGGTTAGCCCAGCGTACGATTAAACGGCGCAAGGACGGCTGGGCCCAGATGCAATTCAGAAAAGCCGAGGTGAACAGCAAAACTTCAAAAACATATACTCTTCTTAGAAATCTTAACTCGACACGGCTCGACAGTTTGATGCTGGCCGAAGCTCGCTTGCGCGTAAACTCGCTCCGAAGCTAGAAATTTAAATATCCTCTGAATGGTGATTGTTGGAAGAAATGAAAACGTAAAAACGCTCATATTGGGCGATCTACTAAAGATAGAGATATGCTGTCCGGGACTTATTTGTAGAACTTTTCATGCTGAACAATAATTCTTACACTCATAGTATTTAGCTATTTTTACGGGGTTTCCCTCGGTAGCTCAAAAGGCACACGGACGGCAGGTTTTTCTTCGAATCGATTCACTGAAATCGTTACTGCTCGGCTTCCTTTGGTCATAAATGAATGTTTTTCAACAGAAACCTTCTTCGAGAAATCCTTAACAGAATGGTAAAAACCGCATCAATCCATCCAGTGGTTCTCGAGATTACCCGTTACATCCAAGTTCGGGGACTCAGTTTTATATTATGTAATATGCTAAGGTGTATGTTTCATAAAACTCTAGTTCTTAAACCAGAGGCAATTAGAAGGTGCGTTTAGTACCAAAATCTTCCAAATAGTCTCAATAGTACAGAATAAATCTTCCATTTCTAGAAACGTCAACGGAAATATGTTTATAAAGTGCGTTTAAACAAATAAACAAGACGATAGCCCCTGCCAGAATTGTGGTGCATCGAGCCCGCGTTACAGTAAAGCCAGGCGGGTGGTCTATACAAAATACAAGTAACCGATCGTACAATAATGAGGATTCGAAAGAAAGATAATTACCGGCTGCATTGATGAATTTATCGCAGTCTGTTTCCATAAACATCTCTAATTTGTTCATAAAGTACATTTAAACATTTAAACAAGACGATAGCCCCTGCCAGAACTGTGTCGCATCGTGCCCGCTTGACAGTGGAGCCGGGCTGGTGATTTCAATGAACTTAATTCATTTAATCTTGATAATGTTTCTGATGAGTCTGTCTTCAGGATGAGTGTCAGGTCGTAAAAATTATTCGCCATGTTGAAATTTTCTTACCTCATACCCAACGGTGTATGAACGGAAATTAATAAGGAGTAGAATTTTATTTAGTAATAATAATTTATGAATATGGTTCATTGATGAAGAATCACAACAGCAGGACCTCCAACTCGCACTTAACACGTTCTTGATGACTAGTAGACAGATCTCACCACAGCGTGTCACACGAAATATTCGAGCTGTGAAAACTGTTTGCGGCAGACAGCTAATAACATCTGTCAATCACAGACATGGAACTAAAGATCTCACTCACGAGGCTTGTTAATTAATATTTTGTGCATTCGCTATTGAAAATGTGGACAGCTCAAAGAGCAAAGCAAATATGACTCTTTCATTCCCTGGCCAAATGCTTTTCAGGTAGTGATTGCAGAGTTTTTCTCTTCTTTCTTTCTTTCTTTCTTTCTTTCTTTCTTTCTCTCTCTGTGCTTCTGTGTTCTGGAGCCAATAACCAAAACTCAAAAAATCTGTAGAGTAACCCAGAAATTTATATTAGTAAAACGGTGAATGTTTCAAACCTTTGTAACGATTATTTCCGTCGTTCTAGCTGACCGCTAGCCAAACAGAAAGTGGTATAGTTACATTCTTTAAGCGTCTCTAGCAGACTACTCGTATGTCCTATTTCTTTGTATTTGCAATATGTTGTGCAGTATAGCAAAATAAAAAATCACTTCCGGGTTAGATACAGTATCTTAACAAGAAGTTCCGTGACAAACTAAAGAGCCTACTTTTCTTAAAATTTTAGATTCATGCCAATGATTAATCTATATGGATCTATCTAGAATAATGACGAAATTAAGTTGGTAATATCGACATTTCTAATTAGTTCGAAATACTGTATACCTGGCATAATGTAGCCTAATAGAGAACTACAGTTGGCGGCCCTGGTGACTGAAAATATTCTTAGTTCCATCTCTTAAGGTACAGAATACAAAATTTGGTTGAAGTCCATTGGATAGCTTGGACGTTACATGCAGTTAAACATTGGATCTATCAACGCGCGTAAAATAATGCTGGCAACAATGATATACATATATTGGTCAGAAATAATCTGAAATAATATGATCTATTGTAGTGTCAATGTAATCCATTAGTTAGTATAGAAGTTACATCCATTTTAAAATTGGACCTATCAGCAGGCTTAGAATGATGTTGGCAAAACTGGCGTAGGCCTATATTAGTTACTACAAATTAATCTAGAATTCCAGGTACTATACGTGTGCAAAGTTTAGAGCTATTGGATTGCATACTTTCTGATATATTGATATTAGGGTAACAAAATTAGAGACAGTATTTATTAACAGTTGGCAGCCCTGGTTACTCTTAAGAATCAGCATAGTCATATCTGTTACGGAACACATAGCACACACGAAATTTGGTTGAAATCCAAATGATAGTATAGAAGTTACATGTATTTAAAATTGGACCTCTCAGCAGGCTTAGAATCATGTTGGTAGCACTGACGTATATAAGTTACTCCAAATTAATATAGAATGTCAGGTACTATACGTGTGCATAGTTTAAAGCTGTCGGCTTGCACACTTTCTGATTTATGGGTATTTGGATTTTAAAAAAATGAGAGCATTTATTAGCAGTTGGCAGAACTAGTGGCTCTTAAGAATACGCTCAGTCATATCTGCTTATGAACACATAGCACATACGAAATTTGGTTGAAATCCAATTGATAGTGTGGAAGTTATATGCATTTCAAATTTGGACTTATCAGCAGGCTTATAATCATTTTGGCAACACTGCCATGTATGGCCTCCTGGAAATTAAACTGCAATATTATTGTCTATACGTGTGCCAATTTTGTAATAGCTCCCATTCACACTTTTCAAAATATTGTTTTAGATCCCTTAGTTGGGGGGGGGGGGTAGTTAGGGCTAAAACACTTATGTTATTGTACTAATTTGGAAGGTGGTTTCTTGGAGAGGGTAGCTTCCCGTAGCTGGGTGAGCTTACCAGTGTAGCGTGTTGTTTAGCACTTAAACGCTAAGGGGTGTTCCTGCAAAGACGCAAGTGTCGTTTAGGGGATGGACCTATAAATGCAGGCTAATACACCGGCCTGCCAGCTGGACGGAATGAGTGATACAATAGGCGTGCTTACGTCAGCGGCTCGACGTTATGTAGTCGAGTCGCCTGCGGGAAGCACAATGAAACCTGAGCAAGCAATTACTGGCTACTATAGTCACGGTCAATCGTGACGAGAGTCAGGAAGGTTATGAGGATGTAAAGAGGCGTGTAATTATCAAGACAAGTGTAGTTTACTGACCATGTGTTTATTGGTCAGTGAGTGTGAAATTGTAAGTCCCTCTTAGGGGAATCTAAGTAATGATACAAGTAGAGTGTACAAGATTGTGGATGGGTGTTTACAAAGTAAAGGATTCTGAACACTTGCTGAGTCTCACCTGATGATGGCAGCTGGAGCAGATGTCGGCTAGGGCCTTCGGCGGCGCACACTGTATGCCAGATAATGCTCAAAAAAGGCCTCCATTCTTATAGTTCCTGCCGTTGCTTAGTCAGCATTCCGTTGACGTAGCTGCCCCAGTTAGCTGGTGTGTGGACAGAAGGACAGACATACAGACAGAAGGACAGACAGACTGACAGACAGACACACATTTGCCCGATCTCATAAGTCTACTTTTTCCTCATTTTTGCAAAATGTGAAAAGTAGGCTAAAATCCATATTACTGCAATCAATTTTTAGGGGACTGTTCTATGTAAGCAGTCTGGCAACAACGTTTCAAGGGTCGCGTGTATACGGACGGCAACCAGTTGGATAGGTTCTCTTCCCCTCCACGAGACCTATCTTCTCAAGCCCTGTCTACGTGACCTTCGCCTGGATACCAGCTGTTTACACGTCTATTACACATACCGGCGTTCAGCTCTGCACTTGATCTTGAGAGCACAGCGGTAGGAGAGGGGTGTAGAGTTGTGCGGGGAGCGTGCCGAATACTTCCCTATCTGAGAACCTTGACTTGCGTGACAGTAGGTTCTCAATCAGACACAGACATGCTCAGCGTGTCAAATATTTTTACGTGTTATCTTGTTTACATTTCTCAGAGTTCATGATGTTTACACCCAAAGCATATGTATCACAACTCGTCTTTCAGTTCCCGGAATTGCACACAGCAGTAGGCTTGCAAGCAGTGTTGCCAAATTCGACGGACTTTTTTTTCTCCGAAACCAAGCTTCTTTTGCTAAACATTTTTCACGTCTTTCGGCTCTTCATGACCTCGGGAATGGCAGCATATGTTCCCGGCTGCCTAATGATAATCCACCTACCCGGTACACTCATAATCCTTGACACCGCTGTGAAGGTTCTCATTTAAATCCACCGTTGGGACTCGCCCAAAACTGTTACCAAAAGAGTGCTCATTCTTTGTTTGAATGTGCATTTTCAACATTTATTTTCGTAATTCCTCAGCAATTGAGGAACCTGAATAGCTAGTGCGACGCTCAGAGTTGTGACCGGCATTCATTCGATATTGCTCCTTTGACTCGTCTTTAACTGAAACAACGCGGGTTTCCCACCGACACCGACGACACCGACGATATTGGATCTAGAATGTCTTCGTTTTTTACTCTTACAAGGTTTACTGTTGCTCATATATGTCAGAAAACTGTATCATAACGAGGGTCATTATAGTACTATTCTTCATTATGAAACAGTTTCTCCAGCCAATCAGAGCTCATTCATTGACCAATTAGGTAAGGAAAGCTTCGGCATGCGCTCAAAATCCAACATGTCGGACATGAATTACATGATTTGAAAGGTCAAATTGGATATCGGATCAACCATTGTAGTTACAATCCCAAACACAAAGACAAAATCAGCACGGACCTTTACGGTAAAAAGAAATTTCTGAATCTACGACCAGAAGTTAGCAACACAGCATCCTTCTATATAAATTACCGGCATGGAAAGTGCACCGTCCCATATGCTCGCGTAAATAAACTGGTGAATATGAGACAAGAAATAGCACTGTACCTTAATATCCCCAACTCCAATTTCTACACAGCTCATTGCTTTCAAATGACTTCTGTGACAATATTAGTGAATGCTAGTTCTGATCGGCACTAGAAATAATTCAGGCTGTTAACAATGGCATTGCCAAGCAAAGTAAATGGTCTCTGCTTTCGAAATTCATTGACACACGCATGCGCTCTGTTCAGTCAGCAAACCACCCAGCGGGCTCTGTTCACTAACTGAAGTTACTGAATAACAGAGATATTTATGAATATTTATGTTAAAACATATAATAAAATTATAATTTTCGTCGAACATAAACAGTCGTATGCAACTCGCCTATAATGGTAATTAAGACACTCGTATGGAAATTATAAAACTCGCTTCGCCCGTTTTATAAACATACCCGTGTCTTAGATATTGCCATTATAGGCTCGTTGCATAATGTACTATTAGAATGTTCTTCTTCATTGAAACCTGACATCTTCGTTTTACTAGAGCCTGCCGTCTCTACCAAGAAAATGTATTCTGGTCTGAGGATTTGAAAGGGGTACTAAATGATTGACCCTGTGTCTGTGTATTAAAATAAAACACGGCGTGGATCACTGGATCTCATCTCTTATATGATCGTTTTTAATAAAGAAAGACTGACTAAGAATTAGCAAAGAACATGAAGAAAAAAAAATACAATCTAACCATCAAAGAATAGAGAGGCACAAACATTTTCCCCCCCCTGTACATTGAATGCAATCAATAAATAACACACGGAAATATTTCACTCTTCGAGTAGGGGACACACTTTCACTATTGGCCTCTTGAATCTTCCATTGGCTGTTCTTTTGGTGACTGCTCGCACCAGTCCATCTGCACCCGGGTGAAGTTCCTCGATGATGCCTATTTTCCACTGAAGAGGAGGAAGGTTGTCCTTCTTGATAATGACTATTGTGTCAACTTGGATGTTTTGCTGCTGTGAGAACCATTTAGGTCTACTCTGAAGCTGTGTTAAGTACTCCTTGTACCATCTTTTCCAGAAATGTTGCACCATTTGTTGCAATCGTTTCCACATTGAAAGTTTATTGCTTGGAATTAAAGTCAGATTGGGTTCAGGAATTGAGTTTAGACTGTCACCAATTAAAAATGACCTGGAGTGAGGCATTGAGGATCAAGGGGATCTGAGGATAGAACTGTTAGGGGTCTAGAGTTTAGACAAGCCTCAATTTGTGTGAGCACAGTAACGAGTCCTTCAAAGGTTAGCGAAGAGTTTCCAACAACTCGATGCAGATGATACTTAACAGATTTTATGCCAGCTTCCCATAGCCCTCCAAAATGGAGTGATCGTGGGGGAATGTAATGCCAGTTGATACCTCTGTTTGCTAGGTTACTCGAAATTTCCGCTCTATGTGATATAATAAATTAATGAAGGTGTAATGGAAGTAAAGCCGGCGCACAGTGGTCCAGATCCGTAAAAAAGCGGACAAAAATAGATTTTTCAACTTTACATTAGAAAGGCCAAACCAACTCCCACGTGAAGTATGTTAATCAGTGTACATTAATTTCACTTTTTCTTTGGAAATTGCTTCTGTGTTTCTCAGATATAATACTACAAAAGTGATACAACTCTTCGTTTCTGAATTCCGCGCTCCATTAAGTAAACTTTGAAATATCATTCTAACTTCAAAACGAAACTCGGGGTCTATAATACTATCTGTATGTAGTTTGTGATCTGATATATTTGATTATAGCATGATTTTCGATTTCAGATCACTTATAAGGACTGTTATACTTATTTTTATAGTGCTTTATTTTCTTCAAGAAAAATAAATTTTGCTTGACCTACAAAAAAATGTATACATATGTATACCATGAAACTTATGCTAGTTTTAAAATGAAGACTGGAGAATATATCCTAAAAGGTTTCATCGCCAGAACCCGCCAGATGCGTGATTGAGAAGGGAGAGAACATTACTGCGCGCTCTGGGGATAAACACTCGCGCGAGATAAGAGCCTGTTGAGACATTTGTTTATGCTAGGCAAGGGATATCTCGAGGCCATGAAACCAAAATAATCTTCAATCACGAGAAGTAATTGATTAGTAGTAGTTGTGTGTGTTGTGAAGAGTGAAAAATGAATTTTCGTTGTTAGTCGCAGTGATCTTATTAACAAGATTCGAGAGAACAAAAATTAGTCTCGCGCGCGTCAAGGAAAGTTTGTGGTAACATATCTCCTTAACAAATTCCAATTAAATGTTGACGACAGTGTAGAGAAAACAGTGTATAATAATATAAGAAGCTTTTCTTTTTGCCGTATGTTGACCGGTGGAGAAAGTGTAACTTCTTAGAACATGCTTTTTTTTTTTTGAAGAAATATTCAGACTGGTTGAAAACAGAAATTGTGATATCAAATCCGAGCATTCCTGGCTCCGCAAAATCAGTAGATCGAGGTCGTCCTCCAAAAGAATTTCAAGAGCTAACGGAGAGAAGAAAAATAAGGAAAATTAAAGACCTAAGGGAGAATGCCACTTCATCAGAGCTTGCCTATGCGACCGTTATGAATTTAAGGGCAGAGGGAGACGATTCATTAGCCAAGCTAAAAAGAAGCTACCACGACCACACCAACAAGGGGCAAACGAATGGTGCGAAATTTTCAGAAATGAAAAATCTACATAAGTGGCACAAAAGCTCGTCGACAATTTACAACTTGAGTTTGGAATTTCAGTTCCACACGCCCACTTTCGATTTTTTGAATGTCTCCTGCATATTTCGTACCGCCTGGGTTTTAAAAAGTGTAAAGTGAGCGTGAAAGATGGTAATCGAGACTTATTCGAAAGAAAGAAAATATTGTGCAAGACACATTCAGAACGAGATTAGGTCTTCTAGTTGATATTCCGAAGCCTGGATATGGAACAACCAGTGATGGCAACACTGCCCGAAGGTTTTTTGATCAACCTCAAGTAGCATCCGAAATAACAGGGGTAGTTAATAACTCGTTTTGGAATAATTTTAAAAGCAATTTCCTCTGGTAATGAAATTAATAGTTCAGAGTTCAATTCCTACTGCTGCGAAACAGCAAGCTTATATGTACGGCTATATCCGTGGTGTTACATGCCTCTAACACTCCATAACATACTTATCCATGGATCTTTCATTATAGAAGCAGCTATTTTGCCGATTGGAGAACTTTCAGAAGAGTTCTTAGAGTCTAGAAACCAAGAAGTAAGAAAATATAGAGAAGACGATACCAGAAAATCCTCAAGAATTTCCAATAATTTTGACTTGTTCCATAGACTATTGCTAAGCTCTGATTCAGTAATCTCAAGCACGGGAAGTCTACCGAAGAAGAAATGAAGACAGTTGCCTCAGGAGGTGTGTAATTTATTGTCAATACCCGAGGACAAGACGGAGCAGGAAGGGGAAGAAGAAGAAGTCGACTCATCCGGATCAGAGGATGAATAAGTAAGTAATTTTATGTACTAAGACAAATTTACCTAATAGTAACATCTAATTTAAAGTTTTATACAAAAGCATTTCATTTCATTTAGCGGAAAATATTTTTGTCCGCTTTTTTTCAAATCCGGACCACTGTGCGGCGGTCCCATGTCATAGATTTACGGCAGGTTAAGGAACCTTCCACAAACTACACTTGTGTGAGTTAATTATAGGTTAGATTCGTCGCCAGGAGCCGACTGCCTGGCATCTAGTAACCAAGTTCAGGACTAGTTGGTCGTTGACGGTGGCGTTTGGTAGCAAAAGTTGTAACTACTTGAAAATTGAATGTCGGCAGTCCTTACTTGAAATTTTAAAAAATCCTCTCGGCACGCCGGAAGGCGGAGGTAGATTTCACCGGGCAAACTAGGGGATAGGCTATAATAGGCAAAATATGCAGGTTTTCGTAGGAGGATCAGACCTCATTTATTGCAAGAAAGTATTTTATGATTGGAGGTCAATTAACTTTTTTTCGTTTTTGTATGCATATTTTTATCACTTTATTGACTTATGGGGATTGTAACCTTCTTGGCATTTGGGGTTAATTTTTAGCCTACTTTTCACATTTTGCAAAAATGAGGAAAAAGTAGTCTTATGAGATCGATCCGGGAAATTGTGTGTCTGTCTGTCTGTCTGTCTGTCCTTCTGTCTGTCTGTCTGGCTGTGTGTGTGTCCCCCCCTATCAACTCCTAAACGGCTGCAGCAATCAAAACCAAATTTAGTATGAGTAAAGATGTGCACCGGAATATCTCACGTCCATATTTGAAAATGATGTCAGTGCTACCAACTGCTGAAAAAACGCACTAGAAATTTGAGCTCCATGTTGGATATCTTGCAAGGTATGCATGGGAGCTATTCCAAAATTGGCACACATGCAGATAAGACTATTTCAGTTTAATTTCCAGGAGGCCAACCATGACAGTGTTGCCAAACTAATTTTAAGCCTTCTGATAGGTCCAATGTTTAAATGCATATAACTTCTACACTATCAATTGGATTTCAACCAAATTTTGTATGTAATATCTGTACATAAACAGATATGACTCAGCATATTCTTAAGGCCATCAGGGCTGCCAACTGTTAATAATTGCTCTCTCTATTTTTTTCATCCAAATACCTATATATCAGAAAGTATGCAAGCCAACAGCTTTAAACTACGCACACGTATATTCTGACATTTTAGATTAATTTGGAGTAACTTATATACGTCAGTTCTACCAACATGATTATAAACCTGCTGATAGTACCAATTTTTAAATACGCACAACTTCTATACTATCAGTTGGATTTCAACCAAATTTCGTATGTGCTATGTGTACCATAACAGATATTACTATTAGTATTGTTAAGAGGAATCAGGGCTGCCAACTGTTAATAAATGCTGTCTATATTTTTTTTACCCTAATATCAATATATCAGAAAGTATGCAAGCCAACAGCTCTATACTTTGCACACGTATAGCACCTGACATTCTAGATTAATTTGGAGTAATTAATACAAGGCAGTGCTGCCAACATGACTCTATGCCTGCTGATATGTCAATTTTAAAATACATGTAACTTCTATACTAACAAATGTATTTCATCCAAAATTGGCACAACAAGATATCATAATATTTCAGATTATTTCTGACCAGCACACGCATGACATTGTTGGCAGCATGCTTTTACGTGTGCTGATAGATCCAATGTCTAACTGCATGTAACGTCCATTGGACTTCAACCAAATTTTGTATTCTGTACCTTAAGACTAAGAAAATGAATATGGAACTAAGAATATATTCAGTCACCAGGGCTGCCAACTGTAGTGCTCTATTAGGCTACATTATACCAGGTATATTTTGAACTAATTAGATATTTCGATATTACCAAGTTAATTTCGACATTATTCTACATAGGTTCATATTCTGTAGAATAATCATTGGCATGAAAAGTAGGCTGTATAGTTCTTCACGGAACTTCTTGTTATACTTGAGATCACAATGTCCTTATGCAAGGTTTGGAACAGATGTGTAACTATCGAACAGTCTGTTACTTCTTCACGCAAAATTTTATCTCCCGCAGAGATGTTGGTTGGTTCCTCAGTTTAGGGGCTGTGACAACGTGGTCATGTAACCCCGTGTACATTGGGTGTGTGTAGAATCTGTCTGATAAACGGTGTTAATTGTGGTGACTCTATTAGTCTGTGATTCAGGTAAGGTCTGCAGACGGTCAATTTTAAGTAGTAGTTCTTAATTTTGTACCATATACTAACGGCAACGACACCTAGCTGTGAACGTGGCTACTAGATGCCACAGCGTCCAGCAACTTGCAACGAAAGTTGGAACTTCCCCTCCAAAGGAATGCATGCTGAGGGATTTTTAGCGCTCTTAGAAAATCCGACGACTTTGGCCGGCTTTGAACCAGCGACCTTGGGCATAGAAGTTCAGCATGCTACCAGTTAGTCGCTTCCCACAGACAGATGGAAAAACGGAATGTGATCTCGTGCAGTGGTGTTGTCATAGCAACTGCTGATGGCTCATCCCTTTTATCAATTTAGTAAAAGTCCTCTCGGCACGCCGGAAAGCGGAGGTATATTTCGCCGGGCAAACTTGGGGATAGGCGAAAATAGGCAGAATATGCAGGTTTTCGTAGAAGGATCAGACCTCATTGATTGCGAGAAAGTTTTTTTTATAATTGGAACTTAATTAACTTTGTTTTTCGTCATTTTATGCATATTTTAAACATTTTATTGTCTTATGGGGACGGTAACCTTCTTTTTATTAGGGGTCCATTTTTAGCCTACTTTTCACATTTTGCAAAAATGAGGAAAAAGTAGACTTATGAGATCGATCCGGGAAAATGTGTCTGTCTGTCTGTCTGGCTGTGTGTGTGTCCCCCCCCCCCTATCAACTCCTAAACGGCTGCAGCGATCAAAACCAAATTTAGTATGAGTAAAGATGTGCACCGGAATATCTCACGTCCATATTTGAAAATGATGTCAGTGCTACCAACTACTGAAAAAACGCACCAGATATTTGAGCTCCATGTTGGATATCTTGCTAGGTATGCATGGGAGCTATTCCAAAATTGGCACACATGTAGATAAGACTATTTCAGTTTAATTTCCAGGAGGCCAACCATGACAGTGTTGCCAAAATAATTTTAAACCTTCTGATAAGTCCAATGTTTAAATGCATATAACTTCTACACTATCAATTGGATTTCAACCAAATTTTGTATGTAATATCTGTACATAAACAGATAAGACTGAACGTATTCTTAAGAGCCACCAGGGCTGCCAACTGATAATAATTGCTCTCTCTATTTTTTATCCAAATACCAATATATCCGAAAGTATGCAAGCCAACAGCTTTAAACTATGCACACGTATATTCTGACATTTTAGATTAATTTGGAGTAACTTATATACGTCAGTTCTACCAACATGATTATAAGCGTGCTTGATAGTACCAATTTTTAAATACATGTAACTTCTATACTATCAGTTGGATTTCAACCAAATGTCGTATGTGCTATGTGTACCGTAACAGATATGACTATAAGTATTGTTAAGAGCAATCAGAGCTGCCAACTGTCAATAAATGCTGTCTATATTTTTTTTACCCTAATATCAATATATCAGAAAGTATGCAAGCCAACAGCTCTATACTTTGCACGCGTATAGCACCTGATATTCTAGATTAATTTGGAGTAATTAATACAAGGCAGTGCTGCCAACATGATTCTATGCCTGCTGATATGTCCAATTTTAAAATACATGTAACTACTATACTAACAAATGGATTTCATCCAAAATTGGCACAACAAGATATTTCAGATTATTTCTGACCAGCACACGCATGTCATTGTTGGCAACATGCTTTTACGCGTGCTGATAGATCCAGTGTCTAACTGCATGTAACGTCCATTGGACTTCAACCAAATTTTTTATTCTCTACCTTAAGAGATGGAACTAAGAATATATTCAGTCACCAGGGCTGCCAACTGTAGTGCTCTATTTGGCTACATTATACCAGGTATATTTTGAACTAATTAGATATTTCGATATTACCGACTTAATTTCGTCATTATTCAAGATAGGTTCATATTCTGTAGAATAATCATTGGCATGAAAAGTAGGCAGTATAGTTCTTCACGGAACTTCTTGTTATACTTCTGGTCACACTGTCCTTATGCAAGGTTTCGACACTGATGTGTAACTATCTAACGGTCTGTTACGTCTTCACGCAAAATTTTATCTCCCGCAGAGATTTTGGTTGGTTCCTCAGTTTAGGGGCTGCGACAACCCGGTCATGTAACCCCGTGTACTTTGGGTGAGTGTAGAATCTGTCTGATAAACGGTGTGAATTGTGATGGCTGTATTAGTCTGTAATTCAGGTAAGGACTGCAGACGGTCAATTTTAAGCAGTAGTTCCTAATGTTGCTACCAGATACTACCGTCAACGACACCTAGCTGTGAACTTTGCTACTAGATGCCACCGAAACCAGCAATTCGCAACGAACGTTGGAACTTCCCCTCCAAGGAAAGCATACTGCGGGATTTTTAGCACTCTTAGAAAATCCGACGACTTCGGCCGTCTTTGAATCCGCGACCTTGGGCATAGAAGTTCAGCATGCTACCAGTTACGTCACCGAAGCCACTTCACTCTTAGTCAGAAGGAAATCTGAATCTGATCTCGTGCAAGTGCGTTGTCATGGCAACGTCTGATGGCTCATCCCTCATCAATTTAGTAGCGTTGCCATGGCAACCTCTGATAGCTCTTGGCATTTTCTTATAATTCCGAAATCATTTTTCTCATCCCTTGGCGTAATGGTGGGTCATATCAAAAATTCTTCCAGACAAAAGTTTTAGGTAATTATTAGGGGAATATTGTCCAATTTGTACGGTTTTGATATTGTGCCTATTAAGAGAGATATGATTAATGATTCCCGAAAAAAACACTTTTTCTCACCCCTTTGGTCAATGGTTGGTGCTATAAAAAATCTCTTCAAACATAAAATTTTGGGCAGTATCCGACACATAGTATGGACGTTGAACGAATTCGATATTTCACATATTAAGAGAGTTATAGCAATATTTCACTTTTTCGAAAAAAAAAAGCCCCCCATCTTCACCCCCTTCGACCGATTTAGCCCAGTAACGAACTCGACCGAGATTTTATAGGTATACATATTCGTTAAAAAATTCAAAGTGATTGGTGCAAAATTATGGCAGTTATCGTGTCCACAAGAAACTGATATACATATATATATACATACATCTATATATATAAAAAAGTCCTCTCGGCACGCCGGAAGGCGGAGGTTGATTTCATCGGGCAAACTTGGGGATAGGCGAAAATAGGCACAATATGCACGTTTTCTCAGAAGGATCAGACATCATTTATTGCGAGAAAGTATTTTATAATTGGAGCTTAATTAACTTTGTTTTTCTTCATTTTATGCATATTTTAAACATTTTATTGTCTTATGGGAACGGTAACCTTCTTGTCATTTGGGGTACATTTTTAGCCTACTTTTCACATTTTGCAAAAATGAGCAAAAAGTAGACTTATGAGATCGATCCGGGAAAATGTGTGTCTGTCTGTCTGACTGTCTGTCTGTCCTTCTGTCTGTCTGCCTGTCTGTCCTTCTGTCTGTCTGGCTGTGTGTGTGTGTCCCCTTATCAACTCCTAAGTGGCTGCAACAATCGAAACCAAATTTGGTATGAGCAAAGATGTATACCGGAATATCTCACGGCCATATTTGAAAATGATGTCAGTGCTACCAACTGCTGAAAAAACGCACTAGAAATTTGAGCTCCATGTTGGATATCTTGGAAGGTATGCATGGGAGCTATTAAAAAATTGGCACACATGTAAATAATACTATTGCAGTTTAATTTCCAGGAGGCCATACATGACAGTGTTGCCAAAATAATTTTAAGCCTTCTGATAAGTCAAATTTTTAAATGCATATAACTTCTACACTATCATTTGGATTTCAACCAAATTTTGTATGTAATATGTGCACATAAACAGATATGACTACACGTATTCTTAAGAGCCACCAGGGCTGCCAACTGTTAATAAATGCTCTCTCTATTTTTTAAAAATCCAAATACCAATATATGAGATAGTATGCAAGCCGACAGCTTTCAAACTATGCACACGTATAGTACCTGACATTTTAGATGAATTTGGATTTACTAATATACGTCAGTTCTACCAACATGATTATAAGGTTGCTGATAGTACCAATTTTTAAATACATGTAACTTTCATACTATCAGTTGGATTTGAACCAAATTTCGTATGTGCTATGTGTAACGTAACAGATATGACTATAAGTAATCTTAAGAGCAATCAGGGCTGCCAACTGTTAAAAAATGCTGTCTATATTTTTTTACCCTAATATCAATTTATGAGAAAGTATACAAGCCAACAGCTCTATACTTTGCACATGTATAGTACCTGACACTCTAGATTAATTTGGAGTAATTAATATAAGTCAGTGCTGCCAACATGATTCTATGCTTGCTGATAGGTCCAATTTTAAAATAGTTGTAACTTCTATACTAACAAATGTATTTCATCCAAAATTGGCACAACAAGATATCATAATATTTCCGATTATTTCTAACCAGCACACGCATGACATTGTTGCCAACATGCTTTCACGCGTGATGATAGATCCATTGACTAACTGCATGTAACGTCCATCGGACTTCAACCAAATTTTATATTCTGTACCGTAAGAGATGGAACTAAGAATTTATTCAGTCACCAGGGCTGCCAACTGTAGTGCTCTATTAGGCTAGATGATACCAGGAATATTTCGAACGAATTAGACATTTCGATATTACCAAGTTAATTTCGTCATTATTCTAGATAGGTTCATATACTGTAGAATAGTCATTGGCATGAAAAAAGTAGGCTCTTTAGTTCGTCACGGAACTTCTTGTTATACTTGTGGTCACACTGTCCTTATGCAAGTTTTCGACACTGATGTGTAACTATGTAACGGTCTGTTACTTCTTCACGCAAAATTATATCTCCCGCAGAGATTTTGGTTGGTTCCTCAGTTTAGGGACTGCGTCAACGCGGTCATGTAATCCCGTGTACTTTGGGTGAGTGTAGAATCTGTCTAATAAACAGTGTGAATTGTGATGGCTGTATTAGTCTGTAATTCAGGTTAGGACTGCAGACGGTCAATTTCAAGCAGTAGTTCCTAAAGTTCCTACCAGATTCTACCGTCAACGACACGTAGCTCTGAACTTGGCTACGAGATGCCACCGCAACCAGCAACTCGCAACGAACGTTGGATCTTCCCTCCAAAGGAAAGCATACTGAGAGATTTTTAGCACTCTTTGAAAATCCGACGACTTCGGCCGGCTTTGAACCCGCGAACTTGGGCATAGAACTTCAGCTTACTACCAGTTACGTCACCGAGGCCACTTCTCACTTAGTCAGATGGAAAACTGAATGTGATCGCGTGCAAGTGCGTTATCATGGCAACGTCTGAAGGCTCATCCTTCATCAATTTAGTAGTGTTGTCATGGTAACCTCTGATAGCTCTTCGCATTTTCTTATAATTCCGAAATCATTTTTCTCATCCATTGGCGTAATGGTGGGTCATATCCAAAATTCTTTCAGACAAACGTTTTAGGTAATTATTAGGGGAATATTGTCTATTTTGTATGGTTTTGATATTGTGCCTATTAAGAAAGACATGATTAATGTTTCCTGAAAAACCCACTTTTTCCCACCCCATTGGTCAATGGTTGGTGCTATCAAAAACCTCTTCAAACATAAATTTTTGGGCCTTATTCGACACATAGTATGAACTTTGAATGGATTCGATATTTCACATATTAAGAGAGTTATAGCGATATTTCACATTTTCGAAAAAAGACCCCCATTTTCACCCCCGTCGACCGATTGTGCCCATTAACGAACTCGACCGAGATTTTATAGGGATACATATTATGTAAAAAATTCAAATTGATTGGTGCAAAATTACGGTAGTTATCGTGTCCACAAGAAACTGATATATACATATATATATATATATATATATATATATATACATAAATTATAAATAAAATTTTTAACTGACGGTGGTTTAGGGGTCTAGGGGATGTGAAACGTGAAGATATGTCGAAATTTTCCGGAAGTCGAAACATGGTACCCATTGCAATAGTTAGCTTTCTAATGAAATCTACCTAAAAATTAATGTAACGTGATAGTTTGTCTGTGGGTGGGTATGTATGTCTCGTATGCGTTCATATACCATTCATCCGATTGCGATGAAACTTGGGTGAGATGTTGAGTACACTCCAAGGAAGGTTTCTGACTTAGTAAATCCATTTTACAATAGGTAGCGCACGCGTAGATTCAACAAATGAGCGACGAAGCGCGAAGCGTTTCAACAAAGTCCCGTATGTGTCCATATATCATTCTTCCGATAACGATGAAACTTTGGTGAGATGTTGTGTACACTTACGTGAAGGTTTCAAAATTGGTGAATACATTTCACAGTAGACAGCGCACGAGTAGATTAGACAAATGACCGACGACACGCAAAGCGTTTCAACAAAGTCCCGTATGCATTCTTATACCATTCGTCCGATAACTATGAAACTTGGGTGAGATGTTGTGTACACGTCATGGAAGGTTTCTGGCTTAGTAAATCCACTATACAATATGCAGCACACAAGAAGATTCAACAAGTAGTTCCGTGAAGAACTATACAGCCTATTTTCATATATCCTACTTATGTTAATTGCCACTATCAACATACAAAATGTCGGTTTGATTGCTGTAATAGATTCGTAGATATAGAGAACCGACTAAATATTTCGGATGGTCGCCATGTTGGATTTTATATTTGTAGGTCTCAGAGTTATGTACTGTTACATGAAGATTATTGTGTACGTGTAGCATTCAAACTTCAATCGCATGATTAGGACACAAGAAGTAACAACGAGATTTTAAAATTTCGCACAGCTGCCATCTTGTGGTTATGGAAACAATTGAAATAAATTAGACGCCAGTGGATTAACATTCGTATAAGGATTTACTGTACCAAGTTTCACTGCACTCGGCTGGTTAAATTGCGAGAGACGTCCATGTGAATCTATATATTTCGCGTCGCCGCCATGTTGGATTTGTGGTCACCAGATTATTTAAAGTCCTATAGGTGAACTTAAGTTCATAGCCTCTATGAACATAAAATATTCAGTTTGATTGCTATAATAGATTCGTAGATATTGAGAGCCGTCTAAATATTTCGGATGGTCGCCATGTTGGATTGTTAAATGTATAGGCCATAGAGTCATGTACCATTAAAGGAAAATTATTGCGTCGGTTCATTATTCAAACTTTCACTTCGATCGCATGACTACGACACAAGAAATAAAAACTTAATTTTAAAATTCGCACAGCCGCCATCTTGAGGTTATGTAAACAATTGAACTAAATTAGATACCAGTGCATTACAATGTGTATAAACATTTCCTGTACCAGATTTCATTGCGTTTGGAACATTAAATCGCGAGAAAGGTCTATTTAAAATTTTCAAATTCACTTGGTCGCCATGTTCGGTTTGTAGTTAACCGGCTTTTGAAAGTCTTGTTGATGAACTTCCAGTAGTGCCTTTTATCTCCGTACAAAATTTCAGGGTGATACCACTAATAGTTTCAGAGATATAGAATGCCGGTGAAATATTTCGCACATCCGCCATCTTGTGGTTATGTAAACAATTGAATAAAGTTAGATGTCGGTGCATTACAATGTGTATAATCATATACTGTAACAAGTTTTATTGCGTTTGGTTGGTTAAATCGCGAGAAACGTCTATTTAAAAGTCGCAAATTCGCGTGGTCGCCATGTTGGTTTTGTAGTTACCAGTTTTTCAAAAGTCACATAGGCGAACTTCTAGTAGTTCCCTTTATCACCGTTAAAAATTCCAGGGTGATATCGGGAATAGTTTCGGAGATATTGAATGCTGGTGAAATATTTCGCACAGCCGCCATGTTAGATTGGTGAGACATAACAATATTTGAAGGACACGGTCGGGGTTGTCCGGATTAGTGCTATGAACTTACCGAGTTTCATTGAAATCGTTCCAGCCAATCAAAAGTTATTAGTTGGGACACACACACACACCTCACACACACACACACACACACACACACGCACGCGCGCGCACACACACGCACGCACGCGCGCGCGCACACACACACGGACAAAAGGTGATCTCATAAGCCTATTTTTTCAAAATTGAAAATAGGCTAACAAATGAGGGACGCCGCGCGAAGCGTTTCAACAAAGTCCCGTATAAGGTCATATACCATTCTGCCGTTAGTGGTGAAACTTGGGTGAAATATGGTGGACACTCCAAGGAAGGGTTCTGGCTTAGTAAATACATTTCACAGTAGGTAGCACACGAGTAGATTCGACAAATGAACGACGACACGCGGAGCATTTCAATACAGTCCCCTATGTCTTCGTATTCCATTAGTCCGATAGCGATGAAACTTGGGTGAGATGTTTTGGACACTTACGTGACGGTTTCTAACTTAGTAAATACATTTTACAGTAGGTAGCGCACGAGTAGATTCAACAAATGAGTGACGGGGCGCGAATCGTTTAAACAAAATCTGGTATGCGTTCATATACTATTCATCCGATTGCGATGAAACATTGATCAGTTATTTTGTACCCGCCAGGGAAGGGGACTTAGTAAATCCATTTCACAATAAATAGCGCAAGAGTATATGCAACAAATGGGTGACGACGCGTGAAGCGTTTCAACAAAATCCCATACGCATTCATATAACCTTCTTCGATTGTGATGAAACCTTGATGAGTTATTGTGTACACGCCAGGGTAGGGTTTCGACTTAGTAAATCCATTCCTCAATAGGTAGCGTACAAGTAGAATCAACAAATGAGTGACAGCGCACGAATCGTTCAAACAAAATCCCGTATACGTTCATATGCCATTCATGCGATTGCGATGAAACTTTTGTAAGTTGTTGTGCACGCTCCCACGAATGGTTCTAAATTAGAAAATCCATTTTACGATAGCTTAGAGGCAGTTAACGGAAATTGAAAAACATGTTGTGTATCCAAAAGCACTTCAAGAAACAGAATTTCAACGCCAACACTTTCTTTGATTGGCATTGCAACGCATGCCGGGTACAGCTTGTTATATATAAATTTTTGAACTGACGGTGGTGTTGGGGTCTGGGGGATGTGAAACGCGAAGATATGTCGAAATTTTACGGAAGTAGAAACATGGTACCCATTGCAATAGTTAGCTTTCTAATGAAATCTACCTAACAGATAACACACACTAATACAGCCATGACAATTACCAGACAGATTCTGAGCCTCCGTGGCTAGGGCGGCACCACGCCGGTCTCTCACCGCTGCACAGTGGGTCAAAATCGAAATATAGGGGGTATTTTTACGTTTTATTCATGACTTTAGAGTGAAAGCAACGTATATAATTTGATTACTTCATAATAAACATCAGCTAAGACCATTTTAAACTACGTCTTCACCTTCACGTGCAAGAAATTGTCTATGACTAGGAGTTGGATAGAGCATTCAGTTATCTCTTCAGAACAATTTTCTACCCCCAATTTACTTTTAACAAAGCCACAAAGTTCCACTTTTGACATAATCGTCGAACTCAGTGCTTCAAACAGTTGTAAACGTGTGAGAACTGGTTGCGCGGCATCTTCTAAAACGTAAAATAACTAAGTAAGTTGCAAAAAGATGCAAAAATCTTATAACAGGTGTAAAGTACAAGACTTTATCTACATTTTAACATTAAGTAGAAAGTGACGCAGAGTGACGCGACATACTAAAAATCTAAGTGAAATATAAATTTAAAAATAATAGTTAAATACTACATTATGCAAATATAGCTAAAATTACGTAACAATTACACCCATTAATAACTGAAACACTTTACAAAGATCATTCCTTTAGCTGCATGTTCCATCTTAAAGTACCACACTAACCACAAAGACAACCCAACCACAGCCACTTACATTCACCCTCCAATTCAGACCGCTCGAACAGTGCTGACAGATTTACACTAAAATACGTTTATATCCCAGAATAGGGAGCGGCAAATATATGAGAATGCTGTAGAAGTAATACATTTTGATTTTTTAATTATGAAAATAAATAATTTAGTCCTCGTAGATTTCGATTTTGATCCACTGTGCGCTGGGTCCGTAATCCAAATCCCAGTCACTCCATGTGAGATCTGTGCTGGACTAAACGGAGGCAGACAGGCTTTACTCGGGGTACTCCGGTTTTCTCTGTCAAATTTCATTCCAGAAGCACTCTCCACTATCATTTCATTTTATCTGTCATTCATTTAATGATTTCCCCACAGAAGGGCGCCAGGCTTCGGCAGGCGCCACAGTTCATATCCTCGCCGCTAGGTGGGGGCTTCATTCATTCCATTCCCTGACCCGGTGGGCTGACTGGAAGCAGGCTGTGGATTTTCATTTCATCAGACAGATTATACACTCACCCAAAGTACACGGGGCTACATGACCACATTGTGGCAGCCCCTAAACAATCTGTATGTTCCCCATTAAATCTACAAAAAAAAATCATCAGCTCTTACAGAGCGGAAATTCTAATATTGCAAGAACATAAACTACCTCCTAGAAGAAGCGGCCAATTCGATTGGATTGTTGATTCATTTAGAGCAGTGATTCTTAGCCGGTGGTCCGCGAGTGCCTCGGGAGTGGTCCGCGGGAGAAAAGGGTCCAACAGCACGTATAAAAAAGTGGCCAATAAATGGAGATTTCGAAAACGGTGTGCGTTGAACGAGAATCGTCCGAATGTATTCGCGGCGATGGCTATTAAATTTTGAATTGAAATATCTTTAAAATAAGTGTTATTGAGGAAGGGTTACAACTGATTAGGTATATTAGGGGGAAGGAGGGGGGAGAGAGAGAGGGGGGGGGGTGAGTTGACCGTACACGATTCAATTTCAGGCTGAGTGGTCCGCAGACTTCTACGGGTTCAGAACCACTGATTTAGAGCCTAGGTGCATCTTGCTCATCAGTCTCCTTATACAAATTCCAGACACAGTCATGTTAGCCACTCTGAACGCCGAGTTTCGTTCCTAACTTACTGACACTCCTCGTCGCATTCGTGGTGCGTGATATAATGCTAATGGCTACGTCGCGCTTAATTTGATCAGATGAAGATGGTATGATTGTTGTTTTAAAACTTGGAACAGTGAGGCCACGTACCTCAATTGGAACAGAACATTACCATAGGTAGATAGAAGTGAAATCAGCAATCTAGATGTAGTATCTATGGTAGTATGTAACACGAATGTGTGGCTGAGGAAACAGCGGGCAAAACAGTCCCATCCCAGAGACTACCATTTCCTTTGTGCAAGCTCCAGTATAATCAACTAATGGACTAGGAAGGGGCGGAATGCTAATGTAGACTACGTGCTTCAGGATTACCGTTCCCAACCACAAGAAAGGACAGCAGTGGCTTGCTCATCCGTGGTTTATTGAGATGGAGATTTGTATTGAAAAGATATACTGGTTCTATTCCAATTTTAAGTATCACCCCAATACTCATCTAATACAGTATCTGATACGAATTATTCTCCAGACTGTGAACTCACAGCAATGGAGCTCGTGATTTTGCATTAACCCTAGCAATACCGTGCTATTTTTCAAACCACGGGCTACCAACAGGACGCAGAGGGTATTTTGTGACCTCCATTATAAATTCATTTTGTGTGATTTGCAGTATCCTTTAATCAACATATCTTGTATTTTGAACCTTAAATGCACCTTAAATGGCAAAAATATAACTTAAGTAACAACAGTTGCGAACAAAATCAAAATATCATGAAAAAAGAAGTTCAGAAAGTAAATTATACAACGATCATACTCTTCGCCATCTTTACACACGAGGAACATACGACTGTTCATTACTGTGTTTTCCGAATGTGTACCTCTTGCAACCAGAACAAATTATGGTGATTTTGTTAACTTTGTTGTATTTTTGCCCTTACCACAGCGCACAGTATGACGAGGCACACGAACTACCAACGAGGGGTGGGGAGTTTCTCCGTACCCATCAAAAGAAAATTGTTAATATCTTATACAAGAATTAAAATTTTAGGTAACTGGATTCAAAAGTAAGCGTACAATAGGAATACCATGAATAAGCCGTATAAAAGGTAACTGATAGGCACGAAATACCCCCCCTCCCCTCCTCCTCCCCGTTGTGGTATTGCTAGGGTTAAGACTACCAAAGACTGGTATCGTGAAATTCTAAACCAAAGAGAGCCATGTTCAATAAATGTATATCACATGTATTTACTCCATGTAGACAGCGTTCCAATTTTATTGCTGCGGTTTTAATTGTTTCAATGTTATAGCTAAATTAATTATTTTATACTACCTAGAAAAAAGCCTTTACGTGGGTCTCAAAATTTTGTCAGCAAGTTCTTCACATACACAATTTTTGAAATTGCTCTGAAGTTTGATATGGCCATGTTACTTAGATCTCTAGATTTTTCAAAATTAGGTGATACGCTTCTTAGTTAAAGCAACAAAATACTATTCTTATATTCTAGTAACAAAAAAATCAGACAATTATTATTTATCGTGCTTCCATGAACTTGGGTGCCAAGTTTTAAGCCGATTTTATTAACGTTAATTATCATTAAAGGTCACTTAAATTTGCACGAGCATTTCATCAAAAAGAACCCCTCGTTAGCTCACCACTAACAAGAAATTACCTTAAATTGCCAAATCTGACCAGTCAACTCTCTAAAACATCGTTAAATTAGAGGGAAATAGCTGAACTCTACCTCGCACATCCTTCAATGGCGGTTTGTTTTCGAGTTTCTTACGAAATTTCATCCATATGATTATAAAATATTTTTACGGAAATAAAATTATAAAATATCATTCACGTTTAATGCCAAGAAAGAAGCTTTTTTTTAGAATAAGCAATGGAAATAAAAAGAAAACCATATCCGAAATGGGATTCGAACTCCTTCCATCTCTGGATAATAAACTGAGAATCTACAACGCAACCGCTTACACTACGAAGACAATGGGAAGACCGTGTTCTATTCAGCTAATTAAACAATATATACTAACTTGCCACGGTGGGTGAGTGGTTATCGTGCCTGATTACTAACCCCAAACTTGCAGGTACGCTCCTGGTCGTGGTAAGTGATTTTTGAAAGGCGGAAAGAATCACGACACGCATGTCATACGATGTTGGCATGCTAAATAACCCATTTGAATTCAGTAGGCCGTGCTCATAATGGCAAAATTAATCTTGCGATTTTCCGACAACAGAAATTTCCTCATTTCTCTACTAGAAAGCGCTAGAGTGTCAAGGAGCTTAGATTTCTAACCTCCTTTACTTTCATAGTGCTTCAAGGAACAACAAAATTCGAAATGCAAGCTGCCCTCTGGGTGTCAAGTAAAATATCTTGCACACGGCACCCAAGGCTATATGATATTTTATTATTATTATTATTATTATTAGCAATATATATACACAACTGCCCGTTCTCCTAAATACTTTGTTCATATCATTTTAAGCTTTTGCCACGAATAAGATCTTCTGTATTTCCCTTTTTTGTGTAATTATGTTTCAGAAAATCTCACGGAAGCATCGCAAACAACGATCAGTGCTACACGTTTTCTTGATCTGTCCGCCATGCTCTCCAGGGTGAAACTGAGTTTACGTATGCGCGAGAGCCGTAAAGCACATTTAAGTTATTAGGAACCCGAATGGTCTCGTGATATGCATCAACGATAATCACTCATTAACTCTCATATTTAAGTTAAATAGGAATTAACTAACTAATCATTAGTACAGATTTGGTGGAAACGGCCCTTATCATTCTTTCGTATCTGTGTGTAATCTAGTGATAAGTCTATAGTTAGCTTTAGTGGTTGTAGTTGTAACAGTAATTTTTATTATTTCATCATTTTCACTATCACCCAAACCGTTAAGAGGCGATGACCTCGATGTTAGGCCCCTTAGAACAATAATTATCATCATTACATCTACCGTGCTAGAAGAAGTAATAGACAGAAATAAAAAGGATCAAAGAAATAAGACTTGGAAAGGAAATTCCCTCAACACTCGAAGAATGAGGTTTGAGGGACTTCAAATGAAGTAGAGCCATGAATGGCAGACTAGAAAGGGGGGGGGGGGGGAATAGGAGAAGGTCCACCCTCAAAGACAATGGAAGAAAAGAATGAAAACCATACCCAACCAATAAATCCCTCGGGAGTACCAAATCCCTAACTCACCAGCTATCTGCTCTTGAGGACATAGCACTGCCAGATTGCAGCATACGAGGTGGGCTACACACCCTAACTCATTAAGGGCCTCTAACATTAGTCAAGAGGTGTTGTGAGGAAAAGCAGGAGGTATGATACCTCAAATTATGAGGGTCAAGGGCCAATTAAGATACAATGTTTATAGACATCTTAGGCCTCGGATACCGCATGAGCCTAAGGTGTTGTTAATTTCTTAAGGGCATGTGACATAATCTTTATGTAACGCCGTGTACCTAGGTGTGTGTGTGTGTGAATGTAAGATTCCCATGATAACCTGTATTATTGTGGTGTATGTATTAGTGTGACTAATTGCTAATGAGAAATTTTATTCTGGTCTGAGGGCTGGAACGGAGTTAAGCTTAGCCTCGTGAGGGGAAACTGAGAAGAGGTGGGTTATATTCCCAACTGAGCCCTCCTAGGAGTGGTTGTCCGTGGTTTACTACTTCACCCCTAAGCAAATGCCGGGATGGTTTCTAACTTAAGGCTACGGCAGCCTACGTCCCAATCCGAGGTTCAATTATAAATGCACATACTTTTAGAGACGCCACAATAACAGAGGTTATAAGACAAATTTAGGTACACACAACGGAGCTGAAATGTGCACGATCCCCAAACCTCTAAATGAAATAATAATACAAATCACATGTTGTTGTTGTTGTTGTTGTTTAAGTCTCCAGTCTTTCGACTGGTTTGATGCAGGTGTCCATGCCTTCCTGTCCTGAACTAATTGTCTCATCTCTACATAGCTACTGTACCACACCTTACATCCAAGGCAATCTGTTTTACCTTTGTCGACCCTTACAGTTCTTTTCATCAACCCTTCCTTCCGTAACTAAGTTTGCTATTCCTGAGTGTCTTAGTAAGTGTCGTACTAACCTATCTCTTCTTTTCATTAGCAGTCGCCAGAAGCATCTCTCCCGCCGCTTCATTTGTCACTCTATCTACCCATCTGATATTCAACATTATCCAGTAACACCACATTTCAAATGCTTCTAATCTCCTCTTTTCTGCTGCGCCAACAATCCAAGTCTCACTTCCATAGAGCGCCACGCTCCTAGAATAAAAAAGCCAACCCCTGGCACTATACAGCCCATGAAGGGCTAAGGCCGACCAAGCGACCGCTGCCCAGCCATTTGGCCTGCAGATATTGGGGTGACGCGTGATCAGCGCATCGGGTCCCCTCGGCCTTTAATCTTGGTTTTCGTGATCGGGGCGCTGCCTCACTGTAAGACAGCTACTCAATTGTCCTCACGAGGCTGAGTGCACCCTGTTCCAACCCTCACGTCAGTTTTAAAATCCCTGACGGAGCCGGGAATCGAACCCGGGGATTCCGGGCGCGGTACCGCCACACCACGGGACCAGCTCCTAGAAAAAGCTTTCAAAAATGCCATTCTAATACTCTAACCTATATTTGATGTCAACAGATTTCTTTTCTGCATAAATGCTTTCCTTGCCTGAGTCAACCTCTTTTTTTAATATCTTGTTTCTTTGGTCCATCACTGGTCTTCCTTTAGCTCTTCACCTACAAATTAAGGTCAATAGGGGTTTCTGATTTTTTTCGGCTGAATTCCATTATTTATATATTTGTTTGTGAAAATAATCACTCACCGAATGGAAAGACATGTGCATATTTTGGAATCTAGATTCAATGATGTCGCAATTGATAATGCTAGGAATTAAACCTCGCATGTGTTTTGTATGTTGAGAAGCGGGAGTTACCAAGCTAATAAAATAGATTAAAGTTGTTCAAATTGAATAGCAATAGCTCATTTAATTTCAAACGAAGAGCAGCTAGAAGTTTAATACATTCCATGAAACCCACAAAGGGAGGAAGAAGCATTCCTTCTCTCATTGTACAGTAGTCTAAAGATTGCCGATATGAATGCATTTCACGTACGACTTGATGCAAGTTATAACAAGAGGGGAATATTGCGTGTGGCAACTAACGAAGTGCTCCGCTGAGTTAAGGTTGAATTGGTTATAGACCTTGGAAATAGTTTAGTGCAATTTAAGTCAACTCTTTGAACTTAAATTAAGCATACACTAATAAACGTTTAGCAACAATATTAAGTAACGCTGATTCGTAGATATGTACTAGAGAATATTAAGTCTTAAAATCTTGGATATTCTGTAGTTATGTAAACTTACTTAGCCAGGATATTCCTTACACCCAATAACGTTATTTCGATGTGCAATATGGAATGTGCAATGTTTACAGGGATTTTGGTGTTATTTGATTATTACTTCATATACATCTTGACTTGTGTATGTGTATGCATGAAACATTCCTGATAACCAGTCTGTGTTGACTGTAGCTGTGTGAATAAATATACTTATTTGATTCCTGGACTAGAGTATGTTTCTCGGGGTTCGAAAGGTGATCACCACGGTATTTGACAATAAGAAATCAGTCAGAATGGCCATCATCAGCATGGGGTTAAAACTTCAGTTCTTCGAAAGTTAGCTACACTGTACGCTCCAATTTCTACAATAATAATTCGTGTTGATGTTGTTGATTTACTTAAAGGCTTTCGTTTCATAGCAGACGTTTCATATCCTCGTGTACTTGGGTGTGTGTCGAATCAGCCTGATAACTTGTGTTATTGTGATGGCTGTATTAGTGTGTAAATTTGTAATTGAATAATAATAATAATGTTATTTGCTTTACGTCCCTCTAACTACTGTGGCTTTTAGAGACGCCGGAGTGCCGGAATTTTGCCCCGAAGGGGATCTTTAACGTGCCAGTAAATCTACTGACACAGCTCCCTCGCATTTGCGCACCCTCAAATGCCAGCAGACTGCGCCAGGATACGAACCTGCAACCTTGGGCCCACCAAGAGAGAAAGTTACCGCTGAGCCACGCAGCCAGCCAATTTGTATTTGAGATGAGGATTGAGGAAGGAGGTGGTCATGGCGTTAAGTTAGGAACGCCCCTAGCATTTGCCTGGAGTAGAAGTGGGAACCCACTGAAAACCACTTCTAGGATATTGGATGATAGAAATCGTACACACCTCTTTTGGGTTCTGCGTCACAAGGCTGAAAAAAAAACTCGTTTCAACGCTCAGACCAGAATTAAATTTCATGGCAGAGCCAGAAATCAAACCTGGTCCTCACAGCTGACAGTCAAGAATGCTAGCCGCTACACCACGAGGTGGCCTGCAATGATTAAGATGTCGGAAACGATCGATCACTGACTCTATTTTAGACAGAGTATATCTGATCTAGGGTGTAGGGTTTATGAAAAGTCGACAAATTAGCACAGGATTTTTAAACCGTATGGGTACCACGTACAAATGAATGTTTCTGTGTGCATGCGCACCAGAGTAGGGGAAAGCGTTTCCATCACTCTTGTCTGTCCACTGCTAGTCTTTCTTCCGTGCATGTGCACCAGGAAGGGGAAGTGTCTCTCTCTCTCTCTCTTTCTCACTGCTACTGGTTTCCTTGTAGTTGGACCATTTGTGCAACGTGGATTTGTAGTGCCAAGTGTATGGAGGGGGAAGCTGTTCAGCAGCAAAGTACGACGAGTCCCGCCTCAAACATTTTTAGCGTACATTTCACACTTTCCAAAAATTAGGAAAAGGTAGACTTATGAGATCGATCTGGGCAAATGCCTGTCTATCTATCTGTCCTTCTGTCTGTCTCTCTGTCTGTCTGTCTAGCTGTGTGTGTCCCCCCCCTATCAACTCCTAAACGGCTGCAGCAAACGAATCCAAATTTGGTATCTATACCTGAATATCTCAAGCCCATATTCGAAATTGATGTCAGTGCTACCAACTGCTGAAAAACCGCAATTGAAATTTGAGCTCCATGTCGGATATCTTGGAAGGTACGCTTGGGAACTAATCCAAAATTGGCACACTAATAGATAATAATATTTCAATTTAATTTCCAGGAGGCCATACATGGCAGTGTTGCCAAAATGATTCTATGCCAGCTGATAGGTCCAATTTTTAAATTTTTATAACTTCTACACTATCAATTGGATTTCAACCAAATTTCGTATGTGCCATGTGTGCATAAACAGAAATAACTGAGCGTATTCTTAAAAGCCACCACGGCTTCCAACTGTTAATGAATGCTCTCTCTCTATTTTCTTTACCAAATACCCATATATCATAAAGTATGCAAGCCGATAGCCTTAAACCATGCACGCGTATAGTACCTGACATTCTAGATTAATTTGAAGTAACTTATGAACGCAGTGCTACCAACATGATTCTAAGCCTGCTGATAGTACCAATTTTTAAATACATGTAACTTCTATACTATCAATTGGATTTCAACCAAATTTCGTATGTGCTATTTGTACCATAACAGATATGACTATGCTTATTCTTAAGAGCAACCAGGACTGCCAACTGTTAATAAATGCTGTCACTATATTTTACCCTAATATTAATACACCAGAAAGTATGTAAGCCAACAGCTTTAAAATTTGCACACGTATAGTGCCTGACATTCTAGATTGATTTTGAGAAACTAATATACGTCAGTGTTGCCAACATGACTCTAAGCCTGCTGATAGATCCAATTTTAAAATATATGTAACTTCTATACTAACAAATGGATTTCATCCAAAATTGGCACAACAAGAGATCATAATATTTTAGATTATTTCTGACCAACACATGCATGACATTGTTGCCAACATGATTTTATGTTCGACCCTGACTATTTCGTGTTAGAAAACTGTATCATATTTTTCATTATGAAACAGTTTCTCCCACCAATCACAGCTCAAGAAACAGTTGTTTGACCAATTAGATAAGGTTAGCATCGCACCTGCGTGGAGTTCCAAGGCCTTCTAAACTGCGTTGCCTAGTGTCATAGTGGGGTGATCGAGAAGGCCATGGTCAAATACAAGGCATTTTTTGCGTCTCATGCGCTCTGTTCAGTACATAAAACTGGCGAAATCTCGACAGATATTTATGAATATGTATCTTCGAACATAAAATAGTTATAATAATTATCGTCGAACATAAACAGACATATGCAACTCGCCTATAATGGTAATTAAGACACTCGTATGGAAATTATAAAACTCGCATACGCTCGTTTTATAAATATACTCGTGTCTTAATTATAGCCATTATAGGCTCGTTGCATAATGTACTATTACGCGCGCTGATAGATCCAATGTCTAACTGCATGTAACGTCCATGCTATCCATTGGACTTCAACCAAATTTTTTGCACTGTACCTTAAGAGATGGAACTAACAATATATTCAGTCACCAGGGCTGCCAACAGTAGTGCTCTATTAGGCCAAATTATACCAGGTATATTTCGATCTAATTAGAAATTTCGATATTACCAACTTAATTTCGTCATTATTCTAATTAGGTCTTATACAGATTGGCATGAATCTCAAATTTTAAGAAAAGTAGGCTCATTAGTTCGTCACGGAACGTCTTGTTTTATACGTTGTACCCTTTAGCACCGGTCCAGTTGAGGAGATGATTGCTAGAATGTACACATTGATCATTGTTTTCGATATTGGTAATAATTTACGTAAATTGAAAGCCAGGCCCATCCACTAGTTTACATTATCGTTATTTTTCATCTCGATTGTGTAAGGAATTCTTTTCAGTATCTGCGGGCGTGATTGTGCAGTGGTCAAGCTACTTACCTCTCACCAAGGTGGACTGGGTTCGATTTCCCATCAATGCATGTGAGATTTTCAAAGTGAAATATTACATCCTGTGGTTCGGATTCCACGTAAAATTGAGATAACGTGACTTATTCATTCATTCATTCATTTACTTAATTTGCAAATGGAGATAATTCCTCGGTGGCAAATTGTACGCTTACAAAAAATTACCAACAATAATATCAACACACTTAGTGTACACAAGTCAAGATTTGAAAATTATTGATTGTGGTTCCTTAGTTTAGGGGCTGCGACAACACGGTCATGTAGCCCCGTGTACTTTGGATGTGTGTAGAATCTGTCTGATAACCGGTGTTAATTGTGATGGCTGTATTATTGTGTGATATCTGCTCTTAATTCAAGTAAGGACTGCAGACATTCGATTTTCAAGTAGTTCCAACTTCTGCTACTAAACGCCACCGTCAACGACCAACTAGTTCTGAAATTTGTTACTAGATGCCACCGCTGTCGGCTACTGGCGACAAACGTTGGAACCTAAGAGTGTTACTCAAACATAACCTGTAATTTAGCTTCACACAAGTGTAATTAGTAGAAGGTTCTTTATCATGCCATAAATCTATGACATGGGACCGCCGGCTTTACTCAATCCCGAAGGATGGCATACTGAGGAATTTTTAACGCTCTTAAAAAATCCGACGACTTCGGTCGGGTTTGAACCCGTGATTTTGGGTATAGAAGCTCAGCATGCAACCTACTACGTCATTGAAAAGTATAGTAATTACATTATGGTGTTTGAAGCCATTTTCGGACTTGGCAAAACACAGTTACATTTACTCGATAAACACAGACACAGAGGGGGAAAAGCCGAGGAAGTTAAGAGATCCTAGCACACAGTAAGCTCCCCCCCAGTTGAGAAGTTAACTGCTCTCATCCGGACCGCGTACGCCTGTACTGGACATTACAATATAAAATGACCATTTAAGAACAATCACATATTCACACTTAGCAAGGACATTTGGAGGTAAGTCACCACATTCAGTATCTCAACACAACATCATATAGACTATAACTAACAAATATTGACTAGTTACATTATATTAACTACTGAAACATGAAAATCCACAGCCTGCTTCCAGTCGACCGACCGGGTCAAGGAATGGAATGAATGAAGCCCCCATCCAGCGGCGAGGATATGAACTGTGCCGGCTGCCGAAGTCTGACGCACTCCTCTGAGGCAATGAGTAAAGAATGACTATTGAAATGAAATGATAGTGGAGAGTGTTGCAGGAATGAAATCGTGATAGGGAATACCGGAATACCAGGAGAAAAGCCTGTCTGCCTGCGTTTTGTCCAGCACAAATCTCACATGGAGTGACCGGGATTTGAACCACGGACTCAGTGGTGAGAGGCTCATTTTAACAACTACTACAACTAAATAAGTGTACATATTATAAATACTTTCATACATACTTTTCCACCTCGCACTAGAGTCTGTGAAGGGCATGGGCCTACCAAGCGACCGCTGTCCATCCATTTGGCCTGCAGATATTGGGCTGACGCGTGATCGGGGCACTACCTCGCCGTCAGTCAGCTACTCAATTGTCCTCACGAGGCTGAGTGCACCCCATTGCAGCCCTCAATTCAATTTCTAAAATCCCTGACGGAGCCGGGAATCGAACCTGGGGCCTCTGGGTGAGAGGCAGGCGTGCTACCCCAACACCACAGGGCCGGCCAAACATACTTTAAGACATAAGAGCCTGAGTGTAAAGGATCTGTTTATGATAGCTTGACGATCGAAACTGGTCATCCAAATGCATTTATTAATCTCAGGTATTTTTTCAGGATTAGGGAATAACCCATCATAATTGGGTACAATCGTGTTGACCGACTGAAAAAACACCAAATTTCGATATACAGTAGTAATTACATCGGAGTATTTACACAATATTAGTGTAAGTGTGAAACATGGTCTGGATTTCGTCCTTCTATATTCCAGAGATTCCCACCCTAGTTTTTCTATCATTCGAGTTACACCATCTCTAGGATAAAAATCGTTGAGCACAAACCTAGCAGCCTTCTTTTAAACAATTATTTATTATTTATTTATCGTATGGTTTTTAGTGCCGGGAGTGTCCGAGGACATGTTCGGTTCGCCATAGGCTGTAGGTGCTTGAACCGAAGACCCATAGGGTGAGCTAAAAATTCCGTTCAATTTCAAGTAGTTCCAACTTTCGCTACCAGATGTCACTGACACCTAGTGGTGAACTTTGGGACTTTGATAGAGCGTTCCAACTAAATCTAAACTAGAAATTTAGCTTCACACAAGTTTAGTCTGTGGAAGGATCTTTTACATGCTTAAAATCTATGACATAAGATCGCCGGCCTTACTTCCCCTCCGGAGGAAGGCAAACTGAAGGATTTTGAACAATAACTAGTTGAAACCCGTCAAAACATCACGGACAATGAACAGCGTATTTAAAGAAGAAGTTTCCTATATAAGTTACTTTTTGTCACTATTGCAACTTTAAGGCCTTCAAAAGATTGCACTCTCGACATTGCAACATAGGCTACTACTGGAACAAATCTCGCATGGAGTAACCGGGATTTGAACCACGGACCCAGCGATGAGAGAGCCACGGAGGCTTCCCCAAAAAATAAAATAAGGTATGAAAATTATATTTTGTCGTAATAAGATAAATATTTCCGGTGCAGCAGTGACAATGCAAATTGAAATCAACTTCTAATGACTCCCAGAATTAAAGAATCTTCCCCTTTTTATAATTCTTATAAATAACTCTCACATTAAAACGCGGTGTGGACATCCGCCATGTCTGTTATGACCAAGCTGATTCTGCGCATGCGCTAGGCCCAATAATTTGGCATTTTTGTTTATAAATTTAACAAGTAGTTCCGTGAAGAACTATACAGCCTATTTTCATATATCCTACTCATGTCAATTATCATCATCATGTGAGATTTTCAAAGAGAAATGCCATGTCAATTGCCTCTATCAACATACAAAATTTCAGTTTGATTGTTGTGATAGATTCGTAGATATTGAGAACCGTCTAAATATTTCAGATGATCGACAGGTTGGATTCTTATTTATATACTATTACATGAAGATTATTGTGTACGTGTGGTATTCCAACTTCAATCGCATGATTAGGACACAAGAAGTAAAAACGAGATATTAAAATTGTGCACAGCTGCCATCTTGTGGTTATCAAAACAATTGAAATAAATTAGATGCCAGTGGATTAATATTTGTATAATCATTTAGCGTACAAAGTTTCACCTCACTCGGATGGTTAAATCACGAGAAACGTCCATTTAAGTATTTATACATCACCGCCATGTTGGATTTGTGCTCACCAGGTTACTGAACGACCTATAGCTGAACTTATGTTCATAGCCTCTATGAACATAAAACATTTCAGTTTGATTGCTGTAAAGGATTCGTAGATATTGAGAAATATTTCGGATGCTCGCCATTTTGGATAGTTTTATGTATAGGCCATAGAGTTATGTACCATTAAAGGAAACTTATTGCGTAGCTACATAATTCAGACTTTCACTTCGATCGCATGATTACGACACAAGAAATAAAAAAAACTTAAATTTTAAAATTTCGCACAGCTGCCATCTTGAGGTTATGTAAATAATTGAACTAAATTAGATGTCAGTGCATTACAATATGTATAATCAATTATTGTACCACATTTCACGGTGCTCAGATGGTTAAATCAAGAGAAAAGTCTATTAAAATGTTTCAACTTCGCTTGGCCACCATGGTCGTTTTGTACTTTAAAAGTTTTTGAAAGTTACATAGGTAAACTTGTAGCAGTGCCCTTTATCACCGTACAAAATGTCAGGGTGATATCTGTAATGGTTTCAGAGATATAGAATGCCAGTGAAATAATTTTCACAGCCGCGATTTTGAGGTTATGTAAACAATTGAACTAAATTGGACGCCTGTGCATTACAATGTGTATAAACATTTGCTGTACCAAGTTTCATTACGTTTGGATGGTTAAATTGCGAGAAAAGCCTATTTAAAAGTTTGAAATTCGCTTGGCCGCCATGCTGTTTTTTTATTTACCAGGTTTTTGAACGTCGCATAGGTGAAATCCTAGTAGTGCCCTTTATCACCTTAGAAACTTTCAGGCTGATATCGATTATAGTTTCGGAGAAACTGAATGCTGGTGAAATATTTCGTGCAGCCGCCATGTTGGATTGGGGCGGCAGAATAAAATTTGAAGGGAACGGTCGAGGTCGGCCAGAATGGTGCTATAATCTTACCGATTTTATTAGGGGGACACACACACATGAGTCACACACACACGCACACACAGACACACGGACAAAAGATGATCTCATAAGCCAATGTTGTCATAAAATGAAAATAGGCTAACAATATATGGTAACATATTTGTTTATTTTAAAGACACTCTGCAAATGAGACCAAGGCCTTTCGTCAGAGTGCATTACGAAGTCAATCGGTTCAGCCGTTCTGTCAATCTCGCGGTAACAAAACTCATCTTAGCATTTTAGGTAGACTTCATTAGAAAGCTAACTATTGCAATGGGTCCCATGTTTCGACTTCCGGAAAATTTCGACATATCTTCGCGTTTCACATCCCCCTGACCCCAAAACCACCGTCAGTTCAAAAGTTTATACATAATTTATGTATGTATGTATGTATGTATATCAGTTTCTTGTGGACACGATAACTGCCGTAATTTTGCACCAATCACTTTGAATTTTTTACCGAATATGTATACCTATAAAATCTCGGTCGAGTTCGTTACTGGGCTAAATCGGTCGAGGGGGGTGAAAATGGGGGGCTTATTTCGAAAAAGGGAAATATTGCTATAACTCTCTTAATATGTGACATATCGAATCCGTTCAACGTTCATACTATGTGTCGGATAAAGCCCAAAAATTTATGTTTGAAGAGTTTTTTATAGCACCAACCATTGACCAAAGGGGTGGGAAAAGTGGGTTTTTCGGGAAACATTAATCATATCTCTCTTAATAGGCACAATATCAAAACCGTACAAAATGGACAATATTCCCCTAATAATTACCTAAAACTTTTGTCTGAAAGAATTTTTGATATGACCCACCATTATGCCAAGGGATGAGAAAAATGATTTCGGAATAATAAGAAAATGCCAAGAGTTATCAGTGGTTGCCATGGCAACACTACTAAATTGATGAGGGATGAGCCATCAGACGTTGCCAAGATAACGCACTTTCATCTGACTAAGTGTGAAGCGGCTTCGGTGACGTAACTGGTAGCATGCTGAATATCTGTGCCCAAGGTCGCGAGTTCAATGCCGGCCGAAGTCGTCGGATTTTCTAAGAGCGCTAAAAATCCCTCAGTATGCTTTCCTTTGGAGGGGAAGTTCCAACGTTCGTTGCGAGTTGCTGGTTGTGGTGGCATCTAGTAGCCAAGTTCACAGCCAGGTGTCGTTGACGGTAGTACCTGGTACCAACATTAGGAACTACTGCTTGAAATTGACCGTCTGCAGTCCTTACCTGAATTACAGACTAATATAGCCATCCCTAAGTACACGGGGTTACATGACCGCGTTGTCGCAGCCCCTAAACTGAGCAACCAACCAAAATCTCTGCGGGAGATATAATTTTGCGTGAAGAAGTAACAGACCGTTACATTTGTCATCAGTGTCGAAACCTTGCATAAGGACAGTGTGACCACAAGTATAAAAATGGACCCCAAATGACAAGAAGGTTACCGTTCCCATAAGACAATAAAATGTTTAAAATAAGCATAAAATGACGAAAAACAAAGTTAATTAAGCTCCAATTATAAAATATCTTCTCGCAATAAATGAGGTCTGATCCTTCTACGAAAACCTGCATATTCTGCCTATTTTCGCCTATCCCCAAGTTTGTCCGGTGAAATCTACCTCCGCCTTCCGGCGTGCCGAGAGGACTTTTAAATATATAGATTGAGGGATTAACGATCTCATAAAACTGCAAGCTTCCTTATGACGGTACTGCTATCTATTCGAGCGGATAGTTTCCAATTTTGTCAATACTGGAGTGTATTTAGCAGGTATGAAGAGCTTGTGTTTTAGTAAGGATGGCAGAGAGAATTATGTTACAGACTGTCAAGCGCTTTGCTGAAGACCAAGAGCTATTAAGCTCGCAAACACGATTGTTCGCAGACTGTTTGCCTGCCAGTTAATTATTACAGCTAATAGGCTACAGTTACTATTTCACACGTTATCGAAGTACTCGCAGTGCAGTAATTCAAGGCTTCGAGATAAGAGGCTTACAAAACAGACGTAGTTTGTTCATATCAGTTGCGAGTGTAGCGAGTGGAATGAACTCGTGGAGTAGCGTGTTACATTAATATGAACTAGGGCGTTTACAATGACCGGGGCAAACAGTGGACCTCTTGAGATATATTATGATCTTATTAGCTGATTAATTGTATTTTAAAGCATTTCAGTTGGTTTACACTTCTGTTTTCCTTAAGGTAAGAAAGATCTGCCTATCTCGCCCATGTTAAATCTTCAAATGTTTGGTACTTGACTCAAAATCTGTTTGGGTTAGCCAGTTCAAATTTTCAAGGATTACTGTTTGGATCATTATCTGCAATATTAAGAAGGTTTATTGACGAAAACTAAATACTTTTGCCAATATGAACTTTTTTAAAGGTACGATAATTTAATCCACAATTATGTCGAAAAATATTTATATTTCATTTTGTATATTATTTAAAGGGATATCCCTTCTTTATTACTGTTCATTAGGATGATGTTGGTACATCAAAAAAATATGGACCTATCATTATTAGTTTTCTTACAAATGGTACCAAAGTAGTGAAAAATATTAAACTGAAAAAAACGAGGTTGAAATTTTTCATTACATTTTTTTTTACCTCTGACAATTCTTAGAACATTTCTGCCCCATAGCTTGCACAATTTCGTCCATCCCTGGTTATTTTGCTTCTCCTACTCTCTTTAACTTTTAAATAAATAAATGAACAATTAAATAAGTAAACAAATAAATAAGTAAATTAAAACAATATAAAGAAATAAATAAATGCATATTTAAACTCGTTGTTTGAGTCTTCAGACTTTTAACTGTATTGATGCAGCACTCCATACCTCCCTGTCCTGAGCTAATAGACTTGTAACATTCCACGCTCCGATTCGTAGAATGTCAGATTTCCTCTTTGTCACTTCTGTGATGTTAACCCCCTCTCGAGTAGTCCCCACCCGGAGATCCGAACGGGGGACTAGTTTACCTCCGAATTGGAATTTTACAAGGGAGGAGGCCATCATCACATGTAATAGGGATGTAGCTGGAGAATGTTCGCGCCAGATAGCGCTCGTGTAGTACTGGGTATGCGCAAGGCGATCGTCTGATGTTTCTCCCAGTCAGCTGCGAGGAATTTATAAATTGTGACCGAGGTTTCTAAGCTGAAGTAAATTATATCTTCTCTAATTTTACTCCAAGACTATATTAATTAATTCTATAGGTATATCTCCTGATATATTATGGACGATTTTCAGCGTTCAAGCGTTAAACAGCTGCAAAATGAGCTATGGACTAGAGGCGCTGAAACTAGCGGGTGGAAGGAAGAGTTAGGCCTAATATAGCGGTAATAAATAGGCTAAATTCTAACACGCTTTATTATTCAAATAATGAATATGAGTCAGCATGCTTTCACCTAAAGATTACAATTACTTGAGTAGTGTAGGCCTATATTGATAAATATATCTCCATAAGACTTAAATCATAAATAGAGATTTAAATATTCACTTGCTCCCCTTGCTTATAGACTTCGATTCATGTTTTTTTAGGTTGATAGCTTACATGAAACTGTCATGTTTTAAAGTAAACATAATCAAAGAAAGTTGATACCGGTATTGTACCGGTATACCTCGAAAATTCATCGCAACGTTTGGTTCTTATGTAATTTTGTCAATTTCTCAATGAGAATCGTTCCCGTACCCCTGGGAAAGGACTTGGGGGTACAATTTTTAAAAAGTTTGAGAATCCCTGCTTTAGGGCTACGAACTGTTTCCATTCATCTGACTATATCTCAAGAATGTAGAAGTCAGTCCCCGTCGGGCAGATGGAATTCGACGATTAAATCTGATTTCAAGAAACCAACCATAATACGTTTGTGACTGTTAATGTTGCGACATTTATTCTTGAAGTATTTGTGCGAGTATTGATGTCTTTGAAAATGGGAGTCAGAAATGTTACATTCACTCCTTCGTGTATATTGACGATTTCTTCCCGTACTTCAATGGAGATAATTTCTGCAGATTCCGATATTGTAGGCTTATCGTGATAATCCGGCAATTTTCTTGTGTATGGCCTCTTCCGTATTTTGGCTGTGTTCGTGGTCCACGGAAAAAGCGATGGAAGAGCGCCCGGTTTTAATTCTACTCTCTCACCTTCAAATACAAACGCATAAATTCAGTGGTTGTTATCGAAATGTCTAATCAGTATAGGTACAAAATATGAATTATTTCCCTTTGTAAATCACACTTACCCAACACAGTTTTCGTAAAGTCATCGGGTTGTAAATGATGGGAACACACTTTAATATATTCGGTCAGATTTTTCTCAAGGAAATTTCTCCTTCTATTAGCACATAACCATTTCTTCCTCATTTCTTTATTTTGTGGAAATTGGTGAAACGAAACCGGGCTTCCCTGATTTTTGCAAAGAGGAACACTGCAATAGCTCGGCATAGTCACGAAAATAACAATTTGAACAACTCAAATTCGTACTTATTAGCGGCATGAGAACACAGGAGACAAATGAAGAGCGCCTTGCGCTTACCCAGTACAACAGCAGTGCGCTCTATCGGTGCTAGTTCTATACATCCCAATTATGCATAGAGAGGTGCATAGTGCATATCCTCGGGAAGAGCATTACGGCTGTAGTTTCCCGTTGCTTTCAACTTATCAGTTTGAAAATAAGTGGACTTGTTTCCCTCTTCAAATCAACAATTCAATTATTTTAATTTGGGCAGATGACCTCGCTGTTCCGCCCCTTAAACAATATTTATTCATTAGGTCAGTGCAAAATCACAGTGATGATAATATTATTACGATGTTCAGTAACCACTCGTAACATAAACAATGCAGGAAGTTGTCATTGTTATCAACACAAAGTCTGCGCTCAACAGAGCAGACAAGAAGTAAGTTGAGAAATCATATATAGACTATTATTTCAGCAGTATAGATCCCTCTTGCGGCATTCAAAAGCGACCGATCGTAACAAATTAGCATTCAAATGAAAGAGAATAGACATTAGCAGTGACGAATTGCACTCTAATTCCATAAATATCAATCATTACTTTAAACAAGATGTTCAGTAAAGAACATATAGCCTACTTTCTCCTAAATGCATGGGTATTGTTATAACTCTTTGTCCTTTTCAAGGAGTATGATTGAATGTTGGTTGTAGTAGCTTGTTGAAATACAACGTGCTATAGGGATATTAAACATGAATATGAGGTGCCCTTTGCTAGTGCTACCTCTGTACCAAATTTCGTTCAATTCGGTTTCGCCGTGTTTGAATTGATAGGGGGAATCGATTTGCACACATACTTGGCCACCATCTGCAAACTATTGGGCTGATGTTCTTGCAGTTTGGTCGGAATATGTTTCCCACATAAAGATATGGTGTTGCAAAATTTGGTAGAGACTAGATTATTAGGTTGGTCGTAATTACATTTTAGCTTTTAACATTTGGGTGGCCGCGATTACGTTTCCGTCAAGATAGCGGTGATATAAAACATGACACTGAGGTGCCTCTTGCTAGTGCTACCTCTGTACCAAATTTCGTTCATTCGGTTCCACCGTGTTCGAATTAATAGGGGGAATCAATTTTGACATAAAGATGGCCGCCATCCGCAAACTATTAGGCTAATGACCTATTAGATTGGTCAAAGGATGCTCCCTCCATAAAGGTATGTTGTTGCAAAGTTTGGTAGAGATCGAATGGTTATGTTAGTCGTAATTTGATTTAAGCTTTAAACATTTGTGTGGCCGCTATTACGTTTCTGTCAATATGGCGGCGATATTAATCATGACACTGAGATGCCCTTTGCTAGTGCTATCTCTGTACCAAATTTCGTTCCATTCTGTTTCACCGTGTTTGAATTAATAGGGGGAATCGATTCTGACACAAAGATGGCCGCCATCCGCAAACTATTGGGCGAATGACCTATTAGATTGGTCAAAGGATGCTCCCTCCATAAAGGTATGTAGTTGCAAAATTTGGTAGAGATCGGATGAATAGGTTAATCGTAATTTGATTTAAGCTTTGAACATTCGTGTGGCCGCCATTACGTTTCAGTCAAGACGGCGGTGATATAAAACATGACACTGAGGTGCCCTTTGCTAGTGCTACCTCTGTACCAAATTTCGTTCCATTAGGTTCCTCCGTGTTCGAATTAATAGGGGGAATCAATTTTGACATAAAGATGGCCGCCATCCGCAAACTATTAGGTTAATAACCTATTAGATTGGTCAAAGGATGCTCCCTCCAAAAAGGTATGTTGTTGCAAAGTTTGGTAGAGATCGGATGGTTATGTTAGTCGTAATTTAACTTAAGCTTTGAACATTTGTGTGGCCGCCATTACGTTTCTGTCAATATGGCGGCGATATAAAACATGACACTGAGATGCCCATTGCTAGTGCTACCTCTGTACCAAATTTCGTTCCATTCGGTTTCACCGTGTTTGAATTAATAGGGGGAATTGATTTTCACACAAAGATGGCCGCAATTCGCAAACTATTAGGCTAATGACCTATTCATTTGGTCAAAGGATGCTTCCTCTATAAGGGTATGTTGTTGCAAAATTTGGTAGAGATCGGATGATTAGGTTAATCGTAATTTGATTTAAGCTTTGAACATTTGTGTGGCCGCCATTACGTTTCCGTCAAGATGGCGGCGATATAAAACATGACACTGAGGTGCCTTTTGTTAGTACTACCTCTGTACCAAATTTCGTTCCATTCGGTTGCACCGTGTTCGAATTAATAGGGGGAATCGATTTTCACACAAAGATGGCCGCCATCCGCAAACTATTACTCTGATGACCTATTAGTTTGGTCAAATGATGCTCCCCCATAAAGGTATGTTGTTGCAAAATTTGGTAGAGATCGGATGATTAGGTTAGTCGTAATTTGATTTAAGCTTTGAACATTTGTGTGGCCGCCATTACGTTTCCGTGAAGATGGCGGCGATATAAAACATGACACTGAGGTGTCCTTTGCTAGTGCTACCTTTGTACCAAATTTCGTTCAATTCGCATTCACCGTGTTCGAATTGATAGGGGGGGACAGCCATTCAGAGTACACACACTCACACACACACAGACACACACACACACAGACACACACACAGACTCACACACACACATACACAGACAGACACACTTTTTTCGCCCTGTGTTGATCTCATAAGTCTACTTTCATTTTTTGCAAAAATCGAAAGTAGGCTAAAAATGACTTTTAAAGAAATGTACGAAGTGTGCGATTTGCAGATACTGTTGATGTATGAAAATACGCTCCATTGCTGTCCACTTCACATTTTGGCCGCTGTGACGCCCGTTTCATGTCATTTTAACATTATGAGGTCTTTCCTTAAATCATTTTGCATGGATTTCAAAAACAGTAAATCAAAGGAATGAGTACACAAATCGTATAGGCTAATTTCATAAATATTGAATAACCGGTGAGAGTTACAGCACACTCAGCACACAAATGACATTATCAGTGACAAATTGCATTGTAATGTCTTAAATATCAATTTTTGCAAGAAGTGATCGATTTGCAAAACCTATTGGGGAAAGTGTGATTTATGAACATGCGAGATTTCCCGTACGGGTCCGCTTGTCTATCTATAATAATTCAGAAGTTATACGCACAAACATAAATCTCTGCAAAAGTGAACGTTGTTATTCACGGTGGGTGCAGCATGGTCATTTATCCCTATATCCCTATATCTATTATATATAATCCAAATATGACTCATCCCCGCAGGGCTCAAACCACTAGACCTAGAAAGCTGAAATATTGCGTGTTAGTTGATCCGAGCATGTAGAGGCTCACTAAGAAACGGTTTTTGAAAATTCAACTTGTAAGTGACTTTTTTCGGCCCTTTGGCACTGAGGAAGGACAGTCGGTACAACGGTCGGATTTAGCTCATTTTAAGACGGAAGATACGAGAAACAATACTCGGAGGTCCTGTAGGGACCCCGAAACACTTTTTTTAGTTCCTAAAATGAATGGTTTCGGAGATATTCCCAAATAACTGTGTTCCCTCTGAGAAACAGATCAACGTTACTATGGCAACCGCTGAAATTCCCCAGACCGGGGATAGTTTTCTGGCAATATCTCAAAAACCGTTCGTTTTAGGGCCTCAAAATGCTGGGTTCGGTTTCCACTTCACCACGAACATTGCTCCTCGCATTGATACGCTCAAGAAGAGCTATATTCCATAATTCTACGAACAAAGTCTCATCTATTATATATAATCCAAAATTGACTCATCACCGCAGGGCTCAAACCACTAGACCTAGAAAGTTGAAATTTTGCATGTTGGTTGATCCGAGTATGTAGAGGCTCACTAAGAAACGGTTTTTGAAAATTCAATTTGTTAGTGACTTTTTTCGGCCCTTTGGCATTGAGCATCCAAAATTGACTAATCGACGCAGGGCTCAAACCACTAGACCTAGAAAGCTGAAATTTTGCATGTTGGTTGATCCGAGTATGTAGAGGTCCACTAAGAAACGGTTTTTGATAATTCAATTTGTAAGTGACTTTTTCGGCCCTTTGGCACTGAGGAAGGACAGTCGGTACAAATGTCGGATTTAGCTCATTTTAAGCCGGCAGATACGAGAAACAATACTCGGAGGTCCTGTAGGGACCCCGAAACACACTTTCTAAGTTCCTAAAATGAACGGTTTCGGTGATATTCCCAATTAACTGTGTTCCCTCTGAGAAACAGATCAACGTTACTATGGCAACCGCTGAAATTTCCCAGACTGGGGAAAGTTTTCTGGCAATATCTCGAAAACCGTTCGTTTTAGGGCCTTAAAACGCGGGGTTCGGTTCCCACTTCTAACCACGAATATTGCTCCTCGCATTGATACGCGTAAAATGAGATATATTTTATTTATAGTGGTGGCTTTTGGGGTCGAATACGATCGTGATTCTGAGTCTAATTTTATACTCTTTGAGCTGGTTATTGTAAGCGAGCTTTCAGATCTTTACTCTAATTTACAATATTAATATTCATTCTATTTTGCACGGTATGCTTTCATTTTCTTTATATATTTGATTTTTGTTAACTGAATATTTTTGTTTGCCAATTTTGATGTGCTCTTTTTCGTTTTTTAACATGATCAGCAACCCAAATTCACAGTCGAATGTGTGGTATTCTACCGGCTGTCACGTTAATTATTATGTTTTCTTAATTACTCTTACTGAGGAACGATGTTGGTATTTTGTCTTTCACGGCCATTGAATCCCCGCACAAGGCACGGCTTAAACCTAGAAAAGTTGCTGAGTTGGACTAATGTACTAATGGTGCAGCAGAAAAGAGGAGAATTGAAGCTTTTGAAATGTGGTGATACAGGAGAATGATGATCAGATGGGTTGATGGGATAACAAAGGAGGAGGTATTAAGACGAGTGGGAGAGGAGATATGTTTCTGGCGACTGCTAATGAAGACAAGAGATGGGAGGGTAGGACACATATTAAGACACCCAGGAATGGCAAGCTTAGTTATGGATGGGAGGGTCGCGACTAGAACTGTAGGGGTAAACCAGGGTTAAACAGATTGCCTCGGATGTAGGGTGTGGTAGCTATGTATAGATGAAACGATTAGCTCAGGAGAGGGAGACATGGAGGGATGCATCAAACCAGTTAAAAACTGAAGACTCAAACAACAACAATCAGGAATTTTAATTACTTAGAGAGGCATGTGAGGCAAAAGGGTGGTTGGAGATTTCAATCCCTGGGATGTAACACTGGAAGAGACTGCATAATGTACATCAGCGGCCAAGGTGAGAGATATTTAACTATAGGTCAATTAATAGCGATATGATGACGTTCAAATCATCAATAAGTATGGCCAAATTACATCCAGAATAGCTTAAGTAAGAATACTTTTAATTTCCCATATTCCTATAGATTTGCCATTCCAGTGTGCAAGAGTGCAGTTCCCTCTTCAAACAATATTCGCAATTTCTTTAACAAAGCCCAATGACACACACTTAACAGTAGCACGTGTACATTTAGACAAAAATCATTTTTTTCCATGGGCAACTGTATGTGGCGTGCTCGCGAGCGTCCGGACAACAAAATCGGTTTGTCTGAGCAGAAGATGGCAAAACCAAGAAAGTAATTTTAAAATGTGTTAACATAATGTAACATCGAACCCTGCAGACATTCACAACTGTATAAAATTCCCACTTTGCTGCTCATATCAATATACTGTACTGTATGTATCAGAATATTCAGAATTAGAATGGACCCACCTATAGCCGCGATTGCTGCAATAGAGTAGACCAATTATCAGCAATAATGCATCGTCCCCATTGTCTTGATCGCGGGCGAAGGCGCGGGTACCTGCTAGTATATAATAATTGTGAAATTCTGTGTGTCCGTGTGTGTGTGTGTGTGTTAGTTTGTTACCTCTTGACACTAAAACGGTGGACGGATTTGGATGAAATTTGAAATAGAGACAAATTATACAACGGGATAACATACAGGCTGATTTTCGTCCGGAAATAAATCATTGTTCCCGTGGAACGGGCAACATACCTGAAAAGTCACCAAAAATACTCAACCAGGACAAAATATCGAAGTTGTCGCATAAAGACCGGACAATGCTCATTTTACTCCCCTCGATGCAAGAAACAATACTCGGTATGTCCCTATGGGACACCGAAAACTACATTTTAAGGCCCTAAAACCAACAGTTTCAAAGATATTCGCAGAAAACTATCTTCGCTCTTATTGATGAACTAATCGCAAGTCCGTTTCCATGGCAACACTACCTCAAGGTATGACATCCAATTTTCTATATATCCCTGTAGGAGGCAATGCCAATCCATTTATTATCTTTTTCAAGATATATATAAACACAATAAGAACAGTGTAGTGCGCCTGCCTCTCGTCCGGAGGCCCCGGGTTTGATTCCCGGCTCCGTCAGAGATTTTACACTGACGTGAGGGCTGCAACGGGCTGCACTCAGATTCGTGAGGACAATTGAGTTGCTGTGATGTAGCGCCCCGGTCACGAAGAACAAGATTAACGGCTGAGGGGACACTATGCACTGACCACGCATCACCACAATATCTGCAGGCCAAATGGCTGGGAAGTGGTCGTATGATGGGCCTAGGCCCTTCATGGGCTGTAGTGTCAGGGGTAAAAAAATTAGGGGAAGTGCCTTCTAATACCACTTTTAATTGTTAAACACTACAGTAGCGGCTATTAAATAAAGATAGCTACGTTCAATTTCATAAACTCTGGGCTCACAAATCCCGTATAGGTAAGTACAAATATCAGTCTGGTTATTATTTCAGTAGCAACGAAGCTCTGTGGCGGCTATTGCCGTTTCCTTAACACTTAAGGCATCCCGCCGTCATATATCTCAATGTGCACTTACCAAATTGTGAACCAGTCTATTTTACTGAAAATAATTTCTACTAGCGAGTATCCACTCCGGCAAAAACCACACTCACTACCTTTTCCAAAATTTACACAAGACATGATTTTTAAAGCACTCTTCTGTATGTTGAGGTACGGAGACATACCACATGGAAAGATACAATAAAATGTTGGCAAATCTGAGTTCAAGGAACTGCTGTCCAGAATAGGCTTTCGGTACAGGTTATGCGGCCCATGTTCGTAACATGCAATGTTTTCCTTTGACAATGCATCTGCACCATGTGCGAGGGCAACGCATTTCAAGGATCTCTAAAAACACAATAATCAGGAAATTGGAGAACAATTTAAAGTCGGAGTGAAGATTCAAGGAGAAATAATTTCATCTCTGAGATTTGCTGATGACATCGTCATCTTGGTCAATACACCAGAAGATTTGAACGAGTTTTTGAATGGTATGGACTCCGTCTTGACGAATGAATTCATGATGAAAATCAATAAATGTAAAACAAAATTATTGGAATGCAGCCGAAATAAATCAGAAACCTCTATGGACATCAAATTGGCAGGTGAAATGCTACGGGAAGTAGGAGACTTCTGTTACCGGTATTTCGGAAGGAAAATAACCAGTAATGGACGAAGCAAAGAGGATATAAAAAGCAGGTTGGCTCAGGCAAGGAAGGCATTTCTACAGAAAAGGAATATGTTGACATCGAATATACATTTAGGTATTAGGATGTCATTTTTGAAAGCTTTTGTCTGGAGCGTGACACTATAAGGAAGTGAAACTTGGACTAATGGTGCTGCAGAAAAGAGGAGAATTGAAGCGTTTGAAATGTGGTGTTACGGGAGAATGATGAAGATCAGATGGGTAGATACGGTAACAAATGAAGAGCTATTAAGACGAGTGGGAGAGGAGAGATGTTTCTGGCGACTGCTAATGAAGAGAAGAGATAGGTTGGTACGTCACATATTATGACACCCAGGAATAGCAAGCTTAGTTATGGATGGGAGGGTCAAGGACAAGAACTGTAGGGGTAGACCAGGGTTATACAGATTGCCTCAAATGTAGGGTGCGGTAGCTATGTAGAGATGAAACGATTAGCTCAGGAGAGTGAGGCATGGAGGGCTGCATCAAACCAGTCAAAAACTGAAGACTCAAACAACAACAATCGGGAATTTTAATTACTTAGCCAGGCATGTGAGGCAAAAGTGTTGTTGGAGAATTTCAATCCCTGGGATATAACACGGGAAGAGACTGCATAATGTACATCAGCGGCCAAGGTGAGAGATATTTTACAATAGGTCTATTAATAGCGACATGTTGACGTTCAAATCATCAATAAGTGTGGAAAAATTATACCCAGAATAGCTTAAGGAAAAATACTTTTAATTCCCCATATATCGGTAGATTTGCCATTCCAGGTGTACGTTTAGACTAAACCATTTTTTCTCATGGACAACTGTATGTGGCGTGCTGGCGAATATCCGGACAACAAAATCGTTATGTCTCGGCAGAAGATGGCAAAACCAAAACCAAAATTTTCAAATGTGTTCATATAATGTAACATCATACCCTGCAGACTTTCACAACTCTATAAAATTCCCACTTTTGCTGCTCATATCAATATACTGTATGTATCAGAATTTTCAGAATTAGAATCGACCCACCAGTAGCGTGATTGCTGTAATAGAATAAACCAATTATCAGTAATAATGCATCGTCCCCATTGTCTTGATCGCGAGCGAAGCCGCGGGTACCTGCTAGTATATTATAATTGTGAAAATCTGAGTGTCCGTGTGTGTATGTGTGTGTGTTAGTTTGTTACCTCTTGACACTAAAACGGCTGGACGGATTTGGATGAAATTTGAAATGGAGACAGCTTATACCATGGGATAACATATAGGCTGCCCTTCATCCGAAAATAAATCACTGTTTCCGCGGAACGGGCAACATAACTGAAAAGTCACCAAAAATACTAAGCCGGGACAAAATATCGAGGTTGTCGCATAAAGACCGGACAAAGCTCATTTTACGCCCCTCGATGCGAGAAACAATACTCGGTAGGTCCCTACGGGACACCGAAAACCACATTTTAAGGCCCTAAAACCAACAGTTTCAAAGATATTCGCAGAAAACTATCTTCACTCTGATAAACTGATGAACTAATATCAAGTCCGTTTCCATGGCAACTGAGCCTCAAGGTATGACATCCGATTTTCTCTATATCCCTGTAGGAGGCAATGCCAGTCCATTTATTATCTTTTTCAAGAGATATATAAACACAAGAACAGGGTAGCGTGCCTGCCTCCCATCCGGAGGTCCCGGGTTTGATTCCCGGCTCCGTCAGAGATTTTAGACACTGGCGTGAGGGCTGCAACGGAGTGCACTCAGCTTCGTGAGGACAATTGAGTAGCTGTCTGATAGAGAGGCAGCGCCCCGGTCACGAAGAACAAGATAAACGGCCGAGCGAACACGATGCACTGACCACGCGTCACCACAATATCTGCAGGCCAAATGACTGGGAAGCGGTCGCATGATAGGCCTAGGCCCTTCGTGGTCTGTAGTGCCAGGGGTAAAACAATTAGGGATAGCGCCTTCTAATACCACTTTTAAATTTTAAACACTACACTAGCGGCTACTCAATAAAGTTAGCGATATACCTACGTTCAATTTCATAAACACTGGGCTTACAAATCCCGTATAGTTAAGTACAAATATCAGTCTGGTCGTTATTTCAGTAGCAACGAAGCTTTCTGGAGGTTATTGCCGTTTCCGTAACACTTAAGGCATCTCGCCGTCACATACCTCAATGTGCACTTACAAAATTGTGAACCAGTCTATTTTACTGAAAAGAATTTTTACGAGCGAGTATCCACTCTGGCAAAAACCACACTCACCACCTTTTCCAAAATGTACACAACACATGATTTTTAAAGCACTCTTCTGTATGTTGAGGTACAGAGATATACTGCATTGAAAGATACAATAAAATGTTGGCAAATCCGAGTTCAAGGAACTGCTGTCCAGAATAGGCTTTCGGTACAGGTTATGCGGCCCATGTTCGTAACATGGAATGTTATCAAAACTCAGCAATTCTTCTAGGTTTGTGCCGTGTCTTGTGTGGGGTTTCGCCTAGGACACCAAGCTAGGCTCATCGGCGGGCTCTTGGTGTCCCCGCCCGGACCCCCACAGGAGTGACGAACTGCGCGCCACCTCCCATTATATAAGGTGCAACTGCACCACTTGACTACGAGAACTAAAAGCTCAAGCAGCCTTAACCTCCCTATGAAGGCTTCCAAAAAGATGGTATATTGGCTTTCACGGCCGGTGAATTAAAACTCAGCAATTCTTCTAGGTTTGTGCCGTGTCTTGTGTGGGGTTTCGCCTAGGACACCAAGCTAGGCTCATCGGCGGGCTCTTGGTGTCCCCGCCCGGACCCCCACAGGAGTGACGAACTGCGCGCCACCTCCCTTTATATGAGGTGCAACTGCACCACTTGACTACGAGAACTAAAAGCTCAAGCAGCCTTAACCTCCCTATGAAGGCTTCCAAAAAGATGGTATATTGGCTTTCACGGCCGGTGAATTAAAACTCAGCAATTCTTCTAGGTTTGTGCCGTGTCTTGTGTGGGGTTTCGCCTAGGACACCAAGCTAGGCTCATCGGCGGGCTCTTGGTGTCCCCGCCCGGACCCCCACAGGAGTGACGAACTGCGCGCCACCTCCCTCCTTTGACAATGCATCTACACCATGTGCGAGGACAACGCATTTCAAAGATCTCTAAAACCACAATAATCAGGAAATTGGAGAAAAATTTAAGGTGGGAGCGAAGATTCAAGGAGAAATATTTTCATCTTTGAGATTTTCTGATGACATCGTCATCTTGGCCGACACGCCAGAGGATTTGAACGAGTTTTTGAATGGTATGGACTCCGTCTTGAGGAATGAATTCATGACGAAAATCAATAAATGTAAAACAAAATTATTGGAATGCAGCCGAAATGAATCAGAATGGACCTCAAATTGGCAGGTGAAACGCTACAGTAAGTAGGATACTCCTGTTACTTAGGAAGAAATATATCCAGTGATGGACGAAGAAAAGAGGATATAAAAAGCAGGTTGGCTCAGGCAAGGAAAGCATTTCTACAGAAAAAGAAATCTGTTGACATCGAATATACATTTAGGTATTAGGAAGTCATTTTTGAAAGCTTTTGTCTGGAGCGTGACATTATAAGGAAGTCACACTTGGACTAATGGTGCAGCAGAAAAGAGGAGAATTGAAGCGTTTGAAATGTGGTGTTACAGGAGATTGATGAAGATCAGATGGGTAGATAGGGTAACAAATGAAGAGGAATTAAGACGAGTGGGAGAGGAGAGTTGTTTCTGGCGACTGACAATGAAGGGAATATATAGGTTGGTAGGACATATCAATAAGACACCCAAGAATAGCAAGCTTAGTTACGGAAGGGAGGGTCGTGGACGAGAACTGTAGGCGTAGACTAGGGCTAAACAGATTGCTTCGGATGTATGGTGTGGTTGCTGTGTAGAGATGAAACGATTAGCTCAGGAGAGGGAGGCATGGAGGGCTGCATCAAACCAGTCAAAAAACCTGAAGAATCAAGCAACAACAACAACAATCAGGAATTTTAATTATTTAGAGAGGCATGTGAGGCAAATGGGTTGTTGGAGAATTTCAATCCCTGGGACGTAACACTGGAAGAGACTGCATAATGTACATCAGCGGCCATGGTGAGAGATATTTTACTACAGGTCTATTAATAGCGACATGTTGACGTTCAAATCATCAAAAGTGTGGTAAAATTACACCCAGAATACCTTAAGGAAAAATACTTTTAATTCCCCATATTCCGATAGATTTGCCATTCCAGTGTGCAAGAGTGCAGTTCCCTCTTCAAACAATATTCGCAATTTCTATTAACAAAGCGCAATGACACACACTTAACAGCAGCAGGTGTACATTTAGACAAAACCATTTTTTCCCAAGGGCAACTGTATGTGGCGTGCTCGCGAGTATCCGGACAACAAAATCGTTATGTCTCAGCAGAAGATGCCAAAACCAAAAACGTAATTTTAAAATGTGTTCATATAATGTAACATCGTACCCTGCAGGCTTTGACAACTCTAAAAAAATCCCACTTTTCGGCTCATATCAATATACTGTACAGTATGTATCAGAATTTTCAGAATTAGAATTGACCCATCTGTAGCCGCGATTGCTGTAATAGAATAGACCAATTAATGCATCGTCCCCATTGTCTTGATCGCGAGCGAAGCCGCGGGTACCTGCTAGTATATTAAAAAATGACCCTTTTTCATATATGCTTTAACAAATTCCTGTACCTAAACCCTTCGAGCGCCACGTGCTATTACGGTTTCCTTACCGCTGAGCGCCAAGCCCATTTTCCGCTGTTTGCAAGCTTTTGATTGACCACTCACAGTTCAGCTATTAATGTAGGCAGAAACTTGAGTTTTTCGAAATTGATTACTAATATGATTTCCTATACAAATAGAGCCTTACTTACAAGGGAAGTATCAGGTAAGATAGGTCGAAAGCTATCTTGACACTTATTGGACGCAATCGTTGTACTATCAGAGGACAACGTACGGAAACTCAGCTGTCAGATTGAACTGCATGGCTCCGAAATCGTACCTGACATCCTGGTACGCAGGTATGACAGCTGGAGGAGCTGGATAACCCTGTGGCACTCGGAGTAGTAGCGAGGCGGGGCGGTTATACTGACTGGAGCGTGCCTCTCCTTCCCACCGACCTTGAGTGCTTGGGCGGTCAGGACTGTCCATTCCAACATGTACTGTACTCTCTACCTCCCATTGATTTTTATGAGAGATTCGCCACATAATTTCCGAGCCTTGCAGTTCAATCTGGCGGCTGATTTTCCTCTTAGAGTACTACGATTGTGTCCACAAAGTCTCAATATAGGTTTTCACATGTCTTACCTGATACTTCCCATTTTAGTTCATTTAAGAAAAGGCTGGCTGCGTGGCTCAGCGGTAACGTTCTCGCTTGCAGAGTCCAAGGCTGCAGGATCGATTCCTAGCGCAATCAGCTGGCATTTGAGGTTGCGCAAATGTGAGGGAGCCATGTCAGTAGATTTGCTGGCACGTTAAAGATCCCCTTCCGGGCAAAATTCCGGGACCCCGGCGTCTCTAAAAGCCACAGTAGTCAAAAGGAACGTAAAACCAATAATATTATTATTATAATTTACGAAAACTTTGATTTATTAATGAATAAATCATACATCACAAGATATGCATTTGTATGTAAACACTATTTGACACTCAACTGCCTCTGTTCACACCATATTGCGTGGTATCTCTCACATTTCTTTCCACACCATTAGCACATGCATTCGTGGGTCGGTTGGCGGTATTTTCTTTTCATGCACACCTTGTAGTGGAATCCATGAGTCGAAAATCTGACTACGACGTGTCATAGTTAACGTAGACTTGGCATCCAGTCTCTGTCTGTCTTCATAGGGGGCGTGGTGACACAGCGGTCAAGTTGTTGGCCTCTCACCACGGCAAACTGGGTTCGATTCCCGGTCAATGATTGTGAGATTTTACCCAGGGGCTCACATCTTGTGGGACGTGGATTGGCGACCACGGGGCCCCTACTGATTCCGGCATTATTTTCACTTACAATCGCCGGGCTCCTCTCCATCATCTTTCCTGTTGACTTCTCTTGGTCAACCCTTGTTCTCTTACGACCCCGACGGTATTAGGGTATCCGAGGCCTAGGGAGTCTCTTCCTTTCCCGCTTTAATTGGCCCTTGTCTCATCTTTTCTGATACCCTCCTTCTGCGAGGGGTCAGCCTTCTTTTTCGTTTCATGTTATCTCCTGCCTTCTGCTCAAGACCCTCAAGGAGACCGGTTGTATGTAGCCCGACCACTTCTGGTGCACCCTGGATATTGCTACACCCTCAGAGGCTCACGGCTGGTGGGTTCGAGAGTTGGGGACCCCGAGGGATTCCTGAGCTGGGTCCGGTTTTCTCCCTTTTATCCATTACCTCTGGGGCGGGCCCTCTCATCTTTCACTTTTCTATCTGCCTTTCATGGCTCTCCTTCCTTCCAAGCACCTCAATCCGCATTATTCAAGGGTTGAGGGCATTTCTTTTCCTCCTGTCCTTTATTTGCCTCATTCTCCTTTAGTTTTCCATTTCTTCTTCTAGTATATAAGTTAGTAGCTAGTTTTAGTTATAGTTTACATTTCATTTTCATCTTCACGATCAGCCAAACCATTAGGGACCGATAACCTAGATGTTAGGCCCTTTAAAACAACAATTATCATCATCATCATGTGAGATTTTCAAAGTGAAATGCCATGTCCTGTAAAAAGGAAGTCCCGTGGCTTATGATCTCGCTATTAACTGTCACGTAAAACTACAATCTTCCTTTCCATTCTCTGTCATCGTATCCGTACTGTAGAAGCCGCTCCAATTGTTCTGTTTCGTCTTTATGTCTTTTAAATCATTAATGGCTGGGAGTTGATGGCTAGAGCAGTTTGAGTCTCACGTCCTCAATAATCCGCGGTTCTCTTGCCAGTGTGTACGTCAGATGGTATGGTGTGAATTATGTGTGGCATAGGGTCCTTTTCAGAAAGTTACTCTTGATCTTTTCTAGGTCTACTTGGTTCTTCTGTTTTAGATGGGGCCATATGTTCTCTAGCCCATTTGTCCCACCGGTACAATCTTAGTTCATTTATGATTATTGGTAAACCTTTAAGTAGTCAGAACCAAAAAATAATATTTAAAAATAGAATATAAGTAGATCAAAAATATTTTATATTCGATCCTGGTGAAATGTAAATATTATATGTCAGAAAACTGTACTATAATTAGGCTCATTATAGTACAAGTTTTCATTATGATACAGTTTCTCCCACCAATCAGAGCTCAAGAAATAGTTATGTGACAAATTATTTGAGGATAGCATCGCACCTGCGCTCACTTCTATGGCCCCCTATTTTATATTTCACTGCGTGGCGAATGTCATAGTGAGGTATTCCAGGAGGCCATGGCCAAATAAAAGGTATTCTCTGCGTCCCATGCGCTCTGTTCAGTACATAAAACTGGTGATATCTCGACAGATATTTATGAATATTTATGTTCGAACATAAAATAGTTATAATTATCGTCGAACATAAACAGTCGTATGCAATTCGCCTATAATGGTAATAAAGACACTCGTGTCTTAATTATTGCCATTATAGGCTCGTTGCATAATGTACTATTATACATCGCGAACACATTTATTAAATAGTACAACGTATTATGAAGCAATATTGAAAATGTAATTGATTTGTAACCTAAACTCAATTATAGGTGAAATTGCTAATCTCCAATAAGTTATCCGATAATACAGAATTACTTTGAAAATGAACAAAAACAAATAGGTAGGCTATACTGTATTACTAGAGCAATGACATGTTTTAGGTTGCTTATTTACTGAATTATCAATTCAATCGTGCATGCATTATCGAACAAAAACGCTCCAAATATCTTAAGAAAAAGCGTGTCAACAATGTCTGCTTGCCTGCTGATGTGTTTTTCTTACAGCGAGATCTCGCATCAACGAAAAATCAAAACTTCCGTTGCGATTGCCTCCGGCTGTTGCTTCTCGTATCTTAATGCCATATACAATTTACTCAATCCTTCACTGTGAGACATTGTTCTATCCTTTTGATCTGCAATACCTTCTTCTTCTTCTTCTTCTTCTTCTCCTTCATCACCATCCTCATGTTCGTCAGTGCTTGCATTCTCCACACCGAGTGTCCAAGAATTTAGTGTACACCAAACGTTCAATTATCCTCAGGATAAAAGAACATCAGTGGAAATACAAGAAAGAATTAAAAGTGGAAATAGATGCTATTACGCACTAGAAAGCATGTTTAAATCAAGAAATGTTAGTAGGAATACTAAAGTAAAAATTTACATTACAATACTAAGACCTGTGGTTATTTATCGATCGGAAGTTTGGGTACTGAATAGAATTATCAATAAATGATAAAAATGGTCTGTTTAGCTCAAACAATGCCAGCGTTTCGCCCCAGTGTGCCGTTGGGCTCGTCAGTTGGTCAGACACACCTACCAATACGCGTGGCTAGCACATACTGAGAAGGCCATGCAAGACACAAAATACAATCAGTATTGACGTCATGAGCATGCCAATGTGCTACGGAAGTCAAACTCCCTTTCATAAAAACAAAAGCCTTACCTTGGCAATCCAAATAAGGTTTTGAATATTCCCGAAGGGAATTTGATGTAGTTTCCATTTGAGTGGATGAATTATCAATAAATGATAAAATTGGTCCGGTTAGCTCAAACAATGCCAGCGTGTCGTCCCAGTGTGCCGTTGGGCTCGTCAGTTGGTGCAGACACACCTACCAATACGCTAGCCACACGTATCAACTGACGAGCCCAACGGCACACTGGGGCGAAACGCTGGCATTGTTTGAGCTAACCGGACACTTTTATCATTTATTGATAATTCATCCGCTCAAATGGAAACTACATCATATTTCCTTCGGGAATATTCAAAACCTTACTGAATAGAAGAGAATAAGACTGGTTGTGAAAAGGGGAAAGGAAGATCTTGAGGAAAATATACTGGCCAGTGAGAGAGGAGGAAGGTTGGAGAATATGGACAAATGTGGAACTACAGCAACTCTTCGGACAGGCAGATATTGTGGTGAAAATTAAGCAGGGCAGGATAAGATGGGCAGGACAGGTACAGCGAATGCCAGAATCACGTAGCATCAAAAAGGTGTTTATACAAAGACCGGATGGAAGAAGGAGAAGAGGAAGACCCAGGAGACGGTGAATAGATGGCGTGGAAGACGACCTTAGGAGTCGGAAGGCGGAAGATAGAGATGAATGGAGACAGGAGATAAAGGAGGCCAATGTTATTCATGGACTGTTCCGCCGACCCGTAAGTAAGTAAATAAACGTTCAATTATGTCTACCCGAGTCGGATAACACGGAATCTCGGATAAGCGAAGGTCGGTTGAGTGGGACTCGACTACCTGCAAACATTGCTGGATACCTATATCAATAAATGAGTACATTTTTCTGTGGCTGATGAGAGATTAAAAAAACACAAACGAACCTTGGTAGTCGCATATGATGTGTAACATCCGACATAGAAGAAACCTCACGTGAAATTGTTGATACACCGGTATTTTAGAGTATTATTGGCACAAATATTAATCTATTGTAAAAGGGAGTGTTTTACATTTATTGTAGTTTATGATACGGAACGCATTTTATTAGATGATTTGTAGCTTTCACCAGCACTATCATAAATAAAGAATACGATATGGAACAACTTACTAGATAAATAGACGCGACACCGCTCATAACCATAAATTCCTTATAAACAGGTCCTCTTGATTCACAGACCAACACGTAATTTCATATGGATTCTGTTAAAATGAGTCATATTGATATGATATATATCGTTTAAAATGATAATTTGGTAGCAAAAATATCTACCCCGCCCAGGATTCGAACCTAAAATCTCTAGATTCACAGTCATACGCAATAACCCCACGGCTATTTCGACTACGCGAATGTTGTGCACAAGATGGTGATTTATTTCCACGTTCCAATAATACTGCATTACGGAATTAAGTTTCATTTAGCCTATATTTTGCTTGTTTCGATAATGTTCCTGAGTGACATTGAGTTTAAAATGCCTTATGCCAATGCAATGCCGACTACTTACAATGTTTGATATTAAGGCATTTTACCATTTAAATACTGATACGAAGACTTCGAACATGTACCATTTCATTTGTTTAAATCACTTGACACCAGAGTTCGCATGAGCGTTTTCCGTTCAGTATGTCATATACATTCCACATGGCCGAGAGTGCGTCATGGTATCAATTTTCGACACCACGCGCTGATTGTTTCTCTTACCAGTGCCAGCTAGATCGATCGATCGAGTTGGCAGTGCGTCTTATACTTCCGTTCGATCCACCACTGCCAGCTAGGGCACACTTCCATTCGATCGATCGAGCGGGCAGTGCATACTTCCGTTGTCCACCACTGCTAGCTAGTACACTTCCGTTTGATCGATCGAGCGGGCAGTGCATACTTCCGTTGTCCACCACTGCCAGCTAGTACACATCCGTTTGATCGATCGAGCGGGCAGTGCATACTTCCGTTGTCCACCACTGCTAGCTAGTACACTTCCGTTTGATCGATCGAGCGGGCAGTGCATACTTCCGTTGTCCTCCACTGCCAGCTAGTACACTTCCGTCCCCAATTTTCAAAAGCACTCCCACAAAACTATCCAGCAACCGAGCGGAAAGATGTTACACATCAATAATAATCAAGGGGCAAACGATTGGTCAAAGCTACATTCTTGGAAGGGGACTTGGCTCACCGAAACCCACCTGGTGGTGATGCTCCTCAGTGGCTTCAACTCAAAGGATTTACGCCAGGTAGCTGAAGACATATTATTATCATCATGCCACCAGAATTAAGTGGAAATGGGCAGGGCACGTCGCGAGACTTAACCAGAGGATATGGGTTCAGAGGACAACAGGCAAAAGAAGCGGCGGCAGACAGAGAAGAAGATGGGCGGATGAATTCCGACAGTTACTAGGTCTACACTGGTGTAGGACAGCAAGACGCTGAACGGATTGAAAAGAGTTAGAAAGACGGTGGTCAAGTAACTGTGGGAATAGAAGTGATACGATATAAGTGTATTACAAATAATTTGAACGGGCACAAGCTTAGTGTCAGACTGAGTGCTACGTGTAGACTTAGAGATGAAAATCACATACTTAGGAAGTAAACTATAGATAGTAGATATTAGTTAAGTCAGAACATTATGACCATCATAGTGACAAAATTAGCCGGCTCTGTGGTGTTGGGGTAGCGTGCCTGCCTCTCAACCGGAGGCCCCGGGTTCGATTTCCGTCTCCGTCAGAGATTTTAGAAACTGACTTGAGGGCTGGAACGGGGTGCACTCAGCCTCGTGAGGACAATTGAGTATCTGCCTGACAGTAAGACAGCGCCCCGATCACGAAAACCAAGATTAACGGCCGAGAGGACCCGATGCGCTGATCACGTGACACCCCAATATCTGCAGGCCAAATGGCTGCGCAGTGGTCGCTTGGTAATCCTAGGCCCTTCATGGACTGTAGTGCCGGGAATAATTTTTGTTTATTTGTTTTTATAGTGACAACATTAACCATCTCATGTGACTAGATCATCATGTGAGATATAATCAACGAGCTCCCCCTTTCGAGGGAGGCCTTTGCCCTTCTAGAACACTACAGGCTTTATTCTTTCATTCACTCATTCATCCAAGTTCACACTAAAGACAGGGTCCTCCAAACTACGGTCTGGATGACGAGGGAAGTGCCTACTCGAAGAGGGTATAGATCACATTCTCGCACGTGTTCTGGGCCTGGGGTGCCCAGCAAAATTGCCTACTGGCTGACTCAAAGTTGCTAAGTTATTGGTAAGCGGAGTTGCTACCCAGTGCGAGAGAGATAGCTGTATTGTGCTGTTGAAGCGATGTGAATTTTCATACCGGACATCAATAGGTGGGAGCCGGTTGTACCTAGCGGGACAATTCAGTCAAGTCGTGGAGACAGCTCGGAGTCAAGCATTCAACCGTCAACAGATATTCTCGTCCAGTGGATACGAGTTGGAGAGTCTGTGAACGGTTTGATGTATGTTATTATTTCCACCCCATAGTCCCTGAGGCTAACAAGTAGTGGGATATGAATAGGCGACAGTGGGATCCCAGCTGAGACCGGCATTGTTTCAACTTATTTCTGGCAGGATCCTTTCTTTTATCATTCCTATCAACTACCCTAGGCCTCTACTAACACCTCTAACAGCAAAGCATGCATTTTGTCGTGTTTTTTAGCCTACTTACGATTTTTGCAAAAAATGAAAGTAGACTTATGAGATCACTACAGGGCCAAAAATTGTGTGTCTGTCTGTGTTTGTGTATGTGTGTGTGTGTGTGTGTGAGTCTGTGTGTGTGTGTGTGTGAGTGTGTGTGTGTGTGTGTGTGTGTGTGTGAGTGTGTGTACTCTGAATGTCTGTCCCCCCTATCAATTCGAACACGGCCAAAAAGAATTGAACGAAATTTGGTACAGAGGTAGCACTGGCAAAGGACACCTCAGTGTCATGTTTTATATTGCCGCCATCTTTACCAAAACTTAATGGCGGCCACTCAAATGGTCGAAACGTAATAATGCATTACGACCAAACTAATAATCGGATCTTTACCAAATTTGGTAACAACGTTCCTTCATATGAGACGCGTCTTGTGCCCAAACTACGAGGTCATCAACCGTACCATTTCAGGATGGCGGCTGTGTGAATTATACAAACTTTATAATTCATAACATGGGACCCACCAGTTCCGACTATCGAACCAAGAATCGTTTAATCTGTTCGAAACGACGTGGCCCGTTTGAAAGTAAAAGTTTATATTTTAATATTATAGTCTAGAAGTGATTTTAAAAAGCTGAGTCGTCTCGGTTATTTGACAAGATGGCAGCTGATCTCTCGTTCTGACCTATATTTTATTAATTTCAGTATGTTGCATGCAATATAGCCTAGTGGTAACAAATATATGAACTTTCTATGAAATGAACTCGGTTTAAAATATACTCCAGTGAAGAAAACGTTTAGTCCAAGTCATGGTTTGCTATAACGTGGTATATATATTGGTTCCTAACGATCAATTAGAGTGTGCACGATTGGCTGAGTGGTCAGGGCGTTGGTCTTTCATCAGGCTGGACGTGGTTCAAATCCTGTCAGAGTTGGACTTTCTTGCTTGATTTTTTTATATTTATTATTTCTTGAGTACTGAGACGTTATAAAATAAAGCATTATATGGTGCATTTTGAAATGGAAAATATATTGTAAGGTTCCTGTGATGGATGCCTGTACAAATAACTAATCTAGGGGGGTGAAACTAGTTTAAAATAGGGGGCGAGCTTAGCAAAGGCTGTAAGAGGTTGGGAGTGTTTTTGGAATGGAGACCGACAGTGCGATCAGCAAGGATAACTCCCCAATGTACTGTTTGACGGGGTAGTTCTAGGTGAAGGGGTAGTTTACAAGAGCTATTAAGTTATTACGCAGAGTGCAACTGCTGCGCCACGCGTTCTACTGCGAGTCGTATGCAAGCGAGTAAACGGAGAATTCGCTAGTGTCAGCTTGGAGCAACCGTGCTCAGCTGACTACAAGAAGCAATTAAACAAGTACACAGTAAGGCTAATTCTAAGTCCTACCTAAAGAGGAAACTAATAGGGTAGGATCTTACTAACTAAATAAATAAATGAATAAGACCAGTGGCTTCTATGGTTTCTGAATTTAATGTGCACCTCGATCTGGAGGTACACTGATAGAGCTAGCAGTTTAAATAATAATTAATAAAGATAATCACAGTCCAAGCACAGGGGGAGGTGAGTGTGTAGTGTGGTGTTTAAGTGTGGTGATCGCTTAACACTTACCCGTCCAGCCGACAGCAAAGGTTCGTCACGTCGGTGCACTAATCAAGTGATTGAATGGTGACTGATTGATCCAGAGTCCCCGGCCTCTGGGGTTCTTATACCTTTTGTGTTCTCGCTCGGCGGAATCCTTACATTCCTACCGAGTCGTGCACCTTTCCCGGGTCATTGCCTGGGCTACGAGGCTACTTGAGTTCATGTGTGTTCTGATTATCAGTCATGTAATTTATAATTTGTAATTTATAGGCTTTTTTAGATTAAAGTTTGTAATTTTGGTGTTTTGGAGATTTTGCTTAGGGGTTGGGGGTAGCGTACCCTAGGGGTACAACAATATATTTAATTAAAACAACATTCACCACCGGAGTCACATCTAAGAGTAATTACTTGAACTATGTTATAGGTAACCACAGCCTTCTAGATGCGAGCTGTGCTCTCTACCGGCCAGTTAGTGAACCCATGTCTACAGTATAATTGAGAAGGTTATTATTGTTGCCGCTAGAGGGTACACATCCCCAAGATAAGGCACGATTATCATGGCCAACGAGAATGACTGGCTCTGGTGAGTTTTCGTGACGTCAGCAATGTAGTTCTGTTGCACCACTGCCTGGCCTTCGTTTTACTGCCGGTGTAGTACCTAGTAATCTTGTCTACATCATTGAACCTGTATAAACCTTGGTATTCATTTATCACTTGTCTTCATAGAAGGTATTGATACATGTCGTTAGTAGGTGGGTAGTGTATTCCGCAGATCTCATCTATAAACGAATTAATTTATGTTGCGCCCCTTGAAACAACAATAAGTTAATGATATCTGTACTGTGCTGCAAGATTCTTTGATCTAATTATACTCATGTGCACATAATTTAACTCACAACGAAGGTCACATAATCTACAACTCGACTTACTATAGCCTGCTCGTTGCAGCTATTAAAGACACAACGAACCCTTGAATCTTAGTTCGCGTGGATTTTTGTAAGGAGTAACTTCAATTGGCATAGTTTTGAAAACCTATACAGTATAATTTATCGTGTTTGAAAACACACGGAACATCTAAACTGCGTCCATTGTATGAAGATTGATATAAAATAATGCATTTCTGCTGCTTATGAATTGCTCTCGAGTTAAACGTACAAGCACCATCAAGCAGTACCGGTACATTGCCTACGTCACAGAAGGGTTTGGTTTACGCGCCATGGCCTGTCTTTCTCGTTAGCCGTGCGCGATTACAAATTAGCTGTATAATAGGTATATTAAATATGTTTCTCCCAGTGATACGTTAGAGCAACGAAGTTTAAATTATTGTAAGTAGTCGGTGTTAATAAACTGAATTCCTACGTTGTTTGGAGTGTTTGCTGATGAAATTGCAAAATGCTGGGGTAAGTTATTTGAACGCCACTCCTCAAATCCAGTGTGTCAATTTGCACTTCGAATTGGAAGAAATTAGGAGGTGATAAAGACAAAGAGTTATAACTATACCCATACATTTAGGAGAAAGTAGGCTATATGTTCTTTCCTGAACATCTTGTTTTCATTTAAAGAGGTTAATGAGGAGTTTTCTCCTGTTTCTCCTTTCATCACTACCTTCACTTGCTGGACATTCGCGTGACGTTATGCATAATTACAAAGCGTCCTACAAATGTTATCACCCGTTCACAAATTGATTGCCGGCGGTCGAAATGGGAACTATTCTCTTTTTACTTGTGTCACACATCAATGTGCTTCGTTGACAGGTAGCGCACGCAATGCTGCTTAACTTATGTGCTGACTGCATTCTGTCATCACTGTGTCCTCCGCTTCACCCCGCGGAGTTCCTGCTACAATAATCAACAAACGCTGGTGCAGCCACGCTCAGCGGCTATCAAATCTTAAATGGGTAATATATGGGGTTCCAATCGGGGAAACCTGTAGGCCAATTCATTCATCAAATACCCTTCATTTCCAACAACTCATTAGCTACAGCATGATGTAGCCTAGTTATCGTCTAGAAACCCAAGCTCTGGGCCAATAGCATCTCGGAATAGATGCACACGGGGAAATAAAGATCTCGTTGTAGTAGCATTCATCAGTTACAGCAGTGCGTTCCTGTATCTCCAGTCAACAAAATCTGGACCACCATATCTACCACGTTCAGCGTTAGTGGGGTTCCACAACCACTGCTGAGACTAAATATGCCCTCATAGGGAAACAGTACTTGACGCCATTACTCTGTTGCCCTGCGCTTGTATTATCTTCCACTGAGAATGGTGTCTCTGATGAGCAGCATTTGTTGCCGGGTAAATACACCACCCAGTCTTCGGCTGCAGCAACCTTTGAGAGACGATGAGTTCTCGATCCCAATGCGCCTCTACAATACTGCCTAATAAAGGCCTTAATACAAAATTAGTTCCCTTCATTTGTTGGTATATAGTTCGAAGCCATATTGAAACATGGACAGCATATGTGGATTTAAGCCCATAGGAAATGCATTGCAGCACTTTTCTATAAATCGCATTGGTTCGTAGTCGCTAGTCATATAAATCATAACGGTGCGCCCACCAGGGCAGTTTAATTTCCTGGTCCCCCAGCCATTGGTCACAAACCCTCCATCTTACACAGCCTCGCGCGGTACATTAGCTCTCTGAGATACTGCAAAGAACTTGGTGCTCAAACCTAAGCAAGAATTAGTAGATATAACTCTTGTGTCTGAAAGAAGTAAGCCTGCACCATAACGATACTGTATGTCCATAAATAACCAGTAGTATGATCAGTCAGTATAGCCCAGCAAAGGAACTTCGCGAACGTAAATTGCCCGATCGAGTTGAACATTTACGCACATTAAAACTCAGAAATGTTTATGCCATGTCTTGTGGGGGGGGGGGGTCACCCAGGAACACCAAGATGGCTTATCAGCGTGCTCTTAGTGTCTGTTCCCGGACCCCCGCAGGAGTAGCGAACTGCGCGCTACCTTCCATTTCAAAAAGCGCACCTGTGCCTCTTAACTGTGAGAGTTAAGAGCTCAATCAGCCTTAACGTCCTTATGAAGGCTTCCAAAAAGATGGTAGCCTATATTGGCTTTCACGGCCAGTGAATTAAAACTCAGCAATCTTTCTAGTTTTATGCCGTGTCTTGTGTGGGGTTTAGCCTAGGAACACCAAGCTAGCTCATCTGCGGGCTCTTAGTGTCCGTACTTGGACCCCTACAGGAGTAGCGAACTTCGCGCCTGCACTTCTTTACTGTGAGAGCTAAGAGCTGAAGCAGCCTTAGCGTATCTACGAAGAGAGCCCGCTGATGAGCCAGCTTGGTGTTCCTAAGCGAAATCGCACACATGACACAGCATAAACTTAGTAAAATTGCTGAGTTTTATTTCACTGGCCGTTAAAGCCAATATTGCCTACCATCTTTTCCACACATGTTTTAGGTAGATTTCATTAGAAAGCTAACTATTGCAATGGGTACCATGTTTCGACTTCCGGAAAATTTCAACATATCTTCGCGTTTCACATCCCCCAGACCCCAAAACCACCGTCAGTTCAAAAGTTTATATATAATTTATTTATATATATATGTATATCAGTTTCTTGTGGACACGATAACTGCCGTAATCACTTTGAATTTTTTAACGAATATGTATACCTATAAAATCTCGGTCGAGTTCATTACTGGGCCAAATCGGTCGAAGGGGGTGAAAATGAGGGTTTTTTTTTCTCGAAAAAGTGAAATATTGCTATAACTCTCTTAATATGTGAAATATCGAATTCGTTCAAAGTTCATACTATGTGTCGGATAATGCCCAAACATTTATGTTTGAAGAGTTTTTTTTATAGCACCAACCACTGACCAAAGGGGTGGGATTTTTTTTTTTCGGGAAACATTAATCATATCCCTCTTAATAGGCACAATATCAAAACCGAGACGTTGCCATGACAACGCACTTGCAGGAGATCAGATTCAGATTTTCATCTAAGTGTGAAGCGGCTTCGGTAACGTAACTGGTAACATGCTGAACTTCTATGTCCAAGGTCGCGGGTTCAAAGCCGGCCGAAGTCGTCGGATTTTCTAACAGCGCTAAAAATCCCTTAGTATGCTTTCCTTTGGAGGGGAAGTTCCAACGTTCGTTGCGAGTTGCTGGTCGCGGTGGCATCCAGTAGCAAAGTTCACAGCTAGGTGTCGTTGACGGTAGTATCTGGTAGCAACATTAGGAACTACTGCTTGAAATTGACCGTCTGCAGTCCTTACGTGAATTACAGACTAATACAGCCATCACAATTCACACCGTTTATCAGACAGTTTCTACACTCACCCAAAGTACGCGTGGTTACATGACCGCGTTGTCGCAGCCCCTAAACTGAGGAACCAACCAAAATCTCTGCGGGAGATATAATTTTGCGTGAAGAAGTAACAGACCATTACATAGTTACACATCAGTGTCGAAACCTTGCATAAGGACAGTGTGACCACAAGTATAACAAGAAGTTTCGTGACGAACTAAAGAGAATACTTTTCTTAAAATTTAAGATTTATGCCAGTGATTAATCTACTGTATATGGATCAATCTAGAATAATATCGAAATAAAGTTGGTAATATCGAAATTTCTAATTAGTTCGAAATACTGTATAACTGGCATAATGTAGCCTAATAGAGAACTACAGTTGCCAGCCCTGGTGACTGAATACATTCTTAGTTCCATCTCTTGGGTACAGAATACAAAATTTGGTTGAAGTCCAATGGATGGCATGGACGTTACAAGCAGTTAAACATTGGATCTAACAGTGCGCATAAAATCATGTTGGCAACAATGACATACATGTATTGGTCAGAAATAATCTGAAATAACATGATCTATTACTGTGTCAATTTTGAATGAAATCCATGAGTTATTATAGAAGCTACATGCATTTTAAAATTGGACCTATCAGCAGGCTTAGAATCATGTTGGCAGCACTGACGTATATTAGTTACTCCAAACTCATCTACAATGCCAGGTACTATACGTGTGAAAAGTTTAGAGCTATCGGCTAGCATACTTTCTGATATATTGATATTAAGGTAACAAAAATAGAGACAGTATTTATTACCAGTTGGCAGCCGTACACATAGCACCCACGAAATTTGGTTGAAATCCAAATGATAGTATAGAAGTTACATGTATTTGTAGTTGGACCTCTCAGCAGGCTTAGAATCATGTTGGTAGCACTGACGTATATATGTTACTCCAAATTAATCTAGAATTCCAGGCACTATACGTGTGCATAGTCTAAAGCTGTCGACTCGCATACTTTCTGATATATGGGCATTTGGATTTAAAACAAGATGTTCAGTAAAGAACATACAGCCTACTTTCTCCTAAATGCATGGGTATTGTTATAACTCTTTGTTCTTTTCAAGGAGTATGATTGAATGTTGGTTGTAGTAGCTTGTTGAATTACAACGTGCTATAGGGATATTAAACATGAATATGAGGTGCCCTTTGCTAGTGCTACCCCTGTACCAAATTACGTTCAATTCGGTTTCACCGTGTTTGAATTGATAGGGGGAATCGATTTGCACACATACTTGGCCACCATCTGCAAATTATTGGGCTGATGTTCTTGCAGTTTGGTCAGAATATGTTTCCCACATAAAGATACAATGTTTCAAAATTTGGTAGAGACTAGATTATTAGGTTGGTCGTAGTTACATTTTAGCTTTTAACATTTGGGTGGCCGCGATTACGTTTCCGTCAAGATAGCGGTGATATAGAACAGGACACTGAGGTGCCCTTTGCTAGTGCTACCTCTGTACCAAATTTCGTTCATTCGGTTCCACCGTGTTCGAAATAATAGGGGGAATCAATTTTGACATAAAGATGGCCGCCAACCGCAAACTATTAGGCTAATGACCTATTAGATTGGTCAAAGGATGCTCCCTCCATAAGGTATGTTGTTACAAAGTTTGGTAGAGATCGTATGGTTATGTTAGTCGTAATTTGATTTAAGCTTTAAACATTCGTGTGGCCGCCATTACGTTTCTGTCAATATGGCGACGATATTAATCATGACACTGAGATGCCCTTTGCTAGTGCTACCTCTGTACCAAATTTCGTTCCATTCGGTTCCACCGTGTTCGAATTAATAGTGGGAATCGATTCTGACACAAAGATGGCCGCCATCCGCAAACTATTAGGCGAATGACCTATTAGATTGGTCAAAGGATGCTCCCTCCATTAAGGTATGAAGTTGCAAAATTTGGTAGAGATCGGATGATTAAGTTAATCGTAATTTGATTTAAGCTTTGAACATTCGTGTGGCCGCCATTACGTTTCAGTCAAGATGGCGGCGATATAAAACATGACACTGAGTTACCCTTTGCTAGTGCTACCTCTGTACCAAATTTCGTTCCATTCGGTTCCACCGTGTTCGAATTAATAGGGGGAATCAATTTTGACATAAAGATGGCCGCCATCAGCAAACCATTAGGCGAATGACCTATTAGAATGGTCAAAGGATGCTCCCTCCATAAAGGTATGTAGTTGCAAAATTTGGTAGAGATCGGATGATTAGGTTAATCGTAATTTGATTTAAGCTTTGAACATTCGTGTGGCCGCCATTACGTTTCAGTCAAGATGGCGGCGATATAAAACATGACACTGAGGTGCCTTTTGTTAGTACTACCTCTGTACCTAATTTCGTTCCATTCGGTTGCACCGTGTTCGAATTAATAGGGGGAATCTATTTTCACACAAAGATGGCCGCCATCCGCAAACTATTACGCTGATGACCTATTAGTTTGGTCAAAGGATGCTCCCCCCATCAAGGTATGTTGTTGCAAAATTTGGTAGAGATCGGATGATTAAGTTAGTCGAAATTTGATTTAAGCTTTGAACATTTGTGTGGCCGCCATTACGTTTCCGTCAAGATGGCGGCGATATAACACATGACACTGAGGTGCCTTTTGTTAGTACTACCTCTGTTCCTAATTTCGTTCCATTCGGTTGCACCGTGTTCGAATTAATAGGGGGAATCGATTTTCACACAAAGCTGGCCGCCATCCGCAAACTATTAAGCTGGTGACCTATTAGATTGGTCAAATGATGCTCCCTCAATAAAGGTATGTAGTTGCAAAATTTGGTAGAGATCGGATGATTAGGTTAATCGTAATTCGATTTAAGCTTTGAACATTCGTGTGGCCGCCATTACGTTTCAGTCAAGATGGCGGCGATATAAAACATGACACTGAGGTGCCCTTTGCTAGTGCTACCTCTATACCAAATTTCGTTCCATTCGGTTCCACCGTGTTCGAATTAATAGGGGGAATCAATTTTGACATAAAGATGACCGCCATCCGCAAACTATTATTCTAATAACCTATTAGATTGGTCAAAGGATGCTCCCTCCATAAAGGTATGTTGTTGCAAAGTTTGGTAGAGATCGGATGGTTATGTTAGTCGTAATTTAACTTAAGCATTGAACATTTGTGTAGCCGCCATTACGTTTCTGTCAATACGGCGGCGATATCAAATATGACACTGAGATGCCCTTTGCTAGTGCTACCTCTGTACCAAATTTCGTTCCATTCGGTTTCACCGTGTTTGAATTAGTAGGGGGAATTGATTTTCACACAAAGATGGCCGCCATCCGCATACTATTAGGCTAATGACCTATTCATTTGGTCAAAGGATGCTTCCTCTATAAGGGTATGTTGTTGCAAAGTTTGGTAGAGATCGGATGGTTATGTTAGTCGTAATTTAACTTAAGCATTGAACATTTGTGTGGCCGCCATTACGTTTCTGTCAATATGGCGGCGATATCAAATATGACACTGAGATGCCCTTTGCTAGTGCTACCTCTGTACCAAATTTCGTTCCATTCGGTTTCACCGTGTTTGAATTAGTAGGGGGAATTGATTTTCACACAAAGATGGCCGCCATCCGCATACTATTAGGCTAATGACCTATTCATTTGGTCAAAGGATGCTTCCTCTATAAGGGTATGTTGTTGCAAAATTTGGAAGATATCGGATGATTAGGTTAGTCGTAATTTGATTTAAGCTTGAACTTTTGTGTGGCCGCCATTACTTTTCCGTCAAGATGGCGGCGATATAAAACATGACACTGAGGTGCCTTTTGTTAGTACTACCTCTGTACCAAATTTCGTTCCATTCGGTTGCACCGTGTTCGAATTAATAGGGGGAATCGATTTTCACACAAAGATGGCCGCCATCCGCAAACTATTACGCTGATGACCTATTAGTTTGGTCAAAGGATGCTCCCCCCATAAAGGTATGTTGTTGCAAAATTTGGTAGAGATCGGATGATTATGTTAGTCGTAATTTGATTTAAGCTTTGAACATTTGTGTGGCCGCCATTACGTTTCCGTCAAGATGGCGGCGATATAAAACATGACACTGAGGTGGCCTTTGCTAGTGCTACCTTTGTACCAAATTTCGTTCAATTCGCATTCACCGTGTTCGAATTGATAGGGGGGGACAGACATTCAGAGTACACACACTCACACACACACAGACACTCACACACACACAGACTAACACACACATACACACACACACACAGACTCACACACACACATACACACACAGACAGACACCCTTTTTTCGCCCTGTGTTGATCTCATAAGTCTACTTTCATTTTTTGCAAAAATCGAAAGTAGGCTAAAAATGGAAGTATTTATTAACAGTTGGCAGCCCTGGTGGCTCTCAAGAATAAGCTCAGTTATATCTGTTTATGTACACATAGCACATACGAAATTTGGTTGAAATCCAATTGATAGTGTAGAAGTTATATGCATTTAAACTTTGGACATATCAGCAGGCTTATAATCATTTTGACAACACTGCCATGTGTGGCCTCCTGGAAATTAAACTGCAATATTATTATCTATACGTGAGCCAATTTTGAAATATCTCCCATTCATACCTTCCAGGATATCCAACATGGAGCTCAAATTTCAATTGCGATTTTTCAGCAGTTGGTAGCACTGACATCATTTTGAAATATGGCCGCGAGATATTCAGGTACACGCCGGCCCCGTGGTGTTGGGGTAGCGTGCCTGCCTCTCACCCGGAGGCCCCGGGTTCGATACCCGGCTCCGTAAGGGATTTTAAAACTGACGTGAGGGTTGGAACGGGGTGTACTCAGCCTCGTGAGGACAATTGAGTAGCTGTCTGACAGTGAGACAGAGCCCCGATCACGAAAACCAAGATTAACGGCCGAGGGGACCCGACGCGCTGATCACGCGTCACCCCAATATCTGCAGGCCGAATGGCTGGGCAGCGGTCGCTTGGTCGGCCTTAGCCCGTCATGGGCTGTATAGTGACAGGGGTTGATTTTTTTTTTTTTGATATTCAGGTACAGATCTTTACTCCTACCAAATTTTGTTTCGATTGCTGCAGCCGTTTAGGAGTTGATAGGGGGGGGGGCACACACACACAGCCAGCCAGACAGACAGAGAGACAGAAGGACAGGCAGACAGACAGACACACATTTGCCCGATCTCATAAGTCTTCTTTTTCCTCATTTTTGCAAAATGTGAAAAGTAGGCTAAAATTGGACCCCAAATGACAAGAACGTTACCGTCCCCATAAGACAATAAAATGTTTAAAATATGCATAAAATGACGAAAAACAAAGTTAATTAAGCTGCAATTATAAAATACTTTCTCGCAATAAATGAGGTCTGATCCTTCTACGAAAACAGCATATTCTGCCTATTTTCGCCTATCCCCAAGTTTGTCCGGTGAAATCTACCTCCGCCTTCCGGCGTGCCGAGAGGACTTTTTTTTTATACCACATGGGCCTCATCCATAATGGTACTTCATGTATTAATTGACTGTCTTCGCCCTTAGAGAGGACAAAATGAGAATTACACAGGGATGATGACCACGATGTTGCAAGCAAGATGTAAAAAAAAAATAGTAGTTCTGTAAAAACTAAAGAGCCTGAGGTTCTTGCAATTTAAGATTGAGCAGTAAAGAATTACCTCTTTAGACAAATTCCGTATATTTGACATATGAATTGCAGCCAATGGCCATAGAAGGGTATTTTGATTGAACGCCCGTAGGCTCTCAACAAGTTGAATTTCAATTAGTTCCAACTTTGGCTACCAGATGCCATTGTCACTGACACCAAGTCGCAAGAGTTGGAACTTGATAGAGCGTTTCTAACCAAATATAACCTACAAATTTGGATACACACCACCAATTATAGTGGTAGGTTCTTTTACATGCCATAAATCTATGACTAGGGCCCGCCGGCTTTACTTCCCCTCCGAGGGCAGCCATACTGAAGGATTTTAACGCCCTTAAAAATCCGACGACTTCGACCGGGTTTGAACCCGTGATCTTGGGCATAGCAGTTCCGCTGTCCTTGGGGTGAATCTCATACTTGTTCTGGTACAAAACTGTCGCTTTCAGTGTCATCGGCCAAAAGCAAGAGCTTTCAAACATAATCGCCACTTAAGTGGAAAAAGCAGCGCATCAATGCAGTTCTCATCAAGAGGAAGGATTTAGCATATTGCCATTATCTGAGGAATTTTTCTTAACATTGCCGTTTATCATTTTCTCAAAATATACCAAATATATTGTGACCTAAAAGTGAGAGGTGTTGAATCATAGGACGCCACAGTGCTAACTGCTAATAGGGGATCATGGAGGTGACTTGTTCGCAATTAGAGGTTTGCAGACTTGACTGGACGCTGAAAGGTAAAGCAGTCTCAAATGGAAATGTATGTATGTACAGTGTAATATGATTCAAATTGTTTCCTAGGATTGATTCCAAGGTACTGTTTGTCTAGGGCTCCATTGTCCAGAGTATTATTCGGTAGTTGACAGGCTTTCTTGCAGCCTTTGAAAAATGCAGAATTACATCTCTTGTGGGTGCATTGTAAATAACATTTTTTTTAAAATTTCCATGTTATGGTAGTTAAACATGGATCCTATAAAGCTACTTATTGTTAGATTTATTTTGGAAACACTGACATAAATGTATTGGTCAAATGGGTATGCCATGTTATCACATATCATTGTGCAAAGTGGCGTAGTTGGTAGCATGCTAAACTGCTGTGCCCCAGATCGCGGGTTCAAACCTGGCCGAAGTCGTCGGATTTTGTAAGAGCTTTATAATCCTTCAGTATGCCTTCCTTCGGAGGGGAAGTAAAGCCGGCAGTCTCATGTCATAGATTTGTGGCTTGTAAAAAATCCTTCCTCTAACTAAACTTGTGTGAAGCTAAATTTCTAGTTTAAATTTCGTTTAACCCTTCTGATGCCAAGCCAAATTTATTGAAAATACAAGTGATCGATAGAGATGACGTCCGACGTCCATTTTTCAAGATAGAATGTTGATATTGTTTCTGTACTGGATAAATATATTGTTATTGTAATTGGTGCTAAGTAATTTATATAATTGTTTCATTTGCGTAATTAAATGTTATACTATATATAAAAATATTTCTGTTTAAAAAAGAATGGACATTTTAATATATTTCTGACAGCCTACAGAATCTAAACGGTATCTTTTGTGATATACGTGCTAATACTTCTTGAACGTTGTGTAAATATCCCAAGTTTAGAGTAATTCTAGCAAATAGGCATCGAGTGCGATCAATTTCAATAAAGATAGCGTATAGAGTACAGTGGCATTAGGTGGATCGTCGTCAGCAGAATCGATGTCGTCGTTACCAGTCGATATTACACACTTCACTCAGCATTAAAACCTTATTTTATTCCCCCTTCATTCTAAGAGTTATTCATATTTATCACCAAGTATATTAATTGACTCATGGCTGCAAATGACACTGAGAAATGTAGAGAAACGGAGCCGATAGACCGGCCAGTGGCATTCTTACCGGAAGCTCCCTCGGCCGATAGATCGGCCCGGTGGCACTATAAGGGTTAAACGCTCTATCAAAGTTCCAACATTCACCACTAGGTATCAGTGAGATCTGATAGCGAAAGTTGGAACTACTTCAAATTGAACGGAAATTGTAGCTCACCCCATGGGTGTCCGCTTAAAGCAATTACAGCCTCTGGTGAGCCGAACATGTCCTCGGACACTCCCGGCTCTTAAAGCCATACGCTAAATAAATAAAATTGTGCAAAGTTTAGAATCGTTCAAATAAAAGGAATCCACTGTATGATATTATGCTCCAATGATCTCAGAATACCCTCGTTTGGGTGGGAATGATATGACCCATTCATCATCAGAATATTACTAGGCAGTTGATATCCCTAAGAACTCTGCAAATATGCATAGTTCTGTATTTTAATATCGCTGTACATGTAATATTTTGTATAAATCCAATTAGCATTGCAGTTACATATAGTTAGACATTGAACCAACAACTGCGTTCAGAATTATGTTAGTAACACTGATACTGTCACCTTACATTAAATGTAGAACAAAAATCGGCCTATGAATTTGCGAAGTTTGAAATTGTATTCATGTATCTATTGTAAAATATTGAGTTTAATATTCAAAAATCTTGTGGTCATATTTGACAGTTAGTAGCCCTGTTCACTCTGTTGGTTGGTTCCTTAGTTTAGGGGCTGCGACAACGTGGTCATGTAGCCCCGTGTATTTTGGGAGTGCGTAGAATCTGTCTAATAACCGGTGTTAATTGTGATGACTGTATTAGTGTGTGTTATCTGTTTTTTAATTCAAATAAGGACTGCAGAGAGTAATTGCAAGTAGTTTCTACTTTTGCCACCGAATGCTACCGACCACGACACCTAGCTTGCGGACTTGGCTACTTCAAGGCATCGCAGTCAGCTCCTGGCGACGAAGGTTTGAACTAATAGAGCGTTATCAATTGTAACCTACACATTTTGGATTCACACAAGTGTAGTTAGTGGAAGGTTCTTTATCATGCCATAAATCTATGACATGGGACCGTCGGCTTTACTTCCCCTCCGAAGTTAGGGACTGAGGGATTTTTAACGGTTCACTCTGTTGATATACGTAGTTATACGAGGAATAAAGTTCACCTAGAATGGCTTGCTGGAATGATGAAACAGAAGAGCCCGGTACACGTACTGCTCGGATCTAAGCTGTGTGAACCTGAGAGGAATGTGCATCGCGGACTATGTGAAGTGGTGGTGACGAGTGATGAGGTTTCTCGGTCTTTGCGTAGTAACAGAAGCAAATACATTAGTCGGTGACTCACTCAGTCATTCGCAAAGCCACACTGGTTTCAGAAAAGACCTTATGTTACAAGGCCGGACCTTTGTTTTAAACGAGTGAAAAATCTTAATGGAAGCCTGGAGGCGAGTTACTGCAGTACCTGTGTTGTTATCAGCTTCCCCAAGCAGTCCGATGATTGACAAAGCTGTTTCACACTACTGCTGAAGTACAGTCATTGGCAAATACAATTACGTTCTGATCGTAACTACGTAACGTGTACTTCCGCGTCACATAATACTTCGACGTGGACTGTACTGTCTGCTCAAGTCTGGAATTCCATTACATCAGATCGGTGATGACAAGTGTGAAGCGATAGGGTGAGAGAGTGAGTGTGTGTAGGCTCACCCGCAGGCTTCAAGGTCAAGGGCAATCGTCTAAAACAAACGTCCGGCCTGTAGACGTATTGGAATAGATGAGAATGTCAGGTAACACGGCGGGCTGTCGACAGGCTTCTCAATTCTCGCATGCTCCTTCCCTGCCTCTGCCCTTCATACCGCAAGTCCACAGATCTTAGACCCGAGCCGTAAATGAAGCAATACCTGGGTCCTGTGGCTGCTAACCAACGTCCACCAGTTGTTGTTGCTTCATTTTGGAGGAGCTTGGACATCGAGTTAGTTTCAGTTACATGTACTGTACCCGATACCTAGTTGAGGCTATCGGCTACGCCAGCAGACATTAAGCCGTAGTTGAGATTTTGGGAAGAGTTATGAGAAGATAGCGCTCAGATCGAGTCAAGAGGAATGTCAAGATGACGTAGTAGGTCTAGGATTAAGAAGGCACTGACAACTGTAAGCAGATGGAATTATGGATGGAATTATGAAGCGTTATTAAGATCTATATGGAGCATGGTATTTAAACATCTTAGAAGAGGAGATATAACATGCATTATATGTGGTAATAATTTTAAGGAAGTCAGATAACCCTTAAGTTATTTTATAACTTAATAGCCGAGATGATCGGGGTTCGAGATTATATTTGTGACGCAAGAGCACAGAGGTAGGGAGAACGTCACGTGACTGCACCAGGGAGGTACAGGTCATTGCAGTCCAGAGACAGTCAGTTGAGCTCAGTGAGCCAAGCAGTCGAGCTCTGTAAGCAGAGTAGTCAAGTACAGTTAGCACGGCAGTTGAATTCAGACAGCGAGCTGAGTAGGACATGCCGAGCGCATGGTAAAGGTCGCGCAGCGAACAGCTTTTGTCACGGAAAGTGAAAGCGACAAGTTTAACTTCACCAAGCAGCGAACGAAAAGTAGGTCATTGAGCCGGGCGGACATCCGCAGTAGGCAGCGTGGAGACCGGTTATAGAACCAGCTGTGCGGCCGAGCAAGCATAGAAGGCCGGGGTTTATAACAGTACGGTAAAAAGAGTTGGAGGACTCATTTCAAGCTGCAGTTTGGAAACGCAGAACATCATAGCAGAGCGGCATGGCGAGGCCAGCTTTAGGCGGAGATTATTCTAGCATTGCAGTAGGGTTATTTCCAATATTATACGCAAGCATTATGACAGAAGCTGAACTTCATTACAACATTGAGTTGGAACGTTTATTCAGCATTTGAATTGTACAAGCAGATAGTTACGAGATACTGCAACTGTGAACTTCAACTGAACATAGCTTTTCAATGACATTACGACTATGCATTTCATAACGCATTTCAAATAACATTAACGATTGTAGGCAAACAGAATGTTACAGGCATATGCACTTATGAACATTGGCTCGTGCATTAATGCAACTTTTTCTTATGAAGTGTTATAAATTACCGAGTATGAACACAGCTACAGGGTGTTTCATAAACTTAGACACTCTCATATAAAATTTTATTTTATGAAAGTGAGACTTAGCAGTTATTGGAGATTGAACTTACAACACTCAAACCGAACATTGTATGGAACAGTGGCGTAACGTAGAAGAGGAATAGGGGGTCCGCTGTTTCTATGAACTTTATCGTGAGGATTTGGACATTATCCGCTATGGATAACCAGCAGTTTATCATGTCGGAGTAAACGAAGACAGAGACGCGATGGCACCACAGAGCGATGGATTCGATTCCTGACGAGGAGGAGGTCCACCAGCTGATTCACTTGGGATTTTGAAGGCAATCGTCATTGCGTGGGTGGAATGATATTCACGCCGATCTTTCGAGAAATTCATTACATAGGGAAAATCGACGATCTTTGGAATTTAATAACAGCTGATTATGAGAAGGTACTGTAAGAGTTATAACTTCCTGATACGATTATTTTCATGAATACTGGGCACACATGTATATTTTTCTAATAGGAGTGATACGTTTATTTAGACATGGCTTTGACTTTATATGCTTCGAATTTTTGCTAGAATATGGCCTGACCATATGATATGGCAGGCATCATTATACGAAATTCTCACCATTGGTTGGCTTTATTAAGCAGATGTTTGGTCTTTTAGACATTTTTCCAGCAAGGAGAGTTTTCATGAAGAGTTTTTTTTTGCGACGAGTATTTCGAACTCGTGATCTGCAATTGATTATCTATATTACTTCGTCAGTTCATTGCATACTAGCGAGTGTGTATTATTCATCAGTAGGGATTTTTCCATTGGATTGTTTGGAGATATTAAGAAGTTATTCACTTTAGTGAATAAATATCGCTTTTATATGCCAACTAGAGACTTGTTGATTCCTATCTGGAACATTCACTCATTTAATCTTCGAGATGGGGTCTTTCGTATTTATACGATTGTATGGTGGTTACTCATCTTACCCATCGCTCAGGGCACTATCATGTTAGACGACGGGGCAATGTCTTTCGTATTTATACGATTGTACGGTGGTTACTCATCTTACTTGCCATTGAGGGACTCATTTTTATCATCCGAGTGTACATGAGATTGTAAGAGAATCAAACAAGGAACTACTAGTCACATATCAGTCGAAATTTTGTTAAAGTACAGATAAATGTTAGCAGGGTTACATTTAGTAATTCTTGTTTGCCAATCCAATATTTTGTTGCTATACTCTTTTGAGAGTACTTTCAGTTTAACAGCTGGTACAGCTGATGCTTTTGATGATTCTTATAATTGTGTTTGATACCTTTGAGAAGGATTTAAAGTAATTGAATCTTGTAAGATGAATTATTAATGGTCAGATTTATTTTAAGGAAGATCAGTGTTGCAGATTTTGATATGAGAGATTATAGCACATTAGTCTTTTTCTGTGATGTGAATTATGAGAATTGTAAGAGAATTTATGCTATTTGAAAGCAGATCTTGAATTACTAAGGTAATATTTTTTCCAATTGTTTAAGATGTTGTCTATATGTGATCAGAATAATTACAGTTATTGGAGATTGTGTGCGTTGATAATTTGAAGCCAGTTATATATTTTTTGTAGATCATGCAACGTGGTTAAGTGAAGTTTGTGATAGGCATTTTGTGGAAGTTGCCAAGTGATAGTTGCAATGTTGCTAATGTATTTTGAGGCAGACATGAGGTTGTCGAACCCAGTCTAGCGTAATTGTTGAGATTCATGCTGTATGTGCTGAATATTTATGGAGTTTTGTGGAATAATTGTGGTATTCAAATGTGATATTTGAAGAAATGAGGATATATAATGTAGTTGTGGATAGTCAGATCCAACGTGATGTCGTGAAGGCAATAATATTTTTTGGCATGAAAATTAGATACGAGATATAACTTGGAAGTGATAAAACAGTAAGACAACGTTCTATAACCCATATTAAACAATTTGTTAGGAAATTAAACAAATAAATAAAGTTGATAATACAAGATTTACTGAGAATAATAATTAATGAAATAATAATCTGAAAATTAATCATATTAACGATCTGACCTAATGAAATAAAAATCAGAATGACTAGATGAAATAATAAAAATCTAAATAACCAGAAGAATAAAATTTAAATAAATTGATAAATTAAATTTTGGAATAAATCAACGAATTAAATAAATGGATGAATTAAAGATTGGATAAATAAACTGATTTAAATAAATTAATAGACGTTTGGATAGATGATGAATAACTGAATTAGAAGGTGATAATTAATTAAAGAAGCTGATGATTGATGAATTTATGTGGATTAAAATAAATTTAATTGAGAGATGAATTAAAGAAATTGCAACTTGAGTTGAGGAATTAAACGATTTATATTGATGATTTAAGATGATTTAATCTGAAGGAGATAATGAAATAAGAGTGTGTGAATAATTAGAAAGTATAATGAAGTGATGAAAATAATTTTCATTCAAATGATTTAATGGTGATGAGTTAATGATTCTGACAGGAATATGTTGAATTTTGAGATGAGAATTAATGTGAGAAATGTTTAACTTTGATGATGATGATGATGATGATAGTGACCAATGAGCAGTGGATTTTCTGTAATTCACTAACAAGCAATTGTTAATGATAATGTAAATAGTGTAAATTAATTATTCGATGTTTAGGAGCATTTTACTAACGTATTTAACATTTGAATTATGCCATGCAAGCCATAAAAATACTTGATATTTAAAATATGTGATTATAATATGTGTATGTTTAGACAGATTAATAATTTTTTCAAATCCACATTTATGATGTTAAATTAAAGAGAAATTAGGTCTCAGGTATCACAAATGTCAGTGACGAAAGACATAGTGCTACAGTGATCCTGAGAACCCAAGAGAACTTTAGAGATTTTTCTTGTTTTATGTGGATGAAATATTTTTGATTAGAAAAGAGATGGTTCGATTTTTGGACAATGACAATTTAACGTTGGCATTCGACCATACTCTCAGGTAGGATGAATATTTAAAATGTCTGTCTGACTATCAAAGTGAAATAAATTTGTTTTTATCTTAGTTGTGATCTGATGATGGTGTGATTTTCCTTTTTTTTTTCCTTGTCTTGATTAAGGCTTAACCGGAAAGGATGTGGTTTGCTAGGAATTCAGTTGATGGCGCCCATTTATATTTGCATTATTTTTTATTAAACTTAAGCCCGTAACGACCCTAGAGATACTTTGTCTCGTGTTACCCACTGCTTTTTCGATAACTCAGCTGAATTTCCGACACATTCCTTATTTGACTAGAGGTTCATTTAACTCCGCTCTGTCCTGGAACTCCAGGAATGCGATGTAATAGCAGATGGGTCATCGCATCCCCAGGACGAACGGGTACAGTACTTGAATGTGTGAAGAATTTGTTTGATAGCCTACGTTAATGTGTTCTCTGTACAAAGGAGTGTATTTTTAATTTAGGCTAGGATTGAAAAGGAGATGGCCGTGGTCTTAAGTTACAAATTAGGAACCATTCCAGCATTTGCCTTGAGTAGAATTGAGAAACTACGGAAACCCATTCTAGGATGACTGAAGTGGGATACGAACCCCACATTTCTCAGTTTTTCCAGGAGGCTAGGTGTAGTCCGTTGTAATCATCAGATCAGAATTAGATTTCTGGGCAGAGGCAGAAATGGAACCCAAACCTCACGAGTGACAGCTCAGAATGCCAGTCACTACACCATGAGGTGACCAACAACCAACTAGTTGTGAATCTTTGAGACTCATACATATGAGTGTTTCTAAGAAAACATGAGGCAATTTTTTTCCGCTATCGTTTTACCCTCCAGGGTAGGCTTTTCCCACGGACTAAGCGAGGGATCCCACCTCTACCGCCACTGAGGGCAGTGTCCTGGAGCTTGACTCTGAGTCGGGGATACAACTGGGTTGTGTGACCAGCACGACGCCCAGGCGGCCTCAGCTGCAAAGCGAACAGGGGGCCTGTTGAAGGGATGGGAAGAGTGAGCGGGATAGAAAAGGATGTGGGAAGGAGGCGGCCGTGGCCTTACGTTAGGAATCACCCCGGCATTTGCCCGAAGACGAATTAGGAAACCACGGAAAACCACTTCGAGGATGGCTGAGGTGGGAATCGAACCCCCTCTACTCATTTGGGCCACCCGAAGCTTAGTAGACCCCGTTCCAGTCCTCATACCACTTTTCAAATTTCGTGGCAGAGCCGGGAATCGAACCCAGGACCTCCGGGGCGGCAGCTAACCATGCTGACCGCTACGTTACGGAGGCGACTGAGGCAAATTTAAAGCTATATATTTATTTAAGCATTAAGCATTAAGAAACTGCTGTACTCTGGGGGATTGGTATTGAAATTCGGACTTGATTCACTATTACACCGAATAACTACTAACATTTACTATTTAGGGGCAGATGACCTCGTAGTTCCGCCCCATAAATCAACAATAACTCACTAACTAACATTTACTATCGCAAAAGGGAAGAACAAAAAGAAAAGTTATTTTAGGACTTGGTCCACTTTTGAACTGAACCACTCATATATTGAAGAGAGAGCTTTACAACACATTGCGTACATTGAGAAATGTCAGAATCGACCGTATCGATTGTTTCAAACAACGAAAGCTCCGTAGCTCTTCCGGTACCATACGACTCTTGTTTTTATTATTTATCAGTACAATATGTTGTGTAGCAAACTTAATGCATATTTTATCAGTTATTTGCTCAGCTATCCATGAATTATTATTCAATTACCTAATTCATGTTATTTCTTTGTTTGTTGACTGGTAATTTAGGTTATTTAATATGCAAGCTTAATTACACAAAATATTCGACAATAATTACAGCACAATTTGCGTGGCACTCACGTATTTCTATCATACGAAGTAGATTATACTCCTCGTCCTGTCCAAGTCCAGGATGAGAAAGAAGGTAGGTTAGTCAGGTTCACAACCAGCTGTTAAAGAATTGAGAACTGACGTCGCATGATGCAAACACAATATAAAGAAGTGGGGCAACGTGTATCTTGCGTCGAGCACTGCGATTGTGGTAAACTGCAAGATCCACAACACCTGATGGTCTACAAGGAATTCAGTAATCCTGCACAATCAATAATTTTACACCGCCAATTGCACTGCTGAATTTTGATCTAAAGCGATGAACAACGTGTTTCTATACTACATTTATACCGGGAAGCGATTAAGCGAAGGCTCTTTACAGAGTAACATCCCGTCTGATGTCTCACCAACATCATGGGGAGCTAATACTCAATTTCTAAGATCCACTGCCTTAGCTTTATCATATTCTGTTGCTGAATATTGCTGTCCAAACTGGATCAATAGTGTTCACACTAAGAAGATAGATGTGCAACTTAATCAAGCAATGCGAATAATCACGGGTTGTATTCGGAGCACGAACACACTTTGGCTGCCTGTTCTCAGCAACATTCCACCTCCAGTCCTAAGATGATCAGAAGCTCTCCTAAAGGTATGGAAAAACATTCGGCAGAATCCCCAGCTACCCATTCACCAAGATATTGCACGAGTAGGCCACCAACGCTTGAAATCAAGGAAACCACCATGGCGTACAGCAGTCAACCTTGAAAGATGTTCCTTCCAAGTTAACAACTCATGGAAAATCCAATGGGAGCAGTCTTCAGTGGTATATAAACATCTAGTTGACAACCCTTCTAACCGGATACAAGGATTCCATCTCCCCAGGCGCCAGTGGAGGATCATCAACCGGATTCGAACTGGACAAGGCATATGTGGCTATCAACTGCAGAAATGGGGATGGGCTAGCTCTGAAAATTGCGACTGCAATGCATTATCAGAGTCAATCCATCATATTGTTGCTGACTGTCCTCTTCGATCTTTCAAAGGAACAATAATGGACATTCATCTTACATCGGATGATGCAGTTGAATGGGTCAGAGAACTAGAGATAGAGCTGTAAGATCGTACGAACTTGTGACTATGCACATTTGTTCAGAAATTATACATATTGTATATACAGTATGTACATACATTCATCATACGATAAATCAATAAAGAAATAAGCGAATAGTTGCAGTATTTTTTGAGATATTTGAGTTTCAGTGACGATATGTAAGAAGTGAATGTGTAAGAGGAAAAAATTATGATGAGCTGTTAAAATTGCATTCGCTTCTATGCCCAAGGTCGCGGGTTCAAACACGGCTGAAGTCGTCGGAATTTTTAAGAGCGTTAACAATCCCTCAGTATGCCTTCCTTCAGAGGGGAAGTAAAGTCCCATGTCACAGATGTATGGCATGAAAAAGAACCTTCCAATAACTACACTTGTGTGAAGACAAATTTTGTAGGTTACAATTGATAACGCTCTATTAGTTCCAAAGTTCGCCACCAGGTGCTGATTGCGATGTCATCTAGTAGCCAAGTCCGCAAGCTAGGTGTCGTGGACGGTAGCATTTGGTAGCAAATGTAGGAACTATTTGAAATTATTGTCTGCAGTCCTTACCTAAATTAAAACAGATAACACACACTAATACTGCCATCAAAAATAACACTGGTTATTAGACAGATTCTACACACACTCAAAGAACACGGGGCTACATGACCGCGTTGTCGCAGCCCCTAAACTAAGGAACCTACCAACCTAAAATTGCATTCCTGAAAATTGATTTTTTTAATAAAAAATAATAATAGCCTACTTGATACTTCATAACCTATTCGGGTAATCTACTTTAAATCTTACAGAATGCTCTACATATATCTATTCTAGAGGATGAATCTCAATGGCCAAATTTAAGGAAAAACTGAAGGGGTTAGAGCCCAAAAATTAAAATCTGAGTTTGTGTAACATAAATGAGCCTGTTAATATCGTGGTGTGAAGAACACTATAACTAAAGCCCTGCGCGGATATAGTTTGCATGGCTGTGCGGATAGCGGATACGCTGCGGAAAATGTTTCGAGTAAATTTGCGGATAGTTTTTAGAATACAATGTGGAACATACGATAATACAGTGTGTCCGCAAAGTCTCTCCGAAGCGGCTGCTACTGAAGAGCGTGTGATTTTAGTGGATTAGGTATTCCGTGCTGATGCAAACTTTACGGAGCACAGTGTGATAGTGGTGAGTACTTAATCTACTTAATTTAATGTATTTTTTCCTTGTAACAACATAACAGAATGTACTGCCTACCCAACATGTCCCGCAAGGTGAGACACGCGCTGCGGAGAGACTTTGCGGACACACTGTAGTAGGCTACATATTATTTGATATGCCAATTTACTGCTTCGTGCCTAAAAGAGGAATTCTCCTATAGCGTATTGCGTATGAAATATTCAGGCACGTATTGCACGAGAAGATTATTTTACTGATATGTTTTCAACTACATTTTATTAAGTAGGCTACCGTATATTTGATTCTCTTGACATCTCATCATTTCTCGCTGCCATTATTACTATACGTACGAGATATAATGCTGTCAATAAGCTTGTTAGTTCATCGTGGTGACATCAATAACATTCCTCAAGTTAGCTACTTAGCTGTCTAAGCTATCCTGGAAGATGTGGCTCCAGGTGTATCTGTAGATTTATTTCCAACTTGGCAGTTAAACACGATGGCTGTGATATTTTAACGGAGAGAGACATCAACTATGCGAACATGGATAGGTCAAGAAGCAGAAGGATGATGATTGACTTGGAATTTCCGGCCAAATGTCAATCCCTTTCTCCAAGCGTAAAGAGAAGTTCACGTGAATGTTAACGTGACCGGGAATATGAACATCATTTCACCAACATGGATAAACTATCTATTAAAATAAAATAAGGTGAATTTTCAATAGTGCGTGAAACAAAGCTCAAGTCAACGATATGGCAGACGTTGGGGTACGTTTTCAATGTAAACGAAAATGTGAACGATATAGTAGGATGTTTTACCTGTAAAAAAGTGTATTCATACTTTGGCACATCAAACCTACTGAGGCACAAGTGCGAAAGGAGTCAAAAAAGTATAGCCAGCTTTTGTCTAAAGCGGAGGTCAAGAAACCAGAAGTGTCATCAAACTTGAAGTCCCTTGCAATGAAGCAAATTGTCAGGAAGGACTTTCTCCTCATGTGTCTAAATGTGTTGATTTAACACTTAATGCTTTATCTAATAAATTAAAAATAATATTGAAATAACAGCAGATTTAGATAAAAGTCATGTGGATGCGGTGCGGATGCGGATGCGGGGCGGATGTGGATAACGTTTTGTTTATCCGCGCAGGGCTCTAACTATAGCCTAGGTTCTGAGAAATTAATCTTTTTCCCCTATACTTTTCAGGATATTAAGTTTTTTGTGTTTTCTTTTTTTTTCTTTTAGTCGATTACCCTCCAGGTTGGTGGAACCCACGGACGCAGCGAGGGAACTCACCACTACCGCCTCTACGGGCAGAGACCTAGAGCTGGGAACATCGAATAGGAAGGGATTCAACTGGTGAGGTGGGATTGGCACCTCGCCCAGGCGGCCGCACTTGCAAAGTGAACAGGGGCCTCATGAGGGAAGGTAAGGGACGGTTAGGATGGAGAGGCAAGGAAGAGGGAAGGAGGCGGCCGTGGCCTTGAAGAAGGTACCATCCCGGCATTTGCCCGAAGACGAAGTGGTAAACCACGGAAAACCACTTCGAGGATGGCTGAGGGGGAATCGAACCCCCTCTACTCATTTGGGCCACCCGAGGCTGAGTAGAACCCGTTCCAGTCCTCATACCACTTTTCAAATTACGTGGCAGAGCCGGGAATCAAACCCAGGACCTCCGGGGCGGCAGCTAACCACTGCGCTACGGAGGCGACGTTTTTGAAAATGAAAATTAAATTGTTTTGAAAAAATCAGTTAAAATCAATATTTTCACACAGAAGCCACTTTTACTCCTGCTATATACTGTACCCAACTGTCATCATGTGGAACATGTGTTCGTATCCCAGCTAACTCACGGTCTTTCGAGGTATGGGACGTTCCTGCCCACCATAAGACCACATGCTCAGGATTTGAGTCTACCAGGTAACTACTCTACATGAAATACACAACATATTCCTAAAATAAAATATTTACTGGTATAAAATCATGGCTATACAACAAATACAAATAAAGGACAAATTATATTTAATTCCCACAAATAAAAATAGGGTTATTTTGTGAGTTTTCTTCTTCACTGGTGCTACACTGCACTCAAATCTAATTCTAGCATCCTATCATTGATACTTTCAGACTTCAATGGGTTTCCATAGTGTTCATCATGTGACACAATTTTACTTAACTGGATTATCATAACACAAAAGTCACATATCACATCAAAATGACATTAATAAAACATTACTCCGTTTCTTATGGCATTTACTTTGATTAGCATAAATTCATTATTTAACATTCATTATTTAATTAACAAATATTTGTTGTGTCGTGTGAATCATCTTCCTTCTTTCCATCAATATGAAACGCTTAAAAAGTGGTAAGTTTCCCTTCCAAAATAGACATGGATAGAAATGTTTATAGTTTCACCATACAACGATTCTCTGGGTCTTGTCGGGATTATTATCGTTACAAATGTGTCATGTTCTTAGAAATCACTTACCCGTCTGCATAAATTAGCGTGAACTGGCAAAATGCATTCTAATAAGATGCCTAACACTTTATTTGGTTCAGTGTTTCTCCTCAGAGAATAACTGTGCCAAATATTATCCGATTTCTTTGATTCAACAACGTATGTGTGTTGGAACACATCATTTAATTCAATTGGCATCATCATAACACTCATATCATAATGGCATATTGAAATATCGAGACTCTTCAGTGTCCTACTGTGACCCTAATTTAAAGGATCGGTCCGATGTCCCCTCTTCCTAGCAGGCAATAAAATTAATTCCGGCCACTGCACAAGATGGCCGCTCGCCTCAGTAGGCCACCCACTTCCTCTCATCTGCTGGCAAGGTCAGGTTTGTTTACAATTGCAGTACAGCAGAGATACGCTAAGTGTTGTTCTTAAGTAATTGAGTCATTTAATTATTTAACACCTATAATTAGTGCATTGGGCTCAACTCGGCTCCTTATTAACATTCATGGCTGGGGATGGTTCCGGTGATAGCCTTGCCTTTCTATGGTGAATACTGGTGGCTTTTGACGCGCATCATAATGAGAATACAGGATTCTCACCAGCAGCTGTCTAAATAATAACATACGGAAATCTGCGTTTCCTAAACGACGAATATGATCCTTACCTCTCAGGGTAGATCATTTATACACATGCTCACGGAGTCTCGACGGACGTCATTCGTGGCCATAATTCATGCAAGCGATGGATACAGACAGGCTCTGTCCAATTCGCTGCGAATAATAGAGTATGCATAAGGGCGATACTAACTCGTAGATCAGCCAACTTCTCACCTAACGCGCAAGCTATACTAGTTTGGTCCCCGCAATATTTATTTACGTAAATCACTGGATTCTACGTTACTTCTGCATGCTATCTGCAGCTTCAAACAATACTTCACATAGATGACTCAATTATTAAGACACCCGCGTTCTCTCTGTAATAACACTTAAGCCAAAGCTTTAAATAGCTCCTAACAACAAGGTATACATTTACTGGCTTACTTTACTTTAATGGTCCTCAAATATAATCCTAAGGATTGACCATATCAAATATTCATTCAACACTTCATTGACACTGAAAAACTCTCGTATCTCGCTATATTCCACGTTACCTTCTTACTGTTTACCAAAATACAGTATCTTTATATTAGACATGACACTCTTTGAACATTATTTAGGCCAAAAATGCCTATTACTTTACTGTTGCCAACCCCAGATTATTATTATTATAATTCACTTAACGTTATCGTTACCTTCATCACTATTTTCGGCCTGAATGGCCCTAAACAAATCACCTTCCAAGCCATACTTTATTCAAGACGAGTGGTGAAAACTCGTTCAATAAGTGACTGTTACATTTTAGTCTCAAAGTGATGCATCGTTATATGGTGAACTATTTAGTTATAATAACATTGTAAATTGGTAGTCACTTTTTAATTTTCGCTGTATGGTACCAGCACCTCAGCTTCAGGCCTACCATGACGCTTGATTTAAGCCATCATGTTATATTTTACACAACACTTGATTTCATCTATTTCCCACATGATAAACATACTCTTATCAGTGGCTTCTTTCACTTTAACACAATACATATTAATCACTATACACATGAACACTTTTTAAATCACTATATCACAATTTATGTACACTTATTCACTATTTCACAGGTTGATCCTTAATCGGACTCCTCCTACGCCTGATCTCAGAGATGCGATGCAATTACGCCAACCGCTGGTCTCCGTGAAAATCTAACAGCGTTTATGGACGTTCGATCCTCGTCACCTGCAATCTCGTTCAGCTCACTGTCAAGATTAATTGGCGATGCTTCCCAAGCTCCCATACTTGTAGTGATCCTGATGAAAATGTCATATACAACTCTGACAATACCTCCTGGTATATGTAATGTTCAACAACATTATTATTATTCTTTCGCTGTAGCGAATTTATATCTGCGTCAGATAATAGATAAATTTCTGTATTAAATTAACTTCGACGCACTTCATGATTATACTTATGAAGCTGTATGACTTGCTTCTATTGTTCTTCTACGGCTGAGCGTTGATACTTTAACATTTCGCGCGCTTACTGGCAGCGTATTAGTTACGTGTATACTGGAGAACAGACTGAAGACAACTCTGGCTTGGTCTGCCTTACTCCTCCTTATAAAGGTTTCTTGTAAAAAGTAGTCCACCATACACATGGGTGCGACTCCTTCCTTGAAATAATACATTTTCAGCCGAACTGACATATACACCTTGTTTATTTAAGTGTGGAGGTTTCATAAACGTTCGCGTGCCGGCGATCGCTTCGGCCAATTAATTACAATTAATTGCCTTAGTTCAGCGCGTCAGGACGCCATCATGGTGATTCCCCCCTGACTGGTCACCAAATTACTCCTCTCGAGCGTAGGCTCGGTGGTAACACGTTCATTTGGAGATATAGGCTTTAATTTAGGTGTAAGATCATCCCTAAATTATCTCTCCTTGAATATATTCACCTGGGTGTACATTTCACTCCATTTCAATGCTCCACTTGGCTGTAATTAATTAATTTCCGTGGTCAGTCCTCCCCACCATAGCTTCCATCGTTGTCAGGCGGTGAATACCCGAGTCATTAATTTTAAGCTGTCTCCTCGCTCCAGACGAAAGTAGGTCCCTTGGCGTCTTCGATCTCCACCCATTTTCCAACTGCAATTAGTATAAAAGTCCTCTCGGCACGCCGGAAGGTGGAGGTAGATTTCACCGGACAAACTTGGGAATAGGCGAAAATAGGCAGAATATGCAGGTTTTCGTAGAAGGATCAGACCTCATTTATTGCGAGAAGGTATTTTATAATTGGAGCTTAATTTTTTTTCGTCATTTTATGCTTATTTTAAACATTTTATTGTCTTATGGGAACGGTAACCTTCTTGTCATTTGGGGTCCATTTTTATACTTGTGGTCACACTGTCCTTATGCAAGGTTTCGACACTGATGTGTAACTATGTAACGGTCTGTTACTTCTTCACGCAAAATTATATCTCCCGCAGAGATTTTGGTTGGTTCCTCAGTTTAGGGGCTGCGACAACGCGGTCATGTAACCCCGTGTACTTACGGATGGCTGTATTAGTCTGTTATTCAGGTAAGGACTGCAGACGGTCAATTTCAAGCAGTAGTTCCTAATATTGCTACCAGGTACTACCGTCAACGACACCTACCTGTGAACTTGGCTACTAGATGCCACCGCAGCCAGCAACTCGCAACGAACGTTGGAATTTCCCCTCCAAAGGAAAGCATACTGAGGGAATTTTAGCGCTCTTAGAAAATCCGACGACTTCGGCCGGCTTTGAACTCGCGAACTTGGGCATAGACATTCAGCATGCTTGCCACCAGTTACGCCACCGAAGCCGCTTCACACTTAGTCAGATGGAATTCTGAATATGATCTCGTGCAAGTGCGTTATCTTGGCAACGTCTGATGGCTCATCCCTCATCAATTTAGTAGAGTTGCCATGGCAGGCACTGATAGCTCTTGGCATTTTCTTATAATTCCGAAATCATTTTCTCATCCCTTGGCATAATGGTGGGTCATATCAAAAATTCTTTAAGACAAAATTTTAGGTAATTATTAGGGGAATATTGTCCATTTTGTACGGTTTTGAGATTGTGCCTATTAAGAGAGATATGATAAATGATTCCCGAAAAACCCACTTTTTCCCACTTCTTTGGTCAATGGTTGGTGATATAAAAAAACTCTTCAAACATAAATTTTTGGGCTTTATCCGACACATAGTAGGAACGTTGAACGGGTTCGATATTTCATATATTAAGAGAGTTATAGCAATATTTCACTTTTTCGAAAAAAGCCCCCCATTTTCACCCCCTTCTACCGATTTTGCCCAGTAACGAACTCGACCGAGATTTTATAGGTATACATATTCGGTAAAAAGTGATTGGTGAAAAATTACGGCAGTTATCGTGTCCACAAGAAACTGATATACGGTATATATACTTTTGAACTGACGGTGGTTTTGGGGTCTGGGGGATGTGAAACGCGAAGATATGTCGAAATTTTCCGGAAGTTGAAACATGGTAGCCTACCCATTGCAATAGTTAGCTTTCTAATGAAATCTACCTCTGGTTGGTTCCTCAGTTTAGGGGCTGCGACAACGTGGTCATCTAACCCCGTGTACTTTGGATGAGTGTAGAATCTGTCTGATAAACGGTGTGAATTGTAATGGATGTATTAGTCTGTAATTCAGGTAAGGACTGCAGACGGTCAATTTCAAGCAGTAGTTCCTAATGTTGCTACCGTCAATGACACCTAGCTGTGAACTTGACTACTAGATGCCACCCCAACCAGCAACTCGTAAAGAACGTTGGAACATCCCCTCCAAAGGAAAGCATACTGAGGGATTTTAGCGCTCTTAGAAAATCCGACGACTTCGGCCGGCTTTGAAACCGCGACCTTGGGCATAGACATTCTGTATGCTACCAGTTACGTCACCGAAGCCGCTTCCCACTTAGTCAGATGTCAAAGTCAACCCCTGGCACCATCCAGCCCATGACGGGCTAAGGCCGACCAAGCGACCGCTGCCCAGCCATTTGGCCTGCAGATATTGGGGTGACGCGTGATCAGAGCGTCGGGTCCCCTCGGCCGTTAATATTGGTATTCGTGATCGGGGTGCTGTCTCACTGTCAGACAGCTACTCAATTGTCCTCACGAGGCTGAGTGCACCCCGTTCCAACCCTCACGTCAGTTTTAAAATCCTTGACGGAGCCGGGGATCGAACCCGGGGACTCCGGGTGAGAGGCAGGCGCGCTACCCCAACACCACGGGGCCGGCTTAGTCAGATGGAAATACTGAATCTGATCTCGTGCAAGTGCGTTGTCATGGCAACGGCTCATCCCTCATCAATTTAGTAGTGTTGCCATGGCAACCTCTGATAGCACTTGCCATTTTCTTATAATTCCGAAATCATTTTTCTCATCCCTTGGCGTAATGGTGGGTCATATCAGAAATTCTTTCATACAAAAGTTTTAGGTAATTATTAGGGGAATATTGTCCATTTTGTACGGTTTTGATATTGTGCCTATTAAGAGAGATATGATTAATGTTTCCCGAAAAACCCACTTTTTTCCACCCCTTTGGTCAATGGTTGGTGCTATCAAAAAACGTATTTGACACAAATTGTTGGCACTAATCCGACACATATTATGAACTTTGAATGGATTCGATATTTCACGTATTAAGAGAGTTATAGCGAAATTTCAATTTTTCGAAAAAAGCCCTTCATTTTCACCCCCTTCGACCGATTTTGCCCATTAACGAACTCGACCGAGATTTTATAGGGATACATATTATGTAAAATATTCAAAGTGATTGGTGCAAAATTACGGCAGTTATCGTGTCCACAAGAAACTGATATACATATATATATATATATATATATATATATATATATATATAAACTTTTGAACTGACGGTGGTTTTGGGGTCTGGGGGATGTGAAACGCGAAGATATGTCGAAATTTTCCGGAAGTCGAAACATGGGACCCATTGCAATAGTTAGCTTTCTAATGAAATCTACCTAAAACGTCAACTGGCCTGCTCTCTTTCTTGTATGCTTCGAAAACGTATATTTTCTTGCATTTGCTTACAATTCTTCACCTTAAATTGCTATGATATTCACATATAGGTCGTGAAATCATGCTACATTATTATATCTCATTATTTAACACATTGCTCTTCGGGTTCCCTAAAACTGTTCCCCCTCACATCAATTGTTCGATTCCAGTTAGAATCATGTGCCTGGTCATCTCAGATAAGACCTGAGTTCCATGCCAGTCTGCCGTGACCGATTGGGCACAATACACTACAATGCCCAATCAATATGTAAATGTGGGTTGAATTTCAAGACAATCACTCAAATATTCTTATTTATTTAGCGTATGGCTTTTTGTACCGGGAGTGTCCGAGGACATGTTTGGCTCGCCAGGGGCTATAGCCGCTCCAAGCGGACACCCATAGGGTGAGCTACAAGTTTCGTTCAATTTCAAGTAGTTCCAACTCTCGCTAACAGATATCACACACACCTAGTGGTGAACGTTGGAACCATGATAGAGCGTTTCAACGCAATCTAACCTAGAAATTTAATTTCACACAAGCTTAGTTAGTGGAAGGATCTTTTACATGCTATAAATCTATGACATGGGATCGCTGGCTTTACTTCCCCTCCGAAGGAAGGCATACTAAAGGATTTTAACTCTCGTAAAAAAACAATGGCTTCGGCCGGGTTTGAACCCGCGATCTTGGGCACAGCAGATCAGCTTGCTACCAACTACTTCACCGAAGCCGCTACAGCCAATAATGAACACAATGAAGTGATCACTGTCGCGTTCTGATTCACAGGGGTAGATAACCGTGATGCTCCATCCCTCAAAAGAACATTCACTACCACCACCTCTTTCGATTGTATTTACTCCAGGTCTACTCGTGTTCAGACGGAATTGCGTCACACCGGGCACTTTACTGATCAGCTTCCACGCAATGTTCATGTAATGGTCAATATTTGACAGGTAATGGACCCGCCGGTACTTATCTGATCATATGTCAGCTGTTCAAGCACAGCCATACTTCAATACAGTTGAGTGCATTGAGGGAACAGTTTTAGCAAGCATGTTCTCTCTCCTTCACCGCAGTGCTGGTGGCCGATGATAAGGTTGCAGTGTTGCTCAATTACCAACTTTTCCTCAGTGGATTTATGTATTTATCGTATGGCTTTTAGTGCCGGCAGTGTCCGAGGACATGTTGGGCTCGCCAGAAGGAATGGTAGATTACTGAAAATTAAATGTTGGAAATGGCATTTCTTTTTACCTGTTGTGCTTAATGATAATTGACGATGTGTAAGGGAACTAATGGTTAGGGTGAAAATTAACAAGTAGTTCCGAGAAGAACTATACAGCTTATTTTCATATATGTTAATTGCCTCTATCTACGTACAAAATTTCAGTTTGATTGCTGTAATAGATTCGTAGATATTGAGAACCGACTAAATATTTCGGATGGTAGCCATGATGGATTTTATATATGTTCGTCCTAGAGTTATGTACTGTTACATGAAGATGATTGTGTACGTGTAGCATTCAAACTTCAATCGCATGAATAGGACACATGAAGTAACAAGGAGATTTTAAAATTTCGCACAGCTGCCATCTTGTGGTTATGGAAACAATTGAAATAAATTAGATGCCAGTGGATTAACATTCGTATAAGGATTTACTGTATCAAGTTTCACTGCACTCGGATGGTTAAATTGCAAGAAACGTCCATGTGAATATTTATACTTCGCGTCGCCGTCATGTTGGATTTGTGATCACCAGGTTATTTAAAGTCCTATAGGTGAACTGAAGTTCATAGCCCCTATGAACATAAAAAATTCAGTTTGATTGCTATAATAGATTCGTAGTTATTCAGAGCCGTCTAAATATTTCGGATGGTCGCCATGTTGGATTGTTAAATGTATAGGCCATAGAGTCTTGTACCATTAAAGGAAAATTATTGCGTAGGTCCAATATTCAAACTTTCACATCGATCGCATGATTACGACACAAGAAATAAAAACTTAATTTTAAAATTCGCAAAGCCTCCATCTTGAGGTTTTGTAAACAATTGAACTAAATTAGATACCAGTGTATTACAATGTGTATAAACATTTCCTGTACCAAATTGCATTGCGGTTGGAACATTAAATCGCGAGAAAGGTCTATTTAAAATTTTCAAATTCGCTTGGCCACCATGTTCGTTTTGTAGTTAACCGGTTTTTGAAAGTCTTACAGATGAACTTCCAGTAGTGCCCTTTATCTCCGTACAAAATTTCAGGGTGATACCGCTAATAATTTCAGAGATATAGAATGCCGGTGAAATAATTCGCACATCCGCCATCTTGTGATTATGTAAGCAATTGATCCAAGTTAGATGTCGGTGCATTACAATGCTTATAAACATATACTGTACCAAGTTGTATTGCGTTTGGTTGGTTAAATCGCGAGAAACGTTTATTCAAAAGTCGCAAATTCGCGTGGCCGCCACGTTGGTTTTGTAGTCACCAGTTTTTCATAAGTCACATAGGTGAACTTCTAGTAGTACCCTTTATCACCGTACAAAGTTCCAGGGTGATATCGGTAATCGTTTCGGAGATATAGAATGCTGGTGAAATATTTCGCACAGCCGCCATGTTGGATTGGAGAGACGTAACAAAATTTGAAGGGCACGGTCGGGGTCGTCCGGAATAGTGCTTTAAACTTACCGAGTTTCATTGAAATCGCTCCAGCCGTTTAGAATTTATTAGGGACACACACACACACACACTCCTCACACTCACACACACACGCACACACAGACGGACAAAAGGTGATCTCATAAGACTTTTTTTTTTTTTCAAAATTGAAAATAGGCTAAAAATGATAATGATATGAACACTAGAACAGAAACTAACTACAACTTACAACTAACTTACAGGAAGAAGAAGGAGAAGAAGAGGAAGAAGAAGAAGTAGAAGAAAAATATAAAAAGAAAGGAATAAGGGAAATGAGAGACAAGGAAAAGAAATGCCCTCAACCCCCGAAGAAACAGAGTTGAGGAACTTGGAAAGAAGTACCGCAATGAAAGGCATGGAGGACGGGGAAAGAGGGGAGCGACCGCCCGAAAGACAATAGAAAAAGGGGGAAGTCCGGACCCAGCTTAGGAATCCCTCGGGGGTGCCAACTCCCTAACTCATCAGCCGTGAACCCTTGAGTGTGTAGCACTGTTTAGGGTACACCATAAGTGGTGGGGCTATACACAACCTGCCTCCTTTAAGTTCTTGAACGGTAGGCATGAGGTTGGTTGGTTGGTTCCTAAGTTTAGGGGCTGGGACTACGCGGTCATGTAGCCCCGTGTACTTTGGGTGTGTGTAGAATCTGTCTGATAACCGGTGTTAATTGTGATGACTGTATTAGTGTGTGTCATCTGTTTTTAATTCAAGTAAGGACTGCAGACTTTTGATTTTTTCAAATAGTTCATACTTTTGCCGCCAAACGCCACCGTCAACGACTACTAGTTCAGAACTTATCTACTAGACGCCACCGCAGTCGGCTCTTGGCAATGAATGTAGGAACCTAAGAGTGTTGTTTACACTCTTAACCTATACAATTTAACTTCACACAGGTGTAATTAGTGGAAGGTTCTTTAACATGCCATAAATCTATGACTTGGGACCGCCGGCTTTACTTCCCCTCCGAAGGAAGCCTTACTGAGGGATTTTTAACGCTCTTAAAATTATGACGACCTCGGCCGGATTTGAACCCGCGATCTTGGGCATAGAAGCTCAGTATGCTACCAACTACGCCACCGAAGCCGCCTGGTAGGCAGGGAATATCATGAAAAAGAAAAGTAGAGTTCCGACCCCTCGAAGAATTAGGGTATCAAGAAAGATGAGACAAGGGTCAATTGAGGTGGGAAAGTGAAGGACTCCCCAGGCCTCAGATACCGTCGGGGCTGGAAGGGAACCCGAATTGGCAAAGGGAGCTCGACTGAAAAGATGACAGAGAGGAGCCCTAAACAATTAAGCGGAAGCAATGCTAGACACAGCTGGGGTTCCGTGGTTGCCAATCCACGTCCCACATATTGTTAGTCGCTGGGGGAGACTCCTGTTCTTAGAAATTGAGGTTTGTCCTTTAATGAGACAATAACTGTGAACTGTTGTGAACTGTACTGAAAAATCCAAGCGCACCAACACATTTCATGAGCACTCACCAAATGGTCATTGCACGGCTCGAGCACCGAGGAGATTTCTTCAGGGACCAGTATGGCACAGATGCTAAACCACTCTCCTAGCAGTTTACTTCACCAGTCGTTTCATGGCGGATGCAATAAGATTCGAGGTGTACTGAGCGAGAATATCCGAGCTACTACAAATACTGCCGATCTGCTGCTGCCACGCGATGTAGGTAGAGTGACTGAACTGGATATACAGTACACTGCCAGCCCCAAAAAGAAACCGCAACAGGAAACTGTATGTTGTCGAAAAGTGTTTCATAATTACGTTCATTATAATGGTTTTCATATAAGTCTCCGGCAAAGGATCATGTTTTGTACATTTGGGAACAAGAATATTGAAATGTACGGTTTAAGGAAGGAAGCTTGTAGTTTAACGTGACCGTTAATCGCGAGATCATGAGCCACGGGACCTCCTTTTTACGTGGATTCCGAACCACAGGAAATGGCATTTCACTTCGAAAATCTCACATGCATTGACCGGGAATTGAACCCGGACCGCCTTGGTGAGAGGCATTCAGCTAGACCGCTGAGCCCCCACGCCCCCAATGTACAGTTTATAAAGAGAGAGATTCTGTCGCCTAGGGTTGGATTTGGAATTTTATGACGGTATTTGCATTACCTTTACAGCTCCGCGCTTCCACTATTATTGGTTGGTTCCTTATTTTAGGGGCTGCGACAACGCGGTCATGTTGCCCCGTGTACTTTGTGTGTGTGTAGAATCTGTCTGATAACCGGGGTTAATTGTGATGACTGTATTAATATGTGCTATCTGTTTTTAGCCTCCTTTCGATTTTTGCACAAAATGAAAGTAGACTTATGAGATCTACACAGGGCCAAAAAGTGTGTGTCTGTCTGTGGGTGGGTGTGTCTGTGTGTGTTCATGAGTGTGTGTGTACTCTGCATTTCTGCCCCCCCCCCCCCCCCTCCCTCCCCCCCCCCCCCCCCATTATCAATTCAAACATGGTGAATCTGAATTGAACGAAATTTGGTACAGAGGTAGTACTAGCAAAGGCCACCTCAGTGTCATGATTCATATTGCTGCCATCTTTACCAAAACGTAATGTCGGCCACTGAAATGGTCAATACTTAAAATTAAATCATGACCAAACTAATCATCGGATCTTTTCAAAATGTGGTAACATCATACCTTCATATGGGACGCGTCTTGTGCCCAAACGACAAGGTCACCAACCGTACCATTTCAAGGTGGCGACCGTGTGAATTATGAAAACTTTATAATCCATAACATGGGACCCACCAGTTCCGATTATCGAACCCAGAATCGTTTAAACTGTTCTAAAGAATGTGCCCGTTCGAAATTAAATGTTTATATTGTAATATTATAGTGCAGAAGTGACATTAAAAAGCTGAGCCGTGTCGGTTACAGACAAAATGGCAGCTGATCTCTCGTTCTGACCTAGATATAACTAATTTCAGTATATTGCATGCAATACATCCTACATACATAAATAATAGGAACTTTGTATGAAATGTACTTTGTTTGAAATATACTCTAGTGACGAAATCGTTTAGTCAAAGTCATTATTTGCTAAGACTTCGGATGACATAATTAGATCTGTGGTTACAGCACTGGTCTCTCACCCGGCCGGCTGGGGTTCTAATCCTAACAGAGTAGTAATTTTTTACTTGATTTTTTATATTTATCGTTTTTTGAGTAGACAACTGAGGCGTTATACAATTGAGCGTTATATTGTGCATTTTGCAATTTAAAATATATATTTAATTAAAACAAAGTTCTCCAATCGATCTGCATGAGTGACATCTACCAGCAACTAGTTGAACTACGGTAAGCGGGAACTATCCAGTGCCTACAGGATGCGAGCTGCGCTCTATACTGGCCAGTTAGTGAACCCATGCCAGCAATGTTATTGAAAATGGCCTCTTTTTGCTGATAGAGCGTATTGCCAAGTATAGGCGCGATTCAAAATTAGGGGTGCAGTAGGTATTGAACCCATGTACTGTTCATGCTAAAAGGGCACAGTATATTAAATGTGTTTCTCCCAGTGATACGTTTAGACCAACGAAGTTTCAATTATTGTTAGTAGTTGGTGTTAATATACTGAATACCTACGTTGTTTGAAGTGTTTGCTGATGAAATTGCAAAATACTTGGGTAAATTATAAACTATGGTTTGAACGCCACTGCTACAAATCCAGTATGACGATTTGCACTTCGAATAGGAAGAAGATAGGAGGTGATAAGGACAAAGAGTTATAACTATATCCATACATTTAGGAGAAAGTAGGCTATATGTTCTTTCTGGAACATCTTGCTTTAATTCAAGTAAAGTCTGCAGACGATAATTTCAAGTAGTTCCTACTTTCGCTACCATCCACGACACCTAGCTGTGAACTTCACTACTACAAGATGCCATCGCAACCAGCGCCCGGTGACGAACGTTGGAACTTAAGAGCATTAATTAAACCTAACCTACAAATGCCTTCCTTCAGAGAGAAAGTAAAGCCGGCGGTCCCATGTAATAGATTTATGGCATGTAAAAGATCCTTCCACAGACTAAACTTGTATGAAGCTAAATTTCTAGGTTAGATTTCGTTGGAAAGCTCTATCAAAGTTCCAACGTTCACCACTAGGTATCTGTGACAACTGGTAGCGAAAGTTGGAACTACTTGAAAGTAAATGGAACTTGCAGCTCACCCTATGGGTGTCGGCTTGAAGCAGCTACAGCCTCTGGATAGCCGAACATGTCCTCGGACACTCCCGGCACTAAAAGTCATACGATCAATAAATAAATAAATAAATACATAAATAAACCAGCACAGTTTGGAAAACCGGTAGACATATTCCGAGGGATTAGATAGGTGCGCCATCTCTCCCACCGGTCAGGGAGGGTTGACGCATGGTCAGCGCCTTGGATTCAATTGGCCTTGTTATTGTCGGTGTGTGATACTGCCTAAAGTTTGAGTCACCGCTCGTTAACGAGGGCAATCAGTGAACTATTGAGGTGAGAGGCAAGCAGATTGACTACTGCACCACCAGGGCCCCAGTAGTAATGTGTGTACTTGCAAAATTGAGGCAAATCTCGCCACTTGTAAGGGCTAGATGTGGAAAAGCACGGAAAACTACTTCTATGGCCTTTGAAGTTCCCTCAATTTTCCTCAGGAGACTGAGACCATGTGATATGAGACCAGAATTTGTTCTTTTTTATAGAGCTGGAAATCGTATCTGGTACCTCACAAATGGCTGCCAAAAGTGCTAGCCACTGCATGACGATGTGGCAAAGAGTAAAAAGGAGAGGCCCTAACGGCTAAAAAGTGAAGCCACAAGGTAACCTCTCTCTTGTGCTCAAAACATTGCGTTAGGCTCATAAGAATAGCATACAATGTTCTAAAACGTGGTGTTATTTCGCGTGTGGGTCAAATTGTCGACGTGTGGGGCATATTGTTGCACATACAGAACTCCCACCTGCCAAAAAGAAAGTCATTTCACGAGTAAATGTACTTAATTTGCAATTTATTTTGTTAAGTTCCCATCCTTAGCGGCCCATAGACGGTCAATGTTATTGCGCAATATTTCGGCTTGTGCAATATAATTGACCGTGTGTTGACGATATTGAAAGGTTGTGCTATATTGAACCCGAGGAGGTTATGCTGACTGGAATCGAACGTGGTTCTCAGAGACTGTGATCTCAGTATAAAGGTTCCACCAGGGAACGAACCAGAGATCTGTAGAGGCAGTTTCATGGTAAAAACCCCTCGAAAGAAGTGTATATTTAATCACTGGTGTGATTTTGGTGCAATGACATTATTTATTAAAATAATGCAGGGAAAAATGAGCAGATTACAGCATTATTAGACTACTTGGTGTAGGCTATACGAGGCTTGAAGCACGGAGAGGGCAGAGTTGACATTTTACAAATTAGCCCAGGATTTTGGGAGGGCCCCAGTGGAGCCATGTCCATCTCTGTGACCCCATTCTGTCGTCTGGAGCAGGGTGGAGGCCTGAATAATGACCCAGTTATTCTCCGACGGAGAATAGATTTGAGGAGGTGGCGGAGAGATGCCCAGGAAAATCATTGATTACTCGTGATTGGAGTAACGAATTGAGAGGAGAGTTGCTCACAGGTGAATCTTTTGGCAGGAGGCTAATTTTAGAGCCTTTTACCTGCGAAATTGATGCATATTTAAGGAAGTGCGGAAGGACTGTAAAACTGCCATTGTTCGCGGATAGATTTGAGAATGTTGCCGGGGAATACCCGTAAGATAGCGTCCCACGCTATGGAGAAAGGAATTAATATTAATTAATTGGACGAACGATTCCTTTGCACGCAGATAGTTTTGGGATCTGTGAAGAAAGAGGAACCCAATGATCATGGTTTGGAGACCAGAATCATGCTGGGAGAGGAGCCAAGATTACGTGGGAAGATTTCGCCCTACTTTTCGTGGGAATCCGATATAAGGGAGTAGACCCTTGGAGGAGAGCTCAGTCTCTCTCAGTCTAAGCTCAGTCTCAGTTCAGTTCAAGCTCAGTCTACAGCAGTCTTCACGACGTTAGAAGTTACCCAGTTGTAGCACAATTGCAGTAAGTTGCAATCAGTATGCAGCAAGTACGAGGGCAGTACGAGACAGTATGTAAGCAGTCTACAGCAGTATTCAAGTAAGTTACGAGCAGTCTTCAAGTGAATCTTCAGTCAGTTACAGCCAGTTTGAAGCAAGTTTGCCAAGGCAGAACGCATGGCGGTCATACTAATAGACGCCGAACAAAGACTGGTACATGTAAATGAAGCATTTAATAAGCTTGTATGAATAATAGTCGTGCTATAGGCATACTCAGCAGTACGAACTATGGCATGTTCAGTTACGAAGCACCGTGTAGGCTAATGGCAGAACTATTGTAAATAATTATTTGTGTAAAGTATTGGACAGTGTTAAGCGCAAGGTGTAAAGTATTGACTGATCGTATATGTGTAATTACGATGGAATGCGCTAATGAAACTCTACGAAGTGTTTGGTAATGTCATGAGAGTACCAGATGATAACACTCAGGACGGGAGCTAGCATATTTATGCAACGCAGGACGCTTACCGTAGGAGTAAGAATAATAAAAACTGTTGGTGAATTCCGAGAGCGGGTAAACCAGACTTTCAATCAGGAGTTGATAGGAGCACGGGAGATGCCGTCGACACCTGCAATTTCGATCTTTGCTAGGGAATTTCAGCATTGAAAAGTGTATAAAGTGACGTGTGTTAAGTGTACAGCATATGTAAAATATCCTTTAAAGTAGTGATTAGATAAGTGTTTCACATGTGTGGGAGCGATAGCTTCCTGAGAGTTATGCAACGTGCCGTGTTGTTGATGAAAATTATGTGTTATAAAATGTGTGTATTCAAGATGAATATGTCGCGTTAAAACTGCTAATGGCGGGCGACATGGAGAAATATGATTGGTCGGAGCCACCATAGACGCCTATAGAGATGTAAGTACCCCACAAGTTATGATTATGTAGAAATATGGGCCACCGCATGCTGTGATTTCCTTAAAGATGCCAGTAAAAATCAGTTTAGGAGGGAGATCCTCCATGTTTAATCATTATTGTGTTGATTTTTATAGAGTTGAGATGTTAATTTGCATCATTAAGTGGAGTAATTATTCCCACTATGAATTAAGAATGGCAATCAGTTATGTAAATGTGACGAACGCGATTGTTCGGATTTTAAGACGTTTAGCTATGTCGGAATTTTTGGTAATGTATGTGAGAATAATAATAAAGTAATGATTTTGGTCATTTATGTCAGTGAGATTAACGGTAATAATAATAATGAATATTAAAAGTATGAATGAACACATCAGGAAACAAATAAATGTTGTAAGCGAGAGATTTACGCTAATTGCAAGACTTATCAATCTAAGCAGTAAGATGATACAGTAAGATTACATTACAGTAATTAAGGAAATAAGTTTTATATCAGAATATTGCATATATTCAATAATGATGCCAGTAATGAAAGAGCTTTTAGTGAATTGAATTTGCAGCTTATATGAGAAGCTTATAGAGTAATTTGATAGATTTCTCTTAATAATATAGGTCGGTGGTCGTAGCATTGAGTAAAGGGGCCAGGTGGTCTATTCTACGTATGAAATCTCCTATGTCATGGGCATAAGTGGAGATATAATTTATGCCAGAGTTGTAGTGTGCACCCTAGCTCTGAGGAAGGATATGAAAGTGTTCCGGGTTGGAATCCTGTGAAAGAGACGAGGAAAACGAGGACACCTCGAAACTCTATGGTCTCCCGAGAACTTATTGATGAGTTATTTCCGCTCGTGGTAGCGAAACTCATGGCGACAGCTGCATTGAGCGCCTATATTTTACTTGAGACATCGGTCACCCGTCAGACTAATGCATTACGAACCCCGAACCTTCATGTTGAATGGACCCGTGTGAGGCCAGTAATTATTATATCCTCTGTGTAGGAGTAATTATAAAAGCTCATTCAATACCTGTTTGCATAATAGTCACTTAAAATCCTTTGGGATATGTGTGTTGTTCAGACAACAGTATTTGTCTTGTAAATCTTTACTGCTTAGAAAGGAAAGCATTCAAACCGTTAAGGAGGGTCGAGGTAATTGGTGGAACACCCATCCCACTATCTATTGTGTGCTGACTCCTCTAGCCGAGGGTCTGCAGGCGGGTACTCGAACCGTCAAGGCAAGTTAAAAGGGACAGATTTTAGACCCTGGTAAATGACATATAATGAAAGATTGTTATGTTGAGTAATGTAGCCATGTGGTTTAAGAACACATGGATAATTATAGATTATCCTGATGGTTCATTATTTTAGCTATCTGACGAATAGTTAGACGATGTATTTGTACTGTCACTGAAACCAAGTTATGAAGTTGGTTACCAGATGCCAATCGCCACGAGAGCAAGGTAATCTAATTGTACCATCCGACACAAGCTATAACGTAACGTTTTATGTAGGAATCACATACAGCATGCAGTGGAACCATATAAATAGAGGAAGTGGAGGGGTAGCTTACATAATTATGGAGTTGCACGTTGATTGCGGTGCAACGTCCGAATAGGTAATGCATGTCAAGCATTTGTTTGGTGAGAAGAGAAAAATCAAAACACGCACGGCACACATAATTGTTAAAACCAAGAGGTTTAAGGAATAATTAATTTGTGATATTAAAGAAGTCACATTGTATGACTGTTATATCAATGTACAGTTGGTTTTGAAGTCGTAGGTGCATCAGCGCACCAGAATATCTTTATGAAGTTCACATAAGGGTACAGCTTTGTAATTTTATATGACTTTATTATTATGATTTAATTTTTTTTATTTGTGGATTGTGGAAGTAAATTTTTGTTTGCTTTGTTTTTTTAATGGTTTTGGGATTGTTTTTGTGTTTGAAGCCATGATTTTATTTACTGAATTAAACTTTTAGAATAGAGTTGTGTCTTATCATTGTAGAGTTGATACCTTATAGCCTCAAATCCAAATTATGCACTGCTCATTTGGGGGAACGGCACGCGCCTGAGACCTGATGCTAGCTGGAGGCAGATGCATATTTACCATCGAGATTACTCACATGGGTACATGGGATTTGATGTCCTATATAGTGATTTGAGCTGTAGGTACAACTAAAGTCGGTCAGATCTAGTGCACACAACTCTATTAAAGTAAGAATTAACGAAGTAGGGAATGACCGCTCCTATCCCTAGATAAGTTCCGATACGTACATATAAATTTTGATAGATGTATAAGTACAAGTTCTACTCCTTTGTAATTATCATATAATTTATCATGGCCCAAGCGACGTGAGGCGGTATTAATTCATTATGGAACCGCCTGCGTCAGTGCAATATGAGCGATCTTGGCATTGCACATGCATGGCATACATGAATGATAACTGCATCTAATTTATCATGGCTCCCAGGTACGTGGAGCTTATGGGATTTAGGGAAAACCCATAGATTTTTATGGTATTTCATGGGGAAAACCATAGTAATTGTTTTTGCCTCAAACTGTGTTTGAGTGACTTTTGAATTCAGTAGGCTTTTTATGTAACGCAGAATCTCTCTATTGAGAAGAGAATTGCCCAAGGGTACGAGCTCTACATACCCGATCCACAATCTACCATAATATTATCAGGTTTTGTACGACTTCACAATATGTGTGCAGTGTTTGATGTTTCTCTTCGAAACGTATCCACATATTTTTCCAGGAAGCCTGCCTGTATATTTAAGTGTGTTATTGTAAAATGTCAGGTACGCAGGAGATCTTGCAAGTTATTGCAGGATTGAAACAGTATTTTGATGCTGCTAACGATCAGAATAAACTGGAAGCCAAGGCTTTCCAGGAGAGCATAAACACTCGTTTAGATGCCAATCAGGTTGCACTGAGAAATCGGTTAGATGATAACCAGAGTGAGTTAAGTAACAGGTTAGATGCAAATCAGGTTGAAATAAACAACCGTTTAGATGCAAATATAGTTGAATATAAAGTTGAATTAAACAATAAGTTAGGTCAAATGCAAGAGGTAATTAAGACCGAAGTAACAGAGACTGTTGTAAGCATTGTATCGGAAATGCAGGTTAAAACTGATAAACGTTTCGAGGCTATAGAAGCCAAACTTGAGGGTAATTTACAAGCGTGTAAGCATGCTCAGGAGGAAACCAACAGTAGATTAGATGCGTTGTCTAACGACATTAAGGATATTCAAATCCAAAATGAGGCGAATCTCGAACGCCAAGCGAAACAATTCGCAGAGTTTACAAAAACGGTAGACCAGAGATTAGAGGAGAACGACTCCAAATGGGACCAGAAATTGAAAAGCTATGCTAGAGCAATTAATGGTGACCTCAAGAAACAGGACCAGAATATATTAGGTCAATGCCAGGAAATAGGCGAAATTAAGGCTATCGCTCATGAAAGTAAGGAGCTGGTAAGCAACGTGAAAAGTCAGATGGGCAAAGTTCATCAAGAACTGGACCAAGTTCAAAGTGACATTGTCATAGTTAACAAAAGGCAAGAGGAGAATAGAGGTGAGATCACCAAGGTCCGGAATGAATTGTCTAAAGTCAATGGACACATTCAAGATGAAATTAAAGGGTTGAGAGAAGAACTCGAAATAAGAGAAGGCCAGAAAACAGAGGCAAGCGACAAGACCCTTGCTCAAATTAAAGAAGATGTAGAGGATGAAATATCCCATATCAAACAAAGTCTGAAAGAAGACAAGGTGAAAATATTTCAAGTAGCCGAGGAAAACCGAGATAGGCTTACAAGAATAGAGAAAGAAGGCATTACTCGTCTAGAAAGAGCAGAGATGCGCCACAATCAAATGGAGACTAGGATAATAGCACAGGAGGAAACGCTTCTGAAAGATCCTAAGTCAAGTGAAGGCAGCATAGAGGATATGAGGAAAACAAGGTGGGCAGACTTAGAAACCCAACCTATGAGCAGGAATGCTACAGGCTCAGGGGAAAGTCCTTATATGACGCCAGGTGTACCAATTGCGGCATCGACGCCACATGAAAATGCTATGCACACCCAGGTGATAAACGTCATTAGGGCAAGCGAAGAAAAACCAAGGAAATTTTCAGGTAGCCACTGTAGTATGACACCAAAATATTGGTTAAAGGAAGTGACTGAATATCTAAATGATGCACGAATACCGCAGGAGCGTAGGCTACGTGCTATAGAGAAATTAACAGAGGGGGAGTGCGCATTATGGTTTCGCAGCTTCCGTTACACTTTCGATACTGTTGAGGAGTTTCGTGAGGCATTCTTGAAGAGATATTGGGACGCCGCGACTCAACAGAATTTACGGTTGGATTTATATGCAAAGAAATACAGTACCAATAATCCAACAAAGTACGCAGAATTTTTCATATCGCAAATGTGTCGCTTTAAAGAGCTGGATCAAAAACCGAGCGAACTGGAGCTATGTATTGCTATCGCCAAACAGCTTCCATACGAGATCCAAAGGCTACTAATCTCGGCTAATGCGAAAACTGCTATGGAAATGGAGACAGTTCTAAGGCAACTGGACCTCACCACAGCAAATACAATGCGTCAGAGTCGAACCGTGGAACAAGTCCACGTGACCAACACACAGACTGACCAACAGCAAGCTCCAAGGAACAACAAAGCTACGAGCACAGAAACATTAGATTCCTATGGACGGCAATGGGAACAGGAACCCAGAAGATGGCAGTCAAAGTTCAAAGGAAATGCTAATAGAGGAGGAAGAGGTCGAAGTTCGTGGAATAAGCAGAATACCAGGGGTAAACCGTACCATAACAATGGAGGTAATAATGGCCAAGAAGGCAATAATAGAAATTGGAGACCCCAAGAAAGAAGAAGTAACTTCGATGACGAGGTAGAAGAACGATATCACGCTTCTTTGCGATACCTCGAAGAAAGGGGAGATGAGCCCCAGAAACAACAAGTCCGCTGGCAAGAAGTCATGCAGAACAGGACATCGCCAGACAGATATGGAGATGGAGCTAAGAGTTTGGAACTACAGCGCAGCGAAGAGGAGTGAAGAAACTCCAAGGGGGCGGGCACTGAAGAAAAAAAAACGCCAAAATTAGAAGAGTTTGAGACTGATGGATGGAAGTCTATTAACATCATCAATTGGATAGCCAAACCAGAAGAGCTGATTGAGGATACAGGAGGACCACAGGTCATGGTCAAGAGAGAATTGCCTATTATAATTGTAAGAGTGGCAGGATTAAAAATCAGAAGTCTGCTAGACACAGGGTCAACAGTGAGCCTGATGACACAAGCTCTATATAATGAAATAGCCCGGAGAGAGAACATTTTGAAAATACCGATCTCTAGTGTCAAAATTAAAGGGGTAATTCCAGACCGAACAATGATATGTAAATACCAGGTATTCCTAGATTTACAGCTAGGAGGCTCTATTTTCTCACAGAGTTTTCTGTTAGTAAACAAACTGCCTTATAACCTACTTATTGGGGCAGAGTTTATAAGGGAATACAGAGTGATAATCGACCTAGCACAGGACAGGGTTATGTTCCATGTGAATGAAGAAGCTGAAGGCTTAGAGGTCGCACTCAATGAGATCGAACCAGGATCAAGCGAACAAGTATGGCATACATACAGAGATGTGGCTGAGGAAGGAGTGTTAGCTATTGAGCAGTTAGAAGAGGAGCTTAAAACACTAGCCACAGACTTGGAAAAAGATCTGGAACCCAAATTGGAAGAATATATTTCGGAGAAGCTAGAAGAAGCGAAAATTTGGCTAAAAGAGAAGGAAAATTTAAAGCAGTTATTACTGGAACAGAAGGAAGTCTTTGATTCGAGACCTGGTCGGATAAAGAACTTCACTTATGCTTTTCAAGTCAGTGATTGGACACCATTTAGGCAGAAACCCTACCCTATAGCTGAAAAGCATTATGCTAAAGTGAAAGAGGCAATTCAGGAGATGTTGGAGGCCGGTGTTATTGAGAAGACACCTACGCCTTATGTAAGTCCATTGGTAATTGTACCTGGGCCGATAGCCTAGATGTTAGGCCCCTTAAAACAACAATTATCATCATCATGTAATTGTACCAAAGACAGACGGATCTTTCAGAGTCTGCCTGGACCTGAGACGCTTAAATTTGAGAGTTATTCCCGAATTTGACCAAGTGCCACCTATTAAAGAGATCCTCAGGAAGTTTAAAGGAAAAACCATATTCACAAATTTGGATATCACATCCAGTTTCCATCATCTTGAATTAGAGAAGAAAACTAGTCTGTTGACAGGATTTATGTTTGATCAACATACATTCACATTTTTAAGGCTACCTTTTGGGTTGAAAACAGCTGGTTCAGCCCTGATAAGAGCGTTAGATCGCAATCTATCAGATGAGGTTAAAGAGAGTACCATCAGATATGTAGACGACATTCTACTCACATCAGAATCTCTGGAGGAGCACATGAGAGACCTGAAGAAGTTGCTAGATGACCTTCGAGAAGCTAACTTTAAGGTTAATATCAAGAAATCGCACTTCTGTCAGAGGGAAGTTAAATTCCTAGGGCATGTTATTGATGCAAATGGAGTGAAGCCTAACCCAGATAAATTGGAGGTAATTCGAAATTTCCCTCGACCCACGAAAGTAAAGCACGTCCGACAGTATTTGGGAGTAATTGGATTCTTTTCGAACCACTGCCCAAACTATACTACGACAGTAGCACCCCTGCAGGACCTATTGAAGGAAGGCGGCAGATGGAATTGGACGGAGCAATGTCAAGAAGCATTCGTGAGGTCAAAACAAATGCTTTTGGAATATGTGAAGCTGGGATACCCGGATTATACCCAGAAGTTCATCATACAGACGGATGCATCACTTATTGGGATTGGAGCGATGCTATTCCAGGAAAATGTTGACCAGCCTGAAAATAAAGTTTTTATCGCCTTTATAAGCAGGAGACTGAAAGCCCATGAGAAAAACTACACGATCACAGAGATAGAGTTGCTCGCAATTTTGTACGCGTTGCAATCATGGCATAAACTCGTGTATGGCTTCCGAATAGTCCTCAGAACAGACCATAAAGCGTTAACATTTTTGTTAAAGACAGATTTGTCTAGCCAGAGATTGACAAGATGGTCCCTGTATATCCAGCAATTTAATGTGGAAATAGAATACTGTCCAGGGAAAGAGAATGTAATACCGGACATATTAAGTCGTTACCCTAGAGAAGAGGAAGCGCTAGCTGTCCAGATTGAGAATCGAGATCAGAAGACGTTGGATGACTTAAGGAACCTTACCAACCTACAACGCGAAGACCCATGGTTGAAGATCATGATCGATTACTTTGAGGGACGCTTAGCAAGGGGAACTGCGGTATACAGAGAGGCGGAGGCATTGGCAACAGAGTATGTATGGTATAATCAGATATTACACAAGTGGGACGATGTAGATCATACACGTCAAAGGATTGTAATTCCTGCATCTTTGCAGAGAAGATTGGTATGGCTAGCCCACAGAGCATTTGGACATCCCGGTATAGATAAAATTTGTGCTCTGTTGAAGGAAGCATTTACTTGGCCAAAATTGAGAGAACGGTGAGAAATGCTATTAGGACATGTGATCTAAGCCAAAGGGTAAAGCCAAATCCCTTTTTAATGAGGCAACGACCTATCCCGTTGTTACCGGAGAAGCCAAGGCAGCTATTGAGTATAGACAACTTTGGACCATTGCCTAGAGCACGTAGAGGCAATAGACACATTTTTGTAGCCATGGATGTATTTTCGAAAATGGTGGTATTATGCCCCATACAAAAGACAAGTTCAAAACAGGTCTTGAAGCGCCTGAAAGAGAGAGTTATTCCGATTCTTGGGAAGCCGGATAACATTCTCTCGGACCACGGAAGTTGCTTTACGAGTGCAGAATTTCGTCGAGAACTGGAAACTCTAGGAATTAGGCAGATTTTATCTACCATTCGCCATCCTGAGGCAAGTCCAGTTGAAAGAGTAATGAGAGAGATCCAAAAATACATGAAGATCTACTGCTCTGAGGAGAATTGGCGTTGGATAGAATTTCTAGAAGTAATTGAATACTGTATAAATAATACTGTACATGAGGCGACAGGTCAGGTTCCCGTGACTCTACATCTGGATCAAAGACCGGAGAGACCGTGGACTGGTGTTATCCCATTACCAGTAGACGCACAGCCAGGTAGAGAATTGAGGATCCAACGAACCTTTGAATATCTCAAAGCACAAGCGGAGAGACGTCAGAGAAGAAATCGTGCGAAGAGGTATCATAGACCGTTTCTCGTGGGAGAGAAAGTTTTAATTAAATAACCCGCCAGTTCAGATCCAGAGGCACGCAAGTATAAAAAGTTCAATTTTGCTTATCACGGCCCGTTCGAGGTGATAAGAGACCTCCAGAACAATGCATACAGGTTAAGGCATTTAGAAAATGGAAACGAGGTCGTTATGAACGTAGCCAACTTAAAAGTTTATTATCCGCCAGAAGAATTCGACGAACAAGAAGAAGTATTGGTAACGCACACCCAACTCAACGGGGAGAGCGAAGTCAGCCAAGCAGTCAGACCTGAAAGTTGGAACGGCAAGACGGGACGAGAAGCAGACAGTTTACCCAGTGTAAGCGAAGAGCAAAAAGGATGCCAGTGTCTGCGAGAATTCTATGAAGAAATGGTCAGAGTGGCGAGAGAGGTTGAAGCAATAAACGCGACCCTCCGCATGGAGAATGAACAGCTTAGGAAGAAGGCCGAGTGTGGAAGGGGGAACAGTACTAACCTACTCGCAGCCAGACGAGGTGAAGGACCCCAGATGTAAACACAGACAGTGGTAGACAGTCAGCTGGTTACTTATAGAAAGCCACTTGCAATTGACTTTTATAAGTTTCGCAAGGGGAATATGAACCCGAGGAGGTTATGCTGACTGGAATCGAACGAGGTTCTCAGAGACTGTGATCTCAGTATAAAGGTTCCACCAGGGAACGAACCAGAGATCTGTAGAGGCAGTTTCATGGTAAAAACCCCTCGAAAGAAGTGTATATTTAATCACTGGTGTGATTTTGGTGCAATGTCATTATTTATTAAAATAATGCAGGGAAAAATGAGCAGATTACAGCATTATTAGACTACTTGGTGTAGGCTATACGAGGCTTGAAGCACGGAGAGGGCAGAGTTGACATTTTACAAATTAGCCCAGGATTGTGGGAGGGCCCCAGTGGAGCCATGTCCATCTCTGTGACCCCATTCTGTCGTCTGGAGCAGGGTGGAGGCCTGAATAATGACCCAGTTATTCCCCGACGGAGAATAGATTTGAGTAGGGGGCGGAGAGATGCCCAGGAAAATCATTGATTACTCGTGATTGGAGTAACGAATTGAGAGGAGAGTTGCTCACAGGTGAATCTTTTGGCAGGAGGCTAATTTTAGAGCCTTTTACCTGCGAAATTGATGCATATTTAAGGAAGTGCGGAAGGACTGTAAAACTGCCATTGTTCGCGGATAGATTTGAGAATGTTGCCGGGGAATACCCGTAAGATAGCGTCCCACGCTATGGAGAAAGGAATTAATATTAATTAATTGGACGAACGATTCCTTTGCACGCAGATAGTTTTGGGATCTGTGAAGAAAGAGGAACCCAATGATCATGGTTTGGAGACCAGAATCATGCTGGGAGAGGAGCCAAGATTACGCGGGAAGATTTCGCCCTACTTTTCGTGGGAATCCGATATAAGGGAGTAGACCCTTGGAGGAGAGCTCAGTCTCTCTCAGTCTAAGCTCAGTCTCAGTTCAGTTCAAGCTCAGTCTACAGCAGTCTTCATGACGTTAGAAGTTACCCAGTTGTAGCACAATTGCAGTAAGTTGCAATCAGTATGCAGCAAGTACGAGGGCAGTACGAGACAGTATGTAAGCAGTCTACAGCAGTATTCAAGTAAGTTACGAGCAGTCTTCAAGTGAATCTTCAGTCAGTTACAGCCAGTTTGAAGCAAGTTTGCCAAGGCAGAACGCATGGCGGTCATACTAATAGACGCCGAACAAAGACTGGTACATGTAAATGAAGCATTTAATAAGCTTGTATGAATAATAGTCGTGCTATAGGCATACTCAGCAGTACGAACTATGGCGTGTTCAGTTACGAAGCACCGTGTAGGCTAATGGCAGAACTATTGTAAATAATTATTTGTGTAAATTATTGGACAGTGTTAAGCGCAAGGTGTAAAGTATTGACTGATCGTATATGTGTAATTACGATGGAATGCGCTAATGAAACTCTACGAAGTGTTTGGTAATGTCATGAGAGTACCAGATGATAACACTCAGGACGGGAGCTAGCATATTTATGCAACGCAGGACGCTTACCGTAGGAGTAAGAATAATAAAAACTGTTGGTGAATTCCGAGAGCGGGTAAACCAGACTTTCAATCAGGAGTTGATAGGAGCACGGGAGATGCCGTCGACACCTGCAATTTCGATCTTTGCTAGGGAATTTCAGCATTGAAAAGTGTATAAAGTGACGTGTGTTAAGTGTACAGCATATGTAAAATATCCTTTAAAGTAGTGATTAGATAGGTGTTTCACATGTGTGGGAGCGATAGCTTCCTGAGAGTTATGCAACGTGCCGTGTTGTTGATGAAAATTATGTGTTATAAAATGTGTGTATTCAAGATGAATATGTCGCGTTAAAACTGCTAATGGCGGGCGACATGGAGAAATATGATTGGTCGGAGCCACCATAGACGCCTATAGAGATGTAAGTACCCCACAAGTTATGATTATGTAGAAATATGGGCCACCGCATGCTGTGATTTCCTTAAAGATGCCAGTAAAAATCAGTTTAGGAGGGAGATCCTCCATGTTTAATCATTATTGTGTTGATTTTCATAGAGTTGAGATGTTAATTTGCATCATTAAGTGGAGTAATTATTCCCACTATGAATTAAGAATGGCAATCAGTTATGTAAATGTGACGAACGCGATTGTTCGGATTTTAAGACGTTTAGCTATGTCGGATTTTTTGGTAATGTATGTGAGAATAATAATAAAGTAATGATTTTGGTCATTTATGTCAGTGATATTAACGGTAATAATAATAATGAATATTAAAAGTATGAATGAACACATCAGGAAACAAATAAATGTTGTAAGCGAGAGATTTACGCTAATTGCAAGACTTATCAATCTAAGCAGTAAGATGATACAGTAAGATTACATTACAGTAATTAAGGAAATAAGTTTTATATCAGAATATTGCATATATTCAATAATGATGCCAGTAATGAAAGAGCTTTTAGTGAATTGAATTTGCAGCTTATATGAGAAGCTTATAGAGTAATTTGATAGATTTCTCTTAATAATATAGGTCGGTGGTCGTAGCATTGAGTAAAGGGGCCAGGTGGTCTATTCTACGTATGAAATCTCCTATGTCATGGGCATAAGTGGAGATATAATTTATGCCAGAGTTGTAGTGTGCACCCTAGCTCTGAGGAAGGATATGAAAGTGTTCCGGGTTGGAATCCTGTGATAGAGACGAGGAAAACGAGGACACCTCGAAACTCTATGGTCTCCCGAGAACTTATTGATGAGTTATTTCCGCTCGTGGTAGCGAAACTCATGGCGACTGCTGCAGTGAGCGCCTATATTTTACTTGAGACATCGGTCACCCGTCAGACTAATGCATTACGAACCCCGAACCTTCATGTTGAATGGACCCGTGTGAGGCCAGTAATTATTATATCCTCTGTGTAGGAGTAATTATAAAAGCTCATTCAATACCTGTTTGCATAATAGTCACTTAAAATCCTTTGGGATATGTGTGTTGTTCAGACAACAGTATTTGTCTTGTAAATCTTTACTGCTTAGAAAGGAAAGCATTCAAACCGTTAAGGAGGGTCGAGGTAATTGGTGGAACACCCATCCCACTTTCTATTGTGTGCTGACTCCTCTAGCCGAGGGTCTGCAGGCGGGCACTCGAACCGTCAAGGCAAGTTGAAAGGGACAGATTTTAGACCCTGGTAAATGACATATAATGAAAGATTGTTATGTTGAGTAATGTAGCCATGTGGTTTAAGAACACATGGATAATTATAGATTATCCTGATGGTTCATTATTTTAGCTATCTGACGAATAGTTAGACGATGTATTTGTACTGTCACTGAAACCAAGTTATGAAGTTGGTTACCAGATGCCAATCGCCACGAGAGCAAGGTAATCTAATTGTACCATCCGACACAAGCTATAACGTAACGTTTTATGTAGGAATCACATACAGCATGCAGTGGAACCATATAAATAGAGGAAGTGGAGGGGTAGCTTACATAATTATGGAGTTGCACGTTGATTGCGGTGCAACGTCCGAATAGGTAATGCATGTCAGGCATTTGTTTGGTGAGAAGAGAAAAATCAAAACACGCACGGCACACATAATTGTTAAAACCAAGAGGTTTAAGGAATAATTAATTTGTGATATTAAAGAAGTCACATTGTATGACTGTTATATCAATGTACAGTTGGTTTTGAAGTCGTAGGTGCATCAGCGCACCAGAATATCTTTATGAAGTTCACATAAGGGTACAGCTTTGTAGTTTTATATGACTTTATTATTATGATTTCATTTTTGTTTATTTGTGGATTGTGGAAGTAAATTTTTGTTTGCTTTGTTTTTTATGGTTTTGGGATTGTTTTTGTGTTTGAAGCCATGATTTTATTTACTGAATTAAAGTTTTAGAATAGAGTTGTGTCTTATCATTGTAGAGTTGATACCTTATAGCCTCAAATCCAAATTATGCACTGCTCATTTGGAGGAACGGCACGCGCCTGAGACCTGATGCTAGCTGGAGGCAGATGCATATTTACCATCGAGATTACTCACATGGGTACAATATATTGCGTGATTTTCAAACGGCTAAAAATATATTGTGCAAACGGGAAAATATGGTGTCGTCTGTTGGCAGTATTGCGCAATATCCCGCCAGTTGGTATCCAAAAGTGGTCGAGTTTGGGTCGTTATGAGTGACAAGAATGCTGAAAAACAAATTATTTTGGAATTTATTGAAGTGTATCCTGGCCTTTCGGCTCTTTGGGATGTGAAGTGCAAGGGTTACAGTAATCGTACCAAAAAGGGGGAGCAGTATGATGTGCTCTTAGAAAAATGCCGCGACCAATACCCAGACACGGACAAACATGCAAACGTAATTGCAAACGTAAAACATGCGCACCAACCTCCGCAAAGAATTGAAACGTATTCGCGATGCTGAAGAGTAATCAATGCGAGAAGTTCATCGAATAATTCTCCGTCCATCCGTAAAAAGTTTTGAAAATCATTAGGTTCAATGATTCTCAGTTCATTGAGTAACGTTTCGTGGGTATACTTCCTACGATCAATAAACCACAGTTTGGCCCATTTCCTTCCATTCCTTCCTGACTTCTTTTTCTTTTTTACACCTACGCCCACAGCATTAAAACACAACACAGTTCAGTATCCAACATCATCAACTTGAAACTCTGGAGGAGACTGATTTTCCAGTTGTGTGGAGGTTGCACAATATACTGCCCTTGAGGTTGTACGTCTGTGCTCGTGTTTGCACAAAATATTCCACAACCTTCAATATTGCCTTCACACGATTCAAGTTATTGCGCACGCAAAATATTGCACAATATTATTGAACGTCTAGAGGTAACCGTCAAAATATTGTGCTATCTATATTGTACAATAGTATTGACCGTCTATGGGCCGCTTAATTGGAGTAGCCACCTTACTGTTCTAGTATCATTCGTTAAATGTTCAAATAGAGGCTTATGTGCCCCCGAATATAAATATTTTGATTGTTAGGAATTAATTACGGATATTTTCCTTCTTTCATTACTGGAAATGGTTTCTGCTTGTCAATATTAATGAACGGTATTAAACTAATTACCCCAATTTATTTTTTACGTGGTTTGAGATCTAGATTTATTAATCGTGGGTGTTAAAAGATTGATATGCCATTATTTGGATATTTTAGCGTTTTAATCTCAAACCTCAGCCTAGGGCTTGTTTATTTTGTTACATAAATTGAACTGGCCTATTTTTTATATCGAGCAATAAAAGTAATAACGCCACCACACACTCAGTTCACATGGCTTAATATTTTAAGTGTATTCAATTTATTTAATACACATTCGTGAATATAATCGCAGGTTTACTGGTATCTCAGTAATCATTTGCTTATTATTTGGTATAAGTTAAAAATACAGTAGTTGGTGTCTGGTTGCCTGAAATCCCACAATAATTACAAGTTATAAAAACTTCATACCTTTATAATACATTCATTTCCCAAGTAATATACTATATTTTAGATCGGTGTATTTCTCTAGTTTAGGTTGTAAAATTAAACGTTTTACGGCAGTTTATATGAGTTTCAAGTGCGATGAAAAGTATGGTTGGTTCCTCAGTTTAGGGGCTGCGACAACGCGGAAATGTAGCCCCGTGTACTTTGGGTGAGTGTAGAATCTGACTGATAACCGGTGTTAATTTTGATGGCTGTATTTGTGTATGTATCTGTTTAAATTCAAGTAAGGACTAGAGCCATTGCATTTATCAAGTAGATCCTTCTTTTGCCGCCAAACGCCACCGTTAACGACTACTAGTTCAGAACTTGGTTACCAGATGCCACAGCAGTAGGCTCCTGACGACGAACGTTGGAACCTAAGAACGTTAGTCATATGTTTAACCTATAATTTAGCTTCACACAGGTGTAATTAGTGGAAGGTTCTTTAACATGCCATAAATCTATGACATGGGACCGCCGGCTTTAGTTCCCCTCCGAAGGAAGGCATACTAAGGGATTTTAACGCTCTTGAAAAATCCGACGACTTCAGCCGGGTTTGAACCCGCGATCTGATGAAAAGTATTGTGACTGCCGTACATTTCACGCTTGCCAGCAAAGAACAAATATTCCTTGATTTCCATCGACATATTGTACAACTTCGTACTATACGTGCTCATGATTCTTTTACTGGCAATCATAGTTAAATCCCATTAATGAGTATGTCTACGGTAGGATACATTTAACGCTGGAGCCGGGCTAGTATGGGGGCGTGGTCAGATCGTCAACTCTCCGCAGGTTATAGCGCTGACAGGGCGTCTCCTTATTACGCCTTGCGATGTGGTCACCCAGACTTAGCAGCTCCGAAGCGGTCAGAAAACAGCTGACCTGGAGAACCATGAACTAACAAGGGGACCCTACGGCAATCGGATTTTTGTAATTTTTCCCGCTTCGGGTACGTAAAGTTCAGACCTCGAACAATAATTTCCCAAAGCCGTTCAATGCCATATTCATAAATTCTCGAGAAAATCGACTTCGAAGTTTTCCGAGTGCTTCATATCCAGTAAAGATGTTACCGAGTTCGGCAAGTACGCGAGGCTCACCCGGCAACGTTCGGGCCCAGTAATCGCCGGGGCGCTAGTTCGAGTCTCACTTCGGGTGCTATTTTTTTTCTTTCAATTCATATACTACTAATGTGATTGAAATATAAAAATCTTCATCGGGCGGATTGTCGTCCTCCACGCCCGACATTATGATGATCGTATGTTAGAAAAAATCACCCACCACGCCAAGAATCATTATCTGCTTCTCTGGAAACCAACGGTCAAATGCTACTTCGAATAAGCACCCCATGTGAATGACGTGGTATGTATCCCTTCTACCCGTCCTCGAATACCCACAAATCCTTTGTGCTAGAGCAGCTGTGCCCACTTCGCAGGTTGAAAAACGTGGCAAAGGCAAACGATCCACGCAGAACTGTTATTCGAAATAATGACAGATCTCGAAGAAACTGCGATATTCAAATATTTCATCACATTCAATTTTACTCATTCCATTGTTTACATTAATTTATTCAACTATTTATATTTTTATTAATCTACAAGGTGTGAATATAATTGCTGGATATTATTTTTCTCGCTTATTAGCAATTTCAAATAGGATATAATTAGAAATGAGACGTGCGTTTTTTCATTGGAAATTATAATTACATATCTGTGAATTACTACAGACTTGATGATTTTTATATTTCAATCACATTAGTAGTATATGAATTGAAAGAATGAAAAAAGATACAGCACCCGAAGCGAGATTCGAAAAAGCGTCCCAGCGATTACTGGGCCCGAACCTCACCGGGTGAGCCACGCGTCATGCTCAAACTCGGTAACATCTTTACTGGATATGAAGCACTCGGAAAACTTCGAAGTCGATTTTCTCGAGAATTTATGAATATGGGATGGAATGGCTTTGGGAAATTATTGTTCGGGGTCAGAACTTTACGTACCCGAAGCGGGAAAAATTACAAAAATCCGATTGCTGTAGGATCCCCTTGTAAGTTTGGGAACATGCAGATATCCCAGTAGTCCAACAACCTGTTGGCGCCACTGACTGTGTGCTGTGTATGATAATGGAGTCCACACTTGGCACGGTAATCCTCAGCTCAGACCCCAGTATTGTGTGGAGGCTTGATGGCCGTCGAGTGGGCAGGGATTACGTTCAATGCAGATCATGCGCAGCTCAATGGAGTATTTTAAGAGACATACTGGATCCAGTTCCTCACCTTACTTTAACCACTAAACGGTAAGTAATTTTGATATTCGTTGGAAAATTTTCTCGGACAAGACAAATCTGCCAACACAGATATTTACTTTCTTATAATGATGGACATTAGGTGGGTAGATAGGGTTACAAACGAAGAGGTATTAAGACTAGTGGGAGAGATGTTTCTGGCGACTGCCAATGAAGAGAGGAGATAGGCTGGTAGGAAACATACTAAGACATCCAGGAAAAGCAAGTTTAGTTATGGAAGGAAGGGTCGAGGACAAGAACTCTAGAGGTGGACCAAGGTTCACAGAAATTAAAGACCTCACTGCACTTAAATTATACTTCACCACATATGTTCTCCCTATCCTAGATTTCTCTTCTCCAATCTGGTCTACTTCGGCTATAACCAATATTTCTAAATTGAACAGTGTCTTTAATTTCTTCATATCAATTGTCAAAGCTCGCAATCCTTCACTAAGGCACTTCGCCAAATCCGATATTCTAAACCAGCTCAATGTACTCGACCTGAGAAGCCGTCTACAATTTACTGACCTGTGTTTCTAACATAAAATTATGAATGGTTACACAAAATGTAACATGCTCTTAAGCTACTTCCCACTTCATGTTCCCTCCCGTTCAACACGCCAGAACCATTTACACCACGTACCTCGCCCACGGCTTGAAGTACAGAAGCGCTCTATTTTCCACCGTCTACCTACCCTTAGCAACTCCCTTCCAAACATTGACATATTCTCTCCCTATCGAACATTCAAACATAACATTAGAAGATCCCTTTCACCCTCTTTTCCTAACCCCTCGCCCTCCTAATCTCTCACTACCCCAATCACTCCCTGCGTCCTTCCCGAGATTTATCCTTTCTGCCGTCACTGCCAATTGTTACCTGTTATTGTTGTTGTTGTTGTTGTTTTTGTTATTATTATTATTATTATTATTTGAAATTGTTAAATTATTAGTGTAAAATGACCTTTTCATGGTTGTATCTAATAATTGTTAAATAAATAAATAAATAAAAAAAGGTTAGAATAACATATTATGTTAAACAGATTGCCTCGGACGTAGGGTGTGGTAGCTATGTAGAGATGAAACGATCAGCTAAGGACAGGGAGGCTTGGAGTGCTGCATCAAACCAGTCAAATGATTGAAGACTCAAACAACAACATAATCTTGATCATCATCATCAACATCATCACCATCATCATCAAGAACATCATCATCACTCTCACCATCATGATTACCACCACCATCATCATCATCAATGGCATGACAGCCCTCTGTGATCCTTGACCTTCTGAAGAAGTATCTTGCAATCTTCACTGTTTAGTGCCATGCTCCTCTGGTAACTTTAAGGATTTTAACATCCTCTTTCACACCATCTTCCCATCTGAGCTTTGATCTTCCACGTTTCCTGGTTACTTCTGGCTTGCCATTAATTACGTGCTTTGTCATTCTATGGTCCCGCCCACTGTAGCCTTCTGATCTTCATAAATCGAACAATGTCTGATCCACTGTATAAGTTGTACGTATAACTCATAATTAAATTTTCTTCTACAGACACCATTTTCTTCCACATGCCCTATAATATATCTCTAGGTCCTTCTCTCAAATATGCCCAGTGTCCAGTTATCTGCACTATAGCCTATGTTAATACTGGTCTCGCTAAGACTTTGTACATCATCATCTTAGATTTCCTGAGCAACAACTTGGATTTGAGATGTTTTCTGAGACCATGACAGCACTTATTAGCAAAGAGTATCCATTTCAGTACTTCTGAGCTTACATTGTTCTTAACATTAACCTTTGATCGAAGGTTGATGAAGCTATGCACAACTTCAAAGTTCAAATTTATACAGTACATAATTTGTATGAACCAATTTCTATGGGTTTTACTTTCGTATCTATTGTAAAAATTACGCTGCTATAACAGATCTGTAGATCTTGTGTTAATCATATACAATAATATGTAGTATGTAATGTGTAATGTAGTGTATTTCATAAATGAAACAAGATGTTCAGCAAAGAACATATATATATAGTCTGGCTGCGTGGCTCAGGGGTAACGTTCTCGCTTGCTGATCCCAAGGTTGCAGGTTCGAAACCTGGCGCAGTCAGCTGGCATTTGAGGGTGCGCAAATGCGAGGGAGTCGTGTCAGTACATTTACTGGCACGTTAAAGATCCCCTTCGGGGCAAAATTCCGGCACCCCGGCGTCTCTAAAAGCCAGTGTAGTTAAAAGGGACGTAAAACCAATAACATTATTATTATTATTATTATTTATAAAGAACATATAGCCTACTTTCTCCTAAATGTATGGCTATATTTATAACTCTTTGTCCTCATTCCTAAAACAACCACTTCTTCCACCATGTTTTTTAGCCTACTTTCGATTTTTGCAAAAAATGAAAGTAGACTTATGAGATCAACACAGGGCGAAAAAAGTGTGTCTGTCTGTGTGTGTGTATGTGTGTGTGTGAGTCTGTGTGTGTGTGTGTCTGTGTGTCTGTGTGTGTGTGTGTGTGAGTGTGTGTACTCTGAATGTCTGTCCCCCCCCCCTATCAATTCGAACACGGTGAATGCGAATTGAACGAAATTTGGTACAAAGGTAGCACTAGCAAAGGACACCTCAGTGTCATGTTTTATATCGCCGCCATCTTGACGGAAACGTAATGACGGCCACACAAATGTTCAAAGCTTAAATCAAATTACGACTAACCTAATCATCCGATCTCTACCAAATTTTGCAACTACATACCTTTATGGGGGGAGCATCCTCTGACCAAACTAATAAGTCATCAGCGTAATAGTTTGCGGATGGCGGCCATCTTTGTGTGAAAATCGATTCCCCCTATTAATTCGAACACGGTGCAACCGAATGGAACGAAATTTGGTACAGAGGTAGTACTAACAAAAGGCACCTCAGTGTCATGTTTTATAACGCCGCCATCTTGACGGAAACGTAATGGCGGCCACACAAATGTTCAAAGCTTAAATCAAATTACGATTAACCTAATCATCCGATCTCTACCAAATTTTGCAACAACATACCTTTATAGAGGAAGCATCTTTTCACAAAAAACTAGGTCATTAGCCTAATAGTTTGCGGATGGCGGCCATCTTTGTGTCAAAATCGATTCTCCCTATTAATTAAACACGGTGAAACCGAATGGAACGAAATTTGGTACAGACATAGCACTAGCAAAGGGCATCTCAGTGTCATGATTTATATCGCCGCCATATTGACAGAAACGTAATGGCGGCCACACAAATGTTCAAAGCTTAAATCAAATTACGAATAGCCTAATCATCCGATCTCTAGTAAATTTAGCAACAACATACCTTTATGGAGGGAGCATCCTTTGACCAAACTAATAAGTCATCAGCGTAATAGTTTGCGGATGGCGGCCATCTTTGTGTGAAAACCGATTCCCCCTATTAATTCGAACACGGTGCAACCGAATGGAACGAAATTTGGTACAGAGGTAGTACTAACAAAAGGCACCTCAGTGTCATGCTTTATAACGCCGCCATCTTGACGGAAACGTAATGGCGGCCACACAAATGTTCAAAGCTTAAATCAAATTACGATTAACCTAATCATCCGATCTCTACCAAATTTTGCAAAAACATACCTTTATAGAGGAAGCATCCTTTGACCAAAACACTAGGTCATTAGCTTAATAGTTTGCGGATGGCGGCCATCTTTGTGTGAAAATCAATTCCCCCTATTAATTCAAACACGGTAAAATCAAATTGAACGAAATTTGGTACAGAGGCAGAACTAGCAAAGGGCACCTCAGTGTCATGTTTTATATCGCCGCCATCTTGACAGAAACGTAATGGCGGCCACACGAATGTTCAAAGCTTAAATCAAATTACGATTAACCTAATCATCCGATCTCTACCAAATTTTGCAACTACATACCTTTATGGAGGGAGCATCCTTTGACCAATCTAATAGGTCATTAGCCTAATAGTTTGCGGGTGGTGGCCATCTTTATGTCAAAATTGATTCCCCCTATTAATTCGAACACGGTGGAACCGAATGGAACGAAATTTGGTACAGAGGTAGCACTAGCAAAGGGCACCTCAGTGTCATGTTTTATATCGCCGCCATCTTGACTGAAACGAAATGGCGGCCACACGAAAGTTCAAAGCTTAAATCAAATTACGATTAACCTAATCATCCGATCTCTACCAAATTTTGCAACTACATACCTTTATGGAGGGAGCATCCTTTGACCAATCTAATAGGTCATTCGCCTAATAGTTTGCGGATGGCGGCCATCTTTGTGTCAAAATCGATTCTCCCTATTAATTCAAACACGGTGAAACCGAATGGAACGAAATTTGGTACAGACATAGCACTAGCAAAGGGCACCTCAGTGTCATGTTTCATATCGCCGCCATCTTGACAGAAACGTAATGGCGGCCACACGAATGTTCAAAGCTTAAATCAAATTACGATTAACCTAATCATCCGATCTCTACCAAATTTGGAACTACATACCTTTATGGAGGGAGCATCCTTTGACCAATCTAATAGGTCATTCGCCTAATAGTTTGCGGATGGCGGCCATCTTTGTGTCAAAATCGATTCTCCCTATTAATTCAAACACGGTGAAACCGAATGGAACGAAATTTGGTACAGACATAGCACTAGCAAAGGGCATCTCAGTGTCATGATTTATATCGCCGCCATATTGACAGAAACGTAATGGCGGCCACACAAATGTTCAAAGCTTAAATCAAATTACGATTAGCCTAATCATCCGATCTCTAGTAAATTTAGCAACAACATACCTTTATGGAGGGAGCATCCTTTGACCAAATTATTAGGTCATCAGCCTAATATTTTGCGGATGGCGGCCATCTTTGTGTGAAAATCGATTCCCCTTATCAATTCGAACACGGTGAAACCGAATGGAACGAAATTTGGTACAGAGGTAGCACTAGCAAAGGGCACCTCAGTGTCATGTTTTATATCACTGCTATCTTGACGGAAACGTAATTGCGGCCACCCAAATGTTAAAAGCTAAAATGTAATTACGACTAACCTAATAATCTAGTCTCTACCAAATTTTGCAACACCATATCTTTATGTGGGAAACATATTCAGACCAAACTGCAAGAACATCAGCCCAATAGTTTGCAGATGGTGGCCATGTATGTGTGCAAATCGATTCCCCCTATCAATTCAAACACGGTGAAACCGAATTGAACGAAATTTGGTACAGAGGTAGCACTAGCAAAGGGCACCTCATATTCATGTTTAATATCCCTATAGCACGTTGTATTTCAACAAGCTACTACAACCAACATTTAATCATACTCCTTGAAAAGGACAAAGAGTTATAACAATACCCATGCATTTAGGAGAAAGTAGGCTATATGTTCTTTACTGAACATCTTGTTTTATATTGATAATAAACCAGTGTCAAAATCAATATTATATACTTTATGTTGATTGAATATCAAAACTACAAACTTACTTTAATGCATTCACGTCCGTTAATCTCGATATTAAGCCTCCAAACTGAAGAATCCTTCGTTTTGGGCGGCGGCTGCAACCTAGCAGTGAATTAATATAATTATATCTTGTACGCCTCTGTGTTTTGAATGAGCAGGCAGTTTTAAAGCATCCAGGAGGTATGGGATCCAGCTGGCAGTGTTTAAAGGTAATCGGAGCGCAGTCGTGGCTAGAACTTGAACTATTACAAAATGGACATAATTCAGGACCAGCTTCAGGAATTTACAAAGCGGGATGTTTGGAGAAATTAGCCACTTAACGCACAAGAGGTCAGCACCGTACAGAGGCATTGAGAACGTGAGCTTTGTACTTACATTCTCCTTTTCCTAATGCTTTCTGTTTAATGTGCGATGCTGGGGCTGTGATTATTAATAAACAAGTGTAAACATTAGCCTCTCCTTTGAGCTAAATGGCATTTTATTTAGTATCTGTGTAAAGATCTTGTCCACATCATTTGTAAGAGAATTGAAGTAAAACAAGTAGTTACGTGAAGAACTAAATAGCCTATTTTCATATATTCCACTAATATTAACTGCCTCTATCAACATACGAATAGTCAGTATGATTGCTGCAATAGATTCGTAGATATTGAGAACCGTATAAATATTTTGGATGGTCACCATGTTGGATTTTTATATTATAGGCCTTAGATTTATGTACTAATACATGAAGATTATTGTGTGGGTGTTTTATTCAAACTTCAATCGCATGATTAGGACACAAGAAATAAAAGCAGGTTTTTAAAAATTTCACTCAGCCGCCATCTCGTGGTTATGAAAATAATTTAAATGAATTAGATGCCAGTCGATTAAAATTTGTATTAAGGATATACCGTATCAGGTTTCAGTGAGCTCGGATGGTTAAAACGCAAGAAACGTCCATTTGAATATTTAAATTTCGCATCGCCGCCATGTTGGATTTGTGCTCGCCAGGTTATTGAACGTCCCTTAGGTGAACTTATGCTTATAGCCTCCATACTCTTCAAAACATTCAGTTTGATTGCTGTAGTAGATTAATAGATATTGAGAACCGTCTAAATATTTCGGATGGTCGCCATGTTGGATTTTAATATATGTAGGCCATAGAGTATGTACTATTAGATGATGATTATTGTGTACGTTCATTGTGCAAATGTCGATTTCGATCGCATGATTAGAACACAAGAAATACAAACTTAATTTTCGAAATTCGCACAGCCGCCATCTTGAGGTTACGTAAACAATTGAACTAAACTAGATACCAGTGCATTACAATGTGTATAAACATGTGCTGTACGAAGTTTCATTGCGTTTGGATCATTAAATCGTGAGAAAAGTCTATATAAAACTTTAAATTCGCTTGGCCGCCTTGTTCGTTGTAGTTAACGGGTTTTCGAAAGTCTCATAGATAAACTTCCAGTAGTGCCCTTTATCTCCGAACGAAATTTCAGGTTGATACCGCCAATAGTTTCAGAGATATAGAATGCCGGTGAAATATTTCGCACAGCCGCCATCATGAGGTTATGTAAAGAAATAAACGAAGTTCGATGTCGGTGCATTACAATGTGTATAAACATATACTGTACCAAGTTTAATTGCGTTTGGTTGGTTAACTCGCAAGAAACGTGTATTTAAAAGTTGCAAATTCGCTTGGCCGCCATGTTGGTTTTGTATTTACCAGGTTTTCAAAAGTCACATAGGTGAAAATCTAGTAGTTCTCTTTATCACCGTACAAAATTCCAGGGTGATATCGGTAATAGTTTCGGAGATATTGAATGCTGGTGAAATATTTCGCACAGCCGACATGTTGGATTGGTGAGACGTAACAAAATTTGAATGGCACGGTCGGGGTCACCTGGAATAGTGCTATGAACTTACTGAGTTTCATTGAAATCGCTCTAGCCGCTTAGAAGTTATTAGGGGGGACACACAAAAATCCTCTCTCTCTCTCTCTCTCTCACTCACACACACACAGACAGACACACGGACAAAAGGTGATTTCATAAGCCTATTTTTTTTTTCATAAATGAAAATAGGTTAAAAATAGTTAACTCTTGTTGGTTTCAATCCCTATGTCACCGCGTGAGAGACTAACGCGCTAGCCCAGAGCCAAACATGTCCTTAACATCTGAGTGTTATTAAATGACTAAGATACAACGTGTTAGCTAATAATGTCTTGAAATAAACGATTTCTTCACTGCAGTACATCTTCATTATAATTCAAATCATACAAGGTTTATATTATTTCTATCAGTAGGATATATCGCATACCACATACTAAATCTACTGAAATATAGGACAGGCACAAGAGGTCATCTGCCATCTTGTCATGTGACAGAGGCGGCTCAGCTCTTCTTAGTCACTCATACAGGATAATATTATAATATGAAATTATAATCAATAATGGATCACGTCTTTTAGGATAGCTTAAACTTCCCCTAGCTCGATTATCAGAATTGGTGGGAATTAACCTATTGATTATAATGGTTGTATAATTCACACGGCCGCCATCCTGAAATGGCACGGCTGATGACCTTGTAGTTTGGGCCCAAGACGCATCCTATATAAAGGTATATTGTTACCTGTTGTTGAGATCGGATGATTAGTTTAGTCGTAATTTGATTTTACGTTTTGAAAGTTTGAGTGGCCGCCATTCAGTTTTGGTAAAGAGGGCGGCGATATAAAACATGACACTGAGGAGTCCTTTGCTAGTTCTACCTCTGTACCAAATTTTGTTAAATTCGGTTTCACTGTGTTTGAATTGATATGGAGTTGGAAGGGGGGGGGGGGTGTCAGACATTTATAGTACACACACATACATACACACTCTTACACACACACACACACACACACACACACACACACACACAGACACACAATTTTTGGCCCTGTGTAGATCTCATAAATCTACTTTCATTTTTTGCAAAATGAACTTATTTCAGATGACACAGACTATAGTTGCTTACGGAACTACGAGGTCATCTACCCCTCTGACTTACCTTAAGAAAGGTCGTGATGATTATCAAATTTTGTTGTTATTGCCTCTAACGTTGTTGTTGTTGTTACATTTAAATGAGTTTATAACAGATATGATTGCCTAATTTACTCTTTATTTTATATACTAAATATAATAATATACTTGCAATTATCAATTGTTTCTTTAGATTATGCTGATGAATACCACAATGTGGTTGAAACTACACACATCAAAAAAAGTTTTGCATCACCTCGGTTCCAAGAGTTCCGGAACCGTTAAATACAAAGGGAATAGAGATCAACACAAACAACATTTCAGCTCGTTTTATTGCTCATGAGACCCACACATTGCATGTTGTACCATCATACAGCTAGACTTTCAGCATTTGTGGTCCAGATTGCAGTACACACCACTACCTCTAATACCCAGTAGCACGTCCTCTTGCATTGATGCATGCCTGTATTCGCCGTGGCATACTATCCACAAGTTCATCAAGACACTGTTGGTCCAAATTGTCCCACTCCTCAACGACAATTCGGCGTAAATCTCTCAGAGTGGTTGGTGGGTCAAGACGTCCATAAACAGCCCTTTTCAACATATCCCAGGCATGTTCGATAGGGTTCATGTCTGGCGAACATGCTGGCCACTGTAGTCGAGCGATGTCGTTATTTTGAAGGAACGCATTCACAAGATGTGCACGATGAGGTCGAGAATTGTCGTCCATGAAGACAAATGCCTCTCCAATATTCTGCCGATATGGTTGCACTATGGGTCGGAGGATGTCATTCAGGTATCGTAAAGCCGTTTCGGAACCTTCCATGACCACCAGTGGCGTACGTCGGCCCCACATAATGCCACCCCCAAAACATCAGGGAACCACCACCTTGCTGCACTCGCTGGACAGTGTGTCTAAGACGTTCAGCCTGACCAGGGTGCCTCCAAACACGTCTCCGACGATTGTCTGGTTGAAGGCATATGCGACACTCATCGGTGAAGAGAACGTGATGCCAATTCCGTGGGGTCCATTCAGCATGTTGTTGGGCCCATCTGTACCGCGCTGCATGGTGTCGGGGTTGCAAAGCTGGACCTCGCCATGGACGTCGGGAGTGAAGTTGCGCATCATGCAGCCTATTGCGCACAGTTTGAGTTGAAACACGACGTCCTGTGGCTGAACGAAACGCATTATTCAACATGGTGGCATTGCTGTCAGGGTTCCTCCGAGCGGCAATCCGTAAGTAGCGGTCATCCACTACAGTAGTAGCCCTTGGGCGGCCTGAGCGAGGCCTGTCATCGACAGTTCCTGTATCTCTGTACCTCCTCCATGTCCGAACAACATCGCTTTGGTTCACTCTGAGACGCCTGGAAACTTCCCTTGTTGAGAGCCCTTCTTGACACAAAGTAACAATGCGGACGCGATCGAACTGCGGTATTGACCTTCTAGGCATGGTAGAACTACAGACAACATGAGCAGCGTACCTTCGTCCTGGTGGAATGACTGGAACTGATCGGCTGTCGTACCCCCTCCGTCTAATAGGCCCTGCTCATGCATGGTTGTTTACAACTTTGAGCAGTTTTAGTGACATCTATGAACAGTCAAAGGGACTGTATCTTGGATACAATATACACAGTCAACGTCTATATGCCGGAGATCTGGGAACCGAGGTGATGCAAAACTTTTTTTGATGTGTGTAGTTCAATAAACATCCTCTATTAATTTAATCATCATCAGAGTTGAGTGTCGAAGTTTAACTTCTACTGCACTTAGCTATACGAGTAATAGGCAATAGCTCCACAACATAACTTCACAACGTGTTCATCAGCTAAAATCCAGGAACATGCCTACTTGTCATGAGTAAGTACTGAGGAGCTGAGTTGGAGTGCATATGCTACACTAGGTAATGTAGTGCGATCACACTAAGCTGTCTGAGTGGCTCAGTTGGTTGTCACCCGCCACCTGTGGCCCAGCACAGTTGCTTGGCATTCAAGGGTGCTTAAATACGAGTGGTCCATGACAGTAGGCTTACTGGCCAGTTAAAAATACCCTTCAATGTTTAAAAATAGTTTACACCCCTGCTTCAGTAACACCACTGTGTTCAGTGGAACGTATGAATATAATCTAATTATTATTATTTATGTTGAGTGTGACTTAAAATGTGACCACAATCAGGGTTTGAACCTCAATCTCCTACTATCCGTGCATGTGCACTTAACTTCGTAGACCAAAGCCCCCATGCTCCAACCACGACACAGGTGATAAGATGCTTTTTGCAGTGGCTTCCGAAATGACGAAGAAATGATCTTTGATCTCCTAAACGACACACACACAGACACCTGTGTACCAAATTCAGAACCTGACTGAAGACTTTTGAAACAGAAATTACTTCAGGACATAGTTCTCTTCTGAGTGGTCACATCTGTCCATATAATAATATTAATAATTTATTTATTTATTTACTCGAATCAGAGCCAGATAAATAATATTGTACATACACAATCAAAGGAGAAACATGGAATTATACATAATCAAACTGTCTTTGCTTAGAAACGAGCAACTGCTATAGCATTTTCTTGTGCCTTAAACAACTCCTCCTCACTGCAAGAATCAGGGCAGCATAAGCCCTGCTTTGTTGTCTGTACCTCTCCACATTCACAAAGTGTTGATTCTTGTAGGTATCCCCATTTCATTAGATTATCCTTAGTTTTGCCAACACCTGCTCGTAATCTGTTTAATGATTTCCAAGTGGTCCAGTCCAAGTTGTGCCCGGCTGGTAAGCATTCTGCAGGTGTTACCCCTGTTGGAAGATGATTGATTTTGCCTGCCCACAGTTCTTCTCTGGCTTTGTTGGAGGATGTGGTAAGTGGAGATGTTGACTGTAAAAAGCTCTTCCTAGATTTCAATCTATGTCTTGGAGGAGTATATCCGTGTAGCGGGTGTAGCTCACTTTCTTCCACTTACTTTCTTTCAGCATTTGCGGCTACTTCCCGACGTATTTCAGGGGGAGCAATGCCTGCCATGAAGTACAGCTTGTCGACGGGAGTCGGTTACAGGCATCCTGTAATAAGCCTTGCAGTTTCATTCAGAGCTACGTCAACTTGTTTTGTATGGGCTGATTTCTGCCATACAGGGCAGGCATATTCCCCGGCGGAGAAACAGAGTGCCATTGCAGAAGTACGGACCACTTGGGGTTGGGTACCCCAATTATTACCAATGAGCTTCCGAATGATGTTATTTCGGGCTGCCACCTTCTGTTTAGTGTTAAGGCAGTGCCACCGATATGAAATGAAAATCCACAGCCTGCTTCCAGTCTCCGACCGGGTCAGGAATGGAATGAATGAAGCCCCCATCTAGCGGCGAGGATAGGAACTGTGCCGGCTGCCGAGGCCTGACGCACTCCTCTGGGGAAATGATTACATGAATGACAGATGAAATGAAATGATAGTGGAGAGTGTTGCTGGAATGAAATTTTGACAGGGAAAACCGGAGTACCCGGAGAAAAACCTGTCAGCCTCCGTTGTGTACAGCACAGATCTCACATGGAGTGACCGGGATTTGAACCACGGACCCAGCGGTGAGAGGCCGGCGTGCTGCCGCCTAAGCCACGGAGGCTATAGTGCCACCGATATAATATTAATAATAAAAGTAGTAATAATAATAATAATAATAATATTTTAGAGGCCACATCAGCAGAATCCCACAAACATAGACTCACATACAAAATTCTTAGATACATACAGCGGTTCAAGACTACTACACTCTGGATGACGCAAGTCAAAATTGATCTGGAAAAAGCACAGGTCGACCCAAAAGACGTCATAGACAAAGGCGTATTTCTCATAAGGTATGCACGTGGGAAGTGATATCAGAGAAAGCAGCACCTACAGCCCAAAGACCAAAGTGGACCGAAGAAAGGAAGAGGGCCTTTAGGGCACGAATGAAAGAGTACTGGAAAAACAGGAAGAACAAGTAGTCATGATTGCTTCGCGTGGTCAAATAGGCCCATAACGTGTAAAATAAAATAATTAATTTTTAGAGCGTTAAAATCCTCCAGTATGCCTTCCTTCGGAGGGGAAGTAAAGCTGGCGGTCCCATGTCATAGATTTATGGCACTTAAAAGAACCTACCCCTGCAATTGGAGGTGTGTAGCAAAATTGGTAGGTTATATTTGGCTGGTTAGACACGCTCTATCTAGTTTCAACGTTCGCCGCTAGGTGTTGTGACAGTAGCATCTGGTAGCCAATGATGGAACTACTTGAAATTTAACTTGTTGGGTGCCCTCGGTCGTTGAATGAAAAATACTCAGATTACGTTTAAGACGTCTTCTGGATCGACCTGTGTTTTTAGCCTACTTTCGATTTTTGCAAAAAATGAAAGTAGACTTATAATATCAACACAGGGCGAAAAAAAAGTGTGTCTGTGTGTGTGTGTGTGAGTCTGTGTGTGAGTGTGTGAGTGTGTGTACTCTGAATGTCTGCCCCCCCCCCCTATAAATTCGAACACGGTGAACGCGAATTGAACGAAATTTGGTACAAAGGTAGCACTAGCAAAGGACACCTCAGTGTCATGTTTTATATCGCCGCCATCTTGACGGAAACGTAATGGCAGCCACACAAATGTTCAAAGCTTATATCAAATTACGACTAACCTAATCTTCCGATCTCTACCAAATTGTGCAACAACATACCTTTATGGGGGAAGCATCGTTTGATCAAACTAATAGGTCATCAGCCTTATAGTTTGCGGATGGCAGCCATATTTGTGTGAAAATCGATTCCCCCTATTAATTCGAACACGGAGAAAACGAATGGAACGAAATTTGGTACAGAGGTAATACTAGCAAAGGGCACCTCAGAGTCATGTTTTATATCACCGCCATCTTGACGGAAACGTAATGGCGGCCACACAAATGTCCAAAGCTTAAATCAAATTACGACTAACCTAATCATCCGATCTCTACCAAATTTTGCAACAACAAACCTTTATGGAGAAAGCATCCTTTGACCAAATTAATATGTAATTTGCCTAATAGTTTGCGGATGGCGGCCATCTTTGTGTTAAAATCGATTCCCCCTATTAATTCAAACACGGTGAAACCGAAGGGAACGAAATTCGGTACAGAGGTAGCACTAGCAAAGGACACCTCAGTGTCATGTTTTATATCGCCGACATCTTGACGGAAACGTAATGGCAGCCACACAAATGTTCAAAGCTTATATCAAATAACGACTAACCTAATCTTCCGATCTCTACCAAATTTTGCAACAACATACCTTTATGGGGGAAGCATCCTTTGACCAAATTAATATGTCATTTGCCTAATAGTTTGCGGATGGTGGCCATCTTTGTGTTAAAATCGATTCCCCCTATTAATTCAAACACGGTGAAACCGAATGGAACGAAATTCGGTACAGAGGTAGCACTAGCAAAGGGCACCTCAGTGTCATGTTTTATATCGCCGCCATCTTGACGGAAACGTAATGGCGGCCACACAAATGTTCAAAGCTTAAATTAAATTACGACTAACATAATCATCCGATCTCTACCAAATTTTGCAACAACATACCTTTATGAAGGGAGCATACTTTGACCAACATAATAGGTCATTAGGCTTATAATTTGCGGATGGCGGCCATCTTTGTGTCAAAATCGATTCCCCCTATTAATTCGAACACGGTGAAACCGAATGGAACGAAATTTGGTACAGAGATAGCACAAGCAAAGGACACCTCAGTGTCATGTTTTATATTGCCGCCATCTTGTCGAAAGCGTAATGGCGGCCACACAAATGTTCAAACCTTAAATCAAATTACGATTAACGTAATCATTCGATCTCTACGAAATTTTGCAACAACATACCTTTATGGAGGGAGCATCCCTTGACCAAAATAATAGGTCATTAGCCTAATATTTTGCGGATGGCGGCCATCTTTGTGTGAAAATCGATTCCCCATATCAATTCGACCACGGTGAAACTAAATGGTACGAAATTTGGTACAGCGGTAGCACTAGAAAAGGCCACCTCAGTGTCACGTTTTATATTGCCGCCATCTTGACGAAAGCGTAATGGCGGCCACACAAATGTTCAAACCTTAAATCAAATTACGATTAACGTAATCATTCGATCTCTACGGAATTTTGCAACAACATACCTTTATGGAGGGAGCATCCCTTGACCAAACTAATAGGTCATTAGCCTAATATTTTGCGGATGGCGGCCATCTTTGTGTGAAAATCGATTCCCCCTATCAATTCGAACACGGTGAAACCGAATGGAACGAAATTTGGTACAGAGGTAGCACTAGCAAAGGGCTCTTCATTGTCATGTTTTATATCACCGCCATCTTGACGGAAACGTAATCGCGGCCACCCAAATATTAAAAGCTAAAATGTAATTACGACCAACCTAATAATCTAGTCTCTACCAAATTTTGCAACAACATATCTTTATGTGGGGAGCATATTTTGACCAAACTGCAAGATCATCAGCCCAATAGTTTGCTGATGGTGGCCATGTATGTGTGCAAATGGATTCCCCCTATCAATTCAAACACGGTGAAACGGAATTGAACGAAATTTGGTACAGAGGTAGCACTAGCAAAGGGCACCTCAGTGTCATGTTTTATATTGCCGCCATCTTGACGGAAACGGCATGACGGCCACCCATATGTTAAAAGCTTATATCAAATTACGACCATCCTAATAATTTGATCTCTACCAGATTTTGCAACAACATGCCTTTTTGTGGAAAGTATCTTATGACTGACTACAAGGTCAACAGCCCAATAGTTTGCAAATAGCGGCCATGTATGTGTACAAATCCATTCCCCATATCAATGCAAACACGGTGAAACTGAATTGAATGATTTTTTTTACACTAGCAACGGGCACCTCATATTCATGTTTAATATCCCTATAGCACGTTGTATTTCAACAATCTACTACAACCAACATTCAATTATTCTCCTTGAAAAGGACAAAGAGTTATAACAATACCCATGCATTTAGGAGAAAGTAGGCTTTATGTTCTTTACTGAACATCTCGTTTCCAGATCAATTAGCTGCAATTCATAATAATAATAATAATATAATAATAATATAATATATAATAATAATAATAATTACAATAATAATAGACTATCAACTTGGGGAATACCAGGCGGGTTTCAGGAAAGGGAGATCCTGTCCGGAACAAATTATCAACCGCAAACACATCTTGAACTACCAAAAATCACGGGCTAAATCGAATGTTATCACGTTTATTGACTTCCAAAAGGCATACGACTCTATAGATAGGGAATCCTTATTCTAGCTCCTGAAAGAACTAGACCTCGATAACAAAACTACAAACCTAATCAGAGAAACACTAACTAATACATTCTCCAAAGTTCAATTCATGGGGGAACTCTCCAACCCTTTTGAGATTAAAACAGGTCTAATGCAAGGAGATGGACTTTCTCCACTGCTATTTAACTGTGCCCTCGAAAAAGTAGTCAGAGAGTGGATGTGAAGACCCACAGTTGAATCAGAATAGGAACTAAAAAGAAAGGCATTAAGGTCAATTGTTTAGCTTTTGCTGATGACATGGCCTTATTAGCTGAGACATGGGAAGAAGCCAAGGAACAGATCCTCGAACTCCAGAGGCAAGCGTTAAAAATGGGTCTCAATATATCAGTTGAAAAGACCAAAATAATGACGAACATAAAAAAAGACACCAAAAAGAATTGAAGTGGGCAAACATTACATAGACATCGTCAAAGAATTTAAATATCTTGGGGAATGGATCGGCTGGAATGCGCTAGAGAAAAAGGCAATGGAATCTAGTGTAAATAAAGTTGATTTGGCCTTCCAATTTACGAAGGATACTTATAACAAGAAGTCTCTCTCCTGGAATACCAAGAAAATACATTATAACAAGGTAATTAAACCAGAAGCCTTATATGCAGCCGAATCATTGTCTCTCACCACCCAGGGACCGCTTGAAAAGGTGGAGGTCAATGAATGAAAGATAATATGCAAAATCTAGGCCCCAAATTTCATAACAACAAATTAATCCATGTCGGGAACGAAACCCTTTACCAGAAAACTGAAAAACTCTCGGACACAATAAGAAAACTGAGAATTGATTGTTATAGGCACATCCTCCGGATGAATTCAAATAGATTAACCAAAAAGATCTTCGACCACTTCCGTAATTAAAAGAAACTCTTTGGTTTAAGGAAACCGAGAAAGACCTCGTGGAACTCCAAATTACAGAGACCATGCTCATGGACAAAGAAGGATAAGAAACAACGATTCCATGTGAATCTCAAACAAAAGCGTACGATCCGCATCTCTGTCGAAGAAAGGGAAGCAAGATCTCAAAATATGAGGCAATACTGGGCCAAAAGGAAAGCTCAAAACAATAATAAGTGATTGATTTCATGTACCTCAAAGTTGGGTGAAACAAATAAAGAATAATAATAATAATAATAATAATAATATACAGCTTAAAGGAAGTTTTCGTCATACCAGTTGTGTCTCTCCGAATTCTCTCTCTTGGCCTGAAGAGAAACCATATGCAGTTAATGCCAAAGGCTGTTCTCCTTGGTACCGCAAGTAGACTGCGTAAGGTTTTGTCTCTACTGTGACTTGCTGTGAAAATGTTCAGATCCAGTGCTATCACCAGTGTCTTTGGGTCGCAAGGAGTCCGACGGTGATGGTTTTGTATTTTGATGTCAATTCTATATACAGTATATAATAAGAATAAGAATAATAAAAGTTTGATTGTAAATCTTCTGTAAATATAAGAAAGTTAGTTTTTTTTCCACATATCTTCTCTCTTGGATGGATAATGGTTTATTCCATCGAGATGTTAGACTCTAGAAATCACTAAGTCCTTCCTTCCATGCTGCCTTCCGTACTTCCTTCGTTCCTTCCTTCCTTCTTGTGCTAAGTTCGTATGCACTGTATATCAAGATTGCCACGCGTTACGATTCCCATACATGAATATGACGGGACACCCAAAGGTCGCTAGGCCTACTTTTCTGGTTTGCTATTAACATTTTCTCTATATTTAGTAGGGAACTTGGAAGCCATTTGCAGTTTCATCTTATTCACGAACAAAATATGTAATTGTTTTAACCTCGTCCCCCTAGTAATTTGTTTTTTATTTATTTTATTTTTTTATTTAGTCAATTTACCCTCTAGGTTGGTGGTTCCCACGGACTCAGGACTCAGCGAGGGAACTCACCACTACCGCCTCTATGGGCAGTGTCCTGTAGCTTGGAACATCTGGTCGGGATGTATTCAACTGGGGAGGTGTGAAAACACTTCGCCCAGGCTGCCTCACCTGCAAAGCGAACAGGGGCCTCATGAGGGATGGGAAGGGATGGAAGATTGGGATGGATAGGCTAGGAAGAGGGAAGGAGGCGGCCGTGGCCTTACAGTAGGAACCATCCCGGCATTTGCCCGAAGACGAAGTGGTAAACCACGGAAAACCACTTCGAGGATGGCTGAGGTGGGAATCGAACCCCCTCTACTCATTTGGACCACCCGAGGCTGAGTAGACCCCGTTCCAGTCCTCATACCACTTTTCAAATTTCGTGGCAGAGCCGGGAATCGGACCCAGGACCTCCGGGGCGGCAGCTAACCATGCTGACCGCTACGCTACGGAGGTGACCCTAGTAATTTGTGCTAATGTTAATTAACACGATGTTCAGTAAAGAATATCTATAGCCTACTTTGTCTTAAATATAATATGGGTATAGGCTACTTATAACTCTTTGCCCTTACGAAGGAGTATAATTCAATGTTCTTGTGATGATCGGCAAGTGTTGTATGCCACATTAGACTCCCAGTTTACTAAGTTTCGTTGTACTTCGCCTTTTTATCTGGAGAAATTTATTGAACCATTAGGAAAGTACGCCCATCCACCATCTTGATTGTATGGACTCGTTTTTTCCTGCGTTTCGTCATTGTAACTGTAATTGTCGATATTAATGTATTTTATATTCAAGATGGCGGCTACGCGCTTTTTGCAGTATAATATTCATGTGATTTAAGCAAGCGTGGTGTATTATCAGTTCTTCCCTTCTTAAAATGTTTTGTGACAATTGCCCAAATCGACCGCGAATTATTGATTTGAAGTTTTAATAGTTTCCTCAACCACCATCATGAATATATGGCGGGGTTGTACTTTTGCGTTTGGCATATATATGGTTCTATATTAATGTTAATTTGATATATTGTAACCGTAAATATGCTGCCTTGTTGAAGCAACCAGGTAACCACCAGCCTTCCGTTTCCACGCGCTGATTCTCTGTTCAACATATTTTCCATCGCTTTAAATAGAGGCGAAATTTTAACAGCTTCGGTGGCGTAGTCGGTAACATGCTGAACTGCTGTGACGAAGATTGTGGGTTCAAACCCAACCGAAGTAGTCGCATTTTTTAAGAGCGTTAAAATCCTTCCCTATGTCTTCCTTTGGAGGGAAAGTAAACCCGTTGGGTCCATGTCATAGATTTATGGCATGTGAAAGACCTACCACTGCAATTGGTGGTGTGTAGCTAAATATTTAGGTTATATTTGTCTGGTTAGAAAACGCTCTATCAAGTTCCAACGTTCGTCGCTAGTGTTAGTGAGAGCAGCATCAGGTAGCCAAAGTTGGAACTACTTCTGGGGCCGATAACCTCGATGTTAGGCCCCTTAAAACAACAATTATCATCATCATGGAACTACTTGAAATTCAACTTGTTGCGAGCCAATGGGCGTTCAATATAAAATGCTCAGCTTATGGCCATTGGCTGCGATTCATATATGAATTTTGGCCAATTATATTTACCACCATTGTATAGAGTGACCTTCCAAGAGTATTTACTGCCAAATACAATCCGATCGAGGGATAGATACTACCAGGTTTCCCTTGTTACTCTCCCTCTGGTGCAAACCAGAATCTTTCCTGCTTTCGCAACGCAGGCTTGAGCATGGCTATGGCGTACTACAATATTACTACGATAGTAATTTGTATGAAATGCAAAAATCTAAAATTATAATTGCTTATGTAAACAGTTCTTTAGATTTATTTATAGTATGACTTTTAGTGCTGGGAGTGTCCGAGGTCATGTTCAGCTCGCCTCAGTCTGTAGCTGCTTCCAGCGGACACCCTTAGGGTGAGCAACAAGTTCCGTTCAATTTCAAGTAGTTGCAACTTTCGCTACCAGATATCAATGATGGTTGGTTGGTTGGTTGGTTCTTAAGTTTAGGGGCTGCGACAACGCGGTCATGTAGCCCCGTGTACTTTGGGTGTGTGTAGAATCTGTCTGATAACCGGTGTTAATTGTGATGACTGTATTAGTGTGTGTATCTGTTTTTTAATTTTAAGTACTGCAACTTATAATTTTTCAAATAGTTCCTACTTTTGCCGCCAAGCGCCACCGTCAACGACTACTAGGTCTAATTCAGAACTTAGCTACTAGACGCCACCGCAGTCGGCGCTTGGCAACGAACGTAGAAACCTAAGAGCGTTGTTTACATTCTTAACCTATCCAATTTAGCTTCACACAGGTGCAATTAGTGGAAGGATCTTTAACATGCCATAAATCTATGACATGGGACCGCCGGCTTTACTTCCCCTCCGAAGGAAGGCATACTGAGGGATTTTTAACGCTCTTAAAAAATCCGACGGCTTCGGCCGGGTTTGAACCCGCTATCTTGGGCATAGAAGCTCAGCATGCTACCGACTACGCCACCGAAGCCGCGCAAATATCAATGATGCCTAGAGGTGAACGATGGAGCTTTGATAGAGCGTTCCGACGAAATCCAACCTAACAATTTAGCTTCACACAAGTTTAGTCTGTGGAAGGATCTTTTACATGCCATAAATCTATGACATGGAACCACCGGCTTTACTTCCCCTCAGGAGGAAGGCATACTGAAGGATTTTTAACGCTCTTAAAATATCCGACGATTTCGACCACTATCTTGGGCACAGCAGTTCAGCATGCTACCAACTACGCTGCATCAAGCCACCTTGTGTTTGAAATAAGCTACAGACTAAAACTAACTTTAAAATTCAGTTATATTCATCTGTCTTCTTTTTATGGAGTGCGAATGTTCTGAATGAGAGCTTGCGTTATACTTGTGAATATAAATGAGAAGGCCCAACTCTATTTTCTTCTCTAAGTATGATGTATGCAGCAAAATGTGGGTTGTTTGTACAGGAAATGGGCTGTTAAATATTCGTTTGAATTTTTAATGTTTCCTGCCTGATAGGATTTGCAAGTTTTTATATTCACCTTAACTGCACCGCATTATCGTTTGGACTTCCTGTTGGCATGCTCCGTGTTCATGGCAGGGCTGGAACATTAATGCGACTAGGTAATAATTTAGTATTTAATAGCAGTACCGCTAATCTATTGTGGGCAATAACTGTGTAAAGTGATTCATGAACTATTTAACAGTAAAGTTTAGAGTCAAAAAACGGATCATGGCTCAGAAAAAGTGTAGCTCACGATGACAAAACTACTTTCTTGAGGGAAACGGCAAGTATGAATTTCGTTCCTTCGGACGTCCTCATTGCAACGGCATACCACAATAAGCAACTTCAAGCTTGGCAAGATCATTAACCTATTAGTGAGTCTCGTTTACTAGTGGCTAGCACTCTTTCCTGTAACGTGGAGGCCCGGGTTCGATTCCCGGCTCTGCCAAGAAATTTAATTCCGGTCTGAGGGTTGGAACGGGGTATACTCTGCCTCGTGAAGCAAATTTGAGTGAAGGCGGGTTTCATTCCCACCCCTTCCGACTTGGAGGTGATTTTGCGTTGTTTTCCCACCTCTACTCCAGGAGAATGACGGGATGGTTCCTAACTTATGACCACGACCGCTTCCTACCCAAATCCTACCTTGATTGCTAATACTCACATTAGTACAGACATCACAGTGACTTAGGCTATCTGACAAATTCTACATACACTCAAGTACATGGGGTTACATGATCACGATAGTGCAGAGCCCCTAAATAATCAAAAACAATACCGACAGCCGTGGCTCAGCTGGCTAAAGCACAGCGTTAGGTCATGGGACCAAGCTCTCTGCTGACTCGGTAGACGCGTGGGTTCGAGCCCCACCGTCGTCCTTGAAATGGTTTTCCGTGGTTTTCCATTTTCAACACCAGGCAAATGCTGGGACGGTACCTTCTGATAGGCCACGGCCGATTCCTTCCACATCCTTGCCCAGTTTCATTCATCTTCATCCCTTCCATCCCGACGCGCAGGTCGCCCATGGGCGTCGAATAAAAAGACCTGCACTCGGCCTCTGAGGAGGCCACACGACAAAAAAAATAAATCAAAAACAATAACAACTCTATACTGATACCCCAACATATTTAGTCTATTTTCATTTATGAAAAATATACGCTTATGATATCACCTTTCGTCCGTGTGTGTGTGTGTTTGTGTGTGCATCTGTGTGTGTATCCCCCTCTCATAAAATCTAAACATCTAGAGCGATTTCAATGAAACTCGTAAAGGGCTCAGTACTACATCGTACGACCCCGACCGTGCCCTTCAAATATTATTAAGGGGGCTGATACACCTGGAAATATGATTTTTTTTCATTTTTTGTTTTTGATCTCGAATGAAAGAATAACCATTTCTTTATCTAAATCTGAAGTTTTATAGCGAAATTTCCAATTTTGACCGAGATATTACGATTTAAATCCATGCATGTACTGAACTGTCAGCTGAGTGTTATGCGTAAATGGAAATGTATATACAATGTTTAGAGCCATTTTCCCAAAAGTTTAATTTTTTCACAAAAAAAAAACCTCAATAACTCAAGAACCAATGGTCCAAAATGCATGAAATTTGGAATTCCCCTTGTTGGAACTAAGTTATAGAGGATGAACCTCAATTATTGAATTCCATTGAGAAATAAGCTCTAAAACATCAGTTGAATTTCTTAATTTTTTTCAATATTCAAATGAAATACCTATAAAAGGGTAACTTATTCTTCCACTGAATTCATATAGGTCTATCCTGGGTAATTTAGTGTTGTCTTTAAGGAAAAAAGTTGTTTATGCCAATCACATTGATAGTTTTCAACAAATTATGTTTTTTGTAACATTCAAAAAATAATGTTTTAATATGCTAATTTTTTTACACTTGTACATACTGAATTTTAAAACTTTATACATCAAATGAAAGCCCCGCATTTGTACTATAAGTGTACTAAGTTTAATTCAAATCCCTGTTATGGTTCCATAGATATAGAGTAATTTACAAAATGCATGTATTCCAGGTGTATCAGCCTCCTTAAGTCTCACCAATGCAACATGGCGGCTGTGCAAAATATTTCACTGGCATTCTATATCTACGAAACTGTTACTTATATCACCCTGAAATTGTGTACGGTGATAAAAGCCACAACTAGACGTTCACCCGTGTGACTTTCAAGAACATGTTAAGTACAGAACGAACCTGGCCGCCAAGCGAGGTTGAAATATTGTAATTGGCTTTTCTCGCGATTTAACCATCCGAGCGCAGTGAAACACGGTACGGTAAATAGTTATACCCATTTTAATCAACTGACACCTAATTATTTCAATTGTTTTCATAACCACAAGATGGCGGCTTTGCGAAATTTAAAAAATCTCGTTTTTATTATTTTTTGTATCCTAATCATGCGATTGAAGTTTGAATAATTTACCTACGCAATAATCTTAATATAATTGTATATAACTCTATGGCTTACATACTGTATATAAGAATCCAACATGGTGACAATCCAAAATATTTAGGCGGCCTCATTATCTACGAATGTGTTACAGCAATCAACCTGAAATTTTGTAAGTTGATAGAGGCAATTAACATGAGTAGGACCTATGAAAATAGATTATTAATTGTTCACGGTACTACTTTGTATTCAGCTATTTATTTTCCTTCCTGCTTATCATGCATCTCCTTCCTCATTCTTCGATGGTTGAGAACTCTTTCTTTTATCAGTCTTCTTTCTCCCTATCTTTCATTGTAATTCTTCTATTAAATGTGAAGCTTAAATGCTTTTTAGTCAATCAACATGATTGTACCGAAATTGTAAAGGGCGTAAGTTCTCTAAACCTGAAAGAAATTAATTAAAAAGAAGTTCCGTGACGAACTAAAGAGCCTACTTTTCTTAAAATTTAAGATTCATGCCAATGATTAATCTATATGGATCTATCTAGAATAAAGACGAAATAATGTTGGTAATATCGAAATTTCTAATTAGTTCGAAATATACTGTACCTGGCATAATGTAGTCTGATAGAGCACTACAGTTGGCAGCCCTGATGACTGAATATATTCTTAGTTCCATCTCTTAGGTTACAGAATACAAAATTTGGTTGACGTCCAATGGATAGCATAGGCGTTACATGCAGTTAGACATTGGATATATCAGCGCACGTAAAATCATGTTGGCAACAATGTCATGCATTTGTTGGGCAGTAATAATCTGATATATTATGAACTATTGTTGTGCCAATTTTGGATGAAATCCATTTGTTACTATAGAAGTTACTGGTATTTTAAAATTGGACCTATCAGCAGGATTAGAGTCAATTTGGCAGCACTGACGTATTTTAGTTACTCCAAATTAATCTATAATGTCAGGTAATATACGAGCGCAAAGTTTAGAGCCGTTTGCTTGCATACTTTCTGATATATTGATATTACGGTAGGGTAAAAAATATAAACAGCATTTATTAACAGTTGGCAGCCCTGATTGCTCTTAAGAATACGCATAGTCATATCTGTTATGATACACATAGCACATACGAAATTTGGTTGAAATCCAATTGATAGTATAGAAGTTACATGTATTTAAAAATTGGTCCTATCAGCAGGCTTAGATTCATTTTGGTAGCACTGACATACATTAGTTGCTCAAAATTAATCTAGAATATCTGGCACTATACGTGCGCAAAGTTTAAAACAGTTGGCTCGCATACTTTCTGATATAATGGTATTTGGATAAAAAAAAGAGAGAGAGCATTTATTGACAGTTGGCAGCCCTGGTGGCTCTTAAGAATACGCTCAGTCATATCTGTTCATGTACACATAGTACATACGAAATTTTGTTGAAATCCAATTGATACTGTAGAAGTTATATGCATTTAAACATTGGACTTATCAGCAGATTTAATTTCATTTTGGCAACACTGTCATGTAAGGCCTCCTGAAAATTAAACTGAAATATTATTAGGCTATCTATATGTGAGCCAATTTTGGAATAGATCCCATGTATACATTCCAAGATATCCAACATGGAGCTCAAATTTCACTTGCGATTTTTCAGCAATTGGTAGCACTGACATCATTTTAAAGTGTGACATTGCGATGGTCCGGTATAGATCTTTACTCATACCAAATTTGGTTTCGATTTCTGCAGCCGTTTAGGAGTTGATAGGGGGGGGGGGGACACACACACAGACAGACAGACAGACAGAAGGACAGACACACATTTTCCCGGATCGATCTCATAAGTCTACTTTTTCCTCATTTTTGCAAAATGTGAAAAGTAGGCTAAAAAATCAGAATTATATTTTTAAAAGTTATTTTAAAGGAGTGAAACACCAGATGACCTCGATGTTCCTCCCCTTAAATAATACATTATGCGACAAGCCTATAATGGCAATAATTAAGACACGAGTATGTTTATAATTTCCATACTAGAGTCTTAATTACCATTATACAGGGTCTTTCATTCAAAGTGGGGCCTGCCCCACGGCTGGCGCAGCGCTACAGGTAATGAAGATGGTGTAGAAGATCGAGCCGAAGGTCATACGAGAACATTGCAACAAGGAGCTGAGACAGTTGGAACATAGGATTTGACGAGTAAAGTTGACTTCGTTATTTAAGTTTATAGCCTATTTTAAGTTACACGTGTTATAAAATTTATAACGTGTGTAGGCCTACGTGGTTGTTGTTCAGTTGTTATTGTGTTTCTAAATTTTATAATTTCATTGAAAGTGTAAAAACCTATTGCTTTATTTTTTATTGATGGGGAAAATTGAAAAATAAGGTTTTTGCAACAAAACCCTCACACTCTAGATGAACTCAAACTATATATCACGGGATAAATTGAGGCTATCTCGGTAGATGAACTAATGCCTGTGAATGAAAATGTCCTTAGAAGATGCCAGAAGTGTGTAGATTTAGGTGGAGGACATTTTCAACATCGTCGTTGCTCATTTGTTGAATCTACTCGAGTGCTGCCTATTGTAAAATTAATTTATTAATCCAGAAACCTTCCCCGGAGTGTACACAACATCTTACCCAACTCAGCGAGTTTCCATGCGCTCGTCCGATCCTCCACGCGCCTGCGGCCGGCCCCACTTTGAATGAAAGACCCTGTAGGCGAGTTGCATACGACTGTTTATGTTCGACGATAATTATAATTTTACTATATGTTCTAACATAAATATTCATAAATATCTGTCGAGATTCTGTCAGTTGACTAAAGTGCATGCGCTGGGAATTGTGTGGTCTCAGCATTTTCTTTCTACCCAATAACAAATTCCAAAGCTTTGACAAGTTGTTTATCCTGAACTAGCACCAACAGACAGCGCACAGGTACATTATGTTATTTTGGTCAAATAACAGACAATAAGCTGAAACATACGCTTAAATAGTACATTATGCAACGAGCCTATAATGGCTATAATTAAGACACGAGTAGTTTTATAAAACGAGCGTATGCGAGTTTTATAATTTCCATACGAGTGTCTTAATTGCCATTATAGGCGAGTTGCATACGACTGTTTATGTTCGAGGATAATTATAACTTTATTATATGTTTCAACATAAATATTCATAAATATCTGTTGAGAGTCAGCCACAAGAATCTAGGTGCACCAAGTCAGACTCATGAGCGGGCTTCTGGTGACCTTTCCCAGACCACCGCTGGGGCAGTGGACTCACTATGTTCCTTATACTAGTAAGAGGTTTCAGCTTACGCAGTAAAAAAGTGTGATGCGGTTCGTTTAAGGGACCTAATCCATGGTGCACTACTCCCGCGGCGGTCTGGGCTCGGTCACCAAGAACCAGCTGAGGAGCCTGACTTGGTGGACCTAGACGAAACCACTCAAAACAAATCAAAAACATGGAAGATTTGCTGGATTTTAATAGTTTTTTATTACGGAAGTCAATTACCTGAAACTAACTTCGGATCATAAGGTTAGTTCTATGTAAATGTAGAAATTAAACTCTGTAGTTCTAAACGAAACTCTTTATTGTCCATCAGTGTAATGAAAATAAATACGTGTGCAATTAGATGTTTATAAATGATGATTAAAATATAATAGAACTTTAAACCATGCCCGATGTTTCAGTGATACGGTCACCAATCTCGATCTCCAGATCTCCCGTAAGGGAAGGTATAAACTTAGGGTGTTAATTTCTTGGCTTCTGGTAAATGAAGTAGCCACTTAACTTTTATTTTCCTTTCTATAGGTATTATCCTGGAGTCGACACCGTTATCAAGAACCGCCCAGCGTAAAGAGAAGCGTTAAATATCGACATTACCTTCCCCTGTATCCTACATTGTCGTGTAGGCCATTACGGTGACTTCAGGGTAAGTGCCTCGTACAATTTCGCGAAAGTCTTCTTAGTTGGATATAAAAGTTGAAGCTGGGAAGTGAGTACATAATTCACGAATACTCCTCGTAGGTGGCTGGAACGTGTTACACTCAGCCTCGAGAGGCAAAACTCAGTAGAGGTGGGTTCGATTCGCCCCTCAGCAATCCTGAAAGTGGTTTTCAGTGGTTTCCTTTATCTGTGGCAATTCGGAACAATTCTTCAGGGCTTTTGTTGTACCAGGTTCTAAGGTTATCGAGCCAGGAATTTCTCCTTCTGCCGGGCGTTCTCTTTCCTTTTATTATTCCTTGTAGTACAATTTGAAGCTGCGTATACCTTTTTTGATTCCTCATAATCTGACCGAGGTACTGTAGTTTACGACACTTAATGATGTTGATTAGTTCTGGTCTTTTTCCAACTCTGCGTAAAACTTCCTGATTTGAAACGTTATGAATCCATGATATTCTTAGTATTCATCTGTAAAACCATAATTCAAAGGCTTCAAGTCCAACAGTGGCAGTCTTTGTAAGGGTCCATGTTTCTACACCGTACAGGAGAACTAAGAACACATAGCACCTGAGGAGCCGTATTTTGGTGTTCATGGTAAGATCGTGGCTTTTGAAGAATGGGTTCATTGAGATGAAAGCACTCCTGGCCTCTATTTCTACTCCAGTCAAATGCTAGGATGGTTCCGAGCTTAAGGCCACTGCCGCCTCCTTCCCAATCCCCTAACAATATTGGTGGTCGTCCTGGAGGTTCAGGTTCGATTCACGGCTCTGTCAAGAAAAGTAATTCTAATCTGAGGTCTGGAACGAACTACACTCAGCCTCAAGAAGCAAAACTCCGTAGAGATGCGTTCGTTTCACCCCTCTGCCAACCTGAAAGTTGTTATCAATGGTTTCATATTTCTACTGCAGTCAAATACCGGGATGGTTCCTAGCTTAAGGCCACTGCCACCTCCTTCCCTATCTAGACCTTGTGGTGTAGCGGCTAGCACTCTGGCTATCGTCCCAGAGTTCCGGGTTCGATTCCCTGCTTTACGAAGAAATTTCTAATTTGAGGGCTGGAAGTTGGTACACTCAACCTTGAGAGGAAAACCTGAGTAGGGGTAGCTTTGATTCACCCCACCATAGTCATCCTGAAAGAAGTTTTCCGTGGTTTCCCATTTCTACTCCAGGCAAATGCAGGGATGGTTTCTAGCTTAAGATCACTGCCGCCTCTTTCCCACTCCCCACCTTAAATACAAATCCACACAATATTACTGACACCACAATAGCACAGGTTATCAGACAAATTCTATAGGCTATACATATCCAAGTACACGGGAAAAATTACCACAATGTCCAAGCCCCTCAAATGGAACAACAACAGTAAATGGATTACCGGATGAAATGAGGGCTTGGATGTCATTCCACCCAATTAAAGATTTTAATTATGGTATTTAGCAGTTTATCAAGCAATTAAAACTATCAAGTTTAATATAATCAATGAGTGTATTTCTACCCCTCTTCGTTCACGTTTCTGGAGGGTTAAGAATGAGGTGTATTAGTCTACAAGTTAAAGGAAATTAGTGGTTTTCAGTTGGGGGTTTGGAGATCGTAGTCACTTCAGCTCAATGCTCTTAGGTGTGTGTGTACAAATTGGCATACAACTTGTGCTATAGTGATGTCTTTAGTAGTGCGTGGATTTGTAATTGCGACTAGGATTGGGATGGAGGCGGGAGTGGGCTTACATTAACATGCTCCGGAATGCCCAAAATCTTCAACATTTTGCATTTGTATTAATCTACGGCCTTCTAATGGCACTGAATATTTATCCTTTTCTTGTCCCATTCATGAGACAATTTTCCTTATCCCACAATCTTGCATCCTATAGTAAAACCGACCAAAATACATTTTTAGCCTACTTTCGATTTTTGCAAAAAAAATGAAAGTAGACTTATGAGATCAACACAGGGCGAAAAAAGTGTGTCTGTCTGTGTGTGTGTATGTGTGTGTGTGAGTCTGTGTGTGTGTGTGTATGTGTGTGTGTGAGTCTGTGTGTGTGTGTGTGTGTGTCTGTGTGTGTGTGAGTGTGTGTACTCTGAATGTCTGTCCCCCCCTATCAATTCGAACACGGTGAAACCGAATTGAACGAAATTTGGTACAGAGGTAGCACTAGTAAAGGACACCTCAGTGTCATACTTTATATCGCCGCCATCTTTACCAAAACAGAATGGCGGCCACTCAAATGTTCAAAACGTAAAATCAAATTACGGCTAAACTAATCATCCGATCTCTACCAAATTTGGTGACAACATACCTTTATATAGGACGCGTCATCGGCCATGCCATTTCAGGATGGCGGCCGTGTGAATTATGCAACCATTTTAATAAATAGCTTAAGACCCACCAATTCCGATTATCGAGCCTAGGGGGGTTTAAGCTATCCTGAAGGTCGTGATCCGTTATTTATTATAATTTAATATTATAATATTATACAGTATGAGTGGCTTAAAAGAGCTGAGCCGTTTGTGTCACACGACAAGATGGCAGCTGTCCTCATGTGCCTGTCTTATATTTCAGTAGTTTTAGTATGTTGTATGTGATATACCGTACTGATACAATAATATAAACTTTGTATGAAATGATCTTTAATGAAGATGTACTGCAGTGAAGAAATCGTTTATTTAAAGTCATTATTTGCCAACAGTTTGTATCTAATATGTCAGTTAAGAACACCTGACGTCATGGATACGGTTAGCTCTGGGCTAGCATGTTAGTCTGACACGCAGTTGACTGGGGATCGAATACTGCTACAGTTAGTTTTTTTTTTTTTCTTGAATTCTTTTACAAATGATGTGCACGAGCTTTTCCCACAGATACTGAATAAAATGTCATTTAGCTCAAAGGAGAGAATAAAGTATACACTCGTATATTAATAAAATCACAGTCCCAGCATCGCACATAAACAGAAGACATTAGAAAAATGAGAATAGAAGAACTACCCAACCACAGCCTTCTTAATGCCTCTGTACGGTGCTGTCCTCTTGTGGGTTATGTGGGTAATATTGTTCCAAACATAACGCTGTGTAAATGCCTGAGCTGGCCTCCTGAAGTATGGCAATTTTGTAATACTGGTAGTTCAACTATTAGCCACGATCGCGCTCCGAATACCTTTAAACACTGCCAGCTGGATCGCCTCCCTCTTGGCTACTTTAAACTGCCTACTCATTCAACACCCATAGAACACTGCCATCGTAGTACATTACGATGGCAGTGCATAGGCGTACAAGATAAAGATTAATTCACTGATAGGTCGCAGCACCACCTACTGTGATTGGGGCGGAAGATGATTGGGGAGGAAGATTCTTAATTTTGCAGGCTGGCTTAATATAGAGATTAACGGACGTGAATGCATTACAATAAGTTAGTAGTTTTGTTATTCAATCATCATAAAGTATATAATATTGATCTTGACACTTACTGGCTTATTATCAATATAAAAGAAAACAAACAATACATTGTGGTTGGGGTGATTGTTTTAGGGATGAGGACAAAGAGTCATAAAGATACCCATACATTTAGGAGAAAGTAGGCTATATGTTCTTTGCTGAACATCTTGTTTATTTTTATTTCCATTAGACGATAAATACAAAAACTCTGCGTTAGAAGCAAGGGCAAAGGGATATTATGCCGCAAAATAGATGCCAGTGCTTCAAATGGAATAAGAAGATTTATAAGGTGATGTTCTAAAAACAGGAAAAATATTTGATTCTAATTTCTCCCCAAAATGTATCCCCAGATATAAAATTTATCTTTTTTCGGATCTTTTCTACATACAAAATTGAAATCATCAGATGTAATTCCTCCTTATAATATATGTTATATTTTAACACCTCTGTTTTTCAAAATTTGCATCTTGCGGTCTTTACAAATTTCAGATTGCTTTAGTTTAATTTTGCCTGATGGAAATGTTCATAAAATTGCTGTTAAAATTACACCGTTCTTAAATAATCCACGAAAATATCAAACATTTTCTTATTTTGAAAACGACTGTATTAAAGTATGGATAGCGGCTTCGGTGGCGTTGTTGGTAGCATGCTGAGTTTCTATGCCCAAGATCGCGGGTTCAAACCCGGCCGAAGCCGTTGGATTTTTAAGAGCGTTACAAACCCCTCCGTATGCCTTCCTTCGGAGGGGAAGTAAAGCTCGCGGTCCCATGACACAGATTTAGGCATGAAAAAGAACCTTCCACTGATTAAACTTGTGTAGGTTAGTTTTATAACGCTCTAATAGTTCCAACGTTCGCTACCGGGTGCTGACTGCGATGGCATTTAGTAGCCGCGTCTGCACTTAGGTGTCGTGGATGGTAGCATATGGTGGCAAAAGTAGAAAGTACTTCAAGAAATTAATCGTCTGCTGTCCTATATGAATCACAGATAACACACACTAATAGAGCCATCACAATTATCACCGGTTATCAGACAAATTCTACACACACTCAAAGAACACGGGGCTACATGACCGCGTTGTCGCAGCCCCTAACCTAAGGAACCATCCAACAACCAAAGTAAGGATGGGGCATCAAGGAACATCCATGAAAGAGAAAGCAAATAGTTCATGTTAATAGTTTCTGAGTAAAAGATAAAAACCAATATTCAAAATAATCTCGTACAGCTTAGGAAATTCATGCTCCCCTTAGATCGTGATTAGTAAGGCAACATTGAAAAATGGCTTCCAACACAACTAAAGAACAATTATAAATATTTGTAAGAATATGGAATTTGTCTGATAACATGTGTTATTGGAGTTATATGTGTGACTGTATTTGGTTTATGACTAGGGTGGTGCCACTGGACTGCTTGAAATAGGGCACATGGAGTGTAAAAACTGTGTGATAACCACACTCTGCTACCATTTCACTCATTTACCCAGTCCGGCCGTGGAGCACTTAGCTGCTAATAGGCCTATTGATAAGAATATTTGCTGTGGAAAATGTTGAAACCAAATTAGACTCATGGTTATTGCTTCGGTGGCGTAGTAGGTAGCATGCTGAACTGCTGTGCCCAAGATCGCGGGTTCAAATCCGGCCGAAGTCATCGGAATTTTTAGGAGCGTTAAAATCCTTCAGTATGCCTTCCTTTGGAGGGGAAATAAAGCCAGCGGTCCCATGTTATAGATTTATGGCATGTAAAAGATCCTCGAACCAACTAAACTTGTGTGTAGTTAATATCTAGGTTAGATTTCGTTGAAACGCTCTATCAAAGTTCGAACGTTCACATCTAGGTGTCAGTGACATCTGGTAGCAATCGTTGGAACTACTTTAAATTGAGCACAACTTGTAGCTCACCCCATGGGTGTCCGCTTTATGCAGGTACAGTCTATGGCAATTCGAACACGTCCTCGGACTCTTCCGGCACTAAACGCCATACGCTAAATAATTAGGCTAAATAATGGTTAATTAAGGCCAACAATTACTGCTACAGTATTTTTCAAGTATCATTCTTCTAGGAAGGAGGCTTCGGTGGCGTAGTCGGTAGCATGCTGAGCTTCTCTGCCCAAGATCGCGGGTTCAAATCCGGCCGAAGTCGTCGGATTTTATAAGAGCGTTAAAAATTCCTCAGTATGCCTTCCTTCAGAGTGGAAGTAAAGCCGGCGGTCCCATGTCATAGATTTATGGATTGTTGAAGAACCTTCCACTAATTACACCTGTGTGAAGCTAAATTGTATAGGTTAAGAATGTAAACAACGCTCTTAGGTTCCTACGTTCGTTGCCAAGAGCCGACTGCGGTGACGTCTGGTAGCTAAGTTCTGATCTAGTAGTCGTTGACGGTGGCGTTTGGCGGCAAAAGTAGGAACTACTTGAAAATTGATCGTCTGCAGTCCTTACTTGAATTAAAACAGCTACACACACTAATACAGTCACCACAATTAACACCGGTTATCAGACAGATTCTACACACACCCAAAGTACACGGGGCTACATGACCGCGTTGTCGCAGCCCCTAAACTTAAGAACCAACCAACCATTCTTCTAGGAATTTCGGGAGTATTTAGGATGGGGCTGCACCCCTATCAGCCCTCCCTCTGGGTACGTCACTGCTTACTGTTATTGTTATTGCGATATTTGGACTATTGATATTGGTTTTGTTCACTTAGTGGTTTCGTCAGTGTGACAATTTTACCTGGGGCTTTAGTAGTATGTGCCTAATATCAAGAGTTGTTGTTGGTGGTGACGATGGTGATAATAATATTTGTTGTTTTATGGGATCTAATACTTAATGATTTTGGTGATGTGAAAAGATGGGATGATATGAAATGAAAACTACAAGTAAAATTGACTACTTACTTACAACTAACGAAAGCTAGAGGAAAATAGGACAAACAGGAAGTTCCTTGACGAACTAAAGAGCCTACTTTTCTTAAAATTTAGGAATCAGGTCAATGAATAATCTATAAGTACCTGTCGAGTATAATGACGAAATTAAGTTGGTAATATCGAAATTTCTAATTAGTTCGAAATACTGTATACATGGCATAATGTAGCCTAATATAGCACTACAGTTGGCAGCCCTGGTGACTGAATATATCCTTAGTTCCATCTCAAGGTACTCAATAGAAAATTTGGTTGAAGTCCAATGGATAGCATGGACGTTACATGCAGTTAACCATTGGATGTAACAGCGCGCGTAAAATCATGTTGGCAACAATGTCATGCATGTATTGGTCAGAAATAATCTGAAATAATATGAGCCATTGTTGTGCCAATTTTGAATGAAATCCATTAGTTAGTATAGAAGTTACATGCATTTTAAAATTGGACCTATCAGCAGGCTTAGAATTATGTTCGCACCACTGACGTATATTAGTTACCGTACTCCAAAATTAATCTAGATTGCCAGGTAGTATACGTGTGCAATATTTAGAGCTAAAGGCTTGCATACTTTCTGATATATTGATATTAGGGTAACAACAATAGATACAGCATTTATTAACAATTGGCAGCCCTGGTTGCTCTTAAGAATACCCATAGTCATATCTGTTATGGTACAAATAGCACATACAAAATTTGGTTGAAATCCAAATGATAGTTTAGTAGTTAGGCTACATATATTTAAAATTGGACCTCTCAGCAGGCTTAGACGTATATAAGTTACTCCAAATTAATATAGAATGTCAGGTACTATACGTGTGCATAATTTAATGCTGTCGGATTGCATACATTATGGTATTTGGATAAAAGAAATTGAGAGCATTTATTAACAGTTGGCAGCCCTGGTGGCTCTTAAGAATACGCCCAGTCATATATGTTTATGTACACATAGCACATACGAAAATTGGTTGAATTCCAATTGATAGTGTAGAAGTTATATGCATTTAAAAATTGGACTTATCAGCAGGCTTATAATCAATTTGGCAACACTGCCATGTATGGCCTCCTGGAAATTAAACTGAAATATTATTATCTATACGTGTGCCTATTTTGAAATAGCTTCCATTCATACCTCCCAAGGTATCCAACAAGGAGCTCAAATAACAATTGCGATTTTTCAGCAGTTGGTAGCACTGACATCATTTTCAAATACGGCGTTGAGATATTCAGGTATATATCTTTACTTATACCAAATTTGGTTTCGATTGCTGCAGCCATTAGAAGTTGATAGGGGGGACACACACAATCAGACAGACAGACAGAAGGACAGACAGACAGACAGACACACATTTTCCCGGATCGATCTCATAAGTCTACTTTTTCTTCAGTTTTGCAAAATGTGAAAAGTAGGCTAAAAAGAAGCGAAAGAAAAAGAAATGCCCTCAAACCTTGAAGATTGATGACTGGGAGACTAGGAAAGAAGTTGAGCCTTGAAAGGCAGTTAGGGAAGGGAAAAATAGAGAAGGTCCACTCCAAAGTCAATGGTAAAAGGAGAATCGGATCCAGCTCAGATATCCTTCGAGCTCAACAGCCGCGATCCCTGTAGCACTACCCAGGGTGAAATATAAGGGAGTGGGGCTACGCACAACCTGTCTCCTTTAGGACCTTGGGTAGAAGACAGGTGATACCATGGGACAATTATGACGGGAAAATGAAAGACACTCTAGGTCTCGGATACCTTAATAAGCTACCATCGGGGTTGAAGGAGAACATAAGTTGACAAAGAGAGGTCGACAGGAAAGGTGACAGAGGGGAACCCGGCACCACTATGTGAACGCAATCCTGGGTTCAATTGGGGTCCCGTGATCGTCAACCTATGTCCCACTAGGTGTGATCCTCAGTTTTAACGAGTGTTATTTTGGCGCCAGTAGTGGAGTATCTATTTGTGACAGGCTATGATTGGAAAAGACGTGACCATGGCTTTAAGTTACCATCCCAGCGTTTGCATAGAGTAGATGTTGGAAACCCACGGAAATCCACTTCTAAGAGCTGGGAATTGAGTCCGTACCGTAACTCAGTGGTGGCCGCTGAAAATGCTAGCCACTGCAGTACGAATTCTGTCTTCCCACACGTGCGAAGAAATGGACATTGCTCCAGCGCTCGCTGACGGAAGTGAATTGGACAGTGCAGTTCCCACCACATGAGGCAGTCTACAATAATGTCAATACCGTTCGTGCGATGCGACGGAGTAACTTCTGTACACACGCGAAACAAGTTATTTTCCTCTCACAAGATAAAACTTGCGCTCTGCCACTGAACAAAGTTACATATGCTGATTCCCTTTCAGTAGAATATATTGTGAAATAAAGTATATTAACTTAATAGAAGAAAGAAGTGAGATAGTTGTTCTGGACCGATAAAACACACCAGCATGTGATGAAATTCCCCTCCTGTTCCTCACTCCTCCAAACTCTCTTTGTTGTTGTTGTCATCGTCGTTATTAGCCTTTCAAGATACAATCTCTGTTTTGACGCAGACATTGACTGCTAGTGAGTGAATCGAGCCAGTCAATGACTAACAAGGGAACGGATTGCGATGTAAACTTCTAATCTGTTTGAAATTTAGTACACAATATTCCTACAAAGTTGTACAATGACGTAGTGAAAACCGCACGGGCCACTTTCAATTTTGATCGCCAATATTGAACTCCGAAAACCTGCCGGGCGACGGTATGAGCGAGGAGGTGGGAAGAGGTAAAGCTGACCTTGAATCCTAGCAGCACACCACGGCTTCCGGCCACCAGGCAGCGACCTGCCGTGCTGCGTTGCATTCCCCACCTTAAACGTTACCCTCACTCTTCTACCCTCTCGATTAGAGTATAAAATGCAACATAACGTTATGTTTGTGATTGGCATACTGTAAATAGCCTAAATAAAACGAACTTTCATTTTTAGACTACTTTCGATTTTTGCAAAAAATGAAAGTAGACTTATGAGATCAACACAGGGCGAAAAAAGTGTGTCTGTCTGTGTGTGTGTATGTGTGTGTGTGAGTCTGTGTGTGTGTGTGTATGTGTGTGTGTGAGTCTGTGTGTGTGTGTGTGTGTCTGTGTGTGTGTGAGTGTGTGTACTCTGAATGTCTGTCCCCCCCTATCAATTCGAACACGGTGAATGCGAATTGAACGAAATTTGGTACAAAGGTAGCACTAGCAAAGGACACCTCAGTGTCATGTTTTATATCGCCGCCATCTTGACAGAACCGTAATGGCGGCCACACAAATGTTCAAAGCTTAAATCAAATTACGACTAACCTAATCATCCGATCTCTACCAAATTTTGCAACAACATACCTTTATGGGGGGAGCATCGTTTGACAAAACCAGTAGGCCATCAGCGTAATAGTTTGCGGATCGCGGCCATCTTTGTGTGAAAATCGATTCCCCCTATTAATTCGAACACGGTGCAACTGAATGGAACGAAATTTGGTACAGAGGTAGTACCAACAAAAGGCACCTCAGTGTCATGTTTTATATCGCCGCCATCTTGACGGAAACGTAATGGCGGCCACACAAATGTTCAAAGCGTAAATCAAAATACGACTAACCTAATCATCCAATCTCCACCAAATTTTTCAACAACATACCTTTATGGGGGGAGCATCCTTTGACCAAACTAGTAGGTAATCAGCGTAATAGTTTGCGGATGGCGGCCATCTTTGTGTGAAAATCGATTCCCCCTATTAATTCGAACACGGTGCAACTGAATGGAACGAAATTTGGTACAGAGGTAGTACCAACAAAAGGCACCTCAGTGTCATGTTTTATATCGCCGCCATCTTGACGGAAACGTAATGGCGGCCACACAAATGTTCAAAGCGTAAATCAAAATACGACTAACCTAATCATCCAATCTCTACCAAATTTTTCAACAACATACCTTTATGGGGGGAGCATCCTTTGACCAAACTAGTAGGTAATCAGCGTAATAGTTTGCGGATGGCGGCCATCTTTGTGTGAAAATCGATTCCCCCTATTAATTCGAACACGGTGCAACCGAATGGAACGAAATTTGGTACAGAGGTATTACTAACAAAAGGCACCTCAGTCTCATGTTTTATATCGCCGCCATCTTGACGGAAACGTAATGGCGGCCACGCAAATGTTCAAAGCTTAAATCAAATTACGATTAACCTAATCATCCGATCTCTACCAAATTTTGCAACAGTATACCTTTATAGAGGAAGCATCCTTTGACCAAATGACTAGGTCATTAGCCTAATAGTTTGCGGATGGCGGCCATAATTTTGTGAAAATCAATTCCCCCTATTAATTCAAACACGGAGAAACCGAATGGAACGAAATTTGGTACAGAGGTAGCACTAGCAATGGGCATTTCAGTGTCATGTTTTATATCGCCGCCATATTGACAGAAACGTAATGGCGGCCACACAAATGTTCAAATCTTAAGTTAAATTACGACTAACATAACCATCCGATCTCTACCAAACTTTGCAACAACATTCCTTTATGGAGGGAGCATCCCTTGACCAATCTAATAGGTTATTAACTTAATAGTTTGAGGATGGCGGCCATCTTTATGTCAAAATTGATTCCCCCTATTAATTCAAACACGGTGAAACCGAATGGAACGAAATTTGGTACAGAGATAACACTATCAAAGGGCACCTCAGTGTCATGTTTTATATCGCCGCCATCTTGACAGAAACGTAATGGCGGCCACACAAATGTTCAAAGCTGAAGTTAAATTACGACTAACATAACCATCCGATCTCTACCAAACTTTGCAACAACATTTCTTTATGGAGGGAGCATCGTTTGACTAATCTAATAGGTTATTAGCCTGATAGTTTGCGGGTGGCGGCCATCTTTATGTCAAAATTGATTCCCCCTATTAATTCGAACACGGTAGAACCGAATGGAACGAAATTTGGTACAGAGGTAGCACTTGCAAAGGGCACCTCAGTGTCATGTTATATATCGCCGCCATCTTGACTGAAACGTAATGGCGGCCACACGAATGTTCAAAGCTTAAATCAAATTACGATTAACCTAATCATCCGATCTCTACCAAATTTTGCAACTACATACCTTTATGGAGGGAGCATCCTTTGACCAATCTAATAGGTCATTCGCCTAATAGTTTGCGGATGGCGGCCATCTTTGTGTCAAAATCAATTCTCCCTATTAATTCAAACACGGTGAAACCGAATGGAAAGAAATTTGGTACAGAGATAGCACTATCAAAGGGCATCTCAGTGCCATGATTTATATTGCCGCCATATTGACTGAAACGTAATGGCGGCCACACAAATGTTTAATGCTTAAATCAAATTACGACTAATATAACCATCCGATCTCTACCAAACTTTGAAACAACATACCTTTATGGAGGGAGCTTCCTTTGATCAACCTAATAGGCCATTAGCTTAATATTTTGCGGATGGAGGCCATCTTTATGTCAAAATTGATTCCCCTTATTAATTCGAACACGGTGGAACCGAATGAACGAAATTTGGTACTGAGGTAGCACTAGCAAAGGGCACCTCAGTGTCATGTTTTATATCGCCGCCATCTTGACGGAAACGTAATGGCGGCCACACAAATGTTCAAAGCTTAAATCAAATTACGATTAGCCAAATCATCCGATCTCTAGCAAATTTAGCAACAACATACCTTTATGGAGGGAGCATCCTTTGACCAAACTAATAGGTCATCAGCCTAATATTTTGCGAATGGCGGCCATCTTTGTGTAAAAAACGATTCCCCTTATCAATTCGAACACGGTGAAACTGAATGAAACGAAATTTGGTACAGAGGTAGCACTTGCAACGGGCACCTCAGTGTCATGTTTTATATCACCGCTATCTTGACGGAAACGTAATCGCGGCCACCCAAATGTTAAAAGCTAAACTGTAATTACGACCAACCTAATAATCTAGTCTCTACCAAATTTTGCAACACCATATCTTTATGTGGGAAACATATTCAGACCAAACTGCAAGAACATCAGCCCAATAGTTTGCAGATGGTGGCCAATTATGTGTGCAAATCAATTCCCCCTTATCAATTCAAACACGATGAATGCGAATTGAATGATTTTTTTTACAGAGGTAGCACTAGCAAAGGGCACCTCATATTCATGTTTAATATCCCTATAGCACGTTGTATTTCAACAAGCTACTACAACCAACATTTAATCATACTCGTTGAAAAGGACAAAGAGTTATAACAATACCCATGCATTTAGGAGAAAGTAGGCTATATGTTCTTTACTGAACATCTTGTTTCCTCTTTCACTCTTTGTAACTCTTGCAATAGTGGATGCGAACTGATTCCGGTGACAGCGGGGTGGAATTTTCACCTGATAAATCTCGTTGCGTCAGGAAGGATATCCGGCCTTATATCCCCGGCCAAATCCAAAATCAGTCTGGTTGGCTCCGGCGACCCTAATTAATTGGGAAAAGCCGAAGAACGTTTGTGGATGCGAACTGATAAAGGAGTGACGGGATGAGGAGAAGGTCGAAAAGGTGGGGAATGCAACGCAGCACGGCAGGGCGCTGCCTGGCGGCTGTGAGACATCTCGTGCTGCTAGGATTCAAGGTCAGCTTTACCTCTTCCCACCTTCTCGTTCATGCCATCGCCCGGCAGGTTTTCAGCGTTCATTATTGGTGTTCAAAATTTAAAGTGGGCTGTGTGGTTTTCACTACGTCATTGTAGGAATATTGTGTACTAAATTTCAACCAGATTAGAATTTAACACCGCAATCCGTTCCCTTGTCAGTTGCGCCAGGTACCGGTGCGTCTAAAGCTCCTTTCCCTGGTTCATGGCTATATTCAAGGTTTTTAATCAACTCAATATGTTTGTTGTGGTTAATTACTTATGAGTTTGTCTCGTCGGGGGCGGCTGCCTTGTATGGCAAAATGACTTGTTATGAGGCTTTGGCTAATGTTTGGATTGTTTCAGGTTGTTTGTATAGTTTACGTGCGACAGAAGGCTAGCTAGTTGTTCACCATGCATGCTAATAATGCTTTGGCTAATTAACTGCCATTACCCTATCGTTGCCATGATCTATTTAATTTTAAAGTGATAATAATAATATTAATAATAAAATAATACAATATAATAATAATAATAATAATAATAATAGGCTTACATACAAGACGCACAAAAAAAAAATAAAAAAAAAAATAATACCGTGGATTCAGCTTGTCAAACAAGACTTGGAGAAGGCCCAAGTAAGAACAGCGGAAGTCATTGACAGCAACCTATTCCGATGTAGGGTAAATGGAAGGATAGTAACACCAGAGATTGACGCTCCGAAGAGACCAGGAACCAAGTGGATTGAGGAAAGGAAGATTGCCCACGGAGAGAGAATAAGAGCCATAGGGAAGATCAGATAGGCGAATCATAAAAGTACTGCGTGATCCATCTGGGTTCATTCGCACATAATAATAATAATAATAATAATAATAATAATAATCCTCGGGACTAAACCGAGTCGCCAATGAATAAAGAATCACCGAACTACAGAAGGCCTAAAAGCTAACGTGGGCTCACGACAACAAGAAGTGCATCTCGCTAGACGCAAAATTAAGGCACTCTACAACGGTGATTCTTCCGGATGCAACTTACGCAGCCGAAACAATGGTGATCGACGGTTATTCCAAAATTAAGGCTATAGAAAAATAAGAAAGAAAAAATCTCATAATTATTTACCGGGCAGTAAATAATAACGGTATTTGGATGAAGAGGCCTCTAAACGAACTCTATCAAAAGATCGACACGATAACGGACGTAATCAGAAAACGCCGAGCACAGATTTATACACACATTTACAGGATGGAAATCTTCAGAACGGCGAAGAAATTGCTCAACGTTATAACACGGAGTATGAGTGGCACGGAGTGGCTGACAGAGGTCCAGACGGACCTCTAACATGTCAACATCGAAAATCTCGAGTACCGCACCGAGTGCCAAATAAAATAAACAAGATGTTCAGTAAAGAACATATAGCCTACTTTCTCCTAAATACATGGGTATTGTTATAATTCTTTGTCCTTTTCAAGGAGTATAATTGAATGTTGGTTGTAGTAGCTTGTTGAAATACAACGTGCTATAGGGATATTAAACATGAATATGAGGTGCCCTTTGCTAGTGCTACCTCTGTAAAAAAAACCATTCAATTCGGTTTCACCGTGTGTGAATTGATCCGGGGAATGGATTTGCACACATACATGGCTGATATTTGCAAACTATTGGGCTGATGACCTTGTAGTCAGTCATAAGATGCTTTCCACAAAAAGGCATGTTGTTGCAAAATCCGGTAGAGATCAAATTATTAGGATGGTCGAAATTTGATTTAAGCTTTTAACATTTGGGTGGCCGTCATTCCGTTTCGGTCAAGATGGCGGCTATATAAAACATGACACTGAGGTGCCTTTTGCTAGTGCTACCTCTGTACCAAATTTCGTTCAATTCGGTTTCACCGTGTTTGAATTGATAGGGGGAATCGATTTGCACACATACTTGGCCACCATCTGCAAACTATTGAGCTGATGATCTAGCAGTTTGGTCAGAATATGCTTCCCACATAAAGATTTGTTGTTGCAAAATTTGGTAGAGACTAGATTATTAGGTTGGTCGTAATTACATTTTAGCCTTTAACATTTGGGTGGCCGCGATTACGTTTCCGTCTAGATGGCGGTGATATAAAACATGACACTGAGGTGGCCTTTTCTAGTGCTACCTCTGTACCAAATTTCGTTCCATTCGGTTTCACCGTGTTCTAATTAATAGGGGGAATCGATTTACACACAAAGATGGCCGCCATCCGCAAAATATTAGGCTAATGACCTATTAGTTTGGTCAAAGGATGCTCCATCGATAATGGTATGTTGATGCAAAATTTGGTAGAGATCGGATGAATAGGTTAATCGTAATTTGATTTAAGCTTTGAATATTTGTGTGGCCGCCATTACGTTTCCGTCAAGATGGCGGCGATATAAAATATGACACTGAGGTGCCCTTTGCTAGTGCCACCTCTGTACCAAATTTCATTCCATTCGGTTTCACCGTGTTCGAATTAATAGGGGTAATCGATTTTGACACAAAGGTGGCCGCCATCCATAAACTATTAGGCTAATGACCTGTTAGATTTGTCAAAGGATGCTTCCTCCACAGAGGTATGTTGTTGCAAAATTTGGTAGAGATCGGATGATTAGGTTAGTCGTAATTTGATTTAAGCTTTGAACATTTGGGTGGCCGCCATTACGTTTCCGTCAAGATGGCGGCGATATAAAACATGGCACTGGGGTGCCCTTTGATAGTGCTACCTCTGTACCAAATTTCATTCCATTCGGTTTCACCGTGTTCGAATTAATAGGGGTAATCGATTTTGACACAAAGATGGCCGCCATCCGCAAACTATTAGGCTAATGACCTATTAGATTTGGGAAAAGATGCTTCCTCCATAAAAGTAAGTTGTTGCAAAATTTGGTAGAGATCGGATGATTAGGTTAGTCGTAATTTGATTTAAGCTTTGAACATTTGTGTGGCCGCCATTACGTTTCCGTCAAGATGGCGGTAATATAAAACATGACACTGAGGTGCCCTTTGCTAGTGCTACCTCTGTACCAAATTTCATTCCATTCGGTTTCACCGTGTTCGAATTAATAGGGGTAATCGATTTTGACACAAAGATGGCCGCCATCCGCAAATTATTAGGCTAATGACCTATTAGATTTGTCAAAGGATGCTCCCTTCATAAAGGTATGTTGTTGCAAAATTTGGTAGAGATCGGATGATTAGATTAGTCGTAATTTGATTTAAGCTTTGAACATTTGGGTGGCCGCCATTACGTTTCCGTCAAGATGGCGGTGATATAAAACATGACACTGGGGTGCCCTTTGCTAGTGCTACCTCTGTACCAAATTTCATTCCATTCGGTTTCACCGTGTTCGAATTAATAGGGGTAATCGATTTTGACACAAAGATGGCCGCCATCCGCAAACTATTAGGCTGATGACCTATTCGTTTGGTCAAAAGATGCTCCCTTCATAAAGGTATGTTGTTGCAAAATTTGTTAGAGATCGGATGATTAGGTTAGTCGTAATTTGATTTAAGCTTTGAACATTTGTGTGGCTGCCATTACGTTTCCGTCAAGATGGTGGCGATATAAAACATGACACTGTGATGTCCTTTGTTAGTGCTACCTTTGTACCAAATTTCGTTCAATTTGCGCTCACCGTGTTCGAATTGATAGGGGGGGACAGACATTCAGAGTACACACACTCACACACACACACAGACTCACACACACACACATACACACACACAGACACACTTTTGTTCGCCATGTAGTGATCTCATAAGTCTACTTTCATTTTTTGCAAAAATCGAATGTAGGCTAAAAATGATAAGTTTGAGCATAGATCATCACGACAGTCTGGAAGAAAATAGACAGAAGGATTATCCTGAGAGAAAGAAGAGATTTTGGGAAGAGGTTGGTTGGTTGGTTCCTTAGTTTAGGGGCTGCGACAACGCGGTCATGTAGCTCGTGTACTTTGGGTGTGTGTAGAATCTGTCTGATAACCGGTGTGAATTGTGATGACTGTATTAGTGTGTGTATCTGTTTTTAGGTAGATTTAATTAGAAAGCTAACTATTGCAATGGGTACCATGTTTCGACTTCCGGAATATTTCGACATATCTTCGCATTTCACATCCCCCAGACCCCAAAACCACCGTCAGATCAAAAGTTTATATATAGTTTATGTATATATGTATATATGTATATATTGTTACGTGCCACCCCCCTAGTGGCACATTAGTTAACTGGATTACGGTGGGTTGATGCACAACACAGATTGTTTCTTTAAATATATAATTAACTTTATTGCGGCCAGAAAATTACGCTACTCATCAGCAAATACAAGCAATTGGAACCTTACTCCAGTTTCCTCAAGTCACTTCCTTGAGCGCACTTGGCCCTTTCACTGGTCAACAGACCACAGAAGTTAATCCGTGCTAATGAGTACGGTGGCCTTGACAGAAACTACCTGCTCCTCTCACTTATGTACACCGACTACAGTTATTTACGATCACTTGCTGCAGGCTGTTCACAAGCTGGGAGAAACAATGTCACTGGATTTCGCAACTCGCACGGCACTTCGTCACCACACTTCTGTCGCTCAGGAGAACACGCACTAGCTCAGAAACACACACCCACTGAAAAGCTCAGTCCCCTCACTTTGAGCCCGCTTATATAGCAGGCTGGTGACTCAAAGAATTCTAGAATCGTCCAGGACACACGGCTTCTAGAGATTTCTTTCACTGGCTGGGTCACGAATATTCTGGACCATCCCTTTGTCCTAGTAGCCCTGTTGCATAAGGCGCACGAAATACACGAGGCAGGGCACAGCCCAGCCCTGGGGCAGTTGTGACTCATGCGGCGAGCAATGACACAAACTCACAGCCGTAACACCACCCCCTTCCTAAAAAGGCTGATCGTCCCGATCAATCATTGGTCCGTCTGTGTCCCTCCGTAGGCTGCCAGGCGATCTCGATTCACGATCTTCATCTTCGCCATCGGGCTCCGCTGGATCCTGTAGACGACATCGTTGATCCGTTTCACGACTCGGTACAGGCCCTCCCAGGACTTCTACAGTTTGGGTGACAGGCCTTTCTTCCGTAATGGGTTGAAGAGCCAGACCAGGTCGTCCTCGTGGAATCCGCCGGCATCCGTCCTCTGGTCGTAACGGGTCTTCATTCGGTCGGTCTCGATCCGCAGTTTCCTCCTCGCGAACGCGTGCACGTCCTCCAGTTGGTCGACCAGATCTTGACAATACTGGCTTACCGGGATCGGATCATTCCCAGGTCGGCCGAAGGCAAGATCGACAGGTAGACGGAGCTCCCTCCCAAACATGGCCCGGGCTGGTGTGCACCCAGTGGCTTCATGCACGGCGGCGCGGTAGGCCAGGAGAAATAGTGGAAGATGTTTGTCCCAATCCCTCTGGTGCTCGCTGACGACTATTCGGAGATGGTTCTCGATGGTCCGATTGAATCGCTCTACCATCCCGTCGGACTGAGGGTGTAGCGGCGTTGTCCTTGTCTTCCGGATTCCCAGCAGCTGGCATAGGTTCTGGAACACCTGCGACTCGAAGTTCCTCCCTTGGTCGGAGTGCAGCTCCAGGGGTACTCCGTACCGGCTGACGAATTCCTTCACCTGGGTCTCTGCAATCGTCGCGGGTTCTTGGTTAGGGAGCGCATACGCCTCCGGCCATTTGGTAAAGTAGTCGCTGACGACTAATATGTAGCGGTTCCCTTCCTCGCTTAACGGGAATGGCCCAGCAACATCGATGGCAACTCTCTCCATGGGGCCGCCCACGTTGTAGGTCTTCAGTGGATCCCGTCGTCTTCGTCCTGGGCCCTTGCTGGCAGCGCAATCGTGGCACCTCGCGCAGTGGTTCTCCAAGTCTGTTCGGCATCCGATCCAGTAGAACCGCACTCTCAGCTTCTCCAGGGTCTTCTTTATCCCTAGGTGTCCACCAGATGATCCTCCATGAACTTCCTTCAGGACTTCCTCCGTCATAGCCTTTGGAACGACGACTTGTTCCCGAGATGTCTTCCCGTCGGTGCTCTCCCAGGTACGGCAGATGAGGCCATCCGTTACAATCAGCGTGTCCCACTGTGCCCAGTAGGACTTAAACTTTGGGCTGCAGTCACTCACAATGTTCCACCCGGGTCTGGGGACACAGGCCCTCTTCCATTCGGCTATCAGTCCCAGGTCATCATCTTCTGCTTGTGCCCGCGTGAAAGATTCGCGGCTCCAGCTCCCTTGAAGTTCCACGGTAGTCCTTCGGCACTGTATCCCGGTGTTCTCCTCCCTTCGGGCACAGAAGGTGCAGTCTTCGGGGCACGGTCTTCGTGACAGGGCGTCGGCGTTAGAATGCAGTTGGCCTTTCCTGTGCTGAATCTCAAAGTTGTACTGTTGAAGCCCCCCCAGCCACCGCGCGAGTTGACCCTCGGGCTGCTTGAAGTTCAGGAGCCACCGCAGGGATGCATGGTCGGTCCTGATGAGAAATTCTTGCCCGTACAGGTACTTGTGGAAGTGTTCAATGGTCTTCACGATGGCGAGCAGCTCCTTCCTGGTGACGCAGTAGTTCCTTTCTGGCTTTGACAAGGCCTTGCTGAGGTAGGCCACTACTCTCTCCTCGCCGTCCACTACTTGCGACAGAATTCCCCCTAATGCCAAAGTCGCTGGCATCGGTGTCGACGATGAACCTTGTTCCAGGTCTGGGGTAGACCAGAATAGGCGCGGTGCACAGAGCCTGCTTGAGTTGTTCGAAGGCACTGTGGCATTCTGCTGTCCACGTGAAGAGTTGGTCCTTGTCAGTCAGTCGATGTAAAGGTTTGGCGATGTCGGCGAATCCTCTCACGAAGCGACGGTAATAAGTGCAGAGTCCCAGGAAGCTTCGTAGTTGGGACTTGTCCTTCGGAACTGGCCACTCCCTCACAGCTGCGGTCTTCTCTGGGTCGGTGCGCACCCCTTCCTCGGAGACGATATGCCCAAGGTACTGGACCCGCTTCTGGAAGAGCTGACACTTCTTGGGGCTCAACTTCAGCTGGGCAGTCCGTAGCTTCAACAAGATCTCCTTCAGGTGTCTGTAGTGCTCCTCGAAGCTTCTCCCCAGAACGATGACGTCGTCTAGGTAGACCAGGCAGGTCTTCCAGTGTAGTCCCCTCAGAATGGACTCCATTAGCCTTTCGAAGGTCGCAGGGGCGTTGCACAGGACGAATGGCATGACGGTGAACTGCCAGCGCCCGCTGCCCACAGAGAACGCCGTTTTCTCGCGGTCCTTAGGGTGGACCTCCACCTGCCAGTAGCCACTCTTTAAATCCAAGGTGGAGAACCATCTTGATCCTGATATGGTGTCCAGCGTGTCGTCGATCCGGGGTAGAGGGTAGCTGTCCTTCTTCGTGACGTCGTTCACCCGCCTGTAATCCACGCAGAACCTGGTGGAACCGTCCTTCTTCTTCACTAGCACGACCGGAGAACTCCAAGGACTATGTGATGGCTCGATCACCTCTTGCTCCTTCATCTGTTCTACCATCCGGTCGACTTCGGCTTGCTTGGCGAGCGGGACACGTCGGAATGGGACTCTAATGGGTGTGCTGTCCCCAACGTCGATTCTGTGCTGGACCAAGCATCTCCTACCGAAGTCTTTGCTCCCCACGGAGAAGACATCCTGGAATTCGCGTAGCAGGTCCTGAAGTTGGCGTGATTGCTCCTCGTCTAAATGGTCCTGGGATCCTTGGTACAGATTCTGTAGTTCTTCTGGCAGGACACGTCTTCTTCGGTTGTGCGTCTGCAGGTGTCCGTCCGTCGTGTCTGTGATGCGGGCAATCCAGGTAACGGGCTCTCAGACTCCTAGGTTGGTGTCCCGGTGAACCGTAATATCGTAGTCGTTCAGGTTGGACAGGCGGACGTACGGCCGAGACGTCGTGTTGATGAGAGTCTTGACAACTAGCAATCCTTTTGTCTGGATGTCCTCATATTTTGGCTCGATGACAGCCGCCACTCTCTCAGCAGTTCCGTCGACAATTACGGCAGCGCTGACCTCTGTCCTGGCGGGAACGATGACGTCTTCTCTCAGCCTTACTCGTCGTGCGGTGATGGACTCGTGCGCAGGTTGCAAAGCAAGTTCCTCACCTCCGAAATGCAGAGTGTTGGTACTCAGATCCAAGATGATGTTGTTCTGGTCCAGGAAGTCCAGTCCGATGATCACTTCATTAGATACGTCAGCCACAAGCACTGGATGCTTTATCGCCCGTCGACCAATGACGAACTCCAGTGATGCTTCGCCATGTACCGGTGCGGTCTCTCCGGTCGCGGTTATTAGCTGGAGGTTCCTTTGTGTGGGTCGCGCTCTCCACTTCGGGATCACGGTGGGACTGACGATGGTCCTCGATGCTCCCGTGTCAATTAGCATGGGCCAGCTCTCTCCGTTGACGACTCCGTCGACCATCAGGCTGCTATTGTCCCTCCGTAACTTCGTCACACGAACTTGGACTGCCGGGGCTTGACGACTGTCACAAGCTAACCTTTGCCCCCCAAGGCTGACTGATACTTGCTTTCCTGGGTCGCGCGGTTTCCCTACGACTGACTGTCCCGACGGAAACCCTTGGCGGCGGCGATCACCGCAGTCCTTGCTCAGGTGGCCTCTCTTACGGCCGGTCCAGCAGGTCGGTAGTCCTCTTCCGGGCCGCCTCTCCAGATGTCCTTCGGCTACGTTTTTGTTGGTGGTACTGCGACTCTTGAAGAACCGACCTAGCGCCTCCATCAGTTTATCGGCCAAGGGCGTGGTCTTGTCGGCTTTGGCTGGTTCGTCGAAGTCCACCGGACGCACCCGCGCGCGCATTCTAGATACCTGCTTTGCCGTCTCGAACTCAATTGCGTGGCTCAGCGCATCTGCCAGGGTCTTATTGCGCGCGAGTCGCAGCGCCTGTTGAGTGTCCGAGTCCCGTAGCCCGTCGGTGAAAGTCTGCGTCGCTATCTGCTCCAGAAAGTCGGCCGGCGCTGTTGGGTAGGCGAGCCTTACGAGACGTGCGATGTCCATCTCGAACTCCTGCAGGGTTTCCGCGTTCTTTTGCACCCGGGTCCGGAGCTGCATCTGGTAGGCCTGATGAAGATGGCTATCTCCATATCGGGACTCCATATGGGCGATCAGTAGTGCGTAGTCCTGGGATCCTGTCGGGATGGCCTGAAGGACGTTAAGGGCGTCACCTCTCAGCGCTACAATAAGAGCTGTAGCGTTTTCCGTGCTGTTCCAGTTGTTTATGGAACAGGCTGCCTCGATCTGACGTAAATAGGTGCTCCACGGGACCTTTCCATCGAAGGTTGGGGGCGTCACTCTGCACTGTCCCGTTCCTGATGTCCCCGGTGTACCTGTGGGCGGGCGTTGGCGCAGCTCGGCAACTTCCTCTTGAAGAGCGTTGAATTTCTCTTCCACCCCTGTGAGTGGGCATTGGCGCAGTTCGGAAACTTCCTCTTGTAGGGCTTTGACTCTCTCATCCACCCCGGTCGGCGGGCGTCGGCGCAGCTCAGCAAATTCCTTTCGTAGAGCGTTGAATCTCTCTTCCACCCCCGTCAGCGGGCGTCGGCGTAGCTCGGCAACTTCTTCTTTTAAGGCGTCGAACTTCTTTTCCACTACCGTGACTTCCTCACGCAGACTCAGTTCTAATTTCTTCAGGGCCTGTGCTAACTTATTCTGCCCGTCTTCCATCTTCTTCTGGCCGTCCTCTATCTTCTTGGTTAAATTCTTCTGGCCATCTTCTAATTTAGCAGTTAGGTCCTCGGCCAACTTCTTCTGGCCGTCCTCCATCTTCTTCTGGCCGTCCTCCATCTTCTTCAGGTCCTCCGCTAACTTATTTTGACCGTCTTCCATCTTCTTCTGGCGGTCTTCTAATTTGGCAGTTAGGTCCTTGGTGAAATTCTTCTGGCCGTCCTCCATCTTGGTTTCCATGCCATTTAACTTTTCTAGCAATGCTGACAATTGCGCCTCCATTTTAGTTGTTTGTCTTGTAAAGGGCATGCACTCACAGGAAAATTAGAGAAAATGACCTGCTCGGGTTTTGAAACCAGGACCGTCAGGTGTTGTGCTTGAGTTCGTAATCCGGCTTCTGACACCAGTTGTTACGTGCCACCCCCCTAGTGGCACTTTTGTTAACTGGATTACGATGGGTTGAAGCACAACACAGATTGTTTCTTTAAAGAAATAATTAACTTTATTGCGGCCAGTAAATTACACTACTCATCAGCAAATACAAGCAATTGGAACCTTACTCCAGTTTCCTCAAGTCTCTTCCTTGAGCACTCTTGGCCCTTTCACTTGTCAACAGACCACAGAAGTTAATCCGTCCTAAGGAGTACGGTGGCCTTGACAGAAACTACCTGCTCCTCTCACTTATGTACACCGACTACAGTTATTTACGATCACTTGCTGCAGGCTGTTCACAAGCTGGGAGAAACAATGTCACTGGATTTCGCAACTCGCACGGCACTTCGTCACCACACTTCTGTCGCTCAGGAGAACACGCACTAGCTCAGAAACACACACCCACTGAAAAGCCCAGTCCCCTCACTTTGAGGCGGCTTATATAGCAGGCTGGTGACTCAATGAATTCTAGAATCGTCCAGGACACACGGCTTCTAGAGATTTCCTTCACTGGCTGGGTCACGAATATTCTGGACCATCCCTTTGTCCTAGTAGCCCTGTTGCATAAGGCGCACGCAATACACGAGGCAGGGCACAGCCCAGCCCTGGGGCAGTTGTGACTCATGCGGCGAGCGATGACACAAACTCACAGCCGTAACAATATGTATCTATGTATATATATATCAGTTCCTTGTGGACACGATAACTGCCGTAATTTTTCCCCAATCAGTTTGATTTTTTTACATAATAAGTATCCCATTAAAATCTCGGCCGAATTCGTTAATGGGCAAAATCGGTCGAAGGGGGTGAGAATGAGGGACTTTTTTCGAAAAAGTGAAATTTCGCTATAACTCTCTTCATACGTGAAATATAGAATCCATTCAAAGTTCATAATATGTGTCGGATAAGTGCCAAAAATGTATGTCAAATAAGTTTTTTGATAGCACCAACCATTGACCAAAGGGCTGGAAAAATGTGGGTTTTTCGGGAAACATTAATCATATCTCTCTTAATAGGCACAATATCAAAACCGTACAAAATGGAAAATATTCACCCAATAATTACCTAAAATTTTTGTCTGAAAGAATTTTTGATATGACCCACCATTACGCCAAGGGATGAGAAAATTAATTTCCGAATTAAAGAAAATGCCAAGTGCCACCAGAGGTTACCATGACAACGCTTCTAAATTAATGAGGGATGAGCTATCAGAGGTTGCCAAGACAACGCCATTGACGAGATCACATTCATTTTTAGCCTACTTTTCACACTTTGCAAAACTGAGGAAAAAGTAGACTTTTGAGATCGATCCGGGAAAATGTGTCTGTCTGTCCTTCCGTCTGTCTGTCTGTCTGTCTGTCCTTCTGTCTGTTTGGCTGGCTGTGTGTGTGTGCCCCCCCCCCCCTATTAACTCCTAAACGGCTGCAGCAATCGAAACCAAATTTAGCATGAGTAATGATGTATACCGGAATATCTCAGGCCCATATTTGAAAAAGATATCAGTGCGACCATATGCTAAAAAATCGCACTAGAAATTTGAGCTCCATGTTGGATATCTTGGAAGGTATACATGGGAGCTATTCCAAAAATGGTACACATGTAGATAATACTATTTCAGTTTAATTTCCAGGAGGCCATACATGACAGTGTTGCCAAAATACTGTTAAGCCTTCTGATAGGTCCAATTTTAAATGCATATAACTTCTACACTATCAATTGGATTTCAACCAAATTTTGTATGTAATATGTGTACATAAACAGATATGACTATAAGTATTCTTAAGAGCAATCAGGGTTGCCAACTGTTAATAAATGGTCTCTATATTTTTTACCCTAATATCAATATATCAGAAAGTATGCAGGCCAACAGCTCTATACTTTGCACACGCATAGCACCTGACATTCTAGATTAATTTGGAGTAATTAATATAAGTCAGTGTTGCCAGCATGATTCTATGCCTGATGATAGCTCCAATTTTAAAATACATGTAACTTCTATACTAAGAATGGATTTCATCCAAAATTGGCACAAAAAAATATCATAATATTTCAGATTATTTCTGACCAGCACTCGCATGACATTGTTGCCAACATGCTTTTACGTGTACTAATAGATCCAATGTCTAACTCCATGTAACGTCCTTTGGACTTCAACCACATTTTGTATTCTGTACCTTAAGAGATGTAATTAAGAATATATTCAGTCACCAGGGCTGCCAACTGTATTGCTCTATTAGCTACATTATGCCTAGTATACAGTATTTCGAACTAATTAAGACATTTCGATATTCCCAACTTAATTTCGTCATTATTCTAGATAGGTTCATATATTGTAGATTAATCATTGGCATGAATCTTAATTTTAAGAAAGGTAGGCTCTTTGGTTCGTCACGGAACTTCTTGTTCCATCTGACTATGAGGGAAGCAGCTAACTGTTAGCATGCTGAACTTCTATGCCCAAGGTCGCTGGTTCAAGGCCGGCCAAAGTCACCGGATTTTCTAAGAGTGCTAAAAATCCCTCAGCACGCTTTCCTTCGGAGAGGAAGTTACAACGTCCTTTGCAAGTTGCTGGTTGCGGTGGCATCTAGCAGCCAAGTTCACAGCTAGGTGTCGTTGACGGTAGTATTTGGTACAAAATTAGGTACTACTACTTAAAATTGACCGTCTGCAGACCTTACCTGAATTACAGACTAATACAGTCATCACAATTAACACCGTTTATCAGACAGATTCTACACACACCCAATGTACACGGGGTTACATGACCACGTTGTCGCAGCCCCTAAACTGAGGAACCAACATCTCTGCGAGAGATAAAATTTTGCGTGAAGAAGTAACAGACTGTTAGATAGTTACACATCAGTTCCAAACCTTGCATAAGGACAGTGTGACCACAAGTATAAAAATCAACCCCAAATATGACAAGAAAGTCACCATCCCCATAAGACAATAAAATGTTAAAAATATGCATAGAAAGACGAAAAAAAGGTTAATTAACCTCCAATTGTTAAATACATTCTCGCAATAAATGAGGTCTAATCCACCTACGATGGTTTAATCAGTTTAAGGAAACAGGGAATGTAGAGAAACAAGATGTTCAGTAAAGAACATATAGCCTACTTTCTCCTAAATGCATGGGTATTGTTATAAACCTTTGTCCTTTTCAAGGACTATGATTGAATGTTGGTTGTAGTAGCTTGTTGAAATACAACGTGCTATAGGGATATTAAACATGAATATGAGGTGCCCTTTGCTTGTGCTACCTCTGTACCAAATTTCGTTCAATTCGGTTTCACCGTGTTTGAATTGATAGGGGGAATCGATTTGCACACATACATGGCCACCATCTGCAAACTATTGGGCTGATGTTCTTGCAGTTTGGTCAGAATATGTTTCCCACATAAAGATATGGTGTTGCAAAATTTGGTAGATACTAGATTATTAGGTTGGTCGTAATTACATTTTAGCCTTTAACATTTGGGTAGCCGCGATTACGTTTCCGTCAAGATAGCGGTGATATAAAACATGACACTGAGGTGCCCTTTGCTAGTGCTACCTCTGTACCAAATTTCGTTCATTCGGTTCCACCGTGTTCGAATTAATAGGGGGAATCAATTTTGACATAAAGATGGCCGCCATCCGCAAACTATTAGGCTAATGACCTATTAGATTGGTCAAAGGATGCTCCCTCCATAAAGGTATGTTGTTGCAAAGTTTGGTAGAGATCGGATGGTTATGTTAGTCGTAATTTGATTTAAGCTTTAAATATTTGTGTGGCCGCCATTACGTTTCTGTCAATATGGCGGCAACATTAATCATGACACTGAGATGCCCTTTGCTAGTGCTATCTCTGTACCAAATTTCGTTCCATTCGGTTTCACCGTGTTTGAATTAATAGGGGGAATCGATTCTGACACAAAGATGGCCGCCATCCGCAAACTATTAGGCGAATGACCTATTAGATTGGTCAAAGGATGCTCCCTCGATAAAGGTATGCAGTTGCAAAATTTGGTAGAGATAGGATGATTAGGTTAATCGTAATTTGATTTAAGCTTTGAACATTCATGTGGCCGCCATTACGTTTCAGTCGAGATGGCGGCGATATAAAATATGACACTGAGGTGCCCTTTGCTAGTGCTACCTCTGTACCAAATTTCGTTCCATTCGGTTCCACCGTGTTCGAATTGATAGGGGGAATCAATTTTGACATAAAGATGGCCGCCATCCGCAAACTATTAGGCTAATAACCTATTAGATTGGTCAAAGGATGCTCCCTCCATAAAGGTATGTTGTTGCAAAGTTTGGTAGAGATCGGATGGTTATGTTAGTCGTAATTTAACTTAAGCTTTGAACATTTGTGTGGCCGCCATTACGTTTCTGTCAATATGGCGGCGATATAAAACATGACACTGACATGCCCTTTGCAAGTGCTACCTCTGTACCAAATTTTGTTCCATTCGGTTTCACCGTGTATGAATTAATAGGGGGAATTGATTTTCACCAAAGATGGCCGCCATCCGCAAACTATTAGGCTAATGACCTATTTATTTGGTCAAAGAATGCTTCCTCTATAAGGGTATGTTGTTGCAAGATTTGGTAGAGATCGGATGATTAGGTTAATCGTAATTTGATTTAAGCTTTGAACATTTGTCTGGCCGCCATTACGTTTCCGTCAAGATGGCGGCGATATAAAACATGATACACTGAGGTGCCTTTAGTTAGTACTACCTCTGTACCAAATTTCGTTCCATTCGGTTGCACCATGTTCGAATTAATAGGCGGAATCGATTTTCACACAAAGATGGCCGCCATCCGCAAACTATTACGCTAATGACCTATTAGTTTGGTCAAAGCATGCTCATCCGATAATGGTATGTTGTTGCAAAATTTGGTAGAGATCAGATGATTAGGTTAGTCGTAATTTGATTTAAGCTTTGAACATTTGTGTGGCCGCCATTACGTTTCCGTCAAGATGGCGGCGATATAAAACATGACTCTGAGGTGCCTTTTGTTAGTACTACCTCTGTACCAAATTTCGTTCCATTCGGTTGCAGCGTGTTCGAATTAATAGGGGGAATCGATTTTCACACAAAGATGGCCGCCATCCGCAAACTATTACGCTGATGACCTATTAGATTGGTCAAAGGATGCTCCCTCCATAATGGTATGTAGTTGCAAAATTTGGTAGAGATCGGATGATTAGGTTAATCGTAATTTGATTTAAGCTTTAACATTCGTGTGGCCGCCATTACATTTCAGTCAAGATGGCGGCGATATAAAACATGACACTGAGGTGGCCTTTTCTAGTGCTACCTCAGTACCAAATTACGTTCCATTCGGTTTCACCGTGTTCGAATTAATAGGGGGAATCGATTTTCACACAAAGATGGCCGCCATCCGCAAAATATTAGGCTAATGACCTATTAGTTTGGTCAAAGGATGCTCCCCCCATGATGGTATGTTGTTGCAAAATTTGGTAGAGATCGGATGATTAGGTTAGTCGTAATTTGATTTAAGCTTTGAACATTTGTGTGGCCGCCATTACGTTTCCGTCAAGATGGCGGCGATATAAAACATGACACTGTGGTTTCCTTTGCTAGTGCTACCTTTGTGCCAAATTTCGTTCAATTCGCATTCACCGTGTTCGAATTGATCCCCCTATCATTCAGAGTACACACACTCACACACACACAGACACACACACACAGACTACACACACACATACACACACACACAGACTCACACATACACACTCACACACAGACTCACACATACACAAACACACACACAGACTCACACACACACATACACACACACACACACACACACACAGACAGACACACTTTTTTCGCCCTGTGTTGATCTCATAAGTCTACTTTCATTTTTTGCAAAAATCGAAAGTAGGCTAAAAATGAACCCCAAATGACAAGAAGTTTACCATCCCCAAGACAATAAAATGTTAAATAATGCATAGAAAGTCGGAAAAAATGTTAAATAACCTCCAATTGTAAAATACTTTCTCGCAATAAATGAGATCTTATCCTCCTACAAAAACCTGCATATTTTGCCTATTATAGCCTATCCCCTAGTTTGCCCGGTGAAATCTACCTCCGCCTTCCGGCGTGCCTAGAGGATTTTTTTAAATTCAAGTAGGGACTGCAACTTTGCATTTTCAAATAGTTCCTACTTTAGCCGCCAAGTGCCACCGTCAACGACTACTAGGTCTAGTTCAGAACTAGCTACTGGACTCCACCGCAGTCGGCTCTTGGCAACGACCGTAGCAACCTAAGAGCGTTGTTTACATTCTTAACCTATCCAATTTAGTTTCACACAGGTGTAATTAGTGGAATGATCTTTAACATGCCATAAATCTATGACATGGGGCCGCCGGCTTTACTTCCCCTCCGAAGGAAGGCATACTGAGGGATTTTTAACGCTCTTAAAAAATCCGACGGCTTCGGCCGGGTTTGAACCCGCTATCTTGGGCATAGAAGCTCAGCAAGCTACCAACTACTAATATTGTCACCGAGGACGTTTGAAAGCAATGCGCTGTGTAGAAATTGGGGTTGAGGATATTAAGGTACAGTGCTATTTCTTGTTTAATATTCGCCAGTTTATTTACGCGAACATATGGGACGCTGCACTTTCCATGTCGGTAATGTATGTAGAAGTATGCTGTGTTGCTAACTTCTGGACGTAGATTCATAAATTTCTAGCATATGTCATAGTATTTTCTTGTTACCGTAAAGTTTCGTGCTGATTTTGTCTTTGTGTTTGGGATGGCGGCAAATTGCCAGAAGATAAAATCATGTATTCAAGTTCAATCGCTCTCCTAAAGGGGAACAATCGATTAAATAAATAAATAATAATTATAGTAATAATAATAGCTCGTAAGATATATTGATTATCGCAGAATAGGTATAAAAAGAAAGCCATATCATTCAGAGCAAAGTTACGACATTATGCAGCTGTGATTAAACCGGAAGCCCTTTATAGTTCTGAATGCCTTATTTCAAACAAAAAAGAGAAGCAGAGGAGTTTAAAAAAAAGAACGAAGAATCCTAAGGGAAATATTGGGGCCAGTACATAGAGCAGGTGGCTTATGGAGGAGACGGAGGTATAGTGACTTGTACAACCAGGCGGAAAAACTTACGGAAACGATGCGAAAGAGAAGGATTAAATTTTATGGCCATCTCACACGAATAGGTTAACCAAAAGGATATTCACATACATTAGCAAATCGAAGTCCACCACAAAATGGGTTGAGGAAACACGAGCAGATCTCAAAGAAGTTGGCATCACTCAAAAAGGTATTCTCAACAAATCACTGTTTCGAAGGAAGGTTGATAAATTTAACGGATTTCAGGAAAACCCTATCCCAAAAACCAAGGTCATCTGGTCTGAAGAAAGAAGGAGGAGACTCAGCGAACACATAAATACATTCTGGGAGGAGAAGAAGGGTTTGGCAATTCGGCCGATTGTTCAACGCGGTCCACATTAGGCCAAAATCGACAGAAGAAGAATAGCTATAATAATATCTATTTGCTCAATATGGAGTAGGCCTAGTAATGTAAAATTTAAAATGTAGCAGCAGCTTCAGTTTTGGGGAAGAAAGAAGCAGATTAGCTACCTCTGGTAGGTAGGTTTGATGGCGTTGAAATGATAGTGGTTGGAGTGGGTTTCGTGTTGGCCACCAATTAATGCGACAATATGCCTCAGCACCCGCGCTCATGAGTTCGGTTAGTGTAATGTGAGAGATGTAATGTGTTGTTTTATCTTTGTGAATGAGCTTGTGTTATGTGGAGTGGGTGGGGAGAGTAGTGACGGGATGTGTGATTTGTGCTGTATATGATGTTTCAAATGTTGTTTCCTAATGTCTTGTTTAATATGTCTAAAGCCTTGGAAAGACGCCGCGTACCCACCTGCACAGTTTACACTCGTGGGGCGGTCTCGAGGCACTGTGCAATCCCTATGGCGGTGAGCAACGATATAATTTGGCGTCCTTCGTGCATTCAGACGCAGTGGGTGTCGCTGAACTTGGTTGCACCAACGTTTGTTGTTTATACCACTGGGAGCTGCCGTGTGAAGACCCTTCCTTGGATGGTGTCAAACCAGACAACTTCTCCTCCCAAGAGGAGGTCAGTACAATATTAGAATCCGAGGAAGCAGGAGCGCTTCTTGAGCTGCAAGAGGTTTAATGCTTGTTGTAATATTAATAATAATAATGTTATTGGTTTTACGGACCTTTTATTTACTCTGTCTTTTAGAAACACCGGGGTGCCGGAATTTTGCCCCGAAGGGGATCTTTAACGTGCCAGTAAATCTACTGACACGGCTCCCTCGCATTTGCGCACCCTCAAATGCCAACTGACTACGCCAGGATACGAACCTTGGGCCCAGCAAGCGAGAGCGTTACCGCTTAATTCTTGTTGTCTAATAAACGAACTTTAGTTTTTATTTAATGCAGAAACCTCTCTCATATAAAAACTACTCAAATTGTAGGCATGAGACGATGTTGACATTCGCGAATCTAGGTAAACTTCTTAATTAAAGAATTACTTAAATTATTATAATTACTTGAATGAAGTGTCCTTACCAATGCACCCCCTTCCCAATCCTCGCCTGAACTACAAATACACACATTAGTTCAGCCAGCACAACAACACAAGTTATCTCACAAATTCCACACAATTTCAATATACATGGGGCTATATGACCGCGATGTCGCAGCCCGTAAAATATTCAAGCGCAAAGATAGTTTTAGCTGTAGTATTCATTTGATAATCATTTTCCATTGCCATCGAAACCATTAGAGGTCGATAACCTAGAGGTTAAACACCTTAAAACATCAATCCATCACCATCTTACCTTAAAACAGATAGTTTTAGCTGTAGTATTCATTTGATAATCATTTTCCATTGCCATCGAAACCATTAGAGGTCGATAACCTAGAGGTTAAACACCTTAAAACATCAATCCATCACCATCTTACCTTAAAACAGCAAAAACACCAAACTTATTAAGCATGATAACCATGATAATGTAAACAATACAATATCAGTACGGGGCTATTTGGTTGGTCAGTGATATTTCCCGAATTTATTTGTATTGGTAGTTTTCCCATGGCTTAATTTTTACGCCTGTGATGGGATTTGTATGCTCCCCACACGGAGAGGAACAAGTTCTGTCTGCAGTAACGTGACATGATGAAGACAGACAAGGGTATAAATTCTATTCCACTGAATGTAGCTTGCTGCTGTCATCTTTACTACAGATTTAGCTATATCGCACCGATGTCTCCCGTGCAGCCTGTTCGTGGCAGGTGACTACTACAACACTTGTGCACATTCAACCGGGCAGCACGCTTATCTTAGCATTTTTATGGACTTTTCAATTCTTCCTTTCCAAACCAGTGGCGATAATTCGCACTTGATAATGGCAATGGGGTGCTGTGGTTAGTCCAAGTAACTAGTGATTTTCTTTACATTCGCGTTAGGCAATTGTCGCAATATTGTACATTATACAAGAGTTTAGTGCTTTTCAGTCGGTCAATACGAATGTACCAAAAAGAGCTGGGTTATGCCCTAATCCTGAAATAAATTACATGAGATTAATAAATACACTAGGATGACCAGTTTCGATCGTCAAGCGATCATCATCAGATCCATTACACTTAGGCTATAACATCTATGTTTGAAAATACAGGTGAAAATATTTACAATATGTACAATTATTTAGTCGCAGTATTGGTACTGCAACTGTCGGTGTATGCTAAATGCAGTATATATGATGTTAGGTGAAATGCTTAATGGTGATAGATATCCGTAGTTTGTATATTTGGAGTGATTATATGGTTATAAAAATCAACTATGTAATATTACAGGCTACTACTTATCTGGTTGTCTTTCTTGCTGGAGCTGGGCGTAATTTTCGTGTTCACTGTAACTTAACTCCAGCACTAAACTCTTGTTTACTAAGGCAACACTGAAAAAATGGCTTCAAACCACACAATATTGTACATTATTTCAAGTTCCGAGGTGCTTACGCCAATCCATTACCCTAACTTGCACAGTTACATACACATAAGCAGGCCTGAAGACAATTGATATCAACATTTGATATTTTGTAATCATTTTAATTAAATACTGCAAGTTGACACACACAGCATAATTATATTATTGATGACAATTAAAAATAACAATAATAACTTTACTAGATTTGTATTAGTACAAATTAAGAAAAGCTTGCTGCAACTCAACTTCTATTAACAGCACAATAAGAAATACATTTGACAAGGAGCCACAAACAGTGTTTATGGATTAATTTTAAAGACTTAAATGTACCCTATTTCAAGTTTAAATATGCAGTCTACAATAGACAGGGTTAATGTGCCATTTGTTAACTTTTTACAAATACTGTATGTGATGTAAATTGTATTTATTGAATGGTGCTGAAGAAGGGCAAATATAGCCAGAAACATGTAGCCTACGACACATTTTAGTTCATTGAAATGTTAAAGAAAACGTTGTGTGTATTAAGTGGCCGGTTCAGTTGTCATTTTGTTCTTCATACAATACAGATCCAATTTTAACACGGTTTATTTCATGTCAATGTGTTATGGTGCACACAATCTATATCAGACAAATTACACACACACCGACATCCAACTACATTGAACTAAATCCTATCAAAATTTACCAGTAAATCTTTCAGTTCTTGAAGCCTAGAAGATGATTCATTCATTTATTCAATTATTCATTTATATATCCATTTATTCACTTATATGATAATTTATTCAATTATTGATTCATTTATTCAAGTATTTAAGTATTAATTTGATTATTTATTCAATTATTTATTTATTTAATCATTTATTACTTAATTATTCATTTATTCAATTATGTATGTATTTATTAATTTATTTATCCATTTATTCAGCTATTTCTTGATTTATTCAATTATTTATTCATATTCTATTCATTTATTGATTTGTTCAATTATTTATTCATTTATTTATTCATTTATTGATTTATTCAATTATTTATTCATTTTATTCAATTATTTATTTTTCTTTTAATCACTTATTTATTTATTTATTCATTTATTGAATTATTTATTAATTTATTGATTTATTTAATTATTAATTCATTTTTTCATTTATTGATTTATTCAATTATTTATTCATATGTTATTCGTTTAATGATTTATTCAATTACTTATTCATTTATTTATTCATTTATTGATTTATTCAATTATTTATTAACTTATTTAATCATTTATTGATTTGTTCAATTATTTAATCATTCTTTTATTCAATTATCTATGTATATAATACTCACTGTTGGTTTATTTGTTTGTTTGTTTGTTTGTTTGTTTATACTGTGCCCTTGCAGCAAGAAATATGCAAATCACAGTATGCCAGCATTGCTCAATTCGGGATTTTTCGGGGCTGCGGTAAGTACTCCCACTCTGTGACTTACATATTTTGGATTAAATAGAGGATACACTTGCAAAAATAACAACAAAATCAACTCCTATTTTAACACATTTAATTAATCAAAAATTATGGCGCTACAAACAAATAAACACATAAACTACTGACCAAATCATTCTACATGTCCAAAGTGAACAAGGAATAGCATAAAAATAAAACAAATATTAGATTAAAACACATGGTTTTCTTTAAAACCAACAATTCATGATTATTTTCACTTCCATAAAGTACTTATCTTAAAGTTCCAAATAACTACGAGCTCCTTTGGCTCGATACTTTCCCATAATAATGGTGTCATATTTTTGTACACCTCAAGAATTATTTTTACCTTTTCTTATCATCAAAACAAATATATAATTACATTTAAAATTACATGTTAATTATTCACTTCAATATTTGGGCATATCACATGTTCTCCGTATTTACTATCTCTCTCAAGTTTTGCTAATTCACTACGGTGATCGGGAAAACTATTTGTGTACTCCAGAGTTATAAAGATTACTTGACAAAGTCAAAAACTATGATCACTCCCGAAACCTAGTTATCTTCACAAAACTCGTGGATTCCTATTTTCCATCCAATATTACAATAGGGATTTTATTTAACTCATTTGTCTTATAAGACCATTATCACATAAGAAAACTACGATCTGAATTGGCAAGCGATAATATCAATCTACAAGGACCTCGGTTCAACGCCCGGGTCATTGACAACTTTAAACACTCACGGTGTATTTAACACATCTTACAAGACGGTTTTTACCCACCCTCGCTCTATGAGGGTCAGGCCATTATACTCGGGCGTGATTTATGACAAGGAAAGCGACTCTCTGCCTAACCTACGGTGGCAGCTCTCTTCAATGCTTTAAAACAAACCTTCACATTATTCTCAGTTCTGTGGAGAGACCTGGCTTTTACTTCACTTATTTCCATTCAACAATATTCTTTGGCTCATAAACCACTTTCGTAACCTTGGCATTTATTAATTATGAGATGGTCCTCATTGATTGGGAAGATTAATACACATTCTACGACGAATAATGAGGGGCTTTAACAACAAAAGGATTCTAGGTTCGAATCTCTTAACATGCCTCGGGAACATTTCCACATTTGGAGGACTTATACAAAACGCGATTTAGGGTCAAGCCGTAGCTTACAGGACCTACGCTCAATAATACCATACTTTAGCTCCCTTTTAAATAATACACACATGGCCTCGTGATCCACGTCACAATTAGAGGACTTACAACATATCTCAATTCACTGCAATCAACTACCCTCCATAAGTAACTTACCAAGTACTTTAACTTTTACGCGTTCCTAGCGTGACTTTTTATTTAATTGCGTTCCATTACGCTACACAGTTACTTTACGGCCGAATGTCTTCCAAAGAACTGATAAATTTCATAGTAACAATTGATACATATCTTAATTCTTATATTAAACTTTTCCGTTGACAATAAATCGCTCCCTTTTTAAAAACACGCATTCACATCATATCTTATACATTTGTTAAGGCTTCAACGCTCTATATTTTTATATCATTCAATTTAATCTTCATTTAGATTTCTTTACCTTGTTATTCACATCATGTTTTCATTCCTTACAAAAGCTCAAAAGCTATTTCTTTCATATAATTCAAATTTACCTTTATGTAAATATATTTGTTACAATTATTATTATCACGCTTGCTTTTATAACATTCATTAAATACTGACATTTTATTCCATGCATTTCCTCTACAGGATTTATTATTTCACATAATTATTTATTATTTCTCAAAACTTTATTTTCGTTCAGATCGCGTTCTTATTTAGTTATTATTCATTTAAAAACATCCCTCCTACTCAAAACTCCGGTGGAATTGTACACAAAATTTTTCCCGACACCAAAACAAAATGAAAATCTTTACTTACATGTTTAAGGTCGCTTTCTGACCTTTATTCTCGTTTGATGTGACATTTTGGCCCACCTTCTTGACCTACTCCATATTGTACAATCTCATCTTATGTACAGAAATTTCTTGACACATATTCACTATATTTAACACTGACAACATTTTTTTAATACACTGGTGTATCCGTTTTGAACACACATTAAAACACTAAAAAATATTACTCTGGTACATATTATAACACATATCACTGTGCATAAAACGCCTTCACTTTACCTAAAACACTTAAAATGATACTCTTATTTCTTTTCTTACAATATTTACACTTCACTCCTATCACACGGGCGTATCTCAACGATTTTGACAATTTCTGTCGGCTGTTGATGATCCCTGATGTGAATCCTATCGACCTGCATTGGACGTGTGATTTTACTCGTTCAAAGTTTCTCTCTCCTACAATGGAAACTACTGGTTTCAGTCTCTCAAAACCGCTTCTATTGTCTATTACTCGGCTTTACTTTATCTGCTTTAACTAGGCGATAAATGTCTTTTCTTTGCCGTCACCTCTATTTATATATGGTGGTCTATCGCACCCTATAGTTTCTATATCTTGGCCTCCCTTCGAGGACCGTATACTGTCTATCGTATATTTTTGACGTTTTCTCACTAGAGTACGTTTTCCCTCTGGTTTCGAACCTAAGTTCCTAAGTTCCTTTCGCTTGAACTTCTATCTTTCGCGATCGTAATTACTGTTTGGTTCCTTTACCGGACTTAATGTCTTTAACAATGTCTTTACTAGACGTAACGCCGTTTATTTGATGGAGTTCTTATAACTTCGTAACTGTATTGAACTAGTATTCTTCTGGAACTCGAAGTTCCCTACTGATCGCTGTGTCTTACTTTGGCGATATTGCTTTAAAGTCCGTATATTTAATGTTCTTTATAATTTAGGACTCTTCTAAGTCTCGAACTGCTAACCCTCAGCGTAGCGTACTTATATCGTAACTGGTCTACACTCGGTGAACTTGTAGCATAGCCTCCCACAGGCTCTGGATCGATGTCTAATACAGCTTAACGTCCCCCTCACGGGCTCTTGAATTCTGCGTATACGATGTGGTGCAGCACTTCCGCTCACGGAATGCTCGTAGACTGATGATTATGATGCTCCAGCGTCACGCCCCCCTGGACGGACTAATACTGCATGTACTGATACAGCGTGACGTTCCCCTCACTGGCTCTCGTAGACTGCATGCACTGATGCAGAGTAACACCCCCTCACGGGCTGTCAGAATAACTGCATGATTGGCTTGCTGAGGCCAGGAGTTTTATACCTTTCAGTCACAAAAAGATAAAATCCTAGTCCTTTTCGTGACCAACTTTTGAACTAATTGTCGCACAATTATAAAAATCGTATCTCCAGACAGCTCGTCTTCCAAACGTAAAATAATCTTCCTGTCCATAGAAATCGATCGTGCATTTCCGAGATATTAATTAATTTCTCGTCCTCAACTGTGTGGGTGGTGCTGTTCTTTTTTTATTCTCCCACTCCTTGGGTCTCGGTGAACCCCCAATGACGTCTACTTGCGTTTGCAGTTTTCTCCTGTGCAATTTTTACAAGGTTTATCTTTACACAAAAATCTCTAATCCAAATTGATTCACCGTACTGTATCTGTATACTTATTTTTATACTCGTAAACGGGTTAACTTTAATTATTCCTGTTCTGACTCAGCAGCGAGGTTGCCATATTCCTGCAACGTAAGAGCAATTTCCGAGTCCAGCTTCTTCGTCTTACAGTCAAAACTTTCCACTCGTTCTAATAATATCCATGACTGGCTCCTTATAAATGTCAAGAGGCATGAGCTCATCTAAGGAACACCTGGCCCTAGCGCTTGCACAATGTTAGGCTATAATCCTGGCTTGAAATCTCTCTCCGTTCCCTTAGAAAGTGTATGATTCTTTCATTCTTTTCTCAAAGTACATGGATTCGACTCTCTTTGAGGCCATGGTACATGGGTTCATCTCTCCCCTCCTTAGGTAAATAAATTTTCGAAAAATTTTGAGGAAATTTATTTCAATTATTTATAAACATCTTATTTTTCCTTTAATAGTCGAAGCCATTATAACGTTCTCCGTCCTTTTTGTTTCTTTATTCCTAAAAAATCCCACGATAATTTTATTTCTTTCATCTTTTTAAGTCATATCCGGTAATTGTGTCGGTTGGGTACGCTCTGTCCCTACCCTTTCTTTCTCCTTTTTATTTGTCTGGATATCAGGTTTCCAGAACCTCATTCTTCTTTACGGGTGTGGTCTATCCCTACCCGTTCCCTTATTTCATCATTCTCCTTCCTTAAATTGAAATTTTCTTCTTCAATAAAATCAATTATTTCTTTAAAGTTTCCTTCCTCTCTGGTTTGTATTTGTATTGGGTCTTCTTATAGGTCCCATTCATTCATTCATTCCCCTAGTGGTCGACAACACTTCAGGGTCATAAATTTCTTGTCACGTTCGGGTGTTTTGTTAATCTTCCTCTAGTCTGGCGTGCACCCTCCAGGCTTGCGTCAAACAGTTTGTTTCTTTTCTTCTTTTATAAGACGGACATCCTGCCGGTCTGTTTCTCTTTCCACATTACATATTGTCAACTTAATGACCTTCTTTAAATTACCTTGCGGGTGCAACTGGCTTTACCCGTAACATCATCATTATTATTGTCAGACTCCTCAAGTCTGTAAAATTTCATTTAATTCTTAAGAGCTCGGTCTAGCCTCACCTGACTCTTTTTGGTTTTCTACCACCTTCCTCATCTCTTTTTGAGATGGTATTTCAAACAAAATTTAATTTATTCCTCTTATTCTTTAACGGTTGCATAGGGCTTTACCCGTTGGTTCCAATGGAATAATCCTTTTCTTCATCTCGCATCGAGATGGCATTTCGAAAGAGTATTTCTTTTTTCGACTCTTCCAATTCTTTAGATCCTTCAGATCTCCCTTCTGTCTCTTCCTTTTATCACTCCCTTTCTTTTTACGAAGTTTCCAACTGAAATATGCCTGAGCGTCCTCTTCCTCCAAGGCATTGTACATTGTCTCTCCTCCTTTCCTAGTTTCCATGGGGTATCTGATTTCCTGTAAACCGACTACCAATTGCGGTTTTCCTCTTTCCTGATTTTCTTCAAAGGCATCTCCTTCCTTCTTTTCATTATCTCCAACAATCTCATCTTTTCCTTTGAGGTTTTCTTGGCTCGTGTTTGGACCTCTTTCCATTTCTCTTTTCTTTTGTTGCCAGTCCTGATATTTAATCATTAATTCCAGGATCTGTGCTTTCAATTTTGGTCCTTCTTCTTCTTCTTTTAATGCCCTTTTATCTTCCTGATCTTCCTGAATCTCTTCGGGGTTTTCCTTTTCAATTTCCATGAACTCTTGAACCTCTGTTTCTATCGGTGTTATGACAATAGTTTCTATTATGGTTTCATTTCCTTTCTCCATTTCTTCAGGAATAATTATTTCCATCTCTTCAACCTCCGCTTCTTTCATTATTTCCTGTTCGGAGATTATTTCTGGCTCTTCCAGCTCAACCTTTTTATCAAAATGATTCTCTTCACTTCGCAGCTCGTTTCCACTTTGGCTATCCTCCTGGTCTGGACTTACTACTTCCTCTTGAGTATCCATATCTTCTTCAGGAAGGATCTCAAGGTTGTTCTCAGTCTCCACTGGAATTATTACGATTTCTTCTTCTTGTTTTTCTTCTCTAATATCAATTTTGGGCTCCTCTGGCACCGTTACTTCTTTTTCTTCTTCAATTTCAGCTTGTTTTTCCCCTTGGGCAACTATTTCATTTGCCTGACGGTTCTGCTCCCACATGTATTCCTCATATTTCTTTTGGATGGCTTCTAATATTTCTTCGTTTTCCGAAATCTTAACCTTTCTCAATTCAGGTAACTCCTGAACAGTTATTATATCTTGTTTATCATACATGCTCATCGTGAACTGATGCATCTTACTCTTTTCTTTTCCTATCCATTTTTTCTGTTCCTGCACGTAATCTCCTTCTTTTGGCTTTGGATAAAAGGTATTCCACCAAATGTGATTCCATTTATCATGTACCTCCGACCATTTTTCCCTTATCTCATGAATTTCCCCCACAAATGTCTTTATCTGTTCCCACGAAGCTAATTCCATTTTTCCTTCTTTCACCATACGTTCTGCAAATGTCTTCTTTGTTTCTCTTAATGATACTTTAACTTTAGGGATTTCTTTGTACAATTCCTCTAATTCCTGTTTGGGTATTGTATACCAATTTTTACTTGCCCTTTCACGGAGCTCAGATATCTTCTTTATTTCCTCGGAAATACTTTCTCTTTGTTCCTCAATTCCTTCTTTCACCCTTGAATTTAAATCTTTTAATTCCCAAAGTTCGTCATCCATCTTCTCATGTTCATTCCACATTTCTCTAATTATATCCAAGAATTCTTTTATTTCCTTCCAGGTCGCCATTTCTACCTTTTCCTGATCCTCAACGCAAAGACTATCGTTCTTTTTCCCTTCGCTTTCCGAGCCTATTTGAACCTGCCTTTCTACGTGAGACTTTGAATTACCTTTACTATTATCATCCTCGGTATTAATTTCATTCTCCCTTGGACTCGGTTTACATTTTTCTTTTTCCGTTTGGAGCTCTAAAGGCTCATTTGTTACCATGTTGTCTGCAGACATGTTACCTTCTCTTTGTGTAACTATGTCTCCAGGTGCACGCATGCTTTCTACAGAAACCTTTACAATTTCCTTATTTGGGTACTCTTTATCATCTATTTGGAGGTTCTCTTGACTATCTCTAGCTTTACTTTCTGCCTTCTTGGCCTCCCAAACTTCATTATTTTTCTTTATCATTTCCTCCATCTCTTTATTAAAATGCTCCCTCAGGCACTTCTTAACATCTGTAATTTTACCTTTATCTTTACTCTTTACCCTTACATTCTCTGAGAGCCTCCGCCTCTCTTCACTTAATGACATCTTATTAGAATATAGTGGGCTACCCATGCCACATCGCTAGAACATGCTTGAGAGATAGTAATCTGAACCATTGTGTCCCAATTTCTTTCAAAAAAATTTACTTTGGTACGGGTGTTTACTACACCGTACCCTTTTGATACTCTTCTTCAAACTCAAAGACCTTTATGGAAGTATTTAAATTTCAAAATTTCGAAAAACCATTTTTTTTTTCAAAAAAAAAATGAAAATTTTGATTTTTCGAGAAAACTCGGGTTTTCCCTAGGAAAACTCATCCCTGCGTACTGGGCGCCAAAAAGTAAAGGTTTGCTAGAAGCCCCACGTTGAAGCCACTAGACAAATTAAAACTACTCCGGTTCCAAATGAACTCGGAGTCCATGAGCTAACACAAATGTCATATTAAATAGGTGGGTTTCATTATAAACCACAATTCACAAGTATTTTCACTTCCATAAAGTACTTATCTTAAAGTTCCAAATAACTACGAGCTTCTTTGGCTCGATACATTCCCATAATAATGGTGTCATATTTTTGTACACCTCAAGAATTATTTTTATCTTTTCTTATCATCAAAACAAATATATAATTACATTTTAAATTACATGTTAATTATTCACTTCAATATTTGGGCATATCACATGTTCTCCGTACTTACTATCTCTCTCAAGTTTTGCAAATTCACTACGGTGATCGGGAAAACTATTTGTGTACTCCAGAGTTATAAAGATTACTTGACAAAGTCAAAAACTATGATCACTCCCGAAACCTAGTTATCTTCACAAAACTCGTGGATTCCTATTTTCCATCCAATATTACAATAGGGATTTTATTTAACTCATTTGTCTTATAAGACCATTATCACATAAGAAAACTACGATCTGAATTGGCAAGCGATAATATCAATCTACAAGGACCTCGGTTCAACGCCCGGGTCATTAACAACTTTAAACACTCACGGTGTATTTAACACATCTTACAAGACGGTTTTTACCCACCCTCGCTCTATGAGGGTCAGGCCATTATACTCGGCCGTGATTTATGACAAGAAAAGCGACTCTCTGCCTAACCTACGGTGGCAGCTCTCTTCAATGCTTTAAAACAAACCTTCACATTATTCTCCGTTCTGTGGAGAGACCTGGCTTTTACTTCACTTATTTCCATTCAACAATATTCTTTGGCTCATAAACCACTTTCGTAACCTTGGCATTTATTAATTATGAGAGGGTCCTCATTGATTGGGAAGATTAATACACATTCTACGACGAATAATTAGGGGCTTTAACAACAAAAGGATTCTAGGTTCGAATCTCTTAACATGCCTCGGGAACATTTCCACATTTGGAGGACTTATACAAAACGCGATTTAGGGTCAAGCCGTAGCTTACAGGACCTACGCTCAATAATACCATACTTTAGCTCCCTTTTAAATAATACACACATGGCCTCGTGATCCACGTCACAATTAGAGGACTTACAACATATCTCAATTCACTGCAATCAACTACCCTCCATAAGTAACTTACCAAGTACTTTAACTTTTACGCGTTCCTAGCGTGACTTTTTATTTAATTGCGTTCCATTACGCTACACATTTACTTTACGGCCGAATGTCTTCCAAAGAACTGATAAATTTCATAGTAACAATTGATACATATCTTAATTCTTATATTAATCTTTTCCGTTGACAATAAATCGCTCCCTTTTTAAAAACACGCATTCACATCATGTCTTATACATTTGTTAAGGCTTCAACGCTCTATATTTTTATATCATTCAATTTAATCCTTATTTAGATTTCTTTACCTTGTTATTCACATCATGTTTTCATTCCTTACAAAAGCTCAAAAGCTATTTCTTTCATATAATTCAAATTTACCTTTATGTAAATATATTTGTTATAATTATTATTATCACGCTTGCTTTTATAACATTCATTAAATACTGACATTTTATTCCATGCATTTCCTCTACAGGATTTATTATTTCACATAATTATTTATTATTTCTTAAAACTTTATTTTCGTTCAGATCGCGTTCTTATTTAGTTATTATTCATTTAAAAACATCCCTTCTACTCAAAACTCCGGTGGAATTGTACACAAAATTTTTCCCGACACCAAAACTTAATGAAAATCTTTACTTACATGCTTAAGGTCGCTTTCTGAACTTTGTTCTCGTTTGATGTGACATTTTGGCCCACCTTCTTGACCTACTCCATATTGTACAATCTCATCTTATGTACAGAAATTTCTTGACACATATTCACTATATTTAACACTGACAACATTTTTTTAATACACTGGTGTATCCGTTTTGAACACACATTAAAACACTAAAAAATATTACTCTGGTACATATTATAACACATATCACTGTGCATAAAACGCTTTCACTTTACCTAAAACACTTAAAATGATACTCTTATTTCTTTTCTTACAATATTTACACTTCACTCCTATCACACGGGCGTATCTCAACGATTTTGACAATTTCTGTCGGCTGTTGATGATCCCTGATGTGAATCCTATCGACCTGCATTGGACGTGTGATTTTACTCGTTCAAAGTTTCTCTCTCCTACAATGGAAACTACTGGTTTCAGTCTCTCAAAACCGCTTCTATTGTCTATTACTCGGCTTTACTTTATCTGCTTTAACTAGGCGATAAATGTCTTTTCTTTGCCGTCACCTCTATTTATATATGGTGGTCTATCGCACCCTATAGTTTCTATATCTTGGCCTCCCTTCGAGGACCGTATACTGTCTATCGTACCGTTTAGTTTCTATATCCTGGCCTCCCTTCGAGGACCGTATACTGTCTATCGTATATTTTTGACGTTTTCTCACTAGAGTACGTTTTCCCTCTGGTTTCGAACCTAAGTTCCTAAGTTCCTTTCGCTTGAACTTCTATCTTTCACGATCGTAATTACTGTTTAGTTCCTTTACCGGACTTAATGTCTTTAACAATGTCTTTACTAGACGTAACGCCGTTTATTTGTTGGAGTTCTTATAACTTCGTAACTGTATTGAACTAGTATTCTTCTGGAACTCGAAGTTCCCTACTGATCGCTGTGTCTTACTTTGGCGATATTGCTTTAAAGTCCGTATATTTAATGTTCTTTATAATTTAGGACTCTTCAAAGTCTCGAACTGCTAACCCTCAGCGTAGCGTACTTATATCGTAACTGGTCTACACTCGGTGAACTTGTAGCATAGCCTCCCACAGGCTCTGGATCGATGTCTAATACAGCTTAACGTCCCCCTCACGGGCTCTTGAATACTGCGTATACGATGTGGTGCAGCACTTCCGCTCACGGAATGCTCGTAGACTGATGATTATGATGCTCCAGCGTCACGCCCCCCTGGACGGACTAATACTGCATGTACTGATACAGCGTGACGTTCCCCTCACGGGCTCTCGTAGACTGCATGCACTGATGCAGAGTAACACCCCCTCACGGGCTGTCAGAATAGCTGCATGATTGGCTTGGTGAGGCCAGGAGTTTTATACCTTTCAGTCACAAAAAGATAAAATCCTAGTCCTTTTCGTGACCAACTTTTGAACTAATTGTCGCACAATTATAAAAATCGTATCTCCAGACAGCTCGTCTTCCAAACGTAAAATAATCTTCCTGTCCATAGAATTCGATCGTGCATTTCCGAGATATTAATTAATTTCTCGTCCTCAACTGTGTGGGTGGTGCTGTTCTTTTTTTATTCTCCCACTCCTTGGGTCTCGGTGAACCCCCAATGACGTCTACTTGCGTTTGCAGTTTTCTCCTGTGCAATTTTTACAAGGTTTATCTTTACACAAAAATCTCTAATCCAAATTGATTCACCGTACTGTATCTGTTTACTTATTTTTATACTCGTAAACGGGTTAACTTTAATTATTCCTGTTCTGACTCAGCAGCGAGGTTGCCATATTCCTGCAACGTAAGAGCAATTTCCGAGTCCAGCTTCTTCGTCTTACAGTCAAAACTTTCCACTCGTTCTAATAATATCCATGACTGGCTCCTTATAAATGTCAAGAGGCATGAGCTCATCTAAGGAACACCTGGCCCTAGCGCTTGCACAATGTTAGGCTATAATCCTGGCTTGAAATCTCTCTCCGTTCCCTTAGAAACTGTATGATTCTTTCATTCTTTTCTCAAAGTACATGGATTCGACTCTCTTTGAGGCCATGGTACATGGGTTCAATACAAATCTACACCGTTTCACCGATCTGCACCAAATTTTGTATACTTACCCTTTGGAACCCAGCGGGTAACACTGTCCACTTTAAATTTCGGACAGACCACTCCATTCCCTGCATTTAGGCCCTTTGTCTCAAATCTACACCGTTTCACCGATATCAACCAAAATTTTATAATTACCCTTGGGAACCCGCGAGTAACACAATCTACATGGAATTTCGGACACACCACTCCATTCCCTGCATTTAGGCCCTTTGGTGCAAATCTACACCGTTTCACCGATCTGAACCCAAATTTGTATACTTACCCTTTGGTACCCTGCGGGTAACACTATCTACATGGAATTTCGGACCTACCACTCCATTCCCTGCATTTAGGTCCTTTGGCACAAATCTACACCGTTTCACCGATCTGAACCGAAATTTAAATACCTCCCCCATTGAAAACCGACGAGTAACACTGTCTGCATGAAATTTCGGACAGACCACTCCATTCCCTGCGTTTAGGCCCTTTGGCACAAATCTACAATGTTTCACCGATTTGAATGAAATTTTGTATACTTACCCTTTGGAACCCTGTGGGTAACAATGTCCACTTGAATTTTCGTACAGACCACTCCATTCCCTGCACAATTCTACACCGTTTCACTTGAAATGAAAAATCCACATACTGCTTCCAGTCTCCGACCGGGTCAGGAATGGAATGAATGAAGCCCCCACCTAGTGGCGAGGATATGAACTGTGCCGGCTGCCGAGGCCTGACGCACTCCTCTGGGGCAATGATTAAATGAATGACAGATGAAATGAAATGGTAGTGGAGAGTGTTGCTGGAATGAAATTTTGACAGGGAAAACTGGAGTACCCGGAGAAAAACCTGTCTGCCTCCGTTTTGTCCAGCACAAATATCACATGGAGTGACCGGGATTTGAACCACGGAACCAGTGGTGAGAGGCCGGCGTGCTGCCGCCTAAGCCACGGAGGCTTACCGTTTCTCTTAATTGCACCAAATTTTACATACTTTGTGACAGATCATGGATCTGCACAGACATTCCTCATTATTTTTATTGTTATATATATAGTTATAGTTTATATTTATTCAATCGGAAAGTGCCCAGATATATAGAGTAGAAGTTAGTACCCAGGCTGTTGCCTGATGGACTTGATCAATCAAACATTTATTTATTTATTTATTTATTTATTTTTGTACTTACAGATTCAGTACAATTAAAGGCTACAATAGACAGGATTAGTATGATTATTTGTTAAATTTTCACACTATTTGTGACGCACATTGTGTTTATTGAATAGATTATTAAGAAGTTAAAGCGAATACGTTTTCAAAATATGCTGATACACGATGAATTAACATACACCACACCTGTATTAAGAATTGCAGAAGCAAAAATACACTTGTTGGATGGAGCTCCGGACTGGTTTGAAATCCTGCAAGTGGAAGTAATGTCTCGTGGAAGCCAGATGACTCCATCATCTTTAATACATCGACCAACACTTGTCTGTTGCTGAAGTCAGCTGAGGCACTGGAGAACGATTACTCATAATTCCGGAAATTGGTCTGCCGCACTTTCCGTCAGCCGCCACTAATTAGAACCGACACGAAGCGTAATTTCCCCGATGAATTCTTGATTACTTCCTGGCGTGTGATGTGCCGCATTGACGTGACACTGCACGCTTACACTTCAAATAAACTTAACTCAGATTAGATTCAAGAAAGTGCTCGCATTTGTCCCAGTACTAGGCCATTAAGTGACAACGTTACCCCATTATCATGCCATCACCATCGTCATTCTTATCACTTCCGTTAGATCACCTCGTGGTGCACATTATTGGATCGCACCCCTGAGGTCCGCTCAGTTATTAATCTATTCTACACACATCAACAATGTTTCCCGTGGCGGCTTTGGTGGCGTATTTGGTAGCATGCCGAGCTTCTATGCCGAAGGTCACGGGTTCAAACCAGGCCGAAGTCGTCGAATTGTTTAAGAGCGTTAAAAGTCCCTCAGTATGCCTTCCTTCGAAGGGGAAGTAAAGCCGGTGGCCCCATGTCATAGATTTATGCCATGAAAAAGAACCTTCCACTAACTACACTTGTGTGAAGCCAAAATGTGTAGGCTAGGTTTCATTAATGCTCGTAAGTTCCAACGTTCGTCACCGGGTCGTCTCCACACTCGCACAGGCGAGTGTACACAACCGATATCCCTCGGATACTCGCACGGGCTACAGGTGTAGCCCAATGATTTATTTTGTTGTAGGGCAGAGAATATTTTTTCTAGGAATATTGAGAATCTCTGTAGCTGCCTGTTGATGCTGTATTTAACAGACGGGTGTGATTCCAACTGAACCAATACATTGCATCAAACTAAACCAGATGCATTAGAAGTCGTCTGGGCTACAATAGTAGCCCGCGCGAGCATCGCTGTTTCAGAATTGAACGTGCAAAGGAAACGTTGCCCCACAGGAGGCGGCCATGTAGATGACTTTCAAATCTGTCGTTGTTTAGATCAGTGGTTCTGAACCCGTAGAAGTCTGCGGAACACTCAGCGTGAAATTGAATCATGTACGGATCACCCCTCCTCCCCCCCCCCTTCCACCCCTCCACCTCAATACACCCTATCAGTTGTAACCCCTCCTCAATAACACTTATTTTAAATATATTTCAATTCAAATCCTGATAGTCATCGCCACGAATACATTCGGACGATTCTCGTTCAACGCACATCGTTTTCGAAATACCCATTTATTGGCCACTTTTTTTTATACGTGCTGGTGGACCCTTTTTTCCCGCGGACCACTCCCGAGGCACTCGCGGACCAACGGTTAAGAACCACTGGTTTAGATGAAAGTAATGATAGGTTGAGTGTAGTGGAAATAAAGTAGGCTGTTGCTTCTTGTGTGGACGAGGAAGGGATAAATCAACAAGGAACAGATGCGCAAAGTGCAATAAAAACCTTCTCGGATCATTGTGTCCATTTGCACTAAAGGCTTCGGTGACAAATTTGTGTGAGCATGCTTATTGATTTCCTGGGCTGTAGCCAAAAGGGCAAAAATAAACTTCAAAACTTCGAGAAAAAATAAATGTAAATACTGAAATTGTTCATAATTAGTGCTGATTTTCTAAGGAAATTATCTAACCTAGTTTTAATTTTGTTTAATTCCAATCTAAATATGCACTGATGTAAGTATTTAGGTTTACATAAAAATAATTTAACAGTTCTCGTTCCATTAGTTTTATTTTTGCTGCAGTTTTACCAATGATGTACAATAAAATTGAATTTTCTTCTTAACTTGGTATTTTCACTCCACGTGAAGATAAATGCCTACATAAGATCTTCAGATTTAGCTTAGAATACTTCTATATACTACTATTTATCACATTATATAAACTGAACACCGAAAATAACGTGTGCGAGTCCATCAGATTGAATAACTGTTTGGGCTACATTCGTAGCCCACGCGAGTAACGATGTATCTATTACTAGAGCGAGTGTTCGAGGGATACACAAGCACGCAAGAACGACTAATGAGTTTGAAACCACCAAAAGTCTTGGACAGCAATATGCAAAACTTGTTTTGATGTGTGCATAATTCTATAATTTTCTAACATCCAACCCAACTGCGAAGCCGAGGGCGATAAATCAGGCACCACTACTGACTGAAAGGTGGAGATGTTGTTTGGGTGCAGGATTCGTTGGCGGGAAAGCGACTACGGAAATGCATCGTCTCCAATATGTACGAAAACATGGGAAGCTTTCTAAAATCTTCTGTCTTGCAGGAGTAGATAACAATATCGCAAATTAAAACGTTATTTATTCATTTTTTTATTATTTTATTTATTTTTATTAGCCTATTTTCAATTTTGAAAAAATAGGCTTATGAGATCACCTTTTGTCCGTGTGTGTGTGCGTGCGTGTGTGTGTGTGTGTGTGTGTGTGTGAGGTGTGTGTGTGTGTGTCCCTAATAAAATCTAAACGGCTGGAGCGATTACAATGAAACTCGGTAAGTTCATAGCACTATTCCCGGCGACCTCGACCGTGCCCTTCAAATTTTGTTACGTCTCACCAATCCAACATGGCGGCTGTGCGAAATGTTTCACTAGCATTCAATATCTCCGAAACTATTACCGATATCGCCCTGAAATTGTGTACGGTGATAAAGGGCACTACTAGAAGTTCACCTATGAGACTTTCAAAAACCTGGTGACTACAAAACGAACATGGCGGTCAAGCGAAATTGAGACTTTTAAATAGACATTTCTCGCGATTTAACTATCCAAACGTAATGAAACTTGGTACAGCAAATGTTTATACACATTGTAATGCACTGGAGTCTAATTTAGTTCAATTGTTTACATAACCTCAAAATGGTGGCTGTGCGAAATATTTCACTGACATTCTATATCTCCGAAACCATTACTGATATCATTATGCAATTTTGTACGGTGATAAAGGGTACTGATACAAGTTTACCAATGTATATTTCATAAACCTCTAAAGTACAAAACTAACATGGCGACCAAGAGAATTTGAAATATTTTAATGGATTTTTCTCTTGATTTAACTTTCTGAGCGCAGTGAAATGTGGTACTGTAAATGATTTTGCAGATTGTAATGCATTGTCATCTAATTTAATTCAATTGTTTACATAACCCCAAGATGGCGGCTGTGCGAAATTTTAAAATTAAGTTTTTATTCTTGTGTCGTAATCATGCGATCGAAGTGAGAGTTTGAATAATGAAGTTAGGCAATAATTGTCCTTGAATGGTACATAACTCTATGGCCTATACATATAACATTCCTAAATGGCGAGCTTCCGAATTATTTAGACGGTTCTCAATATCTATGAATCTTTTACAGCAACCAAACTGAATTTTTTATGTTCATAAAGACTATGAACATATGTTCACCTAAATTACTTTCAGTAACCTGGTGAGCACAAATCCAACATGGCGGCGACGCGAAGTATAAATATTTAGATGGACGTTTCTCGCGAATTAACTATCCGAGTGCCGTGAAACGTTGCACGTTAAATGCTTATACAAATGTTGATCCACTGGCATGTAATTTATTTCAATTGTTTGTATAATCACAAGATGGCTGGTGTGCGTACTTTTAAAATCTCGTTTTTACTTGTTGTGTTCTAATCATGCGATTGAAGTTTGAATACCACACGTACACAATAATCTTAATGTAATAGTACAAAAATAAAAATCCATCCTGGCGACCATATGAAATATTTAGACGGTTCTCAATATCTACGAATCTGTTACAGCAATTAAACTGAAATTTTGTATGTTGATAGAGACAATTAACATGAGCAGGATATATGAAAATAGGCTGTATAGTTCTTCACGGAACTACTTGTTTATATAATCGTTTCGGTCGTCTATGGACCACGTTATTTCAACTGCCTTTTCCCTCTTTCTTTCATACTGGTCCAGTATTCGCGCATTCTTCATCGGTGAGCTTTCTTCCGTTCTTCGGTCACTTCTTGTCGGTTTTCAATATAGGTTTTGGCTGAAACTCTGTATTTCCCCAAGTTTCTTCTTCAAAGAGTCACGTTCCAAGATGTCGTCATGTGATATCCCCAGTTCTTGTTGGTCTTTTTCCACCTCTGTAAACCAGATCCCATTGGTTTTCTTTCCCACAAAGTAGGCACAGATTCGACTGGACAATCTTCCAGAGCTCATTCGGGTTAAATGGAATTTTAATGTACTTTTATTAATTTATTTATATTATATTTTATTCATTATTTATTATTTTCTTCTTCTTTTTTCGTTTGGGACTCCTATGGATATAGCCCTGCGCGGATGCGGTTATCCGCGTATAATCCCGCTGATATCCGCGAAATGTTGCATCATGTGGATATAGTTTGCATGGCTGTGCGGATAGCGAATAAGTTGCGGATAATGTATGGAGTAAATTTGCGGATTGATTTTTGAATACAATCTGAAGCCGTTGAATATCATTACTAGGATTCTGGTATTTATGACGTACAGTATGTTTTTCCTTTATGTTTTTCCATGACAAATGTAAGATGATGATTTAAGTTAATCTGATCCAAATTATGTTATTAAGCAATAATTAACACTCCGAACTCAAAAGGGTCGCATTTCTGGCTATATAACATTTATTTTATGCATAGTCTAGAGCAGGGGTTCCCAATCTGGGGGGCGTGGGGCTTTATCAAGGGGGACGTGAAGTGATTTCCGAATGAAGTTTTTTTAACTAGAATAATACAATTTTGTACAATAAACATTTTTCGGATCTCTCCAAGTGATTGCCGCACCAAGTCAATCGTTCAAAAGCACTGGTAATTGCCAACTGTCGGCACAAATCTCTGCGGAGCCGCCAGGTTGGAGGTGAAATAAGGAATTTGCTGTGTTTTTATGAGCAAAATCATGCCAATGTTTTCGTCTCGTTGGCATAACTTTGTGATTTCTTTGAAGCTTTGAACCGTTTGAACTTAAAGCTCCAAGGGAAACACTCCAATATTATGCATTTCTGAAAAAAAAAATACAGTTATGGAAACGCCGGCTTCAGTTGAACAACTTCTCATCCTTTCACCGCCTTAATGAAATTTTGCCGGAAAATGAACGTGATCGTAATAAACTTAGGTGCAAATTCAGTCAAATTTGGATTCCCTAGCACAAGAATTCAACTTCTACTTTCCTGATATCTCGTAGGAAGAATGGTTCTGGATGGTAACAGGAAATTTGTTTGCCATTGACATTCCAGCACTGCCTGCACAGCTTCAAGAAGAAGCCATAGATTTGAAGTGTGAATCGAAGCTAAAGGATGATTCTAAAATATTGGGACTCTTTTGGGTAAACTGTCTTTCAGTGTATCCTGTAATAGTCAAATTTGCACTGCGTGTCATTGTCCCATTTTCAAAGACATATTTATGCGAGCCAGGATTTTCAACGCTGTGTGTCATAGAAAGAAAGCAGCGCTGTCGGCTTGATGTTGCAAGTGATCTCCGCTGTGCTCTGACAAATATCAAACCAAACATACCGAATCTTACCAAGAGAAAAGAGTGCCACTGACATTTGTTGACTAATTCAAGGATTTGTTGTGAAAGTGTGTTCTTTGTACTGTGCTAAAATGAAGTTAGTATGTAATAGATAGGCCTATTCCATTATGCAGTGTTATTAGGTTAGGTCTATATCCTCCGCGACAATCGAAGAGGTTATAAAAGCGACGGGGGCGGGGGAAGAGGGCGCGATGAACTCCCGTATCTGAAATGGGGGGCGTCAGCTGACAAAGGTTGGGAACCACTGGTCTAGAGTAACGACTTTCTCGTCAATGTCTAAATGTGTTGCTTTAATACTTAAAGCTTTATCTAATAAATTAAAGTATTACGAGTATCAGTAGATTCGGATGAAAAACGTGCTGATGCGGATAAAAATCGTGTGGATGTGGGGTGGATGCGGATAATGTTTTGTTTATCCTTGCAGGGCTCTACATGTGTTTTAGTTGTCTGCCACTTCTGTTGTTCTTGATGTATTGTTTGGCGGCTGATTTTGTGCTGAAATCTTGACCTTTTCTATTTATTAGCCTACTTTTCACATTTTGAAAAAATGAGGAAAAAGTAGACTTATGAGATCGATCCGGGCAAATGTGTATCTGTCTGTCTGTCCTTCAGTCTGTCTGGCTGGCTGTGTGTGTGTGTGTGTGCCCCCCCCCCTATCAACTCCTAAATGACTGCAGCAATCGAAACAAAATTTGTTAGGAGTAAAGATCTATACCTGAATATCTCAATGTCGTATCTGAAAATGATGTCATTACTACCAACTGCTGAAAAATCGCAATTGAAACTTGAGCTCCATGTTGGATATCTTGGAAGGTATGCATGGGAGCTATTTTAAAATTGGCATACGTATAAATAATAATATTTCAGTTTGATTTTTCAGGAGGCCATACATGGCAGTATTGCCAAAATGATTATAACCCTTCTGATAGGTCCACTTTTTAAATGCATATAACTTCTAGACTATAATTTGGATTTCAAGCAAATTTCGTATGTGCTATGTGTACCATAACAGATGTGCATATGCGTATTCTTACGAGCAACCAGGGCTGCCAAATGTTAATAAATGCTGTCTTTATTTTTGTTATCCTAATACCAATATATCAGAAAGTATGCAAGCCAATATCTCTAAACTTTGCCCACGTATATTACCTGGTATTCTAGAGTAATTTGGAGTAACTAATATACGTCAGTGCTGCCAACATGATTCTAAGACTGCTGATAGGTCCAATTTTAAAATGCATGTAAGTTATATACTAACTAATGGATTTCATTCAAAATTGGCACAGCAATAGATAATATTATTTCAGATTATTTCTGACCAATACATGCATGACATTGTTGCCAACATGATTTTACACGCGCTGTTAGATCCAATGTTTAACGGCATGTAACGTCAATGCTATCCATTGGACTTCCACCAAATTTTGTATTCTGTACCCTAAGAGATGGAACTAAGAATATATTCCGTCACCAGGGCTGTAATTGTAGTGCTCTATTAGGCTAATTTCGAACTAATTTGAAATTTCTATATTACCAACTTAATGTCGTCATTATTGTAGATATATCCATATAGATTAATCATGGGCATGAATCTTAAATTTTGAGAAAAGTAGGCTCTTTAGTTCGTCACGGAACTTCTTGTTTATGAATGTATTTATATATTAATTAATTTATTCACAAACTTATTTATTTGTTTACAGATTTACTCATTTACTATTTTTTCATTTATTTATTCATTCATTCATTCATTTATTTTTCTCTAGTTAGTAAAAACTAAGTCCCTGATTCTTGGATGTCACGGGTAATCTCGAAAACCACTGGATGGATTCCTTGCGGTTTTCGCCATTCTGTAAAGGATATATCGAGAAAGGTTTATGCAGAAAATGATTTATTTATGATCAAAGGAACCCAAGCACTAACGATTTCAGTGAAAAAGTTGAAAAGTCCCTGGCGTCCGAGTGAATTTGAAGTTTACGCTGGGCACACCGTTAAAAATATCAATATACCATGAGTGTAGGAATTGTTCAGCATGAAAAGTTCTACAAAAAGTCCGGGAGAGCATATTTCTATCTTCAATACATCGCCCACTATAAGTGTTATAACTCCATGAGGTTACAGGTTCTTAGAATAAGTATAGGTCTCTTTGAAGTAGTTTTAGGTTAAAATCATGGTTACTCTTTGCTGGTGGCTATTGTAAGGCCTTAGCGCTGAGCTTAGAGATTCTTTGCAATAGTTCACCAGTAAAGGAGAAGAGGGCCATGTTTGATTCATTCGAGTTCCATATATGTATGGATATTTCCTTTTACGATGTTATTTTGTTTTCCTTTCACTTTTATTTTTCTTCTTGTTTTTTTTATTTCATGCTTTTATAGATACGCTTGCCACGGTGGGTGAGTGGTTATAGTGTCGGACTACCAACCCCCAAGATTGCAGGTTCACTCCTGGCCATGATAAGTGATTTTTTGAAGGCGACAAAAATCACGACACTCATGTCATACGTTGTTGGCATGTTAAAGAACCCATTTGAATTCAGTAGGCCGTGTTCAATGGCAAAATTAATCTCGGGATTTTCCACCAACACAAAGTTCCTCCATTCTCTACTTGAAAGCGCTGTAGTGTCAAGGAGTTTAGATATCTAACCTCCTTGACTTTCATAGCGTTCAAAGGAACGACGAAATTCGACATGCAAGCTACCCTCTGGGTGTCAATTAACAAAGCTTGCACCAGGCACCCGAGGCCATACGATATTATATTATTATAGATAGTTAGAGGTCTGATGATTGTTATGTGTTTGGAAAAAGTAGTAAGGGGATGAGATATTAAAAGAATGAGGTTCTGGCTTTAAGTAAGTAAACAGAATTGTTTGAATGTTCGGGATGATTATTGAATTGTGTCTGATGGATGATAGAAATAAATAAAAGGATAGTTATATTTTTTTAGAAATGTGTTCCTCGTAGTAATCAAATACCACCATACATCGAATAGAGAAGACGTAAGGTTACAGTGATTTTACGTATTTTCTCGTAATACATTCATAACTGTTCCCGGGCGATGCCAGGGCGGGTTGCTAGCTTATTATATAATTTATTTATTTGGTGTAGTCACGCCCTAGGTCGTGAAGGTTGGGCAACGGATGAGTGACCAAGTGAGTGATTCTGACAGTCGGGATACCAGTCACTCTGTAATAGGAGCGGGCATATTTGACATAGGTCTATTCTGAGATGTGGCTCTCTTGGTGATCTGGCTCACCAGTTTATCCTCTGAACCGTCCGAGGTGAAACTCATGGGATTCTGTGTAAAGAAGTCTAGCAACCTGCTTCGTTCGTACATTCTGGAAACCTGCTATCTATGTTTAGCGATAAAAGAGGATGTGAAAATCCACAGCCTGCTTGCAGTCTCCGACCGGGTCAGGAATGGAATGAATGAAGCCCCCATCTAGCGGCGAGGATATGAACTGTGCCGGCTGCCGAGGCCTGACGCATTCCTCTGGGGCAATGACTAAATGAATGACAGATGAAATCCAATGATAGTGGAGAGTGTTGCTGGAATGAAATTTTGACAGGGAAAACCGGAGTACCCGGAGAAAAACCTGTCTGCCTCCGTTTTGTCCAGCACAGATCTCACATGGAGTGATCGGGATTTGAACCACGCACCCAGCGGTGAGAGGCTGGCGTGCTGCCGCAAAAGCCACGGAGGCTTATAAGAGGAGGTGCTTTGTACTAATGCTACTTCCGTACCAAATTTGATCAAATTCAGTTTTGTAGTTTGGGAATTGTTGGAGGAGGGGGACAGACTGATACACACACACGCGCACACGCACTCCCTGCAGACAGCAAGACACACAGACATTTGGCCTGTGTTGATCTCGTAAGTCTATTTTGATTTTGTACGAAATTGTGAAGAAGGTAAAACGATCAAGTTATTTGAGATGCATGATATTTTGAAAATTTAGACTACTGGCTCTAAGCCACAAAGTGGATTACGTGATTAGCAGTCTGCTGTATCGTATAGTAGACCAAGGTCTCTTCGTAGGTCAATTACATAGTACAATAAGCGGGAAACAAATATTCACACACCCTACAAGCTAACACACTTTTTAGGTACAAATACCAAATTAATTGGATGACATATTTCGAACGTCACGCGTTCATCCTCAGATCCTGTTCACTTAGGCGTAACTGCATCCAACCAGGCTGACCAACCAGCTTCTCACATAGTGGCAAAGAACGAAGACCAAGTCACCGTGGCCGACAGGAGTGGACTACGGTCTGCTGGAGCTGGGAGTTACAGAAAACGTCTCTCGGGAGTAAACTGAAGCAAATGGAGTTCCAGGACAAACCCCAAGGAAGATGACAGGTACCTTCTGGACAAAGGAGAGAAAGGAACAACACAGCCAGAGGATGCGTGACTACTGGGCAAACATCAAGACCCACTCCAAACACAATAGTTGAATGTCGTGGTCCGTAGTTTGCCTATACGGAACAATAATAATAATAATTAAAGTAATAGTATATTTACCTCTTATAATTCCCTCCACGGTGGACCGGGTTCGATTCCCGGTCAATGCATGTGAAATTTTCGAAGTGAAATGCCATGTCCTGTGGTTCGGTTTCCATGTAAATAGGAGGTCCCGTAGGTCATGATCGCGTGATAAACGGTCACGTAAAACTAAAAGCTTCCTGCTTGCTTCTTATAATTCCCATTTGTTTTCAACGGGGATGAGGAAGAGATGCGATGAAGGTCATTGTAGCGGGTGGTATTTACGCCAACGTCAAGAGAGGAGTTCTTGAGAGATGAAATAAGTGAATATGAAAGAAATTGGGCAAGAAAGAGGAAGGAAGTGGCCGTGGCCTGTCAGAAGGTACCGTTCCAGTATTTGCCTGGAAATGACAATGGAAAACCTCAGAAAACCAATTCAAGGACAGACGACGGTGGGGGCTGGAATCCACGTCTACCGAGTCCGCAGAGAGCTTGGTCCTATGGCCAAGCGCTGCACGTTAGCGAGCGAAGCTACCGCTGTCAGTAATAATATATACATCGAGTTGAGCCTCTATGGACTGCGTGGTAACAACGAACTTCACTTTAGTGTCTAGGTCTTGTTCTTGTTCCGGCTTTGACTTCCTGCCAGTATCTTCTGACCCCAGCGACGAGTGCCTGTTTATGTTCTTCGGACAAAGGTCCTCTCCGCCTTCCAGAAGTTGATGCAATTTTAAAACCTTGGTAGTTGTTCACCAATCTTCTAAATGTGTTCCTATCTCGAATTTCTCAGTCTAGAATACCAATTTGCCTGAGATCTTTTTCGCATTCCTCGAACCATCTCGGCCTTGTTGCCTTAGACTTGATGAAACTCCATATTCTTATCGTTAATCGATCATCAGCCATCCTCAAAAGGTGATCGTAAAATAGTAGCCGTCTCTTCTTAATTGACGCTGTGATAGGCTCTATTTTGTTGTACAAGTCCTCATTTGCTCTCATTCGCCACTGTCCATCAACCCATCTATTACCTACGATTTTTCTTAATATCCTACGCTCTCTTTTTTCCAGTTGGTCAGCTTGACCTTTACTATTCATGGTCAAAGTTTCGGACGCATATAATCCCTCGGGTTGTACAACTGTGGAATAGTGTCGGAATTTAGCCTCTATACTCATAGACTTTTTGTTATATATATTCTTTGTAATGTGGTATGCCTGGTCTAACTTCTTCATCCTGACATTAATTACTTCCTCTTCTAATCCATTCTGCTGGATGACTTCACCGAGATATCGGAAATTTGTGTCTCGACTGATTTTTCCAAGGTTAGTGATCATCCATTCAGGTCCATCGCAGATGTTTGTCATATATTTTGTCTTATGAATAAAAATCTGGAGTCCTACCTTTTCAGCAATTTCTGACAGCCTAATAATAATAATAGTAATAATACTGAAAACTGATTAAAGATATTTGATGTTTAAAATGCGAGAAAGAAAACAAATAGCCGGTAGATTTTACACTTTAATACAGGGTAGCCTATATTGTATCCTGATGTACCGGAGTAAGGGCAATAAAGGTTCGAAAGTATTTCCACGACATCACGTGTTGTAAGTTATATTTGACCCGATGCGGCCCGTAGACATTAATTCTTGCCTGCGATACGTCCAGTGCACTGCCTACTTGGCTCGGAGTGACTGATGACGGCTTGGGGACGTCCGACAGGATCGATATGCTCCTGTACAATGGGATGATGGGTTCCCATCAGTCTGCAGCCACGCAAGACACTATGACGTTCTGCCTCGTATCGCTGCAGCCTGCCCATTTGTCAAGCCTCACTCCCTGACGGCTTTCTTTTCTCTCCTCAGCTCCCTAAAGGGAGAAAGCTAAAGTCACGTACAAGAAAGCTGATGATGATGACAATTGTTGTTTTAAGGGGCCTAACATCTAGGTTATCGGCCCCTAAAGGTTTCGGTGATAGTGAAATATGAGATGAGGATGAAAACTATAACTAAAACTAACTACAAACTTACATACTAGAGGAAGAAATTGTAAAATAAAGAACGGATAAGGTAAATTAAGGACAGGAAGAAAAGAAATGCCCTCAATCCTCGAAGAATGAGGATTGAGGGACTTGGAAGGAAGGAGAGCCATGAAAGGCAGATCGGAAAGGGAAAGAGGAGAGAGCCCGCCCCAAGGTCAGAGGTAAAGGGGGCAAACCGGACCCAGCTCAGGAATCCCTCAGGGTCGCCAACTCCCAAACTCACCAGCCGTGAGCCCTCGAGGGTGTAACACTATCTAGGGTGCACCCTGCCTCTTTGAGGGCCTTGAGCAAAGGCAGGAGATAACGTGAAAAGAAAAAGAAGGCTGCCCCTCGAAGAGTGAGGGAACCAGGAAAGATACGACAAGGGCCAATTAAGGCGGGAAAGTGAAAGACTCCCTAGGCCTCAGATACTATAATACCGTCGGGGTCGGAAGAGAACAAGAGTTGGCCAAGGGTGGCCGAAAGAAAAGATGACAGTGAGGAGCCCGACACAAGTAAGTGGAAGCAATGCCAGACTCAGCTGGGGTCCCGTGGTCGCGAACCCACGTCCCAATAGATGTGAGCCCCTGGGGGAGTACAAGAAAGCTGTCGTGTCCATTGCTAAAATGTGAATATGTACCATATCTCACTATTGACTGTTAGCCAATTAATGATTTCCACAATTAAAAGGATACGGTGCACTCTTGATCATGTGAGTAGTATTCACTACACAAGTCAACAAACAAAAGAATTTGTGTTGAGTCTGTTATGTAATGCATATAATCTGACTGTCTACATCGAACAATAACCAAAGCGCTATTTGCTTTGCTTTTGCACTTTATGTTCGACCCTGACTATTATATGTCAGAAAACTGTACTATAATGACGCTCATTATAACACTATTTTTCATTATGAAACAGTTTCTCCCACCAATCAGAGGTCAAGAAACAGTTGATTGACCAATTAGATAATTAGATGTGCTGAGTTCCACGGCCTTCTAATTTAAATTTCACTCCCTGGCCTAGTGTCATAGTAGGGTAATCGAGGAGGCCATCGTCAAATACAAGGCATTCTCTGCGTCTCATGCGCTCTGATTGGTACATAAAACTGGCGAAATCTCAACAGATATTTATGAATATTTATGTTCGAACATAAAATAGTTATAATAATTATCGTCGTATGCAACTCGCCTATAATGGTAATGAAGACACCCGTATGGAAATTATAAAACTCGCATACGCTCGTTTTACAAACAATGAAAATCCACAGCCTGCTTCCAGTCTCCGACCGGGTCAGGAATGGAATGAATGCAGCCCCCATCTAGCGGCGAGGATATGAACTGTGCCGGCTGCCGAGGCCTGACGCACTCCTCTGGGGCAATGATTAAATGAATGACAGATGAAATGAAATGATAGTGGAGAGTGTTGCTGGAATGAAATTTTGACAGGGAAAACCGGAGTACCAGGAGAAAACCCTGTCTGCCTCCGTTTTGTCCAGCACAGATCTCACATGGAGTGACCGGGATTTGAACCACGGACCCAGCGGTGAGAAGCCGGCGTGATGCCGCCTAAGCCACGGAGGCTTGCTCGTTTTACAAACACTTGTCTTAATTATTGCCATGATCGGAATTGCATAATGTACTACGATGCAATGATATAAAATATTTGATGTTTTGGCAGACTGTATAAGGGGTAGTCGCATCCATAGCGTAGCGGTCAGCATGGTTGGCTGCCGCCCTGGAGGCCCTGGGTTCGATTCCCGGCTCTGCCATGAAATTTGCAAAGTGGTATGAGGATTGGAACGGGATCTACTCAGCCTCGGGTGGTCCAAATGAGTAGAGGGGGTTCGATTCCCACCTCAGCCATCCTCGAAGGGGTTTTCCGTTGTTTCCTACTTCGTCTTGGGGCAAATGCCGGGATGGGACTGCCCCCGTAAATTGAATTATACTGAGACCACGGTGGCTGTATTGGCATAAGTGAATAAAGTTATGGCTGTCATAGTTGTGACGTGTATATTCATGACGTAGGCACGGATGACGCAGACTTCATGCAAGTAGGCTGGATGAGCTGAAATTCTTGGAGACGTCATGATTTTGTTCGAGAAGGATCTGAGATTTACGACGCAGTCGCAGGGAAACAAGGAATTGTGCCGAGGAAGAAGTTACGCTATTGGAGGAGAGGCTCGAACCAATGAATGATAGCTTGGAGGGAGACGGAGATTACTGAAACTACCATATTTAATTACTTTTGGCATGCAGAATTGTGGAAAACTATTTTCAGTTATGGCATTGATTTGGAATTTTGAAGAAATTAATTATGAGTTTTTGAAATTTGAAAATCCGTCAAGTATAGCCAAAGTTAGAACTTCTAGCAATGACGGAGGAATAAGCTATGGTAGGGATGGATACGCCCCTTAAGAAGTTGATAAAAGACCTTGCACAGCAGAGAGGAAGTTCTCATGTCTCAGGGCTCATGGCTCATTTTCTCATTCTCATATTGTCAGACTTCGAGTTCTTAATTCCGATAGAACAAGTGTATATTATTCAGTGAAGCAAGTCGTCATTAGCAAGCGTGGTAGAGCCCACAGCATCGAACAAGCACTGAGTGTGCAGCAGTGCAATTTTACGGTTACTAAAACTAGGCGAAGTTGGAGAGCACACATAAACGAGTCTACAAAATTATCTATCAAGAGTTAGCTACTGCATTTATGCTAATTCAATTGTGCATTACAATATTGAGGCGTGTGCGAAAGTTGAACATTTTCACTATTATACTTTGGAAGATATTCGCATTTTAAGACTGCAGACAAAAGTGATTTTCTCGACACCTGCGAAGCACTTTTATAATACCACATTCTACGCTACGGCTGACACATGTATTGCAACCGTGATACTGAAGATTACATTTGGTGATACAACGCTACATTCTACAATGGAACTATATAATCTGGCAGTACTTTCGACTATTATTATAACGGAAGTGGAGATGGAAGACTAAAACTTTAATGCAATTGGGACATACATCAATGGAGTGAAATGGCAACATGGAGCTTCGTTAATCGTCATTCTACAAAAGCGAGCATGTAGTGAACATCCAACTACACTCATGCATCGTAATCCATCGCTGAATTACATCAAATGGTAGTGGAAATATCTTCATACTCCACAATTATGAACATTTCTGCGGAAATAATTGCAATAAACTGCATGGCGAATTTCTACCAGAACTTCAGGGAACTTTCAAGAGAGGCCGGGGTGGACCCGGCTCACACAGAAGAGTTTTGCCAGAAGGATGTCTATCGTCTACACGGAGCAGTGCGATTTCCGGAGGGAGGAAATTGTTCTATTCTCCGAGGGTGCAGGTTCCAGGTTCGAGGTCGGAGCACATCTTTACGGTGGTGAAATGGAACCATCAGCAGTCTTCTTTAGAAAATTTTCCTCTAGAACTTCAATCAACAGATAAGGTAGTCGTGAACATTTCTTGATTTATTTGAGCCATTTAGCGATATCTGAGCAACCATTTTTCCCATATTTTCTGTCCCACATATATTTTGCCCCATATTCTTGCTTGATATTTCTGTACACTTTGCTGATTTATGCCTTTTTCTACGATTTATTGAGACATTATTATGTCATTGACATATTTATATAATTTTGGATCAGTTGAGACTGATATTATATTCTTTCAGTAATTTGCATATTTTTGTAGTCACGATTTGACTGTAAAGTTAACGATTTTCTATGGCAAGTTTGAATTCAGACAGCGTGTCATTTCATTAAAGTAATTCTATTCAGTAAATTACTTTGACCAATTTTCTGTCATCCTCAAGAAAGAAGAATGATTAAAAGATTTTAGAGCGTTAAAATCTACTACTTTATCGACGATCTTAGAAATACTAGTCGTTTTATGAACATGATTGCAACATAGACATTTATCATCAATTCTGAAATACCATTGCATTATAGACAATTTTATGAAATATGAACTTTGAGTACGATTTATTGAGTACACTGTAGTAATGAACATTTGATAGGAGTTTTTCTCAATTGTAGATTGGAACAATAATGTTTGCAGTCCACAGTCTAATTGTATTCTATTCGACTATTTATGCAGTTTAGATGAACTTTGATTGAAGATAGTATTTTTATACTGCGATATTTTGATGATATTAATCTCAATTTTGATAGACCAGGGAGGCGTGTCTAATCGTATTTGCTATTAAATTTATTTGTGACTGGCAAATTTTTACTTCATATCGCTTCATGAATGAAACCCACGAAGGTTAAATATAATAACAGTTTTCGATACAATTGATGAATATAAGAATTTTTAAAGAGGAACTATGGATGTATAATCGTTAGTTCAGTGGACGTGTAAAAGTCGCTGATGAATAATGCCCTTTAATAAGTGAAGGAGGTTCCCACAGTAATATTGATGAAGATGATGAATTTATAAGTGGAGGTTTTTTATTGTGTGTATTGTGGAAGATTTTGATGCCATATATAATGAGATATATGATGAATTATGGGCCAATTTTGGTGCAATTTTGTGCGTTTTGAGCTAGGTATTTTTCCGCTGAGTGTATTGTTCAGGTCCATTGAAAATTATTCATGTGAAGTTACTGTTAAAATTAACAAGAGTGTTTAAATAATTTGAGATAACGATTTTGAATGGAGGTTACCGTCACAAATAATAATTAATAAATCTTATTAAACCTGAATCTAAAATTTAAATATAACTAACTTTCATTGGTCGATTATATCACCACGATTTAAGTAATTATCAACCGGATAAACGTGTGGTTTAATGTATTTCTAATATAAATAATATAAATAATGTAAATAACTATGTAAATATCTTTAATAATAATTTGAAACGAACGGGATTAATAGAGGCGTGTATAAATTTTTCAATTGTCGTTTGACAATGTTATAAACAATTTAAAATGTTATAAATAATTAATGAACATTTTGTTATAAACATTAAGCGTTTTCGTTATTATACTCTAAACAACGCTAGTTCAACAGTTGGATTATACAATTAAACAAGATTTGGGATTATTAGAGTAATCCATTGATATTTGAACGGAGCATTTAAAAGATTTGCGTGATAATATTTGAGTTGAGATGTGAACATTTAAAGTGTTTTGAAAAGGAGCTAGGCTCTGAGGTAACTAGCATATGCTAACAGTGGTTGGACAGGTGCGTCCATTTGACGAAACAAGCATGCGACACGGTGCAGGGTGTATTGCAGGTGGCCAGATAACTGAATGGTAGAGGCCAAGGTCATCTACATAGCAGCTTTGCGGTTATAAATAAAATGTGAAGTTCATGAACAAGGAAACAAATGCTATATGTCTCGTCCCAGCTCCCTTATCCATTCCAAAGTGCATTGTTGTTATTATTACGTTCTTTTGAGCTAGAGAAAGCTGAATTTTTGTATGTGAAGTCTACAAGTCCTACAGGAGGACATGGTTGCATTGACAATGGCTTCTGATTGACACGTATATTTTGTTGTTAAATTTTGTTAAATTATTTTTCTCTTTATGTGAAATAAATTATTGTGCAGTTTAAATTTTCTTGTTTTCGACTTGGTTCATTTTAAATATCGTGGTGGAGGTTATTGTGAGGGCATACTATTAAGTGATCCAGTTGAAAACCCAGACCCGAGATTAAATTGAATAGGTAAGTAAAAGGTAAGTATGAACCCCCGTATATTTTGGTGCGTTCCACAATAATTTCATGTTAACTACTGTGCTCTAATCTCGGTAGTATCTGTCAGTGCCATTTTCATTGATGTAGCTGTGCCGGTGCGATTTATTATTGGCAATCCGATTGAGGGGGTGGATATCTGACAGCCTACTATCCGGATTATCGGGGACAGTAGGATTGGCACCGCAATTTCGTGGGGATCTGCAAAACTGGATTACCAGGTTGAACGCCAGTAGGATTGGTGCAATCAACGTGTGGAGTGTTCGAATAACATTGGATTGCCAAGTTATCGATGTCAATGGGATTGTGAAGACTCAAATAAAGAGGTTGATTCTTTGTTAGATATCTTGGCCAATTGTAGAATTTGAGAGTGTGATTATATAGGGATTAAATGTTGAGTTGTATTAGGAAAATTACACTCAGAAAAGATCAGATCTTATACAACCTGAGAGAGGTTAAATAGGCTGGAAACTTAGAAAAATCGCCTATGATCTGGAGTCTTATTTTAGTTGACCGGCTTATGACATGTTTAGTCATATTAAAGATAAAATTAAACTATTTGGATTGTAAATGTAAATTATTTGTGTTAGGATATTTAAAGTGAACCAAAGAAATTTGAACATGTGCTTGAGTTTATTTCAACATAGGGTGTTTATGAAGTTAGTGATAAGCTAATTATAAGTTAGATTTAAGACAGAAAATTGCTCAAACTTTATATATGGTGAAAGGCGTTGCTCAGATGTTGTTATCTTGCTCTGTTTGATGTATGTCCCTAACGCAGTCTATTATTGAAATATTATTCAGATGGCAGATGAGAGTATAAGAAAGATGTTGGAGGAGATGGAAGCTAGGAATACTAGTCGAATGGAGGAGAATATGAAAGTTCTTCAGACCAGTTCTGCAAACTTGGAAAATAATGTGTCGCGTTTACAGACCAGTACCCAGGGAATCCAGAATGCCGTGACTGACATTCACAAGGATGTCTCAGATGTTAAAGTAGATTTATCCAATGTCCATAAAGATGTCTCAGATGTTAAAGTAGATTTATCCAATATCCATAAAGATGTCTCAGATGTTAAGATTGATGTTTCCAATGTACATAAGGACCTTAATATGTTGAATCTTGATGTTGCTAATGTCCGGGGTGATATTTCATGTGCTAGAGCAGAAGTAATCGTTGTTAGGAATGATGTTGCTACTGTACAAGACAAGGTAGGAGAATTTCAAAGAGAGATTAGAAATGTTCGAACCGATGTGTCAAACGTTCAAGTAGACATAAATAATATTCAGTCTGATATTAATGATATGCAAAGCGATATCAATAAGGTGCAAATAGAAGTTAATACAGTTTTTGTAGACATTGCCAAAGTTCAAACTGATGTTAATAAGGTTAGAGAAGAAATTGAAACTTCAAAAACGCTTTGTACTCGTAACATTAGTGCTTTAACAACTAGATTGGTTGACGAGTCTGTTAGGACAACAGCTTCACTAGCTGGATTAAAACATGATGTAGAGGTCATGAGGACCCAAGTCTTAGATCATAATCGTTTATTTAAGGAAGACATTGAAGTAGATATTGCTGAAATGTTAACTGCAAATGTAACGGTTTGGAAAGATGAATGGAACAGGTCAAGTGGGGAACATGTCAATCAGATTCAGGAGCAAATTGAACGAAAACTAGCCAGTACACAAGTAGATATAAATAATGAGGTAGTTCAAATTAGAAAGGACTTGAATATAAGGATGGATTCGCTATCCGAAAAGCAGGTAGAGGATAGAACTCAAATAGGCCAGGACGTGCAATCATTAAAAACCGCGTTAGAGGAACAAATTCATAAGGTTGTCTCTGATGTCAATGAAACTACGAGCAAGCTTCAGAATTTGAAACTAGGAGAAGCTAGCATGATGGAAACGTATAAAGAAGAGTTGAATAGTAAAGTCATCACGGAAATCACAGATAAGGATCCAGAAGGGTTGACTTGTGAAGATAATAGGAATTACGTGAGAAGATGTAACCTCGCTACTGAAGAGAGAGATATTAGTCCTGAGGAACGTATATTCAGATTCCGGGAAGAAGAAGAGGATAGGAATATTGAACCTGAATGGAAATATCGTGATAGTGGGAAGAATTACATGGATTCAAATCCAAGAAATGTGACAGTCATCCGAAACTTTGAGGACAAGCCTCAGAAATTTAGTAATACAGATAGTCAAACACCGATAGAGTATATCAGAAACCTGAAAGACTATTTTATTGAAGCCCATATTCCTAGAGAAAGAGAAATGAGAATCGTAGAAAGATTTCTAGCTGGAGGACCCCTTGAGTGGTTCAGAGCATTTCGGTACACTTTTAGTAATTTCGATGAATTTGCAGAAACACTGATAAAACGATTCTGGTCAATAGAAGCACAAAATTCATTAAGAGCTGAGGTATACTCGAGGAAGTATTCGGGTACTCTTCCAACACGGTACGCTGATTTCTTCACGAGCCAGTTATCGCGCTTGAGATTTTTACAACCCCCATTGTTGACAGAGCAGTTGATAGATGCTATTTCTCGTATGCTACCTGTGGAGGTAAGAAGGCTTATTATATCGTCAAATATCAGGGATTTGACCAGTATGGACGAACTATTGAGAAGGATTGACTACACGAGTCCAATGCCAAATTTGGTTCAAAAAGGTCAGGGGCACGAATTCAAAGACATTAATACAGTCTACATGGATCAAGTTCAGCAAACTGATACGCCTGCTGAAGAGAAAACTGAAAATGTAGGTCCTCACAGGAACAATTATTTTCGCAACAACGGATCACAAGGTTACCGTCCATATCAGCAAAGACGAGGCTGGAATAACAATAGAGGGAACTATATTAACGGAAGAGGTAGATATTATAATAACAATGGGTACAATAGGAACTACAACAGAAATAACCAGTACCAGAATCGGAATCAGAATTCTCAAGGTCAGGTTATGACACCGGAGAAGTATCAAGAGAGAGAGAAAGAAAGTCAGCAGTATTTGAAGGAATTACGAGAGAAGGAAGCTGAAAACCAGAAGAAAAGACAGGATTTAGCGATCGATCCTGGTCCTTCTACAAGCCAGCAGGGGAACTTTGAAATTGGTAACACAAAAAAACGCCGATTTCTCAACGAAAGTGAGAAACAATGAATACATTGCCACACCACACATAATTACCATCAATGAAATTTACGAAGTAACTGATGAGGATTTATTAGAAGAGAGGGGAATCGTCAAAGAGGAAAGACCATGTGCCTTACCTATTATTTCTGTACTGATAGATGGCCAACAGTACAAAGCTCTTATGGATACCGGCGCAATTATTTCTATCATTTCTGATGAATGCTATCTAAGTCTATTAAAGGGAGAAAACATGACAGTTTTACCTGCTTCTACCGTCAAAGTGAGAGGAATTTTCCAAGACAAGGCAGTGAAATGCAAGATCCAAGTGTTGTTGAACTTTGAAATTAATGGAAGGAATTATGAACAGATCTTTATTGTGGTGAACAAAATCCATTTCGACATTGTGCTAGGAATCGATTTTATATCGAAAGTTGGAGCCATTATTGATATGAAGAATAGGATTATTAGCTTTAATGATGGGTACATGATCACAGAAGAGATCGAAGAACAGGACGGGAAATACAGTCTGGAGATAGACCTTAGGGAAGAGACTTTAAATACCATTATCAATGAAGTGGAGAATCTAACAGAAATACCCAGTAGAAAAACTGAAATATTTGAAGAAATTCAGGGGGAATTTGAGGATTTGATAAAGGAATTCCAAGATATATTTGATGAAAAGCCTGGATTGATTAATGACTATAAGTATAAGATAAGGCTGGCCGATGAAACCCCTTACCAAAAGAAAATATACCCCATACCTGAGAAATACTACCAAGAAGTACGAGGGTTGATCAGAAAAATGGAGGTAGACGGGATTATAAAAAGCAGGCGTCGTCTTACATAAACCCCATCACTGTAGTCAAGAAAAGTAATGGTCAGATACGTCTCTGTCTCGATGCTCGGACCATCAACTTAAAGATTCTTCCAGAAAATGACCGACCACCTAAGATTAGAGATCTGCTTAGAAAGTTCAAAGGGAGAGCATGTTTCAGTGTTCTTGACATGACATCTTCGTTTTACCAAGTTCAACTGGAAGAAGAAAGTATGCAGTACACTGGATTCTTATTTGACCAGACGTCATGGGTCTTCCAGAGAATGCTTTTTGGAATGGTCAACAGTGGACCAGCACTTATTCGAGCACTTGATAGCAAGCTCACTGACGAAGTAAAGGAAAATGTAATCTGCTACATTGACGATTTAATTGTATCTTCACCCAACGCCGCAGAACATTTAGTGCATTTGAGAAAGTTGTTTGAAAATTTAAGGAAGGCCAATATTAAGGTCAATTTTTGAAAATGTCAATTCTTGAAGAAGGAGATCAACTACTTGGGGCATACTATTGATAAGGATGGATATCATCCGAGCATGCAGAAAGTAGATGCGATCACAAGTTTCCCAAAGCCAACTAAGGTGAAACAAGTCAGAGAATTTGTAGGCGCATGCCAATTCATCAGCAGCCACTGTCCGAGATACTCTGAAATTATGGCTCCTCTGTATGACTTACTCAAGAAGAATAATAGATGGAAATGGAGTACTGCAGCAGACGAGGCTTTTGAGAAAGCAAAGGAGATGCTCAGAAACAACGTTAAACTGGAGTACCCAGACTTTGAGAAGGTGTTCTATATTGAGTCTGATGCATCAAGAATAGGCATTAGTGCAGTCTTAAACCAAAAAGACGAGGCAGGCAATAAGCACTACATTGCGTTCACTAGTCGGAAATTAAAGAAACACGAGGAAAACTACTTTACGACAGAACTAGAAGCGTTAGCTTTTGTTACAGCTCTGCAAGCGTGGAAGAAAATGCTGCTGGGACACAAGGTTATCATTTTTACAGATCACAAAGCACTTCAGTTTATGCTGCAAAGTGACATGTCTAGTGATAGATTGACACGTTGGGCTTTGTTCACCCAACAGTTTAACGCCACTATTGTCCATCAGCCTGGGAAAGACAACTTACTGGCTGACGCTTTATCACGTAACCCTATCAAAAATGTGCAGATACACCATGTACAATTGGAGCAGCAAGATCAAGAGACCGTTAGGAGGTTAGCCCGAATCGGTGTGTCACAGAAGAGACACGCTCCAATCAGGAAAATGTACAGGTTCCTTAAGGGTTACATGGACAATACTGATGTTGACTATGCAGCTACACAGAGAGATTCACGACACTTTGTCTTGAGTGGAGACGTCGTATGTAAGTATGCTGACTCTGCGCATACAAAGCTCCAAATAGTCGTGCCACCTAAACTTGTAGTCAATTTAGTGTGGGTAGCTCATCACGCAACTGGATATGCCGGTCTGGATAAGACTCTTGATACTCTTAAAGAGAGGTTTATTTGGACTAACATGCGTTCCAGCATTGCTAATGTCATTCGTTCATGTGATAAATGTCAAAGAGCAAAGTATGCTTCCGCTCTATTAAAAGGAAAACCTAAGGCTATGATTCCCTCTAAACCGAATGAACTCATGGCGACGGACATATTTGGCCCCTGTCCGAAGGGATACCAGGGTAATCAGTACCTGTTGGTTACCGTGGATGTCTTCTCGAAATTTGTAACAATGAGTCCCATGCAAAAAGCTAACACGAGGAACGTTGTAAGCAGACTGGAACATGCTGTATTTCCAAAAGCTGGTAAACCAGAGTATCTACTATCGGATCATGGAGCTCAGTTTACATCCTTAGAATTTACTGCAGATATGGAAAGGCTCGGTATTAAGCACATATTTTCAAGCGTGCGCTATCCGGAATCGAATTCTTCAGAAAGATACATGGCTGAATTTTCGAAATTTTGTCGAATTTTCTGTCCGCATGATCATACTAGTTGGGTGAGATTTGTACCCCTTATTGAGGAGTGTCTAAATTCTACAGTGCAGGAGAGCACAGGAGAGGTGCCAATGAGACTTCATCTAGGAAGAAACCCAGAAAGGCCGTGGGACAATCTTTTTAACCACGTTCCTAGAGATCCTGACCTTGGAAGGCAGTAGAGAATTGACAGAGCGAAAGAACAACTCCAGAGAGCAGCACAAAAACGACTGAAAAGAGTAGCTGGAAAACGTTTTGGTGCTCCCTTAGAAATTGGAAATCTGGTATTACTACGCAGACCTGTCAAGGCTGATGTGAGCAAGAAAATCTATCCCAAGTTTGGAATAGTGTTTATGGGTCCGTTCAGAATTACGAATGCTTATGGAAACAACTGTTATGAACTCTATGATGATGAGAATGATGTCGTATATGGCAAGTTCAATGCTGGAAACTTGAAGAAATATTATCCAAGAGTAAGCCAATAATAATTCAATTTCGTGTTCAAGTGAATGCAGATATTTATAACAGAGTTTAAAAACAATTTGCAACTGTTTTTAAAACGTGGTGAAGGGAGAATGCCCCCGTAAATTGAATTATACTGAGACCACGGTGGCTGTATTGGCATAAGTGAATAAAGTTATGGCTGTCATAGTTGTGACGTGTATATTCATGACGTAGGCACGGATGACGCAGACTTCATGCAAGTAGGCTGGATGAGCTGAAATTCTTGGAGACGTCATGATTTTGTTCGAGAAGGATCTGAGATTTACGACGCAGTCGCAGGGAAACAAGGAATTGTGCCGAGGAAGAAGTTACGCTATTGGAGGAGAGGCTCGAACCAATGAATGATAGCTTGGAGGGAGACGGAGATTACTGAAACTACCATATTTAATTACTTTTGGCATGCAGAATTGTGGAAAACTATTTTCAGTTATGGCATTGATTTGGAATTTTGAAGAAATTAATTATGAGTTTTTGAAATTTGAAAATCCGTCAAGTATAGCCAAAGTTAGAACTTCTAGCAATGACGGAGGAATAAGCTATGGTAGGGATGGATACGCCCCTTAAGAAGTTGATAAAAGGCCTTGCACAGCAGAGAGGAAGTTCTCATGTCTCAGGGCTCATGGCTCATTTTCTCATTCTCATATTGTCAGACTTCGAGTTCTTAATTCCGATAGAACAAGTGTATATTATTCAGTGAAGCAAGTCGTCATTAGCAAGTGTGGTAGAGCCCACAGCATCGAACAAGCACTGAGTGTGCAGCAGTGCAATTTTACGGTTACTAAAACTAGGCGAAGTTGGAGCGCACACATAAACGGGTCTACAAGATTATCTATCAAGAGTTAGCTACTGCATTTATGCTAATTCAATTGTGCATTACAATATTGAGGCGTGTGCGAAAGTTGAACATTTTCACTATTATACTTTGGAAGATATTCGCATTTTAAGACTGCAGACAAAAGTGATTTTCTCGACACCTGAGAAGCACTTTTATAATACCACATTCTAAGCTACGGCTGACACATGTATTGCAACCGTGATACTGAAGATTACATTTGGTGATACAACGCTACATTCTACAATGGAACTATATAATCTGGCAGTACTTTCGACTATTATTATAACGGAAGTGGAGATGGAAGACTAAAACTGTAATGCAATTGGGACATACATCAATGGAGTGAAATGGCAACATGGAGCTTCGTTAATCGTCATTCTACAAAAGCGAGCATGTAGTGAACATCCAACTACACTCATGCATCGTAATCCATCGCTGAATTACATCAAATGGTAGTGGAAATATCTTCATACTCCACAATTATGAACATTTCTGCGGAAATAATTGCAATAAACTGCATGGCGAATTTCTACCAGAACTTCAGGGAACTTTCAAGAGAGGCCGGGGTGGACCCGGCTCACACAGAAGAGTTTTGCCAGAAGGATGTCTATCGTCTACACGGAGCAGTGCGATTTCCGGAGGGAGGAAATTGTTCTATTCTCCGAGGGTGCAGGTTCCAGGTTCGAGGTCGGAGCACATCTTTACGGTGGTGAAATGGAACCATCAGCAGTCTTCTTTAGAAAATTTTCCTCTAGAACTTCAATCAACAGATAAGGTAGTCGTGAACATTTCTTGATTTATTTGAGCCATTTAGCGATATCTGAGCAACCATTTTTCCCATATTTTCTGTCCCACATATATTTTGCCCCATATTCTTGCTTGATATTTCTGTACACTTTGCTGATTTATGCCTTTTTCTACGATTTATTGAGACATTATTATGTCATTGACATATTTATATAATTTTGGATCAGTTGAGACTGATATTATATTCTTTCAGTAATTTGCATATTTTTGTAGTCACGATTTGACTGTAAAGTTAACGATTTTCTATGGCAAGTTTGAATTCAGACAGCGTGTCATTTCATTAAAGTAATTCTATTCAGTAAATTACTTTGACCAATTTTCTGTCATCCTCAAGAAAGAAGAATGATTAAAAGATTTTAGAGCGTTAAAATCTACTACTTTATCGACGATCTTAGAAATACTAGTCGTTTTATGAACATGATTGCAACATAGACATTTATCATCAATTCTGAAATACCATTGCATTATAGACAATTTTATGAAATATGAACTTTGAGTACGATTTATTGAGTACACTGTAGTAATGAACATTTGATAGGAGTTTTTCTCAATTGTAGATTGGAACAATAATGTTTGCAGTCCACAGTCTAATTGTATTCTATTCGACTATTTATGCAGTTTAGATGAACTTTGATTGAAGATAGTATTTTTATACTGCGATATTTTGATGATATTAATCTCAATTTTGATAGACCAGGGAGGCGTGTCTAATCGTATTTGCTATTAAATTTATTTGTGACTGGCAAATTTTTACTTCATATCGCTTCATGAATGAAACCCACGAAGGTTAAATATAATAACAGTTTTCGATACAATTGATGAATATAAGAATTTTTAAAGAGGAACTATGGATGTATAATCGTTAGTTCAGTGGACGTGTAAAAGTCGCTGATGAATAATGCCCTTTAATAAGTGAAGGAGGTTCCCACAGTAATATTGATGAAGATGATGAATTTATAAGTGGAGGTTTTTTATTGTGTGTATTGTGGAAGATTTTGATGCCATATATAATGAGATATATGATGAATTATGGGCCAATTTTGGTGCAATTTTGTGCGTTTTGAGCTAGGTATTTTTCCGCTGAGTGTATTGTTCAGGTCCATTGAAAATTATTCATGTGAAGTTACTGTTAAAATTAACAAGAGTGTTTAAATAATTTGAGATAACGATTTTGAATGGAGGTTACCGTCACAAATAATAATTAATAAATCTTATTAAACCTGAATCTAAAATTTAAATATAACTAACTTTCATTGGTCGATTATATCACCACGATTTAAGTAATTATCAACCGGATAAACGTGTGGTTTAATGTATTTCTAATATAAATAATATAAATAATGTAAATAACTATGTAAATATCTTTAATAATAATTTGAAACGAACGGGATTAATAGAGGCGTGTATAAATTTTTCAATTGTCGTTTGACAATGTTATAAACAATTTAAAATGTTATAAATAATTAATGAACATTTTGTTATAAACATTAAGCGTTTTCGTTATTATACTCTAAACAACGCTAGTTCAACAGTTGGATTATACAATTAAACAAGATTTGGGATTATTAGAGTAATCCATTGATATTTGAACGGAGCATTTAAAAGATTTGCGTGATAATATTTGAGTTGAGATGTGAACATTTAAAGTGTTTTGAAAAGGAGCTAGGCTCTGAGGTAACTAGCATATGCTAACAGTGGTTGGACAGGTGCGTCCATTTGACGAAACAAGCATGCGACACGGTGCAGGGTGTATTGCAGGTGGCCAGATAACTGAATGGTAGAGGCCAAGGTCATCTACATAGCAGCTTTGCGGTTATAAATAAAATGTGAAGTTCATGAACAAGGAAACAAATGCTATATGTCTCGTCCCAGCTCCCTTATCCATTCCAAAGTGCATTGTTGTTATTATTACGTTCTTTTGAGCTAGAGAAAGCTGAATTTTTGTATGTGAAGTCTACAAGTCCTACAGGAGGACATGGTTGCATTGACAATGGCTTCTGATTGACACGTATATTTTGTTGTTAAATTTTGTTAAATTATTTTTCTCTTTATGTGAAATAAATTATTGTGCAGTTTAAATTTTCTTGTTTTCGACTTGGTTCATTTTAAATATCGTGGTGGAGGTTATTGTGAGGGCATACTATTAAGTGATCCAGTTGAAAACCCAGACCCGAGATTAAATTGAATAGGTAAGTAAAAGGTAAGTATGAACCCCCGTATATTTTGGTGCGTTCCACAATAATTTCATGTTAACTACTGTGCTCTAATCTCGGTAGTATCTGTCAGTGCCATTTTCATTGATGTAGCTGTGCCGGTGCGATTTATTATTGGCAATCCGATTGAGGGGGTGGATATCTGACAGCCTACTATCCGGATTATCTGGGACAGTAGGATTGGCACCGCAATTTCGTGGGGATCTGCAAAACTGGATTACCAGGTTGAACGCCAGTAGGATTGGTGCAATCAACGTGTGGAGTGTTCGAATAACATTGGATTGCCAAGTTATCGATGTCAATGGGATTGTGAAGACTCAAATAAAGAGGTTGATTCTTTGTTAGATATCTTGGCCAATTGTAGAATTTGAGAGTGTGATTATATAGGGATTAAATGTTGAGTTGTATTAGGAAAATTACACTCAGAAAAGATCAGATCTTATACAACCTGAGAGAGGTTAAATAGGCTGGAAACTTAGAAAAATCGCCTATGATCTGGAGTCTTATTTTAGTTGACCGGCTTATGACATGTTTAGTCATATTAAAGATAAAATTAAACTATTTGGATTGTAAATGTAAATTATTTGTGTTAGGATATTTAAAGTGAACCAAAGAAATTTGAACATGTGCTTGAGTTTATTTCAACATAGGGTGTTTATGAAGTTAGTGATAAGCTAATTATAAGTTAGATTTAAGACAGAAAATTGCTCAAACTTTATATATGGTGAAAGGCGTTGCTCAGATGTTGTTATCTTGCTCTGTTTGATGTATGTCCCTAACGCAGTCTATTATTGAAATATTATTCAGATGGCAGATGAGAGTATAAGAAAGATGTTGGAGGAGATGGAAGCTAGGAATACTAGTCGAATGGAGGAGAATATGAAAGTTCTTCAGACCAGTTCTGCAAACTTGGAAAATAATGTGTCGCGTTTACAGACCAGTACCCAGGGAATCCAGAATGCCGTGACTGACATTCACAAGGATGTCTCAGATGTTAAAGTAGATTTATCCAATGTCCATAAAGATGTCTCAGATGTTAAAGTAGATTTATCCAATATCCATAAAGATGTCTCAGATGTTAAGATTGATGTTTCCAATGTACATAAGGACCTTAATATGTTGAATCTTGATGTTGCTAATGTCCGGGGTGATATTTCATGTGCTAGAGCAGAAGTAATCGTTGTTAGGAATGATGTTGCTACTGTACAAGACAAGGTAGGAGAATTTCAAAGAGAGATTAGAAATGTTCGAACCGATGTGTCAAACGTTCAAGTAGACATAAATAATATTCAGTCTGATATTAATGATATGCAAAGCGATATCAATAAGGTGCAAATAGAAGTTAATACAGTTTTTGTAGACATTGCCAAAGTTCAAACTGATGTTAATAAGGTTAGAGAAGAAATTGAAACTTCAAAAACGCTTTGTACTCGTAACATTAGTGCTTTAACAACTAGATTGGTTGACGAGTCTGTTAGGACAACAGCTTCACTAGCTGGATTAAAACATGATGTAGAGGTCATGAGGACCCAAGTCTTAGATCATAATCGTTTATTTAAGGAAGACATTGAAGTAGATATTGCTGAAATGTTAACTGCAAATGTAACGGTTTGGAAAGATGAATGGAACAGGTCAAGTGGGGAACATGTCAATCAGATTCAGGAGCAAATTGAACGAAAACTAGCCAGTACACAAGTAGATATAAATAATGAGGTAGTTCAAATTAGAAAGGACTTGAATATAAGGATGGATTCGCTATCCGAAAAGCAGGTAGAGGATAGAACTCAAATAGGCCAGGACGTGCAATCATTAAAAACCGCGTTAGAGGAACAAATTCATAAGGTTGTCTCTGATGTCAATGAAACTACGAGCAAGCTTCAGAATTTGAAACTAGGAGAAGCTAGCATGATGGAAACGTATAAAGAAGAGTTGAATAGTAAAGTCATCACGGAAATCACAGATAAGGATCCAGAAGGGTTGACTTGTGAAGATAATAGGAATTACGTGAGAAGATGTAACCTCGCTACTGAAGAGAGAGATATTAGTCCTGAGGAACGTATATTCAGATTCCGGGAAGAAGAAGAGGATAGGAATATTGAACCTGAATGGAAATATCGTGATAGTGGGAAGAATTACATGGATTCAAATCCAAGAAATGTGACAGTCATCCGAAACTTTGAGGACAAGCCTCAGAAATTTAGTAATACAGATAGTCAAACACCGATAGAGTATATCAGAAACCTGAAAGACTATTTTATTGAAGCCCATATTCCTAGAGAAAGAGAAATGAGAATCGTAGAAAGATTTCTAGCTGGAGGACCCCTTGAGTGGTTCAGAGCATTTCGGTACACTTTTAGTAATTTCGATGAATTTGCAGAAACACTGATAAAACGATTCTGGTCAATAGAAGCACAAAATTCATTAAGAGCTGAGGTATACTCGAGGAAGTATTCGGGTACTCTTCCAACACGGTACGCTGATTTCTTCACGAGCCAGTTATCGCGCTTGAGATTTTTACAACCCCCATTGTTGACAGAGCAGTTGATAGATGCTATTTCTCGTATGCTACCTGTGGAGGTAAGAAGGCTTATTATATCGTCAAATATCAGGGATTTGACCAGTATGGACGAACTATTGAGAAGGATTGACTACACGAGTCCAATGCCAAATTTGGTTCAAAAAGGTCAGGGGCACGAATTCAAAGACATTAATACAGTCTACATGGATCAAGTTCAGCAAACTGATACGCCTGCTGAAGAGAAAACTGAAAATGTAGGTCCTCACAGGAACAATTATTTTCGCAACAACGGATCACAAGGTTACCGTCCATATCAGCAAAGACGAGGCTGGAATAACAATAGAGGGAACTATATTAACGGAAGAGGTAGATATTATAATAACAATGGGTACAATAGGAACTACAACAGAAATAACCAGTACCAGAATCGGAATCAGAATTCTCAAGGTCAGGTTATGACACCGGAGAAGTATCAAGAGAGAGAGAAAGAAAGTCAGCAGTATTTGAAGGAATTACGAGAGAAGGAAGCTGAAAACCAGAAGAAAAGACAGGATTTAGCGATCGATCCTGGTCCTTCTACAAGCCAGCAGGGGAACTTTGAAATTGGTAACACAAAAAAACGCCGATTTCTCAACGAAAGTGAGAAACAATGAATACATTGCCACACCACACATAATTACCATCAATGAAATTTACGAAGTAACTGATGAGGATTTATTAGAAGAGAGGGGAATCGTCAAAGAGGAAAGACCATGTGCCTTACCTATTATTTCTGTACTGATAGATGGCCAACAGTACAAAGCTCTTATGGATACCGGCGCAATTATTTCTATCATTTCTGATGAATGCTATCTAAGTCTATTAAAGGGAGAAAACATGACAGTTTTACCTGCTTCTACCGTCAAAGTGAGAGGAATTTTCCAAGACAAGGCAGTGAAATGCAAGATCCAAGTGTTGTTGAACTTTGAAATTAATGGAAGGAATTATGAACAGATCTTTATTGTGGTGAACAAAATCCATTTCGACATTGTGCTAGGAATCGATTTTATATCGAAAGTTGGAGCCATTATTGATATGAAGTATAGGATTATTAGCTTTAATGATGGGTACATGATCACAGAAGAGATCGAAGAACAGGACGGGAAATACAGTCTGGAGATAGACCTTAGGGAAGAGACTTTAAATACCATTATCAATGAAGTGGAGAATCTAACAGAAATACCCAGTAGAAAAACTGAAATATTTGAAGAAATTCAGGGGGAATTTGAGGATTTGATAAAGGAATTCCAAGATATATTTGATGAAAAGCCTGGATTGATTAATGACTATAAGTATAAGATAAGGCTGGCCGATGAAACCCCTTACCAAAAGAAAATATACCCCATACCTGAGAAATACTACCAAGAAGTACGAGGGTTGATCAGAAAAATGGAGGTAGACGGGATTATAAAAAGCAGGCGTCGTCTTACATAAACCCCATCACTGTAGTCAAGAAAAGTAATGGTCAGATACGTCTCTGTCTCGATGCTCGGACCATCAACTTAAAGATTCTTCCAGAAAATGACCGACCACCTAAGATTAGAGATCTGCTTAGAAAGTTCAAAGGGAGAGCATGTTTCAGTGTTCTTGACATGACATCTTCGTTTTACCAAGTTCAACTGGAAGAAGAAAGTATGCAGTACACTGGATTCTTATTTGACCAGACGTCATGGGTCTTCCAGAGAATGCTTTTTGGAATGGTCAACAGTGGACCAGCACTTATTCGAGCACTTGATAGCAAGCTCACTGACGAAGTAAAGGAAAATGTAATCTGCTACATTGACGATTTAATTGTATCTTCACCCAACGCCGCAGAACATTTAGTGCATTTGAGAAAGTTGTTTGAAAATTTAAGGAAGGCCAATATTAAGGTCAATTTTTGAAAATGTCAATTCTTGAAGAAGGAGATCAACTACTTGGGGCATACTATTGATAAGGATGGATATCATCCGAGCATGCAGAAAGTAGATGCGATCACAAGTTTCCCAAAGCCAACTAAGGTGAAACAAGTCAGAGAATTTGTAGGCGCATGCCAATTCATCAGCAGCCACTGTCCGAGATACTCTGAAATTATGGCTCCTCTGTATGACTTACTCAAGAAGAATAATAGATGGAAATGGAGTACTGCAGCAGACGAGGCTTTTGAGAAAGCAAAGGAGATGCTCAGAAACAACGTTAAACTGGAGTACCCAGACTTTGAGAAGGTGTTCTATATTGAGTCTGATGCATCAAGAATAGGCATTAGTGCAGTCTTAAACCAAAAAGACGAGGCAGGCAATAAGCACTACATTGCGTTCACTAGTCGGAAATTAAAGAAACACGAGGAAAACTACTTTACGACAGAACTAGAAGCGTTAGCTTTTGTTACAGCTCTGCAAGCGTGGAAGAAAATGCTGCTGGGACACAAGGTTATCATTTTTACAGATCACAAAGCACTTCAGTTTATGCTGCAAAGTGACATGTCTAGTGATAGATTGACACGTTGGGCTTTGTTCACCCAACAGTTTAACGCCACTATTGTCCATCAGCCTGGGAAAGACAACTTACTGGCTGACGCTTTATCACGTAACCCTATCAAAAATGTGCAGATACACCATGTACAATTGGAGCAGCAAGATCAAGAGACCGTTAGGAGGTTAGCCCGAATCGGTGTGTCACAGAAGAGACACGCTCCAATCAGGAAAATGTACAGGTTCCTTAAGGGTTACATGGACAATACTGATGTTGACTATGCAGCTACACAGAGAGATTCACGACACTTTGTCTTGAGTGGAGACGTCGTATGTAAGTATGCTGACTCTGCGCATACAAAGCTCCGAATAGTCGTGCCACCTAAACTTGTAGTCAATTTAGTGTGGGTAGCTCATCACGCAACTGGATATGCCGGTCTGGATAAGACTCTTGATACTCTTAAAGAGAGGTTTATTTGGACTAACATGCGTTCCAGCATTGCTAATGTCATTCGTTCATGTGATAAATGTCAAAGAGCAAAGTATGCTTCCGCTCTATTAAAAGGAAAACCTAAGGCTATGATTCCCTCTAAACCGAATGAACTCATGGCGACGGACATATTTGGCCCCTGTCCGAAGGGATACCAGGGTAATCAGTACCTGTTGGTTACCGTGGATGTCTTCTCGAAATTTGTAACAATGAGTCCCATGCAAAAAGCTAACACGAGGAACGTTGTAAGCAGACTGGAACATGCTGTATTTCCAAAAGCTGGTAAACCAGAGTATCTACTATCGGATCATGGAGCTCAGTTTACATCCTTAGAATTTACTGCAGATATGGAAAGGCTCGGTATTAAGCACATATTTTCAAGCGTGCGCTATCCGGAATCGAATTCTTCAGAAAGATACATGGCTGAATTTTCGAAATTTTGTCGAATTTTCTGTCCGCATGATCATACTAGTTGGGTGAGATTTGTACCCCTTATTGAGGAGTGTCTAAATTCTACAGTGCAGGAGAGCACAGGAGAGGTGCCAATGAGACTTCATCTAGGAAGAAACCCAGAAAGGCCGTGGGACAATCTTTTTAACCACGTTCCTAGAGATCCTGACCTTGGAAGGCAGTAGAGAATTGACAGAGCGAAAGAACAACTCCAGAGAGCAGCACAAAAACGACTGAAAAGAGTAGCTGGAAAACGTTTTGGTGCTCCCTTAGAAATTGGAAATCTGGTATTACTACGCAGACCTGTCAAGGCTGATGTGAGCAAGAAAATCTATCCCAAGTTTGGAATAGTGTTTATGGGTCCGTTCAGAATTACGAATGCTTATGGAAACAACTGTTATGAACTCTATGATGATGAGAATGATGTCGTATATGGCAAGTTCAATGCTGGAAACTTGAAGAAATATTATCCAAGAGTAAGCCAATAATAATTCAATTTCGTGTTCAAGTGAATGCAGATATTTATAACAGAGTTTAAAAACAATTTGCAACTGTTTTTAAAACGTGGTGAAGGGAGAATGCCCCCGTAAATTGAATTATACTGAGACCACGGTGGCTGTATTGGCATAAGTGAATAAAGTTATGGCTGTCATAGTTGTGACGTGTATATTCATGACGTAGGCACGGATGACGCAGACTTCATGCAAGTAGGCTGGATGAGCTGAAATTCTTGGAGACGTCATGATTTTGTTCGAGAAGGATCTGAGATTTACGACGCAGTCGCAGGGAAACAAGGAATTGTGCCGAGGAAGAAGTTACGCTATTGGAGGAGAGGCTCGAACCAATGAATGATAGCTTGGAGGGAGACGGAGATTACTGAAACTACCATATTTAATTACTTTTGGCATGCAGAATTGTGGAAAACTATTTTCAGTTATGGCATTGATTTGGAATTTTGAAGAAATTAATTATGAGTTTTTGAAATTTGAAAATCCGTCAAGTATAGCCAAAGTTAGAACTTCTAGCAATGACGGAGGAATAAGCTATGGTAGGGATGGATACGCCCCTTAAGAAGTTGATAAAAGGCCTTGCACAGCAGAGAGGAAGTTCTCATGTCTCAGGGCTCATGGCTCATTTTCTCATTCTCATATTGTCAGACTTCGAGTTCTTAATTCCGATAGAACAAGTGTATATTATTCAGTGAAGCAAGTCGTCATTAGCAAGTGTGGTAGAGCCCACAGCATCGAACAAGCACTGAGTGTGCAGCAGTGCAATTTTACGGTTACTAAAACTAGGCGAAGTTGGAGCGCACACATAAACGGGTCTACAAGATTATCTATCAAGAGTTAGCTACTGCATTTATGCTAATTCAATTGTGCATTACAATATTGAGGCGTGTGCGAAAGTTGAACATTTTCACTATTATACTTTGGAAGATATTCGCATTTTAAGACTGCAGACAAAAGTGATTTTCTCGACACCTGAGAAGCACTTTTATAATACCACATTCTAAGCTACGGCTGACACATGTATTGCAACCGTGATACTGAAGATTACATTTGGTGATACAACGCTACATTCTACAATGGAACTATATAATCTGGCAGTACTTTCGACTATTATTATAACGGAAGTGGAGATGGAAGACTAAAACTGTAATGCAATTGGGACATACATCAATGGAGTGAAATGGCAACATGGAGCTTCGTTAATCGTCATTCTACAAAAGCGAGCATGTAGTGAACATCCAACTATACTCATGCATCGTAATCCATCGCTGAATTACATCAAATGGTAGTGGAAATATCATCATACTCCACAATTATGAACATTTCTGCGGAAATAATTGCAATAAACTGCATGGCGAATTTCTACCAGAACTTCAGGGAACTTTCAAGAGAGGCCAGGGTGGACCCGGCTCACACAGAAGAGTTTTGCCAGAAGGCTGTATATCGTCTACACGGAGCAGTGCGATTTCCGGAGGAGGAAATTGTTCTATTCTCCGAGGGCGCAGGTTCCAGGTTCGAGGTCGGAGCACATCTTTACGGTGGTGAAATGGAACCATCAGCAGTCTTCTTTGGAAAATTTTCCTCTAGAACTTCAATCAACAGATAAGGTAGTCGTGAACGTTTCTTGATTTATTTGAGCCATTTAGCGATATCTGAGCAACCATTTTTCCCATATTTTCTGTCCCACATATATTTTGCCCCATATTCTTGCTTAATATTTCTGTACACTTTGCTGATTTATGCCTTTTTCTACGATTTATTGAGACATTATTATGTCATTGGCATATTTATATAATTTTGGATCAGTTGAGACTGATATTATATTCTTTCAGTAATTTGCATATTTTTGTAGTCATGATTTGACTGTAAAGTTAACGATTTTCTATGGCAAGTTTGAATTCAGACAGCGTGTCATTTCATTAAAGTAATTCTATTCAGTAAATTACTTTGACCAATTTTCTGTCATCCTTAAGAAAGAAGAATGATTAAAAGATTTTAGAGCGTTAAAATCTACTACTTTATCGACGATCTTAGAAATACTAGTCGTTTTATGAACATGATTGCAACATAGACATTTATCGTCAATTCTGAAATACCATTGCATTATAGACAATTTTATGAAATATGAACTTTGAGTACGATTTATTGAGTACACTGTAGTAATGAACATTTGATAGGAGTTTTTCTCAATTGTAGATTGGAACAATAATGTTTGCAGTCCACAGTCTAATTGTATTCTATTCGACTATTTATGCAGTTTAGATGAACTTTGATTGAAGATAGTATTTTTATACTGCGATACTTTGATGATATTAATCTCAATTTTGATAGACCAGGGAGTCGTGTCTAATCGTATTTGCTATTAAATTTATTTGTGACTGGCAAATTTTTACTTCATATCGCTTCATGAATGAAACCCACGAAGGTTAAATATAATAACAGTTTTCGATACAATTGATGAATATAAGAATTTTTAAAGAGGAACTATGGATGTATAATCGTTAGTTCAGTGGACGTGTAAAAGTCGCTGATGAATAATGCCCTTTAATAAGTGAAGGAGGTTCCCACAGTAATATTGATGAAGATGATGAATTTATAAGTGGAGGTTTTTTATTGTGTGTATTGTGGAAGATTTTGATGCCATATATAATGAGATATATGATGAATTATGGGCCAATTTTGGTGCAATTTTGTGCGTTTTGAGCTAGGTATTTTTCCGCTGAGTGTATTGTTCAGGTCCATTGAAAATTATTCATGTGAAGTTACTGTTAAAATTAACAAGAGTGTTTAAATAATTTGAGATAACGATTTTGAATGGAGGTTACCGTCACAAATAATAATTATTAAATCTTATTAAACCTGAATCTAAAATTTAAATATAACTAACTTTCATTGGTCGATTATATCACCACGATTTAAGTAATTATCAACCGGATAAACGTGTGGTTTAATGTATTTCTAATATAAATAATATAAATACTGTAAATATCTATGTAAATATCTTTAATAATAATTTGAAACGAACGGGATTAATAGAGGCGTGTATAAATTTTTCAATTGTCGTTTGACAATGTTATAAACAATTTAAAATGTTATAAATAATTAATGAACATTTTGTTATAAACATTAAGCGTTTTCGTTATTATACTCTAAACAACGCTAGTTCAACAGTTGGATTATACAATTAAACAAGATTTGGGATTATTAGAGTAATCCATTGATATTTGAACGGAGCATTTAAAAGATTTGCGTGATAATATTTGAGTTGAGATGTGAACATTTAAAGTGTTTTGAAAAGGAGCTAGGCTCTGAGGTAACTAGCATATGCTAACAGTGGTTGGACAGGTGCGTCCATTTGACGAAGCAAGCATGCGACACGGTGCAGGGTGTATTGCAGGTGGCCAGATAACTGAATGGTAGAGGCCAAGGTCATCTACATAGCAGCCTTGCGGTTATAAATAAAATGTGAAGTTCATGAACAAGGAAACAAATGCTATATGTCCCGTCCCAGCTCCCTTATCCATTCCAAAGTGCATTGTTGTTATTATTCCGTTCTTTTGAGCTAGAGAAAGCTGAATTTTTGTATGTGAAGTCTACAAGTCCTACAGGAGGACATGGTTGCATTGACAATGGCTTCTGATTGCCACGTATATTTTGTTGTTAAATTATGTTAAATTATTTTTCTCTTTATGTGAAATAAATTATTGTGCAGTTTAAATTTTCTTGTTTTCGACTTGGTTCATTTTAAATATCGTGGTGGAGGTTATTGTGAGGGCATACTATTAAGTGATCCAGTTGAAAACCCAGACCCGAGATTAAATTGAATAGGTACCGGTAAGTAAAAGGTAAGTATGAACCCCCGTATATTTTGGTGTGTTCCACAATAATTTCATGTTAACTACTGTGCTCTAATCTCGGTAGTATCTGTCAGCGCCATTTTCATTGATGTAGCTGTGCCGGTGCGATTGATTATTGGCAATCCGATTAAGGAGGCGGATATCTGACAGCCTACTATCCGGATTATCGGGGACAGTACCTACTGTCAGGCCACGGCCGCCTCCTTCCCTCTTCCTAGCCCTTCCATCCCTTCCCATCCCTCATGAGGCACCTGTTCGCTTTGCAGGTGAGGCCGCCTGGGCGAAGTGCTGATCACACCTCCCCAGTTGTATCCATACCGACCAGATGTTCCAAGCTCCAGGACACTGCCCATAGAGGTGGTAGTGGTTTGTTCCCTCGCTGAGTCCGTGGGAACCACCAACCTAGAGGGTAAATTGACTAAATAAAAGAAATAAAAAAGTATAAGGGGTAACTGCTTTGAACTGTTCAAGATTCTGAAGGTTTCCAATATTTAAAGACTTTTTTTTTTCCTAAATTGTTAGAAGCTAAAATTAAAGCTGGTATTTTCGTCGGTCCTCGAATAATGAATCTAATGCCCAGCGAAGAATTTCCACAGTTACTCAACACCCATGGAAAACATGCATGGTACAGCCTTAAAGCAATTATCCATGGCTTCCTTGGAAATAAGAAAGCTGAGAATTACAATGCTTGAGAACTTGAAACTCGTGGGTTGCAGAATGTCCCTTAAAGTACACATGTTACATGCTCACTTGGACCAATTTAAAGAAAACTTGGGGCATATTCTGAAGAGCAATGGCAACGTTATTACTAGGGCCCGGATGTTGATGACATGTCATTAGCCTACTTTCGATTTTTGCAAAAAATGAAAGTAGACTTATGAGATCACTACAGGGCGAAAAAAGTTTGTCTGTCTGTGTGTGTGTGTATGTGTGTGAGTCTGTGTGTGTGTGTGTGTGTGAGTGTGTGTACTCTGAATGTCTTTCCCCCCCTATCAATTCGAACACGGTGAGCGCAAATTGAACGAAATTTGGTACAAAGGTAGCACTAGCAAAGGACACCTCAGTGTCATGTTTTATATTGCCGCCATCTTGACGGAAACATAATGGTGGCCACACAAATGTTCAAAGCTTAAATCAAATTCTGACTAACCTAATCACCCGATCTCTACCAAATTTTGCAACAACATACCTTTATGGGGGCAGCATCCTTTGACCGAACTAATAGGTCATCAGCCTAATCGTTTGTGGATGGCGGCCATCTTTGTGTGAAAATCGATTGCCCCTATTAATTCGAACACGATGAAACCGAATGGAACGAAATTTGGTACAGAGGTAGTACTAGCAAAGGGCACCCCAGTGTCATGTTTTATATCGCCGCCATCTTGACGGAAACGTAATGGCGGCCACACAAATGTTCAAAGCATAAATCAAATTACGACTAACCTAATCATCCGATCTCTGCCAAATTTTGCAACAACATACCTTTATAGAGGAAGCATCCTTTGACAAATCTAATAGGTCATTAGCCTAATATTTTGCGGATGGCGGCCATCTTTGTGTCAAAATCGATTACCCCTATTAATTCGAACACGGTGAAACCGAATGGAATGAAATTTGGTACAGAGGTAGCACTAGCAAAGGGCACCTCAGTGTCATGTTTTATATCGCCGCCATCTTGACGGAAACGTAATGGCGGCCACACAAATGTTCAAAGCTTAAATCAAATTACGATTAACCTAATCATCCGATCTCTACCAAATTTTGCATCAACATACCATTATGGAGGGAGCATCCTTTGACCAAACTAATAGGTCATTAGCCTAATATTTTGCGGATAGCGGCCATCTTTGTGTGAAAATCGATTCCCCCTATCAATTCGAACACGGTGAAACCGAATGGAACGAAATTTGGTACAGAGGTAGCACTAGAAAAGGCCATCTCAGTGTCATGTTTTATATCACCGCCATCTTGACGGAAACGTAATCGCGACCACCCAAATGTTAAAGGCTAAAATGTAATTACGACCAACCTAATAATCTAGTCTCTACCAAATTTTGCAACAACAAATCTTTATGTGGGAAGCATATTCTGACCAAACAGCTAGATCATCAGCCCAATAGTTTGCAGATGGTGGCCAAGTATGTGTGCAAATCGATTCCCCCTATCAATTCAAACACGGTGAAACCGAATTGAACGAAATTTGGTACAGAGGTAGCACTAGCAAAAGGCACCTCAGTGTCATGTTTTATATTGCCGCCATCTTGACGGAAACGGAATGACGGCCACCCAAATGTTAAAAGCTTAAATCAAATTTCGACCATCCTAATAATTTGATCTCCACCGGATTTTGCAACAACATGCCTTTGTGTGGAAAGCATCTTATGACTGACTACAAGGTCATCAGCCCAATAGTTTGCAAATAGCGGCCATGTATGTGTGCAAATTCATTCCCCAGATCAATTCAAACACGGTGAAACCGAATTGAATGAATTTTTTTACAGAGGTACCACTAGGAAAGGGCACCTCATATTCATGTTTAATATCCCTATAGCACGCTGTATTTCAACACGCTATTACAACCAACATTCAATTATACTCCTTGAAAAGGACAAAGAGTTATAACAATACCCAAGGATTTAGGAGAAAGTAGGCTATATGTTCTATACTGAACATCTGGTTTTTTTATTGAGTTGTCTAAAACAATGCTGAAATACATAGAAACTCCGTACGGGCTACCCCGTCTTCAAATATGTCATTTTATTTCGCATCATTTTGCAATTTTTGCTATTTATCCATTTTAAGAGCTTTTTGAAGTTCGGTAGATTTTTTTTTTGGATATATTTTAGAGAAATCGGCCTTTTATGGTCTTTTTTTTTTCAAATTTAGTCATATCACTGCTTTATATGAGGAAGTTACGTCTTTCAGAGTTAAGAAGAAGCTAGTATCTATGAACATAAACCTTTTGTTCAGTGCTAGATATCTATTTTGATTGGCTTTTCAGTTTGAGCTTCAGATGTCAATTTTTGAAATATTGGTGAGTTTATTATAACAAGGTAATTTTCCCCATTTTACAGTGCATTTTTCGATTTTTTGTAATATTGGTGAGTTTATTATTATAAGATAATTTTCTCCGTTTTATAGTGAATTTTTCGTTTTTTTAGGTCATTTATTACAGTCATTTTTGAAAAATTTTAAGTGCATTTTTTTAACTTTTTACGGCATCAACATACAGGCTCTAGTTATTAGAAATATTTTTCTCATTCTGAGATTAGCTAACTTCATAATGTTAACCTACAATACTTTTCATCAGATATTATCAAGCTCAGTGAAACATGCATATTACATAAATAATCACAAAATAAGGAAGTTGGATGGGATAATTTTTCTTGGATTTCTAATACTAATTCATTAAGTATGTTAACATTCTGAAGCTGGCTATTATAACAAAAGTTATAAAGAGTGCGGCAACACCATCCGATTTACCTTTTGTACACACATCAAAAAAAGTTTTGCATCACCTCGGTTCCCAGATCTCCGGCATATAGACGTTGACTGTGTATATTGTATCAAAGATACAGTCCCTTTGACTGTTCATAGATGTCACTAAAACTGCTCAAAGATGTAAACAACCATGCATGAGCAGGGCCTATTAGACGGAGGGGGTACGACAGCCGATCAGTTCCAGTCATTCCACCAGGACGAAGGTACGCTGCTCATGTTGTCTGTAGTTCTACCATGCCTAGAAGGTCAATACCGCAGTTCGATCGCGTCCGCATTGTTACTTTGTGTCAAGAAGGGCTCTCAACAAGGGAAGTTTCCAGGCGTCTCAGAGTGAACCAAAGCGATGTTGTTCGGACATGGAGGAGGTACAGAGATACAGGAACTGTCGATGACAGGCCTCGCTCAGGCCGCCCAAGGGCTACTACTGTAGTGGATGACCGCTACTTACGGATTGCCGCTCGGAGGAACCCTGACAGCAATGCCACCATGTTGAATAATGCGTTTCGTTCAGCCACAGGACGTCGTGTTTCAACTCAAACTGTGCGCAATAGGCTGCATGATGCGCAACTTCACTCCCGACGTCCATGGCGAGGTCCAGCTTTGCAACCCCGACACCATGCAGCGCGGTACAGATGGGCCCAACAACATGCTGAATGGACCCCACGGAATTGGCATCACGTTCTCTTCACCGATGAGTGTCGCATATGCCTTCAACCAGACAATCGTCGGAGACGTGTTTGGAGGCACCCTGGTCAGGCTGAACGTCTTAGACACACTGTCCAGCGAGTGCAGCAAGGTGGTGGTTCCCTGATGTTTTGGGGTGGCATTATGTGGGGCCGACGTACGCCACTGGTGGTCATGGAAGGCTCCGAAACGGCTTTACGATACCTGAATGACATCCTCCGACCCATAGTGCAACCATATCGGCAGAATATTGGAGAGGCATTTGTCTTCATGGACGACAATTCTCGACATCATCGTGCACATCTTGTGAATGCGTTCCTTCAAGATAACGACATCGCTCGACTACAGTGGCCAGCATGTTCGCCAGACATGAACCCTATCGAACATGCCTGGGATATGTTGAAAAGGGCTGTTTATGGACGTCTTGACCCACCAACCACTCTGAGAGATTTACGCCGAATTGTCGTTGAGGAGTGGGACAATTTGGACCAACAGTGTCTTGATGAACTTGTGGATAGTATGCCACGGCGAATACAGGCATGCATCAATGCAAGAGGACGTGCTACTGGGTATTAGAGGTAGTGGTGTGTACTGCAATCTGGACCACAAATGCTGAAAGTCTAGCTGTATGATGGTACAACATGCAATGTGTGGGTCTCATGAGCAATAAAACGAGCTGAAATGTTGTTTGTGTTGATCTCTATTCCCTTTGTATTTAACGGTTCCGGAACTCTTGGAACCGAGGTGATGCAAAATTTTTTTGATGTGTGTAGATCACAGAGTTATGTAGGCCTACCATTAGATGAAAATTATTGCTTAGGTTCATTATACAACCGTTAACTTCGATCGCTTGATTAGGATGCAAGAAATAAGAACTTAAATTTAAAACTTCGCACAGCTGTCATCTTGGGGTTATGAAAACAATTGAATTAAATTAGATGCCAGTATATTAAATGTTGAACAAATATTCACCGCACCAAGTTTCACTGTGCTCGGATGATGAAAACGCGAGTATATTAAATTTAGATGTTTTAATTTTGCTTGGCCGCCAAGTTAGACTTGTGCTCAACATGAACTCGTGGTGATAGCCTCTATAAACAATCAAAATTTCAGTTTGATTGCTGTGATATATTCGTGGATATTGAGAACCGTCGAAATATTTCGGATAGTCGCCTTGTTGGATTATTATATATGTAGGCCATAGAGTTATACGAGTATATCAATTGATGATGATTATTGCGTAGGTTCATTATTTAAACGTTCACTTCGATCGCATGATTATGACATAAGAAATATAAATTTAATTTTGAATTTTCGCACAGTCGTCATCCTTGGGTTATGAAAGTAATTGAATTAAATTAAATGCCAAGAGATTGAATTTAAAATAATCATTTACCATACCACGTTTCACAGCGCTCACTTTATTAAATCGCGAGACAATTCTATTAAAATTGTTAACTTCGCTTTGCCGCCATGTTGGTTTTGTATAGGTCATATAGGTGAACTTCCAGTAGTACTTTGTATCGCCGTACAAAATTTCAGGTTGATATCAGTTACCGTACTGTTGGGAAGGTATAAAATGTCAGTGAAATATTTCGTGCGGACGCCATGTTGTATTGGTGAAACGCACGATCGAGGTCTGACGAGGTAGTAGTATGTCCGTACCGAGTTTCATTGAAATCGCTTCGACCGTTGAGATTTTATTACGGGCACACACATACGCACACTCGGACAAAAGGTGACCTCATAAGCCTATTTTTAACCTATTTTCAATTTTGAAAAAAAAAAAAAAAGGTAGGCTTATGAGATCACCTTTTGTCCGTGTGTGTGTGCGTGTGTGTTTGAGTGAGGTGTGTGTGTGTGTCCCCTAATAACTTCTAAACGGCTGGAGCGATTTTAATGAAACTCAGTAAGTTCATATTCCGGATGACCCCGACTGTGCCCTTCAAATTTTGTTACATCTCACCAATCCAACATGGCAGCTGTGCGAAATATTTCACCAGCATTCAATATCTCCGAAATTATTCCTGATATCACCCTGGATTTTTTGCGGTGATAAACGGAACTACTAGAAGTTCACGTATGTGATTTTTGAAAAAGTGGTAACTACAAAACCAACATGGCAGCCACGCGATTTTGCGACTTTTAAACAGATGTTTCTTGCGATTTAACCAACCAAACGCAATAAAACTTGGTACAGTATATGTTTATACACATTGTAATGCACCGACATCTAACTTCGTTGAGTTGTTTACATAACCACAAGATGGCGGCTGAGCGAAATATTTCACCGGCATTCTATATCTCTGAAAGTATTAGCGGTATCACCGTGAAATTTTGTACGGAGATAAAGGGCGCTATTGGAAGTTCATCTAGAAGACTTTCAAAAACCGGTTAACTACAAAACGAACATGGCGGCCAAGCGAATTTTAAAATTTTAAATAGACCTTTCTCGCGATTTAACGTTCCAAACGCAATGAAATCTGGTACAGGAAATTTTTATACACATTGTAATGCACTGGTATCTAATTTAGTTCAATTGTTTACATAACCTCAAGATGGCGGCTGTGCGAATTTTAAAATAAAGTTTTTATTTTTTGTGTCGTAAAATGGGATCGAAGTGAAAGTTTGAATAATGAACCTACGCAATAATTTTCCTTTAATGGTACATGACTCTATACAATCCAACATGGCGATCATCAGAAATATTTAGACGGCTCTGAATATCTACGAATCTATTATAGCAATCAAACTGATTTTTTTTAATATTCATAGGGGCAATGAACTTAAGTTCACCTATGGGGCTTTAAATAACCTGGTGATCACAAATCCAACTTGGCGGCGACGCGAAGTATAAATATTCACATGGACGTTTTTCGAAATTTAACCATCCGAGTGCAGTGAAACTTGGTACAGTAAATCCTTATACGAATGTTAATCCACTGGCATCTAATTTATTTCTATTGTTTCCATAACCACAAGATGGCAGCTGTGCGAAATTTTTAAATCTCCTTGTTACTTATTGTGTCCTAATCATGCGATTGAAGTTTGAATGCTACACGTACACAATAATCTTCATGTAACAGTACATAACTCTAGGACCAACATATATAAAATCCAACATGGCGACCATCCGAAATATTTAGTCGGTTCTCAATATCTACGAATCTATTTCAGCAATCAAACTGAAATTTTGTAGCAGTTAACATACGTAGGATATATGAAAATAGGCTATATAGTTCTTCACGGAACTACTTGTTTCATAAATGAAAATAGACTAAAATAGTAAAGTGTATCTTGACTAGGACCCAGGATAATCAGAGTTGGTCACAGGAATATGGTAATAATGTTGAGGGTAAGGTACTACGAATTGGAAGACCAAACAGAAAAATCCTCCGAAAATGTTTTTTTGAAGACATTGGATAACGATCTGATTAAATGTAATTGTGTACATTCACGGCCCACAACTTAAAATGTAAATGTTAAATGATTCTTTAAATGACGTCTCTGATATCACTGAATTTTATGCAACAGCACAGGAAATTGATGACTATTTTCGCGAACGTTTACCACGTTGGCAAAAACATATCAATACACTGGACATTTGTGCCTTGCAGCGGCCTTCTCAGTATGTACTAGCCACGCGTCTTGGTGACGTGTACCATTAACCAACTGAAGAGCCCAAAGGTACACTGGGGCGAAACGCTGGCAACTGTTGGAAATGGTACAAAGAAAGACCGCTAGATTTGTGCTCAGTGACTTTAATCCCAGGAGCAGTATGAGCCGTATGTTAAAGAAACTTGGGTGGGAATCACTTGAGGCTAGGAGGTTGAAATCTAGACTCTGCGCTATGTACAACGCGTATACAAATCAACCAGCATGGGGTGAGCTTAGCAAACGTATGGAAAAGCCTACTTACATGGGTAGGAGCGATCACCCTTTCAAAGTTAAGGGCCGACCGCAGCGAACAATTTATGGTAAATATTCTTTCGTAAACCGTGCCATTGATAATTAGAACTCTCTACCTGCCTCAGTCTTAGAGCCTTTTCCCAAACATATAGGTGTGTTTAAGAAAAGACTGACTATTTGTGTAAATACTCCAGTTTAATTGTTAGTGAATTGTTATGTACAATTATTAATTTGTTATGTATATATAATTTGCCACCGGGGCACACACCCCTAATTGCTAATAAACGAATGAATGAATGAATGAATGAATGAATGAATGAATATCATGTGCTAGCATCTTCAGGATTGGCCAATATCTTGTTGTAATTCTTGGCCAAGTTGCTCAGTCTCCGTCTTCTAATTCTAGGTGGTTCTATGTGACTAAGCACAGGCAGCCAGAAAAGAGGGGTAGATTTTATTGAGCCACTAATAATACGCATTGTTTCTTTGAGGACTATGTCCACTTTCTTAACATGAGAGTTGTTTACCCAAACTGAGGAACAGTACGGCTGATAATGCCTCTGACTTCAGCTATCCAGTTCATTTATATGAAGTATGCCTTAGAGCACACGGCTGCCGAGGTAGTTAATAGGGAAAGGGAAGAGCTATTACTTTTGAGGTAAATTAGAAAAGAGTTATTGAGCAGACGCAGGTGGTTAGCAACGGCCTCATTCCGACATTCTAGCTGTGAAACTTGACGGCTTAACGCTTCAATTCTTATCCAGATTGCTCCATACTACGGCTCACTTCGCTACCTCCCTCCTCACAAAGTAATCCATAGTTCCCTGATGATTACTCTTCTCCGATCCCATTTCATTTAATTCCGCTCCATGAACTTCTTAGTTACCGCCTGAGGAATAGAGTTGTAAGAAAAATGTGATTCCATGTTATCTAAGAAGGGTGTCGCGAGAACATTTTAATCACATTAAGTTAGAGAGGGTCACCCAGCACTAATAATCCCCGTCCTGGGAATGGAGAAGATATTAAATAAGAAATTTATGGTAATGATCTCAGTATATCACAGCTATCATCCGCAAATAAATATCATTTTTAGGAAGTGCAAGAATCAATAGAATATTGAAGAGAATACCAAGGTATCTATTAATAAAATGAAGTCTCCCCAGACGGGGAAGAAATATGGAGCCCCAACTGTCTTTATATTAAAGTGTGAAGGAACATGCTATTAAATGGTTTGGGAAGAGGGAGAGAAGAGGAATAGGGGTGATATTAACGATGGGAAATGGGTAGAGAAGGGAAAATCAAGGATGATAAATATTTCTTTTTGAAACTGCATCAGGGAGGCTTACCGTGACGGCTGGTTGTTCTTTTTTAATCCTGGGTGTTGCACTACTTTCCAGGGGGTTCTTAATGTTATAATGATATATTGTTATAATAATATATATAAATATATATATATATTTTTCTTTTCTTCCCTGAACTTTTTTCATTCGGCGGCTAATCGTTTGCCGTTGTTCCACTGACATCACCCTCGTAGGCCGCCGTTGGACTTTAAAACGTGTAACATCTGCTGAATGGACCCGTCGACGAAATTCCTTCCTGTCCGTGATGATTGCATCCGCGATCTTCAGTTGTTGCAGTTCCCATCGTATCTCCTCCAGCCATCCTGTAGTGTCTTTTTTTTATTTAGAGATGTAATCAAAAATTGTTTTCGAGAGCCGATTACTGTTCATCCTGTAAAGATGTCCATAAGATTTTAGTCTTCACTTTTAAATTGAAACTGTAATGTCTTCTATATAACGGTAAAGGTCTTCATTTCTCCTCTTCAACCACCATTTTTCTTTATTCTTTTGGGGCCCTATATTATTCGAAGTATTTTTCTTTCTTTTTTCTCTAGTTCAACTTGGTTTACTTTTTTATACTCTTACGAGCCACCCCTCTAGTGACACTTTTGTTAACTGGATTACGGTGGGTTGAAGCACAACACAGATTGTTCATTTAAATAAATAATTAACTTTATTGCGGCCTAGAAAATACACCACACAAATAGCAAATACAAGCAATGAGAACCTTACTCCAGTTTTCTCAAGTCTCTTCCTTATGGAGAGCTCTTGCCCCCTTTCACATGTCAACAAACCACAGAAGTTAATCCGCCCTAATGAGTCCGGTGGCCTTGACAGAAACTACCTGCACCTCTTCCTTATGTATACAAATTACAGTTACTTACGATAACCTGCTACACGCTGTTTTGCTGTTCACGAGCTGGGAAACAATGTCACTGGATTTCGTAACTCGCACGGCACTTCACCACAATACCTCTGTCGCTCAGTGAAATCACACTCACTCAAAACACAGGCAGTCCCCTGTATGCTTCTCACTCCCTCGCTGTCAAGAGAAACGGCTTCACTAGGGGTTTCGCAAGTCACCACACTTCTGTCGCTCAGGATAAACGCTGGCACTAGCTCGTAAAACACAAAACACACTGCTTGACAGGTCGCTCTTATATAGCAGGCCGGTGACTCAATAATTGCTTCTAGACCCATCCAGGGTTCGCGGCTTCTCAAGGTTTCCATCGCTGGCTGGGTAACGACCTGTTGCATAAGGCGCACGCAATACACTGAGGCAGAGCACAGACCAGCCCGGGGGCAGTTGTGACTCATGCGACGAGTGATGAAACAAACTCACAGCCGTAACAATACAATAAGCATTCAGAACCATATAATACCTCTGGCTTAATGACAGTTGCATAGTGCTTAATTTTTGCTTGGGACGATATCGATTGTTTGTTGTAACGGGTGTGAATAAGCTTATAGGCAAATTCCATCTGCTCCAGTCTGTCCTTGCACGTTGTGTTATCAAGTCAATTTGACTGGATCCATTCACCCAAATACTTAAATTTATCCACTCTTTGAATCTGGCCATATTGTGTTGGTAAATACTTTTCCTTATTATGTCTGTATTCAATATATTTAGTTTTTAGCCTACTTTTCACATTTTGCACAAATGAGGAAAAAGTAGACTTATGAGATCGATCCGGGAAAATGTGTGTCTGTATGTCCTTCTGTCTGTCTGTCTGTCTGGCTGTGTGGGTGTCCCCCCTATCAACTCCTAAACGGCCGTAGCAATCGAAACCAAATTTGGTATGAGTAAAGATGTATACGGGAATATCTCAAGTCCATATTTGAATTTTTTTCAGTGCTACCAACTGCTGAAAAAACGCACTAGAAATTTGAGTGCCATGATGTATATCTTGGAAGTTATGCATGGGAGCTATTCCAAAATTGGCACACATTTAGATAATAATAATACAGTTCAATTTCCAGGAGGCCATACATGACAGTGTTGCCAAAATAATTTTAAGCCTTCTGAAAGTCCAATTGTTAAATGCATATATCTTCTACACTCTGAATTGGATTTCAACAAAATGTTTAGCCTACTTTTCACATTTTGCAAAAATGAGGAAAAAGTAGACTTATGAGATCGATCCGGGAATATGTCTGTCTGTCTGTCTGTCTGTCTGTCTGTCCTTCTGTCTGTCTGTCTGTGTGTGTGTGTGTGTGTGTCCCCCTATCAAATCCTAAACGGCTGAAGCTATCGAAACCAAATTTGGTATGAGTAAAGATCTGTACCGGGACATCTCAATGTCATACTTGAAAGTGATGTCAGTGCTACCAACTACAAAAAAAATGAAATTTGAGCTCCATGTTGGATATCCTGGAATGTATACATGGGAACTATTCCAAAATTGGTACACATATAGACAATAAAACGTCAGTTTAATTTTCAGGAGGCTATACATGGCAGTGTGGCCAAAATGATTCTAGGCCTACTGATAAGTCCAAATTGTAAATGCATATAACTCCTACACTATCAATTGGAATTCAACCAAATTTCGTATGTACTATGTGTACATAAACAGATATGACTGAGCGTATTCTAAAGTGCCACCAGGGCTGCCAACTGTCAATAAATGCTCTCTCTATTTTTTTATCCAAATACCAATATATCAGAAAGTATGCGAGCCCACAGCTTTAAACTTTGCACACGTATAGTGCCCGACATTCTAGATTAATTTGGAGCAACTAATGTATGTCAGTGCTACCAACATGATTCTAAGCCTGCTTAAAAGACCAATTTTTAATTACATGTATCTTCCTTCTATACTATCAATTGGATTTCAACCAAATTTCGTATGTGCTATGTGTACCATAACAGATATGACTGTGCAAGCAATCAGGGCTGCCAACTGGTAATAAATGGTGTTTATATATTTTAACTTATATCAATATATCAAAAAGTATGCAAGCCAACAGCTCTAAACTTTGCGCACGTATTGTTCCTGACAATCTAAATTAATTAGGGGCAACTAATGTATGTCAGTGCTACCAACATGATTCTAAGCCTGCTGATAAGTCCAATTTTAAAATTCCAGTAACTTCTATATTAACAAATGGATTTCATCCAAAATTGGCACAACAATACATCATAATATTTGAAATTATTTCTGACCAACACATGTATGACATTGTTGCCAACATGATTTTACATGCGCTGACAGGTCCAATGTCTAACTGCATGTAACGTCCATGCTATCCATTGGACTTCAACCAAATTTTTTATTCTGTACCTTAAGAGATGGAACTAAGAATATATTCAGTCACCAGGGCTGCCTACAGTAGTGCTCTATCAGGCTACATCCTGCCAGGTATATTTCGAACTAATTAGAAATTTCGATATTACCAAATTTATTTCATCATTATTCTAGATAGGTCCAAAGAGATTAATCATTGGCATGAATTTTAAATTTAAAGAAAAGTAGGCTCTTTAGTTCGTCACGGAACTTCTTGTGTATATAATATGTGCACATAATCAGATATGATTGAGCGTATTCTTAAGAGCCACCAGGGCTCCCAACTGTTAATAAATGCTCTCAATTTTTTTAAATCAAAATACCCATATATCAGAAAGTATGCGAGCCCACTGCTTTAAACTTTGCACACGTATAGTGCCCGACATTCTAGATTAATTTGGAGCAACTAATGTATGTCAGTGCGACCAACATGTTTCTAAGCCTGCTGAAAGGTCCAACTTGAAATACATGTAACTTTCATACTATCATTTGGATTTCAACCAAATTTCGTGTGTGCTATGTGTACTATAATAAATATGACTATGCCGATTCTTGAGAGTAACCAGGGCTGCCAACTGTTAATAAATACTGTCTCGATTTTTGTTACCCTTATATCAATATATCAGAAAGTATGCAACCCAATAGCTCTAAACTTTGCACACGTATAGTACCTGGCATTCTAGATTAATTTGGAGTAACTAATACACGTCAGTGCTAACAACATGATTCTAAGCCTGCTGATAGTTCCAATTTTAAAATGCATGTAACTTCTATACTAACTAATGATTTCATTCACAATTGACACAACATTAGATCATATTATTTCAGATTATTTCTGACCAATACATGTATGTCATTGTTGCCAACATGATTTTACGCGCGCTGTTAGATCCGGTTTTTAACTGCATGTAACGTCCACGCTATCCGTTGGACTTCAACCAAATTTTGTATTCTGTACCTTAAGAGATGGATCTAGGAATATATTCAGTCACTAGTGCTGCCAACTGTAGTTCTCTATTTGGCTACATTATGCCAGGTAGACAGTATTTCGAACTAATTAGAAATTTCGATATTACCAACTTAATTTCGTCATTATTCTAGATAGATCCATATAGATTAATCATTGGCATGAATCTTAAATTTTAAGAAAAGTAGGCTCTTTAGTTCGTCACGGAACTTCTTGTTTTTATCCCAATAACAATATTTCAGAAAGTATGCAAGCCGACAGATTTAAACTATGCACGCTTATAGTACCTGACATTTTAGATTAATTTGGAGTAACTTATATACGTCAGTTCTACCAACATGATTCTAAGCCTGCTGATAAGACCAATTTTTAATTACATGTAACTTCTATACTATCAGTTGGATTTCAACCAAATTTCGTATGTGCTATGTGTAACATGACAGATATAACTATAAGTAATCTTAAGAGCAATCAGGGCTGCCAACTGTTAATAAATACTGTCTATAGTTTTTTACCCTTATATCAATATATCAGAAAGTATGCAAGCCAACAACTCTATACTATGTACACGTATAGCACCTGACATTCTAGATTAATTTGGAGCAATTAATGTAAGTCAGTGTTGCCAACATGATTCTATGCCTGCTGACAGGTCCTATTTTAAAATACATGTTACTTCTATACTAACAAATGGATTTCATCCATAATTGGCACAACAAGATATCATAATATTTCAGATTATTTCTGACCAGCACACGCATAACATTGTTACCAACATGCTTTTACGTGTGCTGATAGATCTAATGTAACGTCCATTGGACTTCAACCAAATTTTGTATTCTGTACCTTAAGAAATGGAACTAAGAATATAATCAGTCACCAGGGCTGCCAACTGTAGTGCTCTATTAGGCTACATTATACCAGGTATATTTCGAACTAATTAGACATTTCGATATTGCCAATTTAATCGCGTCATTATTTTTTTTACATTTTTATGCGTTGTCTTTTAGTGCCGGGAGTGTCCGAGGACATGTTCGGCTCGCCAGTTTGTAGCTGCTTCTAGGCGGACACCCACTGGGTGAGCTACAAGTACCGTCGCATGTGGAGTGTTGTCTGGGGAGGAAAGTTTGAATGTAAGGACGAGGAGTTGGAAGGTAGCGGCTGTGGCCTATAGTTAGGGACCAACCCCGGCATTTACCTGGAAGGAAGATGGGAAACCACAGAAGACCATCTTCAAGGTTGCCGGCGGGGGGATTCGAACCTCCTCGCCTCCCGGATGTGAGCGACTGCCAGCAGCCACGCCATAACGACCACGGCAAACTCACCCGGTCTCGTCATTATTCTACATAGGTTCATATACTGTAGATTAATCAGTGGCATGAATCTTAATTTTAAGAAAAGTAGTTCCTCACGGAACTTCTTGTTTCATATGAAATAATAATTTATTTATTTCGTATGGCAAGATACATTGCGGCAAAGAATTAAAAACAAACAACAAAAAGCTTCAAATATATACAATATTTATAGAGTAGATTGTAAGTACCGTAACAGTTTAGACAGTTACAGCGCAATGTCGAGGGTATTCAGCAACTTGACAGCATCATCGGTGGCACAGTGTAGGTCATGGATAGTTTCTTCAAATCTCCTCCTTGGACTCTCGAGGGAAATATGCTGAATGGTCTGAGGTACTTTGGCAAAGTTGCAGAATGGCCTTAGAGTTTTTCTCCAGGTGTGCAGCCAGAAATTGTATCGTCCGTGATTGCAGGGATCAGTTACTAAACCCGGATGGTCTGGTTTTGATACAGTCCATTCTTCATTCCAGGTCTTGTCAGCAGCGAAATGCGATGAAATTAGCTCCTCCCCCAGCTTACATGGAGGATTTCTGGATTTCAATCTCACGTTGTTCTTAACATTACTGTCCTGGTGTGTGGGCAGTTGGCGATTGCCGTAACATTTCAAACATACGTCTTTCAGAGTTGTTTTTCTTCGTGCATGAGATGGCTGGATGTTGGATAGCACTGGCAACCACTTCAAAGGTGTGGATTGGATGGTTCCTGAAATTGTCCTCATATCATTCAGTTGCGTATCAGCTTTTGCAGTGTGTGCACTATTAAACCACACAGGACAGTAGTATTCTGCTACTGGGTAGACTAAGGCAAGAGCTGACGTTCGCAGGACCGTTGCAATTACGCTTGGCACGGTATATCTTCATAGAAGCCTTAACATACTGACGTATAATTTTATAGAATTTTATGAGAACCTAAAGTGGCGGCGGTGCAATATTTTAAAATCTCGTTTTCATTTATCGTGTCCTAAGTACGACCTTTAAGATATATGATAATAGGCTATCTAGTTCATTACGGAACTACTTGTTAAAACTGTCAACAGCACTGATATTTTTAGCCTATTTTCAATTTTGAAAAAATAGGCTTATGAGAGCACCTTTTTTCCGTGTGTGTGTGCGTGTGTGTGTGTGTGTGTGTGTGAGGTGTGTGTGTGTCCCCCCCCCCTAATAAATTCTAAACGGCTGGAGAGATTTCGATCAAACTCGGTAAGTTCATAGCACTATTACGGGCGACCTCGACCGTGCCCTTAATTTTTTTTACGTCTCACCAATCCAACATGGCGGCTGTGCAAAATATTTCACCAGCATTCAATATCTCCGAAACTATAACCGATATCGCCCTGAAATTGTGTACATTGATAAAGGGCACTACTGAAAGTTGACCTATGAGACTTTCAAAAAACTGGTCACTACAAAACCAACATGGCGGCCAAGCAAAGTTCAGACTTTTAAATAGACTTTTCTCACGATTTAACTATCCAAACGTAATGAAACTTGGTACAGCAAATGTTTATACACATTGTAATGCACTGGAGTCTAAGTTAGTTCAATTGTTTACATAACCTCAAAATGTCGGCTGTGCGAAATATTTCACTGACATTCTATATCTCCGAAACTATTGCAGATGTCATCATGCAATTTTGTACGGTGATAAAGGGTACTGATACAAGTTTAACTATGTATATTTCATAAACCTGTAAAGTACAAAACGAACATGGCCACCAAGCGAATTTGAAATATTTTAATGGACTTTTCTCGTGATTTAACTCTCTGAGCGCAGTGAAATGTGGTACAGGAAATGTTTATACACATTGTAATGCACTGTTATCTACTTTAGTTCAATTGTTTACATAACCTCAAGATGGCGGCTGTGCAAATTTTAAAATTAAGTTTTTATTTCTTGTATCGTAATCATCCGATCGAAGTGAAAGTTTGAATAATGAACCCACGCAATAATTTTCCTTTAACGGTACAGGACTCTATGGCCTATACATTTAACAATCCAAGGTGGCGACCATCCGAATTATTTAGACGGCTCTGAATATCTACGAATCTATTATAGCAATCAAACTGAATTTTTTAATGTTCTTAGGGTCTATGCACTTAAGTACACCTATAGGACTTTAAATAACCAGGTGATCACAAATCCAACATGGCGGCGATGCGAAGTATAAATATTCACTTGGACGTTTCTCGCAATGTAACCATCCGAGTGCAGTGAAACTTGGTACAGTAAATCCTTATGCGAATGTTAATCCACTAGCATCTAATTTATTTCAATTGTTTCCATAACCACAAGATGGCAGTTGTGCGAAATTTTAAAATCTCCTCGTTACTTCTTGTGTCCTAATCATGCGATTGAAATTTGAATGCTGCACGTACACTATAATCTTCATGTAACAGTACATAACTCTAGGACCTACATCTTTAAAATCCAACATGGCGACCATCCGAAATATTTAGTCGGTTCTCAATATCTACGAATCTATTACAGCAATCAATCTGAAATGTTGTATGTTGATAGTGGCAGTTAACATAAGTAGGATATATGAAAATAGGCTGTATAGTTCTTCACGGAACTACTTGTTGTATATGTCAAAACGGCGACTGTTAAGTTGTTGGGTTTTACGGTATCCGTGATAAATCAAACATTTATTTAAAATATTTTGCTCTTCTTGTTGGGATGGAGAACTGGCAATAGAAGATATGGAATTTAGGAAGACTAGGTCTTTCAAATACCTAGGGAGTACAGTACATAACTCTAGGACCTACATCTTTAAAATCCAACATGGCGACCATCCGAAATATTTAGTCGGTTCTCAATATCTACGAATCTATTACAGCAATCAATCTGAAATGTTGTATGTTGATAGTGGCAGTTAACATAAGTAGGATATATGAAAATAGGCTGTATAGTTCTTCACGGAACTACTTGTTGTATATGTCAAAACGGCGACTGTTAAGTTGTTGGGTTTTACGGTATCCGTGATAAATCAAACATTTATTTAAAATATTTTGCTCTTCTTGTTGGGATGGAGAACTGGCAATAGAAGATATGGAATTTAGGAAGACTAGGTCTTTCAAATACCTAGGGAGTACAGTCAATGCCAGCAACATGGAGGAGGAAGTAATGAACTGGCTAAAATCTGCAGAGAGGTGTCTCTTTTCAATGAATAAACTATTTACCAGCAGGCTATTAACGAAAACAACAAAACTCCGCATTTACAAGACAATCGTGCGACCAGTATTAATGTATGGGGGCGGAAACATGGACACTGAGCAAGAAAATGGAGAAAAAATATATAACTTTTGAAAACAAGGTGTTAAGAAAAGTTTTTGGGCCAGTGTCTGAAAATGGAATCTTTAGAAGAAGAAAAAATATTGAAATCCACACGCTGCTTAATGAACGCGATGTGACAGCTGTAATAAAGAGCAGAAGAATTGAATGGCTGAGACATGTCCTGAGAAGAGAAAATGGTGAAGACAGTGTTAGAAGGGAAGCCACAAGGTACGAGACCCCTGGGTAGACCAAAACTGAGGTGGATTGATGGAGTCAAGAAAGACCTGGAGACACTGGGAGCCAACGAGAACATGGCTAGCAACTGAGACCAATAGAAGAGGCTAAAGAGTGAGGCAATGAACCGACTTCGGCTCGTGTGGCCAACGAAGTAAGTAAGCTCTTCTTGTTGGAGTTTTTTTTGGTAAGGTAGCAGATACAACTGACTTCTTTCAGATCTCTGTTATTAAATTCAGAAACGTTCTATCAAGTTCCAACGTTCACCGCTGGGTGTCACTAGCAGTGACGTCTGGTAGCCAAAGTTGGAAATACTTGAAATTCAACATGTTGGGGAGCCTACAGGCGTTCAAATGAAATGTCCTGCTATGGCCATTGGCTGCGATTCAAATATAATATCAGTAATAGTTGCCGTACTTTCTAAGTCTTTTTTATTCTGGAGGTCAGAAACCATTTGTGGGTTTGGTAGTGTTCTGTAGAGCTATATTGTATTGTATATTTGTATCTGATGATGCTCACTTGACGAGCGAAACATGTCATCCCTTAGTTTTCTCCCTTTTGTGTAGTCCCTAAATGACGGAAGCCCCTTTCGCAAGAGAGAAAGGAGAAATTATCAGCAGGGCTCAAGAGATATAAATCAATAATAATAACTAGCAGAAGTACCCGTTCTTCGAACGGTGTTCGGTGTTAACACCAGACATAATAATAATAATAATAATAATAATAATAATAATAATAATAATAATAATAACAATGTTATTGGTGTTACATCCCTTTTAAGTACTGTTGTTTTTAGAGACGCACCAGACATTATCAATTGAGCTACTGTTGCAATGGTTAGCGGCTTCTAATTCCTTCATAAGTTTATCAGAACGAAGTTAATTTTCTGTGAATATCACACACACTGTTAATTTAAGGGCCTTATAATGTGGTTTTCGGAGATCCTTTATAGACTCGCGAATTTTTTGTCTCACATTGAGAAGTGCAACATATGCTTTGGTCGTCCTTCTAGGATAATTTTTATATTTCGCCTATTTTAGCATGTATTTTGAGAAGTTTTTCCCTATATCCACCCTTCTACTGTATGGAAAGTACGGTGAAGAGTTTTATAAATGATTGGTGTATTGACTCATGTTTACCATACCTAATTTTACTATGCACCAAGCATCCGAACATGAGTTATAGGCGTACATAAGGATACACAGACAGACAGACAATTCTATTGTCTACAACATATCACCCAGAAATCCAAATATGGGTATATCTACCACACAGTATCAAAGAAAATCATCTTTACGATAAACCCGTATGTCGACAAAAAAAAAAAAAGATTAGTTGAAATGTACTCTCAAACTAAATTCACCTAACGTGTACTTCCTGACATGAAATAGAATTGAAAGTCTTGTAGATGAAACGCAATTCACGTCACATAAAAACTGACCCTCTACGTTGTGTTGGGTCCCCATACACAGGAAGACCTCTATCATAAATTATAAAAGCTTGTGGTGCATGAAAATTCAGGTTCTTTAGTCTCAAATGGCCCAAATTCCTAAAAGCCACAAAAAATGCTGATTCAATTCAGGAATTTTTGAAAATAATGTTGTTGTTTGGACATATAATAGACCTTCTGTACTATATGTCGCACGTGAAAATTGCATGAAAAAATCCTAGATTACCCCTTGACCCCCTTAATTGCATTGGTGGATTATACAGTCTACGTTGGTTCCGTGATAACCTTATATTTGCAAACTTTCACAGAAATGTAATAAATGTAATAAATTGCTTCTTACTGAAATAGATGGAAAGTTGGATGCCACCCCTTGAGATAATGTTGTCATAGTTACGGATTTGCATTCCTTCATTAGTTTGTTAAATTAAATTTAATTAGTTTTCTGGGAATGTTTCAGAAACTGTTGGTTTAAGAGCCTTATAATGTAGTTTTCGAGGACCCTAGAGTTTTATTTCTGGCACCGAGGGGCTTTGTCTCGTCGTTGTACGCCATAATATAATACTACTAATAATAATATAATATAGGGATAGGAATATAATAGACCTGCCATACTGTGCCCAACTCTAGGAATGGGTATTCCAAGTTTCAGACATCTAGATATCAAGGGAAAGGCTGTAGCCGCTTTTGAAAGTTGAGATATTTGAATATCGCGCTACATTGCTTCTCGAAGCATTTGGAAATAATTTACCGATAGTTGGATGTCAAGTGACGTAGCGAGTAATAGCAGAGGTGGAGGCTATTTATTGATTAAATAGTTAACTATGGAGTAGAGACTTGAGACTGGGATCAGATTACTGGCACGGCCAAATGAAATTGAATGCAATTAGTATCAAGTAAATCGGACCAGGGATACCAGAGATATGAGGATTTCTAGATATCAGGTGATGACGCGTGACCCTGACAGTTTTGAATAAAAGCCAGCTGGCCGAGGCAACTTCAGCTCATTCTAACACAAGCACTTGGCGAGCAAGTTGCATCCACGCTGAGCCAAGGCACATGGTTGCCAGATCTACGCAGAAGTTCTTTTGAAAGTCGTGATAGTCACGAAAAGTGCTGCGCTACGAGTTGGAACTTAGTAAGTTTCTGGTGAGGAGAATCACTGAGGTGATTGATTTTTCTACAGACATTGGTGGAAATATTTATATTTTCACAAGGACATATGCTAGACTTTGTCTAGAATTAACATTTTGTCACAGTCCAGTAATAACATAATACTTGGATAATTAAATCCATTTCAAGTCAGTTTTCATATTTGTAACTAGTTAACCACTTCGATCTGTCAGTACACTGAAGACTAGTCTATAACGGTGGCGTTCATTAGTCTACGCAAGGGAAACTGCAGGTTGCCTAGCGCATGGTAGATGGTGATATAACAAACCATGCCCAGGGAACGATCTTCAGAACAGCCGTTAATTGCTTAGACTGTCAGTGTTTTTCTTGTACTGATAAGATTACCGTGAGTTATGTTACAACTGACATATCTAAGATTAGATCACTTAGATCTGACCCCATTTAAACAAACTGTTATGGCTTTGATAGAAGCCCATATTAAAATGGAACCACAGTTTATTCAAACGTCGAAAGATACTACCACTATGTCTGACTAGACGAATTGTGGGTATATGATGGCGGCGGATACAAGGATTATACGTGCTTGTCTGATAGGGCATGTCTATGGATAAATCTGGTACAGACCAGGTTTACTACGCTTCAAGACCATCAAGAAATGTAAGCCACATTTGAATTATATTATGCCTAGCTAATTGGAACAAACTATTTTTCTGCAGATGACCAACACATTTTATTTTTCGTCGTATTTAAAGCTTGCAATGATTTACGCAAGACTTGTTAGAGTTATTCTGAGTATTTTCAGCACTCAGAACAGTTTAGGATCGATGACCGAGCATTTCGAGCATTTATTTGAATATTTCATATTTTTGGGAAATCACGGTAATCAGCCGATGTAACTGTAAAAGTTAATAATTTACTTTTGTTGAGGAATGGATATTTTTTCCATATTCGAAGGTTCGAACATGTGGATTCTCACATAATGAGATGATAATTAAACATATTTGAAATAATACAAATAATAATAATAATAATAATAATAATAATCCACTAATAATAATAATAATAATTTTCATAATTTTTCTAAATAATTCTTGGATATTATATTTTCTAATAATCATATGTATTGAGAGAGAGCCTATGAAGTAGTTTAATCATTTCTAGTCTGGAACAGGAGATATTCCGAAGGAGAGTGGTTAGCGCAAGCCCGCATTCAACCAACATGTCAGTTCTGGTTGAACAGTTGATATTTGCAATGAGCAAAGTATATTTTTCAGATAACACGGAGAGGCATGAAACGGGAAGCAAATGATATTTGTATCAAATAGGATATTTTTGTATTTATATAAAATCATGACGTAAATACACTCGAAAGTGAAATAAGATTTTCATATGTATGGTAAATTCACGGGTTGAACTGAATGGTAAAATAAAATAAACTTGTCAGTTTATTAATCTTCCAGTGTTGATAACAAGCAGAGGCTTGATTTATTGTATAAATTTTGGGAAGAAAATTTATGTGTGTGGAGTAGTTGAAATGCCATTCCCAGGTGCGCATGTTTAAGTCGCAGGAATGAAGAGGTTTTTTCGAGCATCAATCAAATAGCAGGTTCGATGGCTCAGGTTTATAGTAGGAGTATTGGAACTACACATTTCGTCGTATGAATGACCCGAAGGTTATTTCTTTAAAACCATCAGTTCTTATTTCAACCTTGTTTACGAATTCCATTTAGACTTTGATTTTGCTAGAACCCGGATTTGTCATGATAGTAGTTTATTCTTCTTCAGAGGAAGACCTTTGCCGTTGTTGTTGTAATATTGTGTTCTTACACAAATAATAGAATGGGCCACTGCCAATGAAAAAATAATTCTTTAACCACGAATAATTTGAAGGATATTTTCAATCCTAGTGCCATGAACTAAATGAATTTATTATGAAACTACAATTCTAATTTCCGCATTCTGTCGAAGAATTGCAAGTTGTGAAAGTTGCTAAGAATGGCCATAAATATCAATATTTTTATAATAATGATTCCAAGTGGATAATTGAATAGTTGAATGGTTCAACCATTTATTGATCAAGTTGATGATTCAGAAATCATATATTTTGTTAGGAACTTGAAGTTCATAATCGAGTCACTTCTCGAATGTTTAATGTCAGAAGAACAATTAATTGTTGTTGTGCTTCGCACAGTTCTTCGATGCTATGCTCAATGGTCAAATACTTTTCAGATGTTATTAATATGTGTAAATAATGTGTGTTGCTTCGATGATAATAATATTTTTCGACGATGTATTTTTGAAACTGGAAAAAAGGAAGTGAAAGTTTAGAATTCTATGAACATTTATTCTACGAGTGTTAATATCATGTAAATAGTCAAACAGTGATCTACGATATTTCCAGTATAGACAATTAACTTTGAACTGGAATTAAATATTAATAATTTTGGAACACAGTCTACAGGACTATTAATCGGACTCGTGTTTCCAAAAAGATTGTCAAATGTGTTTGGAAAATTTCTGTATATTGTGTGTAAATAAGAGTGTGGATCGCCACACGTGGATGATGCTGCTTTGAGCATCTTTGCAGTCAATTTTAACTTCAAAATAAACTGAGATAATTTTACAGGATGTGTTACTCCCAATTAAATCTCCTTCTATCCTTATTGTTGCATTGAGCCAAAAATCAGCAAAGCATTTTTTTTTAATTTGATGTCGTTTTTGCGATTTGCTTTAACCCATCTGGCGCTCCGGGATATTTTGACTCTCGTGCTGACTGATTATTGGTAAAATGCATATGTGGTCGTGCGGACTCCGGTCTAAACGGGCACAATACCACACCCACAGTTGTAAATCGCGTGAAAAAATTCTTAGACTACCCCTTGACCCTCTTAAGCGCATTTTATATATTGATGAAATTTACAGCTTAATTTGGTTCCATAATAACCATCTAGCCGTTTGCAAACTTTCACACTAATGTAATTAATGGAATTGCATTGCGTCTTACAGCAATAGATGGACCTCTGAGAATCTGTTGCCATGGTTATCGGCTTGCATTCGTTCAGTAGTTTATTAAATTAAATTAGTTTTCTGGGAATATCTCAAAAACGGTTGGACGTAGGACCTTAAAATGTGTTTTTAGGGCCCCCGAATGTTATCTCTCACATTGAGGGGCTGAAAATGGGCTTTGTCTCGTCCTTCTACTCCTATTTCAGCATGTATTTTAAGGGTGTATGCCCCCTTTTATGATAGGTACAGAGAAGAGATACATCATTGATTAGTGTCGTGCCTCTGATGGATATCTGTACCAAATTTTGCGTTGATACACCCAGCCGTTTTCGATTTATAAGGGAACAAAATTGTCCACAATCAAAAAAAAAAAAGACAGACAGACCAAAACATTATTTTCGCGCGCATCTATCATAAAACAGTCTGAAACGTGTAAATAACTCAAATTTCCGTAGAAATTCAGAAAAAAAACAGACAATTTTTTTATTTATATATGGAAAAAAGGAAGCTTGTAGTTTAACGTGACCGTTAATCTTGAGATCATGAGCCACGGGACCTCCTTTTTTTTACGTGGAATCCGAACCACAGGACATGGCATTTCACTTCGAAAATCTCACATGCATTGACCGGGAATCGAACCCGGACCGCCTTGGTGAGAGGCATACAGCTAGACCGCTGAGCCACCACGCCCCCATTTATATATGTAGAGATATACTGCACGGCTTGGTGTTGACCGTGTTTTATTGCACGAATTTAGGATTTACTCGCTAACCGTTGGGGATACACGAAAAGTGTTAAGGACCTTTTGGATAGAAAATTGAATGTTAAAGCTCATGTATGCCATCAAAAGGTTGCTATTTCTTAGCGTTCTTTTTTTTATTTGAAATGGAAATATCAAATTTTGAAACCAAAGGGTGTAGTTATCTTTTTATTTGATAAGGAAATATGAAGTTTTGATTAAAGTGTGTATTGACGTCACTAAAATGGTCGCCATTTTTAATAGTGCAAATTATCGAAATAAAATGTATCCTATATGTAAACCTGGTAAATCAGCTACATCCATGCAAAATTTCATTTAAATCGGACCAGTGGTTCTTGCGTCATTGAGTAGCACTCAGACAGACAGACAGACAGAAAGACAGACACACACCATCTCATTTTTAGCCTACTTTCGATTTTTGCAAAAAATGAAAGTAGACTTATGAGATCAACACAGGGCGAAAAAAGTGTGTCTGTCTGTGTGTGTGTATGTGTGTGTGTGAGTCTGTGTGTGTATGTGTGTATGTGTGTGTGTGAGTCTGTGTGTGTGCGTGTGTGTGTGTGTGTCTGTGTGTGTGTGAGTGTGTGTACTCTGAATGTCTGTCCCCCAATATCAATTCGAACACGGTGAATGCGAATTGATCGAAATTTGGAACAAAGGTAGCAATAGCAAAGGACACCTCAGTGTCATGTTTTATATCGCCGCCATCTTGACGGAAACGTAATGGCGGCCACACAAATGTTCAAAGCTTAAATCAAATTACGACTAACCTAATCATCCGATCTCTACCAAATTTTTAAACAACATACCTTTATGGGGGGAGCATCCTTTGACCAAACCAATAGGCCATGAGCGTAATAGTTTGCGGATGGCGGCCATCTTTGTGTGAAAATCGATTCCCCCTATTAATTCGAACATGGTGCAACCGAATGGAACGAAATTTGGTATAGAGGTAGTACTAACAAAAGGCACCTCAGTGTCATGTTTTATATCGCCGCCATCTTGACGGAAACGTAATGGCGGCCACACAAATGTTCAAAGCTTAAATCAAATTACGACTAACCTAATCATCCGATCTCTACCAAATTTTGCAACAACATACCTTTATGGGCGGAGCATCGTTTGACCAAACTAATAGGTCATCAGCGTAATAGTTTGCGGATGGCGGCCATCTTTGTGTCCAAATCGATTCCCCCTATTAATTCGAACACGGTGAAACCGAATGGAACGAAATTTGGTACTGAGATAGCACTAGCAAAGGGCATCTCAGTGTCATAATTTATATCGCCGCTATATTGACAGAAACGTAATGGCGGCCACACAAATGTTTAAAGCTTAAATCAAATTACGGCTAACATAACCATCCGATCTCTACCAAACTATGCAACAGCATACCTTTATGGAGGGAGCATCCTTTGACCAATCTAATAGGCCATTAGCCTAATAGTTTGCGGATGGCGGCCATCTTTATGTCAAAATTGATTCCCCCTATTAATTCGAACACGGTGGAACCGAATGAACGAAATTTGGTACAGAGGTAGCACTAGCAAAGGGCACCTCAGTGTCATGTTTTATATCGCCGCCATCTTGACGGAAACGTAATGGCGGCCACACAAATGTTCAAAGCTTAAATCAAATTACGATTAGCCTAATCATCTGATCTCTTGCAAATTTAGCAACAACATACCTTTATGGAGGGAGCATCCTTTGACCAATCTAATAGGTCATCAGCCTAATATTTTGCGGATGGCGGCCATCTTTGTGTGAAAATCGATTCCCCTTATCAATTCGAACACGGTGAAACCGAATGGAACGAAATTTGGTACAGAGGTAGCACTAGCAAAGGGCACCTCAGTGTCATGTTTTATATCACCGCTATCTTGACGGAAACGTAATCGCGGCCACCCAAATGTTAAAAGCTAAAATGTAATTACGACCTACATAATAATCTAGTCTCTACCAAATTTTGCAACACCATATCTTTATGTGGGAAACGTATTCAGACCAAACTGCAAGAACATCAGCCCAATAGTTTGCAGACGGTGGCCAAGTATGTGTGCAAATCGATTCCCCCTATCAATTCAAACACGGTGAAACCGAATTGAACGAAATTTGGTACAGAGGTAGCACATGCAAAGGGCACCTCATATTCATGTTTAATATCCCTATAGCACGTTGTATTTCAACAAGCTACTACAACCAACATTCAATCATACTCCTTGAAAAGGACAAAGAGTTATAACAATACCCATGCATTTAGGAGAAAGTAGGCTATATGTTCTTAACTGAACATCTTGTTATATATTAGTATAGCAGAAGTACCCGTCCTTCGAACGGTGTTATCTATTAACACCAGACATTATCAATTGAGCTACTGTTGCAATGGTTAGCTGTTTTTCATTCCTTCATAAGTTTATCAGAACGAAGTTAGTTTTCAGGGAATACCACACACACTGTTAATTTAAGGGCCTTAAAATGTGGTTTTCGGAGACCCCTTATAGACTCGCGAATTTTGTGTCTCACATTGAGAAGCGCAACATATGCTTTGATCGTCCTTCTAGGATAATTTTTTATATTTCGCCTATTTCAGCATGTATTTTGAGAAGTTTTTCCCTATATCCACCCTTCTACTGTTTGAAAAGTAGAGTGAGGAGTTTTATAAATGATTGGTGTATTGACTCATGTTTACCATACCTAATTTTACGAGCACCACGCCTACGAACACGATTTATAGGCGTACATAAAGATACACAGAAAGACAGACAGACAATTCTATTGTCTACAACATATCACCCAGATATCCAAATATGGGTATATCTGCCATACAGTATCAAACAAAATCATCCTCACGATGAACCAGTATTTCGACAAAAGAAAGATTAGTTAAAATTTGCTCTCAAACTAAATTCACCTAACTTGTACTTCTTGACGTGAAATAGAATTGAAAGACTTGTAGACGAAACGCAATACACCTCACATAAAAAATGACCCTCTACGTTGTGTTAGGTCCACATACACAGGAAGATCTCTTTCATAAATTATAAAGGCTTGTGGTGCATGAAAATTCAGGTTCTTTAGTCTCAAATGGCCCAAATTCCTAAAAGCCGCAAAAAATGCTGATTCAATTCAGGAATTTTTGAAAATAATGTTGCTGTTTGGAGATATAAAGGATGATTGTAGTTTTACGTGACCATTAATCGCGAGATCATAAGCCACGGGACCTCCATTTTACGTGGAATCTGAACCACAGGGCATGGCATTTCACTTTGGAAATGTTTGGAGATATAATAGTCCTTCTGTACTATATGTCGCACGTGAAAATTGCATGAAAAAAATCTAGGTTACCCCTTGACCCCCTTAATTGCATTGATGAATTATACAGTCTACGTTGGTTCCGTGATAACCGTATAGCCATTTGCAAACTTTCACAGAAATGTAATAAATAGAGTGACATTACTTCTTACAGAAATAGATGGAAAGTTGGATGCCACCCTTTGAGATAATGTTGTCATGGTTAGCGATTTCCATTCCTTCATTAGTTTGTTAAATTAAATTAGTTTTCTGGGAATATTTCAGATACTATTGGTTTTAGGGCCTTATAATGTAGTTTTCGAGGACCCTTTAGGGCCCCCAAGTTTTGTTTCTGGCACCGAGGGGGCTTTGTCTCCTCGTTGTACGCCATAATATAATAATAATAATATAATAGGGATAGGAATATAATAGACCCGGAGGTGTAAATCGCGTGAAAAAATTCTACTGTACCCCTTGACACCCTTAAGCGCATTATACGTATTGATGAATTCTACAGCTTAATTTGGTTCCGTGATAACCTTCTAGCCGTTTGCAAACTTTCACACCAATGTAATTAATGGAATTGCATTGCGTCTTACAGCAATAGATGGACCTCTGAGAATCTGTTGCCATGGTTACCGGCTTGTATTCGTTCATTAGTTTATTAAATGAAATTAGTTTTCGGGGAATATCTCAAAAACGGTTTGTTTTAGGGCCTTAAAATGTGGATTTCGGGGACCCTTCAGGGCCCCCGAGTTTTGTCTCTCACATCGAGGGGCTGAAAATGATTTTTGTCTCGTCCTTCTACTCCTATTTCAGCATGCATTTTAAGGGGGTAGGCCCCCTTTTATGAGAGATACGGAGAAGGGTTACATCAATGATTAGTGTCGTGCCTCTGATGGATATCTGTACCGAATTTTACGTTGATACACCCAGCCGTTCTCGAGTTATAAGGGAACAAATTTGTCCACAGACAATCAAACAAACAGACAGACCAAAACATTATTTTCGCGCGCATCTATCATAAAACAGTCTGAAACGTGTAAATAACTCAAATTTCCGTAGAAATTCAGAAAAAAAAACAGACAAATTTTCTATTTATATATAGAGAGATATACTGCACCGCTCGGTGTTGACCGTGTTTTATTGCACAAATTTAGGTTATACTCGCTAACCGTCGGAGATACACGAAAAGTGATAAGAACCTTTTGGATAGAAAATTAAATGCTCAAGCTCGTGTATAGCATCAAAAGTTTGCTATTTCCTTCCGTTCTCTTTTTATTTGATATGGAAATATGAAATTTTGAAACCAAAGGGTGTAGTGACGTCAATAAATGGTCGCCATTTCTTAATAGTGCAAAATATCGAAATTAAAATTATCCTATATGTAAACCTAGTATTTCAGCTACATCCACGCAAAATTTAATTTAATTCGGACCAGTGGTTCTTGCGTTATTAGGTAACAGACAGACAGACAGACAGAAAGACAGACACACACCACCTCATTTTTAGCCTACTTTCGATTTTTGCAAAAAATGAAAGTAGACTTATGAGATCAACACAGGGCGAAAAAAGTGTGTCTGTCTGTGTGTGTGTATGTGTGTGTGTGAGTCTGTGTGTGTGTGTGTATGTGTGTGTGAGTCTGTGTGTGTTTGTGTGTGTGTGAGTGTGTGTACTCTGAATGTCTGTCCCCCCCTATCAATTCGAACACGGTGAATGCGAATTGAACGAAATTTGGTACAAAGGTAGCACTAGCAAAGGAAACCTCAGTGTGATGTTTTATATCGCCGCCATCTTTACTAAAACTGAATGGCGGCCACTCAAACGTTCAAAACGTAAAATCAAATAACGACTAACCAAATCATCCGATCTCTACCAAATTTGGTAACAACATACCTTCGTATAGGATGCGTCTTGTGACCAAACTACAAGGTCGTCCGCCATACCATTTCAGGATGGCGGCCGTGCGAATTATGCAAACTTTATAATCCATATCATGGGACCCACCAGCTCCGATTATCGAGCCGAGAATCGTTTTAACTGTTCTAAAGGAAGAGGCACGTTCGAAATTAAAAGTTTATTTTGTAATACTATAGTGCAGACGTGATTTTAAAAAGCTGAGCTGATTCAGTAATAAGACAAGATGGCAGCGGATATCTTGTGCCTGACTTATATTTCACTAATTTGAGTATTGCATGCAATATAGCGTACTGATACAAAATAAATAAACTTTGTATGAAATGCTTTATATATAAATAATATACTCCAGTGATGAAATCGTTTAGTATAAATCATTATTTGCTAACAAGTTCTATGTAAGTCATTTTATATAGAACGATATTCGTTGACACAATTAGCTCAGTGGTAGAGCGTTAGCCTATCGCTCAAATGCCTATGGTTCAAACCCGATCAGAGCTAGGTTTTTTGCTTGAAATGTTATATGTTTATTGTTTTGTAATGACTCAGATGTTTTAAAATTAAGCGTTATATTGTGCATATTATGGTGTAAAATATATATTTAATTAAAACATATTTCGCCAGCAGATTTACTCGAGACATCTAGCTGCCAAAAAGGTAACTGCACGTCGACCTACTTATTAACTTCCATATTTTATTGAAAAGTTTCTTCTTCTGGCCGCTAGAATGCACTCGCTCTGTTAGGATTATATTGTTCGATATTTCACCACTAGATGTCACGACTAGTCTACGTGGGGCTCCATTGATTACTATACCATTGGCATTCTATGCGCATCGAATTTGAAGAATGACAAGATGATACTACGATTCATTTTTACTTTTTATTTTAAAGGGTTTGTAACAGCCTATTTTGCGTTACTTGAAAATGTTATTTGAAGTAAAGAACAAAACGATTTCACATAGTAACTGAGTTCAAGCCGTTGGTGTTAGTTCAGGTATTAATTACTACTTTTATTTCAGGCAAATAGCAATCGAAAATATCCACATAGTTTGTATACACACGTCTCTGTAGGGTCATGGAAAGATTTGTTAATTCAATTAGGGTTTTCGATTCCCGGTCAATGCATGTGAGATTTTCGAAGTGAAATGCCATGTCCTGTGGTTCGGATTCCACGTAAAAAGGAGGTCCCGTGGCTCATAATCACAAGATTCACGGTCACGTAAAACTACAATCTTCCTTCCTTTTTTTTTCAATTAGGGTTGTGAAAGCCATGCACAACCAGACGTGTAAAGACATGCCTCAACTCAAAGTTGGATGTTGCTCACGGCAGGTCGTATATGTAATAATAATAATAATAATAATAATAATAATAATAATAATAATAATAATGTTATTGGTTTTACATCCCTTTGAACTACTGCTGCTTTTAGAGACACCGGGGTGCCGGAATTTTGGCCCGAAGGGGATCTTTACCGTGCCAGTAAATGTACTGACACGGCTCCCTCGCATTTGTGCACCCTCAAATGCCAGCTGACTGCGCCAGGATACGAACCTGCAACCTAGGGCCCAGCAAGCGAGAACGTTACCGCTGAGCCACGCAGCCAGTCCGGTCGATTATGTCTCCAGATCCATAACATTCTTGATATACTTCTTATCTTTCTTTCTTCAATGATGGTAGCAGTTTTTATCTAGGTTGTGGCGTTTGGTAGAGGTAAATCGTTTCTAAGGTCTTCAACAAAGAATAGTTCTATTATACTCTTTGATAATAACAACGAGTTATAACTATACTCATACATTTAGGAGAAAGTAGGCTATATGTTCTTTACTGAACATCTTGTTATATATTAGAATGATATACAGTACATATTGTAATCACATGTTATTAGCCTACTTTTCTCATTTTGCAAATATGAGGAAATAGTATACTTATGAGATTGATCCGGGAAAATGTCTGTCTGTCCGTCCGTCTGTCTGTCTGTCTGTCCTTCTGTCTGTCTGGCTAGCTGTGTGTTTGTGCCCCCCCCCCCTATCAACTCCTAAACGGCTGCAGATATCGAAACCAAATTTGGTAAGAGCAAAGATATATGCCTGAATATCTCACGGCCATATTTTAAATTGACATCAGTGCTACCATCTGCTGAAAAATTGCAATTGTAATTTGAGCTCTATGTTGGATATCTCAGAAGTTATGCATGTGAACTATTCCAAAATTGGCACACATATAGACATTAGCCTTCCAGATTAATTTTCAGAAGACCATATGTGCCAGTATTCCCAACATGATTCTAAGCCTGCCGATAGGTCCAATTTCTAAATGCATGTAACTTCTATACTATTGATTGGATTTCAACCAAATTTCGTTTGTAGTATGTGCACTACAACAGACATGATTGAGCGTATTCTAAAGAGCCACCAGGGCTGCCAATTGTTAATAAAAGCTCTCTCTATATTTTAACCCTAATATCAATATATTAAAAAGAATACAAGCCAACGGCTCTAAACTTTGCACACGTATACTACCTGACATTCTACCTTAGTTTGGAGTGACATATAGTATATAAATCAGTGCTGCCAACACGATTCTAAGCCTGCTGATAGGTCCAGTTATTAAATGCATATAACTTTTATACCAACAAATGGATTTCAACCAAATTTCATATGTGCTTTGTGTACCATAAGTGTTATGACTATGGGTATTCGTATGAACAAGCAGGGCTGCAAACTGTAAATAAATGCTCTCTCTATTTGTTTAATCCTAATATCAATATATCAGTAAGTATGCAAGTCATTATCTCTAAACTTTGCACACGTATAGTACCTGGCTTTCTAGATTAATTTGGAGTAACTAATATACCTCAGTGCTGCCAACATGATTCATAGCTTTCTGATAGTTTCAATGTTTAATTACATGTAACTTCTATACTCATAAATGGCCTTTATCCAAAATTGGCACAATAATAGATCGTAATATTTCAGATTAATTCTGAGCATAACATACATGACATTGTTCCCAACATGATTTTACGCGCACTGATAAATCCAATATCAAACAGCATGTAACGTCCATACCATCCATTAAACTTCAGCCAAATTTTGTATGTGCATTCTATACCTTACTAGATGGAACTAAGAATATATTCAGAGTCACCAGGGCTGCCTACTGTAGTTAGTTACTCTATTACTCTATTAATTGATTTCGTCATTATTCTAGATAGGCTATATAGTTTGGCATCAATCTGAAATTGAAAGAAAAGTAGGCTCTTTAGTTCGTCACGGAACTACTTGTTTTTTCGTACGCCCCGGTAATTGGAATAAAATTGTGTTAAGAGAATGAAAGTTTGCAATACTAATGTCATCTTAGCAGACACACTGGATGAATTCAATGAATTTTTAATTGGTATGGATTCTATCTTGAGGAAAGAATTCATTATTAAGTGTAAAACAAAAATATTGGAATGCAGCCGAACCAAATTAGAAACCACTATGGATGTCGAATTGGCAGTTGAAGAGTTAAAGGAAGTAGGAGACATCTGCTGCTTGGAAAGCAAAATAACCAGTGATTGACGAAGCAAAGAGTATATCAAAAGTAGGTAACACAGGCAAGGAAAGCATTTCTACAGAAAAGGAATCTGTTGACATAGAATATAGATGCAGGTATTAGGAAATCATTTTTGAAAGCCGTTCTCTGGAGCATGGCGCTCTTTCGAAGTGAAACTTGGACTATTGGTGCAGCAGAAATGAGGAGAATTGAAGCGTTTGAAATGTGGTGTTACAGGAGAATGTTTGAAGATCAGATGGGTAGATAGGGTTACAAATGAAGAGGTACTAAGACGATTGGGGGAGGTGAGAAGTTTATGGTGACTCCTAATGAAGAAAAGAGATAGGTTGGTAGGACACATTAAGACACGCAGAAGGAAGGATCGAGGATAAGAACTGTAGGGGGAGACCAAGATTAGAATATGTTAAACAAATTGCGTCGGATGTAGGATGGTGTAGCTATTTAGAGATGAAACGATTAGCTCAGGCCAGGGACGCATGGAATACTGCATCAAACCAGTTAAAGGATTGAAGAATAAACCAACATCTTACCATGTACATGCTGAGATGGTTCCTCATTTAATTTTCCCTGAATACCATAGCTGCATACACGACTAGGCAAAAGGAAGGAAGCTTTTAGTTCAACGTGACCGTTAATCTCGTGATTAGCCTATGAGACATGGGACCTCCTTTTAACGTGGAGTCCAAACCACAGGACATGGCAATTCACTTCGAAAATCTCACATTCGTTCACCGGGAATCGAGGCCCGTCCACCTTGGTGAGAAGCAAAAATTTTGAGGAACCCCCGCCCCCTGCCCAACCACCACCCCCTCTCCCACACACACGCTTATGCATGATTACAACCATCACAGAGACACAGGTTATCAGACACATTCCACACACACCTTGTACACAAGACACATGACTATGAAATTGGTGTGAATTCGTTTTAGGGGCTGTGGACAATTTGGCCAGCAGCTCCATGTACCGTACTTGAATGTTTGTTCAATATGCATGATAACCTGTGTTTCTGCCGTTACTGTACTAGTGAGTGTGACTGTCAGGAATCGGGTAGATGCTTCAGTCACTAGTGTATCGGACGACATAGTACTTATTAATAATAGCTCAGAAGACCTGCAACTAGCTATCACAGAGTGGGCAACTTCCCTACAAGACAGAGGACTCACCATTAATATAAATAAGTGTAAGGTGATGAAGATAGGAGGAGATGGGAAGATATATTGATTGAGTGGCAAGGAAGGACCATGGATCAAGTCCACAGCTTTACATATCAGGGACCAATGCTGACTGAGGATGGAAGGATCGACGGAGAGGTTAATACTCGGGTAAAGAAGGCAAATAACGTATATTATCAGTTGAGCCAGTGTATTGTGGGAAATAAGGAAGTCTCAGAGGAAACCAAGATTCAAATCTATAACACAGTATTTTTACCTACACTCACCTATGGAGCTGAAACATGGACTATGCTGGACAAACATGAATGTAGAGTAACTGCCTCAGAGATGAAATACTTCCGGAAGATAGTGAATAAAACTAGAAGATATAGGGTACGAAATATAGCGATTAGAGAAGAATTAAAGGTGGAATCGGTAGTACATACTATCCAGAAGAAAGTTTTACAATGGTATGGACATATCGTAAGGATGGATGAAGAAAGGAAACCGAAGCAAGTGTCTGAGACAAAGCCTGAAGGCACTCGAAGAAGAGGTCGTTCAAGGAAAGAATGGATACAATATGTCGGAGAGGTGGCAGAGAATAAGGGAAGGACTCTGCAGCAAACCAGGAGACTCGCAGGGAATAGGAATGCATACAGAAAGTGGCTGACAGACCCGACGCCGAGAGGCAAAAGGGATAGATGAAGAAGAAGAGAAGAAGAAGATTATGGAAGAACCCGGAGAATACCCACACTCAGCACAGCCAGTGTCTGCGATGGGTTTCAAACCTCGAGTCTCTAGACTTGCTGCAGCTCCCCATCATGGTCGCGGGATTGACTATGATGTTCCAAACTCCTTCAATATGAATATCATTGTTTTGTCATTTTAAATGATATAGTCGACTTCGTCGTACGTTACGGCGACGTCTCGAAATGTACCGAGAATGCACTGAGGTGTGTGACGTCATAGTACCGCGTGGTGCATGTGTACTGAGTTCACTGGTGAGCTCTGGCGTTACGTTACGGCGACGTCTCGAAATGTACCGAGAATGCACTGAGGTGTGTGACGTCATAGTACCGCTTGGTGCATGTGTACTGAGTTCACTGGTGAGCTCTGGATTTACGAGACGGCAACGACACGGCGAGCGTGACGTCATCCAGACAGCTCCCTCCTTTCACCGCGCGCTCCAGCTCCCTGATGACTTGTAACTTTCTAGCGTTCTGATTGTTTCTTGATCATCGCTTCGCTCGAAGCCTCCAGCCTTTCTAGCATTTTTCAGCATTTGTAGCATTTAAAATGATACAAAGTCCAGTCTTTCAGTCTGACTGTCTCTTTTTAAGGTTCGTATTAGGTAAAACTTAGCAAGTTTTCTAGGTTTGTGTCGTGTCTTATCTGGGGTTTCGCCTAGGACACCAAGCTAGCTCATCAGCAGGCTCTTGGTGTCCCCACCCGGATCCCCACAGGAGTAGCGAACTGCGCACAATCTACTTTTATATGAAGCGCACCTGCACCTCTTCACTGCGAGAACTAAAACCTCAAGCAGCCATAACCCCCCTATGAAGGCTTCCAAAAAGATGGTGTATTGGCTTTCACGGCCAGTGAATTAAAACTCAGCATTTTTTCTAGGTTTATGCCGTGTCTTGAGTGGGGTTTTGCCTAGCCCGCTGATGAGCCAGCTTGGTGTCCTAGGCGAAACCCCGCACCAGATACGTCAAAACCCTAGAAGAATTGCTGAGTTTTAATTCACTGGCCGTGAAAGCCAATACACCATTTTTTCTTATTAGGTAATTTGTCGTTTCCATGATGATTGCCAATGTTCGATTGTAAACAGCTTTACAAAACGAGACGAGATGATCCGATCTTATTTTCACTAATCCTTTTTTCATTAGCGAGCAAGATAAGAAGTCTAGGAGCGTAACTTGACGTCCTGCAGTGAGCTGTATTGGAGTAATCCCTCGAGTCTCTGTAATTAGGGAGGCGAGCGAGGAGGCACCTCCAAACCACTGGCGCGTCCTTCCCGGTTATACCACCCATTACTCTTCATTATTGAAGAGCAAGCGTGACAAATTATTGAGCCCAGTTTCGCGGCCAGTGTCACCCAAGGTACGTTAATCTATCATTTTTGTGGCGCTCTGTTGGTTATCTGTAATCACGTCAGCATTACATTTAGCATTGATGTATTTTGATAGAAGTCAATTTGCTGATGAAAATTATCGTGCAAATTCAGCCTCAAATTATTTCCTGAGTTTAATTTAGGGATTATGAAAATGGTTGGAACATCTTGGTAACAATAAAATTCCTCTCGGCACGCCGGAAGGCGGAGGTAGATTTCACCGGGCAACCTAGGGGATAGGCTATAATAGGCAAAATATGCAGGTTTTCGTAGAAGGATCAGACCTCATTTATTGCGAGAAAGTATTTTAAATTGTAATTGGAGCTCAATTAACTTATCTTTTGTCTTACTATGCATATTTTTAACATTTTATTGTGTTAGGGGGACGGTAACCTACTTGTCATTTGGGGTCCAATTTTAGCCTATTTTCAATTTTGAAAAAATAGGCTTATGAGATCACCTTTTGTCCGTGTGTGTGTGATTCGTGTGGGATAAAATCTAAACGGCTGGAGCGATTTCAATGAAACTCGGTAAGTTCATAACACTATTCTGGGCGACCCCGACCGTGCCCTTCAAATTTTGTTACGTCTCACCAATCCAACATGGCGGCTGTGCGAAATATTTCACCAGCATTCAATATCTCCGAAACTATCACCGATAATAATAATATCGTATGGCCTTGGGTGCCTGGTGCAAGCTTTGTTAATTGACACCCAGAGGGTAGTTTGCATGTCGAATTTCGTCGTTCCTTTGAAAGTCAAGGAGGTTAGATATCTATACTCCTTGACACTACAGCGCTTTCAAGTAGATAATGGAGGAACTTTGTGTTGGCGGAAAATCCCGAGATTAATTTTGCCATTGAACACGGCCTACTGAATTCAAATGGGTTCTTTAACATGCCAACAACGTATGACATGAGTATCGTGATTTTTGTCGCCTTCAAAAATCACTTACCATGGCCAGGGGCGAACTATCACCGATATTACCCTGACATTTTGTATCGAGATAAAGGGTACTTCTATAAGTTCACTTATGTGACCTTTGAAAACCTGGTAACTACAATACCAACATGGCGGCCAAGCGAAGTTGCGTCATTTAAATAGACGTTTCTCGCGATTAAACCAACCAAACGCAATGAAACTTGGCACAGAATATGTTTATATGCATTGTAATGCACCGACATCTAACTTCGTTCAATTGTTTACGTAACCACAAGATGGCGGATGTGGGAAATATCTCACCAGCATTCTATATCTCTGAAACTATCAGCGGTATCTCCCTGAAATTTTGTACGGAGATAAAGGGCACTACTGGAAGTCCATCTACAAGACTTTCAAGAACCGGTTAACTACAAAACGAACATGGCGGCCAAGCGAATTTGAAAATTTTAAATAGACCTTTCTCGCGATTTAATGTTCCAAACGCACTGAAATCTGGTACAGGAAATATTTATACACATTGTAATGCACTGGTATCTAATTTAGTTCAATTGTTTACATAACCTCAAGATGGCGGCTGTGCGAATTATAAAATTAAGTTTATATTTCTTGTGATGTAGTCATGGGATCGAAGTGAAAGTTTGAATAATGAACCTACGCAATGATTTTCCTTTAATGGTACATGACTCTAAGGCCTATACATTTAACAATACAACATGGCGACCATCCGAAATATTTAGACGGCTCTGAATATCTACGAATCTATTATAGCAATCAAACTGAATTTTTTATATTCATAAGGGCTATGAACTTAAGTTCACCTATAGGACTTTAAATAACCTGGTGTTCACAAATCCAACATGGCGGCGACGCGAAGTATAAATATTCACATGGACGTTTCTCGGAATTTAACCATCCGAGTGCAGTGAAACTTGGAACAGTAAATCCTTATACGAATGGTAATCCACTGGCATCTAATTTATTTCAATTGTTAACATAACCTCAAGATGGCAGCTGTGCGAAATTTTAAAATCTCCTTGTTACTTCTTGTGTCCTAATTATGCGATTGAAGTTTGAATACTACACGTACACAATAATCTTCATGTAACAGTACATAACTCTAAGCCCTACATATATAAAATCCAACATGGCGACCATCCGAAATATTTAGTCGGTTCTCAATATTGTACAGCATCCCAGGGGTATGCACCCCTTGGAGACCATCCCCCCAACATCTGGCTAAATCCCCTAAAATGGCAACCCTTGGAAAGCCGGGGCAACATCCATTAATACTGTAAGGACAGCTTGCTACTCCATAAAGCAGCTCAAGCCTTACGTAATCATTACACTCAGCGACATAGTACTAACTGGGCCAATACATTGCTGACAGGAGGGCGTCTGAAGGTATAAGAAGACGTCCTAATGAGGTCAAACGCTCTCTCCATTGTCAGTGCTCCATCAAGACGGCCGAAGCTACGCTGGTGTCAACCAAGGTGAGTCAGTCAATCGTGTTCAGAGTTCCTATTTATGTAACCTGCAACCCACAACTTGTATCACATTATAAACATAATTTCATTCCCTACAAGGGACTCACACAAAGAATATCACAGACCAATAAAACACTTGGTCCACACTCTACACTAGCATTACTGTTATACGCCTCTTTACATCCCAACGCCCTTCCTTACTCCCGTCACAGTCAGACGTGACACACCGTAGTAATAACGCCAACTCAGACGTCATTGTATTCCTCACAGCGGCTCGCGTGCTCAAGTGAAGCGCGTGCCACCCGGCTGATACGAGCAGAGTCGATTACATAACAAGCAGTCAGCTGAGCGACTAGTACAGCGACCCTTTGCAGTGGGTCCCATCCCCTCAAACACTACCACATTATTTATAGGAACGCCCCCTAGTTCCTAGCACACCACAACACACTACACAGGTCAGCTTGCCCTGTCAAGGGGAGCTACCCTTCTTTAGGCACAACCTCATAAATTAGTACAGCAACTCTCCCTTTTAGATCCACCCCCAAATAAGGGATCTAAAACACTGGTGGAGGCGGGGTACTACGCATAGAGAAAAGGGACTCAATCAACGAGCCCTCGTAGTTAAAACGACCCCTTCCGTACCGCAAAAAAGCCAAGCAAATAGTGAGAAAATTTTTCCCCCAGACAAAAAGCACCATTTTTTTTTGAGTGCTCCAAACTAGCTACACAGGGGAAATTCTTAATAAACCAACCCCCTAACCCCATACAGAATCAAAGAAATATAAGAATACACTGTCAAACACGTACAGACTTTTTTTAATTCTTATTGTAGGCCCATACACTGCAGTCAGAATGGCACCTCATGCAGAGATTGCAAGCCATAGAGGCAATAGGGGTACGCCAATATTATTAACATTATTGTTCAGATGCCAAGGGCACATACAAGGCCGGCAAACACAAATACGGGCACTACAAACAAAAATCGGGGCAATACAGGGCAAACAGCCATACACCCCGTCAGAGGGTAGGACAGCGCGATTAAGATGCGCACATACACTCTTGAATCACGTACATGAACACCTCAATAGGTTCCATATACAAAGAAACAGAATATACCGACAATTAATCACCACACATGGTCCCGTAATAGATAATGCAACCCTCGAGAGAATGAGGGTGCACTACACAAGTTTACACGCCCAATACAGGGAGCTAATTCGCGTCCAAGCGCTTCTCCAACTAGCGGCCACAAAACAATACAGAGCACAGAAACATTAATACATTAGTACAGTAATTTGCAAACAGGCCATATGCCTCAATAGGCAGTACACCCAAATTTGGGATGAATACTGTGAGCTCCAAGCCAATAAGGCCATTTTTGAGTTCATGGTAGGGCCATCAGCCCACCCGAGAGAGGACATAAGCGTAGATACGCTGACTCGACAATTTGCGAGGATGTCCCTCTCGCCACGTACTGCCACAGAATGGAAGGAGTTCACCGTGGCCACAGTCAAGAAGACGGCCAGGTTAGGCTCCAACTTACTACAAAATAAACCTAACACAAACACACGTCCTTCAGCCCCGGATCGGGAGGCGATTTTGCCAAACCGAGGGGCAGAGCCTAGAACACTCCCCTCGGAACAAAAGGACGAGAGGGAATCGAAGCTAGGGCCATTAAATACACATGATATAACAGAGGGACAACGGGACGTAACCACGTCATGGGCAGACGACATAGAGCCCGCCCTACAGTATATAAGGCCTACATACACGTACACAGATAGGCTAACACATTGGCAGGAGTCGGCCGTGGCCACAGGCCGAAAAACGGTCAGACTACACGCCACCACATTGCTAGGCCGGACACAAGCCATTAAGCGACCTTTACCGCCAGTTCAAAGGGCAAATTTGCCAGAACAAAGGCGAACACCGGTATTAGGCCCTCAGGGTGCACGATATACGCACGAACATTTTGACCGGGCATTACCACACAGTACACGGGGATTAGGAAAGGTGTTCTCACCTACCCCACAAAACCACGCAGTCAAATATATCCACACTCCCGTAAAATCTACTAGGGCAGCGCCAAGCGCAATTAGGCCCTCGAATACAGGTACATTTAAACCTATAGACACGCGCTACGGGGGGAGTAGGCCAAAGCTTACTTTGCTAGAAATTCCGCCGGAAGGTAGCAAAGGAACACCCCAGTGGATTTCAAAGGCCTATAATCTAATAACAGGGCAAAACCCTTCACCTTTCTGAGCACTGAAGCTCGAAAGAGGATAACGACTTCCACCAGGGCCACAGAAATAAACTAACATCGCTAACACCAACATTATAGGCCACATAAGTTCTTTCACACGGGGGCGATAAGAGAATGGTCCAAAAAGTAGATAATAAACATAAAATCGCATATTTTTCTTTCTTATTTTATGTATATACAGTGCAATATAGCCAAAGTAGAAGGAACAATTCTAAATCCTTCTTGTTTTTTTTTTTTTCGGAACCATGGCATTTTTCTCTCAGGCCATCAATGGTTATTGGGCGAAGTGATTAACGCCATAACGTAAAGTCTCTAATATGCTAAGCCAAGTGGAAGCCAAGCAGGCTTCAGGCCGAAAAAGAGATATTTTGAACACAACTTAAGCATAAAATCACAGCATAAAGCTTAAGTGAGTCTTTCTAAGTAGAAATGACTAAACGTTCTATGTTAGGGTTCCACAGTTTGATAGATTCTCCTGTTGCGGGCGAAAGCCGTAAGTGTGGCAGGGATTAAGAATCTCAAACTAACTTCAAAAATTTGGTGAGGTGTGCTTTAGCCAACTGAAAAGCCCAATTGCACATCGGGACGAGACACTGTCATTTTGGTGAGTTACAATTACTTTGAAGGGCAGGTTTGACTCCCATAGTGCACTGGCTTTGCTCGTGACGTGGATACAGGTATATCAATTACGTCTTGCAATGGCCTTCCTAATGTGTACTAGACAGTGTCGGTAGATTCCCCTGAGACGTAACCAGTTTACGGTAGTACTCACGTTACCTAAATGGTAAATACTACACTCAGGTCCCAAGCACATTTTTTTTTTTTTTAACATTTTTTATGGTGTTCACGACATAATTTTTAGACATAGGTACACGTAAAGGCGGAAATACTGCCAAAAGGAAAGGAAGTAATCCCACGGGCAGGCGTGAAAAGAGGGCCAAGAAATAGCCCACTGACCGCGCCGGGATACGATCCTAACACTCACCAGAACTGTCCCGGAGACACAACCTTCATGGTGCCGGAAACAATTACTCTGGGTAAAAGGCGGTCTCCAAACCCGCAACCTTCTGAATACCAGGAATATAAGGTTGAGTAAATATCCAGTCGTAGAATAAGGATAATGGGAAAGCTAAGACTAATTGGGACAGTCCCACTAACAGCGGGTCATAAACGAAAAACAATACAATCGCCCCTGGCATCTGGTCACCAAATACGCGACTAGCGGACCAGACACACTCGCGTACAACGCATATGGGATTTCCGAAATGAAATGCCATGGCCTATGGTTTGGATTCCAAGTAAAACGGAAATCCCCTGGCGCATGAGCTACAAATCAACGGTCATATTAAACCACAAAGTTTTTTTTCTACAGCGATAGAGGCACTGCTAGCAATCATTATAGGCAGCAATCAGGTTCACACACACACACGTGCAGAAAACTAGGACGTGGGCAGAGCATGAAACAAATGAAAGCACACAACATCGTAATTCAACACCGTCGTATCAGCTGTAACATACTCCTCAATGAGCAAGACTGCTCGACGCAGACAAGCGAGCCAAAGCCTACTGGACAGAAATCAACACATCATTCACGCCCGATTTAGAGACCCTATATCTTCCAAAATTACACTACGAGGGGAATTCAAAAACGTACAAACTCTACACAGGTATGCATGCTTCCATATGCGCATTGCACAGCCACGGAAACGTGCCATATTATAAGCGGCACGGAAATGATTACACCAAGTCTTTACAGACAACCGGATTCGAACCCATGACCACACACCACACGCGTACCAAAAACTAACTATCCAATGGTATTTTTGGTACACGGAACACAAGCAAAACCCACACTGGGAAAGCCCCAAGCCCTGTCACACAACGCAAACATAAAACACAAAGAATGACATGAGGTCACGGGTCTGAGTTCCAGTAAAAATTTAGACACAAAGGAGAACATATATTCAGGCGTCCAATCATACTGAAATTGGCCCATACAAGTGCATGAACAGGGAATACTACATTTCCTCCCACAAAAAAACCAGACATAAAATTTCGAATTACACCAGGCATAGAGGAATACATTTCACGAACACAGGTAGGAAAATTTCGCAAGACACAGGTCTTAGAGAACAATGGCCACACGACGTCATTACCTAACTAGGGCGAATTGCTACATTAGGCTAGGAATCCAAAACAATGACCACACTTGCATACTTGCAGAATTGCACATACCAATTGCTGACTGCAGACTATTCACACTGCAATACTGAGGTGACGAGACACTATTGCGTATAGCCCGTGACCATGAAATTACACACACATAACAATTATAACGCCATACATTTTTTTTTTCTCCACACTGCAAAATCATTTGGCAATGGACAAGACGTGACACAGCGAAACTTATCTTGGGCCTATAGGGCACGGTCGCAAGGGCACGTTGGCAAGCCACGGGCGCCTTCTGCCCACAAAGGCGATACATATTAGGACTTAGCCTCATAACAGACCAACCGTCCGCGTGGTGTAGCGGAACGTAGTCACACACACACACACACGCACTCACCAATTAGGAGCGAACATAGGGACTTTGAGGAAACAGGACCTCCCCTTAATAACTTCTTTTCGCGATTCTATTCCCCAAATAAATCATTACAGATGACTAGCACATGACCAGTCGCATTACGACCACTGGCCACATCTACACTGCAAATGGCCGACCAGATTAGGTCATGCAGCCCTACTATCCCAAGGCGCGGATAGAAAGCCAACATGGACCAAGGGAGGACGACAGGAGAACAGGCTACCAGCGTACCACCTTACTCCCTTCCCATAACCTTCTCAAGCCTGACATAAACAACGCAAACACATCTACACGACCATAAACAGCTACACTACATTACAAAATACACACTGGGGTTGATGGACTTCATGCGTCTAAAGAGCAGGCAAGCTACGCCTTGAGCCCCGTTGCACCGCCTGAGTATTAGGGGTGGCTCAGCAAACATTAAAAGAAGCATAATGCGCCTCTCCAAATGAGGGAGGAGGCCATAGATACATATTAACCATGCTTTAGTACTTAAGCTCTCCCGCATGAAAGGAACATATGGTATTATGCCCCATCCTACACCTATCCGTACATGAAGGCAGAAACTTCATATCCAGACTCATGCATGAGTATCCCATCCAATTACCAGGGATTTTAATATCAAACCTGCATGAATTTTCGTATTTTTGCAATCCCGGGAATTACCTCCCCACTCCACTCACTATAGAAGCATCCCAGTGCCACCACCGGTTCTAGGCCACCACTAACGTGGAACCCAAAGGTGCGCAAACCCTTCCTACCATGCTTTAAGCCCACTCAACAAATAACTACCCCCAAATCCTAATAACAGGGTACCTGACATTACAGACCCTACTAACACCTCCATTAAGGTAAAGAAGGCATTATTGCTGGGAAGCTGACATAGCGATGGTAGGCCAGAAGTAGCCTATGTACTTAGAAGATCTGCAACCCCGCTACACTGGAAATATTTTACATTTTACACGGAGATTGAACCATTCACACAGGTTACGACACATTTTTTTTTTCTCTTACAAAGGAATCTGATACGAACTGATGGTTGACAACGGTGTAAGCCAAAGGTCAGGAGAACCACACTTTGAGAGATGGGGAAGGCGATGTGGACCCTTCCCCAGTTGGCGCGACAGCGCAGCGACCTCACTTAACTGACGACTAGACCAAACAGACGAACTACGTAAGGTCAAAGCATTCGCGGCCTGGTCGGGCAAGCTCTGGAATCCTAGGTGCGCATAAACCGCCCCTGGGAGGAAGGGATGCTAAACCCACTTTGTGCCACGGTCGTCGAAGCCAAGACCTGCAGGGAGACTTTCTGAGAATGGCGGGTGAAATAGCTCACTCCGCGCCGGCCTCGGGAGCTATCCCTAGAGACGACCCCATTATGACTAGACTTCTAGTTCAGTTTAAATTTAAGTAGGCACGGCTTCCATAGCGGGAAGCAAAACTCCTGTGCGTTGGAGCAAAACACACTACGGCGGCCCATAGAGGCAACTTTATATATCAATGCGAAAATGCATACTACGGCGGCCCATAGAGGCAACTTTATATATCAATGCGAAAATGCATACTACGGCGGCCCATAGAGGCAACTTTATATATCAATGCGAAAATGCATACTACGGCGGCCCATAGAGGCAAATATCACTGCGAAAGCAGATTGCGACGGCCGATTAAGGCGAAGACAATATTATGCCATTGGACCACACTGTCCAATGCCCACATAAATGGCGACGCAACGGGCAACCAGAGGGCATTAAGAAAGGGGCATTGCGCGCCCCTCACAGGAGCCAAGTGGGCGGCTCACCTACGTCAAATAGGAACAGCACCCGGTTATGAACACGAAAGTTACAGCGGGCGAAACGGTTAGCTTAGTGGCACCGTAAGGCGCCTGCGAATAGGTTAGTACTAGTATTAAGACCTAGAATAGATGTCGACAATAGTATTAAAACGGAGGGGACTACGAGGCATTGTTGGGTTCCGGTCCCGACAATGTACTACAAGGGCGCCCCCGCGAGAGAAATCAAGCGGCCAGCCTCCATCTAAATCTTAGTACTTAAGTCATAGTGCCATGTTAAGGTCACTTAGATGTAAGCAAATTTACTGACAGCTGTTGCTAATAATAGCACAGCACATTTCGGCTTTAGAATAAGGTCCACTCGGCATGTAAATACAGAATAGTTTTACAGTTAAGTAATTTTATCAATAAGTTAAATAAGTAAGGTAAGACATAAGGTAACATAAACCTACATTTAAGGCATTTTTTTAATATATATAGATCACCGTAGAATATATCGGCAATCGGTGACTATAAATCCGTTACCGAGGTAAGCCCGACAATACTTAGGATAAACTAGATTAAGATAGGAATAATCAAAGTGGAATATATCGGCACCCGGTAACCACAATTCCGCTACCGGGGTAAGACCAACTATATATTATTTACGACATTACGGCACCGTATAGGGTAAGCCCGGCCTTGCAGCTAAGTAACATTAATCATGTTTTTTTTTTCAGTAAAAGAACAGCTTCAACCAGTACTAATATGTTTTTTTTCTAAACCTCGCCATTTTTTTTTTCACAGGCATCGTCACCAGATACAGAAAACTGGTGACAGGAATTTCACTGCCATATAGCAGTGGCATATTATTTACAGCATGCCATGATGTGTATTTTTTTTATTTTTCAACTTGCACTAATCCCGACACACTCGCAAACACTCACCACATTTTTCTTTTTTAGCTACACACTCTAAAGTAAATCTGCACAGCAGGACTGGTGCCTGTGGGGTACCAGGCTTACTGGCAGATCAACTCAATTAAAACACATAAAGCGTCAAAATGTGACGCAGATTACGACAATGAGGGCGCAACCGGTTTGTGGCAGTGACTCTCATTGTCAAGTGTGAAAGCATTCACCCACAGAGGATGCTTCACAGGTTAGGTATTAAGCATACAGGCAAGCGGTACGACCACTATACCGTACCAAGAAGTGGCCGTACAGAATCAGCCGTGAGACGGCAAGAGTACGTACAGACGGGTAGCGTGCACGCGAGGTACCTCATGAAAACTATAATTATAAGGGATTAGCGCGATTAAGTAGACATAAGGTCATTGTAAATTATAATTTTTCAGGATAAACTGTATACCATTATTCCACTAGACATAAGGTCATAGTAATTTATAATTTTTCAGGATAAACTTCCTACAATTATACACTATATATATTTTTGTTTGTTCACCAATATGCCAATGTCCAGCAGGTGTATGATTTGTTTTCTTTCATTTTTCCTTCTTCTAACTTCCCCATTTGTCAGGGTGTTCCGTTTTTCCCACACAAATAAATACTTTTGAATATTTCCCTTAAATTATACCCTGGAACACCCATTTTTCTATTTTCTTCTACCTTTCTTATTGCAGGGAGCATTTTTTCCCTAAGATGGGGCGGGCGAAGCAATCATCCGTTCGGCCCTGGGTTTTTCCTCCCTGCACAAATATGTGACACGTCACCATCAGAAACCATGTTTTTTTTTTAAACTAGCAATATGCCAGCAAATGCAAGGGCAATTTTTTTTTACATATCGAATTTATTTTAATGTTCGATTTTTCTCAAAATGTCAATTTTTTCCCAATGTTAATCAAATCTTTCGCAAATGTCAATTTTTTTTGTTTGTTTTTTCACAATGTCAATGTATACATATATATGTAAATCCCATAACCCTCCCCTCTGAACACGGGCTCACCTCACACCCACACTTCGATACGACGCCACCAGGAGATACGAGAGGGTTTTCCAGGACCACTACGTCAACATCCCAACTTCCAGTTCCGTTCCCGTTCGCGAGGACGCGAACAAATGAAGGAAGACTCTTGTACAGCATCCCAGGGGTATGCACCCCTTGGAGACCATCCCCCCAACATCTGGCTAAATCCCCTAAAATGGCAACCCTTGGAAAGCCGGGGCAACATCCATTAATACTGTAAGGACAGCTTGCTACTCCATAAAGCAGCTCAAGCCTTACGTAATCATTACACTCAGCGACATAGTACTAACTGGGCCAATACATTGCTGACAGGAGGGCGTCTGAAGGTATAAGAAGACGTCCTAATGAGGTCAAACGCTCTCTCCATTGTCAGTGCTCCATCAAGACGGCCGAAGCTACGCTGGTGTCAACCAAGGTGAGTCAGTCAATCGTGTTCAGAGTTCCTATTTATGTAACCTGCAACCCACAACTTGTATCACATTATAAACATAATTTCATTCCCTACAAGGGACTCACACAAAGAATATCACAGACCAATAAAACACTTGGTCCACACTCTACACTAGCATTACTGTTATACGCCTCTTTACATCCCAACGCCCTTCCTTACTCCCGTCACAGTCAGACGTGACACACCGTAGTAATAACGCCAACTCAGACGTCATTGTATTCCTCACAGCGGCTCGCGTGCTCAAGTGAAGCGCGTGCCACCCGGCTGATACGAGCAGAGTCGATTACATAACAAGCAGTCAGCTGAGCGACTAGTACAGCGACCCTTTGCAGTGGGTCCCATCCCCTCAAACACTACCACATTATTTATAGGAACGCCCCCTAGTTCCTAGCACACCACAACACACTACACAGGTCAGCTTGCCCTGTCAAGGGGAGCTACCCTTCTTTAGGCACAACCTCATAAATTAGTACAGCAACTCTCCCTTTTAGATCCACCCCCAAATAAGGGATCTAAAACAATATCTACGAATCTATTACAGCAATTAAACTGAAATTCTGTATGCTGATAGTGGCAATTAACATAAGTAGAATATATGAAAATAGGCTGTATAGTTCTTCACGGAACTACTTGTTATACTTGTGGTCACACCGTCCTTATGCAAGGTTTGGAACTGATGTGTAACTATCTAACAGTCTACTTCTTCACGTCAAATTTTATCTCCCGCAGAGATGTTGGTTGATTCCTCAGTTTAGGGCTGCGACAACGCGGTCATGTAACCCCGTGTACTTTGGGTGTGTGTACAATCTGTCTGATAAACGGTGTTAAGTGTGATGGCTGTATTAGTCTGTAATTCAGATAAGGACTGCAGACGGTCAATTTCAAGTAGTAGTTCCTAATGTTGGTACCAAATATACCGTCAACGACACCTAGCTGTGAACTTGGCTACTAGATGCCACCACAGCCAGTAACTTGCAACGAACGTTGGACTTCCCCTCTGAAGGAATGGATACTGAGGGCTTTTCAGCGCTCTTTGAAAATCCGACGACTTAGGCCGGCTTTGAATCCGCGACCTTGGGCATAGAATTTCAGCATGCTACCAGCTAGGCTACGTCACCGAAGCCGCTTCCCACATAGTCAGATGGAAATTGATTGTGATCTCGTTTTCATGGCAACCTCTGATAGCTCATCCCTCATCAATTTAGAAGCGTTGTCATGGTAACCTCTGATGGCTCTTGGCATTTTCTTCTAATTCCGAAATAATTTTTCTCATCCCTTGGCGTAATGGTGGGTTGTATCAAAAATTCTTTCAGACAAGAGTTTTAGGTAATTATTAGGGGAATATCGTCCATTTTGTACGGTTTTGATATTGTGCCTATTAAGAGAGATATGATTAGTGTTTCCCGAAAAACTCACTTTTTTCCACCCTTTGGCCAATGGTTGGTGCTACCAAAAAAACCTTTTTGAACATAAATTTTTGGCACTTATCCGACACATAATATGAAGTTTGAAGGGATTCGATATTTCACATATTAAGAGAGTTATAGTGATATTTCACGTTTTGGAAAAAAGCCCCCCATTTTTACCCCCTTCGACCGATTTTGCCCATTAACGAACTTAACCGAGATTTTATAGGGATACATATTATGTAAAAAATTCAAAGTGATTGGTGCAAAATTACGGCAGTTATCATGTCCACAAGGAACTGATATATATAGATAGATACATATATACATAAATTATATATAAACTTTTGAAATGACGGTGGTTTTGGGGTCTGGGGATGTGAAACGCGAAGATATGTCGAAACATGGTACCCATTGCAATAGTTAGCTTTCTAATGAAATCTACCTAATAATATCGTATAGCCTCGGGTGCCAGGTGCAAACTTTGTTATTTGACACCCAGAGGGTAGCTTGAATGTTGTTCCTTGAAGCACTATGAAAGTCAAGGAGGTTAGATATCTAAGCTCCTTGAACACTATAGCGCTTTCTAGTAGAGGAATGAGGAACTTTTGTGTTGGCGAAAACTCCCGAGATTAATTTTGCCATTATGAACACCACCCACTGAATTCAAATGGGTTCTTTAACACGCCAAAATCGTATGACATCCGAGTCGTAATTTTTGCCGCCTTTAAAACTCACTTATCACGCCCAGGAGCGAACCTGCAAGCACGTTAACCACTCACCCACCGTGGCAAGATTATCTTGGTTATCTGCCCTTAATAATACAAATGAAAATTAAAATTAATATGAAAACTACTTAGTTATTGTTGTATTTCCCTCAGTATGCCTTCCTTCGGAGAGGAAGTAACGCCGGCGGTCCCATGTCATAGATTTATGACATGATAAGAAACCTTCTACTGAAGCTAAATAGGTTATCTTTGAGAAACGCTCTTAGGTTCCAACGTTCGTGGCAGGGAGCCGACTGTTGTGGCATCTAGTAACAAAGTGCCGAACTTGTTGATCGTTGACAGTGGCGTATGGTAGCAAAAGTTGGAACTACTTGATAATCCAATGTATGCAGTCCTTATTTGAATTAAAAACAGATAACACACACTAATACAGCCATCACAATTAACACCGGTTATCGGACAGATTCTACACACAAGCAAAGTACACGGGGCTACATGACCGCGTTGTCGCAGCCCCTAAACTGAGGAACCTACTGTACCCGATTGTCACCATGTGGACCATGTGTTCGTATCCCAACTAGCTCACGGTCTTTCGAGGTATGGGACGTTCCTGCCCACAATACGACCACATGCTCAGGATTTGAGTCTACCAGGTAACTACTCTACAGGAAATACACAACATTCCTAAAAATAAAACATTTACTGGTCTAAAATCATGGCTAAACAACAAATACAAATCAAAGGACAAATTACATTTAATTCCCACAAATAAAATAGGGTTATTCTGTGAACTTTCTTCTTAAAAATAGTGCTACACTGCACTCAAACCTAATTCTAACATCCTGTCAATAATAGTTCAGATTACAAGGTTTCCATAGTGTTCATCATGTGACACCATTTTAGTTAATGGGAGTATCTTAACACAAAAATCACATGTCACATAAAAATGATATTACTAAGACATTATTCCGTCTCTTATGGCATTTACTTTAACTAGCAACATTTCATTATATTCTGAATTTACTAACAAATATTTGTTGTGTCGTGCGAATCATCTTCCTTCTTTCCATCCCTATGAACGATCTAGGACAGTGGTACATGCTCCTTTAAAAAATAAACATGGATAGAATATTTTATAGTTTCACCATATAACGATTTTTCTGGGTCTTGTCGGGCTTACCATAGTTACAACTGTGTCATGTTCTGGAAAAACACATACCCGTTTGCATAAATTAGCATGAACTGGCAAAATGCGTTTTAAAGAAGATGCCTACATTATTTTGGTTCAGCTTTCCCCCTCAGAGGATAACTTCGCCAAATATTATCTGATTTCTATGATCCAACAACGTATGTGACTTGCCACACACCATTCAATTCAATTGGCATCATTATAATACTCATATCTTGATTGCATATTTAAATACCGAGATTCCTCAGTGTCCTACTGTGACTCTAACTGACAAGGGATCGGTCGACGGACCTTTCTCCCCCTCAGCAGGCCATACAATTCGTTCCAGCTGGCTAACCAAGATGGCCGCCACGGAAGTGGTCTGCAATACCTTTCTCTCTCTATTGTCAAGGTCAAACTTGTTTACAATTATATAACAGTACAGATACGCTAGGCGTGATTCCTAAGTAATTGAGTCATTTAATTAATTAACACCTATCTTTATAGTGTATTTGGGCTCAAATGGCTCCTTAATAAACATTCATGGCTGGGGTGGAATTCTAGTGATAGCCTTGCCGTTCTATGGTGATTATGTGGCTTTAAGACGCGCATCATAATGAAACCCCACGGTTTTCACCAGCAGCTGTCAGTAATAATATCAGGAAACCTGCGTTCCTAGACGACGAATATGATCCTACATCTCAGGGTAGACCATTGGTACAAATGCTCACTGCGTCTCGACGGACGTCAATAGTGGCCATAATTCATGCAAGCGTTGGAAATAGACAGGATCTATCCAAATCGCTGCGTATAATACAGTATGCACAAAGGCGATACTCCTCGAAGATTCAGCCAACTCTTCACCTAACGCGCAAGCTATACTAGTCAATCCCCGCGATTATCTTACGTAAATCACTGGATTCTACGTTAATCTGCACGCTATACATGCGGCTCAAACAATATTTCACATATATGACTCCATTATTAAGGCACCTGCGTTCTCTCCGTCATACTACTTAAGCCAAAGCTTTACATAGCTCCTAACACAAATGTATAAATTTACTGGCTTACTTTAATTTAATGGTCCTCAAACATAATCCTAAAGATTGACCATATCAAATATTCATTCAAATTTTCACTGACACTGAAAAAGCTCTCGTATTTCGCTATATTCCACGTTACATTTTTACTGTTTACCAAATTACAGTATCTTTAAATTAGACATGACACTATTTGAACATTATTTAGGCCACATTTGCCCATTACTTTATTGTTGCCGACCCCAGATTATTATTATTATTAATTTACCGTTACCGTTAGATTCATCACTATTTTTGACCTAAAGTGTCCTAAACAAATCACCTTCCAAGCCATACTTTATTCAAGACGAGTGGTGAAAACTCGTTCAGTAAGTGACTATTACATCTTTAATCTCAAAGTGATAAATCGTTACATGGTGAACTATTCAGTTATAAGGATATAATTGCATGTGTACTCACTTTTTCCTTCTTGCTGGAAAATGCCAGCTCTTCAGCCTAAGCGCTACCATGATGTTTGGTTTAAGCCATCATGATATCCTTAACACAACACTGAGATTCACACACTTGCCACATGATACACATATTTTTATAAGTGGCCTTTACCACTGCTATACACTGAATATTAACCATTAGACACATGAACACTTTAAATCATTATTTCACAATTTATGTACACTTTATCCACGACTTCACATGTTGATCCTTAATCCGGACTTCTCCTACGCTTGATCTCAGAGATGCGATGCAATTATGACAACCGCTGGTCTACGTGAAATCTAGTAGCGTTTTACGGATGTTCGATACTCGTTCCCTGCAATCTCGTTCAGCTCACTATCCTGGTTAGGTGGCAATGACTTCCACGCTCCCATCACTGTAGTGATCCTGATGATAATGTCATACAATTCTGACAATACCTCCCGGTATAAGAACTGTTCGAAAACATTATAAGTTCCTTTTCGCTGTAGCGAATTTATATCTGCGTCAGATAATAGATAAATATCTGTATTAATTTACTCTCGACGCACTTCATGATTACTTATGAAGCTTATAACTTGCTTCCATTGTCTTCAACGGCGGAGCGTTGATATTTTAATACTTGGCGTGCTTACTGTAGAGCGAATGTAGACAAAGACTTCTAACTCTCAACTACTGTAGATCAACTAACTTCTGACTGCTTCCGACTGCTTTCAACTGACTGCTTTCAACTGCTTTCAACTGCTTTCAACTGCTTTCGACTGACTGCTTTCAACTGCTTTCGACTGACGCTTGGCGTGGGCTGCTCCCCCTTATAAAGGTTTCTTGCACAAAATAGTTCACGGGACATGAGAGAGCGACTCCCTTCTTGAAATAATCCCTCTTCAGCCGAAATGACATCTGCATCGTGTTTATTTAGGTGTGGAGGTTTCAAAAACATTCGCGTGCCGGCGATCGCTTCGGCCAATTAATTACAATTAATTGCCTTAGTTCAGTGCGTTATGACGCCACGGTGGGGGTTCCCCGCTGGCTGGTTACAGTATCCCTGCTCTTGAGCGTGAGTTAGGTTGTAATGCGGTCATTTTGAGATATAGGCATTAATTTAGGTGAAAAACCACTCCTAAATTACCTTTCCGTGAATATATTCATCTGTGTGTATATTTCAATGCATTACAATGCTCCATTTAGCTGTAATTAATTAATTTCCTTGTGCATGCGGTTCCGCCATAGCTTGCCCCGTTGTCGAGTGGTGGATACCCGGGTCATTAATTTTGAGCTGTCTCCCCGCTCCAGACATAAGTAGTGCGGTAGGCGCCGAAATTCTGCACCCGCTTGTTAAGGATCATTTGTAAACTGCCAAACTCGCCTTCTCTCGTTTTCGTATGCTCTGAAAACGTATATTTCCTTTGCATTTGGCTAAAATTCTTCCCTTAAATTGCTATGATATTCACCTATAAATCGTGAAATCACGCTAGACTATTATATGTCAGTATACCTCTCATTGCTCTGTGGGTTCCCTATAATTGCTCCCCCTTAGAGACCAATGGTTCGACCCTAGGCATAACCATGTGCCTGGTCTTCTCTGATGAGACCTGAGTTCGATGCCAGACTGCCGTGACTAATTGGGCACATCTTTCTCCTGCTAAGTTCGAAAAATTCATTTCATAAATGAATTTTTTGGGCCTATCAGCTGGCATCAACTCCATGCAGTATTTACTTTAAGCGGTCATTACTCTCGGCAATGGGCTTTCTCGTTCCCCACTCCACTCTGTCTGCTGCCTCGTAGACTCTCGTTCTCCCTTCTCAATTGTTCATTCATCCCCCTCAGCTTCACAGCGGCTTCCCTCAACTGGTCATAAAGTTCCTGCAGTAGACAGCTGCATTCTTCCTTCGTGTCCGCTGGGTTGGCGAGCTGGTTGCTTCGCTTCGACCCTTCTTGAGCCTGCAAGCTTTTCTCAAGAATCTTTCCGTGCATACGTAATGATTCCCCGTTCACTTGGATGTGCATAGCTTGTTCCTCTCTCGCATCATAGTCTTCTGGTGGACTATATAATTTCAAGTTAGCTGCGTTTACCACAACTTCTCTACCTGTTGCTTCATCTTTGATCCGATATGCATTATTTTGCAGATCCCTTATAATCAGGTAGGGTCCGTGGTAGGCATGCTGGAATTTCTTATATTTCCTGCTCTCTGGATCTGAACTGGCGGGTTTCTTCAATAAGACGTATTCTCCCACGAGTAACGGTCTGTGATAGCGTTTCCTCCTGTTTCTCCGCTGTCGTCTATCTGCTTGTTTCTTGAGATACTCGAACGTCCTCTGGATCCTCAACTCACGTCCAAGTTGTGCATCGATGGGTGTCTGGATGACATTATTCCATGGCCTCTCTGGTCTTCTATCGAGATGTAGGATCACTGGCACCTCTCCTGTCGCTTCGTGCACGGTATTGTTGATACAATATTCAATAATCTCAAGTACGTCAATCCATCTCCAATTCTCAGTAGAGCAATATATCTTCATGTATTTTTGCAGTTCCCTCATAACTCTCTCAGCGGAATTCGACTCCGGGTGTCGAACCGTGGACAAAATCTGTCTTATGCCCAGATTTTCCAACTCCCTGCGAAATTCTACGCTGGTAAAACAACTTCCATGATCAGATAGGATGTTTTCTGGCTGTCCTAATATAGGAATGATTCTTTCCTTCAGCCTCTTAAGTACCTGTTTTGTACTGGTTTTCTGAATTGGACACAGGACTACCATTTTGGAAAACACGTCTAGTGCAACTAGGATGTGTTTATTTCCTCTTCTAGCTCTAGGAAGGGGCCCAAAGTTGTCCAGCGCCAGGAGCTGACATGGCTTCTCTGGTAAGAGTGGTATAGGTTTCTGCCTCATTAAGTACGAGTTAGGCTTTACTCGTTGGCACATATCACATGTCCTGATAGTATTTCTGACTGCTTCTCTAAGTTTTGGCCAAATAAATGCCTCTTTAAGCAGGGCAACAGTCTTATCTACACCGGAGTGTCCAAAAGCTCGGTGTGCTAGCCATACTAGCCTTCTCTGCAATGCTGGTGGTACAACAATCCTGGGTTTAGTGTGGTCAGAGTCGCTCCATTTATGTGGCATCTGGTTAAACCATAGATATTCCGTTGACAGTGCTTCAGCTTCCACATACATCGGGGTTCCTCTATCCAGCTTTCCCTCGAAGTAATTAATCATCAACCGTATCCAGGGATCTTCACGTTGAAAAACGGTGATGTTCCTCAGATCATCTAAGGTCTTCTGATCTCTATCTTCTATCTAGATAGCTAGAGCTTCTTCCTCCTCTGCTGTAGGGTATCTGCTTAGCAAGTCAGGTATGATATTGTCCTTCCCCGGGCAATATTCTATTTCCACTTGAAATTGTTGTATGTACAGGGACCACCTTGTCAGTCTTTGACTCGACAAGTCAGTTTTCAGCAGGAACGTTAGGGCTTTATGGTCTGTTCTCAATATAATTCTAAAACCATAAATCAGCTTGTGCCAATACTGTAAGGCATACAGTATCGCGAGTTGTTCGATCTCCGTGACCGTATAATTCTTTTCATTAGGCTTCAACCTTCTACTGATAAATGCAATATAAGTTTTCTCCTCTGGCCTGTCCATATTTTCCTGATATAACATAGCTCCAATGCCTATGAAGGATGCGTCAGTCTGGATAATAAATTTCTGAGTGTAGTCAGGATATCCGAATTTTACATAATCTAACAGCATCTGTTTAGATTTCACGAAGGCTTCCTCACATTGCTCCGTCCATCGCCATCTTCCTCCCTTCTTAAGTAAGTCTTGGAGTGGTGCTACAGTCTCGGTATACTTCAGACAATGGTTTGAAAAGAACCCAATAACGCCTAGATATTGCCTGACGTTCTTTACCTTCGTTGGTCTCGGGAAACGTTTAATGATTTCCAATTTTCCCGGATTAGGTCTGACTCCTTGTGCATCTATTACGTGACCTAGAAATTTAACTTCTCTCTGAGCAAAGTTAGACTTCTTTATATTGACCTTAAAGTTAGCCTGACTTAGGTCATATAACATTTTGCGTAGATCTCTGACATGTTCTTCGACTGTTTCAGAGGTCAGTAGTATATCATCTACGTAGCATATGGTTGTAGCTTTTACTTCTTCAGATAGGTTCCTATCTAGCGCTCGTATCAACGCTGAACCTGCTGTTTTTAATCCAAATGGAAGACGTACGTATGAATACGTGTGCTGGTCAAATAAAAATGCGGTTAATAGACTTGTTTTCTCTTCCAGAGCAAGATGGTGAAAACTTGCCGTCAGGTCAAGATTTGAGAACACAGTCTTTCCTTTGAACCTCCTGAGTACCTCCTTAATGGGCGGCACTTTATCAAATTCCGGTATGACCTTGGAATTCAAATTTCGTAGGTCCAGGCATATCCTCACACTTCCATCCTGTTTCGGTACAACTACCAGTGGGCTGACATAAGGTGTGGCTGTCTTTACAATGACGCCTGCTTCTAGCATTTCCTGTATCGCTTCTTTGACCTTTAAATAATGTTTCTCAGCTACAGGATACGGCTTCTGTTTGAATGGCGTCCAATCGCTGACTTGGAACGCATACTGGAAATTCTTGATCCGGCCAGGTCTCGAATCGAAGACTCCTTTATACTCGAATAGCAGTTCCCTTAGCATTTGTTTATATTCTGGACCAAATTTAGCTTCCTCAATCTTCTCTTCCAGGCATTCTTCAAATTTTGGTTCGAGATCCTTTTCAATGTCTGCGGCCAGTGTTGCCAACTCTTCCTCAATGTCTTCTATTGTCGACACTGCATCCCCAGTCATATCTCCGTATGTATGCCATACGTATTCTTCTTGTCTCGTTTCATTATGCCTTAATGAGAGTTCTAACTCTTCCTTTCCCTCACTTGCGCGAAACATCACAATGTCTTGCGAGAGATCTATAATAACTTTATACTCTCTTATGAAATCCATCGCAACAATGAGGTTATACGGCAGCTTATTCACAAGTAGGAAGCTCTGTGAGAATGTAGAGTTCCCTATCTGCAAATCTAAAAATACTTGGTATTTGCATATCATAACTTTATCTGGTATGACACCTTTTATTTTCACGCTTGAAATAGGTATTTTCAATACGTGGATTTTACTCTGGATTTCACTGTATAATGCCTGGGTTATCAAACACACTGTTGACCCTGTATCAATGAGACTTCTTACTTTCGTTCCCGCAATGTTCACAATAATAATAGGTAGTTCCCTTCTTACATTGACCGTTCTTTCATCGAGATCTTCGATAAGCTCCTCAGGTTTGGAAATCCAGTTAACAACATTCACTGCATTCCATCCTGAACTTATCTCTCTTTGGTCATTTAAATTTGGTGTTTTTTTTTTCAATCGCTCCATTCTTTGTGGAGTTCTTCTGCCTGTCTTCATGCTGTTGAAGTTCCAGACTTTTGGCACCGTCATCATTTTGATATATGTCGGGTGACCTTCTATTCCGAATCGCTTCATCCCAATGAACTCGCGATTGTCTCGGATCATCTCCGCGCTCTTCCATGTATCTTAAAGATGCGTGATAACGTTCTTCCGCCTCTTCATCGAACCCGCGACTCTGCTCTTGGGATCTCCATCCTTGGTTGTTCCCATTTCGGCCGTAATTCCTTCTGTTATCCAGCTGCTGGTCTCTGGTACCACGCTGATTCCAGTTTTTCCTTCCTCGATTACCACGGTTCGAACCTCCTCGATACGCTGGCCTCCAATTTTGGTTTTCGCGTCCTTCGCGCTGCCAGTCGGATTTTTCTGTTTCGGTGCTTGTAGATTTGCTCTTTGTCTGCACCTTCGTTGGCTCAATCGGCGTATTCGTCATATTAACTTGTTCCACATTTCGACTTTGTCTTGCGTGCTGCACTGTGGTTAGATCGATTTGTCTCAGCACCTCCTCCATATCGATTGCAGTTTTGGCGTTTGCTGAGATTAGCAGACGCTGTACTTCATACGGCAGCTGCTTGGCTATTGCTATGCATAAATCTGACTCTTTAAGCCCTTCATCAAGCTCGCGAAAACGGCATAATTGATTCACAAAGAACTCTCCGTACTTAGTCGGATTACTAGTACTGTAACGCCTGGAATACAAGTCCAGTCTGAGGTTTTGTTGTACGCTCGCGTTCCAATATCTGCTTAAAAATGCTTGGTGAAATTCGTCAACGGTGTCGAACGTGTACCGAAAACTCCTAAACCATAGGGCACACTCCCCTTCGGTTAGTTTTTCAATCGCTCTCAACCTGCGCTCTGGCGGTACTTTCGCATCATTCAAGTACTCGGAAACTTCTTTAAGCCAGTACTTGGGTGTCATATTAGAATTACTCCCAGAGTATTTCTTTGGTTTCTCATCACTAGCCCTTATAACTGTGACTATTTGGTTTTGTACAGCATTTTCATGCGGTGTTGACATGGCCATTGGCATACCAGGTGTGGCATACGGGCTGTCACTTGGTATGGCTGCATTCTTTGGAGTGGGCTGTATTTCTATCTCTGCCCATTTATTTCTCCTATTCTCGTCTATACTTCCTTCGCTAGACCTAGGATTCCGCAACATGGATTCCTCCTGCGCTATCATTCTAGTCTCAATTTGGCTGTGCCTGTTTTCCGCCCTTTCCAAACGAGCTAATACCTCTCGTTCTATTTTCTCTAGGCGATCACGGTTTCTTTCTGACATAGAAAATACCTTTTCCCTATCATCCTTAAGGTTTTCCTTCAGGTGGATGATTTCCCCTGCTAGACTTTCTCTTACTTCGGCAAGAGTCTTATCGCTGGCTTCAGTCTTTAAGCCTTCTCGAAGTTCTAATTCTTCGCGTAAGCCTGTAACGTCCTTTTGAATGTGACCTTGTATATGAGAGATTTCAGTCCTTATATTCGTGATTTCCCCTTGGTCTTCGTCCTGTCTTTTATGGATAACTGCTAAGTCACTCTGAGTTTGTTCCAACTCTTTCTGCACTTTTCCGACTTGTCTCTTCATATTAGACATTATCTCCTTATTCTCTTGATCAGAAGTTTTTATTTCCTGAATTTCCTTGCATTGGTCAAGGATATTCTGATCCTGTTTTCTTAAGGCTTCGTCTACTGCCTTGGCGTAACCTGCCATTCGCGTATTCCATTTTACGTCATTATCCTCGAACCTATGATCCACGGTCTGAGTGAACGTGTTAAATTGCTCTAACTGACGTTTAGTATTAGCTTCATTCTGACTTTGAATGTCTTTAAGCTCCCTGGACATACTGTTAATTTCACGCTGTGACTCTCTGCACATTTGCAGATTGCTCTCTAATTTTAATTCAATAGACTCAAAGCGTTTATCGTTATCATCTTGCATTTCTGAGATCACGCTAACAATATTCTTAGTTACCTCACGCTGGACAGACTCTTTAACGTCGTCCATTTTCTTATTAACCTCTATTAGGTTTAATTCTAACTGCGTGTTTACATTAGTTTGACTAGCCTCTAGTCTAGTATTTATTTCAGCTTGATTAGCCTCTAGTCTAGTATTTATTTCAGCTTGATTAGCCTCTAGTCTAGTATTTACTTCGGCTTGATTAGCCTCTAATCTATTATTGACTGTAGCCAATCTATCTGCTATCTCATCTTTAAATGCTTTAGATTCTTCCTTACTCTGAGCATTAGTAACATCGAAATGTTCCCTTAACTCAGCAATACACCTGAGTACTTCTTCCGTTCCAGCCATCCTGTACTACTTAATTTGAGATTCTGGTAGGCCGCAGCTGAATATGCTGGCGCGTTCTATTGGAAAGAAAAGATTCCGATCCCGCGACGACAACAACAACAACATATTATAAAATGTCAAAACTAACTATGGAATGGGTATTGACCCTCGTACCCGTCTGACAACAATGTCTGACGTCTGAACATCATCTAGAAAGACTCACAATCGCTCAAACAAAGTTTGAGAAAAAATATTATTTCTATGGTTTTTCCCATGAAAACCATGCTATTATTATGGTTTTTTTCTGAATCCCATAAGCCATCCACGTACGGGCGCCATGTTATTTATGTTGCTCATTGCTCATGCCCCACAGGTGGGCGACATGTTAATTAATCTTGTGGGTGGGTTACGTGCTTAAGTGGAGGTTACCTGTATTTTAAACTGGCCCCACGTATCAGCGTCATGTTAATAATTTATAGTGACCTGATAATTAAAGGGGTTTGGTGAAATTTACATATATAAAAGCATGTCTGATGGAGGATTATCAACAGTTATTTTTAAACGTGATGGCTTATTAACAAATGGGACGCGGCCTTTCCTATTTTGTCCTAATATCTATGCTGTATTTGCTTCTACCATTGATATCTCGGCCGACTTTAAGCAATACCTGTGACTCAATCCAAGTACAGAGACAACTCCTCCATGTACCCGATTGTCACCATGTGGACCATGTGTTCGTATCCCAACTAGCTCACGGTCTTTCGAGGTATGGGACGTTCCTGCCCACAATACGACCACATGCTCAGGATTTGAGTCTACCAGGTAACTACTCTACAGGAAATACACAACATTCCTAAAAATAAAACATTTACTGGTCTAAAATCATGGCTAAACAACAAATACAAATCAAAGGACAAATTACATTTAATTCCCACAAATAAAATAGGGTTATTCTGTGAGCTTTCTTCTTAAAAATAGTGCTACACTGCACTCAAACCTAATTCTAACATCCTGTCAATAATAGTTCAGATTACAAGGTTTCCATAGTGTTCATCATGTGACACCATTTTAGTTAATGGGAGTATCTTAACACAAAAATCACATGTCACATAAAAATGATATTACTAAGACATTATTCCGTCTCTTATGGCATTTACTTTAACTAGCAAAATTTCATTATATTCTGAATTTACTAACAAATATTTGTTGTGTCGTGCGAATCATCTTCCTTCTTTCCATCCCTATGAACGATCTAGGACAGTGGTACATGCTCCTTTAAAAAAATAAACATGGATAGAATATTTTATAGTTTCACCATATAACGATTTTTCTGGGTCTTGTCGGGCTTACCATAGTTACAACTGTGTCATGTTCTGGGAAAAACACATACCCGTTTGCATAAATTAGCATGAACTGGCAAAATGCGTTTTAAAGAAGATGCCTACATTATTTTGGTTCAGCTTTCCCCCTCAGAGGATAACTTCGCCAAATATTATCTGATTTCTATGATCCAACAACGTATGTGACTTGCCACACACCATTCAATTCAATTGGCATCATTATAATACTCATATCTTGATTGCATATTTAAATACCGAGATTCCTCAGTGTCCTACTGTGACTGTAACTGACAAGGGATCGGTCGACGGACCTTTCTCCCCCTCAGCAGGCCATAAAATTCGTTCCAGCTGGCTAACCAAGATGGCCGCCACGGAAGTGGTCTGCAATACCTTTCTCTCTCTATTGTCAAGGTCAAACTTGTTTACAATTATATAACAGTACAGATACGCTAGGCGTGATTCCTAAGTAATTGAGTCATTTAATTAATTAACACCTATCTTTATAGTGTATTTGGGCTCAAATGGCTCCTTAATAAACATTCATGGCTGGGGTGGAATTCTAGTGATAACCTTGCCGTTCTATGGTGATTATGTGGCTTTAAGACGCGCATCATAATGAAACCCCACGGTTTTCACCAGCAGCTGTCAGTAATAATATCAGGAAACCTGCGTTCCTAGACGACGAATATGATCCTACCTCTCAGGGTAGACCATTGGTACAAATGCTCACTGCGTCTCGACGGACGTCAATAGTGGCCATAATTCATGCAAGCGTTGGAAATAGACAGGATCTATCCAAATCGCTGCGTATAATACAGTATGCACAAAGGCGATACTCCTCGAAGATTCAGCCAACTCTTCACCTAACGCGCAAGCTATACTAGTCAATCCCCGCGATTATCTTACGTAAATCACTGGATTCTACGTTAATCTGCACGCTATACATGCGGCTCAAACAATATTTCACATATATGACTCCATTATTAAGGCACCTGCGTTCTCTCCGTCATACTACTTAAGCCAAAGCTTTACATAGCTCCTAACACAAATGTATAAATTTACTGGCTTACTTTAATTTAATGGTCCTCAAACATAATCCTAAGGATTGACCATATCAAATATTCATTCAAATTTTCACTGACACTGAAAAAGCTCTCGTATTTCGCTATATTCCACGTTACATTTTTACTGTTTACCAAATTACAGTATCTTTAAATTAGACATGACACTATTTGAACATTATTTAGGCCACATTTGCCCATTACTTTATTGTTGCCGACCCCAGATTATTATTATTATTAATTTACCGTTACCGTTAGATTCATCACTATTTTTGACCTAAAGTGTCCTAAACAAATCACCTTCCAAGCCATACTTTATTCAAGACGAGTGGTGAAAACTCGTTCAGTAAGTGACTATTACATCTTTAATCTCAAAGTGATAAATCGTTACATGGTGAACTATTCAGTTATAAGGATATAATTGCATGTGTACTCACTTTTTCCTTCTTGCTGGAAAATGCCAGCTCTTCAGCCTAAGCGCTACCATGATGTTTGGTTTAAGCCATCATGATATCCTTAACACAACACTGAGATTCACACACTTGCCACATGATACACATATTTTTATAAGTGGCCTTTACCACTGCTATACACTGAATATTAACCATTAGACACATGAACACTTTAAATCATTATTTCACAATTTATGTACACTTTATCCACGACTTCACATGTTGATCCTTAATCCGGACTTCTCCTACGCTTGATCTCAGAGATGCGATGCAATTATGACAACCGCTGGTCTACGTGAAATCTAGTAGCGTTTTACGGATGTTCGATCCTCGTTCCCTGCAATCTCGTTCAGCTCACTATCCTGGTTAGGTGGCAATGACTTCCACGCTCCCATCACTGTAGTGATCCTGATGATAATGTCATACAATTCTGACAATACCTCCCGGTATAAGAACTGTTCGAAAACATTATAAGTTCCTTTTCGCTGTAGCGAATTTATATCTGCGTCAGATAATAGATAAATATCTGTATCAATTTACTCTCGACGCACTTAATGATTACTTATGAAGCTTATAACTTGCTTCCATTGTCTTCAACGGCGGAGCGTTGATATTTTAATACTTGGCGTGCTTACTGTAGAGCGAATGTAGACAAAGACTTCTAACTCTCAACTACTGTAGATCAACTAACTTCTGACTGCTTCCGACTGCTTTCAACTGACTGCTTTCAACTGCTTTCAACTGCTTTCAACTGCTTTCGACTGACTGCTTTCAACTGCTTTCGACTGACGCTTGGCGTGGGCTGCTCCCCCTTATAAAGGTTTCTTGCACAAAATAGTTCACGGGACATGAGAGAGCGACTCCCTTCTTGAAATAATCCCTCTTCAGCCGAAATGACATCTGCATCTTGTTTATTTAGGTGTGGAGGTTTCAAAAACATTCGCGTGCCGGCGATCGCTTCGGCCAATTAATTACAATTAATTGCCTTAGTTCAGTGCGTTATGACGCCACGGTGGGGGTTCCCCGCTGGCTGGTTACAGTATCCCTGCTCTTGAGCGTGAGTTAGGTTGTAATGCGGTCATTTTGAGATATAGGCATTAATTTAGGTGAAAAACCACTCCTAAATTACCTTTCCGTGAATATATTCATCTGTGTGTATATTTCAATGCATTACAATGCTCCATTTAGCTGTAATTAATTAATTTCCTTGTGCATGCGGTTCCGCCATAGCTTGCCCCGTTGTCGAGTGGTGGATACCCGGGTCATTAATTTTGAGCTGTCTCCCCGCTCCAGACATAAGTAGTGCGGTAGGCGCCGAAATTCTGCACCCGCTTGTTAAGGATCATTTGTAAACTGCCAAACTCGCCTTCTCTCGTTTTCGTATGCTCTGAAAACGTATATTTCCTTTGCATTTGGCTACAATTCTTCCCTTAAATTGCTATGATATTCACCTATAAATCGTGAAATCACGCTAGACTATTATATGTCAGTATACCTCTCATTGCTCTGTGGGTTCCCTATAATTGCTCCCCCTTAGAGACCAATGGTTCGACCCTAGGCATAACCATGTGCCTGGTCTTCTCTGATGAGACCTGAGTTCGATGCCAGACTGCCGTGACTAATTGGGCACACTACCAACCATTGTAGTATGAAGGGGCGAAACAGTGAGGTCATCTGCCTCTCCTAACATAGATGAAATAATAAAAATTTAGTGTAGTTAAAAATTAGATTTCATCATCATCATTTATAGCATTAACAGGCCATTAAGACCCAGGACAGACAATAAGAGCATTAAACAAAAACTCATATACAAAATAACACAGGCATTACAACAGGAGGGACTGAGACTTTTCACAAATATCGGTCGCAGGTGATCTCCCTCCTTTCTCTGTCCCTTGCAACCTCCACAGTTGCTGTAGGTGCCACCTTTGCCAGTGACTTTATCGCCTGATCCTTCCGTCTTGTTCTAGGGCGGCCTCTCGGGAGTCTGCCAGTTGGTGTCGAGCTGAAAACACGATTGGTTATGGAATGCTCAGCTCGAATGACATATCCCAACCATTGCAACCTCCTCCTCTCCAGAATCTGATTCATGCTCGTCTTCCCAAGGCGTTGATAAAGGTCTTGGTGAGATCTTCTTTAGATTGGCTAATTAATTTATTCCAAGATTAAACATTGATCTATAGACTCTCTAGTTACCCTACTTTCGATTTAAAAAAAAATGAAAGTAGACTTATGAGATCTACACAGGGCTAAAAATTGTGTGTCTGTCTGTGTGTCTGTGTGTGTGTGTGTGTGAGTGTGTGTACTCTGAATGTTGGTCCCCCCCCCCTATCAATTCGAACACGGTGAAACCGAATTGAACGAAATTTTGTACAGTTGTAGAAATAGCAAAAGGCACCTCAGTGTCTTGTTTTATATCGCCGCCATTCTGACGGAAACGTAATGGCGGCCACCCAAATGTTAAAAGCTTAAATCAAATTACGACCAACTTAATAATCTGATCTCTACCAAATTTTGGATTAACATACCTTTATGTGGGACGCATATTCTGACCAAACTACAAGATCATCAGCCCAACAGTTTGCAGATGGCGGCAATGTTTGTGTGCAAATCGAATCCCCCTATCAATTCAAACACGGTGAAAACGAATTGAACGAAATTAGGTACAGAGGTACCTCAGTGTCATGTTTTACATCGCCGCCATCTTGACGGAAACGTAATGGTGGGCACCCAAATGTTCAAAGCTTAAATCAAATGACGACTAACCTAATTATCCGATCTCTACCAAATTTTGCAACAACATATACTGTATTTATATGGCGCGCGTCTTTTGACTAAACTACAAGGTCATCAGCCCAATAGTTTGCAGATGGTGGCCATGTATGTGTGCAAATCGATTCTCCCTATCAATTCAAACACGATGAAACCGAATTGAACGAAATTTGGTACAGAGATAGCACTAGCAAAGGGCACTCCTGTGACATGTTTTATATCGCCGCCATCTTTACGAAAACGTAATGGCGGCCACACAAATGTTAAAAGCTTGAATCAATTTACGACCAACCTAATCATCTGATCTCTACCAAATTTTGCAACATTATACCTTTATGTATAAAGAATCATTTGACCAAACTTCATAATCATCAGCCCAATAATTTGCGGATGGTGGCCATGTATGTGTGCAAATCGATTCCCCCTATCTTTTCAAACACGGTGAAACCGAATTGAACGAAATTTGGTACAAAGGTAGCACTAGAAAAGGGCACCTCAGTGTCATGTTTAATATCCGTATAGCACGTTATTTCAACAAGCTACTACAACCATCATTCAATTATACTCCTTGAAAAGGACAAAGAGTTATAACAATACCCATGCCTTTAGGAGAAAGTAGGCTATATGTTCTTTACTGAACATATTGTTTTTTGGACTAATTATTATCAGTCACTTTAGCATATCATAGAACCTTTTATTCCTACGTAATCATAAGATCACAATTCATCCCAATCTCAAATAATTTTTCATTAAACAACTACATCAGTTTCCATATCATTGACATCTCCACTACGGGTTGTGTTTTGAAGAATTTGTTCTTTCATCATTAACTTAAGGCGACACTCCTGAGATAAACAGATACTTTTACCTAATGCATGGCTTTTCACGAAACTTTGTGGGAATGTCACCCAAACAAAAGTAGATATATCACAAACATTTGTTTAATATATAATTAACAGTTTTTCCAAAATATTTTTTTTTGATTTTTTTTTTTGGGGAATTTTTAATTCCATTTTTTTGATAGATTTCAAATGTCATGTTAATGGAAATTTGGAATTAGCTAGATAATGCTTCTTTAAAAAACACTACGTATCGATTTTTCTGTAAATAATTTATATAATGAGATATTATAGTACTAAATTTGTGTAATTTTTTTGATCAAAAATTTTGTACTTTTAAATCCCTACTACTGGGAAGAATTCTGCAATTATGAATTCCATGCGCAGGTTTCCTAATATAGCTGTTTTTTTTTAGCGTATGGATTTTAGTGCCGGGAGTGTCCGAGGACATGTTCGGCTCGCCAGAGTTTGTAGCTGCTTCGAGACGGACACCCAATGGGTGAGCTACAAGTACCGTTGGGGAGGAATGTTGGATGGGAGGGTCGAGGAGTTGGAAGGTAGCGGCTGTCGCCTATAGTTAGGGACCAACCCCGGCATTTGCCTGAAAGGAAGATGGGAAACCACAGAAGACCATCTTCAAGGTTGCCGGCGGGGGGATTCGAACCTCCTCGCCTCCCGGATGTGAGCGACTGCCAACAGTCATGCCGCAACGACCTCGGCTAACTCACCCGGTAATATAGCTGTGATACATATACCATACAAATTTTGTTACATTTGGCAGAATATTGTGGGAGAAAAATGGGATTTAAATTTAAAACTACAATTGGCGGGAAAATTAAAGCAAAGTTCAAGTGACGTTATCTTCCTACCGAATGCATGGATTTTCACGAAAATGTGTGGGAATGTCACCCAAACAAAAGTAGAGATATCACCAACATTTGTTTCACATACAATTAACAGTTTCTCCAATTTTTTTTTTTGAATTTTTAATTCCATTTTTTTCATAGATTTCAAATGACTTTTTAATGGAAATTTGGAATTAGGTAGATAATACTTCTTTAAAAAACACTACGTATCGTTTTTTCTGTAAATAATTGATATAATGAGATATTATCGTACTAAATTTGAGTAATTTTTTTTGTTCAAAAATTTTGGACTTTTAAATCCCTACTACTGGGAAGAATTCTGCAATCAAGAATTCCATACGCAGGTTTGCTAATATAGCTGTGATACATATACCATACAAATTTTATTACATTAGGCAGAATATTATGGGAGAAAAATGGGATTTAAAAGTGTAATTATAATTGGCGGGAAAATTAAAGCAAAGTTCAAGTGACGTTATCTTCCTACCTAATGCGTGGATTTTCACAAAACATTGTGGGAATGTCACCCAAACAAAAGTAGAGATATCACAAAAATTTGTTTCATATACAATTGATAGTTTTTCCAAAATATTTTATTTTATTTTTTTATTTTTGGAATTTTTAATTCCATTTTTTTCACAGATTTCAAATGACATGATAATGGAAATTTGGAATTAGGTAGATAATACTTCTTTAAAAAACACTACGTATCGATTTTTCTGTAAATAATTTTTACAATGAGATATTATAGTACTAAATTCGTGTAATTTTTTTGTTCAAAAATTTTGCACTTTTACATCCCTACTGCTGGGAAGAATTCTGCAATCAAGAATTCCATACGCAGGTTTCCTAATATAGCTGTGATACATATACCATACAAATTTTGTTACATTTGGCAGAATATTATGGGAGAAAAATAAGATTTAAATGTAAATTTACTATTGGCGGGAAAATTAAAGCAAAGTTCAAGTGACGTTATATTCCTGATCCATTACCTAAAAGTCACCAGCACCGTATGTTTTTCCTTCCTTTTGTTTCTTAGCAGCTTCTGTACGAATATTGGTAATTCTGGAAGCTTGTCTAGTATCTTGATACACAACTACAAGAGGTTACATGCGCGCGAACTTCACAAAAGTAAACAGACTGGCTACCGCCACAGAACTCACAAGAAAGAAGAAACATACAAGAATAACAAAACTTATAGTTATCGGCATTATTGTAGTGACATCAGGAATACCAATACAAGCATACAATGATGCTCAATGACAGTAGAGTAAAGTACTGAAATATTAGTCCTTTGCAGGCTTTATAAATTCATTCAGAAACATGGTAGATCTTACAGCCCGATTCTGTAGAAATATATGCGGGGGGTGGGGGGGTGGGGGGGGGGGTGGGCGGTTGTTGGCCCATCCCCGGGATGCGTAATTACAAAGAAGAGGGATATTTTATTGATTTGATTGAATGAAAACATGACAATGATATCATAGATAATCTAACCAAGCAGTTCAGCAGATGCCACACCCATTTCTGCTGTGTGCAGACTGACAAACAAAGCATTATTAAGGTGACAAATTGTTTGAATTCAACGGAATAACTTTGTGACAAGAAAGAAGAAACCCTATCCTTTCAATTTCAGTCATAAAGAAAAATTCAGCAAAATGAACAAAATATCGACTTTTATCTCCGGAGTGTCGCCTTAAAGAAAATTGCAACTGATAAGATTATTGAGAACATTTTTAGAGTATTTTTAATCATTTTAGATATATTATGTTATTGATGAATTTTTGAACTCATACTTTTTATAAAAATATATGTGTTCTTGCAACTTCTATCATATACTGTCTGCTTAAGAGGTTATAATACAACCAAAACTGGTACAGTGTACTCAAATGTTACATTTCATTGACTTAAGGTATATTTTCCTGTCTTATTATGCAATACGCCAAGGTGTATGTTTCACAAAACTCAAGCTTCTAAAACAGAGGGAGTTAGAAGGTATGGTTGTACCAACATCTTCCAACTCGTCTCAATAGTACAGGAAAAACTTGTATTTCTTAAAGAGTCAACGGAAATATATGTTTGTTTATAAAGTGCTTTTAATAGTACATTATGGCAATAATTAAGGCACGAGTGTCTTAATTATAATTATAGGCGCGTTACATACGACTGTTTATATTCGACGATAATTATAACTATTTTATATTCGAACATAAATATCTGTCGAGATTTCGCTGGTTTTATGTACTGAACAGAGCGTGTGGGACGCAGAGAATACCTTGTATTTGACCACGGCCTCCTCAAATATTCCACTATGACACTCGACAAGCAGTGATATTTAAAATAGGAGGCCGTGGAAGTCAGCGTGGGTGCGATGCTATCCTTACCTAATTGGTCACACAACTGTTTCTTGAGCTCTGATTGGTGGGAGAAAGTGTTTCAGAATGCAAAATAGTGTTATAATGACCCTCATTATGATACAGTTTTCTGGCATACGAAGTACGTCCAGAAAGTAAGTTCCGTTTGGTAATAATATTAAATTGTGTACAGATACAGAAAAAATATTTATTGCACAAAATTCTACAACCCTTAAACTACTTTTCCACATAACAGTCGAAATGTTGCAGGCATTTGTCGTAGCGTGGCACGAGTTTTTGTATACCTTCTTCATAGACGTGTGCCGCCTGTGTCTTCAACTAACTTAGTTGTACGTTCCACTGCAGCGCAGTTCCGCATATGCGCGGTAGACGCTCTGTATCAAGGATAAGAAAAGTGCGCCATTTGGAGAGCGCTGTCAGCCACGTACGCGTTGTTGTGCATATTTACTCGTACAATGTCGGTGTTGATTGAAAATCCCGCCGCTTGTGAAATCAGATCTGTGATTCGTTTTCTGAATGCTAGGAAAGTGAAACCAATTGAAATTTATCGGCAAATTTGCGAAGTGTGTGGACAAAATGCGATGAGTGATTCAATGGTGAGAAGATGGGTCCGACAGTTCAATGAAGGACGTAGTGAAGTGCATGATGAACAACGAAGTGGGCGTCCATCTTTGGTTACAGAAGAACTGGTTCAAGCGATTGATGATAAGATCCGGGAAAACCGCAGGTTTACAATTAGTGCTCTCGCTATGGAATTTCCCCAAATCTCGCGATCACTAATTCATGAAATTGTTACCGAAAATCTGAACTTTCGTAAACTTTGCTGACGTTGGGTAGCAAAGATTCATACGGAGCAACACAAAACAAAACGGATGGGTAGTGCACTTCAGTTTTTGACCCGTTACAATGAAGGCGGCGAAGAATTTCTGACACAGATAGTCACAGGAGATGAAACTTGGGTTTCTTACGACACCCCTGAAAGGAAGCGGCAATCAATGGAATGGAGGCACACTTCATCCCCAGCAAAGGTTAAGCCGAAACAAATCTTGACACCTCGGAAAATGATGTGCACAGTGTTCTGGGACTGGAAAGGCATCTTACTCATTGATTTCTTACCGCGTGGTCAAACAATCAACGCAGATGCTTACTGCGAGACACTTAGGAAATTGCGCCGCGCAATACAGAATAAGCGCCGAGGGTTGCTGTCAAAAGGTGTTGTTTTTCTTCACGACAACGCACGACCACACACTGCAAATGTGACGAAAAAACTCCTACAGAGATTTGGCTGGGACGTGTTTGACCACCCTCCGTACAGCCCTGACCTCGCTCCTAGCGACTTTCATCTGTTCACACATCTCAAGTCTTTCGTTGGCGGTCAACATTTCAACAATGACGACGAGCTGAAAGAAGATGTTTCCAACTGGTTGAAGACACAGGCAGCAAACTTCTATGAAGAAGGTATCCAAAAACTTGTGCCACGCTATGACAAATGCCTGCAAAAGTTCGGCAGTTATGTGGAAAAGTAGTTTGAGAGGTGTAGAATGTTGTCAAATAAATGTTTTTTCTGTATCTGTACACAATTTAATTTTATTACCAAACGGAACTTACTTTCTGGACGTGCCTCGTATAATATATACATTTCGACATCGTCGAACATAAACAAATATACAAGACGATAGCCCCAGGCTGAACTGTGTCGCATGCAGACCGCAGAGTACTAGAGCCTGGCGGGTAGTCCGTACACATGGGGCGCACAAAACCCATTATGCGAGAGCTCTCGCACGGGTCCGCTAATTTCAATAAATTGTTTAACAATATATCATGAAAATGTTATTTTACTGAACCGTAATAAAATCATCCATTGTAATGAAATATAGGATCAGATGGGAGCGTGATGGCGCAGTGGCTTAGCTGCTCGTCTTTCACCCGGACGGCCGGGGTTCGAATCCTGGTGACAGCGGGGTGGAATTTTCACCTGAAAAATCACGTGGTGTCAGGAAGGGCATCCGGCCTTAAATCCTCGGCCAAATCTAAAATGAGCCTGGTTGGCTCCGGCGACCCCAATTAATTGGGAAAAGCCGAAGAAAGTTGTAATGAGATATAGGAGCAGTCACCTGGAGGTCATCTATTAGAACTCTTATACTCCGCATAGTTGATTTGGCGTATGGCTTTTAGTGCCGGGAGTGTCCGAGGACATGTTCGGCTCGCTAGAGGATGTAGCTGCTTCAAGCGGACACCCATAGAGTGAGCTACAATTTCCGTTCAATTTCAAGTAGTTCCAACTTTCGCTAGCAAATGTTACTTATACCTAGTAGTGAACGTTGGAACTTTGATAGAGCGTTATAACAAAGTCTAACCTAGAAATTTGGCTTCACACAAGTTTAGTCTGTGGAAGGATCTTTTACATGCCATAAGTCTATGACATGGGACCGCCAGCTTTACTTCCTCTCCGAAGTAAGGCATACTGAAGGATTTGAAAATGTATATCCACAGCCTGCTTCCAATCGACCGACCGGGTCAGGGAATGGAATGAATGAAGCCCCCATCTAGCGGCGAGGATATGAGCTGTGTCGGCTGCCGAAGCCTGTCGCACTCCCCTGGGGAATAATTAGACGAATGATAGTGGAGAGTGTTGCTGGACCCCAGCTGAGTATGGAATTGCTTCCACTTACTTGTGCCAGGCTCCTCTCTGTGTTCTTTCCTGTCGACCTCACTTGGTCAACTCTTGTTCTCTTCCGACCCCGACGGTATTAGGGAGTCTCTTCCTTTCCCGCCTTACTTTGCCCTTGTCTCATCTTTTCTGATACCCTCCTTCTGTGAGGAGTCAGCTTCTTTTTCTTTCCATGTTATCTCCTGCCATCTGCTCAAGGCCCCCAAGGAGGCCGGGTGTATGTAGCCCAACCACTTCTGGTGCACCCTGGATATTGCTACTCCCTCAGGGGCTCACGGCTGGTACGTTTGGGAGTTGGCAATCCCGAGGGATTCCTAAGATGGGTCCGGTTTCCCCCCCCCCCCATTTTTCCATTACCACTGGGGTGGACCCTCTCCTCTTTCACTTTCCTTTTTGCCTTATACGGCTCTCCTTCCTTCCAAGTCCGCATTCTTCGTGGGTTGAGGGCATTTCTTTTCCTCCTGTCCTTTATTTGCCTTATTCTGCTTTTGTCTTCCATTTCTTCTTCTAGTTTATAAGTTAGTAGTTAGTTTTAGTTATAGTTTACATTTCATTATCATCTTCACGACCACCCAAACCATTAGGGGCCGATAACCTAGATGTTAGGTCCCTTAAAACAACAATTATCATCATCATCATGTTAAAGCATGCTCCCCTTATGTCCGGCAATAGACTGACCTTTAGATCAACGCTCCTAATTTATCGCACCGTTCTGCTCATCATTACTGAATTAGTGTAGTCAGCCAGCTCAGGGAATAAATATCCAGCCATTACCCTCTCCATTATGCGGCCGCAATCCGGGCTTTAGGTGATAAATTGGACCTAATTGAACTCCCACCTGTGTACCGTAGTCTCAGTCGGTCTTCTCCACACCTGGGAGAATGCACAGGGATATGAACCACCAGTATTCAACTTGGACTATGCAAGCAAGCTCCTCCCCTTAGGCCTCACAACTACTGTGACGTGGGTTGGTAACACAGGGCTCCAGATCAGTCCCGTATTGTTTCCACTTACTTGTCGACCGTCCTTGGTAAACAGTATTTCTCCTTGGGTAATGGCGAACTGCACTAATGGGATCTTTTTTTTTTATTTTATTTTATTTTACAATTTTTCCCTCCAGGATGGTGGTTCCCACGGACTCAGCGAGGGAACTCACCACTACCGACTTTCCAGGCAGTGTCCTAGAGCTGAGAACACTTGGTCGGACTGGATACCACTGGGGAGATGTGATCAGCACTTCGCCCAAACGGCCTCACCTGCAAAGCGAACAGGGGCCCAATGAGGGATGGGAAGGAAAGGGATGATTGGGATGGATAGGCAAGGAAGAGGGAAGGAGGCGGCCTTGGCCTTACGGTAGGTACCATCCCGGCATTTTCCCGAAGACGAAGTGGAAAACCACTTCGAGGATGGCTGAGGTGGGAATCGAACCCCCCTCTATTCATTTGGGCCACCCGAGGCTGAGTAGACCCCTTTCCAGTCCTCATACAACTTTGTAAATTTCGTGGCAGAGCCGGGAATCGAACCCAGGACCTCCGGGGCGGCAGATATCCATGATGACCGCTATGCTACGGAGGCGACTACTGAAATGAAAATCCACAGCCTGCTTCCGGTCTCCGCGTCAGGAATGGAATGAATGAAGCCCCCAGCTAGCGGCGAGGATATGAACTGTGCCGGCTGCCGAGGCCTGACGCACTCCTCTGGGGCAATGATTAAATGAATGGCAGATGGAATGAAATGATAGTGGAGAGTGTTGCTATAATGAAATTGTGACAGGGAAAACCGGAGTACCCGGAGAAAAACCTGTCTGCCTCCGTTTTGTCCAGCACAGATCTCACATGGAGTGACCGGGATTTGAACCACGGACCCAGCGGTGAGAGGCCGGCGTGCTGCCGCCTAAGCCACGGAGGCTCCAGGCGACTACTAATCGGGTTAATTAGTAAAATCGTAACAGGGGAAGTTGCCTGAGTCGTGCTTCAATGCCCCCCACTCCAAACTGGACGTGAAGGTAGATATTGTTGATTTGTGTCAACCTGCTTGGATCTTCAAGGCGTTCTTCACTATCTACTCTTGATATTTCACAGACGCTTGCCACGGTGGGTGAGTGGTTATCGTGTCGGTCTACCAACCCCAAGCCTGCAGGTTCGCTCCTGGCCATGGAAAGTGATTTTTGAAAGGCGACAAAAATCACGACACGCATGTCATACGTTGTTGGTATGATAAAGAACCCATTTGAATTCAGTAGGCCGTGTTCATAATGGCAAATTAATCTCGGGATTATCCGTCAAAACAAAAGTTCCTCCTTTCTCTCCTAGAAAGTGTCAAGGGGCTTAAATATCTAACATCCTTGACTTTCATAGTGCTTCAAGGAACAAGCTGTAAGCTGCCCTCTGGGTGTCAAATAACATACTCCCCAACAGACGAGGTAAATAACCCCCTACAATAATTGCTGGAGTACAATTAATAACCATTAAAACCTATAGGTAGGCTATGTCATGAGTTAATGTGTTGATTTGAAAATATCATAATATATAGGAGTGGTGTATATTACCCTGGAATGTTAGGTATTTAGGGAGCAACAAGAGTCTTCCAATGCAAAAATAAATCTAGGGATTTATAATGACTTGGTTGGTTGGTTCTTGAGTTTAGGGGCTGCGACAACGCGGTCATGTAGCCCCGTGTACTTTGGGTGTGTGTAGAATCTGTCTGATAACCGGTGTTAATTGTGATGAATGTATTAATGTGTGTTATCTGTTTTTTTAAATTCAAGTAAGGACTGCTGACTTTTGAATTTTTCAAATAGTTCCTACTTTTGCTGCCAAACGACTACTAGTTCAGAACTTAGCTATCAGACGCCACCGCAGTCGGTTCTTGGCAACGAACGTAGGAAGCTAAGAGCGTTGTTTTCATTCTTAACCTATACAATTTAGCCTCACACAGGTGTAATTAGTGGAAGGTTCTTTAACATGCCATAAATATATGACATGGGACCGCCAGCTATACTTCCCCTCCGAAGGAAGGCATACTGAGGGATTTTAACGCCCTTAAAAATCCGACGACTTCGGCCGGATTTGAACCCGCGATCTTGGGCATAGAAGCTCAGCATGCTACCAACTACGCCACCGAAGCCGCCACTTTTTAAATGACTGTTTCCCCTAATAATTAGATGACACTTCACGCACCTTCTGCATCCCCTAGATGAAATATTCCGGTGATACTACTGGTTACACTCCGTGTTATTACAGAGATACCTATGTTTAGCCTTGGTTCGAGGGTTGCTTATTTTAACTTGAACAGAATGACATATTAGTAAATGGCAATTAGCAACTGGTGAATGATTCACCGAGTTGGACCGGCAATGCCATGAATGCGTTCTAAGGTAAGTCACGGGAGTGTCACTACTGAAGTGGGATACTAAAATATTCAGCATTATCTGCCATTCTGCGCGCGTGCGATGGTCTACGTCAGAGCCATTCTCTGAGCTATTTCAACCCTCTATGTTAATATACAGTATAACAATGGGTTGGTGATATACTCTGTATTACCAATAATGAACGCAGACGTCTGTCAAAGCTAGCACGTGGGGAAATGCTGCATTGCCACTGAGACAGGTCATGACTCATAACATTCCGAGAGGCTTGCAGGAAGACACAAATACTGGGGAAGTTAGCCCACCTGCCTGGCAGTCAAATGACAGTGACGAGTCAAGGCACAGTAGAGCACTGCGTCAAACCTTGAGCTCACTGCTGTGTCTGCATACTTGTAACACTGCTCGCTGTTGCCTTGGGGACCATTACCCCTCTCGTCTCCACTCCTCACCTCACCATTCAAGCGGATGATAGCCATCGCCGTTCACCTTTCGTAAATCAGAGTATTGTGTGATAACGTTATTACCTCAACTAGCAGTAGTGCCCGGCTTCGCCCGGTGGATTTATTTGTTTTACAGAACTGGAGCGCTCAAGGATAAAGATCGGAATAAATGAAAGTAAATTTGAAAGCTCCAACGCTTATTGCAGCTGAAAACCTCAGTACACTGCACCAACACTATCGCCCTTATACAGAGGCATACTATTGCCTAAGAAATCTTTTTGCACTAATTGCTACCCGTGACTGCAATTTATAAGCAGCTCGCAATTCTGCACCAGAACACTGGTAGGGGCAACATGATGCAGCCCGCATTGCCAGGCAGCAATAGACTTACTGTCGACCAAAATATTATGTGCACTCGAGTTTGAAGGTTGTTTGTGAAGTGACCAATAGACAAACATAAAATTCAATAACATCATCATTTTCGTCGTTCTATTTTACGTTAGTTCATGTAGGTTTGAAAATTTTAATTTATATTTTAGTATTTTTTTTATCACAGTTGGAACACAAAGAGCGCCCGTTTTTAAGCGTATTTCAACCATGCGTCACATTTAAGAATTATTTTCTCAGAAACCCGTCATCTGATCGAATCCAATTTTTAACACAATATACATTGAAATGTTGTATAACTGGTGTATTAATTTTACAATTTTGTGTGTCCATGAAACAAAGTTGTTATCATTTTTGTAATGTAACTTTTTCTCGGCTTGGTATGGTTGGAAAATGTAGTTCTTGGTCGCGTTGTAATCTTTCTACATCAAAACGTTATGCAGTATGACTGTGAAATACGTAAATTAATTCACTTATTTTATATCGGTTTGTATTTGTATGGTGAAATAAGACATGGTTCACCAGCTAGCCGCTCCGGGGAAAGCTGTACAGCGATGCTGAGATGGAGCCCATCACTTCCGAGCGATGCGCACCATGATGCATGATGGGTTCCATCTCGGCTACGCTGTACAACTTTTCCCGGAGCGGCTGCTGGTGAAGCATGTCTTATTTCCCCCGAACAGATACTATTACATACTACTACATGAAGTGTATTGTGTAGCTGTTTTATTCAAACTTCAATCGCATGATTACGACACTAGAAATAACAGCGGGATTTTAAAATTTCGCTCAGTTGCCATCTTGTGGTTATGAAATAAATTTAAATGAATTAGCTGCCAGTCGATTATAATTTGTATAAGCATATACCGTATCAAGTTTCACTGCGCTCGGATGATTAAAACGCAAGAAACGTCCATTTGATTATTTAAATTTCTCGTAGCCGCCATGTTGGATTTTTGCTCGCCAGGTTATTGAACGTCCCATAGATGAACTTAAGCGTATAGCCTCTATACACTTACAACATTTCAGTTTGATTGCTGTAGTTGATTAATAGATATTGAGAACCGTCTTAATATTTCGGATGGTCGCCATGTTGGATTCTAATATATGTAGGCCATAGAGTTATGTACTATTAGATGATGATTATTGTGTACGTTCATTATGCAAATGTTGATTTCGATCCCATGATTAGAACACAAGAAATAAAAACTTAATTTTCAAAATTCGCACAGCCGCCATCTTGAGGTTACGTAAACAATTGAACTAAATTAGAACCCAGTGCATTACAATGTGTATAAACATTTCCTGTACGAAGTTTTATTGCGTTTGAATCATTAAATTGCGAGAAAAGCTTATTTAAAACTTTCAAATTCGCTTGGCCGCCATGTTCGTATTGTAGTTAACCGGTTTTTGAAACTCTCGTAGGTTAACTTCCTGGAGTGCCCTTTATCTCCGTACAAAATTTAATGGTGATACCGGTAATAGTTTCAGAGATATAGAATGCCGGTGAATTATTTCGCACAGCCGCCATCTTGAGGTTATGTAAACAATTGAACGAAGTTAGATGTCGGTGCATTACAATTTGTATAAACCTATACTGTACCACGTTTCATTGCGATTGGTTGGTTAAATCGCGAGAAACGTCTATTTAAAAGTCGCAAATTCGCTTTGCCTCCATGTTGGTTTTGTAGTTACCAGGTTTTCAAAAGTCACACAAGTGAACCTCTAGTAGTTCCCTTTATCACCGTACAAAATTCCAGGGTGATATCGGTAATAGTTTCGGAGATATTGAATGCTGGAGAAATACTTCGCACAGCCGCCATGTTGGATTAGTGAGAGGTAACACAATTTGAAGGGAACGATCGGAGTTGCTCGGAATAGTGCTGTGAACTTACCGAGTTTCATTGAAATAGGTCCAGCCGTTTAGAAGCTATTAGCGGGGGACACACACATCACACACACCATCACACAAACACACACGCACACACAGACGGACACACGGACAAAAGGTGATCTCATAAGCCTATTTTTTCATGAATGAAAATAGGCTCAAAATGATAACAACTTTGTGTCTTGGACACACAAAATGTTGAAATTAATAAACCAGTTATACAACATTCCAATGTATATTGTGTTAAAATTTGGATTTGATCTGATGACGGGTTTTTGAGATAATAATTCTTAAATGTGACGCATGGTTCAAACACGCTTAAACACGGGCACTTTTTGTGTTCCAACTGAGATAAAAAATATTTAAATATAAGTTTAAAATTCCAAACCTACATGAAATAACGTAAAATAGAACGACTAAAATGATGATGTTATTGGATTTTATGTTGGTCTATTGGTAACTTCACAAACAGCCTTCAAAACTCGAGTGCACATAATACTTTGGTCGACAGTAGAAAGCGCTATAGTGTTCAAGGAGCTTAGATATCTAACTTTTTGACTTTCATAGTGCTTTAAGGAACAACGAAATTCGACATGCTAGCTGCCCTCTGGGTGTCAAATAACAAAGCTTTCACCCAGCACCCGAGGCCTTACGATATAAATATTATTAACAATTAATATTGTAGATTTCAGTGGGTCAACACAAAATTCATTCCTATTATGGAGGTCCGCGGTTCCATTCCCGGCTCTGCCACGAAATTTGAAAAGTGGTAAGAGGACTGGTAGTGGGTCTACTCAGTCTCGGGTGGTCCCAATGAGTAGGAGGGGGTTCGATTCCCACCTCAGTCATCCTCGAAGTGGTTTTCCGAGGTTTCCCACTTCGTCTTCGGGCAAAATGCGGGGATGGTATCTACCGTAAGGCCACGGCCGCCTCCTTCCCACTTTCTTCTCTAACACTCCCACTCTTCCCATCCCTTCATCAGGCCTCCGTTCGCTTTGCAGGTGAGGCCTCCTGGGCGTAATGCTGGTCACACACCCCAGTTGTATCCCTGACTCAGTGTCTCAAGCTCCAAGACACTGCCCTCAGTGGCGGTAGAGGTGGGATCGCTCGCTTAGTCCGTGGGAAAAGCCAACCCTGGAGGGTAAACCGATACCGAAAAAAACAAGAAGTTCCAAGACTAACTAAAGAGCCTACTTTTCTTTAAATTTAAGATTCATGCCAATCTACATAGACCAATCTAGAATAATGACGAAATTAAGTTGGTAATATCGAAATTTCAAATTAGTTCGAAAAATACCTGGTCTAATGCAGAATAATAGAGCACTACATTTGGCAGCCCTGGTGACTGAATATAATCTTAGTTCCATCTCTTAAGGTACAGAATACAAAATTTGGTTGAAATCCAATGGATAGCATGGACGTTACATACAGTCAGACATTGGATCTATCAGCGCGCGTAAAATCATGTTGGCAACAATGGCATGCATGTGTTGGTCAGAAATAATCTGAAATATTATTATCTCTTGTTGTGCCAATTTTGGATGAAATGCAATTGTTAGTATAGAAGTTACATGTATTTTAAAATTGTACTTATCAGCAGGCTTAGAGCCATGTTGGCAGCACTGACGTATATTAGTTTCTCCAAATTAATCTAGAATGTCAGGTACTATACGTGTGTAAAGTTTAAAGCTGTTGGCTTACATACTTTCTGATATATTAATATAAGGGTAAAACATATTAAGATTTGGCAGCCCTGACTGCTCTTAAGAATAAGCATAGTCAAATCTGTATTGGTACACATAGCACATACGAAATTTGGTTGAAATCCAATTGATAGTATAGAAGTTACACGTATTTAAAAATTGGTCCTATCAGCAGGCTTATAATCATGTTGGTAGCACTGACGTATATAAGTTACTCCAAATTAATCTAGAATGTCAGATACTCTAAGTGTGCATAGCTTAAAGCTGCGGCTTGTATACTTTCTGATATATTGGTATTTGGATAATAAAATAGATAGAGCATTTATTAACCGTTGGCAGCCCTGGTGGCTTTTGAGAATACGCTCAGTCATATTTGTTTATGTACACATAGTAGATACGAAGTTTGGTTGAAATCCAATTGATAGTGTAGAAGTTATATGCATTTAAAAATTGGACCTATCAGCAGGCTTAGAATCATTTGGCAACACTGCCATGCATGGTCTCCTGGAAATTAAACTGAAATATTATATATATATGAGTAGTGTATTTGTAAGAGTTCAATTCCCACCTCCACCTCACCCACCTCACAAGATGGTGGCGGCGCGATATCTCGAGTTCTGGCACCACCGCCACCGCTCCACCGCCAAGACGGCGGCCGTAGCTTAACTTAACCTAGCCTAACCTAACAAGATAGCGGCCGTAGCTTAACTTAACCTAGCCTAACCTAACCTAACCTAACTTACGAGGTGTGATCAGAAAGTTCGAAAATGGCGGCCGTAGCTTAACTTAACCTTTGATTGATCCCTGTTGATTGATCCCTTTTGATTGATCTCTGTTGATGTATCCCTTTGGACTGGTCCCTGTTGACTAGCCCTTGTTGACTAGCCCTTGTTGATAGCCCTTGTTGACTAACCCCTTTGGACGGGTCCTTTTTGAAGGGAGCCATTTTTTACGGGTCCCTGAGGACGGGTTCTTGTTGACGAGTCCCTGGACCCTTCGGCATAATTTGGATAAATGCATGGGCCAGTCCATAAGTAGAGCCCTGCGTGGATAAACAAAACGTTATCCGCATCCACCCCGCATCCGCACGACTGTTATCCACATCCACCCCGTATCCGCATGACTGTTATCCACATCCACCCCGTATCCGCACGACTGTTATCCACATCCACCCCGTATCCGCACGACTGTTATCCACATCCACCCCGCATCCGCACGACTGTTATCCACATCCACCCCGTATCCGCACGACTGTTATCCACATCCACCCCGTATCCGCACGACTGTTATCCACATCCACCCCGTATCCGCACGACTGTTATCCACATCCACCCCGTATCCGCACGACTGTTATCCACATCCACCCCACATCCGCACGACTGTTATCCACATCCACCCCGTATCCGCACGACTGTTATCCACATCCACCCCGTATCCGCATGACTGTTATCCACATCCACCCCGCATCCGCACGACTGTTATCCACATCCACCCCGCATCCGCACGACTGTTATCCACATCCACCCCGTATCCCCATGACTGTTATCCACATCCACCCCGCATCCGCACGACTGTTATCCACATCTACCCCGCATCCGCACGACTGTTATCCACATCCACCCCGTATCCGCATGACTGTTATCCACATCCACCCCGTATCCGCACGACTGTTATCCACATCCACTCCGTATCCGCACGACTGTTATCCACATCCACCCCGCATCCGCACGACTGTTATCCGCATCCTCCCGTATCCACACGACTGTTATCCACATCCACCCCGTATCCGCACGACTGTTATCCACATCCACCCCGTATCCGCACGACTGTTATCCACATCCACCCCGTATCCACACGACTGTTATCCACATCCACCCCGTATCCGCACGACTGTTATCAACATCCACCCCGTATCCGCACGACTGTTATCCACATCCACCCCACATCCGCACGACTCTTATCCACATCCACCCCGTATCCGCACGACTGTTATCCACATCCACCCCGTATCCGTACGACTGTTATCCACATTCACCCCGTATCCGCACGACTGTTATCCACATCCACCCCGTATCCGCACGACTGTTATCCACATCCACCCCGTATCCGCACGACTGTTATCCACATCCACCCCGTATCCGCACGACTGTTATCCACATCCACCCCGTATCCGCATGACTGTTATCCACATCCACCCCGCATCCGCACGACTGTTATCCGCATCCACACCGTATCCGCATGACTGTTATCCACATCCATCCCGCATCCGCACGACTGTTATCCGCATCCACCCCGCATCCGCAACGACTGTTATCAACATCCACCCCGTATCCGCATGACTGTTATCCGCATCCACCCCGCATCCGCACGACTGTTATCCACATCCACCCCGCATCCGCACGACTGTTATCCACATCCGCCCCGCATCCGCATGACTGTTATCCACATCTACCCCGTATCCGCACGACTGTTATCCACATCCACCCCGCATCCGCACGACTGTTATCCGCATCCACCCCGCATCCGCACGACTGTTATCAACATCCACCCCGTATCCGCATGACTGATATCCGCATCCACCCCGCATCCGCACGACTGTTATCCACATCCACCCCGCATCCGCACGACTGTTATCCACATCCACCCCGCATCCGCATGACTGTTATCCACATCTACCCCGTATCCGCACGACTGTTATCCACATCCACCCCATATCCGCATGACTGTTATCCGCATCCACCCCGCATCCGCACGACTGTTATCCACATCCACCCCGCATCCGCATGACTGTTATCCACATCCACCCCGCATCCGCACGACTGTTATCCACATCCACCCCGTATCCGCACGACTGTTATCAACATCCACCCCGTATCCGCATGACTGTTATCCGCATCCACCCCGCATCCGCACGACTGTTATCCACATCCACCCCGCATCCGCACGACTGTTATCCACATCCGCCCCGCATCCGCATGACAGTTATCCACAGCTACCCCGTATCCGCACGACTGTTATCCACATCCACCCCGTATCCGCATGACTGTTATCCACATCCACCCCACATCCGCACGACTGTTATCCGCACCGAATCCACATGACTTTTATCCAAATCTGCTGTTATTTCAATATTATTTTTAATTTACTAGATAAAGCATAAAGTGTTAAATCAACACATTTAGACATTTGAGGAGAAAGTCGCTCCTGACAATTTGCTTCATTGCAAGGGACTTCAAGTTGGATGACACTTCTGGTTTCTTGACTTTTTTTTGGCTCCTTTCGCACTTGTGCCTTAGTAAGTTTGATGGGCCTGAGTATGAATACACTTTTTTTTTACATGTAGAACACCCTACTATATTGTTCACCTTTTCGATTCCATTGAAAACGTACCCGAACGTCTGCCATATCGTTGACTTGAGCTTTGTTTCACGCACTATTGAATATTCACCTTGTTTTATTTTAATAGATAGATTATCCGTGTTGGTGATATTATGTTCATATTCCTGGTCCCGTTAACATTCTTCTCTTTACGCTTGGAGAAAGGGATTGAGATTTGGCCGGAAATTCCAAGTCAGTCATCACCCTTCTGCTTCTTGACCCATCCATGTTCGCATAGTTGATGTCCCTCTCCGTTGCAATATCACAGCCATCGTGTTTCACTGCCAAGTTGGAAATAAATCTACAGAAACACCTGGAACCACATCATCCAGGTTGATGTCTCCACGATGAACTAACAAGCTTATTGACAGCATTATATCTCGTACGTATAGTAATAATGCCAGTGAGAAATGATGAGATGTCAAGGGAATCAAACATACGGTACTTAATAAAATGTAGTTGAGAGCATATGAGGAAAATAATCATCTAGTGCAATACGTGCCTGAATATTTCATAAGCAATAGGCTATGGGAGAATTCCTCTTTTAAGAATGAAGCTGTAAATTGGCATATCAATAATATGTAGCCTATTACAGTGTGTCCGCAAAGTCTTTCCGCAGCGCGTGTCTCGCCTTGTGGGACATGTTGGGAAGGCAGTACATTCTGTTATGTTGTTACAAGGGGAAAAAATACATTAAATTAAGTAGTGAACCCTTGCAAAGAAGCATATGAGACTCAGATTCGGGGCGTAACAGGTCATATTCGTAAGTTGCTGTCAGGGCGCTTCATTAACTTGCAGGGTAACATATAACAAAATAACATGCAGGAAAGAGTGAAGCCAGGGTTAAAACAACTGAATTTAATAACAAATCACCATATTTACACATAACAATTAACAACAAAAACTCCCAACTTGACTCCCGCTTAATAAAAATGCCAAAAACTTAGGCGATATCTCTGGAGAGATTAATTACCTGGACCAAGCGTCCTTAAATAAAGATACAAAAGTGACCATATAAGTGCGTACGCCGTTCTACATGCACCACGATGTGTACTTTGAATGCGTGATTCGTTATCATCCAGAATGACCCTTCAAACAACGAATCCGCATTTCATAGAGCTAGACCGACACAAGGGAACACAACTACAATACTTAAGTTAAATCGACACTTCCTAAATCTACTATAAACAAACACAAAATTTCCGTGTGAAATTGGACTTAAATTGCCGTAGCAACATTTACTGCCTAAAATCTTAGGACTTCTCACACAAATCAACACAAGTACATTAACACGTGACCAATAGAAAAAAAACTCAAATGACCGCTGTCAAAATTTACAAATACTCTACCACTACACCACACGGGTGTGACAAACAAAATTACATGAAATCGAGTCATCAACAAAGCAATAGGCAAACAGCCAACATTTACGTTAATCACAATATTCTTATCCATACAAGGTACAACAATCCGTTACACACATGGCGAACTCCCCAATTAATTATGGCTTAAAAATTAGCCATCACAATGAACAGGTTTGCTACATGAAAGCTTACAGGGTTCAGTCGGACAAATAGGACTGCCTATCAAAATAAGTCACAGGCAAAACGGGCGGTTTGTGGAACTCTGCATGTCTGTCAACCCACGTGTCAATAACCTCGACCTCCCAGAACATGGGGTCGAACCTCGAAGAAATGTGCCCCAAAGCACAATAATACGTGTGTGTCAGAAAAACATATGGACAAGAATCAGCAGTCTCCCAAGAGCACTCTGTCTTTCCATCTAAAATACAACAGCAGCAAAAAAAATATAAGGGCGGTAGGACAACTACCCCCTCCTCACGTAGACTCAACACACACTAGACACATCAACACACACTTAATCACACGTATGGGTTGTGACAGACCCTGAAATAAAAGACACAAATAATATCCACATGCTGGCGCCATCGTTCTATGCCGTGACTAGACACCTGAAAAGGACTCAAGAAAAATCTATCAAATTAGAACGAAGGTGTTCTACAATTACTTTTAAGTTGGTGCACTCGGCTACCCTAACATGAATAATAACCTGTTCAGCAAAAAGTTTTACAATCATTTCCTCCCATTCCTATTTCAAAATATTAACGTTAATAAAGCACCATTTGTCGAATGTAACGGGTTCCGCAATTGCAAGGATAAAATCACGCACGCACGCCGCGTACATTACATATGACTCAAGAAAAAAATCAAAATATCAACAAACACTTTGGCCACGCGCCAACGGACATTTAAACATATAGTGTCGGTACAAGAAAAACAGCTAAAAACAAGAAAGAAAAACATGACTATTTACAAAGTTCCCCGGCCAAATCTAACTACATAATTGAAATAATCCAATTTTAGTACATCACCGCTTCTGCATGTAGGACTAAGGACATCCTCCTCAACCCATTGCCCTATGGACAATTTAGCACTCCATAGTAGTCGTCTGCGTTGATTTCTTGAAGCTCATCCCAACTTCAAACCACGTGCTGATCATCTTGGTCTCGACTCCTTGGCATAAAAGTTCAATGTTAAATATTTGCCTATCTATAATCGCTTGCAGGCTACTCAGTTCACCCACAATTGTCCTACTGCGATTAATAGCGAAGACTGGCCCTAATTATATCGCACATACGCACTATAAAAACACATACAATACACACAATTTATACATAAAATATACATCTCGAGTCCGCGCCACGGGCTCGTTAACAAGTTCAAAATCCTGGCTGCACTCGCAGTCGCTATCTCGTCCGGTATTTCCGTCCCGTCTTATGGACTTCGGTTCTGGTAAGCGCTAATGAGGGTGATACGATACTTCCCCCTTAAAGTTGAACTCGTCGTCTTTAAAAGAATGTTACAGTTTATCACGCGCTGGCGTGAAATATTGAGATCACACAACTTAGTAGATTTTAGAACAAAATGTATTATAGCTGATAAAATTCGGTACTGCAAACGCTGCGACTTTAGCTTCCCAGAGCTCAGAAAATAAAATTAGCTTCACTGATTTTAGAGCGTAAAAATCACATTTTCAAACTGGCGTGGAGTATACCTCTGAAGGCTCCACACAATAAGTACTCAGATAAATTCGAGCGTCAAAATCACACTACAAACTGGCGTGGAGTATGCCTCTGAAGGCTCCACAAGATAATTACTCCGATTGGCGTCAGGCCAAACTATTTATGAGAAACTGACAAGGGCGGTGGAGTGGGGCAAAGTCGGATAAAAACTTCCAGAGTTTTTGTCTCACAAAGATGGGGCTAGTGTCATTCTTCTCCAAATAAATCCAACGTCTCAAATTACTCGAGCGGAGATTAATCCGTTCGGCGGTTCCTTAGATACCCACTTCCGCGCGCTTTTTACTACTGACGCCGTCCACCTCGTGGTCACAGCTTGGTCTCTTGCGATTGGCTGATTCAATCGTATGTTCGTTGAGAGGACCTTGTGATTCTTCCTTTATGTCTCCAATTTTGGTACAGTAGTTGCACAATTTGGCCTTGAACTCGACTAATTCTGGCCGTCCCCAGGAATAGCTACCAACTCAGCTTCTGTTGCAATCATTACGAAATGCTGGCCTCCCTAATATCCAAGTCGACTTCCTTATGTGCTGCCTGGGCCGTAGTAATAATAATAATAAATATGAATACTTATTTATCGAAGATCAATAAGGGTTCATTTATCCTCAGCAAGGTTTTGAAATTCGAAACAATTTATTGGTTTGGATTTCAAAAACAAAATCCACTGTAGTAACAACACATCTCTTTAAATCTCACTCAGCTGCTCGAGTGTATGCCCCTCTGACTCAATTAGTGTGCTCCCTTCTCGCTGGAATGTCATTCATATTTTCTCTAGGTCTCCCCCTTCTCCTCACGTAGTTGCCACTCCCGTCGTCTCAGCTGCTCGTTGTTTACAAACAAAGTGCGTACTCACGCGCTCCCCGTGGATTTGAGTGTTTGCTTTCAAAAAAAAATTTTTGCAATACAGATTCTGCACATATCATCTTTCCTAATCATCAAATGGTTCCCTTCTGTAGTACGGTTTCAAATTGGCGCTATTAAAAACAGATTTTGCACCAGTGCTCACTTCTTCTAATCTGTAGGCATTGTTACCCAGATTCTTAATTACCCGGAACGGGCCAATGAATTTCGGACAGAACTTGGCGAAGACTTTGTTCTTAGGGTCGGAGATCGGTGGTCTACGAACCAGCACTAATTCTTGTTCTTGTAACTCTCGGTGAAACTTATTTCCTCGGTACCGTCTCAGCCTTCGGTCCGCTTGGTTCCTCATGTGCTCTCTCGTTCGCTGGATTCGCAAATCATGCGCTAATAATGGATCCCTTGGGCAAGGAATGATCTTGTCCCAAGTTCTTTCCGGCAATATGTTGTGGTGTACAATCAGTGGGACTTGACCCGTCGACTCGTGCTTAGTAGTGTTCATGCACATCTCAATTTCCCCTACTTTGTCTACCCATTTATTGTGTTCGTTAGGAATCATTACTCTGTAGTATTTAGCGACACAGCGAATTGTTCTTTCGCTCGGATTTCCACAAGGATGACGAATACTTGAAAATATGTGTTTGATTCCTAGGCTCTCCAAACCTTGCCTAAAAACATTGCTTGTGAAATAGGTACCGTGATCTGATAGAATGGATTCCGGCTTCCCAAGCATCGGAATGACTTTGTTCTTAATTCGACTAAGGACTTGTCTTGATGTCGTCTTCTGAATAGGACATAGCACGACCATCTTCGAAAATACATCGACACATACCAAGAGGTGTCGGCATCCACGCTTTCCTTTTACTAAAGGACCAAAGCAATCAATCGCGAGCATCTCGCATGGTTTCTGCGGTAATAGTGGTCTTGGAGGTTGTTTCAGAATAAAGTTGTTCGGCTTTGTGCGCTGACAAGCGTCACACGTTCTAATTACTTCAACAATGGTTAATCTCATCTTGGGCCAAGTAAAGGTCTCCCCTATCGTAGCTTCAGTCTTATCCGTGCCGATATGTGCTAGGCTCTCGTGAACATGCCAAGTTAATCCCCTCTGTAGTGATGCTGGAACTAAGATCCGCAGTTTAGTATGATGCTCATCCACGTACTTATGTAACAAGTTATTCAAGTAGTGAAATCTCGCTTGTTTAGCACTGGCTTCCCGGTACTCCGGTGAATTTGGTTGTAACTCCTTCCTATAGAATTTTATCATCATCATCATCCATGGGTCAGCTTCTTGCTCCTTCCGAATATCCTTCAATCTTGCCAAAAACTCACGAGCCTTAGGTGTCAAGGTAATATTGTGAACTTCCGCTGTTACTTCGTTTCCGTCCTCAGGGTTTCTACTCAAGGCATCTGGTATGACGTTCAATTTCCCAGGACAATGCTCTATTGTGATGTCAAACTGCTGTATGTAGATGGACCAGCGCGTAACTCTCTCACTTGCTATTGTTGTCTTAAATAAAAATGTCAGTGCATGGTGGTCGGTTCTAACAATGATGGAATAACCGTAGATCATCTTGCGCCACTGTTGGAGAGAATATAGAATTGCTAGTAGCTCAAGTTCCGTAACTGTGTAGTTCCTCTCATGTTTCCGTAATTTACGACTCGTGAATGCCAAATAGGATTTCTTCTTGGGTTCTTCAGCGTCCTCTTGGTACAGCATAGCACCAATCCCAATTAACGAAGCATCTGCTTGAATGATAAATTGTTTCTCAAAATCCGGATATCCAAGTTTCACAGTTTTCCAATAAATCCTTCGTTGCTTTAACAGACCTGTCGCACTCCTCGTTCCACGACCATCGATTCGCTTTCTTCAACATCTCCTGCATAGGCGCTACTGTTTCTGTGTAACCAGGGCAATTTTCTTTGAAGAAACCTGTCACTCCCAAAAATGCTCTAACATGTTTGACTTTGGTAGGTGTGGGAAATTTCTTAATAGCATCAATCTTGGCTGGATTAGGCCGCACGCCCTCGACATCAATTATATGTCCCAAATATAAAATTTCGCTCTGGCAAAAATGTGACTTTTTTAAGTTGATCTTGAAGTTCATGGTCCTCAGGTTGTCCAGCAGTTTATTTAAATTTATCAAGTGTTCTTCCATTGTCTCAGAAGCGATTAATATGTCATCAACATATCTCGTGGTGAAGTTCTTGACCTCCTCAGTCAGATTTCTATCGAGTGCTCTAATGAGTGCACATCCCGCAGTTTTCACGCCAAAGGGCATTCGACACCAGATATAACTTTGATTATCGAATAAAAATCCCGTCAACAGTTGGGATTTTTCTTCAAGTTCAAGATGGTGGAAACTATTCGTCAAATCAACACTTGAGTATATCTTCTTCCCACGGAAGCCTTTCAAAACATCTTTGATCCTCGGTGCTTGGTCGTGCTCAACTAGCAGTTTGCTATTTAAAACTCGCGCGTCTAGGCATAGCCTAATTGATCCGTTTGGCTTGGTCACAGCCAATATTGCGTTCAGATAAGGAGTTGCAGCTTTCCTTATCATGCCAGAATCTAATAAGTTAGTAATGATATCCCTCACCTGAGAAAAATGCTTCTCTGGGATCGGGTACAATTTACTTTTAAATGGGGTCCAATCTGTGACCTGCATCGCATATTGAAAATTTAAAACTTTCCCAGGTACGGTGTCAAACGCTCCTTTATGTAATCTTAAAATTTCTTCCAATCTTCTTCTATCAGATTCCCCTACGATGGCTTCCTTAAGTCGCTCCTGAAGTAGAATTTCGAATTTGGTTCCGCCCATTTCTTCTTCCGCCAAATGCACCCAAAGTTCCTGCGAAATATCTCGGCTATCCATTTCTAGCACTGCTGTCTGGTTAACTTGCTCTCCCCTCAAGATCTTATCTCCGGCCTCATTAGTGCATTCCTCAACAACCCAAGTATTTGCCTCTCTCTCCAGCGGATTCTCTTCCATATTTAAACCCACATGATCCAATCCTTCTACTTGTTTGAAGCTTACAGTGTTGTTATGTAAATCAATTACAGCATGAAAATCGCAGATGAAGTTGGCTCCTAAAATTATATTGTAGTTCATCTTTGGAATAACAATGAATGTTTGTGAAAAAGTATGGTTCAATATTTCCAGATCTAGAAATGCTTGCTGTTTACAATTCATAGTTTTGTCAGGAATGACACCTCTGACTTTCATTAGCGGTACCGGCATAATAGGAACAGTCTGTTTTCTTGCTATTTCTTTTATCAAAATTTCAGTGACTAAGCTCACCTGGCTACCTGTATCAATCAAACATCTCACCCTCATACCTCCAATATGCGCGTAAATAATTGGTAGCTGTCTGATAACATTTTCACGGTTCTTCACCACTTCCTCCAGGCAGTCGTCTGGGAATGCTACCCACTCTTCTATATTGGCCACTATCATCTCTTCTTGCTCCCTGGCGATCTCCGTTTTTAGCCTGTCTCCTTTCAGTTCATTTGGTTTTTTTTTTATCCCGGGCCCCATTAGATGTGTTTCGCCGGTTATCATTCTGTCGCTCCTGTTGCCTCAGTAAACTCTCTGCCCCCTCTCCTTGATGGTTGTCTGGGCTCTGTCTGTTCGCCATGGCACGCCCCCACTTCTCCTTCTCCGCTTCTTCATTACTTAATTGATCCAAGTATTTACGGGATTCAATATATCGTTCGTCCCAGTTATTCCTATAATCCCCTCTGTTTTCTTGGCGATAGTCCCTGCCGTTACTCCATCTACCATCTCCATTTCTTTGGTAAGGTCTACCTTGTCTCTGGTTTCCCCTCCAATTCGTGTATTCCCGCTGGTACGTCCACTGATTATTTTGATTTTGGTTATTCTGATGATATCTCCCGCGGTTATTCTGATAATTCTGATTGTTGTTATGGAACTGGTTTCGGCCGTCAAAATCTTGTCTTCTTGGCGTGAACTGTGTCCCTGTGGACTGTGTCTTACTTTGGTTCCCCTGGCCGTGGTTATTTTGGAGTCCCTGAACTACCTCTGCCGTGTTGACACATTCCAAATTCCTTCTTCCTGTCTGTGGGCTTACCATACTCGTCTCATCTAAGTGTCTGAGTAATTCTTCGGCTTGGACTGCGGTCTGAATATTTCCTGCGACTAATAATTGTTGGATATGCATTGGGAGTTGTTTTCCGATGGTTAGAACCATATTCGGCTCGCTAGGCGGGTCATCAAAATCCCTGAATTTTACCAATTGCTGACTGAAGAATTCTGAAAAACGGGTTGGATGTGTACTGTGGTATTTGCGCGTGTACAGGTCCATTCTTAACCCTTGCTGTAACGAAGGACTCCAAAACTTCTTCAAAAACGCCTCGCGGAATTGAGCCATGTCTGTAAACGTGTACTTGAAACTTAAAAACCAGGTCAGGCTAGGTCCTTCTAAAAATTTCTCCACCAGTCTTAATTGTTTCTCCGGGCCGATGTGTTGGTCATTAAAGTAGTCAGTTAATTGCCGTAGAAATGCTTTGGGAGTGGTTCCTGAATGTTCTTTAAACTTATCGGGCTTAAAATCATTACCCCGAATGACTTGGATGACTTGGGCTGGTGCCAAGTTCGGTTGCGGAGTTGAAGTCTCCCCCCTGTACTGCTGGAATGCATTAGTCGTTAGTCTGGGACTTTGACCCCGACTCGTGTCCTCAGCCAACTTCGAACCTGCCGGACTTCCAATACTTGTTTGCTTTTCCGGAATATTTTCGTTTGAAAATAATGTCGCATTCTCTAACGATCTAATCTCGTTTTTTATGATTAATTCTGAGTGTTCCTGTAATTTCGACTTCATATTTTCCTCCAGTGCCTGCATTCGCTTTAAAACTGCCAGCCTGTCTTCCTTATTCGCATGAGCCTGCTGGTCCCAATCTCGCCGGATCCTACTTTTTAAGCTATTTATTTTCTCCTCGTTCCTCTCCTGATTTTTCTCTAGCTCTTCACGTATCCGTTCCTGCGTTTTTACTAGTTGTTCTTCCAAATTATCCTGAGTTTTGACGAGCTGCTCCCCTACTTCTTGTCTTATGACCTCTTGTGTGTTTATTAGCTGGCCTTCCATCTCTTTTCTTATGATCTCTTGTGTTCTGCCTAATTGCTCCTCTAAATTTTCCCGCAAGTGTATCCGCTCGGTTTCAGCCTTAACTTCGACTTTATCTATTTCCTTTATTAATTCCAGCACGTTGTTATCTACCGAATTAATTTGCTGCTGTAGTTTCTCTTGGGTTTTCTTCACTCCCGCGGTGTTACTGACACATGCTGCCTCTATCTGCTTGAGTTTATCTGCCACCATCTCGTCAAATTGTACTAATTTGTTATCAAATTTCGCCTCCAATTTCTTCATTTCGCCTAACTGTCTGATGTTGTTTTCCGCAACCTCGCCTGCCAGTTTCTCTACTTTTTGAACGCTCTGATTAATATCATTTGTGATTTTTCCAAACTGTTCGGTTTGTGTTACCGCCTGTTGTGACAATTTGTGGTTTAGTTCATTGAATTGTTTGTCAGTGTCTAATTTCTGGACTTCTAACTGGACCGAAATGTTACCGCTCATATCAAGTAATTGTTTTTCACTATGCTCACGCTGAGCTTCTAATTGTTCTTTTAATTGTTCTTCCGTTTTCGCGGACATTTGTTCTAATTGTTTTTCACTATGCTCACGCTGAGCTTCTAATTGTTCTTTTAATTGTTCTTCCGTTTTCGCGGACATTTGTTCTAATTGTTTTTCACTATGCTCACGCTGAGCTTCTAATTGTTCTTTTAATTGTTCTTCCGTCTTTACGGACATCTGCACTAATTGTTCTTCCGTTTTCGCGGACATTTGGATCGACATCTGTTCTAACAATGCCTTTATCTCATCAACACTCGCCATATCACACACAAAATATATTCAGAGAAAAACAGGGTTATGGGCTAAGGTTTCAGCCCTATACGCACATACATGTCACACATTTAAATATTACTGGCTCTAATTTAATGAAAATTTCAGTAACAAAATTTACTGAATACAATGACATTTATTCCCAAACAACAAAATAACCCCTAGTGATCTGCTTTTAAATTCCTAACCAACAGAATTTACGAAACACCAATTAACCGAAGTCAATTAAATGTCAGATATAAGGCAACATCTTCCTGCTTTGACTGAGTTCATTAATAATGCAAATTTCTAATTTTAATGTGGGCGCCAGAACAAGTTTATAACAAATACCAAATCAAATTCTAACCTTGTTCAATATTTCTAACTTTAGGAACTCAGTGATTTTACTAATGCACATGGCGGTACAACATCGCCTCCATTTACTGAATTTACATGTCCGCTTGACCTGGCATCATTTCTCAACGAAATAAATATGAGATCAGCGAAGCAACAACAACAACAATCCCCACTTGGGCAGCCATTTTTGTTTTATGAACCCTTGCAAAGAAGCATATGAGACTCAGATTCGGGGCGTAACAGGTCATATTCGTAAGTTGCTGTCAGGGCGCTTCATTAACTTGCAGGGTAACATATAACAAAATAACATGCAGGAAAGAGTGAAGCCAGGGTTAAAACAACTGAATTTAATAACAAATCACCATATTTACACATAACAATTAACAACAAAAACTCCCAACTTGACTCCCGCTTAATAAAAATGCCAAAAACTTAGGCGATATCTCTGGAGAGATTAATTACCTGGACCAAGCGTCCTTAAATAAAGATACAAAAGTGACCATATAAGTGCGTACGCCGTTCTACATGCACCACGATGTGTACTTTGAATGCGTGATTCGTTATCATCCAGAATGACCCTTCAAACAACGAATCCGCATTTCATAGAGCTAGACCGACACAAGGGAACACAACTACAATACTTAAGTTAAATCGACACTTCCTAAATCTACTATAAACAAACACAAAATTTCCGTGTGAAATTGGACTTAAATTGCCGTAGCAACATTTACTGCCTAAAATCTTAGGACTTCTCACACAAATCAACACAAGTACATTAACACGTGACCAATAGAAAAAAAACTCAAATGACCGCTGTCAAAATTTACAAATACTCTACCACTACACCACACGGGTGTGACAAACAAAATTACATGAAATCGAGTCATCAACAAAGCAATAGGCAAACAGCCAACATTTACGTTAATCACAATATTCTTATCCATACAAGGTACAACAATCCGTTACACACATGGCGAACTCCCCAATTAATTATGGCTTAAAAATTAGCCATCACAATGAACAGGTTTGCTACATGAAAGCTTACAGGGTTCAGTCGGACAAATAGGACTGCCTATCAAAATAAGTCACAGGCAAAACGGGCGGTTTGTGGAACTCTGCATGTCTGTCAACCCACGTGTCAATAACCTCGACCTCCCAGAACATGGGGTCGAACCTCGAAGAAATGTGCCCCAAAGCACAATAATACGTGTGTGTCAGAAAAACATATGGACAAGAATCAGCAGTCTCCCAAGAGCACTCTGTCTTTCCATCTAAAATACAACAGCAGCAAAAAAAATATAAGGGCGGTAGGACAACTACCCCCTCCTCACGTAGACTCAACACACACTAGACACATCAACACACACTTAATCACACGTATGGGTTGTGACAGACCCTGAAATAAAAGACACAAATAATATCCACATGCTGGCGCCATCGTTCTATGCCGTGACTAGACACCTGAAAAGGACTCAAGAAAAATCTATCAAATTAGAACGAAGGTGTTCTACAATTACTTTTAAGTTGGTGCACTCGGCTACCCTAACATGAATAATAACCTGTTCAGCAAAAAGTTTTACAATCATTTCCTCCCATTCCTATTTCAAAATATTAACGTTAATAAAGCACCATTTATCGAATGTAACGGGTTCCGCAATTGCAAGGATAAAATCACGCACGCACGCCGCGTACATTACATATGACTCAAGAAAAAAATCAAAATATCAACAAACACTTTGGCCACGCGCCAACGGACATTTAAACATATAGTGTCGGTACAAGAAAAACAGCTAAAAACAAGAAAGAAAAACATGACTATTTACAAAGTTCCCCGGCCAAATCTAACTACATAATTGAAATAATCCAATTTTAGTACATCACCGCTTCTGCATGTAGGACTAAGGACATCCTCCTCAACCCATTGCCCTATGGACAATTTAGCACTCCATAGTAGTCGTCTGCGTTGATTTCTTGAAGCTCATCCCAACTTCAAACCACGTGCTGATCATCTTGGTCTCGACTCCTTGGCATAAAAGTTCAATGTTAAATATTTGCCTATCTATAATCGCTTGCAGGCTACTCAGTTCACCCACAATTGTCCTACTGCGATTAATAGCGAAGACTGGCCCTAATTATATCGCACATACGCACTATAAAAACACATACAATACACACAATTTATACATAAAATATACATCTCGAGTCCGCGCCACGGGCTCGTTAACAAGTTCAAAATCCTGGCTGCACTCGCAGTCGCTATCTCGTCCGGTATTTCCGTCCCGTCTTATGGACTTCGGTTCTGGTAAGCGCTAATGAGGGTGATACGATACTTCCCCCTTAAAGTTGAACTCGTCGTCTTTAAAAGAATGTTACAGTTTATCACGCGCTGGCGTGAAATATTGAGATCACACAACTTAGTAGATTTTAGAACAAAATGTATTATAGCTGATAAAATTCGGTACTGCAAACGCTGCGACTTTAGCTTCCCAGAGCTCAGAAAATAAAATTAGCTTCACTGATTTTAGAGCGTAAAAATCACATTTTCAAACTGGCGTGGAGTATACCTCTGAAGGCTCCACACAATAAGTACTCAGATAAATTCGAGCGTCAAAATCACACTACAAACTGGCGTGGAGTATGCCTCTGAAGGCTCCACAAGATAATTACTCCGATTGGCGTCAGGCCAAACTATTTATGAGAAACTGACAAGGGCGGTGGAGTGGGGCAAAGTCGGATAAAAACTTCCAGAGTTTTTGTCTCACAAAGATGGGGCTAGTGTCATTCTTCTCCAAATAAATCCAACGTCTCAAATTACTCGAGCGGAGATTAATCCGTTCGGCGGTTCCTTAGATACCCACTTCCGCGCGCTTTTTACTACTGACGCCGTCCACCTCGTGGTCACAGCTTGGTCTCTTGCGATTGGCTGATTCAATCGTATGTTCGTTGAGAGGACCTCGTGATTCTTCCTTTATGTCTCCAATTTTGGTACAGTAGTTGCACAATTTGGCCTTGAACTCGACTAATTCTGGCCGTCCCCAGGAATAGCTACCAACTCAGCTTCTGTTGCAATCATTACGAAATGCTGGCCTCCCTAATATCCAAGTCGACTTCCTTATGTGCTGCCTGGGCCGTAGTAATAATAATAATAAATATGAATACTTATTTATCGAAGATCAATAAGGGTTCAGTAGATTAAGTACTCACAACTATCACACTGTGCTCCGTAAAGTTTCCATCAGCACGGAATACCTAATCCACTAAAAACACACGCTCTTCAGTAGTAGCCTCTTCGGAGAGACTTTGCGGACACACTGTATTATCGTAAGTTCCTCACTGTATTCTAAACAAGTCGTTCCGTGAAGAACTATACAGCCTATATTCATATATCCTGCTCATGTTAATTGCCACTATCAACATACAAAATTTCAGTTCAATTGCTGTAACAGATTCGTAGATATTGAGAACCGTCTAAATATTTCACATGGTCGCCAGGTTGGATTTTTATTTTTGTACTATTACATTAAGATTATTGTGTACGTGTGGTATTCAAACTTCAATCGCATGATTAGAACACAAGAAGTAAAAAGACATTTTAAAATTACGCACAGCAGCCATCTTGTGATTATGCAAACAATTGAAATAAATTAGATGCCAGTGGATCAATATTTGTATAAGCATTTAACGTGCAACGTTTCACGGCACTCGGATAGTTGATTCGCGAGAAACGTCTATTTAAATGTTTATAATTCGCGTCGCCGCCATGCTGGATTTGTGCTCCCCAGGTTACTGAAAGTCCTATAGATGAACATATGTTCGTAGTCTCTATGAACATAAAAAAATCAGTTTGGTTGCTGTAAAAGATTCATAGATATTGAGAACCGTCTAAATATTTCGGAAGCTCGCCATTTAGGATTGTTATTTGTATAGGCCATAGAGTTATGTACCATTCAAGGACAATTATTGCCTAGGTTCATTATTCAAACTTTCACTTCGATCAAATGATTACGACACAAGAAATAAAAACTTAATTTTAAAATTTCGCACAGCCGCCATCTTGAGGTTATGTAAACAATTGAATTAAATTAGATGGCAGTGCATTACAATCTGCAAAATCATTTACTGTGCCACATTTCACTGCGCTCAGAGAGTTAAATCACGAGAAAAGTCTATTAAAATATTTCAAATTCGCTTGGTCGCCATGTTCGTTTTGTACTTTACAGGTTTATGAAATATACATAGGTAAACTTGTATCAGTACCCTTTATTACCGTACAAAATTGCAGGGTGATATCTGTAATAGTTTCGGAGATATAGAAGGTCAGTGAAATATTTCGCACAGCCGCCATTTTGAGGTTATGTAATCAATTGAACTAAATTATACTCCAGTGCATTACAATGCGTATAAACATTTTCTGTACCAAGTTTCATTACATTTGGATAGTTAAATAACGAGAAAAGTCTATTTAAATGTCTCAAATTTGCTTGACCGCCATGTTGGTTTTGTAGTGACCAGGTTTTTGAAAGTCTCATAGGTGAACTTTCAGTTGTGCCCTTTATCACCGTACACAATTTCAGGGCGATATCGGTAATAGTTTCGGAGATATTGAATGCTAGTGAAATATTTCGCACAGCCGCCATGTTGGATTGGTGAGACGTAACAAAATTTGAAGGGCACGGTCGAGGTCGCCGGGAATAGTGCTATGAACTTCCCGAGTTTCATTAAAATCGCTCCAGCCGTTTAGATTTTATTAGGGGGACACACACACACACCTCACACACACACACACACACACACACGCGCACACACACACGGACAAAAGGTGATCTCATAAGCCTATTTTTTCAAAATTGAAAATAGGCTAAAATATCCGCAAATTTACTCAATAAATTATCCGCAGCGTATCCGCTATCCGCACAGCCATGCAAACTATATCCGCATGGCGAAAATTTTTGCGGATATCCGCGGGTTTATCCGGGGATATCCGCATCCGCGCCGGGCTTTATCCATAGGGACCAGTCCAAAGGACCCGCCCAAAGGGACCCGCCCACAGAGACCCGTCAACAAGGACCCGTCAACAAGTTGAAATTTTGACAAAGGGCCTAACCACACATTTTGAAAATTTAGATTTTTAACTTTTGAATTTATTTTTATATTTTTTTGTAGGGAGAGACAATACCGGTTGTGTTTAAACGAGCATGTCGCCGACCACGGTGGCCATGTCCAATGGATGAATCGATATTTTGTGAAGCATTGATTGATGAGGGTCATGCGACAACTTGTTTTAAGAATATTTTTTATGATGTTTCCTATGATGCATGCATTTATTTAAATATCCCAAAACGGCAAGGTTACTGATTTGAAATGTTATAAACTAATAATGGGATTTGGACACATAAGGTGTCCTAGAACTTGACATGACTCTTTCTTTTTATGGCTTAGGAATTTTCCCTAAAAGATTGAAAACAACAAGGTCATGGACGTTTGTTTCTCTTAATATATTGCAAATCCATAATGTTAGATGTTTATGTTGAGTGATGAAACATAGCTAGGTAGAGAAAGAATTATTGTAGGCTATATGTATGGTGACTGACAAGTCTTTAAACATTGAAACTTGTTTTTAAACCTGACCGCAGTACATAGGGAGTATAGGTTTCAGGCATGACATGACAAACGGTGTGTACAAAATCAAATTTATTGATTCAAGAATTAAGAGTAGACTATCTTTGATTGATTGGTTAAAGAGGGTAGCTAAGAAAACCAGATGGTGACTACACTGAACCAAACCGAAACAATACAATCCTTTTTGGATGTCTAATGTTACTTGCTAACCATTTTGTACTGCAGTGGCAAGCACTTTTGGCTCTTGCACTAGAGGTCATAACTCGATTTTTAGCTTTAAGGCTTAGAACGAACCAAACTAAGAAAGACGGTTATGGTGGTGCAGTGGTTAAGTTGGTTAGCCTTTGACTAATGTAGACCAGGGGTTGATTTTAAGTTAATACGCATGTCAAAAACATATAAAAAAGCAGGGATAATGTTTTAAGACTGATTTCACTTGTATTTTTTTCAAATTATTACTTGGATTACAAATACAAAGGTGGACTGGGTTCAATATACAGTTAATGCAAGTAAGATTTTCGATTTGTTTTTGATTTTAGACTTTATATTTTAGAATTTACATTTTAGATTTTAGAATTTATAAAAAAGACCAAACCATAATGTCATGACTTTAAATTTTCGGTAACTAATTATTAAAGAAAAACATATAAGGATTTGTATTACTTGGAATTATGTTTTCTATACTATAATTTTTTTGCTTTCAGATTTTAGAAATTTGATATTGGATTTTAGATTTTAGGTAAAGACCAAACTAATATTGACTATTCATTAGACACAGGTATGTAAATAGAAAGATAATTAGACAATATGTTAAGATGAATTTTTAGGTGTTGACTGGCCTTGCAAAAAGAAGTGACTAACCAGTCATGAGTTAACTACATACCAACGAAACACTTTGGCGACTATGCTTGTTATTGACCAGTGAGTAGGGTTTTAGAAAAACTGTTTGCTATTTTGGGTTATATACAACAAATGCATAGACCTACTGAGCAACTATGTTTGCAAAACAAGACATTATACCAGAGACGATTAGGATTCTTATGTAGCTCAGGCAAGGAAAGCATTTCTACAGAATTTGTTGACATTGAATATAGATTTAGGTATTAGGAAGTCATTTTTGAAGACCTTTGTCTGGAGCGTGACACTCTATGAAAGTGAAACTTTGACTATTGGTGTAGCAGAAAAGTAGAAATTGAAGTGTTTGAAATGTGGTGTTACAGGAGAATGATGAAGATTAAATGGGCAAATAAGGTTACAAACAAAGAGGTATTAAGACAAGTGGGAGAGGAGAGATGTTTCTGGCAACTGCCAATGAAGTAAAGCGATAGGTTGGTAGGGCACATACTAAGACACCCAGGAATAGCAAGCTTAGTTATGGAAGAAAGGGTTGAGGACAAGAACTGTAAGGGGTAGACCAAGGTTATAATATGTAAAACAGATAGCCTTGGATGTAGAGTGTGGTAGCTATATAGAGATGAAACGATTAGCTTAGGACAGGGAGTCATGGAGAGCTGTATTTAACCAGTCAAAAGGCTGAAGACTCAAACAACATATAGAGCTTACCAAAATAATGTTGTGTAATGGTAAATGCTAGTCAACAAACAGTAATGCATTACTAAAACCGATGACACGATACCTGAGAGCTTTTCTAAAATTATTTTAAGATGCCTTTAACCCTATATTAAACACCCAGTTCTCAAGACTCATAACTACAATGTTATAGAAAAAAAATAAAAAAATACATTTAAAAACGAGCAAGTAGTTGAGTTAATATACGCCTGGGTCGCGTGCGTGCGGAGGAACATACGATTACGTCAGCAAAACATCTCATCTAGAGTTTCAAATATAGCCACTATGACGCGCGCAACATAGGAAGTGCGTGGAAACATACGATTACGTCAGCGAAACATGAACTCACTGGTCGGTTGTATGAGTATCACTTTAGTAGTGGCACCAAGCAGCAAAAGACGTTTACTTACACACAATCCATCATTAGGGTAAGCTCTTTTTCTTATCATTATGGAAAGCTCTTAGAATAAAATGATATATAATTATAGTGGTTCTGGTCACTTATAGCTAAACTGTAATAGACATTTTTTTGTTTCTTTATAGGCTACTACAATAAATATTCTCAATGCTATGGGGCATAACTGCGGATTAGAGAGAAAAAAGCTCACTGAATTACCAATGCATACTCCATTCCGTATCATCAACATTCAAAAAGTGGACACAATGTATGGTGAACGTGTACTATGTGTTAGTGAAAATTTTCAGACATTCCTTCCTACACGTTTTAATGATACGTCAGAAAGTGTGCTCGAGGATCTAAATCGTGGTGGACATTCTCTATATCTAATTTATGAGGGTATACTATCAATAGCGTCTACTACCAATTGCGCCTACTGTCAATTGAGCCTACTTTTAATAGCGCCTACTACCAAACGCGCCTACTATCAATTGCACATACTACCAATCGCGCCTACTATCAATTGCGCATACTACCAATTGCATCTACTGAGAATAGCGCCTACTACCAATTGCGCCTACTGTCAATCGCGCCTATTACAAATCACGCCTTCTACCAATCACGCCTACTACCAATTGCGCCTACTGTCAATTGCACCTACTATCAACAGCGCCTACTATCAATTACGCCCACTACCAATCGCGCCTACTGTCAATTGCACCTACTATCAATTGCGCCTAATACTAATCGCGCCTACTACTAATCGCGCCTACTGTCAATTGCGCTTACTATCGATAGTGCCTACTATCAATTACGTCCACTACCAATCGCGCCTTCTGTCAATTGCGCCTAGTACCAATCGCGCCTACTATTAATTGTGCCTACTAACAATTGCGCCTACTACTAATTGCGCCTACTATCAATTACGCCTACTACCAATCGTGCCTACTGTTAATTCCGCCTACTACCAATTGCGTCTACTACCAATCACGCCTATTACTAATCGCGCCTACTATCAATCGCGCCTACTGTCAATTGCGCCTACTACCAATTGCGTCTACTACCAATCACGCCTATTACTAATCGCGCCAACTACTACTAATCGCGCCTACTATCAATCGCGCCTACTGTCAATTGCGCCTACAATCAATTACGTCCACTACCAATTGCGCCTACTGTCAATTGTGCCTACTATTAATTGTGCCTACTATCAATTGCGCCTACTATCAATTACGCCTACTATCAATTGCGTTGCGTATGAATAGCGCCTGCTATCAATTACACCTGGTAAAAATCGCTTCTAGTTAAAATCGCGCTCAATATAAATCATAATCAGTATAAATTGTGCCCAGTATCAAACGCGTCTACTAATCGTACCTACTAAAATTGAGCGTGCTATAAAACGCACCCAGTATACATTGCTCCTACTAACCATGGCTACTATCAATTACAGTCAATAAAAATCATAATCACTATAAATTATGTTCAGTATAAATATTGACATTGACGAATGTGTGTGTAAATCACTTGTAGTCTAAAAATTGTTCATGTAATTATTATTCCTGACAGTACTTTGAAAATTCCGCCTTAAAAAATATCAATCCACTTCATTTATTTTACTGTTATTATTACTAAAGTGACTTTACTAAAATTTAATTCATGTGTAATAGTAAATATGGAAGTCTCAACAACCAGCCATGGTAAGCCATGTGTCTACTATAAAGGATATACATATATTGTAAAAACAACCAATAAAGATGGAACTGTTATTTGGCGATGTTCAAAACAACGATCTAAAGAGTGTCGAGGAATGATTAAAACAAAAGACTCCAACGTACTTACTTCAAACGAGCATCATTGTGAATCTCAAATTAATACACATTTACATGGACAAAATACTCTAACCAAGGTAAAAAAAAAAAAGCAAGTCAAAGAAAAAATATTGCTGCTCAAGATAGTGCAGTGTTTGTTCAAAATCACTTATCATGTCCTCAAATAGTCATGTTAGGACAGTTGTCAACGTCTGAGAAACCCTTAACACTATCAAAAGCAACGCAGACTTTACAAGAGGTCTCTGTGGAAAAGGAACAGGAGGAATTGGATAGTTCTAGTGATGTTAAGGATGATGATAATGATGATGATGATGATGATGATAATGATGGTGACAATGACTATCATAATTTTGATGATAATATTCATAATGATGATGATGATGATGATGATGATGATGAGGATGATGAAAAAGAAGAGGATGAGGGTTTTATGTCTGTAAAACCATTGCGACTTCCCCAGTTTTTAAGAACAAGAGTACCTGGAGAAAGTTATAAAAGGATCTACAACAAGCGTTGTGTTTAAAAAAATCTATGACAAACAATGGTAAATAGAGAGAGTTGGATTCAGTGTGTATCCATTATAAAAAAGAATTTAATAAAAATATTTTATGGTTATTGTCTGCTTTTCCTTATTACTATCACTACATCCTCCCACTATTAATGCAATTCTTAACCATCGACAGTCTCTAGCTATGTTTAGAAAGAGAGAGTGGACTTAAACAATACACTCCATCTATGGTTTGTGTACCGAGTATCATAATAATACAGTATCGCTAAGCTATGTTAAAGCAATAGTTATGTCAGGTAATGGGTTCAAATCCTTACTTTCTTGTATTGAAAATATGAACATAAGTCAAACGCCTTAACCACTCGGCCAACCTGACAGTTAATAATGTAATTTGTTTTGTGCACTTGAGTGTTTACAAAATTTTCCAGTGTACATTGACCCAACTACTTGCTCGTTTTTAAATGTAGTTCTTGTTTCTGTTTTTTTCTATAACATTGTAGTTATGAGTCTTAAGAACTGGGTGTTTTATATAGAGTTAAAGGCATCTTAAAATAATTTTAGAAAAGCTCTCAGGTAACGTGTCATGGGTTTTAGTAATGCATTACTGTTTGTTGACTAGCATTTACCATTACATAACATTATTTTGGTAAGCTCTACATGTTGTTTGAGTCTTCAGCCTTTTGACTGGTTTAATACAGCTCTCCATGACTCCCGGTCCTAAGCTAATCGTTTCATCTCTATATAGCTACCACACTCTACATCCAAGGCTATCTGTTTTACATATTATAACCTTGGCCTACCCCTTACAGTTCTTGTCCTCAACCCTTTCTTCCATAACTAAGCTTGCTATTCCTGGGTGTCTTAGTTTGTATCCTACCAACCTATCGCTCTAATTCATTAGCAGTTGCCAGAAACATCTCTCCTCTCCCACTTGTCTTAATACCTCTTTGTTTGTAACCTTATTTGCCCATTTAATCTTCATCATTCTCCTGTAACACCACATTTCAAACACTTCAATTTCTACTTTTCTGCTACACCAATAGTCCAAGTTTCACTTTCATAGAGTGTCACGCTCCAGACCAAGGTCTTCAAAAATGACTTCCTAATACCTAAATCTATATTCAATATCAACAAATTCTGTAGAAATGCTTTCCTTGCCTGAGCTACATAAGAATCCTAATCGTCTCTGGTATAAACATAGTTGCTCAGTAGGTCTATGAATTTGTTGTATATAACCCAAAATAGCAAACAGTTTTTCTAAAACCCTACTCACTGGTCAATAACAAGCATAGTCGACAAAGTGTTTCGTTGGTATGTAGTTAACTCATGACTGGTTAGTCACTTCTTTTTGCAAGGCCAGTCAACACCTAAAAATTCATCTTAACATATTGTCTAATTATCTTTCTATTTACATACCTGTGTCTAATGAATAGTCAATATTAGTTTGGTCTTTACCTAAAATCTAATATCCAATATCAAATTTCTAAAATCTAAAAGCAAAAAAATTATAGTATTGAAAACATGAAAATGAAAATCCACAGCCTGCTTCCAGTCTCCGACCGGGTCAGGAATGGAATGAATGAAGCCCCCATCTAGCGGCGAGGATATGAACTGTGCCGGCTGCCGAGGCCTGACGCACTCCTCTGGGGCAATGATTAAATGAATGACAGATGAGATGAAATGATAATGGAGAGTGTTGCTGGAATGAAATTTTGACAGGGAAAACCGGAGTACCCGGAGAAAAACCTGTCTGCCTCCGTTTTGTCCAGCAGAGATCTCACATGGAGTGACCGGGATTTGAACCACGGACCCAGCGGTGAGAGGCCGGCGTGCTGCCGCCTACGCCACGAAGGCTTTAGTATAGAAAACATAATTCCAAGTAATACAAATTTAAAGTCATGACATTATGGTTTGGTCTTGTTGTAAATTCTAAAATCTAAAATGTAAATTCTAAAATCTAAAGTCTAAAATCAAAAACAAATCAAAAAACTTACTGGCATTAACTGTATATTGAACCCAGTCCACCTTTGTATTTGTAATCCAAGTGATAATTTGAAAAAAAAATACAAGTGAAATCAGTCTTAAAACATTATCCCTGCTTTTTATATGTTTTTACATGCGTATTAACCTAAAATCAACCCCTGGTCTACATTAGTCAAAGGCTAACCAGCTTAACCACTGCACCACCATAACCGTCTTTCTTAGTTTGGTTCGTTCTAAGCCTTAAAGCTAAAAATCGAGTTAAGACCTCTAGTGCAAGAGCCAAAAGTGCTTGCCACTGCAGCACAAAATGGTTAGCAAGTAACATTAGACATCCAAAAAGGATTGTATTGTTTCGGTTTGGTTCAGTGTAGTCACCATCTGGTTTTATTAGCTACCCTCTTTTACCAATCAATCAAAGATAGTCTACTCTTAATTCTTGAATCAATAAATTTGATTTTGTACACACCGTTTGTCATGTCATGCCTGAAACCTATACTCCCTATGTACTGCGGTCAGGTTTAAAAACAAGTCTCAATGTTTAAAGACTTGTCAGTCACCATACGTGTAGCCTACAATAATTCTTTCTCCACCTAGCTATGTTTCATCACTCACCATAAACATCTAACATTATGGATTTGCAATATATTAAGAGAAACAAACGTCCATGACCTTGTTGTTTTCAATCTTTTGGGGAAAATTCCTAAGCCATAAAAAGAAAGAGTCATGTCAAGTTCTAGGACACCTTATGTGTCAAAATCCCATTATTAGTTTATAACATTTCAAATCAGTAACCTTGCCGTTTTGGGATATTTAAATAAATGCATGCATCATAGGGAACATCATAAAAAAATATTCTTAAAACAAGTCGTCGCATGACCCTGTTCAATCAATGCTTCACAAAATATCGATTCATCCATTAGACATGGCCACCGTGGTCGGCGACATGCTCGTTTAAACACAACCGGTACTGTCTCTCCCTACAAAAAAAATATAAAATAAATGCAAAAGTTAAAAATCTAAATTTTCAAAATGTGTGGTTAGGCCCTTTGTCAAAATTTCAACTTGTTGACGGGTCCTTGTTGACGGGTCTCTGTGGGCGGGTCCTTTGGACTGGTCCCTATGGACTGGCCCATGCATTTATCCAAATTATGTCAAAGGGTCCAGGGACCCGTCAACATGGACCCGTCCTCAGGGACCCGTATAAAATGACTCCCTTCGAAAAGGACCCGTCCAAAGGGGCTAGTCAACAGGGGCTAGTCAACAGGCACCAGTCCAAAGGGATACATCAACAGAGATCAATCAAAATGGATCAATCAACAAGGATCAATCAAAGGTTAAGCTACGGCAGCCATTTTGGGACTTTTTGATCACACCTCGTAGGTTAGGTTAGGTTAGATTAGGTTAGGTTAGGTTAGGTTAGGCTAGGTTAAGTTAAGCTACGGCCGCCATCTTGACGATGGAGCGGTGGCGGTGGTGCCAGAACTCGAGATATCGCGCCGCCGCCATCTTGTGAAGTGGGTGAGGTGGAGGTGGGTATAGAACTCTTACAAATACACTACTTATACAGTGTGGTCCACAAGCTCATTATAAATTATGGAGGAAGGCAACCCAACTAACGCGTATATCACAGTCATCCTAAAAACATTAGTACCTGCTCCTTTACGTCCATTGTACAACTTTACCGTTGAGTACATCCTCGCGAATATAGTAGAAATCAATCGTGGCAGTGTTCATTCAATGACCTCAAATATGGTGCAAGATTGAAACGATCAGAGCTCCGAATAACACCTTCTTACATTAGGACACGAAGTGTCTACGAATAGATTCAATACGTGCCAGCAATACACCATGGTTCTCGGTAGCTACGGTGGCTAAATCAAGAATTGCTAGAGTAGCGTCAACGAAGTCGCATGCTAATAGGTTTGAACCTTGAACTTGTACATTTTTTTTTGCTTAATGTCGTTTATTGTGGAAGTATTATGGACGCATATCTATCTGTTTCAACGAGTGATTTTTATTTGGTCCTCAAAGGACCGTACTTATCCGATGGTACGCAGCCAGATTGGACGACGATATAATGATCTGTAGAACGAAAGCAAGGTATCTTGTATATTCAAGGTAGCAAGTGTTCGAAATTGTGACCACCTTTGTTTAAAGGGAAAACTCTGACTCACTCATACGACCCACACGTGGGTAGGCTCACGAATAAATACATCAGACCGAAACTATAATTTCTTTCAACGGCGTCTGTGCGAAAAGCGCTTGCTATACACTTACAGTAATAGTTAGTGAGGTTTTAAGGGGAGGAACTACGAGGTCATCTGCCCCAAACATACAGTAAATACAGATAATTATAACATTATTGGTTTTACGAGTCGCCTCCGTATCGTAGCGGTCAGCATAATTAGCTGCCACCCCTGAGGTCCTGGGTTCGATTCCCGGCTCTGTCACGAAATTTGAAAAGTGGTATGAGGACTGGAACGGGGTCTACTCAGCCTCGGGTGGTCCAAATGAGTAGAGGGGGTTCGATTCCCACCTCAGCCATCCTCGAAGTGGTTTTCCGTGGTTTCCCACTTCGTCTTCGGGAAAATGCCGGGATGGTACCTACTGTAAGGCCACGGCCGCCTCCTTCCCCATTCCTAGCCTATCCATCCCAATCTTCCATCCTTTCCCATTCCTCATGAGGCCCCTGTTCGCTTTGCAGGTGAGGCCACCTGGGCGAAGTGCTGATCACACCTCCCCAGTTGTATCCATTCCGACCAGATGTTCCAAGCTCCAGGACACTGCCCGTAGAGGCGGTAGTGGTGAGTTCCCTCGCTGAGTCCGTGGGAACCACCAACCTAGAGGGTAAATTGACTAAATAAATAAAAGATAAAAAAAGGGTTTTACGTCCCTTTTAACTGCACTGGCTTTTAGATACGCCGGGGTGCCGGAATTTTACTCCGTAGGGGTTCTTCAACGTGCCAGTAAATCTACTGACACGGATCCCTCGCATTTGCGCACCCTCAAATGCCATCTGACTGCGCCAGGATACGAACCAGCAACCTTGGGCATAGCAAGCGAGAACGCTAACGCTGAGCCTCGCAGCAAGGCAGTAATTACAGAACGTGTCATATTTTTATTCTGGGATAAATATTGAACTATTAAAATTCTAATTATCACGAATAAAGTCGCCTCCGTTGCGTAGTGGTCTGAGTGATTAGCTGCCACCCCGGACGTCCTGGGTTCGATTCCCGGCTCTGCCACGAAATTTGAAAAGTGGTATGAGGACTGGGACGGGGTCTACTCAGCCTCGGGTGGTCCAAATGAGTAGAGGGGTTTCGATTCCCACCTCAGCCATCCTCTAAATGGTTTTCCGTGGTTTCCCACTTCGCCTTAAGGCAAATGCCGGGATGCTACCTACCGCCTCCTTCCTTCTTCCTTGCCTATTCCTCCCTTTCCATCCCTCAAGAGGACCCTGTTCGCTTTGCAGGTGACGCTGCCTGGGCGAGGTGCTGAAACTATCTCCCCAGTTGTATCCCACAGACGAGATGTTTCAAGCTCCAGGACACTGCCCGTAGAGGCGGTAATGATGGAATCCCTCACTGAGGCCGTGGGAAAACCCAACCTGGAGGGTAAAATCGACTAAAAAACGAATAGTATCCATCCATGGTTTTGAACAGTATTTAGGGAAAGTAACCATTTAAATGAGACAAGAAAATAACTTTCCCTATCGTCTTCGTAGATAATGTGAACAAATCCAAGTTGATATCTTGCTGTACGAGGTAGGGAGGGTATAATAAAATAGTTAAAAACAATTGTAAAAATCTGCTTTTGGATAGTCTTGAACCCGGGATCTTCGAAAGAGCGAGCGGGCGCGGTAACACTTGCACATATTTCCAACACACTCTGGAGGTTTTTGTTGCGCTTCTTATTAACTGTATGGTAAAATATTCAATTATTACAGTTAGATCTTAAATATTGATTGGAATGCATTCATTCAGTACCTGGCATGTTTTCTAATTTATTCAAAGCAAGTTTCGCGACCGCTTTGCGTTAATAAGGCGAATGAACTGCAAATAATGCCCTCAAACGACAGCCCTTCGGTTTTATTTCATACAACTTAGCGTACAAAATGCTAGCGTGTGATACACTTCGGTCATACAAGCAGGTGTACTGACGAAGAGAACAGAATCATACAGGATTTTGTACCAGCGATCACAGGAGTTTCTTTCCCAGCGAGTGTCGTGTGATACGGGCCTAAAGATATGCTAAGACTTCTTGTTAAAATTTAATAACAAAACAAGATGTTCGGTAAAGAACGTATAGCCTATTTTCTCCTAAATGCTTGGGTATTGTTATAACTCTTTGTGCTTTTCAAGGAGTATAATTGAATGTTGGTTGTAGTAGCTTCTTGAAATACAACGTGCTATACGGATATTATAGATGAATATGAGGTGCACTTTCCTAGTGCTACATCTGTAAAAAAAAATGTCATTCAATTCGGTTTCACCGTGTTTGAATTGATATAGGGAATCGATTTCCACACATACATGGCCGCTATCTGCAAACTATTGAGCTGATGACCTTGTAGTTCAGTCAAAAGATACTTCCCACTAAAAGCTATGTTGTTGAAAAATTTGGTAGAGATCAAATGATTAGGTTGGTCGTATTTTATTTAAGCTTTTAACTTTAGGGTGGCCGCCATTACATTTTCGACAATATGGCGGTGATATAACACATGACACTGGAGTGCCCTTGGCTAGTGCTACCTCTGTACCAAATTTCGTTCAATTCAGTTTCACCGTGTTTGAATTGATAGGGGGAATCAATTTGCACACATGCATGGCCGCCATCTGCAAACTAATGGGCTGATTACCTTGTAATTTTGTCAAAAGCCATATAAATATATCTTGTTGAAAAATTCGGTAGAGATCGGATGATTAGGTTATTCGTACTTTGATTTAAGCTTTGAACATTTGGGTGGAAACCATTAAGTTTCCGTCAAGATGGCGGCGATATAAAACATGACACTGAGGTTCCCTTTGCTAGTTCTACCTCTGTACCAAATTTCGTTCAATTCGGTTTCACCGTGTTCGAATTGATATGGGTGGGGGCAGACATTCAGAGTACACACACTCACACACACAGACACACACACAATTTTTGGCCCTGTGTAGATCTCATAAGTCTACTTTCATTTTTTGCAAGCACTGACGATCAGAATATCCTTCGATATGTTGTTTTGTTTTATTTCAGGGGATAGAACATCGCGGTCATTTATACCCGTTTACTTGGGTGTGTGTGTAGAATTTGTCTGATAACCTGAGTTATTGCGGGCTTTTAATGAAATGTGTATTTGCAATTAAGGATTGGGAAGGAGACGGCCGTGGCCCTAAGATAGAATCCGTCCCGGAATTTGGCCGGATTAGAAGTGGGAAACCACGGAAAACCATTTCCAGTGTGGCTGAGGTGGGAAATGAACCCACCTCTTCACATACTTGCTTCACGAGGCTAAGTGTACCCAATTTCAGCCCTCAGACAAGTATTACATTTCTTGGCCGAGCTGGGAATCGAACCCGGACCTCCGGAGCGACACTTCGATATGTTATGTTAATATTCATGCCAGTTTTTGAATTTTCTGTCATTACAGGTGACGTGGCATAACGTACCAATTCGATCGTATTCTCTTTATAAATCAGCGAAATTCAACTTACTCTTCACAAAAATACGTCGTAAGGCAATAAATGTGGCAATGTAGTTACATCCCCACTAAAATGGAATGTGGGCTTTCGTAGCACTGACATCATTTTCAAATATGCGGTTGAGATATTCAGGTATAGATCTTTACTCATACCAAATTTGGATTAGTTTGCTGTAGCCGTTTAGGAGTTGATATGGGGACACACACACACAGCCAACCAGCCAGCCAGCCAGACAGACAGACAGACATTTGCCCCGATTGATCTCTTAAGTCTACTTTTTTCTCTTTTTTGCAAAATGTGAAAAGTGGGCTAAAAATAGCGGAAATTATATACTGTATGTAGGCTATGTATGTATAGTTCTGACGTTTGTTTGGCCTGTGGCCGTGAAATCCGCGCATCCACTGTGCTAACCGTTCAACCTCATTCCTGCTTTCCTTCGTTCCTTCTGATCGTGCGTGCATGCAGTTGTTACTGCACATGCTCACAATAAGAAGGCTTTCTGGCTGGCCGGAGACCTCTACGCAACAAGCAAGCACCGGCCAAAAACAAACGTCATACCTGTATGTCTACCCCTTATTATTCCTGTTTCCAACGGGGTTGGGGATGACATGCGATGAAATTCTAAGTGGCGGGTGTTTCCGGATGCCCTTCCTAACCCCAACCTCATGAGAGAAATTAATAAGAGATGAAATTAATGAAGATGAATTGTGTACTTGAGAAGATTATCAGGGAATGGACTACCACGTTACCATCAGGAACAGGACTGCAAATACGGTACAAGAAAGACAATCTGAATGTACCTTGCCTGGCCTTTGCCGACGACCTTACCTTGTTAGCGAACAACATAGAAGAAGCTGCTCACCAACTACAGAACCTCTATAGCATAGCAGCTAAAACTGGCTTGAAGGTCAATATACAAAAAACAGTGTTCATGACAAATATAAAGGGAGCCCCATCTACTATTCTTGTGAAAGACACCGCAATTCAAAAAGTTCCTGCAGTGAAGTACCTAGGGGAGTGGATTCAGCAAACGAGAGTGAGACCTTAGCAATAGACACTAGATGCACGAAACTGGAAAGGGTCTACCACTCCTGTAAGAGCATCTACACATCCAAGTGCCTCTCTAAGAACCTTAAACTTCCACATTAAACTCAGTAGTAAGACCTTCCGTTCTTTATGCCTCTGAGTGTCTCCTGATGAACGGGAAAGGCCCACTGAGGAAACCAGAGCTCAAGGAACGGAAAATACTTAGAATGATTTTAGGACCAATAAGGGAAGAGGGTGGTACTTACAGGATCAGGCACAACAATGAGCTCTATGATTATCAAGAAGATATCGTCATATCCATGAGGAAAGGACAATTAGCTTTCTACGGACATCTGACACGCATGGGTGTAGATAGACTTACCAGCCAGATCTTCACCACGACAGGAAGAGGGAAAGCGTCCAAAAACAAATGGATCACCACAGTGAAGTCAGACCTAGAGCAACTTGGAATTTCATCAAAAACATACAGGATCAATCACAATTCCGACAGAAGATTCAACATGGTGTCTTTCCAGTGTCTCTCACCAGCAGGAAGAGTACAGGGACTACCAGACCGAAGTGGACACAGGAAAGAAAGCAGACACACAGCCAGAAGATGAAAGCTGCCTGGGCTAAGAAGAAACATAAATTCCTTACAAGAAGTCAAAACGATCCCCGTGGTCCTCAGTAGGCCCAAACGAAAAGAAGAAGAAGATGAATGAAACTGGGCAAGGATGTGTAAGGAAGTGGCTGTGGCCTGTCAGAAGGTACCGTCCCAGCATTTTTCCTGGAGTTAAAAATTAGAAACCCCGGGAAACCATTTCAAGGACGGGTGACATTGGGGCTCCGAACCCACGTCTACCAAGTCCACAGAGAGCCTGACCACATGGCCTAGCGCTGCGCTTTAGCGAGCGAAGCTACTGCAGTCGGTCACAAATAAATTGCATGTGATTAAGATTTAAAAGTAGGTTGGCTTAGGAAAGGAAAGCATTCCCACAGAAAAGGAATCTGTTGACATCGAATTTAGATTTAGGTATTAGGAAGTCATTTTTGAAAGCCTTTGTCTAGAACGTAACGCTCTATTTAAGTGAAACTTGGACTGTAGGAGAAGCAGAAAAGAGGAGAATTGAACCGTTTGAAATGTAATGTTACTGGAGAATGATGAAGATCAGATTGGGTTCCAAATGAAGAGGTATTAAGACGAGTGGGCGAGGATAGATAGGTTGGTAGGACACATACTAAGACACCCTGGAATAGCAAACTTAGCTATGGAAGGAAGGGTCGAGGATAAGAACTGTAGGGGGGTAGACGGAGGTTAGAATTTGTTGAGCAGATTGCCTCGGATGGAGGGTGTGGTAGCTATGTAGGAATGAAACGATTAGCTTAGGACAGGGAGGCATAACCCAATAGCGCAACTGGACGGCCACTGAGTGGTGTCAGGTTGCCTTTTCCGACGAATCAAGTTTTATGCTCCATCGGACAGATGGCCGTTGGCGTGAGACGTCTGATCGCAAACACACTGCAACAATCGCCGGACGGGTCCAGACCGAAGGAGGGAGCGTCATAGTGTGGGGAATGTTTTCGTGACATTGCCTGGGTGATCGACTCCCTGCACGTCTCGCAGCGGTCCGCGCAGCAAATAGTGGTTATGCAGGTTATTGATGGGTGGTCACATCAATGTGACTGCATACGTAGCGTGCTGTTGTAAAGAAGCACTTTAGCTTCAGGTGTAGCTGTAGAAATAAATATAATTACTTAAACAAAACATCATTGCATTACAATATGTAAATTAATTAATTTAACAATTAATAATTAATTAAATATATAAATAAAATATTAATAAATAAATAAGCTAATTAATTATTTAATAAATAAACATGTAGTTCCTTGAATAATTAATAGCCTATTTTCATATATCTTACTAATATTAATTGCCTATATCAACATACAAATTGTCAGTTTGATTGCTGTAATAGATTCGTATATATTGAGAATCGTCTAAATATATTTTGGATGGTCACCATGTTGGATTTTTATATTATAGGCTTTAGATATATGTACTATTGCATGAAGATTATTGTGTAGGTGTTTTATTCAAACTTCAATCGCATGATTAGGAGACAAGAAATAAAAGCGGGATTTTAAAATTTCGCTCAGCCGCCATCTTGTGGTTATGAAAATAATTTAAATGAATTAGATGCCAGTCGGTTAAAATTTGTATAAGCATATACCGTATTAAGTTCACGGCGCTCGGATGGTTAAAACGCAAGAAACGTCCATTTGAATATTTAAGTTTTGCGTCGCCGCCATGTTGGATTTGTGCTCGCCAGGTTATTGAACGTCCCATAGGTGAACTTACGCTTATGGCCTCTATACACTTACAAAATTACAGTTTGATTGCTGTAGTAGATTAATAGATATTGAGAACCGTCTATATATTTCGGATGGTCGCCATGTTGGATTTTAATATATGTAGGCCATAGAGTTATGTAATGTTAGATGATGATTATTGTGTACGTTCATTATGCAAATGTTGATTTAGATAGTAATATTAGAACACAAGAAATAAAAACTTAATTTTCGAAATTCGCTCAGCCACCATCTTGAGGCTACGTAAACAATTGAACTAAATTAGATACCAGTGCATTACAATGTGTATTAACATTTGCTGTACAAAGTTTCATTGCGTCTGGATCATTAAATCGCGAGAAATGTCTATTTAAAACTTTCAACTTCGCTTGGCCGCCATGTTCGTTTTGTAGTTAACCGGTTTCTGAAAGTCTCATATGAACTTCCAGTAGTACCCTTTACTTCCGTACGAAATTTCATGGTGATTCCGGTAATAGTTTCAGAGATATAGAATGCCGGTGAAATATTTCGCACTGCCGCCATCTTGAGGTTATGTAAACAATTGAACGAAGTTAGATGTTGGTGCATTACAGTGTGTATAAACACATACTGTACCAAGTTTCGTTGCGTTTGTTTGGTTAAATCGCGAGAAACGTCTATTTAAATGTCGCAAATTCACTTGGCCGCCATGTTGGTTTTGTAGTTACCAGGTTTTAAATAGTCACATAGGTGAACTTATAGTAGTTTCCTTTATCACCGCACTAAATTCCTGGGTGATATCGGTAATAGTTTCGGAGATATTGAATGCTGCTGAAATATTTCGCACAGCCGCCATGTTGGATTGGTGAGACGTAACAAAATTTGAAGGGCACCGTCGGTGTCGCCCGGAATAGTGCTATAAACTTACCGAGTTTCATTGAAATCTCTCCAGCTGTTTAGAAGTTATTACGGGGGAAACACAAAATCCATCACGCACACACACGCACACACAGACAGACACACGGACAAAAGGTGATATCATAAGCCATTTTTCCATAAATGAAAATAGGCCAAGAATATAAATACAAAATAAATATTAAAAGCAATTAAATAAATACATAAATGTATCGCTTTCTTGATGCACATTTCTTCTTCTAGTTAATAAGTTAGTTAGTTACCGGGTGAGTTGGCCGTGGTCGTTACGGCATGACTGCTGGCAGTCGCTCACATCCGGGAGGCGAGGAGGTTCGAATCCCCCCGCCGGCAACCTTGAAGATGTCTTCTGTTGTTTCCCATTTTCCTTCCAGGCAAATGCCGGGGTTGGTCCCTAACTATAGGCCACAGCCGCTACCTTCCAACTCCTCGTCCTTCTATTCCAACTTTTCTCCCCAACGGTACTTGTAGCTCACCCATTGGGAGTCCGTCTCGAAGCAGCTACAAGAAAAAACAAAAAAAACTGGCGAGCCAAACATGTCCTGGGGCACTCCCGGCACTAAAAGCCATAGGCTAAAAAAAAGTTAGTTAGTAGTGGTGTTAGGATAGTTTGTATCAGTGATACTATTCATTGTACTTGTTATCGTCAACTACAGTAAACCTTGATTTTCTGCCAATTAAAACAACAATCAGCAATATATTTTTATTTGTCTTCTTCTTCTTCTCCACTTTCTTTTCTCTCACTTGCTATTGAACCACCAGTTTCCTGCCTGATGTGTTTTGTTTGAACTGTGTGTGTTGACAAACTGAGACCATCGTATTTTAAATGAACTAATGCCTTGATGGAGCCCGCTCTCTGTGGATACAACATCTTGGGTTTACTCGAGAAAGACAAAGCACGGAGCTAGCTTGAAACTCAGGAACAACAAACGTAAGCCTTAAAAATAAACAAGTCAATGAAATCACACAGCATCCGACGACAAGACACTAGCAACGCTCGGCTCACTTCGTCCAATCGTGACCCAGCCAATAACAGACACTTTTCAGAATTTCGCTGACGTGAGGACTGGAATTTACAGATACGATTATTTAGTGACATGTCTACAATACCCTTAAAATGACGGATTACTTAAATAACGTTCTTAAGAACTTACTCAACACGGATGCATTTTAAGCACGTTTAGAGATAGGTGAATATTACAGTTTCATTAGGTACGGTAAGAAGCTAGATTTTAAACACTATACTAATGTAAACCTCAGTAATTCTTCTAGGTTAAAGAAGCGCAGGTGCACTTCCTAAGAAGGAAGGTAGCGTGCAGTTCGCTACTCCTGCGGGGGTTCAGGCACAGACACCAAGAGCCCACTGATGATCCAGCTTGGTGTTCCTACGCGAAACCCCTCACAAGACACGGCGTAAACCTAGAAAAATTGCTGAGATTTAAATCACTGGCAGTGAAAGTCTATATGCCATCTTTTTGGAAGCCATCATAGGGAAGTGAAAGACGGCTTCAGCTTTCATCTCTCGCAGTAAAGAAGCGCAGGTGCGCTTCATAAGCAGGGAGGTAGCGCAAAGTTCGCTGCTCCTGAGAGGCTCCGGTCAAGGACACCAAGAGCCCGCTGATGAGCCAGCTTGGTGTTCCTAGGTGAAACTCCACCCACGACACGGCATTAATCAAAATAAATTGCTGAGTTTTAATTCACTGGCCGTGAAATCCAATACTGTACTTAAGTGTTTCTTTTCTGACTGGGCGTTAGTTCACTTGATCCACCTTGGGGGACCTTGGGATGGTAACAAACACACTACGACAAGATTATCGAATCATATGGAACCTGTGGTATCCCACAGCGGTAGCAGCCAATTCACACAGGATAATATCCATTTGAGTTCAAAAAGCTGACGTTCAAGTTTTATTAGTGTTAAAATGGGTTGATAAAGAAAGTATTTAACATGTCAACCTTTTCAAATCATACTTTGTTATATAATGCCCAGATAAGGGTCAAGTATCTACCGTAGCTTGGAGCATTTTAATAAAAAGTGATTTGCCCTTTTGTCCTTCGTTTCCACTCGTACACAAGGGGCGGTCTCTCATTTTCAAAACCGAAGTAATATAGGTTATTTTTATATATCATGTCAAGTTCGTTTGTTTCGTATGTATGTACAGTGTATATGTAGAATATGTGTTTGAATGTATGTTCGCATCCATATGAACATCAGAATGGTTTTTCCGATTTTGATGGACTGTTGTACAAATTAAGTCCTAAATACCAACGTTAGATTATTACAGTTCCCGTTGAAGATACAGCTAATAATAAACGGTAACACAAACTTGACGATCACCAGTGAATATCTCTGTAGATCCGGAAATATTCACTGTAATTATACCAATATTGAACCATCAAATAACATAAGGAAAAGTAGCCTAGTGTTGAGAGATTTTAGGGTAATCTTTGTTGCCAACATTGAGCAAACTGTGATGGAATATTCAAAATAATACAACTTCAAAGTTTCGAAGTACTTCGTTTGCGAATAAGCCATTTGTTATTTTATACATTTAAGATGGCCTATGCACTAAATAGTCACTATCTTCGGGCATGAATAATAATAATAATAATAATAATAATAATAATAACTAGCGGACCCGTGCGAGAACTCTCGCATAATGGGTTGTGTGCGCCCCGTGTGTACAGACTACCCACTCAGCTCTAGTGCTATGCGGCTGTACGTGCGACAGTTCTGCCAGGGGTTATCGTCTTGTTTACTTGTTTAAAGCCACTTTAGAAACAAATAAATATATTTCCGTTGACTTTTCAAGAAATGCTAGATTTTTCCTGTACTATTGAGACGATTTGGAAGATTTTGGTACAAACCATACCTTCTAAGTCCCTCTGGTTTAGGAGCTTGAGTTTTGTGAAACATACACCTTAGCGTATTATATAATAAGATAATAATAATAGAGCGTTGAGTATAGGTGCCAAATTTAAACACTAGAACACTGTTCGTAAACCCGAAGGCCTATATGCTTGAGAGTCTTTGACTTCCAGTGGGTTGGGACAATTCAACAAATTATTGAAACAAGAACGAAGGATATTAGAAAATAATTTGGGCAAGAGATGGATTTATGAGCAGGTGCGATTGAGATCCAATGAGGTACTAAGAATATGAGAAAGGCCTGATGCAATTTGGCATCTCAGAAAAGAAAATCAACGACAGGTGAATTTAGAGAAATAATTAAAAGCTCTCAGTGTTTTAAAGTGAAATATGAACCCAGAAGATGGAGAGGGCCTTTGCCAAAAGCTCTAAAGGAGCCAAAAATCGATGGACTCAAGAAATACAGCGAGGATGTCAAATCTGGTAATCGAACAAGAATTAGGAACTAAAATGAAAATTGATGTTTAACACGCAGTCCAAAGTGGCCCTATTCGAATTTAGAAAGTTATTGTTAATGATTAATTGTAATAATAATAATAATAATGAATACTTAATTATAACAATAACAATAAGTTAATAAATAATTTTGAAAGAAGTCACCAACCCACACATTTTGCCCCATTTTATACGTCGGCTGGATATGTGCCTAAAACCGTTTTACGTAACATTAAGTATTACGCAAGGTATTAAAATCACTTGTGTCATTGACTGTACAGTTCAAACCATTTGTTTTGTGTACACTGATGGAATGAACAGAATGTTTGTCCCGTCCCTTGATAACAAATAGAGGTCGTTAGCCAACACAGCGCTAATGAGGGTTTAATGACAATGAATTGCGTGTTAAACACGATTTAAAAATCTGATATTCGCTTAGAGATATTTTCTCTGAAACAATAGCAACAAAACCGTGCTCTGTTCCATACGATGGAACACATACATTCCTCTGAATAACAATTGCCAAGTTAAATTTTCAGCTTGAGAGCGCAAGAGTGACTTCATTATCGGTGTATCATGTGCTTGTATACATACTAGCTGTTTAAATGGTTCTTCTATAAAAGTACCGTGGGTGTAGTCTTAAATGCGAATAATAATAACTTTGTGCCTCTGAAAAACTGGTCATTGGGATTAGATCAATAACTAAAGATACACACAAAAAAAGAAGGAAAAATCTTGAGGATAATTCTTGGCCCAGTTTGTTCTGAGGACATTTGGTTGAAAAGGAAATCCCATGAGCTTTAGGCCATTACGCATTCGGAGAATTTCTCGGACACATTCAGGAAAAGACGTTTGAAATTTTATGGGCATATTCTCAGAATGAGTGATCACAGGCTGACTAAGGAAATTCTAAATTTTACTCTCTCTTCTCCTTATTCTTCTTCTTCTTCTTAGAGTGCCTGTCCGATTTGGACGCTGGCGATCAGCATGGCTATTCTGGCTTTATCTGTGGCAATTCGGAACAATTTTTCAGAGCTTTTGTTGAACCAGGTTCTAAGGTTGTCGAGCCAGGAAATTCTCCTTCTGCCGGGCGATCTCCTTCTTTCTATTTTTCCTTGTAGTATAAATTGAAGCAACTAATACCTTTTTTGCTTCCTCATAATGTTACCAAGGTACTGTAGTTTACGACACTTAATGATGTTGATCACTTCTGGTCTTTTTTCAACTCTGCGTAGAACTTTCTGATTTGAAACTTTATGAATCTCAGTATTCTTCCGTAAAGCCATAGTTTAGAAGCTTCAATTCTATCAGTGGTAGCCTTTGTAAGGGTCAATGTTTCTACACCAATGAAACCTAATAAGAACTGACTGCTTGAGGTTGAAATAGACCTTCAGAAATAGACACCTCAAGTGATACGGTAGTGGACAACACCAGTCTTCATTGTCACAAACAAAGTGCACATGAACACATGGGTCATAGACATAACAGTTCCGATCTCCCACAATATCAGAACTAAGACCCACGAAAAAAACAGCAAATAGCCTATATGGACTTGGCAACAGAAGTAAAACGTCTTTCGAAACCACAAATAGTCACTGACATCCCAATTGTAATCTCAGCCACAGGAGTAACACAAAAAGCCCTATACCAACTGAATCTACCATTCAAGAACCATCAGAAAATTCAATAGGCAGTAATTCTGGACAACTGTCAAGTAGCCAGGAAATTCTTGAATAGTTATTGGATACCAGCAATTCTTCTTGTATAAGCCCAACGAAGCTTTGCCGAAGATCAGAAGAACTGTGTTTAATGAAATACTTTTTATATAATTACAATGATAATAATAATACGGATAAAACCATACTAGCAAACCGGCCAGATGTCGTTCTTGTGGACACGGTGCAGAAGAGAACCTTCCTCATTGATATTGCAGTGCCCAATTCCCATAATCTGCAACAAACCTGCTGTGATAAGATCACCAAATATCTGCCCTTGGCTGAGGAAATATGGCAGATGTGGAGACAGGAAAGTGTAGTGGTTTTGCTCATAGTCATTGGCTCGCATCTTGAAATATTGGGAATACATCCTGGTCTACATATCACCATGCAGAAGGCCGTCGTCTTGGAGACCGGTTACATTGTTCGTTCGTTTCTTAATGCGCCACCCAAGAGAAATTGTCATTCCGTCTTGCAAACAAGCCGACGATATGTTGATTTGTCCCACTTACGTGGTGAAATGAATGCGATTGCAATAGTGATAATAATATGTGACAATCCCGCAGATGTCCTCCTTCACATGCCTTGGCTAAATTATGCTACCACCAAATTTCAGCCTAATATAAAATCACTATAACATAAGAATGATATCGCGTAGTGCTGAATTGTGACATTAAAAACACTGGTCTTGCTAATATAATATTGAAACAGAGCTAAAAATTTAGCACTACGAGAGAAAAGCAGGGAACTAGACATAAAGGAATATACAGATCTATTTGACTGTGATAAATAGCCCATCCAACTTAAATGAAAACACTTATTTTAGAGAGCTCAACCCTATTCGCACTTTTAGGCAACATATCCAACAACAAACAGGAAGCGACATAGCGGAGGAAGTAAAGCTATGAATAAGGGGAAGACAACCATTGATAAGGAAAAAGTATTAATTTGGGAAGGATGTAAAATGTACCAAATTCTCAATAAACCACGGCTTAAGCAGGGCAATTTAATAAAGTACAAAATCACGTTCAAAAGCTGGGTGCTTCACAGATGCCCTTAAGTACAAAGCGTTGCAAACGAAAGAGATTGGTCTGTAATAGTTGAGAAGTTCCAAGAACCATTAACATGCACCCTATTTTAAAGCTAGGGTTCATAGCCTACTCAGGTTTATAGCCAGTGGCATATTTCCACGAAGCATCAACAGATAGTGCCAATAGGTTAAAGCCACTAACGGGACAGTCTCGAATCAGTCTGTGGATTAAAGTGACGACAACGGATGCAGGTGACAGGTTTTTCAGAAACCAGATAAGTGTTTCATATTCCATACATTCCATATTCAGTTAATTTTATCTGAGTGTTAGCATGTCTTCTTCTGTGGTGTTCAATCCTAAGATTGGTTTGTAGCAGCTTTCCATGAACTCTGGCCTCTTCAAGTCCAAGTAATTATCACAACCCTTGTCGTGAATGATTTGTTTTATGTATCCTAACCGTGGTCTACCTTACAGTTCTTTCCTTCCACATTGACCTCCAGTATTGTGTGCAGAAGACTTTCATCATCATCATCATCATCATCTTTCTTCGGCTTATCCCAATTAATTGGGGTCGCCGGAGCCAACCAGGCTCATTTTGGTTTTGGCCGGGGATTTAAGGCCGGATGCCCTTCCTGACGCCACGTGATTTTTCAGGTGAAAATTCCACCCCGCTGTCACCGGGATTCGAACCCCGGCCGTCCGGGTGAAAGACGAGCAGCTAAGCCACTGCGCCATCACGCTCCCCGTGCAGAAGACTTTCATGCCTCAAGATATGTCCAATCCAATTGTCTCTTCGGTGAGTAAGCATATTCCATAAACCTGACTTCTCTCGAATCCTTTTCAGCTTTTCTTCATCGCTGATTGTGTCCACCCCTGGAATTTTTAGTATTTTCCTGTAGCACCATATTTCAAAGGCTACTATTCGTTTCGTATTAGCCAAGCTAAGAGTCCAAGTTTCACTACCATACAACAGTACGCTCCACGCTTATATCTTCACAAGACGTTTTCTGAGGCTCATACTAATGTTTTTGCATGTAAGCTTTCCTTTCTTGTTGAATGCTATTTTGGCTTGGTTGATGCGGCTAACTATTTCCCTTCTACTTCTTCCATCTGCTGTTATCTTGCTACCAACGTAAGTGAACTCCTGTACATTTGTCAACTGTTCTCCATTTAAAGTACAACGAGGAGGTTCATACTGCCGGCTATAGAGAAGAACTTTGGTTTTCATTTTGTTTATCTTCATGTTATATTTGTTAAAGGTGGACTCCTTTCAGCTAATGAATAATTCAGATCATCTTCGTTTTCTGCCAGGACTGCGATATCATCCGCAAAGCGAAGCATGGTAATTCTTTCTCCTTGAATCTTGAGACCTCCAGTCATTGGCAAATTATCATTTACTTCATCTATTGCTTTTTGGATGTATGCATTAAATAGAATTGGTGAGAGCGAACAACCTTGCCGAACTCCTTGCTTAATGTTGGCCTCTATTGTGGAATCTCCGCATCGTATAACAGCTATTTCGTCTTCATAAAATTTCCAAATTGTCCTCCTGTCCTTGCACTAGACACCCAGTTCTTTCAACACCATGAATAGTTTATTCCACTCAACCTTATCAAATGCCTTCTCCAGGTCTACGAAAGCAATGAATGTATCAAGATCTTTTCTTATTCGTTTCTCTATAATCATTCTTAAAGCTAGGATTGCTTCTCGAGTCCCTCTACCCTTCCTGAATCCAAATTGTTATTCTGTCAATGCCTACTCTACCTTTCCTTCAATGCGTTTCAAGATAATGCTGGTGATTATTTAGAAGCATGGGTACAAAGCTTAATGTGCGATATTGGTCACATCTATTAGCAGATGATTTCTTTGGAATGGGCACTATCACACATCTCCTAAAGTCCGATGGGATATGGCCCGTGTTATACATTTCACAAATCAGATCAAATAGGGCTTTCTTCTCATTGTCTCCAGTGGCTTTTATCAGCTCTGCTGGTATACCATCAACCCCAGATGCCTTTCCGTTTTTCAGCCTCTCCATTGCTTGATTAAATTCATCCAGGAGAATTTCATCTCCCTCTTCTTCTTTATCTACTAACTCTTCATTTTCTATGGGTAGTATTTCACAAGGTGTATGATTTCCTCAATATACATTTTCAATGTATTCTTTCCATTTTGAGCCAATTTCAGAATCTTCATACACCAGTTCTCCATCATCTGTCCTCAGTCCATTGCACCTAATCCTCTTGTCCCCAAAGAACCTTTTGGCTACATTAAACGCTGTGTCGAATTTATGATTCTTAACTAGTTCTTCTACATCCATGCGTTACAATTCCAGAAATTTTTCTCTGGCTTCCTTCGCCTCTCGATTTATTTCGTTTCTCAATTTCCTGTATAGTTGTTGTCCTTCTTCAGTAGCAGAGTTCTTAAACTTTCTTCTTGTGACTATCTTCTCAATTATTTCATTAGTTATCCAGGCTTTCCTGTTCTGTGCTTTCGGCTTTCCCACAACATCTGTTGCTGCTGTTAGAACACTTCCCTTCCAAGCATTCCACTTATTCTCCATACTTCCTAAGTCTATTTCTGATATGTCTGCCAGAAGTTCATCTGTCTTCTTCTTAAAATCCATAGGAAGGTTTTGATCTCTGAGAGCTTCGGTATTCCATTTTTGACTGTTCTTCCTTTTCAGTTTCTTCAGTTTTAGTTGGCATTCGCTCAAAACCATGTTGTGGTTGCTACCAATATCTGGGCCAGGGCAGCTTTTACAGTCCTTCAGCTGTGTCTTAAATTGCTGCTTTACTAAAATGTAATCGATTTGAAATCGATTCCCACCAGCTGGCATCGTCCAAGTATAACGTCTTCGTGCATGGTGTTGAAACAATGTATTTGCAACCACCAGCTGATTGTAAGCACATAATTCCAATAAACGGTTTTCTCGATCGTTCAGTGTGCCAAGCCCAAATTGGCCCACAGCCATTCCATCTTTGCCATCTCCAATAACAGCGTTCCAGTCTCCGAGGATTATCAGATTTTCATCTCCTTTTTCACCTTTGATTAATTCTGTCAGATCATCGTACACTCTTTCCACTTCTTCATCTTCGTAAGCAGTGGTTGGCATGTAGACTTGAATGATCACGGTGTCCCTTGGTTTAGTATCTAATTTCACTTAAATCAGTCTTCCGCTCTGATCAACGTATCCTTTAACTCGGTGACCCATTTCCTTCGTCAGCACCACTCCTACTCCTCCCTCTCCAGGTTTGTCCATAATAGTTCCCGTGTGGATTATTCTGAACTCTCCACTCCAAAAATGTCCATTATCAGGCCACCTCACTTCGGCTATTCCTAACACATTCACATTCATCCTTCCAATCTCAAGCTTTAGGTTTTCCAACTTTCCACATTGTAGAAGTGATCGATCATTCCATGTTGCAATGCGTCTCCTACATTGAGCACTTATATAAGCACACCCCGCCCGGAGATCCGATAATTGCGCGGCTAATCCGGAAAATTTTACGAGTACAGGTTTCATGACATGAGCTGCTATTCCTTGGGATATCCAGAGGATCCTTAATGCAATGGTTTCCCGTTGCCTTCTGCATTCTATGCCGTTGACGATTCCGTGTTCGTTCATTCGCCTTTAGCGGTGATTTCTCACCCCAAGGACAAGAGAGTGCCCTTTACCTCCTCCACGCTTGAAGGAGGGAGACCACTTGTAGCGGTGGTCACTCGGTCGGACGCAGTTTAACGCCATACCCAATAACAACACACATGTTGCATACCCTTCAAAGAGTGAGGTGTTATCTCTAGCGTCTTCAATTCTACGGTTGTTGACAAAGTTTTATGCAAGTAACGTCCGTTCACCCGTAGCCACAAGGATTTCTCAAACACGTTCTTTACAATATACTTGTTCAATGGGGTCCTGTGTTTGATCTGGGATTTCAACGACGAAGGGTCTATGACCTGAATTTCGGCATATAGTCAAATTCTTTAAGCAGTTTATGTCTATTTTTAAATAATTTTGACGATTGTAATTTTTTTTTTTTAACAAGATCAACACATAGACTCTCTTATGAGAATCATCAATATAATTTGACTGAAGAAGGCTCACAGAGCAGAAACATGTATCTAAAGGTGTAAGGACATCGTATGCCAAGTAGTTCCGTGAAGAACTATACAGCCTATTTTCATATAATCTACTTATGTTAATTGCCACTATCAACATACAAAATTTCAGTTTGTTTGTTGTAATAGAATCGTAGATATTGAGAACCGACTAAATATTTCGGATGGTCGCCATGTTGGATTTAATATATGTAGGTCCTAGAGTTATGTACTGTTACATGAAGATTATTGTGGACGTGTAGCATTCAAACTTCAATCGCATGATTAGGACACAAGAAGCAAGAAGGAGATTTTAAAATTTCGCTCAGCTGCCATCTTGTGGTTATGGAAAGAATTGAAATAAATTAGATGCCAGTGGATTAACATGCGCATAAGGATTTAGTCTACCAAGTTTCACTGCACTCGGATGGTTAAATTGCGAGAAACGTCCATGGGAATATTTATATTTCGCGTCGCCGCCATGTTGGATATGTGATCACCAGGGTATTTAAAGACTTTTAGGTAAACTTAAGTTCATAGCCCCTATGAACATAAAAACATTCAGTTTGATTGCTATAATAGAATCGTAGATATTCAGAGCCGTCTAAATATTTCGGATGGTCAGCATGTTGGATTGTTAAATGTATAGGCCATAGAGTCAAGTATCATTAAAGGAAAATTATTGCTTAGGTTCATTATTCAAACTTTCACTTCGATCGCATGACTACGACACAAGAAATACAAACTTAATTTTAAAATTCGCACAGCCGCCATCTTGAGGTTATGTAAACAATTGAACTAAATTAGATACCAGTGCATTACAATGTGTATAAACATTTCCTATACCAGATTTCATTGCATTTGGATAATTAAATCGCGAGAAAGGTCTATTTAGAATTTTCAAATTCGCTTGGCCGCCATACTAATTTTGTAGTTAACCGGATTTTGAATGTCTTATATATGAACTTTCAGTAGTGCCCTTTATCTCCGTTCAAAATTTCAGGGTGATACCGCTAAAAGTTTCAGAGATATAGAATGCCGGAAAAATATTTCGCACATCCGCCATCTTGTGGTTATGTAAACATTTGAACGAAGTTAGATGTCGGTGCATTACAATGTGTATAAACATATATTGTACCAAGTTTTATTGCGTTTGGTTGGTTAAATCGCGAGAAACGTCTATTTAAAAGTCGCAAATTCGCGTGGCCACCATGTTGGTTTTGTACGCAAATTTGCGTGGCCGCCATGTTGGTTTTGTAGTTACCAGTTTTTCAAAAGGAACATAGGTGAACTTTTAGTTGTTCCCTTTATCACCGTAAAAAATTCCAGAGTGATATCGGGAATAGTTTCGGAGATAATGAATGCTGGTGAAATATTTCGCATAGCCGCCATTTTGGATTGGTGAGACGTAACAAAATTTCAAGGCGACGGTCGGGGTCATCTGGAATAGTGCTATGAACTTACCGAGTCTCACTGAATCGCTCCAGCCGTTTAGAAGTTATTAGGGGGACACAACCACATACCCCTCACACGCACACACACACACACGCACACACACACACGGACAAAAGGTGATCTCATAAGCCTAAAATTGAAAATAGGCTAAAAAAATTGTTGTATTGTGAAGTGGATATTGGTATAATACATCATAATAAATACGGGAAAACCTAGAATAATGACTAAAGTCATGATATTCAAAGGTAAATGTCATTCCCCGCCCAATTTAACTGGGCACATTCGTGTTAACCGACGGAAAGGCTATTATTATACCAGATTAAGAAGATAACACTGAACAATGACTTCTAAAGTTTCCATAGTGTGTGCATTTGTAATTGAGAAGACCGGGCTTGATTCCCGGTCAATGCAAGTGAGATTTTCTAAGTGAAATGCCATGGCCTGTGGTTCAGATTCCAGGTAAAAATGAGGTCTCATGGCTTATGATCTCGCGATTAACGGTCAAGAAAAACGACAATCTTCCTTCTTTCCTTTTGTAATTGAGAAAGTTACCGTACAGTGAGGGCCTTCCCTCACCGGGGTACCACTGCGGGCGGAATGCGACTGAGTCACGGCCAGACAACTAGCATAACGATTACAAATCAACGGGTCGGGAAACACCGGATGCTGTCATAGCATTGATTACATACGCGGCTGGCAAGATACCTTATTGAGATAATTAAGAATTGTGAAGTTCTGTATCCTATCTCGTATCATATTTAGGTATAAAACAAAACAACGAGTTTTCCTAGTGGAAACTTACAGTATCTTCTCAAGAAGATGTCTTACAGTAAATGTGATCGTAAGTTTCAGCACCGTGCGGCTTGCCACGGTGGGTGAGTGGTAATCGTGTCAGACTACTAACCCCCAAGCTTGCAGGTTCGCTCGTGGCCGTGGTAAGTGATTTTTTTTTGAAAGGCGGCAAAATTCACGATTCGCATGTCTTACGATGTTGGCATGTTAACGAACCCATTTGATTTCAGTAGGCCGTGTAGAATAGAGCAGGCCAGAAGTTCTTTCGAGAATATGAGAAAAGTTTAGACCAGCCGTGATTTAAAAGAAGGGAGCTTGTAGTTTAACGTGGCCGTTAATTTCGAGATCATGAGCCACGGGACCTCCTTTTTACGTGGAATCCGAACCACAGGAGATGGCATTTCACTTCGAAAATCTCACTTGCATTCACCGGGAATCGAACCCGGACCGCCTTGGTGAGAGGCATACAGCTAGACCGCTGAGCCACCACGCCCCTAGCCGTGATTTAAGTCTGTCATTACGCACCCGACTGCTTCAATGCTACGTTTTTAGTGTCCTGCTCTATGGAGTTGAATCATGGACACTTACTGAGGTTTTAAGTGAGAAACTGATAGCATTTGAAATGTGGACGTATCGCAGGATTTTAAGGATATCCTGGACAGTTTAAGTCACAAATGTATGAACAAAGACTTGGAAATTCTCAGTATCATAAAAAGGAGAAAACTAGAATACTCTGGTCATTCCATGCGCAACAACAAATACCACCTCTTGCAATTAATTATCCAAGGGAAGATTGATGGCATTAGGGGTCCAGGACGCAGACGAATATCCTGGCTAAATAACTCAAGCCAGTGGTTTGGACTTAATACAGTGTCACTGTTTAGAACAGCTATGGACAAACAGCAGATCATGTTACTGATCGTCAATGTTCTTGGAGGACGAGGCACTTGAAGAAGAAGAGGAAGAAGAAGAAGAAGAATAAGAAGGCCGTGTTCATAATGGCAAAATTAATCTCGGGTTTTTCCGCCAACACGAAGTTCCTCATTTCTCTACTAGAAAGCGCTGTAGTGTCAAGGAGCTTACATATCTAACCTCCTTGACTTTCATAGTGCTTCAAGGAACTACAAAATTCGACATGCAAGCTGCCCTCGGGGTGTCAAATAACAAAGCTTGCACCCGGCACCCGAGACCATACGATATTATTATTATTATTATTATTATTATTAGCACCGTGCGATTTCTACTCGTGGGGAAACCTCAAAGAAAGGTATTTCAATTTTACCTTGATCCTTACCCGTGCTCGAGTTTTCTCTAATGTCATTCATTGCCTGTTCAATGTACAGACTGAAAAGTATGTGCGTTAAATAATTGTTTGTACTTTGCTATATACAAATTGGATGTGAGTAATACCGCTAAAATATTATTTTCTGTAACCGTACATTTCCTTACACCATGCATTACATTAACATTTTAATGAATATACATTATGCCATTTCCTAAAAACGTTAATTAATTGTAAGTTTCCATTTACCAGAGAATTAAATAGCTTGGCCATCGACCCAGATGAAAGTATCCGGTCTATGTAGAGGTTAGCATTTAATTATTTCAGTCTAACCCACAGAGAGGCTCATACAATGAAATGTTTTTCTGGGTGCACGACTCTGGAAATGTTTCCAGTTGGATTGTGGTAGCTGGAACAGTGATGAATCTGTTGTAGAATCCCAGCCCGTTCACTCATTTATACGGCTCATAAAAGCAAACAATAATTCCTTTGTAATTAAACGCACTGGATGCAAATTCTTCAAAGACTAGAAACTAAATGATTGACAGTTTATTAGCAAGAAATAAAATTAATCAATCATTTATGGTTCGTTAAATCTATTTGTCTGTGCAATTGCAGCTTATATTATTGCTTCTTCAATTTCATTTCATTTTAATTACATCTTTATTTATTTATTTATTTATGTATATTTTTTATCAGTGCAATACGACATATTTACAATACACTTAAGAAAGTCTCTGAAAAGAGCAAAGCCACACTTGGCATTTGAGGTGCGTGAGAGCCCCTAGCATATATACTGGGTTATACTCACAAGCGTGTGAAACGAAGAATGGGAAGCAAGGAGACTAAGCAGACGACATAGTAATATGGGAAGAAAATGAAATAGAAGTGGAAGAACAAGTTACTGTATGGAACCAAGAGAATGATGGAGAATTATGGAATGAAAATAAGCGTGGAGAAGAGTAAGACTGTAGTGATGACAAGAAACAAGAGAGAAGGAAGACAGAATATTGAAGTCAATGGAAATCCATTGGAAATTGTAAAAAGCTTTAAGTATTTGGGGAGCATACTCACAGAAGATTGTACAATAAATGAAGAAATTGGAAAGAGAATCCAACAAGCTAATGGGTTTTACCAGTGTGTGAGACGTTTAGTATGAAACCAGGAAGTCCCAGAGAAATGCAAGAAAGTTCTATTCTCAATGTATTATGCACCAATTTTGACATATGCAGCAGGTACTTGGACCACAACGAAACGCGATGAAAGCCGAATCCTAGCAGCCGAGATGAAGTTCCTTAGAGGAATAATTGGGAAGACGCGGAGGGATAAAACCTGAAATTTAAGAATCGCGAGGTGCATGAAATACAAATCCCCCGTACGTTCAATCTTAACTTGACTGTGAATTTTGCGGAACGAAATGAGTTGCACTTCCAGGGAAACTCCAAACACAACCACTCTTCTCTAAAGTTTATAACTCAACACGACTCGACAGTTTGCTGCCGGCTGTATCTGAGGCAATAAACTCGTCCGCTAGCTAAGCTGTAACTGGGGTGATAGACTTGCCCCTAGCTAGCTCGTAAACTGTCGCCTCAGTAACTGAATGGAGATTGTTGGAAGAAATGAAAAGGTAAAGCACTTATAGTAGGCGAATTATTGAAGATAGAGATATGCTCTCCCGGGATTTCTTGTAGAACTTTTCATGCTGAACTATTCATACACTGATAGTATACATATATTTTTGACGGTTTGCCCAGCGTAAGCTTTGAACGCTCGGATGCCAGTTTTTTCCCGACCTTTTCACTGAAATATTTAGTGCTTGACTTCCTTCGGTCATAAATAAATTATTTTCTACAGAAACCTTCCTCGAGATATCCTTTACAGAATGGTGAAAACCGCATCAAAATCCATTCAGTGGTTCTCGAGATTACCGGTGACATCCAAGAATCGGGCACTTTGTTTTATACTAAGTAGAGATTATACGCCAATCAGTATACTTTAATATAATATAATCCCCCTTCCGTCCAACCTTAAATTGACTGTGAATTTTGCGGAACGAAAAGTTCACAGGTGAAATGAGAGTTGCACTTCCAGGGAATGGCGAGGTGTATGAAACTCAAATCCCCCTTCCGTCCAATCTTAACTTGACTGTTTTTCACAGGCGAAATGAAGAAAACCCGAGTTGCACTTCCAGGGAAAATTCAAACACAACCACCCTTCTCAGAAGTCTTAACTCAACACGACTCAACGGTTTGCTGCTGGCTGTATCTGGGGCAATAGGTTCGCCCACTAGCAAGGCTGTAACAGGGATGATAAACTCGCCCTTAGCTAGCTCGTAAACTGTCGCCTCAGTAGTTGAATGGACATGGATGGAAGAAATTAAAACGTAAAAACACTTCTGGTGGGCGATGTATTTAAGATAGATATATGCTCTCCCGGACTTTTTTGTAGAACTTTTCATGCTGAACATTTCTTACACTCATAGTATTTAGATATTTTTAACGGTTTGCCCAGCGTAAGCTTACAAAGCGCTCGGACGCCAGTTTTTTTTCGACTTTTCCACTGAAATTGTTACTGCTCGGCTTCCTTTGATCATAAATAAATTATTTTCTACAGAAATCATCCTCGAGATATCCTTTACAGAATGGTGAAAACCGCATCAAAATCCATCCAGTGGTTCTCGAGATTACCCGTAACATCCAAGAATCGGGGCTTTGTTTTATACTAAGTAGAGATTTGGCTCTGGGGAGATTGATCCCTGTAATAACACCCCCCCCCCCCCCCGTAGTTCCGCCACTGTTTCCATGCCTCTCTGCCCTGAGCTAATCGTTTCACCACACCCTACATACAAGGCAATCTGTTTAACATTATTCTAACCTTGGTCTACCCCTACACTTCTTGTCTTCCACCCTTCTTCCATAACTAAATTTGCTATTCCTGTGTGTCTTAGTATGTGTCCTACCAACCTGTCTCTTATCTTCATTAGCAGTCACCGGTAACATCTCTCCTCTCCCACTCGCCTTGATACTTGTTACTCTATCTGCACATCTGATCCTCATCATTCTCCTGCAACACCACATTTCAAACGCTTTTATTCTCCTCTTTTCTGCTGCACCAACAGTCCAAGTTTCACTTCCATAGAGTGCCACGCTCCAGGCAAAGGCTTTCAAGTATGACTTGCATGTCAACAAATTTCTTTTCTATATAAATTCTTTCCCACCTGAGCTAACCTCCCTTTTATATCATCTTTGCTTCGTCCATCACTAGTTATTTTGCTTCCAAAGTAGCAGAAGTCTCCTACTTCCCTTAACTTTTCACTTGATTATTTTAAGTCAATAGGAGTTTCTGATTCCTTTCGGTGGCATTCAATTATTTTTGTTTTACAATTATTGATTTTCACCATGAATCCTTTCCTGAAGAACGAGTCTATACCATTTAAAATCTCATCGAAATCCTCTGGTGAATCGGCTAAGATGACAACTTCTTCGACCGAGAATCGAACTCATATCTTAAGTGGATTCTCTACCCCTGTTCCACTGAGATAGCTACCTGAGCAAGTATTTGAAGAAGGTGACTTAAGTTATAGCAATATCGTGCAGTCATTTTCAAAGTTCAATTCCATATTGGCTAGTCAGTAAATTTACATTGCAAGCAGTGGTAAGTCCAAAAAGTCATGGCTTACACGTGCTCCATGTAAGAGCTGTAAAGAAAGTATCGCTCAGCTTATAGCGGGTTCACAAACACCTACCACATGATATGGTAGTAAAATTCTATCCAGTCTCCGCTGGGCAAATCACAGGCTACTCCTTCTTCCTGACAAAGATACGTGTTACTTCTTATAATAAAACTGTAATGTATTGGAATTGGAAATGAAATATCTAAGAACGTAAACTCTAGATGTGTATATCTAAATGATTATTCTTTACGAAATAAGTTATTTATGCTTCGGTAACTCCTAAACGGAGTTCGTTTTGCATTGCTGTAAAATGATTTTGCTTATAGCATCAAAGAAATCAACGTTGGTAAAGCTATCAAAATATGGTATTCTGACACACTTTCAGATCGAGTTATTTAAAATAGAACTGGAGCACTCCAATATTCATAGTGTCTTCATTTATTAGCTTGCATCATGAGCTGTCCATGATATTAAAACTAGGTGTGTTAAACATACAATCATCTTCATGAATGGAAATGCGCTGTTGTGTATTTTACTGATTCATTTAGAACCTTTGCGGCATCGTTATTATGTAGACCTGTACGTCCGTGTGTCTGAGATCTGTCTGTTAACCTGTGCCATTGTGATGGCTGTAGAAAATGGAAGGGCCTTGACTTGAAGGTAAAGATCCATCATAACATTTGCCTAGAGTAGATGTGGGAAAGTACGGATGACCCCTTATATGACAGCTTCCGTGGCGTAGTCGGTAGCATGCTGAACTGTTATGCACAAAATCACGGGTTCAAACCCGGCCGAAGTCGTTGGATTTTTAAGAGCGTTAAAATCCTTCAAAAGGGAAATGAATCCGACGGGCCCGTGTCATAGACTTATGTAAAAGAACCTACCACTACAATTGGTATTGTGTAGCCAAATTTGTAGGTTATTTCGTTAGAGACGCTCTATCAAGATCTAACGTTTGCCGCTAGGTGTTAGTGACAGTGGCACCTGCCAGCCAATGTTGGAACTACTTGAAATTTGAACTCGCTGGGAGCCTACTGGCTTGAATTACAATACACTGCTATGGCCATAGGCTGCAATTCATATATAACTAGTAGTAGTACCCGGATTCGCCTGGTGGTTTCATTTATTTGCTTATGGATGATAATGAATACTACTACTGAACTGACACAAGCGAATAGAAAAGAATATTTTATGTTCGACAAAGCCGATATGTAAATATTATATGTCAGAAAACTGTGTCATAATGGGGGTCATTAAAGTATTACTTTTCATTATAACACAGTTTTTCCAACCAATTAGAGCTCAATATTTTCATTCATTGACCAATTACATGATTTGAAAGTTGACAATGTAGCCTATATTGGATGAACCATTGTAGTTACAATGCACTGGGCAATATTGCAAAAGAAATAGCACTGTACCTTAATATCCGCAACTCCAATTTCTACACATTCGTAAGATTTCGCCGACAATTTTAGTGAATGCTGTTGTTGACATAAACACACCATAACTTCACGGAGGAAGCAGGCGTATGCCATTAGTACCACGGAAATTATAATCCAGCTCTGTTCAGTAAATTGAGCTCTTATGCGAAACTATTCCCCCAGATGTCATAACTGTTCTATTTGGGACACAATTGATTTGCGTTCCGTTGACATTCTATACGCATCTAATTTGAAGAATAACTAGTTGAATAAAGCGTTTGTAACAGCCTATTTTATGTATTTTGACTAAAATAACAAAATGATCCAACATAGTACCTGTGCGTTATCTGTTGGTGCTACTTCAGGATAAACAATATTTTAAAGCTTTGGGATTCGTTATTAGGTAGAGATCAAATGCTGAGCCCACACAATTCCCAAGAAGTGGAAGTCAACCGACAGAATCTCGACAGATATTTATGAATATTTATGTTAGAATATATAATAAAGTTATAATTATCGTCGAACATAAACAGTCGTATGCAACTCGCCTATAATGGTAAATAAGACAATCGTATGGAAATTATAAAACTCAAACATTCTCGTGTCTTAATTATTTCCATTATACAGTAGGCTCGTTGCATAATGTACTATTAAACATAACTGTTGATGAAGCCTCTTTGTGGTGGTGATAAGCAGGCTGCAGTTTCCGTGTGATACTAATCTGATGATGATGATGATGATGATAATTGTTGTTTTAAGGGGCCTAACATCTAGGTTATCGGCCCCTGATGGTTTGAGTGATCGTGAAGATGAAAATGAAAAGCGAACTTAAAACTAAAACTAACTACTAACCTACATACTAGAAGAAGAAATGGAAAACTAAAGGAGAATAAGGCAAGTAAAAGGACAGAAGGAAAAGAAATGCCCTCAACCCTCGGAGAAGGCGGATTGAGGGACTTGGAAGGAAGGAGAGCCATGAAAGGCATATAGGAAAGTGAAAGAGGAGAGGGTCCGCCCCAAAGGTAAGGGACAAAAGGGGAAAACGGACCCAGCTCAGGAATCCCTCGGGGTCGCTAACTCCCGAACTCACCAGCCGTGAGCCCCTGAGGGTGTAGCATTATCTAGGGTGCACCATAAGTGGTGGGGCTACATACACCCTGCCTCCTTAAGGGCCTAGAGCACAAGGCAGGAGGTAAAAGGAAGAGAAAAAGAAGGCTGACCCCTCGCAGAAGGAGGGTATCAGAAAAGATGAGACAAGGGCCAATTAAGGCGGGAAAGGAAGAGACTCCCTAGGCCTCGGATACCCTAATACCGTCGGGGTCAGAAGAGAACAAGAGTTGACCAAGTGAGGTCGACAGGAAGATACTAATCTGATAGCACTGTTGACGCACTAAGACCCCGCAGCCTAGTGATAACTAGTGAAATGGACGTAACGTCTAGGTCATTTTCCCATAATAATAATGTTGTTATTAATAACATGTAATTTACTAACGAATTTTAAAAATTGATTATAAAGTGAAATAAAAGACACTGCCTATATCCCATTGACTGTAAGGAGAGTAGAGAGCAATCGCCTTTTGCCGCATAGCGCTGTAAGAAAATCGGAGCATATCTGAAAACTTCGGCTATCCCGAGCCTCTGAGAGTGCAATTGCGTCATTTTTCCCCACATAGCGCTGTGCGATATTTTGTTCGTGTGCCAAACGGCCTAAATCTAAGGAACGGTGTGGGCTGCCTAAATAATTTTTAAGCAGCGTAAGATTTTCGCTAATCCGCATCAGAAAGGTGGTAGGGGTAGCGTGATGCAGCCCACTTTGCCAGTCAACAATAGACTTATTTAAAAATTCTTACCATTTTACCTTAATTCCCAGCATCTCTGGACCACTAGTACACCGAAAATCTATTTAATTTTCATTTAATTTACCTTAATTTAATTTAAACCAATTTTTTATTTTAATTTCCACTATCACCCATATCATTCGAGGCAGTTGACCTAGATGTTTCCCCTTTAAAATACAACAACAACAACAACAACAACAACAACACCTCCAATCAGTCTCGGAAGCGTTGAGGTGAGAGAAAAGTAAACAATTAGTTGTTATGCTGCTGTATTCACTGTCAATAATGGGTAAGCAAGACTGAGTATGGAAATGAACTTTAATAATAAGTCGTGGGGAGTATCTCCCGCGGCTTGGTGTATCGCTTGCGTAACACTCGTTGTGTGGACCAAGTTGGTGGGACTTTAATATGGGAAGTTTTAGCAATACATCATCCTTAGAATAGCATTCCATGAGCGACCGTGCTAAAGGTGGTAGTAATTTCATTATGGATACAATCTGCTTTGTCGCTGCATAACTGCCTAAATCATATATTACAGTGAGTTGCTGCTTAAGGAGATAGCGTCTGTAGGGAAACACTTAGCACGCCATTAAAGAGAATACACAATCCTCGCGTCGCGACGCCGTTCTGCGTCTGAAGGTTATTTACAGTGTTTTGTCTCTCCACAAGAGAAGCTTAGAGACTTTTCTGCTGAATATCGCGGGCCGTGTGTGAACTATAGAACGGCTGGAAGTACGTTTGCATGTTTTATTAGATCAATGCATTCTTCATACACACACACACACACACAAACACATTAACCAATACTCCCCCTCCTCTCTACACAGGGTGTACCAGAGTTGACCGGGTGCTCGACGAAGTATAATTTGTATAACATTGCGATATCAAATGCAACAAAAGCTCAAGTTATAATTCAACATATACAAAAATGTTTGTCTTGATTTCTTTAATTCTCAAGTGAAATGGGTCTTGTGGAGGTCTTGTTCAATTTGAAGAAGTCGCTGTTGCGAGAGTTAATTTTAATTAATCAGCTGAGGATAGCGTTATTTCTATTGAAGATGACAGGATTCATATTTTTTTGTTGTATCTGATTTATGAATAAATTCAGACACGTCTTTACGATTATCTGACATTTTGATAGAAACTTGCGGTATTTTTCGTTCTGAATTTGGTAGTAATATTGTGCTATAGAAGTAGTATAGGATATTTTTTTTTTTAGTTTGCACCCGTAACCCTCAAGAAGCGTAGGTTTCTCACTCTCCTTTTGTAGTTAGCAACCCAACAACCATATAGTATAGTCCTGTAGCACAACGATAGATTGATGTACCTCTTCTGTTTTGTTTGGCAGTGGTTTCACCCAGTTTATCTAGCCGGGGACTGTGTGTTTCTATGATCCACCTCCATTTTCAGATTGTTCAACAGGAAATACGGGTACAGTATTTATGTATTTTTTTTTTCAATGATAAACTTTGCCAATTTTGATGTTTTATCAATTTTTCTTTCAAAATTACAAAAAACCCTGATGTGGTACATAAAATCTGAACATAGATATGGATTCAGGGCACTTAATTTAACAAGAATCAGAAAAAATTGAAATGTATATTAGTGTTATAAAACAAGTTGAACACACACCCAAGTTCATGGGGTTGATGACAATGATACCCGAAACCCCAAGAATTAATTAACAATAGTAAGAGGACTCCACAGAGAGCCTCCGTGCATAGGCGGCAGCACGCCGGCCTCTCACCGCTGGGTCTGTGGTTCAAATCCCGGTCACTCCATGTGAGATCTGTGCTGGCCAAAACGGAGGCAGACAGATTTTTCTCCGGGTACTCCGGTTTTTCCTGTCACAATTTCATTCCAGCAACGCTCTCCACTATCATTTCATTTCATCTGCCATTCATTTAATCATTGCCCCAGAGGAGTGCGACAGGCTTCGGCAGACGGCACACTTTATATCCTCGCCGCTAGATTGGGGCTTCATTCATTCATTCCATTCCTGACCCACTCGGAGACTGGAATCAGGCTGTGGATTTTCATTTTTTTCAAGAGGACTCCACAGAGTAGGAGTGGAATACTTCAACAAACCAAAGAATAAATGAACATTAATATTTTTCTTCCGCTGAAATCGCGATCACTCACGCGAGTGTTTAAATTAAAATACGCCTTTTGTTTGTGAAATTAGAAGTTCACTTAATTATTTCCTTCGACGAAGTGGATTTTATGAAGTTGGATGGAGAGAGGGGTAATACAAACTTACTTCAACCATGTAAACAATGGATATTGTTTCGTCCTTGGGTAAAGAGTACTCAAAGCGTTACTCAACGAAAAGAAGCAGCCTGCTTTAAAACTAAGCTATACTCAAAGTTTGTCAAAGGCTTGGCGACCATGTTATTTACGCAGTCGATCACAGAGGAGCGATTCTTCACAATTTCACTTGTACAGTCTCTCGTAAGAATAGACTAAGCTTGAGACATTGTCCACAAAGCGTTCCTTCTTACTAAAGGAAATCGGCACTTCTTGAATAGATCGAGGAGATGGGGGAAGGGGACGAAATTAGCAGCAGAGAAGTGTTTGGAGAAATAAATTGCCTGTCAACAGCAGTTTACTTGGGGTTTCCACACACAAAAAAAAAAAAACAGTACTGTACAGGATTGCCAAAGTTTTAAAGTAAAATAACTAAGGTAGAGTTTTTTTTAGCGTATGGCTTTTAGTGCCGGGAGTGTCCGAGGACATGTTTGGCTCGCCAGTTTTGCAGCTGCTTTGAGACGGACACCCAATGGGTGAGCTACAAGTACCGTTGGGGAGGAAAGTTGGAAGGGAAGGGCGAGGAGTTGGAAGGTAGCGGCTGTGGCCTATAGTTAGGGACCAACCCCGGCATTTGCCTGGAAGGAAGATGGGAAACCACAGAAGACCATCTTCAAGGTTGCCGGCAGGGGGATTCGAACCTCCTCGCCTCCCGGATGTGAGCGACTGCCATTAGTCATGCCGTAACGACCTCGGCTAACTCACCCGGTGGTAGAGTTATTGTTACCTACCATAAATAGTAACGAGTTACAGTTCCACTTACGTTATGGAAAACATCCGCCTCATTGCATAATGGCTAGCATTCTTGGTTGTCACCGTGGAGGCCCAGGTTCAATTCCCGGCTCTGCCAAGACATTTAAATTGGGTCTGAGGGCTGAAATGTTGTGATGTCAGCCTCGTGAGGCAAAACTGAGGAGAGATTGGTCGATTCCCACCTCAGCTATCCTGGAAGTGGTTTTCTGTGGTTTTACCACTTCTACTCCAAGTAAATTCCGGGATGGTACCTAACTTAACCCTTTTGATGCAAAGCAGTGGTTATGCTAAATATGCCAAGCCAAGTTTAGTGAATTCACAAATGTTTGAAAAACATTGTCTCCTACCTATATTTATCAAGACGGAATGTTGATATTTAAAACACTAAGCTGATCCTTGTTACCACGAGATTGAGAAAACGTCTTAGTTGATTGATTTCGTAATGCATTCTAACGAGAGCTCTTGGCATGTAGATTTGCAGAGTGACTTTAAAATAAACAAATATGTTACGGTACCATACATTTTTTATTAATAAACAAAAATTCAAAATTCTTGGCCCATAGTGCATGCGCAGTATCAGCTTGGTTCATGACAGACATGGCGGATCTCCAGCACGTTTTAATGTGATAGTTATTTGTAAGAATTATAAAGAAGGGGAAGATTCATCAATTATTCACGACTCTTTTTCTTTTGGCTTCCTTTTCGACAATATATCTTTTTCATACCTAATTTTATCTCATGGGGTAGCCTCCGTGGCTTAGGCAGCAGCACGCCAGCCTCTCACCGCTGAGTCCGTGGTTAAAATCCCTGTCACTCCATGTGTGATTTGTGCCAGCAGTATATTACAGTGCTATCTTTTGACGTCCTGAAGATTGCAATAGAACCAACAAGTAGTTCCATGAAAAACTATACAGCCTATTTGCATATATCCTACTTGTGTTAATTGCCTCTATCAACATACAAAATTTCAGTTTGATTGCTGTAATAGATTCGTAGATATTGAGAACCGACTAAATATTTCGGATGGTCGCCATATTGGATTGTTCTATCTATAGGCCATAGAGTCATGTACCATTAAAGGAAAATTATTGCGTTGGTTCATTATTCAAACTTTCATTTCGTTCGCATGATTACGACACAAGAAATAAAAATTTAATTTTGAAATTCGCACAGCCGCCATCTTGAGGTTATGTAAACAATTGAACTAAATTAGATACCAGTGCATTACAATGTGTATAAACATTTCCTGTGCCAAGTTTCATTGCGTTTGGATCATTAAATCGCGAGAAAGGTCTATTTAAATTGTCAACTTCCCTTGGCCGCCATATTCGTTTTGTATTTAACCGGTTTTTGAAAGTTTTATAGATGAACTTCCAATAGTACCCTTTATCTCCGTACAAAATTTCAGGGTGATACCGCTAATAGTTTCAGAGATATAGAATGCCGGTGAAATATTTCACACAGCCGCCATCTTGAGGTCATGTAAACAATTGAACGGAGTTAAATGTCGTTGCATTACAATGTGCATAAACATATACTGTAGCATGTTTCATTGCGTTTGGTTGGTTAAATCGCGAGAAACGTCTATTTAAACGTCGCAAATTTGCTTTGCCGCCATGTTGGTTTTGTAGTTACCAGGTTTTCAAAAGTCACATAGGTGAACTTCTAGTAGTACTCTTTAACACCGTAAAATATTCCAGGGTGATATCGGTAATAGTTTCGGAGATATTGAATGCTGATGAAATATTTCGCACAGCCGCCATGTTGGATTGGTGAGACGTAACAAAATTTGAAGGGCACGGTCGGGGTCTTCCATAATAGTGCTATTATCTTACCGAGTTCCATTGAAATCGCCAGCCGTTTAGAAGTTATTACGGGGAGACACACACCATCAAACACACCATCATACACACACACGCACACACAGACAGACAAATGGACCAAAGGCGATCTCATAAATGAAAATAGGTTAAAAAGTAATGGTACAAAAATGTAACTTATAAGGAAAACTTCTTTAGTAAATACTTTGACCACTGCCCGTCATGTTTTGACGGGTTTCAACTAGTTATCTGATTAAAGGAGCAATAATATTCGACATAGGGTCCTTTTTTTTTTTCAACAACCAGTAGGTTTAACGTGGAGACTATCAGCGCCTCCAGCGGTTTCGGCCGAAATGAGATTCTATCGAGAACACAGTTCAGTATAGAAGTTCCATAAGGTTGATTCAACTACAGTAATCGGTTAAAAAAATCGAATTTGAACCTTCGAATGAGACAAGTTGTATTGTAAAGTACGTTAATGCTCGAGATAAAGAACAAGCTTAAGTAGCCAACTAGGCATATCATTTAAACTTCGATATATCAAAAAATTCGAGTTATTGATTTTCGATTTAAGGAGAAAAATGTAGGCCTACTAGTAAATTATAGACAGATCTTTCGGTTTATAATAATTACAGAAGAGCGTCAATAATCCGAACGAAAAAAAATCCGAAATGTCAAAAATCCAAACACCCGCATTTAACTTGTAGACTGTATTTTGCACGGCGCTGTGAGTGAACAATGACCTTGGGAGTGTTTGTTTTGAAACTTCCACTACCCTTCATCCCAGCGGGACAGTCTATTTTTAACCCTTTCAGTTCAGTGAGTGTAGTTGTAGTTGCATGTTGTGGTTCGTAGTGCGAGCATAATTTGTATTTTAATTTTTAAGTGTTTATTTTTATTTATCTTAACATTTTTAGTGTAACTAGGAATTTTTAGGTTATGTTAGAAAATCTGAACCTCCGCTCCCTCCCCCCCCCCCCCTTCCTTAGTTCCAATTAGTTCTGATTTTCGACCCCCTTCTGTTCTACGATTTATCGAAAATTTAAATAAAAGAGATTCGATATATCGAGATTAGACTGTATACAGTGGACTCGCGATTAACCGATATAACTGGGACAGAGACTACCTCGGATACGGAATAACTCGGATAGTATGGAGATATGTAATAATAGGACGTACATGTCGAGAAAACACTTGAACTAGATACTAATTTAATTGCCTTTTATAGGCTACTTTCGATTTTTGCAAAAAATGAAAGTAGACTTATGAGATCAACACAGGGCGAAAAATTGTGAGTCAGTCAGTGTGTCTCTGAGTGTGTGTACTCTGAATGTCTGCCCCCTCCCCCCCCCCCCGTATCAATTCGAACACGGTGAACCCGAATTGAACGAAATTTGGTACAGAGTTTGCACTATCAAAGGGCACCTCAGTGTCATGTATTATATCGGCACCATTTTGACGGAAACGTAATGGTGGCCACCCAAATGTTCAAAGCTTAAATCAAATTACGCCTAACCTAATCATCCGATCCCTACCAAACATGGCAAAAATATATATTTAAATGGCGAGCGTCTCTTGACTAATCTACAAAGTCATCAGCCCAATAGTATGCAGATGGCGGCCATGTATGTGCACAAATCAATTCCACCTATCAATTCAAACACGGTGAAACCGAATTGAACAACATTTGGTATAGAGGTAGCACCAGCAACGAGCACCTCTGTGTCATGTTTTATGTCGCCGCCATATTGACAAAAACGTAATGAAGACCACTCAAATGTTAAAAGCTTAAACCAAATTACGACCAACCTAATCATCTGATCTCTACAAATTTTTGCAATATTATACTTTTATAGATGAAGAATCTTTTGACTAAACTACAAGGTCATCAGCCCAATCATTTGCGCATGGTGGCCATGTATGTGGGCAAATCGATTCCCCCTATGTTTTCAAACACCGTGAAACCGAATTAAACGAAATTCGGTACAGAGTTAGCACTCGCAATAGGCACCTCAGTGTCATGTTTAAATCGCCGCCATCTTGACGGAAACGTAATGGCGGCTACCCAAATGTTAAAAGCTTAAATCAAATTACGACCAACCTAATCACTTGATCTCTACCAAATTTTGCAACAACATACCCGTTTGTGGGAAGCATCCTTTGACTGTCCTATAAGGTCATCTGCCCAATAGGTTGCAGATAGTGCCCAATTATGTGTGCAAATCGATTCACCATATCAATTCAAATACGGTGAAACCGAATTATATTATTTTTTTTATAGAGTTAGCACTAGCAAAGGGCAACTCATTGTCATGTTTAATATCCTTATAACACGTTGTATTTCAACATGCTACTACAACCAACATTCAATTATACTCCCTGGAAAGGACAAAGAGTTATAACAATACCCATGCATTTAGGAGAAAGTAGGCTATACGTTCTTTACTGAACATCTTGTTTTACAACACAATTCTTAACATTTACATTGAATTAGAGTTTAATTAAAATTTAAACAGAATATTCAACGAGAAGATTACTTTTTGAAAAAGTGTTTCATTGTTTTTTGGGCTAACATCTTGCCTATCTTGGACGCTGCCGGGACAGTAGAGCAAGCAGTGTGCACTTGTCGTGCTGTTCAATGTAGGCCATGGCAGCTTCTATCATCTTCATCTTCAGTGATGGGATATATTCGGGATGCTTTATTCGGTGTTGTGTTCCTCAAAATGTGTAGTGGTAACAGTGCCTTTATGCAGCTCGTAATTCTTGTACTATGCGCGACTTCATACCTGAAAGTCTCCATTTGTCAACAGTGCGATAGATACATTCAAATTCTTGAAATTCAGTTTCGTTTCAGAGCCCTTGAGACATAACAGGGCTTCAAACTCCAGCAATTTCATTAGTAAATTCTCTTCTCTTCCACTTTCTAGTTTTGATTCTTGTTAACACTTCTCCCATTAGTGGCAACACTCGAACTTAAGGCAGATCTTTCGATTTAATGAAGCATGTATAAACACTTTTAGTCGTGCAATGCATACAAAATTTAATATCAGGAAACAGAATGTTTGTTGCCAGGGAAATGTAAGTTTACTTGAAGTTGTAATAATTACTGAACACAATCAGACAGCAAGCAGAGGAGATTAGACTTGGAAATGAAGGAGGAACAGGCGCGTCTTGAATTCTTGATACAGCTGCCTTCTCGTCCCCATCAACTCTCCAGAAGGAGAAAACATCTTTTTGTATAATAAGCTAAGGTGTATGTTTCACAAAACTCAAGCTCCTAAACCAGAGAGAGTTAGAAGGCGTGGTTTGTACCAAAAACTTCCAAATAGTCTCAAGAGCGCAGGACGAATCTTGCATTTCTTGAAAAGTCAACGGAAATATATTTATTTGTTTATAAAGAGCTTTTAAACAAATAAACAACACGATAGCCCCCTGGCAGAACTGTGTCCCGTATAGCCCGCATAGCACTAGCGCTGGGCGGGTAGTCTGTACACATGGGGCGCACACAACTTATTATGCGAGAGTTCTCGCACGGGTCCGCTAGTTTTTTCTAATACGTCACAAGGAGCGGACTGATATTTTCCGCAGGAACGCACCACTAATGGGACGTAGATTGGTACCACAGCATCATAGCTGCACAGGTCAATGCTTCCATTTACTAGTGCATTGCAATTATCTTTTATCTTTCATGCCAACCTCCGTTCGTTAAGACGTGTTCTCTTCCAACCTTTGGATTGCCAAGGCAAGGCTTTTGTTCTATGAAAGGAAGCTTGACTTCCGTAGCACATTGGCATCACTCGTGACGTCAATACTACTCGTATTGTGTGTCTTGTGGTGGCCTTCTCAGTATGTGCTAGCCACGCGTATTGGTGAGGTGTGTCTGTACCAACTGACGAACCCAACGGCACACCGGGGCGAAACGCTGGCATTTTATGTTTGAGCTAACCGGGCCAATATTATCATGTTAATTGATAATTCTACAGCATTCTCATACAATTGCCGCTCACTATTCTGGGATATAAACGCATATTAGTGTAAATCTGTCACCACTGCTCGAACAGTCTGAATTGGAGGGTGAATGTAACTGGCTGTGGTTTGGTTGTCTGTGGTTAGTGTAATGCTTTAAGATCGAACATGCAGCTGAAGGTATGATCTTTGTAACGTGTCTCAGTTATTAATGGGCGTAATTGTTATGTAATTTTAGATATATTTGCATTATATAATATTTAACTATTATTTTTAAAATTATATTTTCACTTAGTTTTTTTAGTATGTCGCGTCACTCTGCGTCACTTTCTACTTAATGTTAAGATGTAGATACAGTCTTGTAGTTTACGCCTGATGTAAGTTTTTTTGCATCTTTTTGCAACTTACTTAGTTATTTTACGTTTTAGAAGATGCCGTGCAACCAGTTCTCACACGTTTACAACTGTTTGAAGCATTGGGATCGACGATTATGTCAAAAGTGGAACTTTGTGACGTTGTAAAAAGTAAATTAGGGATAGAAAATTGTTCTGAAGAGTTAACTGAATGCTCTATCCAACTCCTAGGCATAGGCAATTTCTTGCATGTGTAGACGTAGCTTAAAAAAAGGTCTTAACTGATGTTTATTATGAAGTAAACAAATTATATACGTTGCTTTCACTCTAAATTCATGATTAAAACGTAAAATTAAATTTGTCCCCCTAGATTTCAATTTTGACCCACTGTGCACTGGTAGCGCTGCTGGCAAACAGTGGAGCACCCAGCTTATGGTTTATCCAGCTATAGCCTAATTTCTGCGCGAGTGACAACTTATCTACGGTATCAACGCGCACACTTCATGGTTGGCATTGTGGGATTTGTAGTGCTTTAGGGCAATTTTCTCTTATATATTTGTTCTTCTATTGTCCCTGATCTGCGGATGATCGCTTGACAGGCGAATCATGTCATCCTTTTAACCCCCACCCTTGAAATCTGTTCAAATCATTTTTAATCACATGTATTTCTTTTTCAGATGGAATCACATTATATCCATTGATCTTCAGGTGGCCCTCTCCTTGTGTTCCTTTTCCTGTCTGCTTTTCATGAATCTACGTCCTTCCAAGTCCTTCAATCATCATCCTTCAGCAATTGAGGGTGCTTAAATGTGAGGGAGCCATGTCAGTATATTTGTTAGCACGTTAAAGATTTCCTGCGTGGTAAAATTCCGGCACTCCAGCGCCTCAGAAAGCCGCGAAGGTCAAAAGGGACGTTAAACCAATAATATTAATATTTTCCCCCTTCTCCAATTGTGCCATCATTTTTGTCTGCGGTCAGCGTTCAATGGTCCTCGTGACTTCTCGTATACATCGGTATTTCTTGGTTCTCCAGATGATGAGACACAGCGTCAGGATAAAAGTTGAAAAGCAAACTGTCGGAGGAAGGCCAACTTCACTTACAGAATATGTTCGTATTCATTATTAACAAGGATATGTTTTGGGGCGGGCGGTCAATGATAAAATTAGGGGCAAATGACCCCGCTGTTCCTCCCTTTAAAACAACAATAACTAACTCAATCAAAAATTTGCGTATTGAGACCTAAAGTTGTGACGGTCATCTAGACTTCTAATAGAGTATGGTTTCCAAAGCAACAATTATTTAACATCTAGATCTGAAGAGTTAAGGCAACACGTATTCATCATCTAAATCTGAAGTGTTAAGCCCATCTAGGCCTCCTATATGGATACCAAGGCAACGAGTAGTCATCATCTAAATCTGAAGAGTAGAGGCCATCTAGGCCTCCTATATGGTTACCAAGACAACAAGTACTAATCATCTAAATCTGCAGTGTAAAGCCCATCTAGGCCTCCTATATGGTTACCAAGGCAACAAGTACTCATCATCTAAATCTGAAGTGTAGAGGCCATCTAGGCCTCCTATATGGTTACCAAGGCAACACGTATCCGTCATCTAAACATGAAAAACACATCCATGATTTAATGTTTCTTAGTGTAGCGCAAGAACTGAAATTGAATGTTATTTGACACTAGATCCTTACTTTATCATCACCCATTAGAGCATAAATAATGATTGGGTATTATTAGATACTGCTGGCCCCGTGGTGTTGGAGTAGCGTGCCTGCCTCTCACCCGGAGGCCCCGGGTTCAATTCCCGGCTCCAACAGGATTTTAGAAACTGACGTGAGGGCAGTAACGGGGTACACTCAGCCTCGTGAGGACAATTGAGTCGCTGTCAGACAGTGAGAGAGCGCCCCGATGACGAAAACAAAGATTAACGGCCGAGGGGACCAGATGCGGTGATCACGCGTCACCCCAACATCTGCAGGCCAAATGGCTGGACAGCGGTCGGTTGGTAGGCCTAGGCCTTTCATGGGCTTTAGTGCCAGGGGTTATTATAATTATCAATATTTTGTCTGTTGGGTAGTCATCTCGGAGGCTAATCGGATCCCCAAGTACCACCTTAGGTTATGTGGGTAGAAACGCACAAAAAACCAAGGGAGGGCTATATTGAGTCGTACTGTAGTGCCAGGGTTTATTATTGAAAATCCACAGCCTACTTCCAGTCGACCGACCGGGTCAGGAATGGAATGAATGAAGCCCCCATCTAGCGGCGAGGATATGAACTGTGCCGGCTGCCGAAACCTGTCGCACTCCCCTGGGGTATTGATTAAATGAATGACAGATTAAATGAAATGATAGTGGAGAGTGTTGCTGGAATGAAATTGTGACAGGGAAAACCGGAGTACCCGGAGAAAAACCTGTCTGCCTCCGCTTTGTCCAGCACAAATCTCACATGGCGTGACCGGCATTTGAACCACGGACCCAGCGGTAAGAGTCCGGCTGCTGCCGCCTAAGCCAGGGAGGCTTATGCCAGGGGTTATTATTATTATTAGATACTAACCATGTGTATGCCCAGCAGAGTTTGTGTGGGAATGTCCTTTGTAAGATTTACGGTGTAGTGTTGCGTGATGAATATCGACTTATTTCCAATATTGGTTCCCGACACAGGCACTGTGTGGCTGATACGTTCAGCAACTGGAAAACATTCTTGAAATATTACCCATATTCAGCTGCTGTCAATATCGCTCTGAAAGCAATATGTTATATTATGACGATATGACAGCTAATGATAGAAGAGAATTTACAAGAAGAGCAGGGCGCAGAGCCAAAGCTCCCTGCTTTATTCCCAACGGTACACCCCCATTCTATCCGAAAGCTAAATGATTGTGAGGTGAGTGAAGCGTCCTTTTAAACACAATTATCTCTACCACTTCCATCTTGGTGGCTCTAGGGGAATGTCAAAATATATAAAATGTTCAGAAAACGATTTTTCATGTTTCACTACAAACACATAGTCTGTAAGATGGTATATTGTCTTTCACGGCCAGTGAATTAAAACTCAGCAATTCTTCTAGGTTTGAGCCGTGTCTTGTGTAGGGTTTCGCCTGGGAAGCCTTCATAGAGTGGTTATGGCTGCTTGAGCTTTTACTTCTCGCAGTAAAGAGGCGCAGATGCGCTTCATAAACAGGGAGGTAGCACGCAGCTTGCTACTCCTGTGGGGGTCCGTGCGGGGACACCAAGAGCCCGCTGATGAGCCAGCTTGGTATCCTAGGCGAAACCCTACACAAGACACGGCACAAACCTAGAAGAATTGCTGAGCTTTAATTCACTGGCCGTGAAAGCCAATATACCATCTTTTTGGAAGCCTTCATAGGGAGGTTATGGCTGCTTGAGCTTTTAGTTCTCGCAGTAAAGATGTGCAGGTTCGCATCATAAATAGGGAGGTAGCGCGCAGATCGCTACTCCTGTAGGAGTCTGGGCGGGGACACCAGAGAGCCCACTGATGAGTCAGCTCGGTATTCTAGTTGAAGGCCTACACAAGACACGGCACAAACCTAGAAGAATTGCTGAGTTTTACACAATCTATAAGTTATTAGCCTATTTTCAATTTTGAAAAAAAAATCCGTGTGTGTGTGTGCGTGTGTGTGTCCCTAATAACTTCTAAACGGCTGGAGCGATTTCAATGAAACTCGGTAAGTTCATAGCACTATTCCGGACGTCCCCAACCGTGTCCTTCATTCTTTTACGTCTCACCAATCCAACATGGCGGCTGTGCGAAATATTTCACCAGCATTCAATATCTCCGAAACTATTCACGATATAACCCTGGAATTTTTTACGGTGATAAAGGGAACTACTAGAAGGTCATCTATGTGACTTTTGAAAAACTGGTAACTACAAAACCAACATGGTGGCCACGCGAATTTGCGACATTTAAATATACGTTTCTCGCGATTTAACCTACCAAACGCAATAAAACATGGTGCAGTATATGTTTATACACATTGTATAGCACCGACATCTAACTTGGTTCCATTGTTTACATAACCACAAGATGGCGGATATGCGAAATATATCACCGGCATTCTATATCTCTGAAACTATTAGCGGTATCACCCTGAAATTTTGTACGGAGATAAAGGGCACTACTGGAAGTTCATCTATAAGACTTTCAAAAAAAACGGTTACCTACAAAACGAACATAGCGGCCAAGCGAATTTGAAAATTTTTAATAGACATTTATCGTGATTTAATGTTCCAACCGCAATGAAATGTGGTTCAGGAATTTTTTATACACATTGTAATACACTGGTATCTAATTTAGTTAAATTGTTTACTTAACTTCAAGATGGCGACTTTGCGAATTTTAAAATTAAGTTTTTATTTCTTGTGTCGTTATCATGCGATCGATGTGAAAGTTTGAATAATGAACCTACGCTGTAATTTTCCTTTAATGGTACATGACTCTATGGCCTATACATTTAACAATCCAACATGGCGACCATCCGAAATATTTAGACGGCTCAGAATATCTACTAATCTATTATAGCTATCAAACTGATTTTTTTTAATGTTTTAATGTTTTAATGATCTTAAGTTCACCTATGGGACTTTAAATAACCTGGTGATCACAAGTCCAACATGGCGGCGACGCGAAGTATAAATATTCACATGGACGTTTCTAGCAATTTAACCATTCGAGTGCAGTGAAACTTGGCACAGTAGATCCTTATACGAATGTAAATCCACTGGCATCTAATTTATTTCAATTGCTTCCATAAACACAAGATGGTAGCTGTGCGAACTTTTAAAATCTCATTGTTACTTATTGCGTCCTCATCATGCGATTGAAGTTTGAATACTCCACGTACACAATAATCATCATGTAACAGTACAAAACTCTAGGACCTACCTACGAGGCACGTCCAGAAAGTAAGTTCCGTTTGGTAATAAAATTAAATTGTGTACAGATACAGAAAAAATATTTTTGCACAGCATTCTACACCTCTTAAACTACTTTTCCACATAACTGCCGAACTTTTGCAGGCATTTGTCATAGCGTGGCACTTGTTTTTGGATACCTTCTTCATAGAAGTTTGCCGCCTGTGTCTTCAACCAGTTGGAAACATCTTCTTTCAGCTCGTCGTCATTGTAGAAGTGTTGACCGCCAAGGAAAGACTTGAGATGTGTGAACAGATGAGAGTCGCTAGGAGCGAGGTCAGGGCTGTACGGAGGGTGGTCAAACACGTCCCAGCCAAATCCCTGTAGGAGGTTTTTCGTCACATTTGCAGTGTGTGGTCGTACGTTGTCGTGAAGAAAAACTACACCTTTTGACAGCAACCCTCGGCGCTTATTCTGTATTGCGCGGCGCAATTTCCTAAGTGTCTCACAGTAAGCATCTGCGTTGATTGTTTGACCACGCGGTAAGAAATCAATGAGTAAGATGCCTTTCCAGTCCCAGAACAATGTGCACATCCTTTTCCGAGGTGTCAAGATTTGTTTCGGCTTAACCTTTGCTGGGGATGAAGTGTGCCTCCATTCCATTGATTGCCGCTTACTTTCAGGGGTGTCGTAAGAAACCCAAGTTTCATCTCCTGTTACTATCTGTATCAGAAATTCTTCGCCGCCTTCATAGTAACGGGTCAAAAACTGCGCTGCAGCGGAACGTACAACTAGTTGAAGACACAGGCGGCACACGTTTATGAAGAAGATATAAAAAAAACTCGTGCCACGCTACGACAAATGACTGCAACATTTCGACAGTTATGTGGAAAAGTAGTTTAAGGGTTGTAGAATTTTGTGCAATAAATAATTTTTCTGTATCTGTACACAATTTAATGTTATTACCAAACGGAACTTACTTTCTGGACGTACTTCCTATATAAAATCCAACATGGCAAACATGCGAAATATTTAGTCGGTTCTCAATATCTACGAATCTATTACAGCATTCAAACTGATATTTTGTATGTAGATAGAGGCGATTAACATAAGTAGGATATGTGAAAATAGGCTGTATAGTTCTTCACCGAACTACTTGTTTTTTACCTTGAGCAAAGCCATTTCACTAACTGATACATTTTGTATGTTCTACTTAAGTCTCAAAATTATAGGATTGTCACAGGCGAGTAAATTAAAAGAAACATAAGGTTACGTACTATTTCAAGGAGCATAAAGGGCAAATTTATTTTTTGTTACAAGCTCTCGTCTTAATCATACAATGGCAGTATCTGTCATGAACTACCTACGCACCGTACAATCACAAACAATGCGCTTAAAAGTGAAGAAGATTCACAGTTATAGTAACTTCTGTTTCACTCAATACGATGACCTAATTTTGTTGGTTGGTTCCTTAGTTTGGCGGCTGCGACAACGCGGTCATGTAGCCCCGTGTACTTTGGGTGTGTGTAGAATCTGTCTGATAACCGGTGTTCATTGTGATGGCTGTATTAGTGTGTGTTATCTGTTTTCAATTCAAGTAAGGATTGCAGACATGGAATTTTTTCAAGTAGTTCTTTATTTTGCCGGCAAACGCCACGGTCAACGACTTCTAGTTCAGAAGTAGGCTACCAGATGCCACCGCAGTTGGCTCCTGGCGACGAACGTTGGAACCTAAGAGCGTTAGTCAAATGTTTAACCTATAATTTAGCTTCACGCATGTGTAATTAGTAGAAGTTTCTTTTACATGCCATAAATCTACGGCATGGGACCGCTGGCTTTACTTTCACTCCGAAGGAAGGCATACTGAGGGATTTTGAACGCTCTTAAAAATCCAACGACTTAGGCCGGGTTTGAACCCGCGATATTGTGCATAGAAGCTCAGCATGCTACCAACTACGCCACCGAAAATGTTGATGACCTATTTTCATCCACCGCTTGAATGTTTGGAAAATGCTAAGTGGTCTAGAAAGCGATAGGGAGAGTCACCAAATTGTTAAAACAGTGTTTATCCCCAAGGAGAGGAGCAGGTGCATGCCAACATTAATAGTTTCTCAGTGATGCTCTTGAGTATTTATTTCCCTGCACTGGTGTTTTACGACTTATTTCTTGTTTACCGCCTCGTGTAGAGGCGAGTGTTCTAGGCTGTCACTCCTGAGGTCCGAGTTCGATTTCCGGCTCTGTCAAGAAATTTGATTCTGCTGTGAAGATTGGAACGTGCTGCTCTAAGGCTCGTAAGGCAAAACTGAGAAGAGGTGGGTTCGATCTCCACCTCAGTCATATAAGAAGTGGATTTTTGTGATTTCCCATTCTACTCCAGACAAACGCCGGAATGGTTCCTAACTCAAGGCAATGGACGCCTTCTGGATTACCACAATCTCAATTACAAATACGCACACTAATACAGACACTAACAAACACAGGTTATGAGACAATCTACGCACATTCTCAACTATATGAGGCTGAAATTACCACGATGTCTAAGCCCTTAAATGAAAGAGCAACTAAAACAACAAAATTTACATCTCACGGAAGAGTAGAGTCGTTGCCCCTCATATTTCAGTACGTGTAAGGATTCATGAGCAGATAACATTCTGTAAATCGCTTCATAGGATAACGGTGTGGATAAGAAATGTGGACGTAATGACAGGAATATTATGTTGTGTATCAAACACACCTTGGTTCCCTCTACCTCTCAACATAGGAGAGTTGTTTAACAATATAACTTTTGTAATAATTATAATAATAATAATAATAGACCAGACATAACTTTAACTGATAAGAAGAACCATCACACGTACTTGATTGACATATCTGTTCCGAATGACCATAATATCCACCATAAATACAGAGAGAAGATTGATAAATATACTCCTCTAGCTATGGAGGTTGCTAGAATCTGGAGACAAAAAAAATGTGACGATTCTTCCTTTCCTCCTTTCTCCCACTGGCCTGACACCTAAATCCTTTTCAGTAAACCTAGCCACACTAAATCTTTCCATATACACCCACACTATTGCACAAAAGGCTGCAATTCTGAAAACCTGCAGAATCGTTAGAGGGTTTTTAGGTAGATTTCATTAGAAAGCTAACTATTGCAATGGGTCCCATGTTTCGACTTCCGGAAAATTTCGACATATCTTCGCGTTTCACATCCCCCAGACCCCAAAACCACCGTCAGTTCAAAAGTTATTATATAATATATGTATATATATATATATATATATATATATATGTATATATGTATATCAGTTTCTTGTGGACACGATAACTGCCGTAATTTTGCACCAATCTCTTTGCATTTTTTACATAATATGTATCCCTATAAATTCTCGGTCGATTTCGTTACTGGGCAAAATCGGTCGAAGGGGGTGAAAATGGGGGGCTTTTTCCGAAAAATAGAAATTTCGCTATAACTCTCTTAATAAGTGAAATATCGAATCCATTCTTAGTTCATAATATGTGTCGGATAAGTGCCAACAATTTATGTCAAATAAGTTTTTTGATAACACCAACCATTGACCAAAGGGGTGGAAAAAAGTGGGTTTTTCGGGAAACATTAATCATATCTCTCTTAATAGGCACAATATCAAAACCGTACAAAATGAACAATATTCCCCTAATAATTAACTAAAACTTTTGTCTGAAAGAATTTTTGATATGACCCACCATTACGTCAAGGGATGAGAAAAATGATTTCGGAATTATAAGAAAATGCCAAGAGTATCAGAGGTTGCCATGGCAACACTACTAAATTGATGAGGGATGAGCCATCAGACGTTGCCATGACAACGCACTTGCACGATATCAGATTCAGTATTTTCATCTAAGTGGGAAGCGGCTTCGGTGACGTAACTGGTGGCATGCAGAATGTCTATGCCCAAGGTCGCGGTTTCAAAGCCGGCCGAAGTCGTCGGATTTTCTAAGAGAGCTAAAATCCCTCAGTATGCTTTCCTTTGGAGGGGAAGTTCCAGCGTTCGTTGCGAGTTGCTGGTTGGGGTGGTATCTACTAGCCAAGTTCACAGCTAGGTGTCGTTGACGGTAGTACCTTTTAGCAACATTAGGAACTACTGCTTGAAATTGACCGTCTGCAGTCCTTACCTGAATTAAGACTACTACAGCCATTACAATTCACACCGTTTATCAGACAGATTCTACACTCACCCAAAGTACACGGGGATAGATGACCGCGTTGTCGCAGCCCCTAAACTGAGGAACCAACCAGAGGTAGATTTCATTAGAAAGCTAACTATTGCAATGGGTACCATGTTTCGACTTCCGGAAAATTTCGACATATCTTCGCGTTTCACATCCCCCAGACCCCAAAACCACCGTCAGTTCAAAAGTTTATATATAATTTATGTATGTATATGTATATATATATGCATATCAGTTTCTTGTGGACACGATAACTGCCGTAATTTTGCACCAATCACTTTGACTATTTCACCGAATATGTATACCTATAAAATCTCGGTCGAGTTCGTTACTGGGCTAAATCGGTCGAAGGGGGTGAAAATGGGGGGCTTTTTTTTCGAAAAAGTGAAATATTGCTATAACTCTCTTAATATGTGAAATATCGAATCCGTTCAACGTTCATACTACGTGTCGGATAAAGCCAAAAAAAATATGTTTGAAGAGTTTTTTTTATAGCACCAACCATTGACCAAAGGGGTGGAAAAAGTGGGTTTTTCGGGAAACATTAATCATATCTCTCTTAATAGGCACAATATCAAAACCGTACAAAATGGACAATATTCCCCTAATAATTACCTAAAATTTTGTCTGAAAGAATTTTGATTTGACCCACTATTATGCCAAGGGATGAGAAAAATGATTTCGGAATTATAAGAAAATGCCAAGAGCTATCAGTGGTTGCCATGGCAACACTACTAAATTGATGAGGGATGAGCCATCAGACGTTGCCAAGATAACGCACTTGCACGAGATCATATTCAGAATTCCATCTGACTAAGTGTGAAGCGGCTTCGGCGACGTAGCTGGTAGCAAGCATGCTGAATGTCTATGCCCAAGGTCGCGAGTTCAAAGCCGGCCGAAGTCGTCGGATTTTCTAAGAGCGCTAAAAATCCCTCAGTATGCTTTCCTTTGGAGGGGAAGTTCCAACGTTCGTTGCGAGTTGCTGGCTGCGGTGGCATCTAGTAGCCAAGTTCACAGGTAGGTGTCGTTGACGGTAGTACCTGGTAGCAACATTAGGAACTACTGCTTGAAATTGACCGTCTGCAGTCCATACCTGAATTACAGACTAATACAGCCATCCCTAAGTACACGGGGTTACATGACCGCGTTGTCGCAGCCCCTAAACTGAGGAACCAACCAAAATCTCTGCGGGAGATATAATTTTGCGTGAAGAAGTAACAGACCGTTACATAGTTACACATCAGTGTCGAAACCTTGCATAAGGACAGTGTGACCACAAGTATAAAAATGGACCCCAAATGACAAGAAGGTTACCGTTCCCATAAGACAATAAAATGTTTAAAATAAGCATAAAATGACGAAAAACAAAGTTAATTAAGCTCCAATTATAAAATACCTTCTCGCAATAAATGAGGTCTGATCCTTCTACGAAAACCTGCATATTCTGCCTATTTTCGCCTATCCCCAAGTTTGTCCGGTGAAATCTACCTCCGCCTTCCGGCGTACCGAGAGGACTTTTTGAATACACATTAGGATTTTTCTTTGGGCCCTCTTGTGAAAAACAAACGTGGAAGATAAGAAGAGAAAAGAAAATTAACTGTCAAACGTCTATGTTATACCGTATAGTTCGAAAATGTATGCTATAGGCTTAAGTGTTACTTCACTCATTTTCATGTACGTAATGTACCGATATGAGTCATGTTACCGACTGTAAGTTGAGTAAATAAAGGAGATAATAATAATAATAATAATAATAATAATAATAATATCGTATGGCCTCGGGTGTCGGGTGCAAGCTTTCTTATTTGGCACCCCGAGGACAGCTTGCATGTCGAATTTCGTCCTTCTTTGGAACGCTATGAAAGTCAAGGAGGTTAGATATCTAAGCTCCTTGACATTACAGCGCTTTCTAGTAGAGAATGGAGGAACTTTGTGTTGGCGGAAAATCCCGAGATTAATTTTGCCATTCTGAACACGGCCTACTGAATTGGTTCTTTAACATGCCAACAACGTAAGACATGCATGTCGCGAGTTTTGTCGCCTTTCAAAAATCACTTACCACGGCCCGGAGCTTGGGGTTGGTAGTCCGACACGATAACCACTCACCCACCGTGGCAACATTTGTAATACACAATGTCCTTTGATGTGATTATATTGCATGATCCAATTATTTTACCTTTGATCTCAACTCTTCATCAAGTTTAAACTTGCTCAGCGGCAACACTTGCAGTCTGAGCTCCAATATTTAGCGGACAAAGATTCGCGACAGTTCTTCCAAGCAACAAAAGCAGTTTATGGTCCTACTATTTTCGGTAGAAATCCACTTTGGTTCAGTGACAAAAGACCCTTCTAAAAGATCAACATTCCATCGTGAATAGCTGGAAAGAACATTTTGAAGACCTCTTGAATCAGGATTGAATTATTGATGAGCAGGTGTATGGCATATTAGAGCAAGCACACATCAGGGAAGAACTCGGTTCCTTGACAACACTGGATGAAGTTCAGTGTGATGTTAATCAAGCAAAGCGACACAAAGCCACAGGTTGTGATGGTATACCAGCAGAAGCCATCAGAGAAGGAGGTGAGAAACTCATAAGCCACATACTGTACATGATTTTATTATTAAAAAAAGATACGAGCCTTACAGTAGTCGCATATGATGTGTAACATCTGACATGTTATCCTACTCGTATACTACACAGCTTGGACATTCTTAAAATGTTAATTTACACTCCACTTATAAATTGGTACTACGATGAATGTATAGATCGAATTGGAGATATGCTACTGTCACATTTGTGGCGCAGCGGTCAAGCTGTTAGTCTCTCACCAAGGTAGACCGGGTTTGATTCCCGGCCAATACATGTGAGATTTTCGAATTGAAATGCCATGTCCTGTGGTTCGCATTCCACGTAAAAGGGAGGCACCGTGGATCATGATCGTGAGATTAATGAACACGCAAAATTACAAGCTTCCTTCCTTCCTTTTACATTAATAATTCATAATAACAATGTGACACACAACGTCGACAGTACTCTCAAATACTGTGAGCACATTCCTCAGTAACTGTAACATTCATTATTCTCAAGGCTCTCATACAGTTCGTCGTAAACAATCAAAACATGGCTTCCTACAATCATGAAATGACCTAGTCTCACATATGTTGAAAATACAGCTTTTATTCCACTCATATAACAACATTCTGTTATGCATTTAATATTTGACTACTCACCCACAGCTTGACAATAATGCCGCTTACTTGAATGTAATTTGTCGTCTTTGTCCTACGCCATGTGATATTCAACCTTACGTGAAGCTCATTGACAAATGAAAGTTGTTGAAACATTTGCCACTGTGCTCGTCAAACCAGTGCCTGCTAAATGCACTGCCTAGTGTATTGCCATAACATTCTCGCGCTACAGAGCACACACTGCCTTGTTTCCAATACACACATTTTCAATTGTACATCCAGCTGGCAGTGCGTCTTCACTTCCGTCCGATCCACTTCCGTTCGATCCACTTCCGCTCGATTCACTTCCGTCCCATTTTTTGGCAGTGCGCCTTCATTTCCGTCCGATCCACTTCCGTTGGATCCACTTCCGCCCGATTCACTTCCGTCCCCAATTTTCAAAATCACTCCCACAAAACTATCCAGCAACCGAGCGGAAAGAGGTTACACATCAAAAATTTGGAGAATTGAAAAAATACCTGCTCATCTCAGAGATAGTCAGATATTTCCCATATTTATGAAAGGTGATCGGACAGACTGCCACAACTATCGTGGCATATCATTACTATCATACCTCGAAAAGATTATTGCTCGTACTTTGGATAATCGCATTCTATCTTTGGTGGAGGAAACAATTCCAGAGAGCCAATGTGGTTTCAGGTCTTGAGAGGAACCACAGATATGATATTCACAGCCCGTCAGCTTCATGAGAAATGTAGAGAACAAAATATACCTCTTTATATGGTTTTTATCAACCTCACTAAGGCATTTGACTCGGTAAACTGCGAAGATTTATGGAAAATTTTAGCACAGTATGGTTTTCCTCCAAAATGTATTACTTAAGACTGCCCTACCCTGTCATTGATAACGACTCTGTTGGAGAGCTATTCCATATCAATGCTAGCGTTAAACAAGGCTGTGTGTTTGCCCCTCCATGGTTTTCTCTGTACTTTGCCACTGTCATACAGCTAGTCAAAGACGATCTCCTTTAGGTATACAAATAAGTTAGAGGATGGATGGAAAGCTCTTTAATTTGAGCCGTCTAAAGGCAAGGACTCGAACATCTTCTGCTGCATTGGATGAGTTACAGTACGCTGATGTTAATGCAGTAGTAGCTCAATCCGAGGAAGGACTCATGAAAATCTTGAATGCTTTCTCTTCGGCATACACAAAGTTTGGTCTCAAATTAAAAATCAGTATAACCCAGGTCCGCTACCAACCAGCCCCTGGACAAGGACAAGGAAAGATCAATGTCACCATCGATGGAGTGTGGCTTCAAGAAGTTAACACCATCCCTTACCTTGGCAACACCCTGTCATCAAGTACTAATATATATTCTAAAATTCAACACAGGATTAACCGTGCTGGGGCATCCTTTGCAAGACTAAAGTCTCGAGATTTTGACAACCATGATATCAATGTTGCAACGAAGATCCTTGTGTACAAGTCAGTTGTAATTCCCACCATACCTTGCGGATCTGGATCTTGGGCATTCTATAGATGACACCTCAAACAGCTGGAGCAATATCACCAGCGAGGCTTGAGGAGAATTCTTAATGTGACATGGCAAAACAGACGTACAAACACCAGCATTCTTGATGAAGTGCAGATTACTAGTATTGAAGCCATGATTATAAAACGTCAGCTGAGATGGACAGAACACGTAATCCGCATGCCAAATAATCGCATTCCCAAAGTAGTGTAAACAGAGGGTAAACGCTGTGTCGGAGGTCAGCGGAAGTGATTAATAGACGTACTGAAAGCAAATATGCAAATCCGTCACATTTGATATTAATAACTGGGAGACATTAGCCCTTGATCGCTTTTCCTGGAGATCATTTTTTCATCATGGTGCAAAACATTTTGAAGGAAACCGCCGACGAACGTTAGAAGATAAGAGGCAAGGCAGAAAGGACAGAGAGCTCATTAAAAGTAATGTAAGGAACGTGGATGCCCCACCTGGAACCACGTGTCATCACTGCGGCAAATTGCGTGCCTCCCGCATTGGGCTGTATAGTCACCTCCAAATTCACCGATGAAGAGACATTCCCCATTGGAAGCCAACCTCTCGATTGCTATGATTGACTGATGATTGTTTAGTAAAGTGAATGAAACGAAGTGTTATACACTTTCAGGAAAACACTGAATTTCCAAACACAAACAAATGCTAAATAGAATTCGATTTTCACGACTGCAATTATGACCAAAAATGTTTTCAGCTTTTGAGTTGTGTTGCGTATATTGAATACAAGTCATATGAATGTATGATAGTCAGAATGTCTTGAAACTTGTGGGGATTAAACTCGTATGATATATGAAAATAGGCTGTTTAGTTCTTCGCGGAACTACTTGTTCTAATACACCTTCAACAGGGTAGTTGTTTCTTTTCCCCCACTATCTTAGCTTTTACTTTGCTTTTTGCCTACAGTTTGATATGTGCAGGCATATCGATATACAGTAGTTAGTACTGTATTACGAGAACATGGAAAAGTTGTATAATTTCGTTTCCTTGTCAGGTATATCTTTGGAAAACTTTTCCCCGTTTCTGTTGGTTAGGTCCTGAACTTAGATTATACTCATGTCTCTTTAAATCCCTTGGCAATAACGTTCGTAACTTATTCATAGTAGTGAAGTTATGAGTAACTTCATTAAGAAGCTCTAGTTTGCTTGAGCTCTCAGAACATGAGATCTACTGTATGTGCACCAGGCTGCTCAAGTTATACCATTTGTTAAGTAAGGAAGGAAGCTGGTAGTTTTACGTGACTAATAATATTGCCATCATGAGCCACGGGACCTCTATATTCACATTGAATCCGAAGCACACGACGTGATATTTTACTTCAAAAATCTCGTATTCATTGGCCCAGAATCGAACCGCTCCACCTTGGTGAGAGGTAAGCAACTTGACCACTACACCATCGCGGCCCTCCCTTTCCATTGTTAAATGAAACGAGTTATTGAAGTACGAGGCACGTCCAGAAAGTAAGTTCCGTTTGGTAATAAAATTAAATTGTGTTCAGATACAGAACAAGAAGTTCCGTGAAGAACTATACAGCCTACTTTTCATGCCAATGATTATTCTACAGAATATGAACCTTTCTAGAATAATGACGAAATTAAGTTGGTAATATCGAAATATCTAATTAGTTCAAAATATACCTGGTATAATGTAGCCTAATAGAGCACTACAGTTGGCAGCCCTGGTGACTGAATATATTCTTAGTTCCATATTCATTTTCTTAGTCTTAAGGTACAGAATACAAAATTTGGTTGAAGTCCAATGGACGTTACATGCAGTTAGACATTGGATCTATGAGCACGCGTAAAAGCATGCTGCCAACAATGTCATGCGTGTGTGGTCTGAAATAATCTGAAATATTATGATATCTTGTTGTGCCAATTTTGGATGAAATACATTTGTTAGTATAGAAGTTACATGTATTTTAAATGGACATATCAGCAGGCATAGAATCATGTTGGCAGCACTGCCTTGTATTAATTACTCCAAATTAATCTAGAATGTCAGGTGCTATACGTGTGCAAAGTATAGAGCTGTTGGCTTGCATACTTTCTGATATATTGATATTAGGGTAAAAAAATATAGACAGCATTTATTAACAGTTGGCAGCCCTGATTGCTCTTAACAATACTAATAGTAATATCTGTTATGGTACACATAGCACATACGAAATTTGGTTGAAATCCAACTGATAGTATAGAAGTTGTGTGTATTTAAAAATTGGTACTATCAGCAGGTTTATAATCATGTTGGTAGAACTGAGGTATATAAGTTACTCCAAATTAATCTAAAATGTCAGAATATACGTGTGCGTAGTTTAAAGCTGTTGGCTTGCATACTTTCTGATATATAGGTATTTGGATGGAAAAATTAGAGAGAGCAATTATTGACAGTTGGCAGCCCTGGTGGCCTTAAGAATATGCTCAGTCATATCTGTTTATGTACAGATATTACATACAAAATTTGGTTGAAATCCAATTGATAGGGTAGAAGGTATATGCATTTAAACATTGGACATATCAGAAGGCTTAAAATTAGTTTGGCAACACTGTCATGTTTGGCCTCCTGGAAATTAAACTGAAATAGTCTTATCTACTTGTGTGCCAATTTTGGAATAGCTCCCATGCATACCTTACAAGATATCCAACATGGAGCTCAAATTTCTAGTGCGTTTTTTCAGCAGTTGGTAGCACTGACATCATTTTCAAATATGGACGTGAGATATTCCGGTGCACATCTTTACTCATACTAAATTTGGTTTTGATTGCTGCAGCCGTTTAGGAGTTGATAGGGGGGGGGGGACACACAGACAGACAGACAGAAGGACAGACAGACAGACAGACAGACAGACACACATTTTCCCGGATCGATCTCATAAGTCTACTTTTTCCTCATTTTTTGCAAAATGTGAAAAGTAGGCTAAAAATTATTTATTGCACAACATTCTATACCTCTTAAACTACTTTTCCACATAACTGCCGAACTTTTGCAGGCATTTGTCATAGCGTGGCACAAGTTTTCTGGATACCTTCTTCATAGAAGTTTGCCGCGGACCGTAAACGAGAGTGAAGACTCCCCTGTAAGATATCCTACCGTTTGGCCACCACTGTTAGTCAAATTGCGTGCTTACCAGGAGAACTGCGTATGTTTAGTTACAATGCATAAACACACTGGGCAATATTGCAAAAGAAATAGCAGTGTACCTTAATATCCGCAACTCCAATTTCTACACATTCGTAAAATTTTGCCGAGAATTTTAGTGAATACTGTTGTTGACATAAACTCAACAGAATGTCATGGAGGAAGCAAGCTTTGGACATTACTTCCACGGAAATTATATACCAGCTCTCTGTTCAGTAAATTGATTTCTTATGCGAAACGTTTCTGCCAGATGTCATAACTGTTCTATTTGGGACTCAATTGATTTGCCTTCCTTTGACATTCTATACGCATCGAATTTGAAGAATAACTAGATGATAATACGATACATTTTAAATTTAAAGCGTTTGTAACAGCCTATTTTGTGTTATCGACCAAAATTACATCATGATCCAATATGGTACCTCTGCGCTATCTGTTGGTGCTACTTCAGGATAATCAAGGTTTCCAAGCTTTGGGATTCGTTATTGGGTAGAGATCAAATGCTGAGCCCACACAATTCTCAAGAAAAGAATTCAACAGACACAATCTCGACATATATTTATGAATATTTATGTTAGAAGATATAATAAAGTTATAACTATCGTCGAACCTAAACTGTCGTATGCAACTCGCCTATAATGGTAAATAAGACAATCGTATGGAAATTTTATAACTCGCTTCGCCCGTTTTATAAACATACTCGTGTCTTTATTATTGACATTATTAGGGCTCGGTTTTTAGGTAAATACATTTTGTTTATGTAAATACATTTTTTAAACATTTTGTCTATAAATACATAAAATCCTGCTTTTCACTTATAAGCACATAAAAAGATATAGTATTTAATATTTTTTTAAATCGGTTTATTGCATTTTTGTTATGTGTTACTTCAACGAGGAAAAACCTGTGAGCTATCTAATCTTCATGCAGAGCGTATGTCAGCTTGGAACTGACTTATTCATAACTTGTCGCCCCGTGCCACTCACTGTGGAAGCCGGGGATTTCCTTGTCCATAGCCATATTGCACCACCTGCTAGACCTTCCCCTCCCAACTACCTGGAACCAGTATCACTCACATGCAGTTCATTTCTGGCACTGTGAAGTGTAAGGCAGTTCTGCGGTGCCTAAAGTAAAATCAACTACAAGTTATCGTCTGCAGCAGTATGTTGCAGAATTTAAGGATAATGTTGGCGTTCTGTTCTGCCAACCATGTGGGAAAGCTATCAAGGGTGAACAGCGATCTCATGTTACACCACACATCGAAGGCAATAAACATATTGCCGCAGTTTCGCGCCTTCAGAAGAAGTGATCGCGATAATCGTCGGTCATTTGTAATGGACAACCTGAAGATGTATATCATTGTGTATTGTAATGCTCCAGCAGTCAGTGAGACATAGCATAAATTGCATTCGTGAATTCTGTATATTGTTTTTATTGTCATTGAAATGAAAATCCACAGCCTGCTTCCAGTCTCCGACCGGGTCAGGAATGGAATGAATGAAGCCCCCATCTAGCGGCGAGGATATGAACTGTGCCGGCTGCCGAGGCCTGACGCACTCCTCTGGGGCAATGATTAAATGAATGACAGATGAAATGAAATGATAGTGGAGAGTGTTGCTGGAATGAAATTTCGACAGGGAAAACCGGAGTACCCGGAGAAAAACCTGTCTGCCTCCGCTTTGTCCAGCACAGATCTCACATGGAGTGACCGGGATTTGAACCTCGGACCCAGCGGTGAGAGGCCGGCATGCTGCCGCCTAAGCCACGGAGGCTTCTTTTATTGTCATTAATTAACTAAATTATAATTAAATATTTTTTTTCTTTTTTGTCACATATTTCAGAAATATTTAATACATAAAAAGTAAATAAGTCGCCACCGTAGCGTAGCGGTCAGCACGGTTAGCTGCCGCCCCGGAGGTCCTGGGTTCGATTCCGGGCTCTGCCACTAAATTTTAAAAGTGGTATGAGGACTGGAACGGGGTCTACTCAGCCTCGGGTGGTCGAATGGAGTAGAGGGCATTCGATTCCCATCTCAGCCATCCTCGAAGTGGTTTTCCGTGGTTTCCCACTTCGTCTTCGGGAAAATGCCGGGATGGTACTAATGTACCCTTTTACCTACCAATACCTGTTGAATCCCTGGATAGCAGCTGGATCGTAGAACCTGAAAAAGCCCCGGCTCTATCGACCCCCCAAGTTCTACCAACAGACACAGGGATAATAGGGCCACTCGAATACCTAACAGGATGTATTAAGACTGACCAAGGCTCAGAAAAAGAAAAAAGAAACTAGCTCAAAACACGAGAATTCTTCAAGAGGAAGAAAGAATCTCAAAGGTGTGGTAAACACTAAAATACCTAGCGATGGCCCCCTTAATACACCCTTCCATCACCTCTATAAAGCATCACGCAATAATTAAAACCAAGTAATAAAGTGATTTATTGTAAGAATAAACAAGACAGAAGAATATCAATTTCGTCGATACCACGACCAATCAAAAAAAAAATCTCATTGATTATATTGGATTATCTTCCAAAAAAAAAATATTACCCATTGTCACAACTAACTTTTAGCTGATTAAAATATAAGGCATATTAATAATAACAATGATGATCAATCCCATAGGGTAAGCATTCACAAAAAGAGAAATATTGTAAGACTTGAATACATTAAATTAATTTCGGTTCCTTAACGGAAATAACATCTTATACAAAAATATCCTGGTTATAATTACTAATCCTACACGACATCTTCAGTAACATTATATGTTCTTGTTATTGAATGAAGAAATTCATATGGCCTATTTACAGAATATAATTTACACAAAATTCCAGAATAATTTCAATTATTCTCTTCCTACTGACTTGAAGTCACGACATTCCTTTCTGTTTAATATTATTTCAATTCTTGTTTTAGGGAAATTCTGCCGAACAGTTAAGCTAAGCAAAAATTAATTGTAAAGTCAGTCTTAAATAGTTATCGGTTTCCTTTTTAAACATACATCTTATGACAAAATTGTTATATTAGTTTTACTGGAAATATTTAACCGAATATCCACACAAGATTCCCAACAATACTGCTCAGAAAAATATTAATCTTCATACAGGCATTTTCACGATAACAGCGATAAAGTTAACAATGACTAAATATTAACCATACTAGGTTAAAACAACACCTCTCTGGGTTAAAACCCCAATCAATCTAATCCTGATTGGCACACCTGGCTCAATCCTCAACAAGAAAAATCTGCTTTACAAAGCATAGCATCAATATACTTAAACACAAAGACATTACTCATAGTATATGCCTCTCTAAAGACCAATATGCACCTATAATAGGAGCCTTACTGTTATAAATCCACAATTCTGCAAATCAGCTGTTTATGGTAAAAATCCTGAACTCGAAAAATATGATCCCGTAACAGATTACCAACAAAACCCAGTGGATTTCAGAAGTATTCCACCTAACTTTAAAAACTTGCCTTACATCGATTTATCACATGATCCATAATTCTTAAACGTATGACTTATAGTAAGTCGTCCCTGGGATTATCCTCGCAAATTTGGATGTCGTTCAAATACCCTCTTACTAAAGAAAAACTATTGCACTAAAGGCAATGATATCAATTTAATCCAGTGTTAACATAAAAAAAAAATATATAAACTGTATATAACGCTGCCCAACCACACAAACTGAGGTTGTAAAGTGATCTATAAAGATAAATTCAATCTCAAAATAAGATCCTCCCTGAATTTCCCGAACGCGAAAATGTCGATGGATTAGACCTACAGCATGGATCTAGGTTAGCAACAAAGGCTAAGCGACTAATGACCCATTAGGCAATCCATTTCGAAAATCACGCTCAGAAAACACAAGTTAAATCTGTTATAAAAAAAACTGAAGAAAATATAGTCCAAGGACTCGAAGTAACATTTAGAATAACTGGGTTCGAAAACTTCCTAGTATCTTAATCAAAATACGAAAAGGAAAATTCCCCTCCAAAGAATACGATAATCCAAGCGAAAGTGCTTAAAGAACAATGCACTAGAATATGAAAACTCAACCAACGTTCTCAAAAGAAAGTTGCGTTACTATAAATGTTCTTACACAAGAAAAACTGTAAATCTTCCTCCTACATTTGCTTCTCGACAAATAAGAATGAGCATAATAGTTTAAATACTGTAAAATACTACTGAAATTATTAATTTATTCATCAAAATTACACAAAGGATGCACTCATTTTTATGAGTCAAAATCCTGGCATCATAGAAGGTCAGTTTCGAAATAAACATCGAACCTGCACTTTCTACTCAACCATTTAAACTACAAAATCAAATATGGCAAAGTGGTATTTATAAATGTCCACGCTACACTACTGTAACAAGTTGAAGTGATCAGTACCTTTGGCGAATCTAGATGAGGAAAAAAGGATATCGTTGGCCATAATCAGCTCCGGACCAACAGAAAATATGCTGGACTTCAACTGGGTTTCCATAGAACGAACCAAAGTCCTCCCAGGCTCGAACAACACCCGGTCGGTCGAAATAGTTCCAACATATCCTGGCGATATCTTCCCATACATATTCGAACACCAACGGAAGGACCGCACACAGTTTATCAACTCGTCACGACGCGAAGGTGAACTCGAACCGTCACTAACAAGTTCCAATATGAGAACGCGCGTGTGAACAAGTTCACGAGGGTCGACGCGGTCCCTCTCGACACGAGAGTCGCGTGCACACTTCATGCTAAATGAAAGTTGCCTTCGACAAGTCCCCGCTGCACCCTGCTAATGCAGTATTCTTAAATCAATTTAGCCTACCATCGTAGTGGATATAAGCTTCATATTGTCTCTTCCCCCTGACGCCTTGCTTGAGAATGTACTCTTTTCAAAAGGTATAATCACTGTGAAGAGTGAATCAAATCTAGGCTGCATTTCCACGACGGTTTATATGCAGAGTTTCGTGACACATCACGGCTGAGCTCGCTGTCGTGATTATAAAAGTATCCATCCGCATGGCCCGTTAGTTGCTGTAGACACACAGTCACAGAGGTAAATTATTACATGTTTAAGACCATGTCTGAGCCCTATTAAACACGTTTCTACTTCACGTAGAATGCTTAACGAACTAGAATACACTTCAGCACGGTCACGTTTTTAAAACTCCCGTTAGCTGGCGATTTTACTTTCACTGATTTCCAGCTCAACCCTCTGCGCTGTCAAGTTCTATACACATTGTGCTCTGCACGAGGTCGCCTGAGTCTCACATCTGCTCCCCCCACTCCTTCCTCACACGTCATGACTCGATACGAAATATATCGCAGTCGAAACGTGATCAGCAGTGAGTTAACATAGCATCTTCTGTTCTTCATACTTTCTTAATAATGGCTTTCTTAATAATGGCTTTCTGCCATGGAAATATACATATAGACACATGTATCTGCTTACATAAAGCGCTAAATATGCATTAATTTGTATTAATCACTCTCAGGTGAATCGATCGATATGGTGTTAGACACAGTCAACATGGTTATTATCGATGACCTTCGGGCTTCTCGTCGGAAACACGAGCTCTGCCGATCTCGTTCATGATAGCATGGCTTTTTCTTGCTGCAGACCAGCTGTTATGATCGACTTCAGAGGCAAGTTAGGAAGTTACAGGGTGTTCCCAAAATACTGTAACCATGTCTGTACTTAAGCCCTTTTATGAATAATGGTGCATTTTCCCTTTGATGCCTTAAATAAAAGTCTCCTCAACTTTTATTTACACCATTCCAGGTAATCTCAGCATATGTAGCATTATTCTGTCAACACTCAGTCTATCTTCTTCACATATCTTTTCAGGTTCTTTGCATTGAAACGACCTATCATTTCTCTTCCATTTAGGCTTACTACCTCATAACAATTATTTCCGAACGACCTAGCAATCTTATAGGGTCCGTGGAAGACATAGGAAAACTTGGTGAATTGCTTCTTAGCCACATCTGCTTTCGTCGGTTTCTTGACGAGAATCATCTCGCCTACTCTCATCGGTGGCCGATATCTTTTATTTCTGATTCGTTTATGCCGCTTCTCGGCTGCATCCATCAAGCTTTCTCTAGCTGAATTAATTCTTTCTTGGACTGTAGGCTCCCTGTCCTTAGGTAGAAATCTCACGATCTCTGTCCAGGCTCTTTCTGGCCTCTAAACAAAGCCTCAGTTGTCCGTTCGCTTTCTTTACCACAGTTATTGGATTCAAATACGAAGAAGCCTGTTTTTTTATTATACCATCTCTCTCCATTTTATCTATGATCTCTTTGACCTCATCATGGTATTTTTCTGGGATAGGATAAAGCTTGGCTTGATAAGGGGATTCATCTATTAGCCTAATCTGGTACTTGAAGTCTCTAATCAAACCAGGTTTATCATCGAAGATGTCCGCAAACTGACAAATCAAGTCGTCAAATTCTTCTTTCACATTTTTAAATCCCTCGGCTTTCAAGGTATATTGTTCCCTCACTTGCTCAGTTTCTTCAACTACGTGATCTAGGATTTCCATTCTAGGGATATCTCTATTAATTTCGTTTCCATCCATTTCTTCCATCACTACATCCTCTGTACTTTCTTCCTTGAATCTTATTATTCCTTTGTCCATGTCGATGATTGCTCTAGCTTGAGTAATAAAATCGATCCCTAGTATGACGTCAAAATTAATATTCTTAACGACTATAAAAATATGTTCGTAACTTCTCTCATTGATCCAGAATTTCATTAGAATCTGCAATTTGCATTTCATAGTTTTATCCTTAAATATCCCACGAATTTTTGTTGGAGATGCTGGAAGAATGGTAAATTGATTTTCTGGTTTCAATCTTTCAAAACAGTCCTCGTCAACTATTGAGATCATAGCACCTGTGTCCATCAAGGCTTTACAATGTTGTAGACCAATTAGTATATCAATAACGGGAAGTTCAACTATCCTTCCTCTCGGTTTCGTTTCTGGTTCAAATAGAAGGTCTTCGTCAGTAGCTTCAAATATTTCAAAAATCGTGATATCAGAGGAATGCGTGGCAACGTCAGTTATTAATTTCGCCCGGAAATTGGCGTTTTTTTTTCTCGATCCGGAGCTCTTTCTGAACTCCGACCTTCTCTGCTAGTACTGGGTTGTGACTTATCTAGATTTTCATCCTTTCTTTCCTTCGATTTTCTTCGTCCAACCTCCGTGGACTTATCTCGCCCTCTCTTGAGCCTCTCCTGTTGCACTTTTTTATCGGACGCCTCCGTTCGATAATTGTTGTATCTTGAGTACCCTTGATTTTGTCTGTTATCTCTATTGTCTCGGGTATCTCTATCATTCCTATTATATCTGTTATCTCTATTGTCTCGGGTATCTCTATCATTCCTATTGTATCTGTTATCTCGATTATTTTGATCATATCTGTAATTCCTATCATAAGGCGTTTCTCGATGATCATTCCGGTCTCGATCATTATCTCTTCGATAAAAATTTCTCTCCTCGTAGCGACGTTGCCAAGGCCTCTCCTGGGCGTCCCTACGTTGGTTTTCCCATCTCCTCTCTTCCTGATGGGTATTTCTAATAGGACCTATTCTATCATCTCTTCTTTGTTCGAAACGATCCGTCTGCTGTGTACGGTTCATCATTACCGCGTTTACAACTTTCGATTCCTGCCTGGCATTTTTGACTATAGTAGGTTGCGTCATCATACTCATGTGATCTAATCGACGTAACAGGTCATCTAACGACGTTAAAGACGATACTCCGGAAGAAATAATTGATTTCCTTACTTCCGCAGGCAATTGACGTGAGATAGCTTCAAGGAGTTCTTCCTGGGTTAACGGCGGCTGAAGAAAACGGAGTTTTGCTAACTGACACGCAAAGTATTCAGCGTAGCTGGTTGGTCCTGTACTGGAGTACTTGCGTGAATAGACTTCTGATCTCACATTCTGTTGGACCTCGATCGACCAAAATCTTTGTATGAAGGCTTCCGAAAACTGCTCAAAGTTGTCAAATGTGTAACGAAAAGCCCTGAACCATTGTAACGGAGCATCGGTGAGAAACCTTTCCACCATACGTAGCTCACGCTCACGTGGCACATGTGACTCCAAAAAGTAATCTCTTAATGTCTTGACAAATTCGATTGGTGTCATTCCATCCAAATTGCTAAACTTCCTAGGTTTGTCATCAAAATTTCGTATTATGGTTACATTCGGTGTCCTTTCCAATGATTTCGAAGTATAATCACCCACGCCTACGTTGGGGTTCGGAGAACTAAAAGTTTCCCTGCTTGTTCGAATGGGACTCGAATGTTCCATTTGACTGAGCCGAACGTTGGGTTCGTTGTTGGAAGATTCCTGTATCATCCTTTCCCTACCATCAGGTACTATCACTTCAGGTTGTTCAACTACAACTCGAAAATCGGACTGTAAAAGTGATCGCAATTGATCTTTTAGAGTATCCAAACTGATATGCCCCTCTAGATTAATTTGCTCGAGACCCTTTCTAATTTCATTAATCTCGGAAGTTTTCTTCTCCCTGACCTCATTTAACTCTATCTTACTTTGGTCGACTTTAGTTTCAACACTGTTAATACGTTTCTCTAAATCGGATATGTTATTAACCTGAGTATTTTGAATTCCATCCATTCTTTTGCTTAGATCTTCCCTAACATTTATTATGTCTTTGCTATTAGTTGCAAGACCAGTGGCAAGTTTAGATTCTAACTTAGATTTCTCAACTTTAAAACATTCCTCATTAATTTTCATAATATCTTGACGAAATGTTACAATATTATCACTTATGATCCCTTTCAAATCGATGTCAAAATCATCCCTGAGAAGTTTCGTATGATCAGTGACTTGAGCTCGGAGTGTCCCCATTTCACATTTCAACTGCTCCAGGCTATTCTGGGTCTGATTAGTGTCATGGGAAAACTGCAGCTGAAGTGCTTCTAAATTTTTTTTACTGAGCTTCACACTCTTTTCAAAGTCTAGTCTAATCTCAACTTGAAATTCTTTATTAGATTTTTCTAGCTCCATTAACTTAACCTCTGTCTGATTTTGACTAGATTCGATTTTTCGGACCTCTAGCTCCATTTTATTTTGACTGGATTCTATTAATCCCACATCTGTTCTTAAATCATTGATTTGGGATTGCATAATCCTTACATTAGAGTTTACATCCTTTACAGTTTCCTCAATTCCCCTTTGACTAGTCTGAATATTGTTAAGATCTGTTTGGATTGATGTTTGACTAGTTTGCATATTGTTAAGATCTGTTTGGATTGATGTTTGACTAGTTTGCATTGATGTCTGACTAGTTTGCATATTGTTAAGATCTGTTTGGATTGAAGTTTGACTATTTTGCATAGATGTTTGACTATTTTGGATTCTTTCTTGGGCAACCTGTACCAAGCCAACATTAGCCCGTAATGTACTGATATCTAGTTGTGTTTTCCTATTATCGTCCTGGATATCTTCGATATTAGATTCTACACTGGTAACCTTCTTTTCTACCCTTTTAGAACTGTCATTGATAGCCTTGAAGGAGGATTGCATAGTATCAATTTCCCCCCTGATGCCTTCAGCAACTGCATCTTTTATCACTACCTGACTTTGAATAACAGTTTCAGACATATGGTCTAATGCAGATTTAGTTTGGACCTTAATATTTTCTATGTCCTGATTCAAATTGTCCATTTTATGTTGAATAATTTCAAACATCTTCTTAACGTCACCAACAGTCACCATATTACCTTCAGACATGCTTCACTACACTTCACAAGAAATAAGAATACCACACCAACAAAGCACAACGAGAACATCCACAAACAACCACCATTTACCATACATGCTCATTCTTATTGTCTGGCGTTACCTTAAAATAAACTTATGTCTAAACACAAAGTGCCCCATTTCATTTGGGATCGACCATATACAAGTGCGTGTTGGTTTATATCGGTGAAGGTCTATGATTCTACCATTACTTAAATTTTAAATTTACTACAAATACTTCTATTTTTAATGATGTCAGCAATGATCATCAGCCGGAAACAAGTAGAACAAATTATTAACAAAGCGTGTGGCACCACTCCAATACATAAAATAAAATAAAAATTAATAATGGTTGCAATACCACTTGTGGGTCAAGTAGCTCGAGTATCCTCGTAATTGCTTTGTTCCATAGGAAGTCCAATAGTTCGTGCCAAAATATTGGTTCACCATTATTTTATCGCCTCGATTCATAGTCACACCAGAAACACGGTGTTCCAATTCGCGATCTGTGTTACATGATCATAAACTAATTTCCACTTTGTACTTTCAGTTTCAAGTTTGGCAGAATTATGGCATTCAACTCCCTGGAATTCGCTCTGGTATTCCAGTTTTTCGAAGCCCCTGAGCTGGGCGCCACCTAATGTACCCTTTTACCTACCAATACCTGTTGAATCCCTGGATAGCAGCTGGATCGTAGAACCTGAAAAAGCCCCGGCTCTAACGACCCCCCAAGTTCTACCAACAGACACAGGGATAATAGGGCCACTCGAATACCTAACAGGATGTATTAAGACTGACCAAGGCTCAGAAAAAGAAAAAAGAAACTAGCTCAAAACACGAGAATTCTTCAAGAGGAAGAAAGAATCTCAAAGGTGTGGTAAACACTAAAATACCTAGCGATGGCCCCCTTAATACACCCTTCCATCACCTCTATAAAGCATCACGCAATAATTAAAACCAAGTAATAAAGTGATTTATTGTAAGAATAAACAAGACAGAAGAATATCAATTTCGTCGATACCACGACCAATCAAAAAAAAAATCTCATTGATTATATTGGATTATCTTCCAAAAAAAAAATATTACCCATTGTCACAACTAACTTTTAGCTGATTAAAATATAAGGCATATTAATAATAACAATGATGATCAATCCCATAGGGTAAGCATTCACAAAAAGAGAAATATTGTAAGACTTGAATACATTAAATTAATTTCGGTTCCTTAACGGAAATAACATCTTATACAAAAATATCCTGGTTATAATTACCAATCCTACACGACATCTTCAGTAACATTATATGTTCTTGTTATTGAATGAAGAAATTCATATGGCCTATTTACAGAATATAATTTACACAAAATTCCAGAATAATTTCAATTATTCTCTTCCTACTGACTTGAAGTCACGACATTCCTTCCTGTTTAATATTATTTCAATTCTTGTTTTAGGGAAATTCTGCCGAACAGTTAAGCTAAGCAAAAATTAATTGTAAAGTCAGTCTTAAATCGTTATCGGTTTCCTTTTTAAACATACATCTTATGACAAAATTGTTATATTAGTTTTACTGGAAATATTTAACCGAATATCCACACAAGATTCCCAACAATACTGCTCAGAAAAATATTAATCTTCATACAGGCATTTTCACGATAACTGCGATAAAGTTAACAATGACTAAATATTAACCATACTAGGTTAAAACAACACCTCTCTGGGTTAAAACCCCAATCAATCTAATCCTGATTGGCACACCTGGCTCAATCCTCAACAAGAAAAATCTGCTTTACAAAGCATAGCATCAATATACTTAAACACAAAGACATTACTCATAGTATATGCCTCTCTAAAGACCAATATGCACCTATAATAGGAGCCTTACTGTTATAAATCCACAATTCTGCAAATCAGCTGTTTATGGTAAAAATCCTGAACTCGAAAAATATGATCCCGTAACAGATTACCAACAAAACCCAGTGGATTTCAGAAGTATTCCACCTAACTTTAAAAACTTGCCTTACATCGATTTATTACGTGATCCATAATTCTTAAACGTATGACTTATAGTAAGTCGTCCCTGGGATTATCCTCGCAAATTTGGATGTCGTTCAAATACCCTCTTACTAAAGAAAAACTATTGCACTAAAGGCAATGATATCAATTTAATCCAGTGTTAACATCAAAAAAAATACATATAAACTGTATATAACGCTGCCCAACCACACAAACTGAGGTTGTAAAGTGATCTATAAAGATAAATTCAATCTCAAAATAAGATCCTCCCTGAATTTCCCGAACGCGAAAATGTCGATGGATTAGACCTACAGCATGGATCTAGGTTAGCAACAAAGGCTAAGCGACTAATGACCCATTAGGCAATCCATTTCGAAAATCACGCTCAGAAAACACAAGTTAAATCTGTTATAAAAAAAACTGAAGAAAATATAGTCCAAGGACTCGAAGTAACATTTAGAATAACTGGGTTCGAAAACTTCCTAGTATCTTAATCAAAATACGAAAAGGAAAATTCCCCTCCAAAGAATACGATAATCCAAGCGAAAGTGCTTAAAGAACAATGCACTAGAATATGAAAACTCAACCAACGTTCTCAAAAGAAAGTTGCGTTACTATAAATGTTCTTACACAAGAAAAACTGTAAATCTTCCTCCTACATTTGCTTCTCGACAAATAAGAATGAGCATAATAGTTTAAATACTGTAAAATACTACTGAAATTATTAATTTATTCATCAAAATTACACAAAGGATGCACTCATTTTTATGAGTCAAAATCCTGGCATCATAGAAGGTCAGTTTCGAAATAAACATCGAACCTGCACTTTCTACTCAACCATTTAAACTACAAAATCAAATATGGCAAAGTGGTATTTATAAATGTCCACGCTACACTACTGTAACAAGTTGAAGTGATCAGTACCTTTGGCGAATCTAGATGAGGAAAAAAGGATATCGTTGGCCATAATCAGCTCCGGACCAACAGAAAATATGCTGGACTTCAACTGGGTTTCCATAGAACGAACCAAAGTCCTCCCAGGCTCGAACAACACCCGGTCGGTCGAAATAGTTCCAACATATCCTGGCGATATCTTCCCATACATATTCGAACACCAACGGAAGGACCGCACACAGTTTATCAACTCGTCACGACGCGAAGGTGAACTCGAACCGTCACTAACAAGTTCCAATATGAGAACGCGCGTGTGAACAAGTTCACGAGGGTCGACGCGGTCCCTCTCGACACGAGAGTCGCGTGCACACTTCATGCTAAATGAAAGTTGCCTTCGACAAGTCCCCGCTGCACCCTGCTAATGCAGTATTCTTAAATCAATTTAGCCTACCATCGTAGTGGATATAAGCTTCACATTGTCTCTTCCCCCTGACGCCTTGCTTGAGAATGTACTCTTTTCAAAAGGTATAATCACTGTGAAGAGTGAATCAAATCTAGGCTGCATTTCCACGACGGTTTATATGCAGAGTTTCGTGACACATCACGGCTGAGCTCGCTGTCGTGATTATAAAAGTATCCATCCGCATGGCCCGTTAGTTGCTGTAGACACACAGTCACAGAGGTAAATTATTACATGTTTAAGACCATGTCTGAGCCCTATTAAACACGTTTCTACTTCACGTAGAATGCTTAACGAACTAGAATACACTTCAGCACGGTCACGTTTTTAAAACTCCCGTTAGCTGGCGATTTTACTTTCACTGATTTCCAGCTCAACCCTCTGCGCTGTCAAGTTCTATACACATTGTGCTCTGCACGAGGTCGCCTGAGTCTCACATCTGCTCCCCCCACTCCTTCCTCACACGTCATGACTCGATACGAAATATATCGCAGTCGAAACGTGATCAGCAGTGAGTTAACATAGCATCTTCTGTTCTTCATACTTTCTTAATAATGGCTTTCTTAATAATGGCTTTCTGCCATGGAAATATACATATAGACACATGTATCTGCTTACATAAAGCGCTAAATATGCATTAATTTGTATTAATCACTCTCAGGTGAATCGATCGATATGGTGTTAGACACAGTCAACATGGTTATTATCGATGACCTTCGGGCTTCTCGTCGGAAACACGAGCTCTGCCGATCTCGTTCATGATAGCATGGCTTTTTCTTGCTGCAGACCAGCTGTTATGATCGACTTCAGAGGCAAGTTAGGAAGTTACAGGGTGTTCCCAAAATACTGTAACCATGTCTGTACTTAAGCCCTTTTATGAATAATGGTGCATTTTCCCTTTGATGCCTTAAATAAAAGTCTCCTCAACTTTTATTTACACCATTCCAGGTAATCTCAGCATATGTAGCATTATTCTGTCAACACTCAGTCTATCTTCTTCACATATCTTTTCAGGTTCTTTGCATTGAAACGACCTATCATTTCTCTTCCATTTAGGCTTACTACCTCATAACAATTATTTCCGAACGACCTAGCAATCTTATAGGGTCCGTGGAAGACATAGGAAAACTTGGTGAATTGCTTCTTAGCCACATCTGCTTTCGTCGGTTTCTTGACGAGAATCATCTCGCCTACTCTCATCGGTGGCCGATATCTTTTATTTCTGATTCGTTTATGCCGCTTCTCGGCTGCATCCATCAAGCTTTCTCTAGCTGAATTAATTCTTTCTTGGACTGTAGGCTCCCTGTCCTTAGGTAGAAATCTCACGATCTCTGTCCAGGCTCTTTCTGGCCTCTAAACAAAGCCTCAGTTGTCCGTTCGCTTTCTTTACCACAGTTATTGGATTCAAATACGAAGAAGCCTGTTTTTTTATTATACCATCTCTCTCCATTTTATCTATGATCTCTTTGACCTCATCATGGTATTTTTCTGGGATAGGATAAAGCTTGGCTTGATAAGGGGATTCATCTATTAGCCTAATCTGGTACTTGAAGTCTCTAATCAAACCAGGTTTATCATCGAAGATGTCCGCAAACTGACAAATCAAGTCGTCAAATTCTTCTTTCACATTTTTAAATCCCTCGGCTTTCAAGGTATATTGTTCCCTCACTTGCTCAGTTTCTTCAACTACGTGATCTAGGATTTCCATTCTAGGGATATCTCTATTAATTTCGTTTCCATCCATTTCTTCCATCACTACATCCTCTGTACTTTCTTCCTTGAATCTTATTATTCCTTTGTCCATGTCGATGATTGCTCTAGCTTGAGTAATAAAATCGATCCCTAGTATGACGTCAAAATTAATATTCTTAACGACTATAAAAATATGTTCGTAACTTCTCTCATTGATCCAGAATTTCATTAGAATCTGCAATTTGCATTTCATAGTTTTATCCTTAAATATCCCACGAATTTTTGTTGGAGATGCTGGAAGAATGGTAAATTGATTTTCTGGTTTCAATCTTTCAAAACAGTCCTCGTCAACTATTGAGATCATAGCACCTGTGTCCATCAAGGCTTTACAATGTTGTAGACCAATTAGTATATCAATAACGGGAAGTTCAACTATCCTTCCTCTCGGTTTCGTTTCTGGTTCAAATAGAAGGTCTTCGTCAGTAGCTTCAAATATTTCAAAAATCGTGATATCAGAGGAATGCGTGGCAACGTCAGTTATTAATTTCGCCCGGAAATTGGCGTTTTTTTTTCTCGATCCGGAGCTCTTTCTGAACTCCGACCTTCTCTGCTAGTACTGGGTTGTGACTTATCTAGAATTTCATCCTTTCTTTCCTTCGATTTTCTTCGTCCAACCTCCGTGGACTTATCTCGCCCTCTCTTGAGCCTCTCCTGTTGCACTTTTTTATCGGACGCCTCCGTTCGATAATTGTTGTATCTTGAGTACCCTTGATTTTGTCTGTTATCTCTATTGTCTCGGGTATCTCTATCATTCCTATTATATCTGTTATCTCTATTGTCTCGGGTATCTCTATCATTCCTATTGTATCTGTTATCTCGATTATTTTGATCATATCTGTAATTCCTATCATAAGGCGTTTCTCGATGATCATTCCGGTCTCGATCATTATCTCTTCGATAAAAATTTCTCTCCTCGTAGCGACGTTGCCAAGGCCTCTCCTGGGCGTCCCTACGTTGGTTTTCCCATCTCCTCTCTTCCTGATGGGTATTTCTAATAGGACCTATTCTATCATCTCTTCTTTGTTCGAAACGATCCGTCTGCTGTGTACGGTTCATCATTACCGCGTTTACAACTTTCGATTCCTGCCTGGCATTTTTGACTATAGTAGGTTGCGTCATCATACTCATGTGATCTAATCGACGTAACAGGTCATCTAACGACGTTAAAGACGATACTCCGGAAGAAATAATTGATTTCCTTACTTCCGCAGGCAATTGACGTGAGATAGCTTCAAGGAGTTCTTCCTGGGTTAACGGCGGCTGAAGAAAACGGAGTTTTGCTAACTGACACGCAAAGTATTCAGCGTAGCTGGTTGGTCCTGTACTGGAGTACTTGCGTGAATAGACTTCTGATCTCACATTCTGTTGGACCTCGATCGACCAAAATCTTTGTATGAAGGCTTCCGAAAACTGCTCAAAGTTGTCAAATGTGTAACGAAAAGCCCTGAACCATTGTAACGGAGCATCGGTGAGAAACCTTTCCACCATACGTAGCTCACGCTCACGTGGCACATGTGACTCCAAAAAGTAATCTCTTAATGTCTTGACAAATTCGATTGGTGTCATTCCATCCAAATTGCTAAACTTCCTAGGTTTGTCATCAAAATTTCGTATTATGGTTACATTCGGTGTCCTTTCCAATGATTTCGAAGTATAATCACCCACGCCTACGTTGGGGTTCGGAGAACTAAAAGTTTCCCTGCTTGTTCGAATGGGACTCGAATGTTCCATTTGACTGAGCCGAACGTTGGGTTCGTTGTTGGAAGATTCCTGTATCATCCTTTCCCTACCATCAGGTACTATCACTTCAGGTTGTTCAACTACAACTCGAAAATCGGACTGTAAAAGTGATCGCAATTGATCTTTTAGAGTATCCAAACTGATATGCCCCTCTAGATTAATTTGCTCGAGACCCTTTCTAATTTCATTAATCTCGGAAGTTTTCTTCTCCCTGACCTCATTTAACTCTATCTTACTTTGGTCGACTTTAGTTTCAACACTGTTAATACGTTTCTCTAAATCGGATATGTTATTAACCTGAGTATTTTGAATTCCATCCATTCTTTTGCTTAGATCTTCCCTAACATTTATTATGTCTTTGCTATTAGTTGCAAGACCATTGGCAAGTTTAGATTCTAACTTAGATTTCTCAACTTTAAAACATTCCTCATTAATTTTCATAATATCTTGACGAAATGTTACAATATTATCACTTATGATCCCTTTCAAATCGATGTCAAAATCATCCCTGAGAAGTTTCGTATGATCAGTGACTTGAGCTCGGAGTGTCCCCATTTCACATTTCAACTGCTCCAGGCTATTCTGGGTCTGATTAGTGTCATGGGAAAACTGCAGCTGAAGTGCTTCTAATTTTTTTTTACTGAGCTTCACACTCTTTTCAAAGTCTAGTCTAATCTCAACTTGAAATTCTTTATTAGATTTTTCTAGCTCCATTAACTTAACCTCTGTCTGATTTTGACTAGATTCGATTTTTCGGACCTCTAGCTCCATTTTATTTTGACTGGATTCTATTAATCCCACATCTGTTCTTAAATCATTGATTTGGGATTGCATAATCCTTACATTAGAGTTTACATCCTTTACAGTTTCCTCAATTCCCCTTTGACTAGTCTGAATATTGTTAAGATCTGTTTGGATTGATGTTTGACTAGTTTGCATATTGTTAAGATCTGTTTGGATTGATGTTTGACTAGTTTGCATTGATGTCTGACTAGTTTGCATATTGTTAAGATCTGTTTGGATTGAAGTTTGACTATTTTGCATAGATGTTTGACTATTTTGGATTCTTTCTTGGGCAACCTGTACCAAGCCAACATTAGCCCGTAATGTACTGATATCTAGTTGTGTTTTCCTATTATCGTCCTGGATATCTTCGATATTAGATTCTACACTGGTAACCTTCTTTTCTACCCTTTTAGAACTGTCATTGATAGCCTTCAAGGAGGATTGCATAGTATCAATTTCCCCCCTGATGCCTTCAGCAACTGCATATTTTATCACTACCTGACTTTGAATAACAGTTTCAGACATATGGTCTAATGCAGATTTAGTTTGGACCTTAATATTTTCTATGTCCTGATTCAAATTGTCCATTTTATGTTGAATAATTTCAAACATCTTCTTAACGTCACCAACAGTCACCATATTACCTTCAGACATGCTTCACTACACTTCACAAGAAATAAGAATACCACACCAACAAAGCACAACGAGAACATCCACAAACAACCACCATTTACCATACATGCTCATTCTTATTGTCTGGCGTTACCTTAAAATAAACTTATGTCTAAACACAAAGTGCCCCATTTCATTTGGGATCGACCATATACAAGTGCGTGTTGGTTTATATCGGTGAAGGTCTATGATTCTACCATTACTTAAATTTTAAATTTACTACAAATACTTCTATTTTTAATGATGTCAGCAATGATCATCAGCCGGAAACAAGTAGAACAAATTATTAACAAAGCGTGTGGCACCACTCCAATACATAAAATAAAATAAAAATTAATAATGGTTGCAATACCACTTGTGGGTCAAGTAGCTCGAGTATCCTCGTAATTGCTTTGTTCCATAGGAAGTCCAATAGTTCGTGCCAAAATATTGGTTCACCATTATTTTATCGCCTCGATTCATAGTCACACCAGAAACACGGTGTTCCAATTCGCGATCTGTGTTACATGATCATAAACTAATTTCCACTTTGTACTTTCAGTTTCAAGTTTGGCAGAATTATGGCATTCAACTCCCTGGAATTCGCTCTGGTATTCCAGTTTTTCGAAGCCCCTGAGCTGGGCGCCACCTAATGTACCCTTTTACCTACCAATACCTGTTGAATCCCTGGATAGCAGCTGGATCGTAGAACCTGAAAAAGCCCCGGCTCTAACGACCCCCCAAGTTCTACCAACAGACACAGGGATAATAGGGCCACTCGAATACCTAACAGGATGTATTAAGACTGACCAAGGCTCAGAAAAAGAAAAAAGAAACTAGCTCAAAACACGAGAATTCTTCAAGAGGAAGAAAGAATCTCAAAGGTGTGGTAAACACTAAAATACCTAGCGATGGCCCCCTTAATACACCCTTCCATCACCTCTATAAAGCATCACGCAATAATTAAAACCAAGTAATAAAGTGATTTATTGTAAGAATAAACAAGACAGAAGAATATCAATTTCGTCGATACCACGACCAATCAAAAAAAAAATCTCATTGATTATATTGGATTATCTTCCAAAAAAAAAAAATTACCCATTGTCACAACTAACTTTTAGCTGATTAAAATATAAGGCATATTAATAATAACAATGATGATCAATCCCATAGGGTAAGCATTCACAAAAAGAGAAATATTGTAAGACTTGAATACATTAAATTAATTTCGGTTCCTTAACGGAAATAACATCTTATACAAAAATATCCTGGTTATAATTACTAATCCTACACGACATCTTCAGTAACATTATATGTTCTTGTTATTGAATGAAGAAATTCATATGGCCTATTTACAGAATATAATTTACACAAAATTCCAGAATAATTTCAATTATTCTCTTCCTACTGACTTGAAGTCACGACATTCCTTCCTGTTTAATATTATTTCAATTCTTGTTTTAGGGAAATTCTGCCGAACAGTTAAGCTAAGCAAAAATTAATTGTAAAGTCAGTCTTAAATCGTTATCGGTTTCCTTTTTAAACATACATCTTATGACAAAATTGTTATATTAGTTTTACTGGAAATATTTAACCGAATATCCACACAAGATTCCCAACAATACTGCTCAGAAAAATATTAATCTTCATACAGGCATTTTCACGATAACAGCGATAAAGTTAACAATGACTAAATATTAACCATACTAGGTTAAAACAACACCTCTCTGGGTTAAAACCCCAATCAATCTAATCCTGATTGGCACACCTGGCTCAATCCTCAACAAGAAAAATCTGCTTTACAAAGCATAGCATCAATATACTTAAACACAAAGACATTACTCATAGTATATGCCTCTCTAAAGACCAATATGCACCTATAATAGGAGCCTTACTGTTATAAATCCACAATTCTGCAAATCAGCTGTTTATGGTAAAAATCCTGAACTCGAAAAATATGATCCCGTAACAGATTACCAACAAAACCCAGTGGATTTCAGAAGTATTCCACCTAACTTTAAAAACTTGCCTTACATCGATTTATTACATGATCCATAATTCTTAAACGTATGACTTATAGTAAGTCGTCCCAGGGATTATCCTCGCAAATTTGGATGTCGTTCAAATACCCTCTTACTAAAGAAAAACTATTGCACTAAAGGCAATGATATCAATTTAATCCAGTGTTAACATCAAAAAAAAAAATATAAACTGTATATAACGCTGCCCAACCACACAAACTGAGGTTGTAAAGTGATCTATAAAGATAAATTCAATCTCAAAATAAGATCCTCCCTGAATTTCCCGAACGCGAAAATGTCGATGGATTAGACCTACAGCATGGATCTAGGTTAGCAACAAAGGCTAAGCGACTAATGACCCATTAGGCAATCCATTTCGAAAATCACGCTCAGAAAACACAAGTTAAATCTGTTATAAAAAAAACTGAAGAAAATATAGTCCAAGGACTCGAAGTAACATTTAGAATAACTGGGTTCGAAAACTTCCTAGTATCTTAATCAAAATACGAAAAGGAAAATTCCCCTCCAAAGAATACGATAATCCAAGCGAAAGTGCTTAAAGAACAATGCACTAGAATATGAAAACTCAACCAACGTTCTCAAAAGAAAGTTGCGTTACTATAAATGTTCTTACACAAGAAAAACTGTAAATCTTCCTCCTACATTTGCTTCTCGACAAATAAGAATGAGCATAATAGTTTAAATACTGTAAAATACTACTGAAATTATTAATTTATTCATCAAAATTACACAAAGGATGCACTCATTTTTATGAGTCAAAATCCTGGCATCATAGAAGGTCAGTTTCGAAATAAACATCGAACCTGCACTTTCTACTCAACCATTTAAACTACAAAATCAAATATGGCAAAGTGGTATTTATAAATGTCCACGCTACACTACTGTAACAAGTTGAAGTGATCAGTACCTTTGGCGAATCTAGATGAGGAAAAAAGGATATCGTTGGCCATAATCAGCTCCGGACCAACAGAAAATATGCTGGACTTCAACTGGGTTTCCATAGAACGAACCAAAGTCCTCCCAGGCTCGAACAACACCCGGTCGGTCGAAATAGTTCCAACATATCCTGGCGATATCTTCCCATACATATTCGAACACCAACGGAAGGACCGCACACAGTTTATCAACTCGTCACGACGCGAAGGTGAACTCGAACCGTCACTAACAAGTTCCAATATGAGAACGCGCGTGTGAACAAGTTCACGAGGGTCGACGCGGTCCCTCTCGACACGAGAGTCGCGTGCACACTTCATGCTAAATGAAAGTTGCCTTCGACAAGTCCCCGCTGCACCCTGCTAATGCAGTATTCATAAATCAATTTAGCCTACCATCGTAGTGGATATAAGCTTCATATTGTCTCTTCCCCCTGACGCCTTGCTTGAGAATGTACTCTTTTCAAAAGGTATAATCACTGTGAAGAGTGAATCAAATCTAGGCTGCATTTCCACGACGGTTTATATGCAGAGTTTCGTGACACATCACGGTTGAGCTCGCTGTCGTGATTATAAAAGTATCCATCCGCATGGCCCGTTAGTTGCTGTAGACACACAGTCACAGAGGTAAATTATTACATGTTTAAGACCATGTCTGAGCCCTATTAAACACGTTTCTACTTCACGTAGAATGCTTAACGAACTAGAATACACTTCAGCACGGTCACGTTTTTAAAACTCCCGTTAGCTGGCGATTTTACTTTCACTGATTTCCAGCTCAACCCTCTGCGCTGTCAAGTTCTATACACATTGTGCTCTGCACGAGGTCGCCTGAGTCTCACATCTGCTCCCCCCACTCCTTCCTCACACGTCATGACTCGATACGAAATATATCGCAGTCGAAACGTGATCAGCAGTGAGTTAACATAGCATCTTCTGTTCTTCATACTTTCTTAATAATGGCTTTCTTAATAATGGCTTTCTGCCATGGAAATATACATATAGACACATGTATCTGCTTACATAAAGCGCTAAATATGCATTAATTTGTATTAATCACTCTCAGGTGAATCGATCGATATGGTGTTAGACACAGTCAACATGGTTATTATCGATGACCTTCGGGCTTCTCGTCGGAAACACGAGCTCTGCCGATCTCGTTCATGATAGCATGGCTTTTTCTTGCTGCAGACCAGCTGTTATGATCGACTTCAGAGGCAAGTTAGGAAGTTACAGGGTGTTCCCAAAATACTGTAACCATGTCTGTACTTAAGCCCTTTTATGAATAATGGTGCAGTACTGCCCCCGTAAATTGAATTATATTGAGACCACGATGGCTGTATTGGCAAATATGAATTAAGTTATGGCTGTCATAGTTGTGACGTGTATATTCATGACGTAGGCACGGATGACGCAGACTTCACGCAAGTAGGCTGCTTGAGCTGAGATTCTTGGTGACGTCATGATTTTGTTCGAGAAAGATCTGAGATTTACGACGCAGTCGCAGGGAAACATGGAATTGTGCTGAGGAAGAAGTTACGCGATTGGAGGAAAGACTCAAACCAATGAACGATAGTTTGGAGGGAGACGGAGATTACTGAAACTACCTTATTTAATTACTTTTGGAATGCAGAATTGTGGAAATCTATTTTCAGTTATGGCATTGATTTGGAATTTTGAAGAAATTATTTTCGTGTTTTTGAAATTTGAAAATCCGTCAAGTATAGCCAAAGTTAGAACTTCTAGCAATGACGGAGAAACAAGCTATGGAAGGGATGGATACGCCCCTTAAGAAGTTGATAAAAGGTCTTGCACAGCAGAGAGGAGCTCTCATAGCTCATGTGTCTCATATCGCATATATATCTCATACCGCATATATATTTCTGATGTCATATAGTCGTTTTCGAGTGAATACAGTGAAACAAGTCGTCTTTAGCGTGTGTGGTATAGCCCACCGCATCGAACGAGCTTCGAGAGTGCCGCAGTTCCATTTTACGGTGTTTGAAACTAGGCGAAGTTGAAACGCACACATTAACGCGTCTATAAGATCATATATCAAGAGTTGACTAATGCCTTTAAGCTAATTCGATTGTGCAGTACTATATTAAAGTGTGTAGAAAGGTTGAACATTTTCAAGATTATAATTCGAAAGATATTGGCATTTTAAGACGGCAGACAAAAGTGATTTTCTCGCCACCTGAGAAGCACTTTTAAAATATCACATTCTACGCTACGGCTGACACGTATTGCAACCGTGCTACTTCATATTGCATTTGGTGTTACAACACTGCATTCTAACATGGAACAATATAATATCGCAGTTCTTTCAACTATTATAACGGAAATGGAGATGGAAGGCTAAGGACTTTAATGCAATTGGGACATATATCAATGGAGTGAAATAGCAGCATGGAACTTCGCTAATCGTCTTTCTACAAAAGCGAGCATGTAGTGAACATCCAACTACACTCATGCATCGTTGTCCAACGCTGAATTATATCAAATGGCAGTGGAAACATATTCATACTCCACAAATATGAATATTTCTGCGGAAATAACTGCAATAAACTTCATGGCGAATTTCTACCAGAACTTCAGGGAACTATCAAGAGAGGCCAGGGTAGACCCGGCTCACAAAGAAGAGTTTTGCCAGAAGGATGTCTATTGTCTACACGGAGCAGTGCAATTTCCGGAGGAGGAAGCAGTTCTATTCTCCGAGGGCGCTGGTTCCAGGTTCGAGGACAGAGCACATCTTTTTGGTGAAATGGAACCATCACCAGTCTTCTTTGGAAGATTTTCCTCTGGAACATCAATCAACAGATAAGGTAGTCGTGAACGTTTCTTGTTTTATTTGAGCCATTTAGCGATATCTGAGCAACCATTTTTCTCATATGTTCTGTCCTATATTTTGCCCCATATTCTTGCTTGATAATTCTGTACTCAGTACACTTCGTTGAGTTATGCTTTTTCTACGATTTATTAGGACATTGTTATGTCAGTGGCATATTTACATAATTTTGGATCAGTTGAGACTGATAATATTTTCTTTCAGTAATTTGCATATTTTTGTAGTCACGATTTGACTGTAAAGTTAACGATTTTCTATGGCAGATTTGAATTCAGACAGCGTGTCATTTTTATTAAAGTAATTCTTTTCAGTAAATTACTTTGACCAATTTTCTGTCATCCTCAAGAAAGAAGAATAATTAAAAGATTTTAGAGCGTTAAAATCTATTTCTGTATCGACGATCTTGGAAATACTAGTCGTTTTATGAACATGATTGCAACATAGACATTTATCGTCAGTTCTGAATTACCATTGCATTATAGACAATTTTATGAAATATGAACTTTGATTACGATTTATTGAATACACTATAGTAATGAACATTTGATAGGAATTTTTCTCAATACTAGATTGGAACAATAATGTTTGCATTCCACAGTCTAATTGTATTCTATTCGACTATTTTGCAGTTTAGATGAACTTTGTTTGAAGATAGTATTTTTATACTATAATACTTAGGAGATATTAATCTCAAATTTTGATAGACCAGAAAGGCGTGTATAATCGTATTTGCTATTAAATTTATTTTTGTGATTGGCAAATTTTTACTTCATATCGATTCATGAATGAAACCCACGAAGGTTAAATAAATAACAGTTTTGAAACAATTAATGAATATAAGAATTTTTAAAGTGGAACTGTGGATGTATAATCGTTAGTTCAGTGGACATGTAAAAGTCGCTGATGAATAATGCCCTTGAATAAGTGAAGGAGATTCCCACAGTAATATTAATGAAGTTGATGAGATTATAAGTGGAGGTTTTGTGTATGGATTGTGGAAGATTTTTATGCCATATATATTGAAATATATGATGAATTCTGGGCCTATTTTTTGCAATTTGTGCGTTTGAAGCGAAGTATTTTCCGCTGAGTTTATTGTCCAGGTCCTTTGAAAATTAATCATGTGAAATTACTGTTATAATTAACAAGAGTGTTAAATAATTTGAGATAACGATTTTGAATGGAGGTTACCGTCACAAATAATAATAATAATTATTAAAACTTATTAAACCTGAATATAAGCTTAAATATAATTAACCTTCATTGGTCGATTATATTAACCTGATTTGAGTAATTATCAACCGGATAAACGTGTGGTTTAATGTATTTCTAAAATAAATAATATTAACATTGTAAATAAATTATGTAATTATCTTTAACAATAATTTGTAATGAAAGGAATTAAGAGAGGAGTGTATAAATTTTTCAATTGTCATTTGACAATATTATAAACAATTAATAATTGTTATAAACAATTAAAGAACATTTGTTATAAACATTAAGAGTTTTGTTAATATACTCTAAAGAACGCTAATTATACAAGTGGATTAACAATTAAACATGTTTTGGGATTATTAGAGTAATCCAGTAATAGAAAATTGGAGCATTTAAAAGATTTGCGTGATAATATTTGAGTTGAGTTGAGGACATTTAAAGTGTTTGAAAAGGAGCTAGGCTCTGAGGTTACGAGCATATGCTAGCACTGGCTGGACAGGTGGGTCCATTTAACGACGTAGGCATGCGACATGTTGTAGGGTGGATCGCAGCTGGCCTGACAACTGTATGTTAGAGGCCAAGGTCGACTACATAACAGGCTTGCAGTTATAAATAAAGTGTGATGTTTATGAAAGAGCAAAACTATTGCTACATGTCTCGTTCCAATTCCCTCATCCATTCCAAGTGTATTACTATTATTACGTTCTTTATAAGCTAGTGAAAGATAAAATTTTGTGTGTAACGTCTACAAGTCCTACAGGAGGACATGATTATATTGACAATGGCTTCTGATTGCCACGTGTATTTTGTTGTCTATTTTTGTTAGAATCATTCCCTTTATGTGAAATAAATTATTGTACAGTTTAAAGTTTCGTGTTTCCGTCTTGGTTCATTTTAAATATCATGGTGGAGGTTATTGTGTGGGCATACTTTAAGTGATCCAGTTGGCAACCCATACCCGAGATTAATTTGAAGAGGTAAGTAAAGGTAAGTATGAACCCCCGTATATTTTGGTGTGTTCCACAATAATTTCTTGTTAACTGCTGTGCTCTAATCTCGGTAGTATCTGTCAGTGCCATTTTCATTGATGTAGCTGTGCCGGTGCGTTTGATTATTGGCAATCCGATTGAGGGGGGCGGATATCTGACTGCCTACTATCCGGATTTACGGGGACAGTAGGATTGGCGACCCTGAAACGTGGGGCACGATCAGCTCGATTGGCACGTTCAGCAAAACATTGGATTACCAAGTTATTGCAGTAGAATTGGCACCGCAATTTTGTGGAGTGTTCGGATAACATTGGATTACCAAGTTATCGATGTCAATGAGATTGTGAAGACTCAAATAAAGAGGTTGATTCTTTGTTAGATGTCTTGGCCAATTGTATAATTTGAGAGTGTGATTATATAGGGATTAAATGTTGTGTTGTATTAGGAAAATTACACTCAGAAAAGATCCGATCTTATACAACTTGAGAGAGGTTAAATAGGCTGGAAACTTAGAAAAATCGCCTATGATCTGGAATCTTATTTTATTTGACCGGCTTATGACATGTTTCGTCATATTAAAGATAAAATTAAACTATTTGGATTGTAAATGTAAATTATTTGTGTTAGGATATTTTAAAATGAACCAAAGAAATTTGAACATGTGCTTGAGTTTATTTCAACATGAAGTGTCTACGAAGGTTAATTATAAGGTAATTATAAGTTAGATTTAAGACAGACAATTGCTCAAACTTATATATGGTGAAAAATGTTGCTCAGATGTTGTTATTTTGCTCTGTTTGATGTATGTCCCTAAAGCAGTCTATTTTTGAATAATATTGAAATGGCAGATGAGAGTATGAGGAAAATGTTGGAGGAGATGTCCAACAATTTGTCTATTAGGCTGAATGAAAGCATGAAGGAGATGGAAGCTAGGAATACTAGTCGAATGGAGGAGAATGCTAGTAATTTGTCTGCTAATTTGTCTATTAGGCTGGATGAAAGTTTGAAAGTTCTTCAGACCAGTTCTGCAAACTTAGAAAATGATATGTCGCGTTTACAGATCAGTACCCAGGGAATCGAGAATTATGTAACTGACATGCACACAGACGTGTCCAATGTCGATAAAGATTTATCCAATGTGCATAAAGATGTTTCTGATGTTAAAACTGATGTTTCAAAGGTACAGAAAGATCTTACTATGTTGAATCTTGATGTTGCTAATGTCCGGGGTGATATTTCATGTGCTAGAGCAGAGGTAATTGTTGTTAGGAACGATGTTGCTACTGTACAAGATAAAGTAGAAGAGGTTCAAAGAGTGATTATAAATGTTCGAACCGATGTGTCAAATGTTCAAGTAGACATTAATAACATTCATTCCGATGTAAATGAGATGCAAAGCGATATAACTAAGATACAAGTAGAAGTTAACACTGTTTTTGTAGACATTGCTAAAGTTCAAACTGATGTTAATAAAGTAAGAGAAGAAATAGAAACTTCAAAAACACTTGGTACTCGTAACATTAGTGCATTAACAACTAGGTTGGTTGACGAGCCTGTTAGGACAACAGCTTCTTTAGCAGGATTAAAGTATGATGTAGAGGTCATGAGAACCCAAGTCTTAGATCATAATCGTTTACTTAAGGAAGACATTGAAGTAGATATTGCGGAAATGTTAACTGCAAATGTAACGGTGTGGAAAGATGAATGGAATAGGTCAAGTGGGGAACATGTCACTCAGATTCAGGAACGAATTGAAAGAAAACTTGCCAGTACACAAGTAGACATCAATAATGAGGTAGTGCAAATTAGGAAGGACTTGAGTATAAGGATGGATTCGCAATCCGAAAAACAGGTAGAGGATAGAACTCAAATAGGTCAGGACGTGCAAGCATTAAAATCCGCGTTAGAGGAACAAATTCGTAAGGTTGTCTCTGATGTTAATGAAACCACGAGCAAACTTCAGAATTTGAAACTAGGAGAAGCCAGCATGATGGAAACCTATAAAGAAGAGTTAATCAGGAAAGTCATCACGGAAATCACGGATAAGGATCCAGAAGGCTTGACTGGTGAAGATGATAGGAATTACGTCAGAAGATGTAACCTCGCTACAGAAGAGAGAGATATTAGTCCTGAGGAACGTATATCCAGATTCCGGGAAGAAGAAGAGGATAGGAATATTGAACCTGAATGGAGATATCGTGATAGTGGGAAGAATTACATGGATTCATATCCGAGAAATGTGACAGTCATCAGGAACTTCGAGGACAAACCTCAAAAATTTAGCAATACTGATAGTCTAACACCGATAGAATATATCAGGAACCTGAAAGACTATTTCATTGAAGCTCACATTCCCAGAGAAAGAGAGATGAGGATAGTGGAGAGATTTCTAGCTGGAGGACCCCTTGAATGGTTCAGGGCATTTCGCTATACGTTCAGTAATTTTGACGAATTTGCAGAGGCACTGATAAAACGATTCTGGTCCATCGAAGCGCAGAATTCATTAAGAGCTGAGGTATACTCAAGGAAGTATTCAGGTACTCTTCCAACACGGTACGCTGATTTCTTCACGAGCCAGTTATCACGCTTGAGATTTTTGCAACCCCCATTGTCAACAGAGCAGTTGATAGATGCGATTTCTCGTATGCTGCCTGTGGAGGTGAGAAGACTCATCATATCGTCAAACATCAGGGATTTGACCAGTATGGACGAATTATTGAGAAGGCTTGACTACACGAGTCCAATGCCAAATGTGGTACAAAAAGGTCAGAGGCACGAATTCAAAGACATCAATACTGTCTATATGGATCAAGTTCAGCAAACTGACAAGCCCTATGAAGAGAAAACTGAAAATGTAGGTCCTCACAGGAACCATCACTTTCGCAACCACGGATCGCAAGGAAGAGGCTGGATTAATAATAGAGGAAATTATAACAATGGAAGAGGTAGATACTACAATAACCAGGGTTACAATAGAAATTACAATAGAAATTACCAGAATCGAAATCAGAATTCTCAAGGTCAGGTTATGACACCCGACAAATATCAGGAAAGAGAGAAAGAAAGTCAGCAGTATCTAAAGGAATTACGAGAGAAGTAAGCTGAAAACCAAAAGAAAAGACAGGATGTAGAGATCGATCCTGGTCCTTCTACAAGCCAGCAGAACTTTGAGATTGGTAACACAAAAAAAAACGCCGATTTCTCAACGACAGTGAGAAACCATGAATACATTGCCACACCACACCTAATTACCATTAACGAAATTTATGAAGTAACTGATGAGGATTTATTAGAAGAGAGGGGAATCGTCAAAGAGGAAAGACCATGTGCCTTACCTATTATTTCTGTACTGATAGATGGCCAAGAGTACAAAGCTCTTATGGATACCGGCGCAATTATTTCTATCATTTCGGATGAATGCTATCAAAGTCTGTTAAAAGGAGAAAACATGACAGTTTTACCTGTTTCCACCGTCAAAGTGAGAGGAATTTTCCAAGACAAGGCAGTGAAATGCAAGATCCAAGTGTTGTTGAACTTTGAAATTAATGGAAGGAATTATGAACAGATCTTTATTGTGGAGAACAAGATCCATTTCGATATTGTGCTAGGAATCGATTTTATATCGAAAGATGGAGCCATTATTGATATGAAGAATAGGATTATTAGCTTTAATGATGGGTACATGATCACAGAAGAGATCGAAGAACAGGACGTGAAAAACAGTCTGGAGATAGACCTTAGGGAAGAGATTTTAAATACCATTATCGATGAAGTGGAGAATCTAACAGAAATACCCAGTAGAAAAACTGAAGGATTTGAAGAAATTCAGGGGGAATTTGAGGATTTGATAAAGGAATTCCAAGATATTTTTGATGAAAAGCCTGGATTGATTAAAGACTATAAGTACAAGATAAGGCTGACCGATGAAACCCCTTACCAAAAGATAATATACCCCATACCTGAGAAATACTATCAAGAAGTACGAGGGTTGATCGGAAAAATGGAGGTAGACGGGATTATTAATAAACAGGCGTCGTCTTATATAAACCCCATCACAGTAGTGAAGAAAAGTAATGGTCAGATACGTCTTTGTCTCGATGCTCGGACCATCAACTTGAAGATTCTTCCAGAAAATGACCGACCACCTAAGATTAGAGATCTGCTTCGAAAGTTCAAAGGGAGAGCATGTTTCAGTGTTCTTGACATGACATCTTCGTTTTACCAAGTTCAACTAGAAGAAGAAAGTATGCAGTACACTGGATTCTTATTTGACCAGACGTCATGGGTCTTTGTGAGAATGCCTTTTGGAATGGTCAACAATGGACCAGCACTTATTCGAGCACTTGATAGCAAGCTCACTGACGAAGTAAAGGAAAATGAAATCTGCTACATTGACGATTTAATTGTATCTTCACCCAATGCCGCAGAACATTTAGTGCATTTGCGAAAGTTGTTTGAAAATTTAAGGGAGGCCAATATCAAGGTCAATTTTGGAAAATGTCAATTCTTGAAGAAGGAGATCAACTACTTGGGGCATACGATTGATAAGGATGGATATCATCCAAACATGCAGAAAGTAGATGCGATCACAAGGTTCCCAAAGCCAACTAAGGTAAAACAAGTCAGAGAATTTGTAGGCGCATGCCAATTTATCAGCAGTCACTGTCCGAGATACTCTGAAATTATGGCTCCTCTGTATGACTTACTCAAGAAGAATAACAGATGGAAATGGAGTACCGCAGCAGACGAGGCTTTTGAGAAAGCAAAGGAGATGCTCAGAAACAACGTTAAACTGGAGTACCCAGACTTTGAGAAGATGTTCTATATTGAGTCTGATGCATCAAGAATAGGCATTAGTGCAGTCTTATACCAAAAAGACGAGGCAGGCAACAAGCACTACATTGCGTTCACTAGTCGAAAGTTAAAGAAACACGAGGAAAACTACTTTACGACAGAACTAGAAGCGTTAGCTTTTGTAACAGCTTTGCAAGCGTGGAAAAAAATCCTGCTGGGACACAAGGTTATCATTATTACAGATCACAAAGCACTTCAGTTTATGCTGCAAACTGACATGTCTAGTGATAGATTGACACGTTGGGCTTTGTTCACCCAACAGTTTAACGCCACTATCGTCCATCAGCCTGGGAAAGATAACTTACTGGCTGATGCTTTATCACGTAACCCTATCAAAAATGTGAAGATAAACCATGTACAATTGGAGCAGCAAGATCAAGAGACCGTTAGGAGGTTAGCCCGAATCGGTGTGTCACAGAAGAGACACGCTCCAATCAGGAAAATGTACAGGTTCCTTAAGGGTTACATGGACAATACTGATGTTGACTATGCAGCTACACAGAGAGAATCACGACACTTTGTCTTGAGTGGAGACATCGTATGTAAGTATGCTGACTCTGCGCATACAAAGCTCCAAGTAGTCGTGCCACCTAAACTTGTTGTCAATTTAGTGTGGGTAGCTCATCACGCAACTGGTCATGCAGGTTTAGATAAAACTCTTGACACTCTTAAAGAGAGGTTTATTTGGACTAACATGCGTTCCAGCATTGCTAATGTCATTCGTTCATGTGATAAATGTCAAAGAGCAAAGTATGCTTCCGCTCTATTAAAAGGAAAACCTAAGGCGATGATTCCTTCTAAACCAAATGAACTCATGGCGACGGACATATTTGGTCCTTGTCCGAAGGGATATCAGGGTAATCAGTATCTGTTGGTTACCGTGGATGTCTTCTCAAAATTTGTAACAATGAGTCCCATGCAAAAAGCTAACACGAGGAATGTTGTAAGCAGACTGGAACATGCTGTATTTCCAAAAGCTGGTAAACCAGAATATATACTATCGGATCATGGAGCTCAGTTTACATCCTTAGAAATTGCTGCAGATATGGAAAGGCTTGGTATTAAGCACTTATTTTCAAGCGTGCGCTATCCGGAATCGAATTCTTCAGAAAGATATATGGCTGAATTTTCGAAATTTTGTCGAATTTTCTGTCCGAATGATCACTCTGGTTGGGTGAGATTTGTACCCCTTATTGAGGAATGTCTGAATTCTACAGTGCAGGAGAGCACAGGAGAAGTGCCAATGAGACTTCATCTAGGAAGAAACCCAGAAAGGCCATGGGATAATCTTTTTAACCACGTTCCTAGAGATCCCGACCTAGGAAGGCAGCAGAGAATTGACAGAGCGAAGGAACAACTCCAGAAAGCAGCAGAAAAACGATTGAAAAGAGTAGCTAGAAAACGTTTTGGTGCTCCCTTAGAAATTGGAAATCTAGTATTACTACGCAGACCTGTCAAGGCTGATGTGAGTAAGAAAATCTATCCCAAGTTTGTAATAGTGTTCATGGGTCCGTTCAGAATTACGAATGCTTATGGCAACAACGGTTATGAACTCTACGATGATGAGAATAATGTCGTATATGGCAAGTTCAACGCTGTAAACTTGAAGAAATATTATCCAAGAGTAAGCCAATAATAATTCAATTTCGTGTTCAAGTGAATTCAGAACCTTATAACACAGAGTTTAAAAACAATTTGCAACTGTTTTTAAAACGTGGTGAAGGGAGAATGCCCCCGTAAATTGAATTATATTGAGACCACGATGGCTGTATTGGCAAATATGAATTAAGTTATGGCTGTCATAGTTGTGACGTGTATATTCATGACGTAGGCACGGATGACGCAGACTTCACGCAAGTAGGCTGCTTGAGCTGAGATTCTTGGTGACGTCATGATTTTGTTCGAGAAAGATCTGAGATTTACGACGCAGTCGCAGGGAAACATGGAATTGTGCTGAGGAAGAAGTTACGCGATTGGAGGAAAGACTCAAACCAATGAACGATAGTTTGGAGGGAGACGGAGATTACTGAAACTACCTTATTTAATTACTTTTGGAATGCAGAATTGTGGAAATCTATTTCCAGTTATGGCATTGATTTGGAATTTTGAAGAAATTAATTTTGTGTTTTTGAAATTTGAAAATCCGTCAAGTATAGCCAAAGTTAGAACTTCTAGCAATGACGGAGAAACAAGCTATGGAAGGGATGGATACGCCCCTTAAGAAGTTGATAAAAGGTCTTGCACAGCAGAGAGGAGCTCTCATAGCTCATGTGTCTCATATCGCATATATATCTCATACCGCATATATATTTCTGATGTCATATAGTCGTTTTCGAGTAAATACAGTGAAACAAGTCGTCTTTAGCGTGTGTGGTATAGCCCACCGCATCGAACGAGCTTCGAGAGTGCCGCAGTTCCATTTTACGGTGTTTGAAACTAGGCGAAGTTGAAACGCACACATTAACGCGTCTATAAGATCATATATCAAGAGTTGACTAATGCCTTTAAGCTAATTCGATTGTGCAGTACTATATTAAAGTGTGTAGAAAGGTTGAACTTTTTCAAGATTATAATTCGAAAGATATTGGCATTTTAAGACGGCAGACAAAAGTGATTTTCTCGCCACCTGAGAAGCACTTTTAAAATATCACATTCTACGCTACGGCTGACACGTATTGCAACCGTGCTACTTCATATTGCATTTGGTGTTACAACACTGCATTCTAACATGGAACAATGTAATATCGCAGTTCTTTCAACTATTATAACGGAAATGGAGATGGAAGGCTAAGGACTTTAATGCAATTGGGACATATATCAATGGAGTGAAATAGCAGCATGGAACTTCGCTAATCGTCTTTCTACAAAAGCGAGCATGTAGTGAACATCCAACTACACTCATGCATCGTTGTCCAACGCTGAATTATATCAAATGGCAGTGGAAACATATTCATACTCCACAAATATGAATATTTCTGCGGAAATAACTGCAATAAACTTCATGGCGAATTTCTACCAGAACTTCAGGGAACTATCAAGAGAGGCCAGGGTAGACCCGGCTCACAAAGAAGAGTTTTGCCAGAAGAATGTCTATTGTCTACACGGAGCAGTGCAATTTCCGGAGGAGGAAGCAGTTCTATTCTCCGAGGGCGCTGGTTCAAGGTTCGAGGACGGAGCACATCTTTTTGGTGAAATGGAACCATCACCAGTCTTCTTTGGAAGATTTTCCTCTGGAACATCAATCAACAGATAAGGTAGTCGTGAACGTTTCTTGTTTTATTTGAGCCATTTAGCGATATCTGAGCAACCATTTTTCTCATATGTTCTGTCCTATATTTTGCCCCATATTCTTGCTTGATAATTCTGTACTCAGTACACTTCGTTGAGTTATGCTTTTTCTACGATTTATTAAGACATTGTTATGTCAGTGGCATATTTACATAATTTTGGATCAGTTGAGACTGATAATATTTTCTTTCAGTAATTTGCATATTTTTGTAGTCACGATTTGACTGTAAAGTTAACGATTTTCTATGGCAGATTTGAATTCAGACAGCGTGTCATTTTTATTAAAGTAATTCTTTTCAGTAAATTACTTTGACCAATTTTCTGTCATCCTCAAGAAAGAAGAATAATTAAAAGATTTTAGAGCGTTAAAATCTATTTCTGTATCGACGATCTTGGAAATACTAGTCGTTTTATGAACATGATTGCAACATAGACATTTGTCGTCAGTTCTGAATTACCATTGCATTATAGACAATTTTATGAAATATGAACTTTGATTACGATTTATTGAATACACTATAGTAATGAACATTTAATAGGAATTTTTCTCAATACTAGATTGGAACAATAATGTTTGCATTCCACAGTCTAATTGTATTCTATTCATTTATTTATGCAGTTTAGATGAACTTTGTTTGAAGATAGTATTTTTATACTACGATACTTAGGAGATATTAATCTCAATTTTGATAGACCAGAAAGGCGTGTATAATCGTATTTGCTATTAAATTTATTTGTGATTGGCAAATTTTTACTTCATATCGATTCATGAATGAAACCCACGAAGGTTAAATAAATAACAGTTTTGAAACAATTAATGAATATAAGAATTTTTAAGTATTTTCCGCTGAGTTTATTGTCCAGGTCCTTTGAAAATTAATCATGTGAAATTACTGTTATAATTAACAAGAGTGTTAAATAATTTGAGATAACGATTTTGAATGGAGGTTACCGTCACAAATAATAATAATAATTATTAAAACTTATTAAACCTGAATATAAGCTTAAATATAATTAACCTTCATTGGTCGATTATATTAACCTGATTTGAGTAATTATCAACCGGATAAACGTGTGGTTTAATGTATTTCTAAAATAAATAATATTAACATTGTAAATAAATTATGTAATTATCTTTAACAATAATTTGTAATAAAAGGAATTAAGAGAGGCGTGTATAAATTTTTCAATTGTCATTTGACAATATTATAAACAATAATAATTGTTATAAACAATTAATGAGCATTTGTTATAAACATTAAGAGTTTTGTTAATATACTCTAAAGAACGCTAATTATACAAGTGGATTAACAATTAAACAAGTTTTGGGATTATTAGAGTAATCCAGTAATAGAAAATTGGAGCATTTAAAAGATTTGCGTGATAATATTTGAGTTGAGTTGAGGACATTTAAAGTGTTTGAAAAGGAGCTAGGCTCTGAGGTTACGAGCATATGCTAGCACTGGCTGGACAGGTGGGTCCATTTAACGACGTAGGCATGCGACATGTTGTAGGGTGGATCGCAGCTGGCCTGACAACTGTATGTTAGAGGCCAAGGTCGACTACATAACAGGCTTGCAGTTATAAATAAAGTGTGATGTTTATGAAAGAGCAAAACTATTGCTACATGTCTCGTTCCAATTCCCTCATCCATTCCAAGTGTATGACTATTATTACGTTCTTTATAAGCTAGTGAAAGATAAAATTTTGTATGTAACGTCTACAAGTCCTACAGGAGGACATGATTATATTGACAATGGCTTCTGATTGCCACGTGTATTTTGTTGTCTATTATTGTTAGAATCATTCCCTTTATGTGAAATAAATTATTGTACAGTTTAAAGTTTCGTGTTTCCGTCTTGGTTCATTTTAAATACCATGGTGGAGGTTATTGTGTGGGCATACTTTAAGTGATCCAGTTGGCAACCCATACCCGAGATTAATTTGAAGAGGTAAGTAAAGGTAAGTATGAACCCCCGTATATTTTGGTGTGTTCCACAATAATTTCTTGTTAACTGCTGTGCTCTAATCTCGGTAGTATCTGTCAGTGCCATTTTCATTGATGTAGCTGTGCCGGTGCGTTTGATTATTGGCAATCCGATTGAGGGGGGCGGATATCTGACAGCCTACTATCCGGATTTACGGGGACAGTACCTCCTGTAAGGCCACGGCCGCCTCCTTCCCTCTTCCTCGCCTATCCATCCCAATCTTCCATCCCTTCCCATCCCTCATATGGCCCCTGTTCGCTTTGCAGGTGAGGCCGGATGGGCGAAGTGCTGATCACACTTCCTCAGTTGTATCCATCCCGACCACATGTTCCAGGCTCGAGGACACTGCCCATAGAGGCGGTAGTGGTGAGTTCCCTCGCTGAGTCCGTGGGTAAATTGACTAAATAAAATCAAAAATAAATAAATAAATAAATAAATAAATAATATTTTCCCGATTTTTATCACCTAAAAATCCGAGCCCTAGTCATTATAGGCTCGTTCCATAATGCACTATTTATCACTTATCCTCCCAGCTCGACTTTACGCCGGACTCTGTGGAGCACAATTTAACGAGCACATTTACGCCGCTGGGTAGTTTTAGCTTAGGTTAGAAGTATTGGGAAGGAGGTGGCCATGACCTTCAGTTAGGAACCATCCCAGCATTTGCCTGAAGTAGAAGTGAGGATTCACCAGAAACAACTTCTAGGACCTGTTTCACCTCACGAGTCTAAGCGTACTCCGTTCCAACTCTCAGACCAAAATTAAATATCTTGGCAGTGCTGGGAATCGAACCCTAAATCTTTGTAATCGAAGTTCTAATACGCACACTGAGACCACATAAAGTGACACTGGAATTGTCACCACTCCTGTTGATGATGGGGCAACTAGTCTTGCTTAAACGAGGAGCACGGCGGCTTCGGTGGCGTAGTTGGCAGCATGCTGAGCTTCTATGCCCAAGATTGCGGGTTCAAACCCGGCCGAAGTCGTAGGATTATTTAAGAGCGTTCAAAAACACAGTCAGTCTGAAAGACTGGCCTTTATATCATTTTAAATGCTACACATCTACCAAGCGGTACTATGACGTCACACACCTCATTGCATTCTCGGTACATTTCGTGACGTTGCCGTAACGTAACGCCGGAGCTCACCAGTGAACTCAGTACTGTACCCAACTGTCATCATGTGGACCATGTGTTCGTATCCCAACTAACTCACGGTCTTTCGAGGTATGGGACGTTCCTGCCCACCATACGACCACATGCTCAGGATTTGAGTCTACCAGGTAACTACTCTACATGAAATACACAACATGTTCCTAAAATCAAGTATTTACTGGTCTAAAATCATGGCTATACAACAAATACAAATAAAGGACAAATTATATTTAATTCCCACAAATAAAATAGGGTGATTTTGTGAGTTATCTTCATAAAATAGTGCTACACTATACTCAAATCTAATTGTAGCATCCTATCAATGATACTTTCAGACTTCCATGGGTTTCCATAGTGTTCATCATGTTATACAATTACTTAACTGGAGTATCATAACACAAAAGTCACATATCAACTCATATGACATTAATAAAACATTTCTCCGTTCCTTACGGCATTTACTTTAATTAGCATAAATTCATTATTTTCTGCATTAATTAACAAATATTTGTTGTGTCGTGTGGATCATCTTCCTTCTTTCCGTCAATATGAACGCTTTAAGAAAAGTGGTCCATATCCCTTCCAAAATAAACATGGATAGAATATTTTATAGTTTCACCATACAACGATTTTCTGGGTCTTGTCGGACTTATATAGTTACAAACGTGTCATGTTCTTAGAAATCACATACCCGTCTGCATAACTTAGTGTGAACTGGCAAAAATGCATTCTAAAAAATGCCTAACAATTTATTTGGTTCAGTGTTCCTCTTCAGAGAATAACTGGGCCTAATATTATCCGATTACTTTCATCCAATAACGTATGTGTGTTGCAACACATCATTCAATTCAATTGGCATCAACAAAACACTCCTATCATAATTGCATATTGAAATATCGAGATTCTTCAGTGTCCTACTGTGACCCTCATTTAAAGGACTGGTCGACCGACCATCCCCTTCCCCCAGCAGGCAATAAAATTCGTTCCAGCAGGCTAGTCAAGATGGCTGCCGCAGCAGTGGTCTATTTCCCACACTTCCCTCATCTGCTGTCAAGGTCAGATTTGTTTACAACTGCAGTACAGTAAAGTTACGCTAGGTGTGGCTCCTAAGTAATTGAGTCATTTAATTATTTAACACCTATAATTAGTGCATTGGGCTCAACTTGGCTCCTTATTAACATTCATGGCTGGGGATGACTCTGGTGATAGCCTTGCCGTTCTATGGTGAATACTGTGGCTTTAGACGCGCATCATAACGAAAATCCAAGATTTTCGCCAGCAGCTGTCACAATAATATATAAGGAAATCTGCGTTTCCTAAACGAAGAATATGATCCTTACCTCTCAGGGTAGATCATTCATATACATGCTCACGGAGTCTCAACGGATCTCAATCGTGGCCATAATTCATGCAAGCGACGGCAACAGACAGGCTCTGTCCAATTCGCTGCGAATAATACAGTATGCTCAAGGGCGATACTACTCGTAGATTTAGCCAACTTCTCACCTAACGCGCAAGCTATACTAGTTGGTCCCCGCAATTACTTATTACGTAAATCACTGGATTCTACGTTATTTCTGCACGCGATATGCGGCTTCAAACAATACTTCACATAGATGACTCAATTATTAAGGCACCCGCGCTCTTTCTGTAATAACACTTAAGCCAAAGCTCTAAATAGCTCCTAACAACAAGGTATGAATTCACTGGCTTACTTTACTTTAATGGTCCTCAAATATAATCCTAAGGATTGACCATATCAAATATTCATTCAACATTTCACTGACACTGAAAAATTCTCGTATCTCGCTATATTCCACATTACTTTCTTACTGTTTACCAAAATACAGTATCTTTATATTAGACATGACACACTTTGAACATTATTTAGGCCAAAAATGCCTATTACTTTACTGTTGCCGACCTCATATTATTATTATTATTATCATTCATTTAACGTTACCGTTACATCCATCACTATTTTCGGCCTGAATGGCCTTAAACAAATACCTTCCAAGCCATATTTTATTCAAGACGAGTGGTGAAAACTCGTTCCATAAGTGGCTGTGACATTTTAGTCTCAAAGTGATAAAATCGTTACATGGTGAACTATTTATTTATAAAAACATAATGAATTGGTACTCTCTTTTTCTTTTCGCTGGATAGTGCCAGCAGCTCAACCTGCGACCCACCATGATGCTTGATTTAAGCCATCATGTTATACTTTTCACAACACTTAATTTCACATATTTTCCACCTGATAAACATACTCTTATCAGTGGCCTCATTCACTTTCACACAATGCATATTAATCACTATACACATGAATACTTTTAAATCACTATTACACAATTTATGTACACTTATTCACTATTTCACAGGTTGATCCTTAAATCGGACTTCTCCTACGCCTGATCTCAGAGATGCGATGCAATTACGCCAACCGCTGGTCTTCGTGAAATCTAACAGCGTTTACGGACGTTCGGTCCTCGTCACCTGCAACATCGTTCAGCTCACTGTCAAGATGAAGTGGCGATGCTTCCCCAAGCTCCCATCATTGTAGTGATCCTGCTGATAATGTCATATTCAACACTGACAGTACCTCCTGGTATGTGTAATGTTCACAAACATTATAAGTTATACTTTCGCTGTGGCGAATTTATATTTGCGTCAGATAATAGATACATATCTATATTAAATTAACTTCGACGCACTTCATGATTATACTTATGAAGCTGTGTGACTTGCTTCCATTGTTCTTTAACGGCTGAGCGTTTATACTTTAACATTTGGCGCGCTCACTGGCGGCGTATAAGTTACGTGTATACTGCTGAATAACTTGAGACGAACTGGTGAAGACTGGTGAACAACTGGCTTGGCTTGCCTCACTCCTCCTATATAAAGGTTTCTCGTACAAAATAGTCCACTGGACACGTGAGAGCGACTCCTATCTTGAAATAATACCTCTTCAGCCGAAATGACATATACACCTTGTTCATTTAGGTGTGGAGGTTTCATAACCGTTCGCGTGCCGGCGATCGCTTCGGCCAATTAATTACAATTAATTGCCTTAGTTCAGCGCGTGGGGACGCCAACGTGGTAATTCCCCCTTGCCTGGTCAGCAAATCACTCCTATCGAGCGTAGGCTAGGTTGTAATTCGTTCATTTGGAGATACAGGCATTAATTTAGGTGAAAAATCACTCCTAAATTACCTCTCCATGAATATATTCACCTGGGTGTACATTTCACACCATCTCATTGCTCCACTTAGCGGTAATTAATTAATTTCCGTGTGCAGTCGTTCCCACCATAGCTTCCATCGTTGTCAAGTGGTGAATACCCGAGTCATTAATTTTGGGCTGTCTTCTCGGTCCAGACGTAAATAGTCCGCTCGGCGCCTAGGGTTACCACCCACTTGCCAAGTGTAATTTGTAAAATGCCAAACTAGCCTCCTTCGTTCTTATATGCTTTGAAAACGTATATTTTCTTGCATTTGGTTGCAATTTTTTACCTTAAATTGCTATGATATTCACCTACAGGTCGTGAAATCATGCTACATTATTATATCTCATTATTTAACACATTGCTCTTCAGGTTCCCTAAAACTGTTTCCCCTCAGAGATCAATGGTCCGACTCTAGGCATAATCATGTGCCTGGTCTTCTCTGATGAGACCTGAGTTCGAAGCCAGACTGCCGTGACTGATTGGGCACATTTTTCCCCTGCTAAGCTCGGAAAATTCATTTCGCAAGTGAATTTTTCGGGCCCCTCAGATGGCATCGACTCCATGCAGTATTTACTTTAAGCGGTCAGTGCTCTCGGCAATGGGATCTCTCGTTCCCCATTCCACTCTGTCTGCCGTCTCGTAGACTCTCGTTCTGCCTTCTCAATTGTTCATTCATCCCCTCTAGCTCCGCAGCGGCTTCCCTCAAATGGTCATAAAGTTCCTTCAGTTGACAGCTGCATTCTCCCTTCGGATCCGTTGGGTCTGCGAGCTGGTCGCTTCGCTCCGTTCCTTCCTGGGCCTGCAAGCTTTTCTCAAGATTCTTTCCGTGCATATGCAATGACTCCCCGTCCACTTGGGTGTGCATTGCTTGCTCCTCTCTTGTATCATAATTCTCTGGTGGACTATACAACTTCAAATTAGCGGCATTTACAACAACTTCTCTACCTGTTGCTTCGTCTCTGATCCGGTATGCATTATTTTGCAAGTCCCTTATAATCAGGTAGGGTCCGTGGTAGACATGCTGAAATTTTTTATATTTCCTGCTCTCTGGATCTGAACTAGCGGGTTTCTTCAATAAGACGTATTCCCCCACGAGTAATGGTCTATGATAGCGTTTCCTCCTGTTTCTCCGCTGCCGTCTGTCTGCTTGTTTCTTGAGATACTCGAACGTTCTTTGGATTCTCAATTCACGTCCAGGCTGTGCATCGATGGCTGTCCGAATGACATTATTCCATGGCCTCTCTGGTCTTCTATCAAGATGTAGGCTCACTGGCACCTCTCCTGTCGCTTCGTGCACGGTATTGTTGATACAATATTCAATAATCTCAAGTACATCGATCCATTTCCAATTCTCAGTAGAGCAGTATATCTTCATGTACTTTTGCAGTTCCCTCATTACTCTTTCAGCCGAATTCGACTCCGGGTGTCGAACTGTGGACAAAATCTGTCTTATGCCCAGATTTTCTAAATCCCTGCGAAATTCTACGCTGGTAAAACAGCTCCCATGATCAGATAAGATGTTCTCCGGCTGCCCTAATATAGGAATGATTCTTTCCTTCAGCCTCTTAAGTACCTGTTTTGTACTGGTCTTCTGAATTGGACACAGGACCACCATCTTCGAAAACACGTCTAGTGCAACTAGGATGTGTCTATTTCCTCTTCTAGCTCTAGCAAGCGGCTTCTGTTTGAATGGTGTCCAATCGCTGACTTGGAACGCCTATTGGAAATTCTTGATCCGGCCAGGTCTCAAATCGAAGACTCCTTTATACTCAAATAGCAGTTCCCTTAGCATTTTGCTTATGTTCTGGACCAATTTTAGCTTCCTCAATCTTCTCTCCCAGGCATTCTTCAAATTTTGGTTCGAGGTCCTTTTCAATGTCTGCGGCCAGTGTTGCCAACTCTTCCTCAATGTCTTCTGTTGTCGACACTGCATCCCCAGTCATATCTCCGTATGTATGCCATACGTACTCTTCTGGTCTCGTTTCATTGTGCTTTAATGAGATCTCTAAATCTTCCTTTCCCTCACTTGCGCGAAACATAACAATGTCTTGCGAGAGATCTATAATAACTTTATATTCTCTTATGAAATCCATTCCAACTATGAGGTTAAAAGGCAGCTTATTTACAAGTAGGAAGCTCTGTGAGAATGTAGAGTTCCCTATCTGCAAATCTAAAAATAGTTGGTATCTGCATATCATAATTTTATCTGGTATGACACCTTTTATTTTCACGCTTGAAATAGGTATTTTCAATACGTGGATTTTACTCTGGATTTCATTATATAGTGCCTGGGTTATCAAGCACACTGTTGACCCTGTATCAATGAGACTTCTTATCTTCATGCCCGCAATGATTACAATAATAATGGGTAGTTCCCGTCTTACATTGATCGTCCCTTCATCTAGGTCTTCGATAAGCTCCTCAGGTTTGGCAATCCAGTTAACAACATTTACTGCATTCCATCCTGAACTTATCTCTCTTTGGTCATTTAATTTTGGTGTTTTTTTTTTCAATTGCTCCATTCTTTGTGGAGTTCTTCTGCCTGTCTTCATACTGTTGAAGTTCCAGACCTTTGGCACCGACATCACTTTTATATATGTCGGGTGACCTTCTATTCCGAATCGCTTCATACCAATGAACTCGCGATTGTCTCGGGTCATCTCCGCGCTCTTCCATGTATCTTAAAGATGCGTGATAGCGTTCTTCCGCCTCTTCATCGAACCCGCGACTCTGCTCTTGGGATCTCCATCCTTGGTTGTTCCCATTTCTGCCGTAATTCCTTCTGTCATCAGGCTGCTGGTCTCTGGTTCCGCGCTGATTCCAGTTTTTCCTTCCTCGGTTTCCACGGTTCGATCCTCCTCGATATGCTGGCCTCCAATTCTGGTTTTCACGTCCTTCACGTTGCCAGTCTGATTTTTCTGTTTCGGTGCTCGTAGACTTGCTTTTTGTCTGCACCTTAGTCGGTTCAGTCGGTGTAGTCGTCATGTTGACTTGTTCCACGTTTCGACTTTGCATTGTGTGCTGCACTGTGGTTAGATCAAGTTGTCTCAGCACCTCCTCCATATCGATCGCAGTTTTTGCGTTTGCTGAGATTAGTAGACGTTGTACTTCGTACGGTAGCTGCTTGGCTATCGCTATGCACAAATCTGACTCGCTAAGTCCTTCATCAAGCTCATGGAAACGGCATAATTGACTCACAAAGAACTCTCCGTACTTCGTCGGATTACTAGAACTGTAACGCCTGGAATACAGGTCCAATCTGAGGTTCTGTTGTATGCTCGCATTCCAGTATCTGCTTAAAAATGCTTGGCGAAATTCGTCAACGGTGTCGAATGTGTACCGAAAACTCCTAAACCATAAGGCACACTCGCCTTCAGTTAATTTTTCAATCGCTCTCAGCCTTCGCTCTGGCGGTACTTTCGCGTCATTCAAGTACTCGGAAACTTCTTTAAGCCAGTACTTGGGTGTCATGTTAGAATTACTTCCAGAGTATTTCTTTGGTTTCTCATCACTAGCCCTTACAACTGTGACTATTTGATTTTGAACAGCATTTTCATGCGGTGTTGACATGGCAATTGGCATACCAGGTGTGGTATACGGGCTGTCACTTGGCATGGCTGCATTCTTTGGAGTAGGCTGTATTTCTATATCTGCCCATTTGTTTCTCCTATTCTCGTCTACACTTCCTTCGCTAGACCTAGGATTCCGCAACATGGATTCCTCCTGCGCGATCATTCTAGTCTCGATTTGGCTGTGCCTATTTTCTGCCCTTTCCAAACGAGCTAATACCTCTCGTTCTATTTTCTCTAGGCGATCTCGGTTTCTTTCTGCCATAGAAAATACATTTTCCTTGTTATCCTTAAGGTTTTCCTTCAGGTGGGTGATTTCCCCCGCTAGACTTTCTCTTACTTCGGCAAGTCTTATCGCTGGCTTCAGTCTTTAAGCCTTCTCGAAGTTCTAATTCTTCTCGTAAGCCTGTAACTTCCTTTTGAATGTGACCTTGTATATGAGAGATTTCAGTCCTTATTTTCGTGATTTCTCCCTGGTCCTCATCCTGCCTTTTATGAATAACTGCTAGGTCACTCTGAGTTTGTTCCAACTCTTTCTGCACCTTCCCGACCTGTCTCTTCATATTTGACATTATCTCCTTATTCTCTTGATCAGAAGTTTTTATTTCCTGGATTTCCTTGCATTGATCAAGGATATTCTGATCTTGTTTTCTCAAGGCTTCATCTACCGCCTTGGCGTAACCTGCCATTCGCGTATTCCATTTTACATCGCTATCCTCGAGCCTTTGATCCACGGTCTGAGTGAACGTATTAAATTGCTCTAGTTGACGTTTAGTATTAGCTTCATTCTGACTCTGAATGTCTTTAAGCTCCATGGACATACTGCTTAAACTATCGTTAATCTCACGCTGTGACTCTCTGCACGCTTGCAGATTATTCTCTAGTTTTAACTCAATAGACTCAAAGCGTTTATCGTTATCAGCTTGCATTTCTGAGACCACGCTAACAATATTAGCTCGATTATTCTCTAATTGAATATTTACTTCGGCTCGATTAGCCTCCAACCTATTGTTTATCTCGGCTTGATTATCCTCTAATCTAGTGATTACTGTGGCCAACATCTGGCTCACCTCAGTCTGATTAGCCTCTAATCTACCTGCTATTTCATCCTTAAATGCCTTAGATTCTTCCTTACTCTTAGCATTAGTATTATCAAAGTGTTCTCTCAACTCAGCAATACACCTGAGTACTTCCTCAGTTCCAGCCATCCTGTATTTCTTAATTTGAGATTCAGGTAGGCCGCAGCTGAACATGCCGGCGCGTTCTATTGGAAAGAAAAGGATTCCGATCCCGTGACAACAACAACAACATATTTTAAAATGTCAAAACCACCTATGGAATGGGTATAGACCCACGTACCCGTCTGACAACAATGTCTGACGTCTGAATATCATCTAGAAAGACTCACAATCGCTCAAACAAAGTTTGAGGAAAATACTATTTTTATGGTTTCCCCATGAAAACCATGCTATTATTATGGGGTTTTCTGAATCCCATAAGCCATCCACGTACTGGGCGCCATGATAATGTAGTGATATCATGGGAGGTGGTCTTCGTTATGACATCGCAGTAACCATCCAAGGTCTCGGTTGTACTGTCGAATGCCCCACTTGGGTCTCGCCTTGATAATGTAGAAGGGATGACACGCTTTGGCCGGTTTGTGCAATGCCAAGATCGCTCATATTGCACTGACGCAGGCGGTTCCATAATGAATTAATACCGTCCCACATTGCATGGGCCATGATAATTAAAGGGGGTTGTGTGTCAGTTACATTTACATTTAAGCATGTCTTATGGAGGATTATCAACATTTATTTTACGTGATGGCTTATTAACAAATGGGGCGCGGCCTTTTTCTATTATATCCTAATTTCTATGCTGTATTTGCTTCTACCAATAATATCTTGGCCGACTTTAGTAGTACCGGTGACTCAATCCTAGTACAGAGACATCTCCTCCATGTACCCAACTGTCATCATGTGGACCATGTGTTCGTATCCCAACTAACTCACGGTCTTTCGAGGTATGGGACGTTCCTGCCCACCATACGACCACATGCTCAGGATTTGAGTCTACCAGGTAACTACTCTACATGAAATACACAACATGTTCCTAAAATCAAGTATTTACTGGTCTAAAATCATGGCTATACAACAAATACAAATAAAGGACAAATTATATTTAATTCCCACAAATAAAATAGGGTGATTTTGTAAGTTATCTTCATAAAATAGTGCTACACTGCACTCAAATCTAATTCTAGCTTCCTATAAATGATACTTTCAGACTTCCATGGGTTTCCATAGTGTTCATCATGTGATACAATTACTTAACTGGAGTATCATAACACAAAAGTCACATATCACCTCAAAATGACATTAATAAAACATTTCTCCGTTCCTTACGGCATTTACTTTAATTAGCGTAAATTCATTATTTTCTGCATTAATTAACAAATATTTGTTGTGTCGTGTGGATCATCTTCCTTCTTTCCGTCAATATGAACGCTTTAAGAAAAGTGGTCCTTATTCCTTCCAAAATAAACATGGATAGAATATTTTATAGTTTCACCATACAACGATTTTCTGGGTCTTGTCGGACTTATATCGTTACAAACGTGTCATGTTCTTAGAAATCACATACCCGTCTGCATAACTTAGTGTGAACTGGCAAAAATGCATTCTAAAAAGATGCCTAACAATTTATTTGGTTCAGTGTTCCTCTTCAGAGAATAACTGGGCCAAATATTATCCGATTTCTTTGATCCAATAACGTATGTGTGTTGCAACACATCATTCAATTCAATTGGCATCAACAAAACACTCCTATCATAATTGCATATTGAAATATCGAGATTCTTCAGTGTCCTACTGTGACCCTCATTTAAAGGACTGGTCGACCGACCTTCCCCTTCCCCCAGAAGGCAATAAAATTCGTTCCAGCAGGCTAGTCAAGATGGCTGCCGCAGCAGTGGTCTATTTCCCCCACTTCCCTCATCTGCTGTCAAGGTCAGATTTGTTTACAACTGCAGTACAGTAAAGTTACGCTAGGTGTGGCTCCTAAGTAATTGAGTCATTTAATTATTTAACACCTATAATTAGTGCATTGGGCTCAACTTGGCTCCTTATTAACATTCATGGCTGGGGATGACTCTGGTGATAGCCTTGCCGTTCTATGGTGAATACTGTGGCTTTAGACGCGCATCATAACGAAAATCCAAGATTTTCGCCAGCAGCTGTCACAATAATATATAAGGAAATCTGCGTTTCCTAAACGAAGAATATGATCCTTACCTCTCAGGGTAGATCATTCATATACATGCTCACGGAGTCTCAACGGATCTCAATCGTGGCCATAATTCATGCAAGCGACGGCAACAGACAGGCTCTGTCCAATTCGCTGCGAATAATACAGTATGCTCAAGGGCGATACTACTCGTAGATTTAGCCAACTTCTCACCTAACGCGCAAGCTATACTAGTTGGTCCCCGCAATTACTTATTACGTAAATCACTGGATTCTACGTTATTTCTGCACGCGATATGCGGCTTCAAACAATACTTCACATAGATGACTCAATTATTAAGGCACCCGCGCTCTTTCTGTAATAACACTTAAGCCAAAGCTCTAAATAGCTCCTAACAACAAGGTATGAATTCACTGGCTTACTTTACTTTAATGGTCCTCAAATATAATCCTAAGGATTGACCATATCAAATATTCATTCAACATTTCACTGACACTGAAAAATTCTCGTATCTCGCTATATTCCACATTACTTTCTTACTGTTTACCAAAATACAGTATCTTTATATTAGACATGACACACTTTGAACATTATTTAGGCCAAAAATGCATATTACTTTACTGTTGCCGACCCCATATTATTATTATTATTATCATTCATTTAACGTTACCGTTACATCCATCACTATTTTCGGCCTGAATGGCCTTAAACAAATCACCTTCCAAGCCATATTTTATTCAAGACGAGTGGTGAAAACTCGTTCAATAAGTGACTGTGACATTTTAGTCTCAAAGTGATAAAATCGTTACATGGTGAACTATTTATTTATAAAAACATAATGAATTGGTACTCTCTTTTTCTTTTCGCTGGATAGTGCCAGCAGCTCAACCTGCGACCCACCATGATGCTTGATTTAAGCCATCATGTTATACTTTTCACAACACTTAATTTCACATATTTTCCACCTGATAAACATACTCTTATCAGTGGCCTCATTCACTTTCACACAATGCATATTAATCACTATACACATGAATACTTTTAAATCACTATTACACAATTTATGTACACTTATTCACTATTTCACAGGTTGATCCTTAAATCGGACTTCTCCTACGCCTGATCTCAGAGATGCGATGCAATTACGCCAACCGCTGGTCTTCGTGAAATCTAACAGCGTTTACGGACGTTCGGTCCTCGTCACCTGCAACATCGTTCAGCTCACTGTCAAGATGAAGTGGCGATGCTTCCCCAAGCTCCCATCATTGTAGTGATCCTGCTGATAATGTCATATTCAACACTGACAGTACCTCCTGGTATGTGTAATGTTCACAAACATTATAAGTTATACTTTCGCTGTGGCGAATTTATATTTGCGTCAGATAATAGATACATATCTATATTAAATTAACTTCGACGCACTTCATGATTATACTTATGAAGCTGTGTGACTTGCTTCCATTGTTCTTTAACGGCTGAGCGTTTATACTTTAACATTTGGCGCGCTCACTGGCGGCGTATAAGTTACGTGTATACTGCTGAATAACTTGAGACGAACTGGTGAAGACTGGAGAACAACTGGCTTGGCTTGCCTTACTCCTCCTATATAGGGGTTTCTCGTACAAAATAGTCCACTGGACACGTGAGAGCGACTCCTATCTTGGAATAATACCTCTTCAGCCGAAATGACATATACACCTTGTTCATTTAGGTGTGGAGGTTTCATAACCGTTCGCGTGCCGGCGATCGCTTCGGCCAATTAATTACAATTAATTGCCTTAGTTCAGCGCGTGGGGACGCCAACGTGGTAATTCCCCCTTGCCTGGTCAGCAAATCACTCCTATCGAGCGTAGGCTAGGTTGTAATTCGTTCATTTGGAGATACAGGCATTAATTTAGGTGAAAAATCACTCCTAAATTACCTCTCCATGAATATATTCACCTGGGTGTACATTTCACACCATCTCATTGCTCCACTTAGGGGTAATTAATTAATTTCCGTGTGCAGTCGTTCCCACCATAGCTTCCATCGTTGTCAAGTGGTGAATACCCGAGTCATTAATTTTGGGCTGTCTTCTCGGTCCAGACGTAAATAGTCCGCTCGGCGCCTAGGGTTACCACCCACTTGCCAAGTGTAATTTGTAAAATGCCAAACTAGCCTCCTTCGTTCTTATATGCTTTGAAAACGTATATTTTCTTGCATTTGGTTGCAATTCTTTACCTTAAATTGCTATGATATTCACCTACAGGTCGTGAAATCATGCTACATTATTATATCTCATTATTTAACACATTGCTCTTCAGGTTCCCTAAAACTGTTTCCCCTCAGAGATCAATGGTCCGACTCTAGGCATAATCATGTGCCTGGTCTTCTCTGATGAGACCTGAGTTCGATGCCAGACTGCCGTGACTGATTGGGCACAGTACACATGCACCAAGCGGTACTATGACATCACACACCTCAATGCATTCTCGGTACATTTCGTGACGTTGCCGTAACGTAACGCCAGAGCTCACCAGTGAACTCAGTACACATGCACCAAGCGGTACTATGACGTCACTCACCTCAATGCATTCTCGGTACATTTCGTGACGTTGCCGTAACGTAACGCCAGAGCTAACCAGTGAACTCAGTACACATGCCCCAAGCGGTACTATGACGTCACACACCTCATTGCATTCTCGGTACATTTCGTGACGTTGCCGTAACGTAACGCCAGAGATCACCAGTGAACTCAGTACACAAGCATCAAGCGGTACTATGACGTCACACACCTCAATGCATTCTCGGTACATTTCGTGACGTTGCCGTAACGTAACGCCAGAGCTCACCAGTGAACTCAGTACACATGCACCAAGCGGTACTATGACGTCACACACCTCAATGCATTCTCGGTACATTTCGTGACGTTGCCGTAACGTAACGCCAGAGCTAACCAGTGAACTCAGTACACATGCACCAAGCGGTACTATGACGTCACACACCTCATTGCATTCTCGGTACATTTCGTGACGTTGCCGTAACGTAACGCCAGATATCACCAGTGAACTCAGTACACAAGCACCAAGCGGTACTATGACGTCACACACCTCAATGCATTCTCGGTACATTTCGTGACGTTGCCGTAACGTAACGCCAGAGCTCACCAGTGAACTCAGTACACAAGCACCAAGCGGTACTATGACGTCACACACCTCATTGCATTCTCGGTACATTTCGTGACGTTGCCGTAACGTAACGCCAGAGCTCACCAGTGAACTCAGTACACATGCACCAAGCGGTACTATGACGTCACACACCTCAATGCATTCTCGGTACATTTCGTGACGTTGCCGTAACGTAACGCCAGAGCTCACCAGTGAACTCAGTACACAAGCACCAAGCGGTACTATGACATCACACACCTCAATGCATTCTCGGTACATTTCGTGACGTTGCCGTAACGTAACGCCAGAGCTCACCAGTGAACTCAGTACACATGCACCAAGCGGTACTATGACGTCACTCACCTCAATGCATTCTCGGTACATTTCGTAACGTTGCCGTAACGTAACGCCAGAGCTAACCAGTGAACTCAGTACACATGCACCAAGCGGTACTATGACGTCACACACCTCATTGAATTCTCGGTACATTTCGTGACGTTGCCGTAACGTAACGCCAGAGATCACCAGTGAACTCAGTACACAAGCATCAAGCGGTACTATGACGTCACACACCTCAATGCATTCTCGGTACATTTCGTGACGTTGCCGTAACGTAACGCCAGAGCTCACCAGTGAACTCAGTACACATGCACCAAGCGGTACTATGACGTCACACACCTCAATGCATTCTCGGTACATTTCGTGACGTTGCCGTAACGTAACGCCAGAGCTAACCAGTGAACTCAGTACGCATGCACCAAGCGGTACTATGACGTCACACACCTCATTGCATTCTCGGTACATTTCGTGACGTTGCCGTAACGTAACGCCAGATATCACCAGTGAACTCAGTACACAAGCACCAAGCGGTACTATGACGTCACACACCTCAATGCATTCTCGGTACATTTCGTGACGTTGCCATAACGTAACGCCAGAGCTCACCAGTGAACTCAGTACACAAGCACCAAGCGGTACTATGACGTCACACACCTCATTGCATTCTCGGTACATTTCGTGACGTTGCCGTAACGTAACGCCAGAGCTCACCAGTGAACTCAGTACACATGCACCAAGCGGTACTATGACGTCACACACCTCAATGCATTCTCGGTACATTTCGTGACGTTGCCGTAACGTAACGCCAGAGCTCACCAGTGAACTCAGTACACAAGCACCAAGCGGTACTATGACGTCACACACCTCATTGCATTCTCGGTACATTTCGTGACGTTGCCGTAACGTAACGCCAGAGCTCACCAGTGAACTCAGTACACATACACCAAGCGGTACTATGACGTCACACACCTCAATGCAATCTCGGTACATTTCGTGACTTTGCCGTAACGTAACGCCAGAGCTCACCAGTGAACTCAGTACACATGCACCAAGCGGTACTATGACGTCACACACCTCATTGCAATCTCGGTACATTTCGTGACGTTGCCGTAACGTAACGCCAGAGCTCACCAGTGAACTCAGTACACATGCACCAAGCGGTACTATGACGTCACACACCTCAATGCAATCTCGGTACATTTCGTGACGTTGCCGTAACTTAACGCCAGAGCTCACCAGTGAACTCAGTACACATGCACCAAGCGGTACTATGACGTCACACACCTCAGTGCATTCTCGGTACATTTCGTGACGTTGCCGTAACGTAACGCCAGAGCTCACCAGTGAACTCAGTACACAAGCACCAAGCGGTACTATGACGTCACACACCTCAGTGCATTCTCGGTACATTTCGTGACGTTGCCGTAACGTAACGACGAAATCGACTAAATTATTTAAGAGCGTTAAAAATCCCTCAGTATGCCTTCCTTCGGAGGGGAAGTAAAGCCGGAGGTCCCATGTCATAGATTTATGGCATGAAAAAGAACCTTCCACTAATTACACTTGTGGAAGCTAAAATTTGTAGGTTAGTTTGATAACGCTATTTTAGTTCCAACGTTCACTGCTAGGTGCTGACTGCGATGACATTTAGTAGCCACGTCCGCTGTTACATGTCGTGAACGGTAGCATTTGGTAGCAAAAGTAGGAACTATTTGAAAAAATAATCGTCTGCAGTCGTTCTACCTTAATCACAGATAACACACACTAATACAGCCATCACAATCAACACCGGTTATCAGACAAATTCTACACACACCCAAAGTACACGGGGCTACATGACCGCGTTGTCGCAGCCTCTAAACTGAGGAATCAACCAGCCAATCAACCAACAAGGAGCACCGTGCTATCAGTAGCATTTGAGCGCTGGGTGTCTATTTCCACAGTTACGAGCAGGCAGGCTGAATAATAAATTACAGAGAATATAGGAGTGTACTCGCAGAGGAATGGTGCTCTGTGATCGTAATTTTATCTCTACCACCCTCAATCTCCCTTCAAAAGCGTGAGTACTGATTATTTCTAGGGAGATGAATTACCATGAGCTCTGATTTAATTTGCATTCCTCAAAAATCTATATGGAATACTTGTAGCATGAGCTACAGGGTGGAAGGTACCTCCTGCATCAAGCCAACGACTTGGTGGTGCTGACACACCGGATCCAATGAGATCTCAGAAGCTAAACAACTTTAGGTGTGTTCTAAAGTTGGGGAGTAGTATAGATCGCGATACATTACACTACAAAATACTAGACAAAAAATAGTGGCATCTATGACGTCATAGACCGGGCCCCAATGTTGTTAGGGTAGTGCGCCTGCCTTGCACTTGGAGAACCTGGGTTTGATTCCCAGCTCCGTCAGGGATATTAGAAACTGATGTGAGGGCTGAATCGGGATGAATTCAACCTCGTGAGGACAATTGAGAAGCTGTCTGACAATGAGACAGCGACCGCGTAACAGAGACCAAGGTTAACGGCCGAGGGGGCCCGATGCGCTGACCAAGTGTCTGCCCGTAATCTGCAGACCAAATAGCTGGGCTGCGGACAGTTGGTAGGCCTGGGCCTTTTATGGGCTGTAGTGCCACGGGGTTTGGTTTGATTTTTTCATGTTAAATTCTGTTAATAAAGCCTTACTTTACAAACGTAACTTGGGATTTACGCCCCAGACCCACTAGCTTGAATTTTTACCCAGATAGTCGTCTAACCAAGTAGCGACCAATGACTTTGTCTCACCATGGCTTCAGCAGAGTACAGTGCAACTATTGCATTAAATTGAACAACAAAAAGTAATTTATGAACATTCGTAAATCTCCATCATACCTCGCACTTGAACACACGTGACTACATCGGCATGTAACGACCCACTGTTTGATTCAAGCCACACCAACAAACAAAAGAATGGCAACGTCCTCATGTACTCCGTAATGTCATCGACTACACTACAAATTTCTCCTCGACACGTACGTATCGCGGGATATAATTGATCCAAAAGGTGGATGGGTGGCCGATTATGGAGGACCTCGTGTTATAGACGGAGCAAGGGATCAACACTCCAGTGGTCGCGCAAGAAGAAGTCACATTCGTGATCCATACTTTCTTTATGGTTTGAAGCTATTCTATGGTATTTATTCAATCAATATGATTATACATTGTGAAAAGAAATTTATTTCTGTACAATATAATATAATTATACATGTATTTACAAGAAATTCCTGAATAATTACTGGACATTTTGATTTGTCTATTACACTCCCTCCATAATGTTTTTTTGGAGGTACAGTCTACTATATGTCTAAATTGATATAGTCTGAAGTGTTCATTCAAAAAGAGACTATGCAGCAAAAGGTGTGATCACTGTATTGCATCAAATATAAAATAATAATGGTGCAATAAATTCACTCGCAGTCTGTGTTCAGGGAAGTTCTTACAATCCATTATCTTTATCACGGCAAGTGTCACATACAGGTCGCTTCATACATCTCCACTAGAAACATTGTCATCGGCACTATCTGCATAATTGCACACATCTGGAGGCACTTCTACGTGGGGTTCTTCAACCTCTTCCTCTCACTCTCAACACCAAGCACTTCATCTTCCTCGCTGTCTGGTTCATTCAGTCATAGATTTATATTCTGCTGCTTCGGTGCCATAGTCAGTAGCATTTTGAGTTTCTATGCCCAAGATCGCGGGTTCAAACCGGCCGAAGTCATCTGATTTTTTAAGAGCGTAAAAATCCCTCAGTATGTCTTCCTACGGAGGGGAAGTAAAGCCGGCGGTCCCATGTCATAGATTTATGGCATGTTAAAGCACCTTCCACTAATTACACCTGTGTGAAGCTAAATTATCTAGGTTAAACATTTGACAAACGCTCTTAGGTTCCGACGTTCGTCGCCAGGAGCGGACTGCGGTGGCGTCTGGTAACCAAGTTCTGAACTAGCAGTCGTTGAGGGTGGCGTTTGGTGGCAAAAGTAGGAACTACTTGAAAAATTCACTGTCTGCAATCCTTACTTGCTATCGAAGTGGCTAAGTTCTGGGCAGAAACCTTTTGAAGTCGTCTGTTCAACACATTCTTTGTACTTCTGACACGAATAAATAAATACTTGAATTAAAACAGATAACACACACTAATACAGTCATCACAATGAACACCGGTTGTCAGACAGATTCTACACACACCCAAAGTACACGGGGCTACATGACCGCGTTGTCGCAGCTCCTAAACTAAGGAACCAACCAACAGATTTATATCCTCATAGTCATCCACTTTGCACTTATATACCAATAATTAAAATAGACGCATAAAACTGTGTAGATATGCACAGGAAATGAGATTAACCATTGTAATAATAAAATGAACGATGTCAAGAGAAAGTCACGCCAGTGGTTGCATGAATCACAGTTGTGATCCAAAAGAATAAATTGCTTCATGACGTGACAGCCATCAATAATTATTACCTCGCTACTTCATGTCAGAGAGGAAATGGGGCACGAGGAAGGTACACAGATGCTTAAAGTCAACAGTCATACCAATAGGCTGGAGAAACAAAAACTATAGTAAAGCCATCATAACTTCCGACTTGACATTTCAGTGTTACCCTAGAGTTATGTAGCGGTCAGAAGGAAAATCACTTTAAGTAGCCAATCACAGGCACCGATTCAAATCGATATATCACGGAAAAATTGAGTTTCTTTCGCGATGTCGCGATTTAGCGAACGAAACTGTAGCCTAGCACTGAAACGTCAAGTCGGAAGTTAAGATGGCTCTACTATAAACGGCTGGATCACTATTATGATCCGCGCGAAGACTGGAGTGTTAAGGAATAAAAAGGACATTGGCACCCAACCATAAGTAAACTCCCGCGCAGGAAAACCTCTTCAGTGTTGCAAATCAACCTACGGATTTGATTCCTTACATAGTGTTTTAGATCCCTTAGTTGGGGGGGGGGGGGGGTAGTTTAGGGATCTAGACATTAGTGTTATTGTATTAATTTGGAGAGTTGTTCCTAAATGATGGCGGCTTCCCGTAGCTGGGAGAGCTGACCAGTGTAGCGTGTCGTTTGGTGTTCAAATGCTAGGGGGTGTTCCTGCTAAGATGCAAGAGTCTATAGGGGGATGAACCTCTGAGTGCAGGCCAACGTGCCGGCCAGTCAGCTGGTTGGAATGAGGTATATAACAGACCTGCTTGTGTCAGCGACTCGCTGCTAGGCGGTCGCGTGCGGGAAACACAAAGCAGCCCGAGCAAGCAATTACTGGCTACTAGTCACGGTCAATCGTGACGGAGGTCAGGAAGGGTATTAGGATGTGAAGAGGTGTGTAATTATGAGTACAAAGTGTAGATTACTGACCAAGTGTTTTATTGGTAAGTATGCAATTGTAAGTCCCTTTTTAGGGGAATGTAAATAATGTGAATAATGGTACAAGTTAAGTGTACAAGTTTGTGGATGGGTGTTACAAAGTGAAGGATATCTGAACACTTGCTGATGCTCACCTGATGATAGTAGCTGGAGCAGGGCCTCCGGCAGCACACACTGTATGACAGATACAGTTCCCAAAAGGCCTCACTTCTTATAGGTCCTGCCGTTGCACAGTCAGCATTCCATTGACATAGCTGCCCCAGTTAGTTATAGTGTAGATGTTTATGAGTGTGTTGCAAGTGGTTGGCTAGCCTCCCGAGCTGGTCGGCCGCCCTTGCTGTGTAAAAGGTACTGTTCTGGACTTACGATGTTTGCCAGTTAGGGGTGGTTTTAATAGATGATGGGGGTGGCTTTCAGGGGGTGCAGCCCCCCGGGCTTGTACAAGTCTCCTCCTTTGATTAGTTCGCGTCCCCGCGAACGGGAACGGAACGTGGAGTGGGGGTGTTGATGTGCTGGATCGTTGTTGAATCCTCCTTGTACTTCTGCTTCGTTTCTTCTGGGTTGATGTCGTGTAGAGGTAGTGATGTCGTGTAGATGTAGCGATGTCATGTAGATGTGAGATCAGCTTGTGTTCAGAGGGGTAAGTTTTGGGATATATACATATACATGTGATCATTTAAAATAGTTCGTAAAAAGCTGACATTGAAATATTGAAAAGTACAACAACAACAACAAAATATGTGGTTTAGCCATTATATATATATATATATTGGTATTGTGCAGGGAGGAAAATAACAGGGCTGGACGGGTGACTGTGCCGTCCGGCGCTGTATTGGGGAAAAAATTGCTCCCTGCAATGTGAAAGATGGAAGAAATAGAAAAAATAGGTGTCCCAAGGTATAAGTTAAAGGAATACGTAAAATATAATTTATTGTGCCGGGGTAAAACGGGACACCTTCACAAATTTGGACGTTAGAAGGAAGAAAAATGAAAGATACAAAAGCATAGTCATTGTGTACATGTGTGTGATAAAAATATGTGTATTCACGATGTGTGGCATCATTGGTAATAATTTTGTAAGCGGTGCCTTTTAACAATATTACAGTATTTTCTATTACATTATTTACTTATATCTATCTATCTTAATCATTAATTATGTTATACCTATACGGCCGTGTCTATTGTACCTTGCGTGCACGCTACCCTTTGTATTTATGTGCCGTCTCACGGCTAATCCTGTCCGGCCGTTTCCCGGTGCAGTTTAGTGGTCGTGCCGCTGATATATATATATATATATACCCCTATCTTGTGAATCATTCTCTGTGGGCGAATGCCTTCACACTTGACAGTGAGAGTCGCCGCCACAGATCGGTTGCGCCCTCATTGTCGTAAATTGCGTCGCATCCTTGACGTATATTTTCTTTGTTTATATTGATCTGTCAGCAAGCCTGATACCCCACAGGTATCAACCCTGCTGTTCAGATTTCTGGAGTGTAGCTGTAAAAGAATGGTGGTGAATGTGTTGGATTGTGTGAGAATGAATACAATTTACAAATACAAATTAGTGAGTAAAGGTGGTACACAATAATAGCATGGCACAAATAACATGTTGCTGCTGTATGGCAGTGAAATCATTGTCACCTGTGACATATGTCTGGTGACGCCGCTTGAAAAATGGAGAGGTTAAAAAAAACATGTGAATATTGCATATTCTTTATATCGGCTCCTGTGTCAGTGTGTTCACTGGCTGAAGCTCTTTTTCCTCTGTAATAAATGACATGATTTGTGTTAACCTTTGGCCACTATTAATGTCATGTTCTCCTTGCATATGTTTGTTTTCCCTAATGTATGATCGGGCTTACCCTAGACGGTGCCGTAATGTTTTTCCTTACTCTTAAAGTGCTTATCATAATCTTAGTTAACCTAGTTAATCTAACGTATTGTAACCTATTGTGTTATATTATCGGGCTTACCCTGGTACCGGTTTTTGGTTGCCAGGTGCCGAGAGATTTTACCTTAATTATGATAAGTAAAAAAAATGTTTGATATTTGTAAGCCGATGGTTGAACTTAGTCTATTGCCGAAATATGCTGTGCTATTATTTAGCAACAGCGGTTGGTAAATTTGCTTAATTCTAAGTTGCGTGTCAAATGCAACTGTCTTACATGCTAAAATTTCGATGGCATGCAATGTATAGGGGGGTATTGGGATTACGGGTGCCTCCTAGGGCTTACCTGCGCCTTTGACTATCGAAATACGCGAGCATGCGTATAGTACCCAGGGACCTTCGCCCAATTTGCAGTGTGGTGTCGGTAATCCGAGTGACTACGCATGCAGATTGTGGTTTGGGCACTACGTTTCGTGCTCAACACGGCTCCTCCATTGGACTCGTACGTATAGTAGTTTGGAATTACCTTGCGCCTAGGAGGAGTTACCCCTACCTATTGACCTCCCTTGCACATTGTCACCCATGTGTTTTGTGGGGTGCTCCCCTTAATAACTAGTTGTCGACATTAATATTAATGCTTACTAATTAATATTAATAAAGTTGCAGGCGACTACGGTGCCACAAAGCAAACCGCATCGCCCGTTGTACTTGCCTGTTCATTGCCGTTGTATTTGCATGTTGTCATTGATGTATTCATTATTGTTGGGTCTGCCCACTGTAACCCCTGTGAGTGCTCGCAATGCTCCTCATTTAATATCTCTGGCTGCCCGATGCGTCACCATTTAAGCTCTGGTGACCCGTTGTCAGCCATTTATGTGGGCGTTGGACATCGTCCGATAAAATAATACCCTCCGGGAATGGTGGCGTCCGGGGTCCTCTTCGCCCATATTGGCAGTAAAAATACCCTCCGGGAATGGTGGCGTCCGGGGTCCTCTTCGCCCATATTGGCAGTAATAATATCCTCCGGGAATGGTGGCGTCCGGGGCCCTCTTCGCCCATATTGGCATTGGGTTGGTCCACATGAACCCTAAGATCCTGCTTCACTCCTGTGCGTAGGAGACTAACTTCCCGCCCTGGAAGTTCTACTTACTTACATACTAACTAGTAGTCTAGTCGTGATTTGGTCATCCCTAGGGTCATCTCCTGAGTCCGGTGTGGAGCTGGCTATTTTTCCCACCATCCTCAGAAAGTCTTCCCTGCAGGTCTGGCTTCGATGCCCGTAGCACATGGTGGGTGTAACTTTTCTTTGTCCCGGGGGCAGGCTAGGCCTTCCGGGACTCCGACGTTTGCCCGTGCTAGGTCATCGGCGCTTCGACCTTACGTAGTTCGTCTCATATTTAGTATAGGTTGTTAAGTTGACTTGGGTAGGGCTCCTCATCGCCTTACCCAGCTCTGCTCTTGCGTGGTGCCTCTGCCCTTCCGCTTACGCTGTCATCATCATTCAGAGTGTCACAGATTCCTTTTTTTTAATATAAAAAATGAGTGTACTGTGTAAATAATTTATTGTGTAGAAAATGTAAATTTTTTAAGTGTTCTGGGGTTGTAGAATCTTCTAAATGCATAGACTACTTCAGGTCTACTGTGCTATGTCGGACTTCCAGCTGTAATGCCTTGTTAATTTTCATGGAGGCGTTAATAGGGTTTTATGGCGTTGGGTTCCCTGTTATTGGGCTCCGGGGGTTGTTATCTGTTGAATAGGCTTAAAGCATGGTAGGAGGGGGTTGCGCATCTTTGGGCTCCATGTTAATGGTGGCCTGGGGCCGGTGATGCTGCTGGGATGTCTTTACAGCGAGTGGACGGGGTAGGTATTTCCCAGGTTTGCAAAAATTTTCACAAAGTGTCATGCAGGTTCAATAATAATAACCCTTGGTATGTGGGTGGGATATTCCATGCATGTGTCTGGATATGAGGCGTATCCGCTCTCATTTAAGGATAGGTATCGGTTGAGGCGTAATAATACTATGTCCCTTTCATGCGGGATTATTTAATAAAAAAGAATTGTTAATGTAAATTTGGCCTCATCTCTTGCTTAGAGATGTGCATTACGCTTGCCATTCTTTCCGACACACCCCTAATACTCAGGTGTTAGCATTGAGAGCCAGGGCGTAGTGAGCCCTCTCTATAAACGCATGAAGTCTATCAACCCCGATGTATATTTTGTCATGTAGTGTAGCTGTTTTTATTGTGTCTGTATGTCTGTGTTGTCTAATGTTGTGAATGACAAGGTTATGGAAGGAAAAAGGTGGTATAATAGTAGCCTGAGGGTGGTATATAGGCTATCTCGCTGGTACCATCCGTCTCTGCTCCTGTCATCCTCACTTGGTCAATGTCTGTTTTCTATCCGCTCTTGGGGATGGTTAAATGTGGTGACGCTGTGACGTCCCGGCCTAATCTGGCCTCTCATCTGATGACGTTAAAGTAGCAAGTGAATTTGTAATGTAGCTGGTCATGTCCTGATTGCCTATGATGGTTTTGGGATTAAAAGTAAAAAGAGAAGTAGTTATTGGTGGGGGGTTGTTCCTTCCGAGCACCTGTCTGTGTCCGCTCCTGATAAGTGAGCGCGTGTGGGAGGGACGTGGTCGTAATTGTGATTAGCGCAGCTGCGTGTGTGTGGCTATGTTCCGCTACATCATGCGGGCGGGTGGGTTGTTATCGCCTAAGTCCTATCGCGTGTCGCGTGGCTGAGTGCCAAGTGGGGCGTGTGGCTTGTCAACATATTTGTAGACATGTCCCTGTGGCCCTAAGATAAGTCCGGCCTATTATGTCTGTACATTGCTAAATGTCATAACTGTTGTAACAGCGCTGAAAAATGTATGCCATTATTATTGGTTTGTTTTTGTCATTTCATGGTCACTTCCGATATAACAATAGTGTCTGTCGACAGCAGTGTTGCAATGCGGTGGAATATGGAAGTCAGTATTTTGTCATGTTATGTTTTCATGTGTTTGTGTACATGAAGTCTCTGACGTTACGTATGTCGGCCGTCGGAACGGTACTTTTGCCAGTGTGCGAGTGTTGTCACTGTTTGGGATTCCGTGCGGGCCAATGTGTCAATCCGCCCTGTTTTTGCTAGCATTGTTGTGTGGACACTTATTCCATAAGACCTTTGCCTTGTGAAATTGCCATACCTGTGTTTGGGAAATCTATTTCCTATGTTTGGTGTAATCGAAATTTTTGCATGGTGTTTGGCCGGAGGAAATGTGGTGTTACCTGTTTATGTACTTGTATGGCGCCAATTTCGGTCTAATTGGGAGTCTGGATAGTTGATTTCCACGGTGACCGATTTTTACTGGGCATTCGGACCCGCAATCCCATGTAATTCTCCGTGTTCTATGTCTGCGTTGTCTGTTGGGATTTGATTGTCCCCAGTGTGGTTTTGATGGTGTTCTTCGCGCCAAAAATACCATTGGTTAGTTTGTTTTTGGCACGACTGTGTTGTGTGGTCGTGAGTTCGCACCCGCCTTGGTTTAAGGTGCTGGTGTTACGATTTTTCGTCCTGTATGTCCCATGGCACGTGTATCGTGAGTTTGAGGCACGCAGATGAAAATATGCTTTGGCGTTAAAAATTTTGGTCTTTTGGAATGTTCCTCGTATTGTAATTTTGAGAGTTATAGGGGTTTGGACCTGGCGTGAATGATTGCGTGTGTTCCGCCAGGCCTGGAGTCCTCTTAGTTTGTCTGTGCTAGCGAAGGTCGCCCAGTCACGAGTGTATTATTGCTGACGGCGATAGTGTCTAATTTCATTGACGTGTGCACTGCTATTACTTGTCTGGCGATGTTCATATGTCCAACACGTATGTTTGCGGGAGCTTGATTGCTCGCTCCGTTGTTGTGAGCATGGCTTTCCGTAATGGGAAAGAACCTTCCACTAAATACATATTGTGTCCCCAAGTTTTGTGTTAATGTGAGCGTGGGTCGAATATACCCCTGTTAGTGGTACTTGGCTGTGTCTATGCACGAGTGTCTCCGGGCCGCTAGTTGCGTGTGTGGTGACTAGGTGTCGGAGGTGATTTTATTGTTTTATGCGTATGTATATGTGTTAGTGGAACTGTCCTTTATTATTCTATCCTCCCATTGGATAGTTACCCGACCTTGCACTCCTGGTATCCACGAGGTTGCGGGTTCGAGACCGTCTTTGACCAGGCTAATTATTCCTGTTGCCTTTTAGGCTGTGTCTCCGGGACAGTTCTGCCAGGTGTTAAGGTCGTATCCCGGTGCGGTTAGCGGGGTCCGAAGGCTATTTCTTGGCCATCTTTTCCCGTCTGCCAGTGGGATAATTTCCCTTCCTCTTGACAGTGTTCCCGCCTTTACGTGTAGGTGTTGTTTTGCGGGTGTGATATACCTTCATACGGCGGGCGTGTATGGTGTCTTTGATGAGTTTTCGCCCATGGCGCACGCTGACTATGTAATTTAGGTCAGATACCTTCCTGCAAACTTTGAAGGGACCTGGCCAGCGTGGCAGGAGGAACTCAGACACATTTTTCTTACGGGCCGAATTGGAGACCATAACCAATTGCCCGGGTGTGTATTCCAAGGTCTTTCTTTGCCGATCGTACCGTTCTTTTTGCTTTTTCTGCGCCTCGGCTATGTTCTTTCTAGCGTCCATGCGGGCTATCTGCAAGTGCTCTAGCTGGGCGGCATTGTCCGGGTGAGTGTCCTGTGGGATGCATATATTGTCTATGGGACTTCTGGGTGTGTACCCATGCAACAGGAAGTGTGGAGAGTGTTTTGTGGCCGTGGATATGGAGGTGTTGTAACTAAATGTGAAGGGCTGCAGATAGTCATCCCAGTCTGTCCCTGTGTCCCCTGTAAATTTAGCTAATGCAATTCCGATTATCTTGTTCATACTCTCTGTGAGCCCATTTGTTTGTGGGGAAAAACTCGTGGTCGTGTATGCCCTTATCCTGAGTACCTCCAGAAACTGTTGGAGTACTCTTGAGGTGAAAATGGTACCACTATCGGATAGTAGGGTTTGGAATAGGCCATATCGTGTAACTATGTCGAATAAGAATTCAACTATGCTATTTGTGTCTGCTTTGGGCACGGCCTTTGTTATCATGTACCGGGTGAGATACTCGGTGGCAACCAGTATGTATTTATTGCCTTTTTGAGATGTCGTAATGGGGCCTTTAACGTCTTTTCCGACTCTGTGAAATAGCTCTCCTACGGGAATTGGGTTGAGTAATCCATGAGGCTTGCCAGGCCTTGTTTTGAATCGCTGGCAAGTGTGACATGTCTTTACAAAGGTGTCTATGTCGGCCTTCATGTTTACCCAATAATACTTGTCTCGGATTCTAAGGTATGTTTTATGCGTACCCAAATGTGCCCCTACCAGTGGGCTATTGTGGTGTCCGATCATGATATTCTCTTTCAATGACTCCGGAACCGCTATGGGTGCATTATCGTGCATGGCTGTGGGCTTAAATTTCAGTACCCCGTCTTTGTCTAGGAAAAATCGCCTAGACAGCCGTGCTGTCTTGGAATCCACCTTATCCAAGTTTTTTTAATGCCAATAGAATCTGTTTCGAGTATGGATCACTTTCTTGCTCCTGTTTGATGTTAACCACCGTCAGGGCAAAAGTGGGCATGTCGTCCCATTCGTGGTCCTTACTGTCATCCGGGGGATCGGCTACTGGCAGCCTGGACAACCAATCTGCGTCTAGGTGTGTAGCGCCTTTCTTGTGTTTGACCACGAAGTTATATTCATACAGGCGGAATATAAGCCTATTGAGCCGCGAATTTGGGTTTTTAAATTTGTCCCAAAAAAGCAAGATCGCGTGGCCAGTCACTACCGTGAACTGGATGCCAAAGAGGTATACCCTGAAATAGTTCACTCCCCACGAAAATGACAGCATTTCCCGCTCTGTGGCAGAGTATCTAGTCTCAACGGCCGTTAGTTTCCTGCTAGCGTAAGCTACGGGCCGTATGCGCCCTTCTGCGTCTTCCTGCAATAGGGCCGCCCCCAGCCCGTACTGGCTGGCATCCACGTGTAAAAAGGTGGGCCTATCATTATGGAAGTGTTGCAGTAATGGTGGTGAGGTCAATAGTTGCTTCAGTGTGTTGAAGGCATCTATGTGTTCCTGTTTAATGCTGAAGGGCGTTTTTTCACGTGTGAGATCAGTTAGGGGATGGGCGATGTGCGCAAACCTGTAGATATATTTTCTGTAATACGATGCCAGCCCAATTAAACTGCGCAATTGTTTCAAATTTGTGGGCATTGGGATGCCCGTTATTGCGTCAGTTTTCGCTGGGTCGGGAATAATGCCCTCTCTGTTTACAATGTGGCCCATTATGTTAATCTGCTGTCTGGCAAATTGACATTTCGCAGGTTTATGCCTTAACTTGGCCTCTCTTATCCTTGCGAAAGCCTCCTCCAAATGTACGATATGCTCGTCAAAGGTATTTGAGAAGACCGTTATGTCGTCCACGTAGACTAATACGGAACGCCATTTTAGACCTGAAATTGTCTTATCCACTAGCTTTTGGAAGGTTTGGCTGGCGTTACGGAGGCCCATTGGTAACCTTGTATAGGTATATAGACCGTTCTCTGTAACGAACGCCAGTTTGTGCCTATCCGGTTCATAGACGGGGATTGAATAGAATCCACTATAACAATCCATCGAACTGAACCAGCTAGCCCCGCCAAGGGCATCCAAATAGGTGTCTGCCCTTGGTAGTGGATAACTATCATTTTCGACTAACTTATTGAGCCTGCGGTAATCAGTACAAAACCTGTGGGATCCGTCCCGTTTTTTGGTCAGCAAAACTGGAGCGCTGTAGTTTGAAATAACGGGGACAATGACCCCTGCCCCGAGCATCTCTGTGATCTGAGCGTCGATGGCGTGTCTCTCCTTCTGGCTCACCCTGAAGGGAGGCTGGTGTACTGGCCGGTCACTGGTGAGTGTGACGTGGTGTTCGATGAGGTCTGTCACTGCGAGATCCTTCATCGAATGGGCAAAAATATCCCTGTTGGTCTCCAGGAGCTCCGTGAGCCTTTTATTTTGCTCCGGAGTCAGGTCCTATCTGTGGGTCTGCTTGGCCGCCTTATCTGTGTGTGTGTCTGTGTGTTGGCTGATAGTGTGCAGTGTAGAGGCCTGGTGCTCGCGAATTTCTCGCTCCGCTCGAATCCCATCTGTGTTCCTGGAGTATATCATGGGATGTGTGGTTAGCCTCTGGTCATGCTTTAAAAGCATCTTACCGCTAGCGAAATTTATGCTAGCCTCATACTTAGTGAGGAAATCCATGCCAATTATGGCTGACGCAGAAAGATGTTCTATGACGAACATGGGGTGTGTTGTGGCAAAGTGATCTAGCCTGAAATGTATGTTTGCCACCCCCGCGTTTTCTAGCGTCTGAGCATTGGCCGCTACCAGCCGGATGTCACTCGTGACACCGTGTATTTGCCCTTCGGTAACGTGTTTTCTATTTACACAACTTACCGCTGCCCCAGTGTCAATTAGGTCCTGCACCCTTTGGCCATTTATGCTGGCGTGTATCGTGAGGGCCGATACCTGGAATCCATTGCCCTGCAAAGATGTGTTGTGTAGGGTGTATGTTGTTGTTGTTGCTACTGGCGTAACATCTGCGCTGGGAAGGCATGAAGCTGGCCGCTTATCAGTAGGGAGGCTGAGGGGGTTTTGAACCAAATACCGTTATTTATGCAAATGAGGGGGGCGTGGCAAGGTCAATGACCTTGAGGTAGGTCATGCTCAATGACCTTGAGGTAGGTCATTGACCCCCAAGGTCGCCGGGACCCCGGAAGGTAAACAAACCTTGGAGGGTCCAGGAACCGGTTTGAGGGGTGTGGGTGGAGGGGGAGGAGTGGGGGTGGGGAGGGGGGAGTGGGGGTGGGGAGGGGTAAGGGGTGGTGGCGAGGTTGGGGGATGAGGGGAAGGATGGAAGAGGGTCTGCACGAGACCCTCTTCGACCCAGTCTCTCTCTTGGACTGAGCGCCTTCTCTGATATTATCCTGGGCTATATAGCTTTGCTTTGATCCCGACGAGATCCGAGTGTTGCCGAAGGTTTCCGAATCTTTGTCGGTGAATGAATCGTCAGAGAATTGAACGGTCAACTGATGTGTGTGACGTCACAGCAGATTACGGGATGTGAGGTATGTCATGAACGGGAGTGTTTTGAAATGGAAAACATTAGTGTAACTGGTGTGTGTGTGACGTCACAGCAGATTACGGGATGTGAGGTAGGTCATGAACGGGAGTGTTTTGAATGGAAAACATGAATGGCGGTGGTTGTTTGGACCCTGACGTGGTAGGTTGGTTAGGTGTGAATGGGTCTGAGAGACAAACAAGATGGGGTTGAAAGCGCTCAATGGTAAACAAACATCAATGGTATCGGGAGTAGTGAATGGAATTGAGGGAGAGAGAGAGGTGGAATGAACTGGTTGTTGAATGTGCTCAATGGTAAACAAACGTCAATGAATCTGGAGTATTATTTCCTGTAAATGGTAGGGTGGGGGTAGGATACAAATCGCATGGCATGTTGAGTCGGCCAGCTCGACATGAAATAAAAACAAGAAGGTGTACACCAGATCTGATTTATTAATCCATGAATTATATGTGGCATTAAAACCTAGCCACTTAACAAAAAGTTTATTGCCACGTTTTTGTACAATTTTTTCAACAAGATAATGATTGGGATATTGCGTCCTTTGCAGTTCCTCCATGTAGAATCCTCCTTGGATTGGCTGCTTGTTGAGGTCGTCAAGTAAATAAACAACTGGATTAGAAAGTTTTACCTTGCGAATACGAAATATTTCCGTGCTCCAGTTTGGTGTGTATCCTTTGGCGAAGATTGATTTATGTTTACTGATGCGCACATAATCACCAATACGTAATTGATGACGTCGTGGATCTACTGTTTTGATTTTGTGATGAATGCGATCCAATTGCGCAATGTTCTTGGTTACAAGGCGTGGTTTCATTTTGATGGTTCTATGTTTAGTGTTGTTGTAACGTGTCACCAGATCGCCTACAAGTTCAAGCCAGCGATAGGATCCTCTTGCTGTAAATTGTTCCCACATGCGCGTCTTGAGTGTGCGGTTGAAACGTTCTACAACACTTGCCTTTAGATTGCTAAAAGTGGAATAGTGATGGATGTCAAGCGATTTGAGATAAGCGGAAAAAGTCTTGTTGAAAAATTCTTTGCCTTGATCTGTTTGAAGCAAACGAGGTTGTCGTCTTGACCGCTGAACGATGGTCTTGAATGCAGCGGTGACCAGTTGTGCAGATTTATTCCGAACAGGTTCAACAAAGGCCCTTTTGGAATAAACGTCGATGACGGTAAGCAGATAGTTGACCCCGTTGTTAGCTTTGGCATAGGGAATCATTTCAACCAGATCAGCTTGCCAAAGATCGTCAACGCCCCGTGTGATGACACGACGACGATGGTAGAGACGACGAGCTGGTCTATGCAACTCGCGAGCAATGGCAGCCTTAACAGGCGAGGGTGTGTGAACACGTTGACTCATTAGACAATAATGCCAGCATGACGAAGCTCCTCTTCTATTTCTAAAACTTCCGCCTCGTGTCCGGTATGACCGGCCTGTTCCGATGCACGCAACAGTTGCAGACGTTTAACCAACTTATTTGGATTGTTCCAATAGGCGAAATCGATGAATGGTTTCAAAGTATTAAACGTGATACCGGACGCTGAATTTGCACGGCGAACACTTGCATAGGTGGGAAACAATTTTGATATGATGGTTTTATATTTGAAGCCCTTATTAGCATTTATTGCTTCAGAACGTTTATAATTACGTCTAAAACCATTTGTAGCCATCAAGATGTCTTTATACTTTTCAAGATCTTCTTTATCATAGTCCTCGGTAGAAGGTGTACGTGAAAATAAAAGTTCTAAAAGCCCTGGCGTCAATTTGTAACGAACTGTTTTAACAATCAAAACATTGTCACTTATCTTGATTGCTGAATCGCCAATTCGAAATCTATTGTTTTCATAGCGAACACCATAGGTAGTATCAGTTTTCTTAGTAAAAAGATCTTCAAGGAAGGGGGTAACCAACGCACCATAATTTTGTAGTAAAATGGATTTTAACCGCACATATTGTTCGGGCGTATTCAATATTTCTTTAAGAGTAGGCTGCTTTTCTTTGGCTCTAGTGGGTGTTTCAGCAATTATTGATGTTTTCAAAAACTGGGGCAGCGGTGATTCTTTGGAGCTAGAAGACGGAAGCAATGGAGAAAAAACATCCTCAGGTTCTTCATCATCTTCTTCCTCCTCCTCTTCAATTGTTTGTGTTTCTTTTGAGCGTGTACTAGGCTTTGTTGTTCCTTTCAACACAGCTTCCAGAGGTGATTTCAAATGTTTTTCGACAAACAGTTCACTGTCGGCATGTGCACGTTTTAGATAGCGAAACTTTTGTCGAATGCTATTTCGCGCACGGATTATGTGTTTTTTTAATTGACTCCCTGTTGTCGCCATGACATCTGAACTAATGATGTTCAGAAAAGCGATGCAGCTACTTAAATACGAATGAAATGATCAAATCCCATGCGGTAGCGTCCATTGTTGATGTTGCTCTGCTTATCAATAACAAGACAACTGTGGTGATGAGCGTTCCAACACATGGCACACAACTGTGTAAAGGCTTGAAAGGTCATGTCTGGGTTCACGTGATCATCGTAGACGTGATGCATGTTGCGCTCATCCTGTCGGAAGAGAACAATCACGTTGGCATTGTCACGAATCAACTGTTTTGGTATTCGCGAATAGGTTTGAGCGAGATAAAAACAATCAATATATTTATGACGTCCCATGCTAAAGTAAGCCTGAATAATACCCTGTCGTTCTGTGGCCACATCGTCAAAAATCATAAGCGAATGGGGGCGAACATTGTCTGGAGAAATGACATCTTCGTGTGCTGCGAATGTGAAGTAGCCCATGTTGCGCAGACCTGACATGACCTGTTCCAAGAACACATACAGCGGTTGATACAGCGATTTGGCAAAAATATAGATATTTTGAAAGCGCACTCCGTTTAAGGAGGTGATGAGGGTAAGCAGAAGATTGGTTTTTCCACATCCCGACGGGCCGGCGATGAGACAGCGAATGGAGGATGGGAAGAGTGATCCATGACGTTGTTCGGACGATGTTGAGAAGAGGTGTGAAACCAAGTCTCCCACCGGAAGTGAATGTTGTTGCTTAATAATCTGCATATCAACTAAATGTGAAAGGGGAAGAGCTGGTCTCTATATACATGAGGCAAACGGGTGTTTCAGTTCCAGTGTAACCATGGACGCCTTTGGAAGAACTCTCAAAACAAATGAACGATTTGCTTTGACAAACGATCCAAAACATGATACAGATCCGGCTACTAAACGATATGTCGATGCTAATGTATTGTCACGCACTACAGATGGCAATTACAACTTTAATGGAAAGCGATTGACCAATATAACAGAACCCGTATTACCCTCGGACGCATGTTCAAAAAAGTATGTAGATTATTATCGATTACGACGTATCAAAGGAGATTATGAGGCTCAGAATAAACGTATTACAGGCGTTGCAGATCCTGTGAACGATCAAGATGTGTGCACCAAAGCCTATGTGTTAACCAATGCTGTGGTGTTAACAGAAGCAAAGGACTATGACGTACACCAACGTCGAATCACTCAGCTGGCTCTTCCAACAAACAACACGGACGCTGCTCGAAAGGACTATGTAGATAACAAGGTGAAACAGGTGCTCAGTATTGTGCCCACCCTAACTGTAAAGGGCTATACAGCAAATAATGCACGCCTTGTGCATGTGGCCGATCCTGAAGATGATCAAGATGTTTGTACAAAACGGTTTTTAAACTCTGAAATGGAAAAGGTGTGGGAAATTAAGGAGAACGCTCTACAGATGAAGCGAAGACGAATAGCCGAAGTTGCTGATCCTGTGCAACCTCACGACGTGACGACCAAACGATTTTTGGAACAACGGTTATCGCTTTTTATTAAATCAATACCCTCTATATTTCTGCTTCACATTGTAAACCAACAGCCGGTAAAAGATCCCAATAACCTCGCCTACATACTACGTTCGGGGTATGACAATTACCGTTTAATGTATGATGGTGCCATTCGTGTAATTGAGTATGCACCAGATTTGAAACATTTAGAGGTACGATTAAACGGTAGTGTTCAACCACTTATTGATCAACCGGTGAAAGCCGGAGACAAATTATTCTTTCACTTGAAACTCTCGTCTGAAGAAAAAGAGGCGGGGAAAACGATGAACGATTTTCCTCTCTATATAGAACTTGAATATACAGCCACCATTGAATAAATAACTACAGGTTCCCTTCCAGAGGAGCGTTAGTTGTGTTCTATACTTTGCGGTGTGAGGTTGTCTTGTTCTTTGGTCGCGATGGTGAAACAGAGATATGCGGTGAAGAAGAGGAAGAAGTTGTCCAGAAAGGGAGGCTTTAAAGCTATTCTTCATGCGGCACGTCAAGCTTCGCGCGGAGAAACAAATAGTGAGTTGGCTATTAAGAAAGCACTCCGAGCAGCACGATTGCATGCGAATCCCAAAAGTAAACTACGTTTTAGAAAACGTGCCCGAGTTATTCCTGTGCCGAAACGTGGTGGATTTTTACCTGCACTGTTTGCTGGACTAGCAGCCCTGGGTTCACTTCTTGGAGGAGCAAGTGCGGTAGCACGAACGGTGAAAGCTGTTGAGGAGGCGAAGCAACAGTTGAAGGAAAGTGAAAGGCATAATAAAACTATGGAGGCTATAGCACTGCGCGGCAAAGGTGTGAACATGAAGCTAGCACCCTACAAGAAAGGACTCGGCATTTACATGTCGCCAAAAAACGGTTAATCGATGCACTGCCACGACGAGCCATGACGCATGAGGAAGTTATAAGATATGCAAAACAGCTTAAGATCTCCCACTTTCGAGGCGTGTTTATGCGCAACCAACTACCGTCTCGACCACGGAGCCATGAAAGTGCAGTTGTCAATTTGGATGACAGTCATGGACCGGGAACGCATTATGTGGCCTACATAAAGCATGGTCGAACCGTGTGGTACTTTGACAGTTTTGGAAATCTTCCTCCTCCGACAGAGCTTGTTCGCTATTTTGGAAGCAGTGCAACAATACACTATAATGTGAAACGAGTGCAAAATTTTAACACGCAACAGTGCGGTCGTCTATGTTTGACTTTTCTATATAAGACCGAGCACGGCGGGTGACGTGGTCATTATGACAACAGAAAGTAGAACGTTTACAGTGCACGGACAAGGTGCGGAAGTAACTGTTGACTTTTATCCTCCTATTGAATTGGGACGACGACCCTACGTGCTGGGACTTGTTTCGTTTGAAGGCTATAATAGAATCTGCAACATAATTGAAGACGTCAATGATAAGTTCTACTACGATGACTATGTGTTAACTCTACCGTCTGGCAGCTACACCGTAGATGATATTCACGATCACATCTACACAACTCTCACCAAAGAATTTAGTCTAAAAGCATTTCTGGACGGGACACGCAAGTTTGAACTCATAGCCAACAACGTGACACATCGCTGCAGTATTCTTTCTTCTTTTAGGATTGATTTTAAATCTCAACCAGATTCGATTGGGTCATTGTTAGGCTATTCACCACAAGTGTTAGTACCGAACGTGATACACAAGTCTGACCAACCGGTGAAAATAATTGAAGATCATCACGTATCTGTCACGTGTAATATTATTACAGACGTCTACACCAATCAAGATCCCTCGCATTCGCTTTATGATTTTATTGTTACTTCACCTGGTGGTTATATCATCCGCGAAAACCCGTCGGTGGTGCTCTATCATCCTGTGAGTGTGACCAACATCAGGAATATTACATTAAGGCTGGTGAATAGAAACCAACGTCTCATCCGGTTAGACCCTCATACACCTGTGACCTACAAACTGTATCTGAAGCCAGCATGAAACAAGTGTATAAAGCGGCAACGCTGTCAAGAGCAGGTGTTAGTTGTGGTCAACACGTGTACAGGTTAACACGTGTCAACAAGCAGATCCTACAACAACTTGGTTACATCTTACGTCATGAATTCGATTCTAGACGTGACAAACCCTGTCGAAGTTCAGGAGGGTATTGTAAGAATTGAACACCATTCCTACCAACCGTATACTCAGGGACTAAATAATAATGATGAGATTCGAATTACTATTAACCAACAAGATATCTACACGCTTCCACATGAAAGTTACATCCAGATTGAAGGGCAACTCACCAAATTGGATGGTACCATTCCAACAACGTCAAAGTTGGCCAACAATGCTTTGGCCTTTTTGTTTTCTGAGGTTCGCTACGTGATCAACGGTATTGAAGTGGATACTACTCGAAATGTTGGCATAACAAGTGTCATGAAACTTTATCCCTCGTACGGAAGCGAAGAGAGTAAAGCTTTTTGTATGGCTGGTTGGTGTCCCAACTCAACCAACGACTGGATGATTAACGATGATGGTACATTTACTGGACATTTACCTCTAAAATTAATACTAGGCTTTGCAGAGGATCATAAGCGCATTGTTGTGAACGCAAGACAGGATCTGATTCTTGTACGAGACAGGAGTGATTATAATGCGCTAAAGGGAGCTGATACAGCGCCAATAGATACAAAAATTCTACTGCAACGAATTCTATGGAAAGTACCGCACGTTACTCTATCAGATCAGAAAAAATTGAGTCTGCTCAAGATTGTGGAGAAGGATACAGCTTTACCCATTCAATTTAGAAGCTGGGAGCTGCATGAATACCCGGTATTACCACTCTCCGATACACATACTTGGTCTATAAAAACCTCACGGTATACAGAGCGGCCACTCTACGTCCTGGTTGGATTTCAAACAGATCGCAAATATCAACAGAATAAAGATGCATCAAAATTTGACCACATCCAATTACGAAATATACGACTCTTTTTGAACGGAGTTACCTTTCCCTATGAGGGAATGGATTTAAACTTTAACAAGAACAAATATGGTAAGCTCTATGACATGTTTGTAAACTTTCAGTCTTCCTATTATCAGAAAGAGGCATGTCCGCTATTATCACCACAAGACTTCAAGTCCAAGGCGCCTCTGGTGGTGATGGACTGTTCGTATTTGGAGGAGTCGATGAAGGAAACAACAATTGATATCAGACTAGAATTTGAAACATCGACAGTTATTCCAGAAAAAACAACAGCTTATTGCCTTATTGTTCACGAGGCGCAAGTGTTTTATCAACCGCTGTCCAATATGGTGACCAGAGTATAAATAGCATGTCTTCCTCCATTGTCCTTCACAGTCATGGAAAGCTACGATGAAGTCACAACCCCCTCTGCGAGGTGGGTCTGCAAATGTGAAAGTGATTCGCCAGGCTCAGATGAAGATTCAAGGTTTACCATTTATCGCGCGCTAGTGAGTGAAGCTATAACTGCCTATCACAAGAATCATACTGTGCTTAGAATGCCGCCGCATCTGGTTCACTATTTACCAGATGGATTCATGTCTACGTTTGGTATTCATGACAGGGGCTACAACAACAAGCCCATCGCTAATCAAACAAATAATGTGGACGATGGCGTTGCCAAAGCTTCATCTTGTCATGTTGGAGAGCGGGTAGATTGTATGGACTGCAAATGCGATCGTTGCTCAACAAGTCGAGACGCTGATGCAGCATTTGAGATTTATCGCACCCTGGTGAGCTTAGCAATACGCGCCTACCATAAAGCACAATTTCTTCGTGAAATGCCGCAGCATCTGATTGCCTATTTACCAGCTGGATTTCTGACCGCGTACGGTGCACACGACATTGACCTTAATTGGGATAAGCTACCATTACACCTCCGTATGTCGGCGGATGTTGCAGCCTGCCGTCCTTGTCGTAGACACTTTATGCATCGAGGAGATTCTCACTGTGATTGGGATGGTCCAAATCCTATGATAAAAAATTGTAAGCGATGTACTGATAACTTTATGAATAAAATTGTGTAATTGATTCTTTGTGTGTATATTATTTTCCCGCTCCTACCCAATCAGTTAGTTGTTAAGAAGCAGCGGTCGTGGAAGGTCTGATATCCGTCGCCATGCCGAAAACATTGATTGTCGACGTGCAGGGTTTCAAGGTGAACGGAAACAAGTTTGTATTTAAAGAAGTAGGAATTATTGACTGCACAACCATGTGGGCACCAAGAGTAACCAGTTTTGTCTTTGAACCGCCGTTTCCATTGCATTTGCAGTCAGACGAGGACAGAAGACAAACAGAGTGGTTGCAACGCAATTTGGGACTAGTCTGGAAAGAAGGCGACATTCCTTACCAGCATCTATCACTTGTTCTGAAAGCTCACTTGTTTGGTGCTGACCTTGTATTTGTAAAGGGAAGTGAAAAAAAGGAATGGTTGCGTCAGTATGTTAATTCAACATGTCAACTTGTTGACCTTCATGATCTGGGATGTCCTGCACTGTACAACCTGTCCGTGCCTGATGAACCTCTACAAAATAAAACACTTCAAAATGTTTGGAAGCTTTTTGATTGGCTAGCTCGCAGAGCATGTCAAAACTTGCATGTCGAGTGCAAAGCGTCGTAACGTCAGCTTCAGTGTGAGACATACCAGTGATCAGTGTGGACGTGTAGTAATATGGCAGCAATTGAAGGTTTGGACTCAAACCCCACAGAGCGAGCTATTGTCAAGTTTTTTGCCTGTAAAAAGAAGCTTGACAGTTTCACAGATGAAGAATTGAACGCTTTGCCCAAGGCGTTCCTTTTTTATGTTGCTTCAAACGCGGTGAAAAATATTTGGCACAGTGTACCTAGTGAATGGAGCAGAGATCCTGGTCTGCGTGAACTACAACCATGCACTGACTTTAGTCATCACCAGCAAGTGTCTATTACTAAAATGCCATCCATTAGACAGTGTGGAACGTGTCAGCTCATCAAATTGTACCACGGCCATACAAATATACCATCCTGTAAAGACTTTGCTTCATCATTCCATGGTTGCGATGAAGACGAGGAAGAAGAGACAGCAGCGGCCGTATCGCCAGCACCAAAAAGTAAGACAACGATTGAAAAAGATATGCCGGACCTTTGCTGGTCATGGTCTAGTTAACAAGGCCATTGATGTACTTCCCATTGAACTGCATATTCCCGGCTATCAATTTTGTGGACCTGGGACTAAACTAAACCAACGTCTAGCACAAGGTAATTCTGGAATCAACAAATTGGATGCTGCGTGTAGAGATCATGACATTGCTTACAGCAACAAGAATGCAGATGTACGTCGAGTTGCAGACCACATTCTTCTAAGAAAGGCTGTGCAGCGCGTGACATCGTCTACTGCTTCCATTGGTGAAAAGATTGCAGCCTTGATCGTGGCAGGAGCTATGAAGTCAAAGCTAATGATTGGTGGTGGATTAGCGAGGAAAAGGACAAAGAAATAACCATGAATCAAATATTGTTAAGTATTTATTTGAGAGTCAGTCCACCAGATTACAGCATTCACAAAAGATGTTTTGGTTTCTTCTTGTAAAAACATACAATTGTAATAAAAAAGAATTGAAAAATTAAAGTGTGTTCTTATTTACAAGGTGTGGAAATGTCCAAAAGGCAAGCTATTTACACCATCCCACAACCGTTTATTGTCATATGTAGACAGCGATGTTTTATTTTGATTTACTGTAAATATATTATGGTTCTTTGAAAGAATGCGTGTTTGCTGGTACAAGCGAGAGGTGTTTGTGTAGAGTACACATCGATATTCCTCAACATTGAGGAATTGTGTGACGCTACGAAGAACACCCTTCGCTTTGCATTGACCTTTATTCTTTTGTGTTGAAAATGCGTACATTTTCGGCGCCAAAGCCACAAATTCCGTCATAACATCACCAGCACACTCATCCTTAAATAGACCAATGTGTTTTTTATTCATGGGAATTATGCCAAACATATTGTTAACCTCATAGTTTGAGGTATCAAAGTAACTTGGATGTTCTCTCATCACAGAGTAAATATCCGTCTTATTGGTTTGATAAATAAGACTGTCTGTATCCATATACAGTAATTTTACATCTCCAAACTTTTGTTTGGCAAACTCATAATGAAATTGATACATTACAAATTTTGAATAGTCAAGTATTACCATTCCTAAGTAAATTGGTTTGTTATACATGATTTCTGTCTTTGACAATTCAATGGTTACTAAATCAGTTTCAATAACTCGTACTGAATGGAAATTGGGCATAGCAATATATTTTCGTGCGCCATATCGACCATCCCAGTGGTTTACCAAATGAATAGTTCTTTGCTTTCTAATATTTTCCATAGATTTACCGTAGCATGCATTGTTCATTAATTTATAAAAATTTGACTCGAATGTAGTCTTGGCGTGCTGCCGATAATGAGTATTTAATTGCATGTACGGTTGTAACCATGGTTTCTGGTCAAAACAAATAATGCGGTGAATGGTTTGTAGCTTCAAACCGTGTTTCAAACATTGCATTAAATTTTCGATGTGTATGACGTAGCGATTTTTCGGATTTAACGTTGCCAGCAACTTTTTATTGTTGGAACGTGAACTGGGAGGTTGTAGTTTTTCAACACAAAATGGTAGATCAGAATGATCATTGTGTATCTCGCGGGGATATAATATGTCAACTTCTAGAACATAGCCACGTGTGTTATTGCTCAACGCGTCCTGTAAATTAAAATTTGAAACTTCATCTGAAGTCAGCCATCGAAAATTTTGATACGGAAGCGGTTTTTCCATAGCATATCCGTATAAATTGTTACAATCCAGGTAGGTGAGGTATGTTGTAGGTTGCTTTGGTTTGTATGTATCCATATATGGATTATTTGCTTTGGCATGCTTTTGCACAAGCGATACAAGCCCGCCACGTATCCCGCGTTCAAAAAAGAGCAACATGTCGATGTCAGTTAATAGTTCCAGTTCTATTTCAGTCACCTTCAACATACAGTCCCAACTGTATCCGGCAAGGGTGTAGTAATGGGCTGGATCTAGATTGTAGATTTCAAGACACAGTTTGCGAAAGTGTTCAAACACGTCTGTCAAAAGTAGTGTATCAATTTTGAGGTATAAATCAGCATACTCGCCCAAAGTTGATATCTTGAACACGTCCCATACTTTTTGGGCGTGTAAATAGTCTTCTTCAGAAATATGACTTTTTGTTAAGTCATTGTAAAATTTATCCTTTGAAGGGAGTGCAGTTTCCTGCAAACATGCCCAATTGTTTACATGATTATAGGGAAACACCCCTTTTCGAATGCATAATTCAAATTGTTCGTCACCAGTAAAGTTTTGACGTACAGAATTCAAATTGTTTGGGTGAAGCCCTTGAACCAGCGCATCCAATGATGATGCGAGGAATCTATACGAATCTAAAAATCGTATACTAATTCCATTTCGCCATTTTGTAAACGAAATAAAATTTTCATGATTTTGTGGAATTAAAGAAAACTTTTGGTTTTCAAGGTTAACAAATTCCTTAATAATTAGATGACTGTCATACCGAGACATGTTGTGCAAGAAACAAGAAATATAGCGTGCTCTTTTATAGGCCAAATTACATGCACTATGAGCCGCTCCTCTAAATTTGCCAGTGTACCGATTATGGTCCCTCACCGGCGTGTCACAAGTTGCTATTGGTTTTTGACAAATGTGGCAAGTGTTTGCTGTTGCAAAAGCCACCTCGTCTGCATCCAACATTTGAAGCGGAATTGGGTTTTCCAGGATATTGTACACCCGATCTGCCAAGGCGTCCAATTCATTTAAAAACCAAGCAGCAGCATTTGCATCGCGATAAGATTTGAAGTAAGAAAGCGAAGGGTCATATGAGCAAATCACGTTTAGAGCACAACTGAATGGCACATGTTGCTGTACTTGTTGAGTGTACGGGCGTGCTGGATCCGGGTTACATGTGTCAATGGGTGTAGTTAAACATTCAAAATCTGCATATACTGTAAATGGAAGCGGTTCTTGACGAGACACATTTTGAAATTTCATACTGGCTTTATCCTTTTCTGGGAATGTAATTTTTACAGCTGGTTGTGTAATGCAATCAATAGTATGGGCTGTCAACTTTTGATTGCTAGTAAAATATTGCAAACAGCGATCACATATATATACCCTATTTTTACTCTTTGTAACTTGTGAACGAACTAGTCTGGAAAGATCTTTTATATAACAATAATGGTTGCACAATTCCCCTTCAATGTACAATAAATTAAAATGCTTTTCTTTTTTTTCCTTTGTCACATAGAGTGGCCCAATAACTTTGTCCCCTTCAACTCCGTATACATTAATGGAGTAAAGCAGATTTTTAGATTCAAAACGAGAAATGGCGTTGAGGTCCATTGGGAATTCTATGTCTGCTAAATTTAGACTGCTCATTAATTCCATAAATTTCTGGTGATATTTGCCCATTCTGTGAACATGTTTACTTGCAGAACATAGCCCAGCAGCCAGAGACCACACAAAACAGAAAACATCATTATTATCCACATTGATAACTGCGTGACGGTTTTCCAACTGTTTAGGCAAATTAACATGAGATGACCCACTATTTATGGGATCAAAGGTGCATACATTAATTTTAAGATGATTGATAGCTTCCAGCGATTTGCCGCTTTCTAATTCTTGAAACTCGGCAAAGCGTGTTGTGAGTTTATCAACAATGTTTTTACTATACCAACTGTGTATATTATCAGTGCGGTATAATTTAGTCATGTGGGTGTGTAAATAGATCGGCTGAATAAATTCGACACCTTGTTTCAAAATAGCAAAGTCACATAATAATTCAGCGTTAACCTTTAACGCTACATGTTCTCTTAAACAGTCTTGTATTTTGTTTTGAAAAATGATGTAACTAGTGTTTAAATATTCATTGAGATTTAAAATGTTTGCATCATTATTGACTTTAGTGGAACAGATATTGTTATTGAAACAACTATCCACATCTTCCCAACTTTGTATCGGTGACGACATGATGTCCCTTAGTACTTAACAATTAAAAAAACTGAACGGTTTGCAGAGAGAGTGAACCAAAGTTTATTTTCCCTGCAAATTCCGTTTTACATAAACTAATTTTAAATTTTATTTTTTTCTTCTATGAATTCAACAAGACATCTTTTGTTTTCCAGTCCCATGTATTTTAAATAGATGGTTCCTTTGTTGAGATCGGCTACATCTTCTTCGCTGAGTTCCTTGAATCTCGACGGTAGAAATACTACAAAGTCCTCCAGTTCGCATAAAATACGGTCCCCAAATTTCGTCTTGACACGACGAACAGCAGTTACCAAATAAGTCTCGTTTACCTGCAGATCCTGTAGTCGTTTAGTCTCTGCTCCAGCATCTTTCCCTATGGAATTCGCATTTTTTATTGCCGACATTCTGAAATCGAATTTGATATCTATAATAGTGTTTTAGTATACCTAAGCCATTAGCAAATATGTATATACACACAAAGTTATCAAAACCCTTCTACACACCCATTATCGCTAGCCACTAATTTAATTGTCAGCAGCTTGCGTTCACCATTTTCCTACTTCTCCTCATTCCATTACAAGAACACAGGTTATCAAACAAGTTATACATCCAGGTGCTACATGGTCAGGTGCTGGTCATGACTGTACTTTGATGAAACCGAGTCAGATTGTTTGTATAATTTTACTGTTCCCTGACAAAGCCGGGGCAAACTGCTTGTGTAATTTAACTGTTCCCCGGGCGAAGCCGGTTTACAACTGTTCCCGGGCGAAGCCGGGGCGGATTGTCTGTATAATTTATCTGTTCCCGGACAAAGCCGGGGCAGATTGTATGTATAATTTATCTGTTCTCGAGCGAAGTCGGTGCATGCTTTTGGTATAATATAACTGTTCGCGGGCGAAGCCGGGTTGGGTTTCTGGTATAACATAACTGTTCACAGGCGAAGCCGGGTCGGGTTGTTTGTATATTATATCTGTTCCCGGGTGAAGCCGTTGCAGGTTGGTTAAATAATTTATGTGTTCAATACACCCTAGTGCGTGGGGGCATACATTAGTTGGGAGGTGATGATTTAAATGTCCTTAACTAAATAGGTTACTTGACTAAATAGGTTACTTGACTTGAAACTAAAGTATAAAAGTGAATCCATGGCTCAGAGCTAATGTTACATAAGAGGTCATTATCTATTCCGCCGGGCGAAGCCGGTTTACAACTGTTCCCGGGCGAAGCCGGGGCGGATTGTCTGTATAATTTATCTGTTCCCGGACAAAGCCGGGGCAGATTGTATGTATAATTTATCTGTTCTCGAGCGAAGTCGGTGCATGCTTTTGGTATAATATAACTGTTCGCGGGCGAAGCCGGGTTGGGTTTCTGGTATAACATAACTGTTCACAGGCGAAGCCGGGTCGGGTTGTTTGTATATTATATCTGTTCCCGGGTGAAGCCGTTGCAGGTTGGTTAAATAATTTATGTGTTCAATACACCCTAGTGCGTGGGGGCCTACATTAGTTGGAAGGTGATGATTTAAATGTCCTTAACTAAATAGGTTACTTGACTTGAAACTAAAGTATAAAAGTGAATCCATGGCTCAGAGCTAATGTTACATAAGAGGTCATTATCTATTCCGCCGGGCGAAGCCGGTTTACAACTGTTCCCGGGCGAAGTCGGGGCGGATTGTCTGTATAATTTATCTGTTCCCGGACAAAGCCGGGGCAGATTGTATGTATAATTTATCTGTTCTCGTGCGAAGTCGGTGCATGCTTTTGGTATAATATAACTGTTCGCGGGCGAAGCCGGGTTGGGTTTCTGGTATAACATAACTGTTCACAGGCGAAGCCGGGTCGGGTTGTTTGTATATTATATCTGTTCCCGGGTGAAGCCGTTGCAGGTTGGTTAAATAATTTATGTGTTCAATACACCCTAGTGCGTGGGGGCCTACATTAGTTGGAAGGTGATGATTTAAATGTCCTTAACTAAATAGGTTACTTGACTTGAAACTAAAGTATAAAAGTGAATCCATGGCTCAGAGCTAATGTTACATAAGAGGTCCTTATCTATTCCGCCGGGCGAAGCCGGTTTACAACTGTTCCCGGGCGAAGTCGGGGCGGATTGTCTGTATAATTTATCTGTTCCCGGACAAAGCCGGGGCAGATTGCATGTATAATTTATCTGTTCTCGTGCGAAGTCGGTGCATGCTTTTGGTATAATATAACTGTTCGCGGGCGAAGCCGGGTTGGGTTTCTGGTATAACATAACTGTTCACGGGCGAAGCCGGGTCGGGTTGTTTGTATATTATATCTGTTCCCGGGTGAAGCCGTTGCAGGTTGGTTAAATAATTTATGTGTTCAATACACCCTAGTGCGTGGAGGCCTACATTAGTTGGGAGGTGATGATTTAAATGTCCTTAACTAAATAGGTTACTTGACTTGAAACTAAAGTATAAAAGTGAATCCATGTCACGGGGGTCATGTTACATAAGAGATTATTATCTATTCCGTGAATGCCTCGAGCACGCTCATTATCTCGCGGAGCAATGCAGTGAAATCGGCAACATTTAATTGGATAATAACAGTACTTATATATAATTGAGCTGCATTCATTTTATATATTCCCGGCAGCTAGTGGTTTAAGATGCAAGTCACGTTAAAACCAATCTTATTACATGCTATGAATTCTGCTCGTTTCAAACATGAAGTAATTATTGCTTGTCTGATTCGTACCATCTGACTTTTAAACCAGCTTTGTCAATAGGCCATTATACTATTAAAATTCTAAACATCTTCATGTGGATTTAAACATACCATCTCATCATTTACAAGTACTGTAATGTACAGTTGTTGTTTGAGTCTTCAGTCTTTTGACTGGTTTGATGCAACTCTCCATGCCTCCCTGTCCTGAGCTAATCGTTTCATCTCTACATAGCTCCAACACCCTACACTCGACACAATCTGTTTAACATATTCTAACCTTGGTCTACCCCTACAGTTTTTGTCCTCGAACCTTCCTTCCATAACTTAGCTTGCTATTCCTGGTGTCTTAATATGTGTCCTACCAATGTATCTCTTCTCTTCATTAGCAGACGCCAGAAACATCTCTCCTCTCCCACTCGTCTTAATACCTCTTTATTTGTTACTCTCTCTCTACCCATCCGATCTTGATCATTCTCCTGTAACACCACATTTCAAATGCTTCAATTCTCCTCTTTTCTGTACAGTACAATTACTTATTTTGTAAACTATCTAGCTGAGTTAGTCTCCCAGTAGCACATAGTCAAATATATACACTAGGATATACTTTAAAGTTATATACTTAAGTATGTTGAATATTACCTGATAGACAAGGATCCAAATTACAATCTGGTGTGAACTCTGTAAGCCCGTGGACAACTCTACCTTTATTTCAATTCTGCTCGAGTATTTATACCCCTCCGAATACAGGAAACGTCTCTGGATTACCGTTCCTTTCACAAAAACATGACCTCCATACGGCATTACCCTGCGTTAATACAGGAATCGTTACTGACCTTCCTTTCACCAGAAATAGCTCCACACTGTATAACCCTGTACAACAAGTTTAAACACATCTAATTAATCCGCCTTTCACCATAAACTACACACAGTATATAAGGAGGACGTTCCTTTTCACAACATATCATTCGCTCCAATGTCTGGAGACAACAACATGGAGATGCCAGAAGAAGAAAACCAGGAGGAGTTGTCGCTGGATCTGTTAATGTAAGTATTATTTATTTACTAAAGCCTTATGTAGCAGCACCCCAGTCTCTCACGGCTGGGTGCGTGGTTTAATTCCAGTCACTTTATGTTAGATCTGTGCTGGGCAAACCAAAAGCAGACAGGTTTTTCTCTGGGAACACCAGTTTTCCCTATCAAAATTTTCTTCCGACAACATCCTCCACTATCATTTCTCTTTTTATCTGTCATTCATTTAAACATTGACTCTAAAAAGTGAGACAGGCTTTGGCAGCCAACACAGATCTTTCTCGCCGCTAGATGGAGTTTAATTCATTCCATTCCTGATCTGATCAAATACTGGAAGCAAGCGGTGTTTTTTTTTCTTCAAAATGATTAGAAATACTGAGCGTAGTTACCGCCTTTGTAGCCCATGTTTACTTGGGTGTGAGTAGAATTTGTCTGATAACCCGTGTTATTGCGATGAATAAAAAAAAAAGGATTGGGAAGGAAGTCAGATTTTTTTAGGTGTGTTAAAATCCTTTAGTATGCCTTCCTTTGGAGGGGGAGTACAATGCACAGATTACCCTCATCATCTTTCTGACATAATACTCCAGCAATGCCTATATGTGAAGCATCTGTCATAACCACATATTCCTTATCTTTTAACGGATATTTCAGCACTACACCCATGTTTACTTGGGTGTGAATAGAATTTGTCTGATAACCCGTGTTATTGCGATGAATAAAAAAAAGGATTGGGAAGGAAGTCAGATTTTTTTTAGGTGTGTTAAAATCCTTTAGTATGTCTTCCTTTGGAGGGGGAGTAAAGCCAGTGGTTACATATTCTCACTTTATGACATGTAAAAGATCCGTCCACAGACTAAACTTGTGTGAAGGTAAATTGACAGGTTAGATTCTGTCAAACAAGTTCCAACATTTACCACTAGATGGCATTATTATCTGGTAGCAAAAAAACTTGGAACTTGTAGCTCACTCTAATGGTGTTTGCTGGAAGCAGCTACACACTCAAGTGAGTCACACATGTTCGTGAACGCTGCCAGCACTGAAACCCATACTCAAGTTCGAACATTCACCACTAGGTATCATTAATATCTAGTAGCAAAATTTTGAAACTACTTAAAAATGAACATAACTTGTAGCTCACCCTAAGGGCGTCCGCTGGAAGCTGCTGCAGACTTAGGTGAACATGCTCTCACACACTCCCAGCAATTCACAGCACCTACATACTCAAGTGAGTCACACATGTTCGTGAACACTGCCAGCACTGAAACCCATACTCAAGTTCGAACATTCACCACTAGGTATCATTAATATCTAGTAGCAAAATTTTGAAACTACTTAAAAATGAACAGAACTTGTAGCTCACCCTAAGGGCGTCCGCTGGCACATTCACCACTAGGTATCATTAATATCTAGTAGCAAAATTTTGAAACTACTTAAAATTGAACAGAACTTGTAGCTCACCCTAAGGGCGTCCGCTGGAAGCTGCTGCAGACTTAGGTGAACATGCTCTCACACACTCCCAGCAATTCACAGCACCTACATACTCAAGTGAGTCACACATGTTCGTGAACACTGCCAGCACTGAAACCCATACTCAAGTTCGAACATTCACCACTAGGTATCATTAATATCTAGTAGCAAAATTTTGAAACTACTTAAAAATGAACAGAACTTGTAGCTCACCCTAAGGCGTCCGCTGGAAGCTGCTGCAGACTTAGGTGAACTGTACTTGCTCTCACACACTCCCAGCAATTCACAATCCAATATTTAGATAAACAAGCGTTATAAAACAATTTTGTTGTACTCTTTATTGTATACATTTTTTTTTTTTTTTTTTTTTATAGCTTTGGAAATGATCCAGTGTTGGTGGAGTTTTTCACCCAATTGATGGCGGAGATGGAAGGGTGCCAGAGAGTAGGAGATGATGAGGAAGAAGAAGATGATGATGATGATGAAGAGGAAGATGAAGAGGAAGAAGAATGATTAATAAATCAGATCTGGTGTACACCTTCTTGTTTTTATTTCATGTCGAGCTGGCCGACTCAACATGCCATGCGATTTGTATCCTACCCCCACCCTACCATTTACAGGAAATAATACTCCAGATTCATTGACGTTTGTTTACCATTGAGCACATTCAACAACCAGTTCATTCCACCTCTCTCTCTCCCTCAATTCCATTCACTACTCCCGATACCATTGATGTTTGTTTACCATTGAGCGCTTTCAACCCCATCTTGTTTGTCTCTCAGACCCATTCACACCTAACCAACCTACCACGTCAGGGTCCAAACAACCACCGCCATTCATGTTTTCCATTCAAAACACTCCCGTTCATGACCTACCTCACATCCCGTAATCTGCTGTGACGTCACACACACACCAGTTACACTAATGTTTTCCATTTCAAAACACTCCCGTTCATGACCTACCTCACATCCCGTAATCTGCTGTGACGTCACACACATCAGTTGACCGTTCAATTCTCTGACGATTCATTCACCGACAAAGATTCGGAAACCTTCGGCAACACTCGGATCTCGTCGGGATCAAAGCAAAGCTATATAGCCCAGGATAATATCAGAGAAGGCGCTCAGTCCAAGAGAGAGACTGGGTCGAAGAGGGTCTCGTGCAGACCCTCTTCCATCCTTCCCCTCATCCCCCAACCTCGCCACCACCCCTTACCCCTCCCCACCCCCACTCCCCCCCTCCCCACCCCCACTCCTCCCCCTCCACCCACACCCCTCAAACCGGTTCCTGGACCCTCCAAGGTTTGTTTACCTTCCGGGGTCCCGGCGACCTTGGGGGTCAATGACCTACCTCAAGGTCATTGAGCATGACCTACCTCAAGGTCATTGACCTTGCCACGCCCCCCTCATTTGCATAAATAACGGTATTTGGTTCAAAACCCCCTCAGCCTCCCTACTCTTATCGTACCTGGCACGCTTGCCCTCTCGGGTTACTTCCTGTCCCGAGTACTTTGGCTCGGTCAGCAAAGTGCGCTCACCGAGTACATTGCCTGCTCTCTTAATCGCCCGCGCTGTGAAAATAGAAGTCTGCTGGCGAACGTTTAATGTACTGATCGTTCCCAGCTTTTGTGTAGGTGTGCTGTTGTTTTCTTCCTCTTGGGAAGGTGTGTCTGCCAATGTGACTCTACGTTTGCCCTTGTTACCCCGTTTTTTGTCCTAGGCGGTCGCGAGTTCGACTCCTGTTGCTGGCTTCCCAATGCCAGGTGAGCTCGCGTCCTGCGCCTGTGTGGGGTCAGTTCCCACCCTGCGTTGAGGTGTAGGGGGTATGGTTGTCTGTATGGAGGGTGTGGGTTTGCTCTCAGCCTGTTTGCGCGTGATTGTGAGGGGCGTATAGTGTCCCGCTTTAGGGTTCCCTGTAAACAGTATGTGTAGGTCCCTGTCGAATCCCGCAGTTGAAAATAGCGGTTGCGAGTGCACATCAGTGTATACATGTATGTTTGCTTGGAGTACCTTGCCGAGAGCGGTCACCTCTACGGCGCTGGCATAGGTACCGTCCTTGCCCATGTATTTTTTATAGTCCGCCCCGGTCTGGAATGGGTTTTCCCGCTCGTCCGATACAAAATCTCGGTACTCTTTCCAGTTGGCCAGGATATGTTGGACCGTTTCCTGTCTGTAGTGCTTATGATAATCCTCGGTGTTCCGGACTAGGAAGCTCATGGCCCTAAACAGACAGTTGCCGTCTCCTTGTACGGGGTGTGTCTGGAAACGGCCCGGGGGCGGATCGTCAGCCTTGGCTTTAGCTGGCTGCTTTTTCCCCTTACTCTTACGATCTTGTTTGGGGGAAGGGCCTTTTTGGTGTTGTGTTGGGGGAGGAACCTCAGCCGCTTTATCAGCTGGCCGAACCTCCCCGTCTAATCGTTTTTTTGAAACGTGGGTGTTCGTCTCCCCGTACTGTATGTGCGCCCCCCCCCCCCCCTCGGGGTGGCTGCGCCAACTTCCCGCTTGCGGTGTGTAGCTAGGTTTGGTATGTATGGCCCACCTATCTGCCCGGCGGGGTGCCTCATCCATAAACTCTCTCGGATGTTCGTCAGGGAGGGGGTAGTGTTCCAGGCCCTTTGGGTATGTATTTGTATTGTCCCGACTTTTTGTGGTTTTCCTTGTCTGTCGGTTATTGCCCGGTGGTCCGTTTTCCTGTCTCCGCCAGGGTGGGGAGTATGTTTGCTGCTGCGAGGGCGGGTTTTCCCGGCGGTTCCCCTTTTCCCTGTACTGGGAAGGTGCATATCCCTGTCTGGTCGGGGGTGGGTTTCCTCGACGTTCCCCATTTCCCCTATATTGTGGGGGTGCATAGCTTTGCCTGCGTGGGGGCGGATTCTCCCGATACTCCCCATTTCCCCTGTACTGCGGGGCTGCATAGCCTTGCCTGCTTGGGGGTGAGTTTTCCCGATATTCCCTGTCTGCCCTGCATTGTGGGGCAGCATAGCCCTGTCTGCTTGGTGGCGGGCTGCTTCGCCGGGGGATGGTGTGCTCGTACTCCTCAGGGTAGTATTCCTGTGAGTACGGGGATGGTGGTCGCCGTGAGGGGTATGTCGGTTCTGTGTCCGCGTATGATACCGGTGAGTATCGCGGAGGGTAGTGTGGCCTATCCTGTGCGTGTGGTGTTGTTGGCCGCTGTGGAGGGTAGTAATTTTCCTCCCTCCCGTAGCGTCTCCTCTCTGTGTACCCCCTGTCCCTCTCAGGATAATAGCGCTCCTCCGTGTCTGCGTGTTCATCCCTTAGCGGTCTCCCGCCTGCTTGGATGGCAGCTATTGTTAACTTTTCCATCCGGTCCACTAATTCATCCATCTTATGACTAGTGTCGTCCTTTTGTGGATGAAAGTGCTGATCCACGGCTTTCTCCGTAGCTTTTTCCGTGATCTTTTTCCCCGCCTCTATTGTCTTTATGTTCTCCAGCATGTGTTGGACCGTGGGGTAGTTCATAATGCACAACTTGTCCACGATGGATGGTCTGAGGCCCTGCATTAACAGCTTGACTTTCTGCTTGTTTGTCATAGCTGCGTTATATTTATCGCACATTAGCAACTTTACGTTGATGTACGACTGGGCGCTTTCTTTAGGTCCCTGTGACCTCTGTCTAATTTGGTCATACAGGTCGTCATCATCCGGTATGAGCTGGAATTCACTTTTCAACAATAAAGTGATTTCCTCCCATGTGGCATTTTCTAGGTTGTCCTCATGAAGCTCATACCATGTCATGGCCACCTTTGTGAGGTATGCAGGAAGGAGCCGTTTTCTGACTTCCTCGCTCCAACCATTGATCCGAGTCGTTCTATTGAAGGCCTAGAGGTATACCTCGGGATCCTGGCCTTCCCCCGTGAACTGTGTGGGGTGGATCATGGGGTATTCAGTGTGTCTGTTCATCTCGTGTTCAGCTGTCTGTTGTTGGCTGTGTAGTGATTGTGATCTGTCTATGCTGTTCGCACTGCTGTCGTGTGCCGAGGTGTTTGGGTTATTCAGAGGGGAATTAGCCTCGCTTCCCGTGTACGACACTTGTGTTACGTTACCAGGTGGCTCGTCACCTGATATATCGGTACTGATTGATGGTGTGTTGTCGTACTGTGTGGATTTGACTACGTGTACAGTCCTGTCCAAATCCTGTTTCACTTTTTCCAGAATAGTGTGGATGTGTAGAATTGCCTCTGTCGTGTGATTGTCTAATCTGATAGTGTCTGTATCTAGTAACTGTGTGATGCGCTCGAGCAGATTATCAGTTTTCTGCCCTGTGATTTGTAGTTGCTGCAACAATAGGGGGTGGAGCGTTGGCAAGCAATCTACTTCACTAGCGCTGGATATTGGTGACTCTTGTCTTTGTTCACTGGCCTGGGATCGTGTAAAATGTATAACTTGTGCTGCCGCTGCAGGGTGTTGAGCGCGGATCTTCGATGTCTTGAATTCGAGGTCCCTAAGAAGTTGTACTGCAGTCTGGTCAGTTATCAAGTCACTGTTCTTAATTCTTAACTTCGGCAGGAGTGGAGTTGTACTAGCCGACAAATGGTGCGCAAAGTCTCCTAGTGTGGTTCTAAATGTGGTCATTTAATTTCCACTGATTTTGCACTATGGGGAGGTTGGGGGTGGGTGTAATAATACAAACTCCCGTGTAAATTAAAAAAATGTAGGACGTAATGTAGGAGAGAAGAAAAAAAATTAGTCTCGCTTGGCTGCGTGCGGTGGGGGTCGTTTCTAATACGAGGGCTCGTTGTATGAGTCCTACCCTTACTGTGCGTAGTAGCCGCGTCTCCACCAATATGTTTTAGATCCCTTAGTTGGGGGGGGGGGTTAGTTTAGGGATCTAGACATTAGTGTTATTGTATTAATTTGGAGAGTTGTCCCTAAATGATGGCGGCTTCCCGTAGCTGGGAGAGCTGACCAATGTAGCGTGTCGTTTGGTGTTCAAATGCTAGGGGGTGTTCCTGCTAAGATGCAAGAGTCTATAGGGGGATGAACCTCTGAGTGCAGGCCAACGTGCCGGCCAGTCAGCTGGTTGGAATGAGTTATATAACAGACCTGCTTGTGTCAGCGACTCGCTGCTAGGCGGTCGCGTGCGGGAAACACAAACCAGCCCGAGCAAGCAATTACTGGCTACTAGTCACGGTCAATCGTGACGGAGGTCAGGAAGGGTATTAGGATGTGAAGAGGTGTGTAATTATGAGTACAAATTGTAGATTACTGACCAAGTGTTTTATTGGTAAATATGCAATTGTAAGTCCCTTTTTAGGGGAATGTAAATAATGTGAATAATGGTACAAGTTAAGTGTACAAGTTTGTGGATGGGTGTTACAAAGTGAAGGATATCTGAACACTTGCTGATGCTCACCTGATGATAGTAGCTGGAGCAGGGCCTCCGGCAGCACACACTGTATGACAGATACAGTTCCCAAAAGGCCTCACTTCTTATAGGTCCTGCCGTTGCACAGTCAGCATTCCATTGACATAGCTGCCCCAGTTAGTTATAGTGTAGATGTTTATGAGTGTGTTGCAAGTGGTTGGCTAGCCTCCCGAGCTGGTCGGCCGCCCTTGCTGTGTAAAAGGTACTGTTCTGGACTTATGATGTTTGCCAGTTAGGGGTGGTTTAATAGATGATGGGGGGTGGCTTTCAGGGGGTGCAGCCCCCCGGGCTTGTACAATAGGATAAAATAGAGAAAGGAAGGTTGTTGTTCCCTCAGGGGCTCACATCTAGTGGGACCAGGGTTGGCTACCACAGGACCCCAGCTGAGTCCACTTTCTTGAGATGGGCACATGTTTCATATTTTCTCTCGGCCTCCTTAGTCCAACACCCTTTCTCTTCCAACCCCGACGATGTCAGATGCCTTTCATTTTTCTCTTCCCCTCATCCTTATTTACGAGGTCAGACCTCTTCTTTACATTTCATAGTATCTCTCCTCCTAAAACAGGCCCTAAAATGGCAGGGCATATGTAGCCTCCCCATAAATGGTGCACCCTGGATAGTGCATGCTACACGGCTACTGAGATCGGGTGTTTACGAACATGAGATATTCCTAGTTAGTTAGTTATTGTTGTATTAAAGGGCGGAACTACGAGGGCATCTGCCACTTGAGGGATTCCTGAGCTCGATTAAGTTCATTCCCATTTTCCATTTACTTTGAGGAGGACTCTCACTCTTCTTTTCATTTGTACTGTGCCTATCATGGCTCCATATCCCTCGAAGTCCCTCAATCCTAATTCATCGAAGATTGAGGACATTTCTTTCTTATGATTATTTTTTTAAATTGTTCAATTTTGTTTGCTTACTTTTTCTTCTAGAAATAATATAATCTTATGCCAGTTTTACTAGCAGTCACCACGGAAGTCTCCATTCGATTCCAGGTCCTGCAAAGAAATATAATCCTGGTCAGAGGGCTGGAACGGGTTTCACACACCTCGTGGGGTAAACTTGCCATCTCAGCCATCCTGGAAGTGATTTTCCGTGGTTTCCAACTTCTACTCCAGGCAAATGCCAGAATGGTTCCTTACTTAAGACCACGGCCACCTCCTTCCCAATCCTCACTTACAAATACACACACTGCTACAGACTACACAATAACACAGGTTATCAGACAAATTCTACTCACACCTAGGTACACGAGGCTAAATAAGCAGCATGTACTTAAGCCCCTAAATGAATTAACAACAGTAGTTTATTCTTCTTCATTCTCATTTTTAGATTACTTTTCACATTTTGTAACAAGTAGTTCCGTGAAGAACTATACAGCCTATTTTCATATATCCTACTTAAGTTAATTGCCACTATCAACATACACAATTTCAGTTTGATTGCTGTAATAGATTCGTAGATATTGAGAACCGACTAATTATTTCGGATGGTCGCCATGTTGGATTGTATATATGTAGGTCCTAGAGTTTACTGTTACATGCAGATTATTGTGAACGTGTAGTATTCAAACTTCAATCGCATAATTAAGACACAAGAAAAAACAAGGAGATTAAAAAAATTTTCACAGCTACCATCTTGAGGTTATGGAAACAATTGAAATAAATTAGATGCCAGTGGATTAACATTCGGATAAAGATTTACTGTACCAAGTTTCACTGCACGCGGATGGTTAAATTGCGAGAAACGTCCATGTGAATATTTATAATTCGCGTCACCGCCATGTTGGATTTGTGATCACCAGGTTATTTAAAGTCCTATAGGTGAACTTAAGTTCATAGCCCCTATGAACATTAAAAAATGCAGTTTGATTGCTGAAATAGGTTCGTAGATATTGAGTATCGTCTAAATATTTCGGATGGTCGCCATGTTGGATTGTTAAATGTATAGGCCATAGAGTCATGTACCATTAAAGGAAAATTATTGCGTAGGTTCATTATTCAAACTTTCACTTCGATCGCATGACTACATCACAAGAAATAAAAACTTAATTTTAAAATTCGCACTGCCGCCATCTTGAGGTTATGTAAACAATTGAACTAAATTAGATACCAGTGGATTACAATGTGTATAAATATTTCCTGTACCAGGTTTCAGTGCGCTTGGAACATTAAATCGCGAGAAAGGTCTATTTAAAATGTTCATATTCGCTTGAGCGCCATGTTCGTTTTGTAGTTAACCGGTTTTTGAAAATCTTATAGAAGGAATTCCAGTAGTGCCTTTTATCTCCGTACAAAATTTTAGGGAGATACCGCTAATAGTTTCAGAGATATAGAATGCCGGTGAAATATTTCGCACATCCGCCATCTTGTGATTATGTAAACAATTCAACGAAGTTAGATGTCGGTGCATTACAATGTATATAAACATATACTGTACCAAGTTTCATTGCGTTTGGTTGGTCAAATCGCGAGAAACGTCTATTTAAAAGTCGCAAATTCGCTTGGCCGCCATGTTGGTTTTGTAGTTACCAGGTTTTCAAAAGTCACATAAGTGAACTTATAGTAGTTCCCTCTATCACCATAGAAAATGTCAGGGTAATATCGGTAATAGTTTCGGAGATATTGAATGCTGGTGAAATATTTCGCACAGCCGCCATGTTGGATTGGTGAGTCGTAACAAAATTTGAAGGGCACGGTCGAGGTCGCAGGGAATAGTGCTATGAACTTTCCGAGTTTCATTGAAATCGCTCCTGCCGTTTAGATTTTATTAGGGACACACACACACACACCCACACACACGCACACACACACGGACAAAAGGTGATCTCATAAGCCTATTTTTTTTTTCAAAATTGAAAATAGGCTAAAAATTAGGAAAAAGTAGACTTATGAGATCGACCGGGCAAATGTGTTTCGGTCTGTCCTTCTGTCTGTCTGTCTGCCCGTGTGTGTCCCCCCTTTTCAACTCCTAAACGGCTGCAGCAATCGAAACCAAATTCGGTAAGGGTGAAGATCAATACCTGAATATATCAAGGCAATATATGAAAATAATATCAGTGCTAGCATCTGATGAAAAACCGCACTTGAAATTTGAACTCCATGTTGGATATCTTGGAAGGTATGCATGGGAGCTATTCCAAAATTGGCACGCATGTAGATAATAATACTTCAGTTTAATTTCCAGGAGGCCATATATGACAGTGTTGCCAAAATAATTCTAAGCCTGCTGATAGGTCCAATGTTTAAATGCATATAATTTCTACACTATCAATTGGATTTCAGCCAAATTTTGTATGTACTATGTGTACATAAACAGATATGACTGAGCGTATTCTTAAGAGCCACCAGGGCTGTCAACTGTTAATAAATGCTCTCATTTTTTTAAATCCAAATACCCATATATCAGAAAGTATGCAAGCCGACAGCTTTAAACTATGCACACGTATAGTACCTGACCTTATAGATTAATTTGGAGTAACTAATATACGTCAGTGCTACCAACATGATTCTCAGCCTGCTGATAATACAAACTTTTGAATATATGTAACTTCTATACTATCAATTGGATTTCAACTATGCGTATTCTAAAGAGCAATAATATCTATGAATCTGAAATGCAAGCCGACTATTCTAAACTTTGCTCACGTATAGTATATGGCATTTTAGATTAATTTGGAGTAACTGATATACATCAGTGCTGCCTACATGATTCTAAGCCTGCCGATAGGTCCAATTGTTAAATACATGTAACGTATATGCCAACAAATGGATTTAATCCAAAATTGGAACAATAATAGATAATAATATTCCAAAAATTCTGAGGAACACATACATAACACCGTTGCCAACATGATTTTATGTGCGCTGATAGATCCAATGTCTAACTGCGTGTAACGGCAATACTATGCTTTGGACTTCAACCAAATTTTGTATGTGTATTCTGTACCTTACGAGATGGAACTAAGCATATATTCAGAGTCACCAGGACTGCCAAATGTACTGCTGTATTAGACTACACTATTGCAGGTATATTTAGAACTAATTAGAAATGTTGGTATCTATATATTTAAAACAGTAAGGTGATTTTTGTTATCACGAGATAGAGAGAACGACAGAACCAATTTACTTCGTAGAGCACTCTAACGAAAGCTCTTGGCCTGTAGATTTGCAGAGTGTCTCTAAAATAAACAAATATATTACGGTATATTTTTAAATAAATATAGAAAATAGCAGAATTCTTGCCCCTCGCGCATGCGCACAATCCGCCTGGGCTCATGACAAAATGGCGGTGAGAAGTCCATTAAAATGTAAGTTATTTAATAAGCTTCCATGTAATTGAAAACATACATTAACCAAGTTCTGACAATACAATATAATAACAGTATGAACATATACGAATGTATATTGATTTTATTGATAATGAATTGGATTATTTTCTTCAGATAGCGGCTTTTGAAGATAGTGAATGGTTGCGTCTGCATCTAAATGTGAGTGTGCGAGTAGCTATTTGGTTAAGGCGATTGACTGTGGATCCAAGGATCGCAGGTTCGATCCCAACTCTCGCCAGTTTTTTTTTTTTTTTTTTTGCCACTGAAATATTGTTTTATCAAGGAGTATTAGTAAGGTTTTATGTCAGTTAAAGATACATATTTCTACACATTTTCTCAACACGTTTTATTTCCGTTTTACCATTGCATTACAGGATGTCCTCAATACGTCGTTTGAATATCTGCAATCAGTTCCAGTAACTGACAACAGATGGCAGTACCTCGCCAATATAGTTCCAGTAACTGAGAGCAGATTGCGTCGATATATTTAAAACACAAGGCATGGCCTTGATGGCGAGTTTTCGCGTGATAGTTAAATATTGTTTTATCAAGGATTATTAGTAACGTTTTATGTCAGTTAAAGATTCCTACATTCCCTCTCAATAAGTTTTATTTCCGTTTTACCATTGCATTACAGCATGTGGTCAAAAGAGCTAATATCTGCCATCAATTGCAGTAACTGACAACAGATGGCAGTACCTCGCCCATATAGTTTCAGTAACTAACAACAGATGGCAGCACCATTGCATCAATATATTTAAAACACAAAACATGGCGCGTTTTCAAGTGATGGAGAGTTATAGAGGGGAATTTTTAAGAAGGGAAACGTTGAAGAACATTAACTGACAGTTGAGTGTGTAGGCTATGTTGTTTATGTACTTTAATATTGCAATTTCTTCCCAATGCTTCGGTGGTCAAGTTGGTAGCATCCTAGACTAAAAGTTATAAATTATGCATCGTCGATATACTCTTAAATGATTAGTGAAAAGGTAGTTTTCCAGGCCCTGGCGCGTGTCCACAATTGCTTTCGCCATGAGAGACACTTGGCAAACATAATTCGTTTGAAGGGCTCCGACATCGTTGTCGCTCAGCCCCATGTACTTTGGTGTGTAAGTGTAAAATTTTCTCTGATAACCCGTATTATTGTGATAGCTGCATTACTTTGTGTATTTGTAATTAAGGTGGGAAATGGCAAGGTGATGGCCGAGGCCTTAAGTTAGGAACCATCCCGGTATTTGCCTTGAGTGGAAGTGGGAAACCACGGAAAACCACATCTAAGATTGTCGAGGTGGGAATCAAACCTTCCTCTTCTTAGTTATACCTCTAGAGACTGAATGTGCCCCGTTTTTGCCCTCAGACCAGAATTAAATTTCTTGGCAGAGCAGGAAATGTAACCCGGGTCTCCAAGGCGATAGCCAAGAATGGGTGGGCTTCCATGTGTTAATACGATTTTTGACATGCACGGGACATAGAATTCTAAAACAGCCTCCATTAGGGTGAATGCCGAAGTGAGTATTGAGTATATGCCTAAGCTCATTCCAGTAGTTGGCGAAGTTATTCTATGTTCCCCTGCAAAATGTACTGCCATAAACTATAACAGGTGATGGAAATAGCTTATTTAGAGCAGTTTTGTACTGTTTATATCAAAATGAAGAACGTCATTCTGCGCTGCGTTTTCAAGCTATTGCCAAACATTTCGCTGGCAGGAACAATTATAAGGAATTTATTGTAAGCGATCAGTCTCATCGCATTCTCCTCACCAACCAACTTGAGTATGAGAGTCTCTGGACGGTCATGTTGAACTTCATTGTATAAGACAGTTGTTTAATGATTATTTGTTTAGAGTACTGAATCTAACTACGCAGTTGATTTCGGCAATGGAAGTATTTTTTGCCATTTAATATTTAGCGGCTCCGATATTGCAGGTCACTATAGTGTTATCGAATAATACGAAGCCACATTTAAAATCCAATATAAATAGGCCATTTCAGAAACAATTCCAGTTGTTATGCAGTACAGTGAAAGGTCTTTGACGATCAAATGTAAACATTGTTCTACATTGTATTTCTCTTGCGTAAAATCTACGCGCGGTTACTTTGGCCTTTACTGTTGTGATGGTAAAATTGATCTGCTGAAATATAAAATATTTGCCAAGCTGCAACAATGCAATGATATTAATTTTAAAGTCATTGAACTTATATCCAGTAGTTCAAACACATACATCAGCGTTAACATATTGGCGAACATAATTCATTTGATGGACTCAGACATCGTCGTCACTCAGCCCCGTCTATTTTGGTGTGCGAGTGTAAACTTTTCTCTGATAACCTGTGTTAATGTGATGGCTGTGTTGATGTGTGCATTTGTAATTAATGTGGGGAATGGGGAGTTAACGACCGAGGCTTTAAGTTAGGAACTATCCCGGTATTTGCCTGGAGTGGAAGTGGGAAACCACGGAAAACCAAATCCAAGATTGTTGAGATGGGAATCAAACTTTGCTCTTCTTAGTTTTGCCTCACGAGTGCGCCCCGTTCCAGTCCTCAGACCAGAATTAAATTTCTTGGCAGAGCGGGGATCGAACCTGGAATCCGGGGCAATAGCTCAGAATGTAGCCTTAAGAATGGGCTTCCCTGTGTTAATACGATCTTTGACAAGCACTGAACATATAATTCTAAAACTCCCTCCATTACTGTGGCTGGCGAAGTGAGTCTATGCTCATTCCAGTAGTGGCGAAGTGATTCTATGCTCCCTTGCATAATTTACTGTCATGGAAATACAAAGTATTGTACCTTCAACAGGTGATGGAAATTCATTATTTACAGCAATTTCATTCTGTTTATTTCAAAATGAAGATCGTCATCCTGAGTTGCGTTTCCAAGCAAATTGCAAAAATTGCAAGGATTTTATTATTGGCGATCAATCTCATCGCATTCTCATCAGCAACCAACTTGAGAATGGAAGTATTCATTGTATATGTGAATATTATTGTTTATTGATTATTTGTTTAGAGTGCATAACAATGGGTCTAACCACGCAGTTGATTTTGGCAATGGAAGTAAGTTATTATTTGCCATTTAATATTTGGCGGCTACGTTGATGCAGGCCACTATAGTGTTATATAAAATGACGTTAATTTGGGCAGAAATGCTGCTATATATAAACCCATTTGACGAAATAGAACATTAGCCGCAAAAAAGTGGGAAATCGGAGAAAAATACGAAGCCACTTTTAAAATCCAATATAAATATGGCATTTCAGAAACAATTCCAGATACTATGCCGTTACAGTTTAGGGTCCTTGACGAACAAATGTAAACATTGTTCTGCACTGTATTTCTCTTGCGAGAAATCTACACTTCGTTACTTTGACCTTTGCTGTTGTAATGGTAAAATTAATCTGAATAAATATAAAATATTTGACAGGCTTTAACAATTATTTTTCACTGGAGATGATATCTCAAGGAATTCCAGAGGGACTAATCGGCAGTACAATGCTATGTCCTTCGTTTCATGGCGCAGCGGTCAAGCTGTAATCCTCTCACCAAGGCGGATCGGGTTTGATTCCCGGTCAATGCATGTGAGATTTTTGATGTGAAAGGCCATGTCCTGTGGTTCGGATTCCACGTTAAACGGAGGTCCCGTGGCTTATGATCGCGAGATTAACGGTCACGTTAAACTGCAAGCTTCCTTCCTTCCTTCGTTTCATTTGGTGCCAATGTTACTGTGCCACACGCACACGGTCCACATTGTTTTAAAATGTATGGAATTGCACATCATCGCATTTCTTCGTTATATTCCAAAAATATAAGCGATGGTTTGCGGCCAGTTGTATTAGACTCATCAGAGTTCTTGAATTCCTTGGAACTAAACGACTGGCCGCCACATACTCCAAACGCTTGGCCCGTTATGCTGCTTAGAAATCTGAACGGTTCCCAAGGACTCCTAAATACAACCATATTGCTTGGATTTGGAAATAATAGGTGCAGTTAAAATTAGGCAGAGATGTCTAATCCTTCGACTTGATTTAACACCATCCGATAAAACACTATCATTTTCTTTTAAGAGGCAATATTTTCCAATTCATTTGGCATCCTTTATCACAATCAATAAAGTTGAAGGGGAAACTCTGGAACGTATAGGCCTCAATTTGCCCCAACAATTTTTCAGTCATGGCCAGCAGTATTTTGCAATGTTGAGAGTGCAATCTTTTGACGCCCTCATAGTTTCAATAGAGTCAAAAAATAATCGTACAAAGAATGTACAGTAGGCCTATATAAGAAAATTCTTCAGTAAATATTTTCTATTGACCGTCATGTTTTGACGGGTTTCAACTAGTTACCACTTAATTTCGTTATTATTTTACATATTGTAAGTATATAGAGATTAATCATTGGCATCTTAACTTTTAAGAAAAGTAGGCTTTTTAGTTCACGGAACTACTTATTACTTATTACAGTTTAGGAAATGCCCCCCCCCCCCCATTTCCACCCCATTGGTCTGAATATGTCCAATAACGAACTCGACCGATATTTTGAATGGTTCAAGTCATTGGTGCAAAAGGACGGATGTTAACGTTATTTATGTCTAGTTATAAATTATATATGAACTTTTGAACTGACGGTGGTTTTGGGGTCTGGAGGATGAGAAACGCGAAGATATATTGAAATTTTTCAGAACGTCGCAACATGGTACGCATTCAAATAGGTAGTTTTCTTATGAAATCTACCAAAAATGAAAGGAATACTGGAAATAAATGACAGGAAAAGGGAATGCCCTCAACCCTCGAATAATGTGGACTGAGGGACGTTGAATGAAGTAGAGCGATGAAAGGGAGATTGGAAAGGGAAAGAGGAGAGTATATTCCCCCAAATCCAAGTCCTAGCCAAGACCATAGAAGGGGGCACCCTGAAATGGGTGGAGCAACCCTATTATCACCATACCTTCATGAGGTAGCAGGCGAAGATGTGTAGCCTAACCTAGTTAACCCAGCAACATCGTCAGACTGCAAATCGTAAGATTCGAACGAAAGTGTTAGGAAATAGTATGGAGCAATCTAGCGAGTATACAGAGTGTTTCTAAATTTCCATTACAGAATCTGAGGGCTTGTATTGGGGACCAAGACGGTTAAGTTTAGCATAGGAACTTGTGTCCGGAAACTTACCGTTTTCCCGCTACCCTCAAACATCTACTACAGCACTCATTCATCTCTCCCGCATTTTTGGCGCCATTGACTACAGTACGTACGTCATTGAACGATCACCTGATGTCCCATACCCCTACAAGTTGTATCTCCTACCTTCTTCCGGAAATGTCATGGGTGCCGCGAACTTGGTAGTCTTCGAAGATGTACTGCATGAGGTATTAGACGGTGTGCCACTACATGTGCGCTAAAACATGTGGTTTCAGCACGGTGGCGCACCACCTCATTTTTCACTTGCGGTCCAAGACCAGCTTCACCACAGATTTTGGCAACAGTGGATAGGTCGTGGTGTCCCGATTGCTTGGCCTGCACGTTCACCTGACTTGACACCGCTAGACTACTACCTGTGGGGTCACATGAAAACTTTGATTTACGAGACTCCTGTGGAAGACCTACTGCCTCGGGTATTGGCGGCGGAGGATGTTGGAGGACCAGGCATTGGTGGTCGTGTGTACCAGAACATGGTACGAAGGTACCATGTCTGTGTTGACTACGGTAATCGTCACATCGAGCCCCACATTTAATTGGCCCCAGGTGACAAGCAGCAGGAGTCCGACAGACCGCCGAAACAGCGGAAGATGTGAACGTGTGCTGTGGTGGTTTTTGCGGTTAGCGCGAAGATTCTACGTTTCCGGACACAAGTTTCTATACCCCCCAGGTGCTCACATCTAGTGGGACGTGGGTTGGCGACCACGGGACCCCAGCTGAGTTCGGCATTGCTTCCACTTACTTGTGTCGGGCTCCTCTCCGTCATCTTTCCTGTCGATCTCACTTGCTCAACCCTTGGTCTCTTCCGACCCCGACGGTATTAGGGTATCTGAGGTCTAGAGAGTCTCTTCCTTTCTAGCCTTAATTGGCCATTGTCTCATCTTTTCTGATACCCTCCTTCTGCGAGTGGTCAGTCTTCTTCCATTCTGCCCAAGGCCCTAAAGGAGGTAGGGTGTATGTAGCCCAACCACTTCTGGTGCACCCTGGATATTGCTACACCCTCAGGGGCTCACGGCTGGTTAGTTCGGGAGTTGGCGACCCCGAGGGGTTCCTGAGCAGGGTCCGGTTTTCCCCCTTATATCCATTGCCTCTGGGGCAGACCCTCTCCTCTTTCACTTTCCTATCTGCCTTTCATGGCTCTCCTTCCTTCCAGGTCCCTCAATCCGCGTTCTTCGGAGGTTGAGGGCGTTTCTTTTCCTCCTGTCCTTTATTTGCCTTATTCTCCTTTTGTTTTCCATTTCTTCTTCTAGTATATAAGTTCATAGTTAGTTTTAGTTATAGTTTGCATTTCGCTTTCATCTTCACAATCACACAACCATTAGGGGCCGATAACCTAGATGTTAGGCCCCTTAAACAACAATTATCATCATCATCATCACCTGTATAGTGGGATGCTACACGGGGCTTCTCCACGTGCGGGGAGCATAGTACGCTGTCTCCGTGTGCTCAGGCAGAAATAATGCTTTCTCGATATTTGTTTGGCAACAGCTGCAGAACAATGTAAGAAAGGGTTTCTTCATGTTTTTTTCCTGTGCTCAAAGATCGGTCGTACATCTAGTGTGAACTGGAAACACAACACCTATATTAAGCTGCAATTTCAGTAGTCAAGACAGAATGTCAAATACCGACCGTGATAACTTTGCTTGCTGAGGCACAGCGGAAAGTCATGGATCCAAGCTATTTGGTAGAGAAGTGCAATGTAATGTTTGGGTGGTCTAAAAATGTAGTCCTGTCGACTGTCATATCACTTGAGATGTGTTTTTTACTGGAGGTATTTTTCAACTTGGTTGGTTGGTTCCTTAGTTTAGGGGCTGCGAAAACGTGGTCATGTGGCCCCATGCACTTTGGATGTGTGCAGAATCTGTGATGACTGTATTAGTGTAATTCAAGGAAGGACTGCAGACATTGAATTTTCCCAAGTAGTTCCAACTTTTGCCACCAAACGCCACCGTCAATGACCAACTAGTTCAGAACTTAGTTACCAGATGCCACCGCAGTCGGCTCTTGACGACGAACGTAGGAACCTAAGAACGTTAGTCAAATGTTTAACCTATATACAATTTAGCTTCACACATGTGTAATTAGTGGAAGGTTCTTTAACATGCCATAAATCTATGAAATGGACCGCCGGCTTTACTTCCCCTCCGAAGGAAGGCATACTGAGGGATTTTTAACGTTCTTAATAAATCCGACGACTTCAGCCGGGTTTGAACCCGCGATCTTGGCAATACATGCCCAAGCATCCAGTTGTTCTTACAAGGGAAGTATCAGGTAAGACAGGTCGAAACCTATCTTGAACCTTTGTGACGCAATCATTGTACTATTAGAGGACAATGTGGGGGAAAATCAGCCGCCAGATTGAACTGCAAGGCTCCGATATCATGTGGCGAATCTCTCATATAAATCACTGGGAGGTAGCGATTACCGTACATGTTGGAATGGACAGCCCTGACCGCCCAAGCACTCAAGGCCGGTGGAAAGGAGCCGCACGCTCCAGTCAGCTACTACTCCGAGTGCCAGAGGGATGTCCAGCTCCTCCAGCCGTCATGCCTACGTACCAGAATGTCAGGTACGATTTCGGAGCCTTGCAGTTCAATCTGGCGGCTGATTTTCCGCACGTTGTCCTCTTATAATACAACGATTGTGTCCAAAAGTTTCAAGATAGGTTACGACCTGCCTTACCTGATACTTCCCTTGTTAGTTTTCATTGAAAGAGTATGATTTAGAATTCTTTCAGTCAGCCTGTTCTCAGAATATGCCCATAAAATGTGAAACGTATTTTCCTGATTGTGTCCAAGATTTTCTACGAGTGCTGATCAAGCTCCTGGGATTTCCAGCTCACCCAAATTCCTTCAGTGCAAACTGTGCAAAAACATTCCTCAAGATTTTTAGCCTACTTTTCACATTTTGCAACAAGTAGTTCCGTGAAGAACTATACAGCCTAATTTTCATGCCAATGATTATTCTACAATATATGAACCTATCTAGAATAATGACGAAATTAAGTTGGTAATGTCGAAATATCTAATTAGTTCAAAATATACCTGGTATAATGTAGCCTAATAGAGCACTACAGTTGGCAGCCCTGGCGACTGAATATATTCTTAGTTCCATCTCTTAAGGTACAGAATACAAAATTTGGTTGAAGTCCATTGGACGTTAGATGCAGTTAGACATGGATCTATCAGCACGCGTAAAAGCATGTTGCCAACAATACCATGCGTGTGCTGGTCAGAAATAGCCTAATCTGATAATTTATGATATCTTGTTGTGCCAATTTTGGATGAAATCCATTTGTTAGTATAGAAGTTACATGTATTTTAAAATTGGACATATCAGCAGGCATAGAATCATGTTGGCAGCACTGCCTTGTATTAATTACTCAAATTAATCTAGAATGTCAGGTGCTATACGTGTGCAAAGAATAGAGCTGTTGGCTTGCATACTTTCTGGTATATTGATATAAGTGTAAAATAAATATAGACAGCATTTATTAACAGTTGGCAGCCCTGATTGCTCTTAACAATACCAATAGTCATATCTGTTATGGTACACATAGCACATACGAAATTTGGTTGAAATCCAACTGATAGTAAAGAAGTTACATGTATAAAAAAATTGGTACTATCAGCAGGCTTATAATCATGTTGGTAGAACTGACGTATATAAGTTACTCGAAATTAATCTAAAATGTCAGAATATACGTGTGCATATTTTAAAGCTGTTGGCTTGCATACTTTCTGATATATTTGCATGTGGATAAAAAAAATAAGAGAGCAATTATTAACAGTTGGCAGCCCTGGTGGCTCTTAATATTACGCTCAGTCATATCTGTTTATGTACAGATATTACATACAAAATTTGGTTGAAATCCAATTGATAGTGTAGAAGTTATATGCATTTAAACATTGGACCTATCAGAAGGCTAAAAATTATTTTGGCAACACTGTCATAGTTGGCCTCCTGGAAATTAAACTGAAATAGTATTATCTACATGTGTGCTAATTTTGGAATAGCTCCCATGCATATCTTGCAAGATATCCAACATGGAGCTCAATTTTCTAGTGCGTTTTTTCAGCAGTTGGTAGCACTGACATCATTTTCAAACATGGACGTGAGATATTCCGGTGCACATCTTTACTCATACTAAATTTGGTTTTGATTGCTGCAGCCGTTTAGGAGTTGATTGGGGGGGGGGGGGACACACACAGTCAGACAGACAGACAAACAGACAGACACACATTTTCCCGGATCGATCTCATAAGTCTACTTTTTCCTCATTTTTGCAAAATGTGAAAAGTAGGCTAAAAATGAGGAAAAAGTAGACTCATGAGATCGATCCGGGAAAATGTGTGTGTGTCTGTCTGTCCTTCTGTCTGTCTGGCTGGCTGGCTGTGTGTGTGTCCCCCCCTATCAACTCCTAAACGGCTGCAGAAATCGAAACCAAATTAAGTATGAGTAAAGATGAATACCGGAATATCTCACGTCCATATTTGAAAATGATGTCAGTGCTACCAACTGCTGAAAAACACACTAGAAATTTGAGCTCCATGTTGGATATCTTGGAAGGAATGTATGGGAGCTTTTCCAAAATTGACACATATGTTGACAATACTATTTCAGTTTAATTTCCAGGAGGCCATACATGACAGTGTTGCCAAAATACTTTTAAGCCTTCTGATAGATCCACTTTTTAAATGCATATAACTTCTACACTATCAATTGGATTTCAACCAAATTTTGTATGTAATATGTGTACATAAACTGATATGACTGAGCGTATTCTTAAGGGCCATCAGGGCTGCCAACTGTTAATAATTGCTCTCTATATTCGTTTTATCCAAATACCAATATATCAAAAAGTATGCAAGCCGACTGCTTTAAACTCTGAACACGTGTAGTACCTGACATTTTAGATTAATTTGGAGTACATTATGTACGTCAGTTCTACCAACATGATTCTAAGCCAGCTGATAGGTGTAACACACCACATATGGCTATAAGTATTCTTAAGTGCAATCAGGGCTGCCAACTGTTAATAAATGCTGTCTATATTTTTAGCCTACTTTCGATTTTTGCAAAAAATTAAAGTCGACTTATGAGATCAATACAGGGCGAAAAAAGTGTGTCTGTCTGTGTGTGTGTATGTGTGTGTGTGAGTCTGTGTGTGTGTGTGTGTATGTGTGTGTGTGAGTCTGTGTGTGTGTGCCTGTGTGTGTGTGTGAGTGTGTGTACTCTGAATGTCTGTCCCCCCCTATCAATTCGAACACGGTGAATGCGAATTGAACGAAATTTGGTACAAAGGTAGCACTAGCAAAGGACACCTCGGTGTCATGTTTTATATCGCCGCCATCTTTAACAAAACTGAATGGCGGCCACTCAAAAGTTCAAAACGTAAAATCAAATAATGACTAACCAAATCATCCGATCTCTGCCAAATTTGGTAACGACATACCTTCGTATAGGATGCGTCTTGTGACCAAACTACAAGATCGTCCACCATACCATTTCAGGATGGCGGCTGTGCGAATTATGCAAACTTTATAATCCATATCATGGGACCCACCAGTTCCGATTATCGAGCCGAGGATCGTTTTAACTGTTCTAAAGGAAGAGGCACGTTCGAAATTAAAAGTTTATTTTGTAATACTATAGTGCAGACGTGATTTTAAAAAGCTGAGCTGATTCAGTAATAAGACAAGATGGCAGCGGATATCTTGTGCCTGACTTATATTTCACTAATTTGAGTATTGCATGCAATATAGCGTACTGATACAAAATAAATAAACTTTGTATGAAATGCTTTATATATAAATAATATACTCCAGTTATGAAATAGTTTAGTATAAATAATTATTTGCTAACAAGTTCTATGTAAGTCAATTTATATAGAACGATATTCGTTGACACAATTAGCTCAGTGGTAGAGCGTTAGCCTATCGCTCAAATGCCTATGGTTCAAACCCGATCAGAGCTAGGTTTTTTGCTTGAAATTTTATATGTTTATTGTTTTGTAATGACTCAGATGTTTTAAAATTAAGCGTTATATTGTGCATATTATGGTGTAAAATATATATTTAATTAAAACATAATTCGCCAGCAGATTTACTCGAGACATCTAGCTGCCAAAAAGGTAACTGCACGTCGACCTACTTATTAACTTCCAGATTTTATTGAAAAGTTTCTTCTTCTGGCCGCTAGAATGCACTCGCTCTGTTAGGATTATATTGTTCGATATTTCACCACTAGATGTCACGACTAGTCTACGTGGGGCTCCATTGATTACTATACCATTGGCATTCTATGCGCATCGAATTTGAAGAATGACAAGATGATACTACGATACATTTTTACTTTTTATTTTAAAGGGTTTGTAACAGCCTATTTTGCGTTACTTGAAAATGTTATTTGAAGTAAAGAACAAAACGATTTCACATAGTAACTTAATTAAAGCTGTTGGTGTTAGTTCAGGTTATTAATTACTACTTTTATTTCAGGCAAATAGCAATCGAAAATATCCACATAGTTTGTATACACACGTCTCTGTAGGGTCATGGAAAGATTTGTTAATTCAATTAGTGTTGTGAAAGCCATGCACAACCAGACGTGTAAAGACATGCCTCAACTCAAAGTTGGATGTTGCCCACGGCAGGTCATATATGTAATAATAATAATAATAATAATAATAATGTTATTGGTTTTACATCCCTTTAAACTACCGCTGCTTTTAGAGACACCGGGGTGCCGGAATTTTGGCCCGAAGGGGATCTTTAACGCGCCAGTAAATGTACTGACACGGCTCCCTCGCATTTGTGCACCCTCAAATGCCAGCTGACTGCGCCAGGATACGAACCTGCAACCTAGGGCCCATCAAGCGAGAACGTTACCGCTGAGCCACGCAGCCAGTCCGGTCGATTATGTCTCCAGATCCATAACATTCTTGATATACTTCTTATCTTTCTTTCTTCAATGATGGCAGCAGTTTTTATCTAGGTTGTGGCGTTTGGTAGAGGTAAATCGTTTCTAAGGTCTTCAACAAAGAATAGTTCTATTATACTCTTTGATAATAACAACGAGTTATAACTATACTCACACATTTAGGAAAAAGTAGGCTATATGTTCTTTACTGAACATCTTGTTTACCCTAATATCAATATACCAGGAAGTATGCAAGCCAACAGCTCTATACTTTGCACACGTATAGCACCTGACATTCTAGATTAATTTGGAGTAATTAATATAAGTCAGTGCTGCCAACATGATTCTATGCCTGCTGATAGGTCCAGTTTTAAAATACATGTAACATCTATACTAATAAATGGATTTCTTCCAAAATTGGCACAAAAAGATATCATAGGATTTCAGATTATTTCTGACCAGCACACGCATGATATTGTTGCCAACATGCTTTTACGCGTGCTGATAGATCCAATGTCTAACTGCATGTAACGTCCATTGGACTTCAACCTAATTTTTTATTCTGTACCTTAAGAGATGGAACTAAGGATATATTCAGTCACCAGCGTTGCCAACTGTAGTGCTCTATTAGGCTACATTATACCAGGTATATTTCGAACTAATTAGACATTTCGATATTACCAACTGAATTTCGTCATTATTCTAGATAGGTTCATATACTGTAGATTAATCTTTGGCATGAAAATTAGGCTCTTTAGTTCGTCACGGAACTTCTTGTTTTTATTGCTTTTGTATGTCTTTAATTAGTGATCTGGTCCCACTGGTACGTTTTTCAGAGGCATGCAGTGCCTTGGATTGGATTAACGCGTCGTAATGTCGTAATTTTGCTTTACGGAAAATGGATTTATTATTATACCTGTTGCATGTGATTCTGTAGGCTCTTTACAAATATTATTATTTTTATTCTTCTTCTTCTTTCTTCTTTCTTCGAATCAGCCAACTATGGACTACGTTGGTTAACCAAAATGGTTTTCAGCTTGATGAGTTGGGATTGGTTTCACGTTCTCACGAGTCTTCTTCCTAGCCCATATCTCCTTCATTTTCTGACTTTGTAGTTGTTTAGCTGCTTCTGACCTCTTTGGTCTCTGCCCTTTATTAAGTTTAATCTGTGGGTCTTCTCTTAATATTTTTCGGAAAGCTTGTCTGTCTTGTATAAAGGATTCAGAGATGTTAAAGGTTTGCAGATCAGTGGATTACACTGGTCAATATTGACTCGTTCATTCTCTCAAGGAGTCCGTAGAATTGGAGGTGCCTCTTGATGATTGTGTCCATTAGAGGTTCTTGCTTTAGCTATAGATCATCGTTGGGCCTGCGATACCTTTCTCAATTTATGATCCTTGAGCCTAAGATCTTCCTCAAGATAATTCTTTCCTTGACCTCTAATTTCTGTATCAGGTTTTCCCCTTTCATGGTTTGGGTTTTAGCTGCATAGGGGACCTTGGGCCTGATTACAGCGTTACAGTGGCTTAATTTCGTATTGATGGATATGGATTTCTTCTGGTAAACTTGTCTGCATCGATTGTATGCAATATTCTGTTTGAGAATCCTTTCTTCAAATGCTTTATTGTTCTTGCGGTCTTCACTGATCCATTCCCCAAAATATTTAAAATCTCCGACTATACAGATTCTGTTGTTGGGGAAGAAGGTGCAGATTTGTCATTTGTCATGAACACTGTTTTCTCGTAAGACAACTGAAGGCCAGTCTTGGAGGCTATAGATTGGAGAATATTGATCTGGTCTATTGCTGTTTGAACTGAATCTCCTATAACAAGGCATCCAACGTTTAGAATGAAGCACTGGTTAGATTGGGATATTCTTCTCTCTTTCTGTTGCACGTGAGACATGTATGACGCTGTCATTTTCTAACAATCCACTGTTGCCATATCAGTCGAAAATTTTTCTGTGTCGAAAAAAAACGGCATATTCGGGTAGAACTGTGTTTTGCCGATCCTTTTTGTCCTATATTAGAACTACGTAAACTTCATAGAAATGCTAGAAAATTAGATATCCATATTTTTTTAAAAACGATAAACTGTGTCCCCTTTTTAGTAAAATCGATCTTATATCATAATGCATTGGCATTATGATGCCTATTTTTCACACACGTGTAGCTAAATGTGCCGTCTTAATGATGGATTATTGAAATATTTTATACTGGCAATATTACAATTTTCATGTAGGTAAAACTTCTGAATATTCTCTCATAACCGCATAGCAGCATTGAAAATGTTCGTATGCTGCCAACTTTTCTATTTTTGAAGATAACCCTGTCATGTCAGTTTGAGAGTTGTAGAGGGATGTTGGAAGAAGATTACTACCTGCTTACCCAGAGTGTAGGTTTAATTGTTTACACAGGCCGGGCTGTTCATTGACCGCGGATTACATGAATGAAGTTTCGAATGACAGCGGGGTGCAGCTTGCTACTCCAGCTTTATTACTGTGCCCTTCGAGCTTGAATATCAGTTGTTCAGCAGCCTCTCTCTTGAGTGTGTGTGCAGCAGTTCTGTTAGATTTAACGTGTTGAATTTTACGTATTTCACGTACAACAATGGATAGTTTTGTGAAAAGAAAGCGTGGTCAAGTGCTCAGAAGGAGAGAAAAACAGGTCGTAATTAATGTGTTCAGTTATTTTAGGAATCTTAAACCTAACGAAAGTATAAATAATTTAGTCAATGAAACTGCTCTGGCACAGGAATATCAAAGACTACCGTTTTTTAAATACGTAGTGAGAGTAGACAGGGTCCAGTACTGTCACCACGCAAAAAGAGGCTAAGTAATATAATTCGCAAGAATAGCAGGAATGTTCAATATAATTGATACGTGCAAGGGCACGTCCCTACCATTTCAAACATGTATATACTCTTGGATTGTACCTTCTCGACATTTGAAACGACCGCCTGGTGACTTGCTTCCCATTTTGAACACGAGATGGTAGCACCTGCCGGACTTTGGAAAGATTCAAGTGGTTCCTGTGTCTCCCCACTAGGTTGTGTAGGCTGCGCCTTATTAAACTCTTTATACGCATGACATAATTGAAAGACAATTACATTCTTCATCTTAAAACAAATGCCGGGGTATTCATGATACCGCCAAATTATGAACTTATTTATGACATTGTTGTTTTGAGGTGTCACTCCGTGATTGGACAATATTATTTACATGTATACAGTTCGAAAATGACACGCAAAAATTCTCCGCCATTTTGTGTAGGCCATTAGAGGTCGTGAAGTAAACATCAAGCCATCTGGTCGTGAAAGGTGTCTCCACTAATGGGGGCTTTTAGCCCCCATTCTCTACAAAATATATATATATTCAAGAAAAAGGAATTGCCTGTTTTCTTCAGGCTGTGAATTTTCATCGTTCCGCCGTGAAGAGGAAATGTGCAAAGTTAATCGCAACTGGATGCGATCAAGTGCTGTCATCTACACGACGCATGTGCCGGTTTAGCCATTTTTGTGAAGCACATGTAGTGACGTACAGAATTTAAAAATTATGTGTTAAATATTTTATTACTAGTGTGTCTCCGCTGAGAAGGAAATAAGGTACGTTATCAGTTATTTCTTTTTTATATTATTGTTATGGAGCTCCGATATCATCTTATAGTAATATTTTATGACATTGTATGACATTCTCTACAAAATATATATATATTCAAGAAAAAGGAATTGCCTGTTTTCTTCAGGCTGTGAATTTTCATCGTTCCGCCGTGAAGAGGAAATGTGCAAAGTTAATCGCAACTGGATGCGATCAAGTGCTGTCATCTACACGACGCATGTGCCGGGTTAGCCATTTTTGTGAAGCACATGTAGTGACGTACAGAATTTAAAAATTATGTGTTAATTATTTTATTACTAGTGTGTCTCCGCTGAGAAGGAAATAAGGTACGTTATCAGTTATTTCTTTTTTATATTATTGTTATGGAGCTCCGATATCATCTTACAGTAATATTTTAATTCTGTTCCTCATTTGTTTTATAGGCCTAATTTTATTTCTGGTTTAATTACGTTTCCTAATTCATTTGAACCTTGTTTTCTTTCTTCGCACCTCCTGGAGACACACTTCTAGTTTATTTCACGTTTAAATTATTATTTATTTTCTTTTGCCAATCTTATGATTGATATAGTATTCTAATTAATTTATTCATGATCCGGTGCATTTCTCTGTTGTAATAGTTTTTAGACATATCGTTTTTTGCCGTTCATTTCCTTCTACTAATGTTTAAATTTAATCTTATTAATTGTTTGCCGTAATTTCGATCTGGCATGTTTTTGTGTGGCCATGTCTGTTTGCCGTGATGCATTATGGTCTCATGGTCAGTCCTTTGGCGCGGGTCTCAAAAGGCAGACGTGTTGTGTGTTAGCTTAATCCTTTTTTCTTAATGTAATCTTGTTGATGTTAATTTTGTGATTTTTGGCAAATGTCCTTGTGTTTTACGCCTTCGTGCTTATCATTTATTTATTTTCTATCCCATTTAATTTTTTTTAAGTTTAATTTATTTCTTTTTTTTTGGCGTGGCCTAATCATCTGCATGCCGGATCGCTATTGCATTCCATTGCAAATTATCAAGCCCTTTCTCATTGTGTTATGCATGTAATTTTTATTTTAACCTTTGGGCTTTTTAATTTTATTTTAATTTTAAATGAAGTCTTTTCTCTTCTTGGCTTTGCAAGCAAGCATGTTAGGCGCTATCTGGCCTTCTTGTAAATTTGTGTTGGCTGATGCATGTTCCGTTTCTGGTGATGCTGCTCTTTTAAATTTTTAATATTAAACCCTCTATTCTTAAAATTTTAATTCTTTTGTTGTGGCATTATTTCACCGACGGCAGTTCCTTTGGTTTTTGGGGGGTGTTTGTACGATAGCCTGTGTGTGTTGTCCCCTTCTCCATCATCCTTACACCCCTTTTGGAGCTCTTCTGTTGGGACATGTCTTCTGGAGGTGATTTTGCTGCGGAAGTGACCCGGACCCCTGAATACAGGTAAGTTGGCCCATCCACGCTCCCCGTACTCGTCTCATTCTGGTGAAGCAGAGCGTTGGTTATCGAGTTACCGACGTGCTGCTGGCCAGTGCCGTTAATGTGGGGTTACATTCTGGTAGCAGATCCTGCTCATGTTCACCTCCGTAACTATCCCCTCCCCAGTACCCACAGGCTGTTTTATGGACCCCTCTAATGCCGATGGGTCAGTTGTTGGTGCGATTTTGTCAGGAAAGTGCACGTAATGTTGTGTAAAGCTAATCCTTGTCGTTTATTGTGTTTCATGTTTGCCTCTGGATATCCATATGCTGTATGTAAGTGTCCTGTTATAAGCGAGGTGTTTCCTGCTGTAGTTTTATCCTGTTTGTGTGCAACATCCCCACTGAAGATGAAGCCCGGTGAGTGACTGACATGTGTTCTTGGCATGGGAAATGGGATTTCTTAATGTTCTAATAGCCTATATGCTGCGTGTGAAGGCATCCTGGAGCCCCGTCGGAAGCTGGTAGCCTGATGTTTTGTGCCTATTTTGGTAATTTAGCTCCCTGTTCTCGAGCCAAGCAGGTGGTGACGTGTGCAGTTCTGGACAGCATGGTGCATGATTTGGTGTAGTAGGGTGGCTGTGTTTGAGTGTCAGCCTAATCTTTGGTGATGGTAATTGCTGGTTGTGGTACTGTTGTGAAAGTGTAAACTGTCCTTGTAATTCCTGAAATTTTGTTTCTTTCTATATTGGTTGTCTGCATTCTGTGTTTTCCAAAATGGCCGACAACAATAGTGTTTTCAATTTAATTGACTTAAGAGATAACCTTGTGAATTTAGAGAGTTCTTCTGGGGTTGAACGTGAATCACCTCTGTTTACTAGGTCTGAGGTTTTGGGATCGATTACCAGTAGTAGTTTGCCTGCCCCTCTGTTGCCTGGCGCTGGCTCGTCCATACCACTTAATCCTGCATACGGTAATTCTTCTCATGTTAGGTCACCTAGTGATTTCCTGGGTCCTGCCGACCCATTGCATCCCAGTTCTTTCTCTAGTAATATAAATGTTTTGTCGCCTGTAGAGGGTGTGCGAGCGGGCTACCCTGGTAACAATGTCTCTATTCCTAATGCTACGTTCTCACCTACCGTTAATTATGGGTCGATTCCTCATCCTATTTCTGGTTTCTTAACTAAATTAAAGCATTTCAACCTTGATGACGTTACCCAAGTGGTACAATTTTTAAAGCAAGTGGTCGAGTTGGGTAACCATGCCTCGATTTTTGGGATGTCGGAAGTTCAGATTTTCCAACTTTTGTATCCAGTTGCATCCGGTATGCTGCGCGATAAGCTTGTTGAAGCTATCCACCTCCGCATGTCCTTAGCCATGTTTATTAGGGAAGTGTTGTGGTTTTTTGTCCCTGCGAGCGCCCTAAGTGCTCTCGAGCATAAGTTCCTTTATCGTGTCCAAAGGCTGGACGAGTCCCTTAGCGACTATGTCAGTGACATTAAGGTGTATGCCCAGGTTTTTGCATCCCCTTTAACCGAGCGACAGTTGGTGTCATCAATTGTGAATGGGTTTTCGCCTCAATATAGGTCATACATGACTATGTGTACCAGGCCTTCGTCATTCGTCGAGCTGAAACAGGTCGTTATAGAGGCTATGGCTGTGAAGCATGCAGATTCCCTTCGTGTAGCTAATGTTCCTCCTCCTTCCTTGATGTCTTGTCCCCCTCCTTCCTTGATGTCTCGTCCCCCACCTAAGGTGATGTTTCCTCCTCGACCTAATATTAAGTGCCACTCGTGCGGTGGAGTGGGACATGTCAAGAAGGTGTGTCCGAGTAACCAGGCTGTGTATCGCCAATGACGGAACGTTGAGGAGACCAATTCGGGTGTTACTTCCAAGGATATTTCTGTGTGTAAGAATTTGGGAAAACCCTGTGAAGTTTCTGGTCGCCCTACCAATGATAGTCTTGATAGCTCGTTGAAAGCTAAATCTTCATGTGCTAATTCTGCTTATGTCGCTGACCTACCTAACCTGTCGGTGAGCAATGGCGTGGCAAGTCAGCCTAATTCTAAACGTTGTGTGAAACCTGTGGTGCGGGTGTCCTCGTCACCTACTTGTAATCGTGTTAGAGTGAGTAATGATTTTGGAATTTCTCCTGTGGCTAAAGGAATATCCCCGTTTATTGAAATTTGTGTTAATGACGAGCCCGTTTCTGCGTTGCTTGATTCTGGTAGTGTCGCATCCTTTATAAGCGAGGACTGGTTTTTATCTATGAAGAGTGTTTGCAAATTTCCTGAGTTAGAGCCTAACAATGAATCTTTTATTTCGGCAAATTGTTCAAACTTAAGTATTTTGGGTAGTATGACAGTCAAAATTCATATTCTAAATTTTTCTTGGAAATTTAAATTTTTGGTTGCCAGAAATCTTTCTTGTGCTGTGGTCATTGGAGCTAATTTCATGTCACACGTTGGTATGCTTCTTGATTTTGGTGCTCGCAACTTATGGTTTAAGTTTAATCCACAGAGTAAATTATCTTTTAACCCGGTTTTATCTTCTCCTGCTGTCAATTCTGTTACTGAACCCTTGACTATTGAGGATCTTGATCTGGAAAATTTAACGAGTCTGCAAAAGGATGCCATTAAGAGGTTATGTCAGGAGTATGGCGATGTATTTACTGACAAGTTGGGTGTAACCCATTTGATCGAGTACAAGATTGAGCTAACCGATTCTGTGCCGGTACGTTCCAGCCCGTATCGCCTTGCCCCGCCCAAGATGGCTGAACTTCGTAAGATTATCGATAAAATGTTAGAAGAAGGTGTAATCCAACCCTCTATCTCTGCCTACTCATCCCCTGTATTTCTTGTGCCAAAACCTAACGGTGGTTTCCGGCCGGTGGTTGACTATAGGGCTCTTAATCAAAAAGTTATTTTGCAGTCCATTCCTTTGCCGGACCTTCACACATGTTTTAGTTGGTTTCGCAACGCGAAGGTGTTCACGATCCTCGATTTAAATACTTCCTACTTCCAAATTCCCCTCTCTCCTGAATCCAGGCATGTTACTGCTTTTTCCACTGACTGGAACCTGTTTGAATATGCCCGTGTCCCGTTTGGACTATCCACCGGAGCCGCTGTGTTGAGTAGACTTCCGGACAAGGTATTTTCTGAAATTAAATTCAAGTTTGTGTACCACTACCTTGACGATGTGGTGATCTATTCCGAGTCCTTCGAGGAACACGTTGATCATCTGAAAATTGTACTTGATCGGTTGCGTGACGCTGGACTTACCGTCAAATTGTCCAAGGTTTCCTTTGCCAAGCCCAAAATTTCCTTCTTGGGTCATATTGTTTCTGAATCTGGTATCTCAGTGGACCAATCTCGTACGCAGGCCATCAGAGATTTTAAACCACCCAAGAACGCCAAGGGTGTTGCTCGTTACATTGGTATGGTCAACTTCTTCCGTAAGTTTATCAGTAACTTTGCCGACCGTGCTGCTCCTCTAAATCAATTACGCAAAAAGGCTGTGAAGTTCGAGTGGGGTCCCTCTCAGCAAGCAGCCTTCGAAGATCTTAAGCTTGCGCTCTCTAACGCCCCTGTGTTAGCCATTCCGGATTTTGGGAAGCAGTTCATTGTGCAGACTGATGCGTCTGGTCGTGGTGTTGGTTGTGTTCTACTGCAGGAATCTGATCTGGATAGGCAACCCATTGCATATGCTTCTCGTACCTTAACGGACGCAGAGAGGAAGTATTCCATTTATGAACTTGAGGGTTTAGCTGTGTTGTTCGCTCTAGAAAAATTCCGTATGTATCTTGAGCACACCAAGTTTCTCCTTGAGACCGATAACCAAGCCTTGAGCTGGGTCTTAGGGAAACCCCGCAAAACTGGTAGAATTGCTAGGTGGGCAACTAGGATTCTGTCTTTCCAGTTCACTGTCCAACATATTCGTGGGTCCGAAAATGCGGTAGCTGATTCTTTAAGCCGCATGTACGAGGAAACAGCTGAAGAGGATGTTCAGGAATGTGAACCTGTAAACCTTGTATCTGCTGTAAATTGTGTCATTGCCGTTCTTAGCAATTCCCCTGTGCTGTTTGAGGATGTGAGACGATTCCAGAAAGAAGACCCCTCCTTATCTAGCCTTATTGACCGAATCAATTCTGGTGAAGTGATCAAGCCCTACTCTCTGAAGGACGGTGTATTGTGTTGTTCGTCTCGTCATGACCGCCTAACTAAAATTGTGCTCCCGTCGATCCTCATTCCGGAAATCTTTCGTTACTATCATGAATCTCCTATTGGTGGCCACCTAGGAGTATTCAAGACCCGAGCTAAAATCAGACAGTTTTTCATTTGGCAAGGTATGGATGGCGACATCAGGAGGCTCATTAGGAATTGTGCTGCATGCAGTATTAGCAAACCTCCGGTTTCTACTAAGGTTGGCCTGTTGTCATCCGAACCAGCATCTAGACCCATGGAGAGGCTTTTTATCGACCATGTTGGACCGATCCCTCGCTCTGGTCGGGGAAACCAATTTGCGCTTGTTTGCACTGACGGTTTCTCCCGGTTTAGTTGGATTTTCCCCACCAGACAGGCTACGACCAGTTCCGTCATAAAGTGTCTTAATTCCATCTTCTCGTCTTTTGGGCCGTGTCAGTATCTGGTGTCAGATAATGCCAAGTGCTTTGTATCTCATCAGTTCCGTCAATTCTTATTTGATTATGCTATTTCGCACGAAACCACCACTCCCTATTTTCCTAACCCGTCTCTCGCTGAGCGAGTCAATCGTAATCTCCGTTCTGCTCTGATTGCTTTCCACCACGACGACCATTCCAAGTGGGATTCTAATTTGCATTGGCTCAATTTTGCTTTCAACACCGCCGTGCATGAGAGCACGCAAGCCACCCCCTTTTCGTTAATGTTTTCCTTTATGGCTAATTCTCCGTTGTCTAACCTGTGGAACCTGCACGATCTCCTTCCTGACAGTTTCACGCCCGAGGATATGAGGGCGAAATTCGACAAGGCTAGAGAGAATATTAAGGTATCCCATGACCAACTTGCCAGGCGACACAATGCCTGTCGCAAGCCAACGGATTTGGAAATTGGTGATGTTGTGTACGTCCGCAATTTCGAGCCCAAGGGCGTCAGTAATCTTGTCTCAAGCAAGTTAACCCCTCGTTTTAAAGGCCCATGTTATGTAGAGGCGTTCTTGACTCCTGTTACTCTTCTTGTTCGAAACCCTAAGGCCAACAAAATTTCTAGAGTGCATCTATCACACATTAAGCGAGGTGGAGAGGTGTCTAATGAGGAAATGCTACCGTAAATTTTGTAAAACAAATTTTGTATAATGTAGAGTATCCCTAACCTTCGTTGAAGCCTACAGGCTGCTGTTCCTTGTGGAATTTTGAATTTAATTGGATATGCAAACTCTGGTGGGATACAAAATGTAAATGTTGGGATGTTCCCATTGTAATGGCAAATTGTAAAAGTGTACCTAATTTTGATGTTTCATAGGCGGTGATAACATGTAAGTTGGGCTCGGTGGGAGACCTAACTCATGGTAAACTTGTATTCCTGTTCCCTTTGGGAATTTTAGTGGTCATTCCTCTACCGTAGTTCCTTCGAAAGGTATAGTCGTCTAACTCATGTAATCTTGTAATGTACTTCGAATCTGTAAAAAGGTAAACTTGTTAATGAAATTTTGTAAGCACGGATCTAGGGCATGGTCAGAATTTTTTTCTTCATTTAAATTCAATTTTGTTTCTCTTTGTAAAATGTAGTAAGAAATTGTAAATTCTGTAAACCTTTTTTGAGATTAGATTAACTTCTATTTTTGTAAATGGCTGCCCACGCGTCGAATGATATATGGCACATTGCTTCCACCTACTTCGTCTAAAACGACCTACATTGGACTTGTTGAAAATTTTCCTAACGTGTCTCGGACTCTGAAAGCACTGCTGGTGCTGGTGTACTGCGTTCTGAAGATTTTTGGACACAGTGATGCTGTTGACTAAGTGGTTTGCGAGGTGATCAATCATCCCATCACTGATAATCTGACCCTGCATTCTTCCTAACCAAAACGATGCGGTTTCATCCGTCAATTGGAGTTAACTGGTGAACATTATCTTCGGGAAACATCTCTGGTGAATCGACTAGTTTAGGAGTACTGTCTATGCCTTGGCATATTCGTGAACGGTGTTCACGCTTAAGGGCGGGAGACTGATACGTGCAAGGGCACGTCCCTACCATTTCAAACATGTATATACTCTTGGATTGTACCTTCTCGACATTTGAAACGACCGCCTGGTGACTTGCTTCCCATTTTGAACACGAGATGGTAGCACCTGCCGGACTTTGGAATGATTCAAGTGGTTCCTGTGTCTCCCCACTAGGTTGTGTGGGCTTCGCCTTATTAAACTCTTTATACGCATGACATAATTGAAAGACAATTACATTCTTCATCTTAAAACAAATGCCGGGGTATTCATGATACCGCCAAATTATGAACTTATTTATGACATTGTTGTTTTGAGGTGTCACTCCGTGATTGGACAATATTATTTACATGTATACAGTTCGAAAATGACACGCAAAAATTCTCCGCCATTTTGTGTAGGCCATTAGAGGTCGTGAAGTAAACATCAAGCCATCTGGTCGTGAAAGGTGTCTCCACTAATGGGGGCTTTTAGCCCCCATTCTCTACAAAATATATATATATTCAAGAAAAAGGAATTGCCTGTTTTCTTCAGGCTGTGAATTTTCGTCGTTCCGCCGTGAAGAGGAAATGTGCAAAGTTAATCGCTACTGGATGCGATCAAGTGCTGTCATCTACACGACGCATGTGCCGGGTTAGCCATTTTTGTGAAGCACATGTAGTGACGTACAGAATTTAAAAATTATGTGTTAATTATTTTATTACTAGTGTGTCTCCGCTGAGAAGGAAATAAGGTACGTTATCAGTTAATTTTTTTTATATTATTGTTATGGAGCTCCGATATCATCTTATAGTAATATTTTAATTCTGTTCCTCATTTGTTTTATAGGCCTAATTTCATTTCTGGTTTAATTACGTTTCCTAATTCATTTGAACCTTGTTTTCTTTCTTCGCACCTCCTGGAGACACACTTCTAGTTTATTTCACGTTTAAATTATTATTTATTTTCTTTTGCCAATCTTACGATTGATATAGTATTCTAATTAATTTATTCATGATCCGGTGCATTTCTCTGTTGTAATAGTTTTTAGACATATCGTTTTTTGCCGTTCATTTCCTTCTACTAATGTTTAAATTTAATCTTATTAATTGTTTGCCGTAATTTCGATCTGGCATGTTTTTGTGTGGCCATGTCTGTTTGCCGTGATGCATTATGGTCTCATGGTCAGTCCTTTGGCGCGGGTCTCAAAAGGCAGACGTGTTGTGTGTTAGCTTAATCCTTTTTTTAAATGTAATCTTGTTGATGTTAATTTTGTGATTTTTGGTAAATGTCCTTGTGTTTTACGCCTTCGTGCTTATCATTTATTTATTTTCTATCCCATTTAATTTTTTTTTAAGTTTAATTTATTTCTTTTTTTTGGCGTGGCCTAATCATCTGCATGCCGGATCGCTATTGCATTCCATTGCAAATTATCAAGCCCTTTCTCATTGTGTTATGCATGTAATTTTTATTTTAACCTTTGGGCTTTTTAATTTTTATTTTTATTTTAAATCAAGTCTTTTCTCTTCTTGGCTTTGCAAGCAAGCATGTTAGGCGCTATCTGGCCTTCTTGTAAATTTGTGTTGGCTGATGCATGTTCCGTTTCTGGTGATGCTGCTCTTTAAAATTTTTAATATTAAACCCTCTATTCTTAAAATGTTAATTCTTTTGTTGTGGCATTATTTCACCGACGGCAGTTCCTTTGGTTTTTGGGGGGTGTTTGTACGATAGCCTGTGTGTGTTGTCCCCTTCTCCATCATCCTTACACCCCTTTTGGAGCTCTTCTGTTGGGACATGTCTTCTGGAGGTGATTTTGCTGCGGAAGTGACCCGGACCCCTGAATACAGGTAAGTTGGCCCATCCACGCTCCCCGTACTCGTCTCATTCTGGTGAAGCAGAGCGTTGGTTATCGAGTTACCGACGTGCTGCTGGCCAGTGCCGTTAATGTGGGGTTACAATAATGACTTTATAATGACGTTATAGTTAATTTAATTTAATTTCGTTGTATGTGTTATGATAGCCTACTATTAGTATTATTATACAGTACTTAATTCAAGTCTTCGTAACTGCACAATCGCTGAATGTGGGAAAATGTACGCGAAGTGCTTTGTACTGCCTCCTCTCATGGAGTGGCAACGCTGTCGTAACGTGCCATAAGACCAATGCTTCAATCTAAACGTTGGATGCCTTATAGCATAGCTACATCAACTGCTCAACATGATTATTATTATTATTATTATTATTATTGTTATTATTACTATTATTATCATCTCTATATGCTGTTCGCTAATTGGTGATTTAATATCTGGATGTAGCTAGGTGTTCAGAGAGATATTTGAGCCACTTGAAGTGTGATAAGGGATATTAAGCAGGGAAGCTAGATGATGTATGGGACCTCATAGAGTGTATTACTGTGTACTCTGTCACTAGCGTTAAGCATTAATTAAGTTCTGAGGTTATTTACTCTTGCGCAGACAGTCGTGGAATCACCGATCATTAGTTTCTGTCGCGAGGTAGGCGTGGCGACCGTACAGTGCTGGAGCCAAGTCACTTGGGTATTGAAACAATGAAGCTAATTGCTTTCAATATTTGACATGAAGAAATATCAAAGACAAACATTCATCAATACATCCTATTATTCTTATCTAAGCGCTTGTGTATTGTTCAACATGATTAAACACAGGTTACCAGGCAAAACTATGCAGTACTTGGATCCGATAACCAAGAGGTTCCTAGCCCATAAAATTATAATAAATGTTTACTTTCTCCACTACACTGAAATATAATAATAATCATAATAATACTAATAAATCGATTGCAAACATCATAAGGAAAGGAAGGGCAAAATTTTATGGACAAATGCACAGGATGACCGAAGACAGACTGACCATGAACATGTATAATATAGTTACGAATAGTACACTTAAAACCAATTTGGTAAAGGAAACCGTGGAAGACATCAAGAAACAAAACATCTCTACAGAAGACATGGGAGGCAGGAGCACATTCAGAGAAAAACTTAGACAACAGAAATTTGAGCAAACTCCCAAAGAGAGACAACCGGGAAAGAAGTCGTCAGAAGAGAGAATGAGGAAGCATAGTGTTTATATGAGAGGTATTTGGGGAAAAACAAGAAAGTGCTGGAATAAAATAAGAAAACTGATTGTGTTGTAACGCTCCCTTTATTGGGAATAAACGAATAAATAAATAAATAATAATAATAATGCAAGTATAAGACATTACAACACGGTAATTAAACCACAACCCAGGGCCCACTTCAAAGGCTGGAGATCAAAGAAAGAATGAAAGAAAGACAGATAGATAGAAAGAAGGAAAGAAAGAAAGAAAGAAAGAAAGAAAGAAAGAAAGAAAGAAAGAATGAAAGAAAGAAAGGAAGGCAGCATGAAATCTCTTAGGCCCCATATTCTGTAACAACAAATTAACCCACATCAGAAATGAAACCCTTTACCAGAGTACAGAAAGACTCTCAGACGCAATAAAGAATTGATTTTTAGCCAACTTTTCACATTTTGCAAAAATGAGGAAAAAGTAGACTTATGAGATCGATCCGGGAAAATGTGTGTCTGTCTGTCTGTCTGTCTGTCCTTCTGTCTGTCTGGCTGTGTGTGTGTGTGTGTGTCCCCTATCAACTCCTAAACGGCTGCATCAATCAAAACCAAATTTAGTATGAGTAAAGATGTGCACCTGAATATCTCAGGTCCATATTTGAAAATTATGTCAGTGCTACCAACTGCTGATAAAACGCACTAGAAATTTGAGCTCCATGTTGGATATCTTGCAACGTATGCATGGGAGCTATTCCAAAATTGGCACACATGTAGATAAGACTATTTCAGTTTAATTTCCAGGAGGCCAACCATGACAGTGTTGCCAAAATAATCTTAAGCCTTCTGATAGGTCCAATGTTTAAATGCATATAACTTCTACACTATCAATTGGATTTCAACCAAATTTTGTATGTAATATCTGTACATAAACAGATATGACTGAGCGTATTCTTAAGAGCCACCAGGGCTGCCAACTGTTAATAATTGCTCTCTCTATTTTTTATCCAAATACCAATATATCAGAAAGTATGCAAGCAAAAAGCTTTAAACTATGCACACGTATATTCTGACATTTTAGATTAATTTGGAGTAACTTATATACGTCAGTTCTACCAACATGATTATAAGCCTGCTGATAGTACCAATTTTTAAATACATGTAACTTATTTACTATCAGTTGGATTTCAACCAAATTTCGTATGTGCTATGTGTACGATAACAGATATGACTATAAGTATTGTTTAGAGCAATCAGGGCTGCCAAATGTTAATAAATGCTGTCTATATTTATTTTACACTAATATCAATATACCAGAAAGTATGCAAGCCAACAGCTCTATTCTTTGCACACGTATAGCACCTGACATTCTAGATTAATTTGGAGTAATTAATACAAGGCAGTGCTGCCAACATGATTCTATGCTTGCTGATATGTCCAATTTTAAAATACATGTAACTTCTATACTAACAAATGGATTTCAACCAAAATTGGCACAACAAGATATCATAATATTTTAAATTATTTCTGACCAGCACACGCATGGTATTGTTGGCAACATGCTTTTACGCGTGCTGATAGATCCAGTGTCTAACTGCATGTAACGTCCATTGTACTTCAACCAAATTTTGTATTCTGTACCTTAAGAGATTGAACTAAGAATATATTCAGTCACCAGGGCTGCCAACTGTCGTGCTCTATTAGGCTACATTATACCAGGTATATTTTGAACTAATTAGATATTTCGATATTACCAACTTAATTTCGTCATTATTCTAGATAGGTTCATATTCTGTAGAATTATCATTGGCATGAAAAGTAGGCTGTATAGTTCTTCACGGAACTTCTTGTTATGGACACATTCTCAGAATGAACTCAAATAGGCTAACCAAAAAGATCTTTCACTACTTCCATAACAAAAGAGCCAAAACACTTTGGTTTAAGGAAAAGGAGAAAGACTTAATAGAACACCAAATCACAGAGAATATGCCCATGGATAAAACATCCAAGACCATAACCAAGATCAAGAAGCAGCGGTTCCAAGTCCAAGTCAAACCCAAGAGAAAGCTCCCAATCTCGGATGAAGAAAGGAAACCAAGATCACAATGAATGAGGGAATAGTGGGCTACAAGGAAAGCACAGATTATTAAAAAGTGATTGATATAATGTACCCCAAAGCTGGGTGAAACGAATAAAATAATAATAATAATAATAATGTATGTATGTATGTCTACCCCATATTATTCCCGTTTTCCAACGGGGTCGGGGATGAGATGCGATGGAAGTCTTTGTGGCGATGATTTTTACGGCCGGATGCCCTTCCTGACGCCAACCTCATGAGAGGAGTTAATGAGAGATGAAATGAATGATGGTGAATGAAACTGGGCAATGATGTGGAAGGAAGCGGCCGTGGCCTGTCATAAGGTACCGTCCCAGCATTTGCCTGGTGTTGAAAATGGGAAACCACGGAAAACCATTTCAAAGACGGCCGACGGTGGGGCTCGAACCCACGCGTCTACCGAGCCAGCAGAGAGCGTGGCCCCATGACCTAATGCTGAGCTTTAGCCAGCGTACCCAATACTGTCGGTAATAATAATAATAATAATAATAATAATAATAATAATAATAATAATAATCTTATTTTATAATACGCTAAGGTGTATGTTTCTCAAAACTCAAACCCCTTGCCAGAGGGAGTTAGGAGGTGTGGTTTGTACAAAAATCTTCCAAATCGTCTCAATAGTACAGGAAAGATCTTGCATTTCTTGATAAGTCAACGGAAATATATTGATTTGTTTATAAAGTGCTCTGAAACAAGACGATAGCCCTGGCAGAACTGTGTCACGCACAGTCCGCATTGCACTACGGCCGGGCGGGTAGTCTGTACACATGGGGCACACACAACTCAGATAGCCCCTGGCAGAACTGAGTCGCGTACAGACCGCATAGCACTAGAGCCAGGCGGGTAGTCTGTACACATGGGGTGCACACAACCCATTATGCGTGAGTTCTCGAATGGGTCCGATAGTTCTTCTTCTTCTTTTCTCTTCTTGTTCTTCTTCTTCGCGATCAGGCCTATTGGACCGCGCGCTGCTAAAATTGTCCTTCTCGATCGTCTCCTATCCATAGCTGCCATTCGCCAACTGTCCACACATATCCCTGCCTGTTGCAGATCTTCATGGAGTCCATCACTCCACCGCTTCCTTGGTCTACCTGGTGGTCTCCTTCCTGTGGGAATGAAATCCAGTAGCTTCTGTGGCCATCGGTGGTCTTCCATCCGGGCTACATTTCCAGCCCACTGCAGTCTTCTGGTTATGATGGTTCCAGCTATGTTGGTATCATGGCACAGGTCTTCTACTTCATGATTGTGTCTAATCCTCCTTTCACCCGTGTGTACATCCCTCACCGGTCCGAAGATCTTCCGAAGAACTTTTCTCTCAAAAACGAGTAGTTTAGGAACGTCCTGTTTTCGGATACTCCATGTATCACATCCATATAGTACAACGGGTTGGATCAGAGTTTTATACAGACGAGTTAATATTAATATTACTATTATTACCATTTATTATTATAATTAATACACATCTTTCAAAAGAAACATGTTTATCAATGTTAAGCTCAGGAATGAACACATATATGCTAATAGTTGAAGTGGAGTATTTAACGCAAGACGTTTGTAATTTTACGTGACGGTTATTCTCTCAATCATGAGCCACATTTTACGTGGAATCCGAACCACAAGACATGGCGTTTCACTTTGGAAATCTCACATGAATTGACCAGGTACCGAACCCGGTCACCATGGAGAGCTGATACCAAGGTGTCCCAAGACCCTAAACATGGATCATGATGATGATGATGATAATTGTTGTTTTAAGGGGCCTAACATCTAGGTTATCGGCCCCTGATGGTTTGGGTGATCGTGAAGATGAAAATGAAAAGCGAACTTAAAACTAAAACTAACTTCTAACCTACATACTAGAAGAAGAAATGGAAAACTAAAGGAGAATAAGGCAAATAAAAGGACAGAAGGAAAAGAAATGCCCTCAACCCTCGGAGAAGGCGGATTGAGGGACTTGGAAGGAAGGAGAGCCATGAAAGGCATATAGGAAAGTGAAAGAGGAGAGGCTCCGCCCCAAAGGTAAGGGACAAAAGGGGGACACGGACCCAGCTCAGGAATCCCTCGGGGTCGCCAACTCCCGAACTCACCAGCCGTGAGCCCCTGAGGGTGTAGCATTATCTAGGGTGCACCAGAAGTGGTGGGGCTACATACACCCTGCCTCCTTAAGGGCCTAGAGCACAAGGCAGGAGGTAAAAGGAAGAGAAAAAGAAGGCTGACCCCTCGCAGAAGGAGGGTATCAGAAAAGATGAGACAAGGGCCAATTAAGGCGGGAAAGGAAGAGACTCCCTAGGCCTCGGATACCCTAATACCGTCGGGGTCAGAAGAGAACAAGAGTTGACCAAGTAAGGTCGACAGGAAAGAAGAAACATGGATCAACAAGACCATGAGATATTTGATTGAGCTGCACCAAAATATTTGAATTTCCCTCTTATTTTTAGCCTATTTTCAATTTTGAAAAAAAAAATTGGCTTATGAGATCACCTTTTGTCCGTGTGTGTGTGAGTGTGTGTGTGTGTGAGGTGTGTGTTTGTCCCCACCTAATAAATTCTAAACGGCTGGAGAGATTTCATTGAAACTCGGTAAGTTCATAGCACTATTCCGGGCGACCCCGACCGTGCCTTTCAAATTTTGTTACGTCTCACTAATCCAACATGGCGGCTGTGCGAAATATTTCACCAGCAGTCAATATCTCCTAAACTAATCGCGATATCTCCCTGGATTTCTTCCGGTGGTAAAGAGAACTACTAGAAGTTCACCTATGCGAATTTTGAAAAACTGGTAACTACAAAACCAACATGGCGGCCACGCGAATTTGCGACTTTTAAATAGACGTTTCTCGCGATTTAACCAACCAAACGCAATAAAACTTGGTACAGTATATGTTTATACACATTGTAATGCACCGACATCTAACTTCGTTCAATTGTTTACATAACCACAAGATGGCGGATGTGCGAAATATTTCACCGGCATTCTATATCTCTGAAACTGTTAGCGGTATCACCCTGAAATTATGTACGGAGATGAATGGCACTACTGGATGTTCATCTATAAGACTTTCAAAAACCGGTTAACTACAAAACGAACATGGCGGCCAAGCGAATTTGAAAATTTTAAATAGACCTTTTTCGCGACTTAATGTTCCAAACGCAGTAAAATCTGGTACAGAAAATGTTTATACACATTGTAATGCACTGGTATCTAATTTAGTTCAATTGTTTACATAACGTCAAGATGGCGGCTTTCCTAATTTTAAAATTAAGTTTTTATTTCTTGAGTCGTAATCATGCGATCGAAGTGAAAGTTTGAACAATGAACCTACGCAATAATTTTCCTTTAATGGTGCATGACTCTATGGCCTATACATTTAACAATCCAACATGGCGACCATCCGAAATATTTAGACGGCTCTGAATATCTACGAATCTATTATAGCAATCAAACTGAAATTTTTAATGTTCATAGGGGCTATGAACTTAAGTTCCCCTATAGGACTTTAAATAACCTGGTGATCACAAATCCAACATGGCGGCGACGCGAAGTATAAATATTCACATGGACGTTTCTCGCAATTTAACCATCCGAGTGCAGTGAAACTTGGTACAGTAAATCCTTATACGAATGATAATCCACTGGCATATTATTTGTTTCTATTGTTTCCATAATCACAAGATGGCAGCTGTGCGAAATTTTAAAATCTCCTTGTTACTTATTGTGTCCTAATCATGCGATTGAAGTTTGAATGCAACACGTTCACAATAATCTTCATGTAACAATATATAACTCTACGACCTACATATATAAAATCCAACATGGCTACCATTCGAAATATTTAATCGGTTCTCAATATCTACGAATCTATTACAGCAATCAAACTGAAATTTTGTATGTAGATAGAGGCAATTAACATAAGTAGGTTATATGAAAGTAGGCTGTATAGTTCTTCACGGAACTACTTGTTACAGATTGTCCAGACTAACGTAAGCCAGAAATTGCCATGCGTGGACTGGCGCCATGGGTAAATCTGACCCGACCGTAAATAATATAGAAATAACTTGAGTGTTCAAAAAGCTATGGACATGTTCCTTTTGCAGGGTGAAGTTCAAGGCTAGGAAGGGAGGTACAGTAAGCGACAGGAAATAAGGGCTGACCAAAACGAAAATATAGAGCATTATTTAAGCCTCGGGTCAAAAATACACTTGCGCCACGGCCGTCTCCTTCCCTATCCCCGCCTGAATTACAAATACACACACAAATACACAACAATAACCAGGTTATCAGACACTCAAGAATACGGGACTGAATGACCACGATGTCCTAGCCACCTCAGATATATATAACGTGCTGTGCCCTTAGGCAGGTCTTCACACAGTAGTTCTCCATGCTGTCCTGTCTTCAGCCGTTCTCTTGTTTGACGGTAATTTCGTGCTATCTTGACACTGTCCACAAGCTGACACCTTCCCCGTCCTCTCCATCTCTTTCCGTTTACTGGTCCTTCGAGAGCATCCCACAGCAAACGCTCTCTTCGCAGCCAGTGTCCAGGCCTGTTCCTCCTCCTTGTATGGAAGGTATGTAACAGCCTCATATTTTCTCCGGTTGGTTGGTTCTTAAGTTTAGGGGCTGCGACAACGCGGTCATGTAGCCCCGTGTACTTTGGGTGTGTGTAAAATCTGTCTGATAACCGGTGTTAATTGTGATGACTGTATTAGTGTGTGTAACTGTTTTAATTGAAGTAAGGACTGCAGACGATCAATTTTCAAGTAGTTCCTACTTTTGCCGCCAAACGCCACTGTCAACGACTACTAGTTCAGAACTTAGCTACCAGACGTCACCACAGTCGGCTCTTGGCAACGAGCGTAGAAACCTAAGAGCGTTGTTTACATTCTTATTAACTAATACAATTTAGCTTCACACAGATGTAATTAGTGGAAGGTTCTTTAACATGCCATAAATCTATGACATGGGACCACCGGCTTTACTTCCCCTCCGATGGAAGGCATACTGAGGGATTTTTAACGCTCTTAAAAATCCGACGACTTCGGCTGGATTTGAACCCGCGATCTTGGGCATAGAATATTTTCTCTAACTCGCTCCAATACCTCCTCATTCCGGACCCTTTCCACCCAGGATATCCGTTCCATCCTTCTCCATAACCACATTTCAAACGCCCCCAGTCTTCTTTCATCATCCTTCCTTAGCGTCCAGGTCTCGGCTCCGTATAGTGTCACACTCCAAACAAAGCATTTTGCCAGTCTCTTCCTTAACCTCAAGTCCAAGCGTCCACACAATAGTCTCTTCTTTCTGTTGAAGGCTTCTTTAGCAACGAAATTGCGAGCTCTTACCCCTTTACTGCTTCTCATATCATCCGGTAGTATGTTTCCTAGATATTTAAAAACTGACACTTGTTCAATATCCTGATGTTTATTACTTTGTTCCCTCTTGTGCTTATCACCATACTCTTTGTCTTGCTCTTATTAATGCGCATTCCATATTGCTCACAGGTTGCATTTAGATCTGCTATAAATCCATTCGGTATCCTTTCATTCTTTGCTAGCAACACCATGTCATCTGCAAATCGAATACACTCCATTCTCCTGCCACCAATGTGCACTCCTTTTCTTCCATCCAGACATTGCCCAACGATATCTTCCAGGTAAATATTGAATAGTATGGAAGATAGACAACATCCGTGTCGAACACCCCTTTCTGTTCTTCTTTCCTGTGTCATCTCATTTCTTCTCTGTATATACCCTCAGATGGAATAATAATAAAACCAAGAGTTGAAATAAGTTATCATTCCGACATTTACCCCGAGGGAGTGAGACAAAACGGATGGAAAAACCACACTCCACTCAGGATAGTCTAAGTCAGCGCCGGGATTAGAATCTGCGGTCTACAGACTTGCTGCAGCTTCCCATTGCAGTCGTGATGTAAGCTACGCTGTGGTGCTGACGAAGAAGGGAATCACACTCAACCAACCACCAGCGACGCTTATCAAGAGATCAAAGTAATGATTTATGCGTACTATACTGCTCCGCTATCATAAAAAATGTACAGTAGAGTTTTTACATATCGCAGCGAAGAGCAGAATGAAGCTAACACAGCGCGGACTACGTAATGGTGACAGTGATACGAAAATGGCATCATGAAAGTTTCAATAGCAAACCTCAACATGCTTTGGTCTGGCCCCTCACATTGTGTGTGGCGCTCCCGGACATGAAGTACTCCACTGATCGATATTATAAAACATGGCCCCCTGTTTTGCAGCTGTCACCAGGGACTCATTCCACCACCAACAAATATTGCACCCTTACACTTTTCAATATGCAGTTTACATTCCTGTTTCTCTTCCACCCGTTAGGTTTAACTTTGCTTGGCAAAAGGAAGTGATACATAAATTAACGTTTTAAATAAAAGTAGAATTTCTTCTCTTCGGAGAAGTCTTTCAGTGTTTCAGTGATAGTATGGTATCCCATTCCAGATATGCTTTAAGATTTTATTAAATAAATAAATAAATAATTACATAAAAATATATCAATAAATAAATAAATAATTACATAAAAATATATCAATAAATAAATAAATAAATTAATTAATTGATAATAAAAATAAAAAATACAATGTAGAAAATTAAATAAAATTATAAATACCGTACCTAAATAAATAAACAATTTAAGAAACTTGAAAAAATAAATAAAAGAAAATTAAGAAAATAGAATTAAATAACAAGAGATTAGTGCTTTTCAGTCGGTCAACACGAATGACCTACTGAAAAGCACTGAACTCTTGTTTACTAAGGCAACACTGAACAAATGGCTTCAAACCCCACAAAGAATTAAATAAATAAGTAAATGAACAGACAAATAAATAAACAAATAAAGAATTCATTTAAGAAAATATGAATAAATAAATAAGTAAATATATGAATTAAATCCTAATAAATAAGTAAGTAAATAAACAAATAAATAAAAAATAGTTAAATAAACAGAAAATAAATACATTTAAGAAAAATTGAATTAAAAATATAGAAAGAAATTAATAAACACATCAATAAACATAATAATTTTAAAAATGTATTAAAAATAAATAAATGTACAAAAATGAATAAATTAATAAATACACAAATTAAAAAAATAAGAAAACAGAATTAAATAAATAGGTAAATAAATTCACAAATAAATAAACAAATATAGAAAGAAATAATGAATTTAAGAAAAATAAATAATTAAGTAAATAAACAAATGAAGCCAAAATAAATAAGTAAAATAAAAAATTAATTAATAAATACAAAAGTAAATAAACCTGTCAACCTGGACCCATTGTTTGGGAAGCCAGGCTCTGCCTGTCACAAGCCAGGACAAAAGGTGAGTGATAGAGGAGTAACACCTCTTAAAAAAACCATGGTCCAGTTGGCCCGACTGGTAGTACCATGTATGGGCCCCTTACCAGGGTAACGGTGAAGACCTCAACGGCATTTATGGTGGAGAAGGTAACTTTCGGTACAGCATAATTGGCGGAAGGGGCAACCCAGTGCTCGGGTTAATGAGTAAAAGGTATATGGAGGCCATATATCAGTCTTAGGGGTATGACGGTTCCACATGTTAGTGGCGATACTCCGACAGCGTCTGTTCCACATGTTAGTGGCGGCTGATTAATAACACTCAGAAGTGGAACTCTGAGCTTAACCCGACTAGAACCTCAATTCTAGTCAAATCCCTAATCTAAGTTAATCAACATGGATGTAGCACGTTCAAAAACAACTTACCCCAGTGGGTCAAATCCCACGGTTGAAAAACCGCAAGTGGTCTATTCGGATTCTGGGGAGACCACAGACGTGTACGATGAGGTAAGTCGGAGTGCCTCGACACCCCGTAAGAAAATTAAACCTAAATCAAAGATTTGGCTAATGATGTTTAACGTAAATTCTCTCTTGAAGATGGGGAAACTCAAATCCATTTTATACAAATCACGAGAACGTAAAATCAAGATTATTGCTTTTCAAGAATCTAGGTTTACAGATGAATATCCTTTCAATTCTGAAGGTTACAGGATTTACAAAGGGAAGCCAGGAGAACGAGCTATGAAAAATTGCCCACAATTTGGTACTGGATTTATAGTTCATCATTCCTTACTTGATTCAGTTACAACCTTCCACTCTCCCTCCGGTCGTCTCTCCACCATGACAATAAAATCAGCAAACAAAATGTACACTCTCATTAATGGACATGCCCCAACTAATATCACCAACAGAAAGGCGTAAGGAAAAGTCGAAGAATTTTGGAACCAATTAGATGATATACTTCAAAGAATCCCAAGGAATCATGTTAAAATACTTATGGGTGATTGTAATGCCCAAATTGGCAAAGAAAAGAAATATAGATATTGGGTAGGTAAATGGTCAGGACATAATCAGACCAATCGGAATGGTATGCGTCTTCTTGAAATCTGCAAGAACCATGACTTATTCTTCAAATCAACATTTTTCAAAAAGAAAACCTCTCAGTCCAAGACGTGGGTGTCACCTAACCCACTGTTAGGAGAATATCAATTGGACCATGTGCTGATCTCCAGAGTAAATACTCTCGAAATAATGAAACTTAAAGTCCTTAAGGGGTTAGCTCTGGATTCTGACCATTACCCTGCAAAATTTTCATTAAATATTATTCCAGAGAAAAGGCGATTCTCTCAGAAAATCCCACCCCGTAAATATGATGTTCAAAATATTCAAGGTAATGATAAATATAAAAACGAGACTCAACAATTGAATCCACAAAACTGGCAACAGCTCCAAGCAGGATTAATAAAAACAGCGGAGAAAATAGCACCACACATGAGAACACGCAAACATCCGTGGTGGACAGCCGAACGTGATGACCTTAGTAAGGCTCAGGCAGCAGGCATGGCACAATTGGTCTTGCAACAAAACTCCTAAGACTCTGCAAGATCTCACGGATGTCAGAAGAACAGTCACGAAATCAATACGAAGAATTCGCAAGCAGAATGACAACAAAATATTACAAGAAATAGAAGCTGACTTCAAACAACATAATTCTAGAAACTACTATAGAACTTTTCGCCAGAAGCTCACTAAATATTCCCCTCCTTCACTTCAATTCAAAAATGAACATGGGGATATTGCTCATAGTAACACAGAAAACTGTGAAATCCTTGCAAACTACATTTCGGTATTGCTCAATTGTGAGAAACCTCAAGAAACATTCACTTTTATCCACACGCAACAAAACCAAGATTCGTATCCACCCAACGTTCAGGAAATAAGAGAGATAATTAAATCATTGAAAAACAACAAAGCGTCGGGGGAAGACCAAATTGTTGCCGAGTTGTGGAAAAATGCAGGAGAAAATCTCATTGTAAAACTCCAAGAAATTTTAGAAGAAGTTTGGCGAACTGAAAAAATCCCCGCTGACTGGAAGATGGCACTCATACATCCCTTGCACAAAAAAGGAAATCGGACGGATCCCAACAATTATCGTGGAATTTCATTACTATCCATAACATACAAAGTTTTGTCTAAAGCTCTCCTGAATCGTGCAGAAATTCAATTGGATCCAGTAATCGTCGAATACCAAGGTGGCTTCAGGAAAGGCAGGTCGTGTGTGGAACAAATTATCAATTTAAAAAACTCAATGAAATATTTCCGCAATACATCGAACAAACACTATGTCATTACATTTGTTGACTTCCAAAAGGCGTATGATAGCATCGACCGTGAATCCCTTTTCAAAATACTCAAAGAATTTGGATTAGATCAAAAGACAACAAATATTATTAAGGAAACACTCATGGAAACCAAATCTAAGGTTAAATTTATGGGAGAACTGAGCAGAGAATTCGCCATTGACACAGGAGTCCGACAAGGAGATGGATTGTCCCCGTTGCTTTTCAATTGTGCACTAGAGAAGGTTGTACGAGAATGGCGAAAAGCAGGTGCACCGACGCATAGGATAGGACCAAAACTTAAAGGCATAGAATTAGACTGTTTGGCATTTGCTGATGACATGGCATTAATTGCCCAAAATATCTCTGATGCGCAATACCAACTTGAACTTCTACAAGAACAAGCAAAGAAAATTGGATTGCAAATCTCATTTGATAAAACTAAATTTATGACAGATATAAAGAATGCCCCATCTGAAATTGAAATTGGTACTAACCATATATCTCGTGTGAAGGAATTTAAATATTTGGGTGAATGGATTACCGACAATTGTAATGAAAAGAGGTCCATTACAACAAGAATTCAAAAAATGGAAACTGCTTTTCAGTTAACGAAAAATACTTACAACAAAAAGAGTCTTTCCTGGAAATGCAAAATTCAACATTATACAACAGTGATCGGGTCCGAAGCTCTCTACGCTTCAGAAACTCTCACTCTTCAACATAGAACACTTCGAGATCAGTTGGAAGTGAAGGAACGTAAAATAATGAGGAAAATCTTAGGGCCGAGAATCAAATATGGTGTTCATCTTCCAAAGCCAAATGCTGAAATATATAAAACCATCTCCAAAATCACAGACAAAATGCGTATGCGACGAATCCAATTCTTGGGGCACCTGGAAAGAATGGACCCAAATAGACTAACTCACAAAATTCACACATACTTGAAAAACAAAACAACTAGATCAAATTGGTACAAACAGACTGAAAAAGACTTGCAAGAATTAGGATCGCCAGATCTCCTAGACCGAAATGTCATCAGAACACTTGCACTCACACGGGGTTTCGAGGAGGAATAAAGACGGCCATACCACCATATATGGTCTGCACAACGGAAGCAAACCCATTCGTTGCGTATGAAGGAGTACTGGGCTGTAAGAAAGGCTAACCATTGTTGATTCCGCGTGGTCCTAAGAGACCCATTCGCGACGAAGAAGACATAAGTAAATATAGAAAGGAAGAAAGGAAGAAGGAAATAAATAATGAAAGAAGGAAGGAAAGAAAGAAAGAAAGAAAGAAAGAAAGAAAGAAAGAAATTTAGATATTAAGAAAAATTGAATAAATATATACAATTTTGATACCCTGTGTTATTGTGGTGTCTGCATTAGTGAGTATATGTAATTGAGGCAGGTGTTGAGATTGGATTGACCCCGGCCTTTGAAATACAATATACATGTGAAAGATAATTTTAACATCTTCCAACTTGTACCTGCTTTCCTGAAAACTGACTTTCTTCGAAACAAAGAGCCCCTTTATCTGTAGATAAATACGACCTCAACTTCTGAATTTTTTTTCAGTTCTTTACTAACGTGCCCTTACATACACTAACCTCAACTGAATGTGTTTTCAGTTCTTTACTAACATGCCCTTACATACACTAACACTGCCATCGTAATGTACAGGCCATCATGCAGCGACTCTGCATCAGCTGATCGGTAGGGGGTAGAGATGGCGACCATTTTGCTTTGTGCTGTGTTGTTTATATCTTTTATGAATGAGTATCCGCGTGAAAAGTGATAGTTGAGAACGCTTCTACTTACGTCATCTAGAATGAGGATTATTTATTTTCTGAAACAAGTGTTCATTTCGTAGGTAGGTTATTGTATCTACGCAAATTTTGCGTTGCATGTTTGTCATCACACAGAAGATTATGTTTTAGTTAGGACCTCTAAATCACTTATTATTTCGACTCATACCAGGTTTTTTGGATGGTAATAAAATGTTGTTAGTTCAGGAAACCTCCTTCCCAGGTCGCAGGTATGTCAAAAGTTTGTTAATAGCAACTACCGGTATTATGAAAGAAATGATAATGTGGCTTGCTTCTCCGTCCCCACCACGACAATTTAAGAAAGCAATGCAAACACAACATTCCTAAAAATTATTGGTACCGGTAGGTACATTACGGGGAATACAAAAGTGTGTGTTAACATTTCCCTGAAAGCAAGATACCCTTCTTCGGGAGATAAGAGCTAATCGCCTTGATGGTAGGTTGTTGGTTAATATGGTTTCAATTATTGTAAGAAGTTCCCAAACTTCAGCCTATGCTAGGACTGGAAACATTTCTAATATGATAATGCTGAGGTTAAGTTACTTACCGTATGTAAATCAGAGAAGCGATATCCAGTATTCAGTATCTACTGAAGTCAGTCCAAGTTACATTATTTGTGAGAATGGTCTCTCGATCAAGTTCAAGTGAATATGGTAATGTTTTCGTGGTAGCATTTTTGTAGGCTACTGTATTTACATTAATGGGATTGTTAGAACCTGGTGTATGTACTGTAGGTTATTGATACCTGATTTAAAAAATTACAACCCATTGTAAATTCCTGATGCAAGAAACAAGTTAGATTGAGTCATAGAAAATAAGTAGTTAGGACAGGCCCTGTTTAAGTCACCTTGAGGGTGGCCTGTGCATTGATTACAGTTAGATATAGGTTACATTGTGCTTTGTCATCCACGAGCAGTTTAGGACGTGATCTGTTGAATAGCCAAGAGTGATGTGGGTTTTTTTCAGGCATCTACCATAAACCTTCTCAAAGCGGAGAACAACGAGAAACTGGCCAAGAATATATCTTATTCTCGACGTCAAAATACTGCAATTTAGCCCTGTTTGTGTGTTTCAACGTCCTAGTAAATGAACCAGCAATGAGCCATTTTGCTCACTCACAAAATGCCAGCTACATCGGCCGGATTTGAACAAGCGGAGCGATAATTAGGCGTATGTAGTGGTAACGGATGGAAGTACCAATCAGCCCTAAATAGCATTGCTATTTTTCTACGTCTTAAAGCGGGAGCATAATTTATATTAGGTTTGAAGAGACGGCGTGTGAAGGGAGCTATCTGACTGCTGCTGCGACTATAACGATCCTAGGCGTGGCGTCACAGTAGGAGCCTTACGGCCTGTACATTACGATGGCAGTGACACTAACATCAAAAAGCTATAAAAGTTTAAAATATTGAATAATAAAAATATAATCTGAATTTTGTTTCTTCAAACTTGAACCTTTCCTAAAATTAAATTAGGAGTCAATCCGACTAGCGTATTTTATATTTTTTGTTCGACGAAGTTGATATAAATATTATATGTCAGAAAACTGTATCATAATGGGGGCCATTAAAGTACTATTTTTATTGTAACACAGTTTTTCCAACCAATCAGAACTCAATATGTCCATTCATTGACCAATTAGGTAAGGATAGTTTCTCACTTGCACTCAAAATCCAACATGTCGGACATGAATTTCATGATTTGAAAGTTGACAATGTAGCCTATATCGGATGAACCATTGTAGTTACAATGCATAAACGAACTGGGCAATATTGCAAAAGAAATAGCACTGTACCTTAATATCCGCAACTCCAATGTCTACACAATCGTATGGTTTCGCCGACAATTTTAGTGAATACTGTTTTTGACATTAACACACCAGAACGACATGGAGGAAGCATGCGTCTGACACTAGTTCGGCTCAGTTGATTTGCCTTCCGTTGACATTCCATACGCATCGAATTTGAAGAATAACGAGTTGATAATATGATACATTTTAATTTTAAAGTGTTTGTAACAGCCTATTTTGTGTTATTTGACCAAAATAACACAATGATCCATCATCGTACAAGTGCGCTATCAGCTGGTGCTACTTCAGGATAAACAAGTAGTTCCGTGAAGAATTATACAGCCTATTTTCACAGATCCTACTTATGTTAATTGCCACTATCAACATACACAATTTCAGTTTGATTGCTGTAATAGATTCGTAGATATTGAGAACCGACTAAATATTTCGGATGGTCGCCATGTTGGATTTTATATATGTAGGTCCTAGAGTTATGTACTGTTACATGCAGATTATTGTGAACGTGTAGTATTCAAACTTCAATCGCATAATTAGGACACAAGAAAAAACAAGGAGTTTAAAAAAATTTTCACAGCTGCCATCTTGAGGTTATGGAAACAATTGAAATAAATTAGATGCCAGTGGATTAACATTCGGATAAAGATTTACTGTACCAAGTTTCACTGCACGCGGATAGTTAAATTGCGAGAAACGTCCATGTGAATATTTATAATTCGCGTCACCGCCATGTTGGATTTGTGATCACCAGGTTATTTAAAGTCCTATAGGTGAACTTAAGTTCATAGCCCCTATGAACATTAAAAAATTTAGTTTGATTGCTAAAATAGATTCGTAGAAATTCAGTATCGTCTAAATATTTCGGATGGTCGCCATGTTGGATTGTTAAATGTATAGGCCATAGAGTCATGTACCATTAAAGGAAAATTATTGCGTAGGTTCATTATTCAAACTTTCACTTCGATCGCATGACTACATCACAAGAAATAAAAACTTAATTTTAAAATTCGCACTGCCGCCATCTTGAGGTTATGTAAACAATTGAACAAATTTAGATACCAGTGGATTACAATGTGTATAAATATTTCCTGTACCAGGTTTCAGTGCGCTTGGAACATGAAATCGCGAGAAAGGTCTATTTAAAATGTTCAAATTCGCTTGGCCGCCATGTTCGTTTTGTAGTTAACCGGTTTTTGAAAATCTTATAGATTGCCTTCCAGTAGTGCCCTTTATCTCCGTACAAAATTTTAGGGAGATACCGCTAATTGTTTCAGAGATATAGAATGCCGGTGAAATATTTCGCACATCCGCCATCTTGTGATTATGTAAACAATTGAACGAAGTTAGATGTCGGTGCATTACAATGTATATAAACATATACTGTACCAAGTTTCATTGCGTTTGGTTGGTCAAATCGCGAGAAACGTCTATTTAAAACTCGCAAATTCGCTTGGCCGCCATGTTGGTTTTGTAGTTACCAGGTTTTCAAAAGTCACATAAGTGAACTTATAGTAGTTCCCTCTATCACCATAGAAAATGTCAGGGTAATATCGGTAATAGTTTCGGAGATATTGAATGCTGGTGAAATATTTCGCACAGCCGCCATGTTGGATTGGTGAGTCGTAACAAAATTTGAAGGGCACGGTCGAGGTCGCCGGGAATAGTGCTATCAACTTTCCGAGTTTCATCGAAATCGCTCCTGCCGTTTAGATTTTATTAGGGGGGGGGGGACACACACACACGAATCACACACACACACACGGACAAAATGTGATCTCATAAGCCTATTTTTTCAAAATTGAAAATAGGCTAAAAATGTCTAAGCTTTGGGATCGTTATTGGTCGGAGTTCAAATGCTGAGCCCACACAATTCCCAAGGAGAAGAATTCAACCGACAGAATCTCGACAGATATTTATGAATATTTATGTTAGAACATATCATAAAGTTATAATTATCGTGGAACATAAAACAGTCGTATGCAACTCGCCTATAATGGTAATTTAGACACTCGTATGGAAATTATAAAACTCGCTTCGCCCGTTTTATAAACATACTCGTGTCTTAGTTATTGCTATTATAGGCTCGTTGCATAACGTAATATTAAAGGTTCAGAAGAATTTAAAGAGCTCTTTATACCGCATGTAAATGTCTCAGATTACCATCTGTCATGAATTAGGAGAAATATGACCCTGAATATGCCTAAATTAACATTGTCGAGATAGAGGTGTCGTGGTACTCTTACGATGTTGTGATGTATCGTTCATATGCCGTGATTGTGTCCAGTTTTGTTGTGAATGAGTGGGAATTGTAGCTCCTGGAGTGAGAACTGTGGGTGCGCGGGGTTGGCAACAAGTGACCTGTGTTACCCAAGAGTCTGTGGGGTCGCTATGGCGGCGATTGTTTATGTGCAGTTATGTGAACATGTGTAGATTCAATACTTCCTAAATAAATGAATTTCCTGATGAGAGACGCTGAAATAGACTATATTTAGTACCATTTTTTAGCCTATTTTCAATTTTGAAAAAATAGGTTATGAGATCACATTTTGTCCGTGTGTGTGTGTGTGTTTGTGATGGTGTGTGTGTGTGTGTCCCTAATAACTTCTAAACGGCTGCAGCGATTTCAGTGAAACTCAGTAAGTTCATAGCACTATTCCGGACGACACCGACCGTGCCCTTCAAATTTTGTTACGTCTCAATAATCCAACATGGTGGCTGTGCGAAATATTTAACCAGCATACAATATCTCAGAAACTATTACCGATATCACCCTGGTATGTTTTACGGTGATAAAGCGAACTATTAGAAGTTCACCTATGTGACTTTTGAAAAATTGGTAACTACAAAACCAACATGGCGGCCACGCGAATTTGCGACTTTTAATAGACGTTTCTCGCAATTTAACCAACCAAACGCAATAAAACTTGGTACAGTATATGTTTATACATATTGTAATGCACCAACATCTAACTTCGTTCAATTGTTTACATAACCACAAGATGGCGGCTGTGCGAAATATTTCACCGGCATTCTATATCTCTGAAACTAATAGCGGTATCACCCTGAAATTTTGTACAGAGATAAAGGGCACTACTGGAAGTTTATCTATAAGACTTTCAAAAACCGATTAACTACAAAACGAACATGGCGGCCAAGCGAATATGAAAATTTTAAATAGACCTTTCTCGCGAATTAATGTTCCAAACGCAATGAAACTTGGTACAGGAAATGTTTATACACATTGTAATGCACTGGTATCTAATTTAGTTCAATTGTTTGCATAACCTCAAGATGGCGGCAGTGCGAATTATAAAATTAAGTTTTTATTTCTAGTGCGTAATCATGCGATCGAAGTGGAAGTTTGAATAATGAACCTACGAAATAATTTTCCTTTAACGGTACGTGACTCTATGGCCTATGCATTTAACAATCCAACATGGCGACCATCCGAAATATTTAGATGGCTCTGAATATCTACGAATCTATTATAGCAATCAAACTGATTTTTTTATGTGCATAGGGGCTATGAACATAAGTTCACCTATAGGACTTTAAATAACCTGGTGATCGCAAATCCAACATGGCGGCGACGCGAAGTATAAATATTCACATGGACGTTTCTCGCAATTTAACCATCCGAGTGCAGTGAAACTTGGCACAGTAAATCCTTACAAGCATGTTAATCCACTGGCATCTAATTTTTCAATTGTTTCTATAACCACAAGATGGCAGCTATGTGAAATTTTAAAATATCCTTGTTACTTCTTGTGTACTATTCTTGCGATTAAAGTTTGAATGCTACACGTACACAATAATCTTCATGTAACAGTACATAACTCTAGGACCTACATATATAAAATCCAACATGGCGACCATCCGAAATATTTAGTCGGTTCTCAATATCTACGAATCTATTACAGCAATCAAACTGAAATTTTGTATGTTGATAGAGGCAATTAACATAAGTAGGATATATGAAAATAGGCTGTATAGTTCTTCACGGAACTACTTGTTTTTCCTACAGATACGCGGGTAGCGTAACTCAACACCAGTATTCGGTGTTTTCCACAGCCTCGTGTGGGTTCTGGTGGTACTGGAACTTGACACCATCCGCTTAGAGGTGTGATTCTGTATTCCCAGAATATTTCTAACTCATGAATGCCCACGTACGAGTTATAGCAGTGTATTTTCCTTCAATAGATCATATCCCTTGTTTGAAAATGGCATTCACCTTGCTATCTCGCATCAGTTGAGACTCAGTTATCACGCATCGTTGAGCAGACTAAAGGCACTTAATAACACCGAGCCCATGCGTTGATAGAAACTTGTTAATGTAGGCCTCTATCCTGTCGCGTCGGTTACGCATGAACGCATGAGCCATTCAGGAAGCGGACTAGCGCATCCCAAGCCAATTATCTTCTCTGGCTTTTGTACATGACGGGGAATTAGTCTGTTGACTGTGTGTATCCATGAGATTTGAAATAATTCAATTTATGATTCCCTTGTTTTCTATCTTTATCACAAGTAAAGATAGTGACTGTTGTTTTAAGGAGCGTAACATCTAGGTCATCTATCACTGTTATTGATGTGTAACATCTTTCCACTAAGTTGCTGGATATTTTTGTGGGAGTGATTTTGAAAAATGGGACGAAAGTGTATCGGACGGAAGTGTGTAAGACGCACTGCCAGTTGAATCGTATCCCTCCTGGACATTCATCAACACACAAAAATCTTTTTTTTATTTACACACTAATAATATACAACAATATATATATATAACAATTCCAAGACTCTCTTTTTTTTTCTTCACTGCCTACTTGATATTTCTACCCTCGCACTGCCATCTTGATTGTTCTCGCACTGCCTTCTTGATAATCTTCTGCTAATCATATCAATATGACTCATTTTAACAGAATCCATATGAAATTACGTGTTGGTCTATGAATTAAGAGGTCCGGGAACTGGGCAAGCCTTTCATGATATACTGCTGTGCACATTGCATTTACTCGCAAGTTGGCCTATTTATAAGGAATTCAAGGTTATGAGCGGTGTCGCGTCTATTAATCTAGTTGATCCATAGCGAATTCTTTATTTAGGCTAGTGCTGGTGGAAGCTACAAATCATCTAATAAAATGAGTTCCGTGTTATAAACTACAATATCTGTAAAACACTCCCTTTTACAATAGATTAATATTTGTGCCAATAATATTATAAAATACCGGTGTATCAACAATTTCACGTAAGGTTTCTTCTATGTCCGATGTTACACATCATATGCGACTACTATAAGGCTCGTAAAGTTTTTAATTTATTGTTTATCGTATGGCTATTACTGCCGGGAGTGTCCGGGGACATGTTCAGCTCGCCAGAGTCTGTAGCTGCTTCAAGTGGACACACATAAGGTGAGTTAAGAGTTCCACTCAATTTCAAGTAGTTCGAACTTTCGCTACCAGATGTCGGTGGTGAACGTTGGAACTTTGATAGAGCGTTCCAACGAAATCTAACCTACAATTTTAGCTTCACACAAGTTTAGTCTGTGGAAGGATCTTTAACATGCCATAAATCTATGACATGAGAGAGCCGGCTTTACTTCCACTCCGAAGCAAGGCATACTGAAGATTTTCAACGCTCATAAAAAAATCCGACCACTTCGGCCGGGTTTGAACCCGCTATCTTGGGCACAGCAGTTCAGCATGCTACCAACTACGCCACCGAAGCCGCTTCCCATTGTTGATTATGTTGCTGTTTCATTTAGAGGTTAGGACACTACCATGTACTTTGGTACCGTTGTTTGTCAAACAAATACACTGTAAGCCTTTTCACATACTGAGAAAAACTAATCTTAGAAAGTTCACCTATTTAGTATTAGAATTAAAGAAAAAGTATTCCTACCAACTTACTTTTTTATTATTTATGTATTTATGTATTTTGCTAATATCTGATGAGAAGTATTATAGGTAAGTTAGCTATTCTCAGTATGTGGAAAAAAAGGACCGCACTTTTAGTTTTTAAAATTGTCATTTTAGGTTTTCAAAAAATTACAAGTAGTTCCGTAAGGAACTAAAGCCTATTTTCATATATCCTACTTATGTTAATTGCCTCTATAAACATACAAAATTTCAGTTTGATTGCTGTAATAGATTCGTAGATATTGAGAACCAACTAAATATTTCGGATGGTCGCCATGTTGGATTTTTTATATGTAGGTCCTAGAGTTATGTACTGTTACATGAAGATTATTGTGTACGTGTGGCATTCAAACTTCAATCGCATGATTAGGACACAAGAAGTAACAAAGAGCTTTTAAAATTTCGCACTCTGCCATCTTGTGGTTATGGAAACAATTGAAATAAATTAGATGCCAGTGGATATACATTCGTATAAGGACTTACTGTACCAAGTTTCACTGCACTCGGATGGTTAAATTGCGAGAAACGTCCATGTGAATATTTATACTTCGCGTCGCCGCCATGGATTTGTAATCACCAGGTTATTTAAAGTCTTATAGGCAAACTTATGTTCATAGCCCCAATGAACATTAAAAAAATCAGTTTGATTGCTATAATAGATTCGTAGATATTCAGAGCCGTCTAAATATTTCGGATGGTCGCCATGTTGGATTGTTAAATGTATAGGCCATAGAGTCATGTACCATTATAGGAAAATTATTGCGTAGGTTCATTATTCAAACGTTCACTTCGATCCCATGATTACGACACAAGAAATAAAAACTTAATTTTAAAATTCGCAAAGCCGCCATCTTGAGGTTATTTAAACAATTGAACTAAATTAGATACCAGTGCATTACAATGTGTATAAACATTTCCTGTACCAGATTTCATTGCGTTTGGAACATTAAATCGCGAGAAAGGTCTATTTAAAGTTTTCAAATTCGAGTGGCCGCCATGTTGGTTTTGTAGTTACCAGTTTTTCAAAAGTCACATAGGTGAACGTCTAGTGGTTCCCTTTATCACCGTAAAAGTTTCCAGGGTGTTATCGAGAATAGTTTCGGAGATATTGAATGCTGGTGAAATATTTCGCGCAGCCACCATGTTGGATTGGTGAGACATAACAAAATTTGAAGGGCACGGTCGGAGTCGCCCGGAATTGTGCTATGAACTTGCCGAGTTTCATTGAAATCTCTCCAGCCGTTTAGATGTTATTAGGGGACACACACACACACCTCACACACACGGACAACAGGTGATCTCATAAGACTATTTTTTTTTTCAAAATTGAAAATAGGCAAAAATAGTCTTTTTTAGGGTTTTAATAGATAGAATACGGTATTAAATAGGCTTGACATTGATTCCACAAAGCATACAATTAATGCCTAATTGTTAGTAGAAAATTGAATTGCAACGAGAGTGTAAATATTTTACATAATATTTTACTTTTAGGCAATATTTGATCTCCTTAAATATGTTACTTATTGAAATTCAATACAATCAGTTTGTCAGAGGTGATTTTCACACTCTAGTCCTTCTTCTTCTTCTTCTCCTTCTTCTTTCGTTTCACCCTTTTTGGGGTACGTTGAGTCAATCATGTCCCTGTACGCTGTTCTTTCCGTAGAGCCCAGTACTTCTTCAGTCTTTCCGATCTTCTTTTCCTCTCTTCTTCCGAGATAATGGGTTTGGATTTTAGTGTAGCTCTGTCTTGGAACCTTATATTTTCGTCTTTAGTAATTAATATGGCTGTTCGATCGAGTAATGACGTTTCTGTCATTTTCAATTCTACTAGGTCGTTTTCAATTTCTTTAAACCAGTTGGGTTTTATTTTACGTTTACGGAAAAAGTCAAAGGTTCGTTTCGTTAATCTATTTCGTTTACCACCCATTACAACCTGTACCATTCTATTTGATAACATATTGTTTAGTAATTGTGCAATTAGCTTGCAGCCTGTCAGTTTAAGGAACTTGTACACAACACCTTCCCTCCCGTGTCGTATGCAGCTGTAAGGTCTATAAACACTGCACCACTCTTTAATCTTATTTCAAAGCCTGCTTCAATTGAACCTGCAGTACGCCACCTTTTCTCCAAATCCTGTACACTGCTCTTTGCCGGTACGGAAAAGCCAGGAAACTTATTTGCAAAAATGCCCTGCGTTTCCTTAAATGAACCGGTAGACACGTACGCCTCCACTAATGCGATTCTTTCTTGTCGAGAACACATCTCGCTGAGATATTTACTTCACACGAGGCAAGTCTTCGCGGCTTCCGTACTGACAATAAAATACAAGAACGTAGTCGAAAAAGCTTCGCAGCAATAGAAGACAATGAGCCGTCTGTACTCGCGCGCTTTTTATGCGCTCGTGGTTCGGGGCCAGTTTTTCGTGCTCCACCCTGTAGTACTGTATACAGTAGTTGTATCATTGTTACTTCAGACTTGACAGTTCACCGGCTGGCGAGACAGTGTTGCCAGACCACTTGTCATACAGTTGTTAGTTATTGTTGTTTTAAGAGTCAGAACAGCGAGGTCAACAGCCCCTAAGTATTACATTTGTCTTATAGTCGCGCCATTCTTACTCCTGACGAGACAGTAAACCGGCTGGCGAGGGAGTGTTGTCAAAACATTTTTCTTACAATTATCTTATCGTCTTATAGTTGCATTAGTGTACTGTACAGTAGAGTATTGATCTTCAGTGTGGCTAAACAGTCCTTATGTCAAGAAGATTGACGTAGTCTTGAATCAACCCATGCGTATCATCAGCGGCACCGGGGCTCTGACGCATCCCGAATGCGAAGTGGGGCTTTGCTCTTTTCAGAGACTCCCTTCAGTGTAATGTAAATATAGTGTAAGGCACTGATGAATAAATATGAAATGAAATGAAATGAAAATCTACTCCTCTGTTTTGGTTACCTGTATTGAGTCATATTGAGCCTCCAGATATAAGACGCCTCAACAACCTGGTAAGAGAGAGCAGAAAAATAACATCAAACACAGCCCTTCCTATCCACCAGGACATAGCTGTAGGATTCAGGTACTTAAAATCGAGGTCATCACCAGTTAAGACGGCACAGTTGCTCACCAGCAGAAGCTATAATGGAAAAGCAGAATGGCAATCTGTTTGGAACGGCACAGCTCCGAAGGAGTGGCAGATATTATTTAACATCAAGCACCCTCCGGCTGGTTTTGATCTCCCATGAAGAACTTGGGTTGCCCTCAACAGAATCCGAACCAAGCATGGGCAATGTGGCTCACTGCCTCATAAGTGGGGCATGCGAACTTCCCCCAGCTGTGACTGCGGTGCAGTGAATCAAACCATCCACCATATTGTCGCAGAGTGTCCGAGGAGGGCGTACTCTGGATCAATGAACGACTTTCTGGAGACATCTACTCAGTCCATACAGTGGCTAGACGAACTTGAGATACAGCTGTGAAATCTGTAAGGCTAAGTTGATTGTTTTAATGGTTTGCTCCCTTTTTTGTATATATGTAAATAGTGTATCGTTTTTGTGTACAATGTCATAAGCGTAAATAAATAAATAATTGTAAACTCAAGTAAGAATTGATTCCCGACCTTTCATACACCTGCTGTGATCGCGGATATTTGAGCACGAAGGATCCAGAGTCCAAAGAAGACGAAGTATCTTTGTATGCTCGTGGCGGGCCAGGCCGGTTTTCGTGCGCCACCCTGCATTTTCTTATAGCCTATGGGATTACAGTCAGAATTATTCCGAGAGTGAAATAACCTTTCTTACTGAAGACCTGACAAATGTAGCATATGACACACCTTTGGTTGGACGATAAGCCCCCAGAGACACTAGAATTAATCACACCCTAAAGCTAACACGACACTTGTAATCTGGTGTCAATTACTCTTGGCAGCCGACTAATTACAGGGAACTCAGGGATGCTGTTCACAACCACATGAATCAGCAGCAGTCCCTATCATTACTGGAGTCTTTCATCATGTAAAATAACAGATAGGCTAGTTTAGGCGGGTGGTGATGGGTCCCTACAGAACTGGATGTATTTCACATGGGTTTCTACAATTGTACAATATAAACAAATTCTAGTTAATTCAAATCGCGATTTCCAACAGAGATGGGTGCGTGATGGTGATGCGGACATTCTCATTGCTTCTTACCAAGCCGTACTGGTTTCGAATCATGGTTGATGTAGGCTATGTACGTTTTTTGAGGAGAAATATCGCGTTCTGTAGTTGAGCATCCGCGTAAAACAGAGTTATCTTAGCGTATGATCATAAGATTACTAATCACGTGAAACTTGAAGTTTTTCTAATATGTAGTACCGATACTTAAATTCTAAACCAAGACAAAACCCTTTCACCCAATTTTGTGCACAATAATATACTACAGACACCACAATGACCCAGATTTTCAAACAAATTCTACACACACCTAAGTGGACGTGGCTAAATTATCACGATATGAAACAACAAAAACAACAACTTAAAATTGTGTATCCTGCATGATTGGTGGTAATGTTTCATTTAGATTTTAGCCTACTTTTCTCATTTTGCAAAAATGAGTAAAAAGTAGACTTATGAGATCTATCGAGGAAAATGTGTGTCTGTCTGTGTGTGTCTCTCCGCCCCCCCCCCCCCCCTATCAACTCCTAAACGGTTGCAGCTACCGAAACCAAATTTGGTAAGAGTAAAGATGTGTACCGGAATATCTCACGGCCATATTTGAAATTGACGCCAGTGCTACCAACAGCTGAAAAATCACAACTGAAATTTGAGCTCTATGTTGGATATCTCAGAAGCTATATATGCGAACTTTTCCAAAATTAGCACACATATTGACAATAACATTCTAGATTAATTTTCAGAAGTCCATACATGCCAGAGTTGCCAACATGATTCTAAGCCAGCCGATAAGTCTAATTTCTAAATGCATGTAACTTCTATACTATCCATTGGATTTCAACTAAATTTCGTATGTACTATGTGTACTACAACAGATATGACTGTGCGTATTCTAAAGAGCCACCAGGGCCACCAACTGTTAATAAATGCTCTCTCTGTGTTTTAACCCTAATATCAATATACCAGAAAGTATGCAAGCCAACAGCTCTAAACTTTGCACACGTATAGTATCAAGCATTCTACCTTAGTTCGGTGTAACTTATATACATAAGTGCTGCCAACACGATTCTAAGTCTACTGATAAGTCCGGTTTTAAATGCATATAACTTCTATGCTAACAAATGGATATCATCCAAAGTTCATATTTGCTTTGTGAACCATAACGGTTATGACTATTCTTATTCGTAAGAACCAGCAGGGTTGCCAACTGTTAATAAATGCTCTCTCTATTTGTTTAATCCTAATATCAATATATCAGAAAGTATGTAAGCTCTCAGTTCCAAAACTTGCACACGTATAGTGCCTGACATTCTAGATTAATTTGGAGTAACTAATATACCTCAATGCTGCCAACATGAGTCTAAGCTTTCTGATAGTTACAATTTTTAATTTCATTTAACTTCTATGCTAACAAATGGATTTAATCCAAAATTGGCACTATAATAGATCGTAATATTTCAGATTAATTCTGAGCTTCACATACATGACATTGTTCCCAACACGATTTTACGCGCACTGATAAATCCAATATCAAACGGCATATAACGTCCATACTATCCATTAGACTTCAACCAACTTTTGTATGTGCATTCTATACCTTAAGAGATGGAACTAAGGATATATTCAGAGTCACCAGGGCTGCCAACTGTAGTAAGTTACTCTATTAGGCTACATTATTTCTGTTGTATTTCAAACTGCAGTACTTAGTAATGTTAGTATTACCAACTTGATTTCGTCATTATTCTAGTTAGGTCTATTTAGATTGGCATGAATCTTACATTTTAAGAAAAGTAGGCTCTTTAGTTCGTCATGGAACTACTTGGTTTTTTTTTTACATCGTGATCATATTTAACCTCGTGTACTTCTGTGTGTGTGGGAATTTATCTTATAGCCTCATTGTTATGCCTGTAGTAATGTGTGTTGGTAATTAGAAGTAGTAGTAGTTGTTGTGTTTGTTGTTATTTCTGTGATTCTTGTCTGAGTTCAGAACTGTACGTCCTTAAAATCATCTGGAGTTGAGGCCGTGAGGCATGGAAGACAGTCAGCCGGGTCATGTATTAAAGTTGAAATATTGTGCTTTGATTTTATTATTGTTCTTGTTGCTATGGATCTGTATCTCTAGTACTTAGTATAAAACGAAGTCACCGATTCTTGGATGTTACGGGTAAACTCGAGAACCACTGGATGGATTTTGATGCGGTGTTCACAATTCTGTAAAGGTTATCTCGAGGAAGGTTTCTGTAGAAAATTATTTATTTATGACCAAAGGAAGTCAAGCACTAACGATTTCAGTGAAAAGGTTGAAAAAAGCTGGCGTCCGAGCGCTTTTTAAGCTTGCGCTGGGCAAACCGTTAACAATATCTATATACTATGAGTGTAGCAATTGTTCAGCATGAAAAGTTCTAAAAAACCCGGGATAGCATATCTCTATCTTCAATACATCGCCTACTATTAGTGTTTTTACGTTTTCACTTCTTCCAACATTCTCCATTCAGTTACTGAGGCGACAGTTTACGAGCTAGCTAGGGACGAGTCTATCACCCCAGTTACAGCTTAGCTAGCGGACGAGCTTATTGCCCAGATACAGCCAGCAAACTGTCGAGTCGTGTTGAGTTAGAAACTTTGGAGAAGAGTGGTTGTGTTGGGAGTTTCCCTGGAAGTGCAAATCGGCTTTTCTTCATTTCACCTGTGAATTTTTCGTTCCGCAAAAGTTAAGATTGGACGGAAGGGGGATTTGTGTTTCATGCACCTCGCCATTCTTAAATTACGTCCGACAAGAATATCTTGCACATGCATCTCCATGATAATATAATAAATAGTCCAGTCAGTGGTTTTAGCCCATCATGCCGAGACGTAAAACGGGTATTAGTCGTTGTTCATTGACATTGAAAAAAAAAGCGCGTATCATGTAATGAATTCATAACTGTTCCCGGGCGAAGCCGGGTGGGGTTGCAAGTTCATATATAAATTAATTAATTAATTTAAAAGATATTGGAATGCAGCAGAAATAAACATTAACCCCTATGGACGTCAAATTGGCCGGTGAAAAGATAAAGGAAGTAGGAGACTTCTGTTACTTAGGAAGCAACATACCCAAGGATGAACAAAGTAAAGAGGCTCAGGCAATGAAAGCATTTCTACAGGAATCTGCTGATATCATATATACGGTAGATTTAGGTATTAGGAAGTCATTTTTGAAAGCCATTGTCTGGAGCGTTGCACTCTATGAAAGTGAAACATGGCCTGTTTTCGTAGCAGAAAAGAGGAGAATGGAAGAGTTTGAAATGTGGTGTTACAGGAGAATGATGGAGATCAGTTGGGTACATAGAGTAATAAATGAAGAGGTATTAGGACGATTGGGAGAAGAGATATGTTTCCGGTGACCGCTAATGAATAGAAGAGATAGATTGGTAGGACACATAAAAAGACACCCAGAAATAGCAAACTTATTAGTCGTTATGAAAGGAAGGGTCGAGGACAAAAACTGCAGGAGTAGACCAAGGTTAGAATATGATAAAGAGATTTACTCGTATGTAAGGTGAAAGGTTCTACTCATAGGGTTAGGACTACTGTTTTGAGTCAGTGAGGAAAGCAATGGCAAACTACCTCACTCCTCTTCTTGCCTAGAACGCCTCAATATAGCACTGCCTTGGGTTTTTGTAGGTATCTACTCACATAACGTAACGGCGGTGCTTTTGAGGATCCAACCAGCCTTTGGGCTGACTACCTAACAGACAGACAAGGTGTGATAGCTATGTAGAGATGAAATGATTATCTCAGGACAGGGAGGCAAGGAAATCTGCATCAAACAAGTCAAAAGACTGACGACCCAAACAACAAAACAGATAGATAAATAAATAAATAAATAAATAAAAATAATAAATACAATGTAAGTAAATCTTATATATATATAAGGATGTTCGTTTGTTCGTCTTTTATGCGTTCATATGGATTGCGATGAAATTTTGGTGAGTTGTTGTGCACACTTCCGAAATCATTATAGGCATAGTTAACCAAACTTACAATAGATAGCGCGCGAGTAGTTTAACAAGTTGGCGATGCGTTCATACAGTCTACAATTCATTCGATTGCGGCCAAATTTTGGTGGGTTGTTTAGCACACTTCCGGGATGGTTATAGGCATAGTTAATCCAATTTACAATAGATAGCGCGCGTGTAGTTTAAACAAATGAGTGTTGGCTATGCGTTCATACACAATTCATCCGATTGCGATCAAATTTTGGTGAGTTGTTGTGCACACTTCCTGGAAAGTTATAGGCATAGTAAACACAATATGCAATAGATGGCGCGCGAGTAGCTTCAACAAAATGGCCTGCGATTCGTTTCAAAAAAGACCACCTGCGTTCATATACCATTCATCCCATTACGATTAAGCTTGGGTGAGATGTTGTTTATACTCCAGGGAAGGTTTCTGGCTTAGTAAATCCATTTTACAATAGGTAGCGCACGAGCAGATTCAACATATGAATGACGATGTGTGAAACGTTTCAACAAAGTCGCGTATGCGTTCATATACCATTCGTCCGATAGCGATGAAACTTGAGTGAGATGTTGTGTACACTTCGAGGAAGGTCTCTGGCTTGGTAAATCCATGTTACAACAGGTGGCGAACGAGTAGATTCAACAAATGAGCAACGACGTACGAAGCGTTTCAGCAAAGTACCGTATGCGTTCTTATACCATTCTTCCGATAACGATGAAACTTGGGTGAGATGTTGTGTATACATCAGGAAAGGTTTCTGGCTTAGATCATCTACTTTTCAATAGGTAGTGCACGAGTAGGATGCAACTTATGAGTGACAACGCGCGAAGCGTTTCAACGAAGTCCCATATGCGATCATATACCATTCGGGCGAAAGCGATGAAACTTGGGTGAGGCTTTGTGTATACTCCAGGGAAGGTTTTACAATATGTAGCGCACAATTGTATTCAACAAATGAGCGACGGCACGTGAATCGTTTCAACCAAGTACGGTAAGCGTTCATATGCCATTCATCCGATTGCGATGAAACTTCGGTGAATTGTTATGTGCACTCCAGGAACGTTTTCTGGCTTGGTAAATCCATTTTACAATAGGTAGCGCACGAGTAGATTCAACAAATGAACGACGGCACGTGAATCGTTTCAACCAAGTACCGTATGCGTTCATATACCATTCATCCAATTGCGATGAAACTTCAGTGGATTGTTATTTGCACTCCAGGAACGTTTTCTGGCTTAGTAAATCAATTTTACAATAGGTAGCGCACGAGTAGATAAAAATGAGCGATGGCACGCGAATCGCTTCAAAAGAGTCCCATTTGCATTCATATACCATTCATGCGATAGCGATGAGACTTTGGTGAATCGATGAGTACACTCCAGGAAAAGTTTCAGGCTTAGTAAATCTAATTTACAATAGGTAGCATACGAGTAGATTCAACAAATGAGCGATGGCACGCGTATCGTTTAAAAAATCCCGTATGCGTTCATATGCCATTCATCTGATTGCGATGAAACTTTAATGAGTTGTTGTGTACACGCCTGGGAAGGTTTTCGACTTAGTAAATCCATTTTACAATAGGTAGTGTACGAGTAGATGCAGCAAATGGGTGACGACGCACGAAGCGTTTCAACAAAATACCGTATGCGTTCATATACCATTCATCGATTGCGTTGAAACGTTGTTGAGTTGTTGTGTACACTTACGTGAAGGTTTCTAACTTAGTAAATCCATGTCACAGTAGGTAGCGCAGGAGTATATTTTCAATAATGAGTGACAGCGCACGAATCGTTTAAACAAAATTCCGTATGCGTTCATATCCCATTCGTCCGATTGCGATGAAACCTTGGTGAATTGTTGTGCACGCTCCTGCGAAAATTTCTAAATTAGTTAATCCATTTTACGACAGTTTAGAGGCAGTTAATGGAAATTGAAAAGAAGATTGTTTCCTAAAGCACTTTAAGAAACAATATTACAACGCCAAAACGTTCTTTGATTGGCATTGCAGTGCATGTCGGGTACAGCTAGTAAATAAATAAATAAATAATCAATCCACATGAGCCCTTGCAGACTCACCCGCAAGATCTTCACAGTGGGAGGTAGATGCTGATGATGATAATTGTTGTTTTAAGGGACCTAATATCTAGGTTATCGGCCATTAATGGTCTGGGTAATAGCAAAAATGTCAATGAAGTGGAAACCAGAACGAAAATTAAGTGAGAAGAAAAATACTTAAAAAGAAGGAACTCAGATTGAAACTACTCACAAAATGGAGAGCGGTAATTTAGAACGAAATTACTCACTAAAGGAATAGATTGAAAAATACGCACGAAATGTAGGTTAAGTTCAAAATACGTACAAAATACAGTCGCAATACTTACAAAATGCAAATGAAATTCTAAATACTTACAAAATGCAAATGAGATTGAAAATACGTACAAAAAGCAATTGAAAATACACAATGCAATTTAGATTGAAAAATGCGTATTTCAAAATCCAAATAATTACAAAGTCAATTGATATTCAAAATACTTATAAAATGCAATTGAAATTGAAAATGCTTACAAAATGTATGGTAGATTCGAACTACTCAATTGGATGGACAATACCCACAAAATGCAAATGAGAATCAAAATACTTGCAAAATGCGCACCCTACAAAATGAAATTTAGATTTAAAATACTTGCAAAAGGCGGTTTAGGTTGAAAATACGAAATGCAATCGAAATTCAAAATACTAACAAAAGTCCCATCCCCTGTATTGAAAGACTTACTAAAAGCACTTTAGTTTGTCAATCCTTACAAAAAGCAATTGAGATTGAAACACTCACAAACAGCAATTTACATCGAAAAGACTTACAAAATGAAACGAAGATTGAAAACATCTACAAAATGGAGTGTAGAGGGGGGAAAAACCGCTAAATGGAATTTAGATAGACGGGAGCCAATTAACAAAAACAGTGCGGGAAACTTAAAGAGAAAAGGAAATATAATGAAAAGAAAACCCGAGGACTGACTCCTCGAAGAAGGACGGATCAGGAAACATGAGACAAGGGCCAATTAAGGCGGGAAAGTGAAAGACTCCCTAGGCCTCGGCTACCCTAATACCGTCGGGGTCGGGAAAGAACAAGAGTTGACCAAGGGAGGTCGACAGGAAGACGGAGAGGAGCACGGCACAAGTAAGTGGAAGCGATGCCGGACTCAGCTGGGATCCCGTGGTCGCCAACCCACGTCCCACTAGATGTGAGCCCCTAGGGGAAGTGGCAGGTAGAGAGAAAGCCTCCAGGAACAAGTGGATTTCTACGGTCAAGTCATATCTGGAGCAACTGGTGATCCCACATGAGTTCATACATGACCATCCACAGTTCCGACATCACTTACTAGTAAAAGGATCACAGGGAGCAGACCTTTATGGATGGAGGAAGGAATGGTGGCTCGTAGTCAGAAGATGAAGGAGTACTGGAGAAGGAGAAAACAGAAGGTCCAAGAGACGATGGGGTCCTCAATAGGCCCAAACGACAAAGAATAATAAAACAATTAAATAAATAAATAAGGTCGTGGTTTCAAATCCGGCCAAAATCGTCGGATTTTTAAGAGCGTTAAAAATCGCTCAGTCCTTCGTAGGGAAGTAAATTCGGCGGTCCCATGTCATAGATTTATAGCATAAAAAAGAACCTTCCACTAACTGCACTTGTGTGAAGCCAAAATTTGTAGATTAGAATTCATAACGCTCTAGAAGTTCCAACGTTCGCCGCCATCTAGGAGCCAAGTCCGCAAGCTAGGTGTCGTGGATGGCAGCATTTGGTAGCAAAAGTAGGAACTATTTTAAATTATTGTCTACAGTCCTTACTTGAATTAAAACGGACAACAGACACCAATACAGCCATCACAATTTACACAGGTTCACACAACCAAAGTACACGGGGCTAAATGACCGCGTAGACACAGCCCCTAAACTAAGGAACCAACCAACCAAATAAATAAATAAGTAAATAACTGAATAAATGTGTTGTTAAATGTTCAGCCTTTTGTACTTGGGATAAACTGTGTTTCTGTGGTGACTGTAATTATTTGGGTCAGGAATAGGTGTTCCGGGTCTTAAAATACGATACTATCCCTGCATTTTCCTGGAGGGAGAAGGGCAAAACCCTGAACAAACAAGAAATTCCGTGACGAACTAAAGAGCCTATTTTTCTTAAAATTTAAGATTCATGCCAATTATTAATCTATATGGATCTATCTAGAATAATGACGAAATTAAGTTGGTAATATCGACATTTCTAATTAGTTCGAAATACTGTATACCTGACATAATGTAGCCTAATAGAGAACTACAGTTGGCAGCCCTGGTGACTGAATATATTCTTAGTTCCATCTCTTAAGGTACAGAATACAAAATTTGGTTGAAGTCCAATGGATAGCATGGACGTTAAACATTGGATCTAACAGCATGCGTAAAATCATGTTGGCAACAATGACATACATGTATTGGTCAGAAATAATCTGAAATAATATAATCTATTGTTGTGTCAATTTTGAATTAAATCCATTAGTTAGTATAGAAGTTACATGCATTTTCAAATTGGACCTATCATCAGGCTTAGAATCATGTTGGCAGCACTGGCGTAGGCCTATATTAGTTACTCCAAATTAATCTAGAATGCCAGGTACTATACGTGTTCAAAATTTAGAGCTATTGGCTTTCATACTTTCTGATATATTGATATTAGGGTAACAAAAATAGAGACAGTATTTATTAACAGTTGGCAGCCCTGCTTATGCTTAGGAATCGGCATAGTCATATCTGTTATGGTACACATAGCACACACAAAATTTGGTTGAAATCCAAATGATAGTATAGAAGTTGCATGTATTTAAAGTTGGACCTCTCAGCAGGCTTCGAATCATATTGGTAGCACTGACGTATATAAGTTACTCCAAATTAATATATAATGTCAGGTACTATACGTGTGCACAGTTTAAAGCTGTCTGCTTGCATAATTTCTAATATACGGGTATTTGGATAAAAAATAAGAGCATTTCATAACAGTTGGCAGCCCTGGTGGCTCTTAAGAATACGCTCAGTCATATCTGTTTATGTACACATAGCACATACGAAATTTGGTTGAAATCCAATTGATAGTGTAGAAGTTATATGCATTTGAAAATTGGACTTATCATCAGGCTTATAATCATTTTGGCAACACTGCCATCTATGGCCTCCTGGAAATTAAACTGCAATATTATTATGTATACGTGTGCCAATTTTGAAATAGCTCCCATTCATACCTTCCAAGATATCCAACATAGAGCTCAAATTTCAATTGCGATTTTTCAGCAGTTGTAGCACTGACATCATATTCAAATATGGCCGTGAGATATTCAGGTATAGATCTTTACTCCTACCAAATTTTGTTTCGATTGCTGCGGCCGTTTAGGAGTTGATATGGGGGGGACACACAGCCAGACAGACAGAAGGACAGACAGACAGACAGACACACATTTGCCCGATCTCATAAGTCTACTTTTTCCTCATTTTTGCAAAATGTGAAATGTAGGCTAAAAATACTCCCGGGATTCGAAACTCTGATATCCGTACTCGCTGCAACTCCTCGTTGTCGACGTGGTGAGCGATTTAACACGCATGGCTATGCTGCGGGGTGAGTAAATAAAGTAGTTATCATTCTCATAAATATAACATGGTGTTCTAATTGCCATATTCCTTGTCATCAGAAGCTGATAACTTAAGAGCAAGGACCCTGAAGGGAAATTATTTTTATCATGTCATTCTATAGAGCTTCCGCGAGTTAAAATGGCACCGAAGCTTATGCAAAGAGAACTTCCGGTCCGCGAATCTCCATTGGATTTTCATTGGCAATGAACCGTTCGTGATTACTTTCTTTATTATTTCGGTGTAAAGTTGCTCTGTGAAAGAAAAAACAACCTTGCCAATATTATACGACGTGCACACAGTTAAATACAATCGTCCAATTGGAGAAATATTTTCTTCGACACGATCTTTAAAAAGTTTCAAGAATAATCTGTTGTGAATTGACGGGAAAATGTGCAACATTTAGAGACGATACGTGTTGCGACTCAACGTTAGTTGACATTTCGCATCATTAATACATTCGGAATGAACACATTCAGAGCTTTCTCATTGTACAAAGCTGGTGCATTTTACAACTTTTATTTCTCCTATCAAGAATAACTTGCTTAGGTACATGCAAGGAAAATTATAGTACACAGTTCCCATTGCTTCTGAAACCTGACTATTAAACCGGAAGCTGGTAATGCAAAATCATCCGCCAGTGGCACGTCCTATGGCAAGTGAAAGAACGAAAGGAAATGTAAGCTCTATACAGTTTCTCTGATCGTAAGAGCCTTAGGCCTACTCACGAGGGAGATAAGTTGACGTCAAGAAAGACAATAGGGATGGTCCTTTTGTTCCGCTTTAAGAAGAATAACTGATAATGGAAATCTAAAGTCAGCAAGCAACTAGTGCTCAGAAATGACCTCTGCACTCCCGAACAGGAAATTGCCTTTCTTCGCTCCACTGCACTTCATGTCCACAGGGGATTTTCCTTGACCCACAGGTCAATTCACAGTCTCCATTATACAATGTGCCAGGAAACAGACCGGACGCCCTGCTGTTCGTAGAAAAAATTAAATATCCTTTGGACATTGCAAGGAGTTTTCTATACTTGGCTTCGTTTTGGTGTCACTAGATAAAGCCACTTTTTCAACGTTTGACTCAGCAGACGATTGAGTTATCATGAGCTACCAGGCTCATTGATAGTATTAATATTGGCAGAAGTTCTTAATTTAAGAGGTCATTCGAAAATTGCAGACAGACATTGGAAAGCAAAATTGCAAAATTCGTAGAAAAACACAAGAAAATATAATTTGGATGTATTTATTGATGTGTAACATCTTTCTCGCTCGGTTGATGGACATTTTTGTGTGGGGGTGATTTTGTAAAAAGGGACGGAAGTGGGACGGAAATGCAACGGAAACAATGAGCGCGCGCGGTGGCGGAGATTGTTACAATGACGAACTGTCGGCCATGTGGCTATGTGGAATGTAAATCGTATACGGTTTACTTCAAGGTTTGGAGGCCCCATTACAGATGTTCCTACAACAAATCATCTTTAAATTGTCGTTCTTTGGTGTGAAAATATTCATTAAATCATATTTGCTGAAAACAATTCATCATCATCTTAATTTCCCCTTTTCCAGCTGACACTGGGTGGGGGCAAATATGGTTTCTCTCCACTTTGTTCTGTCGTTCCACCATTCATCTAGCTTGCCACGGTGGGTGAGTGGTAAACGTGTCAGTCTACTAACCCCAAGCTTTCAGGTTCGCTCCTGGCCGTGGTAAGTGATTTTACAAAGGCGGCAAAAATACGACACGCATGTCATACGATGTTGGCATGTCAAAGAACCCATTTGAATTCAGTAGGCCGTGTTCATGATGGCAAAATTAAACTCGGGAGTTGCCGCCAACACAAAGTTCCTCATTTCTCATTTCCCTACTAGAAAGCGCTATAGTGTTCAAGGAGCTTAGATATCTAACCTCCTTGACTTTCATAGTGCCTCAAGTAACAACGAAAATCGACATGCAAGCTACCCTATCGGTGTCAAATAGCAAAGCTTGCAACCGGCACCCGAGACCATATGATATTATTATTAGGCCTATAAACCATTCCTCTTCCGACACGGTGTTCCAATCCAGGTTCCGTTTTCTAATGCTTATACTTCACCGAGACCATCCAACGCATTCTTGGCTTCCTCGTCCTCTCTTCCCTGTCATCCGTCGTTCCAGTGCTCGTCTTGGTAGCCTTACTTCATGCATTCGTTTGACATGTCCAAACCATCTCAATCTGTTTTGCTCCAGTTTGTCATTTAGTTTCTGTACTGCCAGTTTTTTCGGTATATCTTCATTTCTCACTCTGTCTCTTCTCGTTTTCTATACCATACTTCTCTGGAACCTCATCTCAGCTGCTTGTACTCTGCTCTCATCCCTCTTAGTCATTGTCCAAGTTTCTGCAGCATATGCCATTATAGGAATACAATATGCTTTGTACATAACTTCTTTAGCCTTAAATGGTATATCCTTGTTCCATACTAGTCTCCGTACCTGTTGGTAGAAAGCACTCCCTAGTTGTTTCCTTCTGCTAATTTCCAAATCTAGTCTTCCATCTTCAGTCAGTTCACTTCGCAAGTATTTGAAGTGTTTCACCACTTCCAGTTCCTTATCTCCGACTTCAATTACTCCTTTTCTATCTATCTTTCTTTCTTTCTTTCTTTCTTTCTTTCCTTCTTTCTTACTTCTACTCATCACCACTGTTTTACTCTTCTCCACATTTATCTTCAATGCCCATTGCTCAATGTTTTCATTTATTACGTCTAACTGTTTTTGTACCTCCATCTCATCCTCGCCCCAGATCACAACGTCGTCTGCAAACAACATCTTTTCCCTGCTATAGTCTTTCATTGCTGCCTTCATGATGTCATACATCACCATTAAGAACAATAAGGGTGACAACACAATTATGATTTATTAAATCTTACTACTTTTGCTGTGTTCTCATTTAATGTAAGCACTCGAGGTACTGTCGGCCAAAATACAGCACTTTATTCAAGTAACTTTGCGTCATTATTTATTATTATCTATATATTTAAAACACTAAGGCGATTTTTGTTACATCGAGAATGAGATAACGTCTCAACCGATTGACTTCGTAATGCATTCTAACGAGAGCTCTTGGCATATAGATTTGCAGAGTGTCTTTAAAATAAACAAATATGTTACAGAATATTTTTAAATTAATAAACAAAAATTCAGAAATCTTGCCTATCACGCATGCGCACAATCGCCTTGCCTTATGACAGTCATGGCGGTTACAAGTCCATCGCGTTTTAATTTCATGTTTATGTATAAGAATTATAATGGAAGGGAACATTGCTTATTACGTTTTCATGACATACACTGGAATTACCAGACAGAAAATGCTGAAAAACGTAAACTGACATCAAATTTTGAGTGTGCTTGATGTTTAACTCCCTTAATATTGCGCGTCGTTACCAGTGGTTCGGTAGCTCAGGTGATTACGCCGTACTCTCTTAATTTATGCATCACCCAATGTAAGGGGTTCGAATCCCCCCTCCGGCATGTTTTTTTATTTCCGTATTTTCCTTTCTTGCAATTGCTATTATATTGCCAAAACATATTTAACTCTTGGCATTCCCATATGTTACAGAATATTTTTAAATTAATAAACAAAAGTTCAGAAATCTTGCCTATCACGCATGCGCACAATCGCCTTGCCTTATGACAGTCATGGCGGTTACAAGTCCATCGCGTTTTAATTTCATGTTTATGTATAAGAATTATAATGGAAGGGAACATTGCTTATTACGTTTTCATGACATACACTGGAATTACCAGACAGAAAATGCTGAAAAACGTAAACTGACATCAAATTTTGAGTGTGCTTGATGTTTAACTCCCTTAATATTGCGCGTCGTTACCAGTGGTTCGGTAGCTCGGGTGGTTACTTTGACTTTCTTAATTTATGCATCACCCAATGTAAGGGGTTCGAATCTCCCCTCCGGCATGTTTTTTTATTTCCGTATTTTCCTTTCTTGCAATTGCTATTATATTGCCAAAACATATTTAACTCTTGGCATTCCCGTAACTAAGGAATTCTACGTTCCCATCTCAATTTAACTTAAAACGCTATGGTAATTTCATTGAAAAGCTTTATAAGTTCCAACATTCGACAGATGACATTTGCAATAACGGTAGGCTATTTATCTTTATTGCTACAGAAGTTTTGGCATATTTTTGCACATGGGATAACTGTGAATCAAGGATTGTACGAATTCCAACACATTACGAAGAATATATGCAGTGAACCCACCCGAGTGTCTTCAAATCGAGCCATGTGCTACGTAACTCATTTGTTTTCCTCAGTTCTTTCTTTGCCTTATAAACATACAAGGCATGTCCAAAATGTTGTTACATGAAATTCCACTAATGAATTGTACCTTTACCAGTTATACGGCAATAATACAGTAGGCCTACGTTGAAATTCTGATACCGGTATTACAAAATGTAGGCCTACTTTTGATTAGATTGTTATCCAAATGAACTTCTATATTTCAGTAGCAGATGCCGCTGCAGTCGAATGTTGGAACCGCCATTTGTATTGTGTTTCCGATCTTTCTGTTATCTAGTCTTTGGTGGTGAATCGTTTTCTGTCGAGAATACATATCGCAGCTTCTACGAATTGTTAAACCTTTCATTGTATATACCATAACTACGGCATACTAGAAAGTGACTACGCAGAATTACTGGGCCGGTTTGTCTCGATAATTCATTGCCAGCTTTAAGAGTGGGCTTCCCTGTGTAAATACGACTCTTGACACGTACAGGAAATATAATTGTAAAACTGGCTCCATTATTAAGGTTACTGGCGAAGTGGTTCTATGCTCCTCTTCATAATTTACTGTCATGGATATCCGAAGAATTGTACCAATAACAGGTGACGGAAATTGCTTATTTAGAGCAGTTTCGTACTGTTTGTGTCGAAACGAAGAACGTCATAGCGAGTTGCGTTTGCAAACTGTTACAAAAATTGTTGCTGACTGGAATATTTATAAGGATTTTATTATTGGCGATGAGTCTTATCGCCTTCCCCTCAACAACCAACTTGAGTATGAAAATCTTATTTCTCTGAACGGTGAATATGCTGGTCATGTTGAACTCCATGGTATAAGCCAATTGTTTAATGATTATTTGTTTAGAGTGCATAACGATGAGACTAACCACGTTGTAGATTATGGCAATGGAAGTGTTATTTGTCATTTAATGTTTAGCGGCTCCGTTGATGCAGAACACTATAGTGTGATCGAATACGACATTAATTTGGGGATGAATCCTACTGTAAATAGACGCATTCGACGAAAAAGAACATTAACCGGTCGTGTGGAAACTACAAATAGACGCAAAACAATGAGAAATCGGAGAAAAGGCGAAACCACTTTTAATATAAAATATAAATCTGCCATTTCAGAAACAATGCCAGATATTATGCCGTACAGCGTTGGGTCCTTGACGAACGAATGTAAACATTGTTCTGCATTGTTCTTCTCTTGCGAAAAAACTACGCTTGGTTACTTCGGCCTTTGCTGTTGCAATGGTAAAATTAATCTGCCGGAATATAAAATACTTGACAGGCTTAAACCATTTTTCACTGGAAATGATGATACCTCAAGGAACATCAGAGAGAATATTCGGCAGTACAACAATTCTATGTCCTTCGTTTCCTTTGGTGCCAATGTTACCGTACCACCTGAACACGGTCCATATTGTTTTAAAATTTCAGGAATTGTACATCATCGCATTTCTTCCATATATTCCAAAAATATAAGCGACAGTTGTTACGGCCAATTGTATGTATTAGACTGCTCAGAAGCTAATCAAATCAGATTAGCAAATCGAGCGAATTCTTGCATCAGGGAGGGTACACTTCATATTCTAAATAATATTTTGCAAGAGCATAACCCTTACATTCAACTGTATAAGACAATGCATTCAAAAATATGCGAAGAAAATGAACTGGCTTTAAGAGAAAAACGTCAACCGTTAGATTTGGTCATGCGCTTTTACCATGAACCTCAAGAAGATCCTAGACGTTACAATAACCCAGCTTCCTCAGGGATTGCAGCTATTTTTGAAACAACTGACGGCGCTCCGGCTTCACACCGCCACATAGCCGTATTTTCTAATCAGGGAGTTTTAAAGGAAATTGATGTTGACAGCATGCATTGTGATCCATTAACTTACGTTTTAATCTGGCCTTGCGGAGAAACAGGGTGGCATATTTCACTGCCAACAGGAGGGAACCGTAAGACGAACGTTAGGCAAAATATGACAATGCGTGAATATATTTTGTATAGGCTGTCGATTCGAGGTTGTCCTCCCGCAGGAGGTTTCAACCCTTTACTTAATGCAGGTAAACTTACCCAACAATTAATAGTTGACTATTATTGTCGAATAGAAGGAGATAGACTAAAATATATTCGCAATCAACAAACGAAATTGCGTGTCGATACCTACGTTGGTCTTGCTGATGCTTTACACTTTTGAGCTGAAAATGAAAGTTTAAGAGCTGGTCGCATAGTTATTTTGCCTTCTACTTTTATTGGTAGTCCCCGAAATATGTTGCAAAATTATCAGGATGCAATGGCAATTGTGAGAAAATTTGGCAAGCCAGACCTCTTCATAACTTTCACTTGCAACCCATCATGGCCTGAAATTACTACTAGCCTCCAACCTTATGAAAATGCAAACAATAGACCTGATGTCGTTGTTCGCGTTTTTCATGCGAAAGTGAAGGAACTCTTGCGTTTAATAAATCAAAAGCAAATTTTTGGCGAGGTACAAACCTTCTTATACACGGTTGAGTTCCAGAAGCGAGGTTTACCTCATATACACTTACTGGTTTGTCTTCGAGATAGTTGTAAATTACGAGAAATCTATGATATTGATATGACAGTTTCTGCAGAAATACCAGATCCTTCCAATACAACATTGTACAACTTAGTAAAGACACACATGGTACATGGACCTTGCGGCCTTCTGAATCCCAATTCAATTTGCATGAAGGATGGAAGATGTAAGAAGGGTTTTCCAAAAGACTTTGTGCCAGAAACTAAAGAGAATCTGAACGGCTATCCACTTTACCGTAGGCGACAGAATGGAAGATCATATACTAAACGAGTACAAGGCACCAATGTTGAAATCGACAATCGCTTCATTGTTCCATACAATCGATATCTATTGATGTACTTTCAGGCCCATATTAACGTCGAAATCTGTGCAAGTGTACACAGCATCAAATACATACATAAATATGTTTATAAGGGGCATGATTGCGCTAACTTGAAAATCACGGCAAACGATGGAATGCTACATCATGACGAAGTTTCTATGTATTTGAATGCTAGATATGTTGGGTCAAGTGAGGCTGCATACAGGATTTTTGGTTACAACATGCACGAGCAGTCCCACATTGTTGCCCGGTTACCTGTCCATTTACCAGACCAACAAGATGTATTTTTTCATGCCGATGATGCTCCCAAAGCATTAATACGGGCTCAGTTAAAAAGTACACAACTCACTGCATGGTTTCAGCTGAACCAAAATCCAACAACTAGGAGTGCATATATTTATCCTGAAACACCCGTTCATTATGTATGGGATAAATGCAAATGCATTTGGAAAAAACGACTTAGATTCGAAAAGGTCGGATGTACAATGTTTCTCCATCTGAATCAGAAAGATACCATCTGCGCTTACTTTTACTTCACATAGTAGGTGCCACAAGCTTTGAGGATCTCCGAACATACCAAGGTGTTACCTGCCCAACATATAAGGATATGGCAATTAAACTTGGTTTGCTTATCGATGATTCAGAATGGCAACGCTGTTTGATGGAAGCATCGGTTTTCCAAATGCCCTTTCAACTGAGACAGTTATTCGCCTACATATGCATATTTCATCAACCTTGCAATGCCAGTCACTTATGGGACATGCACAAAAACTCTCTCTGTGAAGATTATTTAAAGTCTGAAGATGAAAATACAGCTTATCAACTATCTCTCAGAGATATAAATAAAACTCTGCAATTGCATGGTTTCTCTCTGCCAACATTTAACTTGCCTGTTGGTACTGACACACACTCAAACGATCAAACTACTAATGAGCCAGTGTTCCCTTTTGATTTGGCTGACCTGATGTCCTTAGCAAACCAGGAACAACTTTCAATTATTAATGAAATCACTAGCGTTCTTCAAAATAACAACACAACTGTCACGAACGCATTCTTTATTGACGGTGCTGGGGGCACAGGAAAAACATTTATTTACCGATGCTTAATACAAAAGTTCTGGAGTTTAGGGCTTCATGTTATATCAGTAGCATGGACCGGAATAGCCGCTGTTTTGCTACCCAACGGTCGAACAGTACACAGTACATTCAAAATTCCTCTAAATTTAAATGAGAGTTCAGTGTCTGGATTAAAATTAAATTCCAAAGCAGCTGACGATATTCGATTAGCACGGCTCATAATATGGGATGAAGCCCCAATGGCAAATATTCATTTATTAATGTGTGTGAATCGTCTTCTAAAAGATATTATGGGTAATGATATTCCATTTGGTGGGAAAATTACTGTTCTTGGAGGAGACTTTAGGCAGGTTTTGCCTGTTGTTCCGCACGCTTCTCGCCAAACAATTATTCAAAACTGTATTAAATACTCTCCTCTCTGGCCCTTCTTCAAAATACGCTGCTTATATAAAAACATGCGGTTGAAACCAGAAGAAATTGAATTTTCTGATTTTTTGTTACAAATTGGTAACGGTGACTACCCCTCTGTAGATGGTGAGGAATCAAATGTTATTGAACTACCACCCAGAATTTTAGCGCATGATGACATCGTGACTGAGATTTACGGCGAAACATTCATTTCTACGAATGATATAATCAATTTCTCGAAAGTATGCATTCTAACACCAAAAAATGAACACTGTAATGAAATTAATTTGAAAGTCATCGAACTTATACCCGGTAGTTCAAAAACATACACCAGCGTTAACAGATTAATTACTGAAGATGAAAGCCAGCTACTTCAATTTCCTACAGAATTCTTGAATTCCTTGGAATTAAGTGGTTTGCCTCCACATATTCTTACTCTAAAAGTTGGAGCCATAGTTATGCTCCTCAGAAATCGGAACGTTTCCCAAGGGCTCCTGAACGGAACCAGATTATTTGTAAAGAATATGTATGAAAATTGCTTGGATTTGGAAATAATCAGCGGAGATAAAATTGAGCAGAGAGCTCTAATCCCTCGAGTTGATTTAACACCATCCGACAAAACCCTTCCATTTTCTTTTAAGAGACGTCAATTTCCAATTCGCTTGGCATTCTGTATCACAATTAATAAAGCTCAAGGGGAAACTCTCGAACGTGTAGGTCTCTATTTACCTCAGCAAGTTTTCAGTCATGGCCAGTTATATGTTGCAATGTCAAGAGTGCGACCTTTCGACGCCCTTAAAGTTTCAATAGTGCCAAAAAGTAGTCGTACAAAGAATGTCGTATATAAGGAAATCCTTCGGTAATTATTTTACCTTTGACCATCATGTTTCGACTTCGTAAAGCACTCTGACAAAAGCTCTTGGCCTGTAGATTTGCAGAGTGTCTTTAAGAGAAAAAAAATATGTTACCGACCTGTGTTATTGTGATGGTTGTATTAATGCGTGTATCTGTAATTAACGTGAGAATTAGGAAGGAGAACGCCGAGGCCTTACTGAAGGAACCATCCCGGTATTTGCCTGGAGTGGAAGTGGGAAACCGAAGAGAAACACATCCAAGATAGTTAAGGTTGGAATCGATCCTACCTCTCCTCAGTTTTACCTCACGAGGCTGAGTGCGTCCCGTTCCAGCCCTCAGGCCAGAATTAAATTTCTTGGCAGAGCAGGGAAATGAATCCGGATCTCTGGGGCGATGGCCAAGAATATACTTAATAGTGGGCTTCCCTATGTTAATGCGTTTTTCGACATGCACTGGACATATAATTCTAAAACTGCCTCCTTTACGGTGGCTGGCAAAGAGTCAGTGCTCATCCTGTAATTGGTGAAGTGATTCTATGCTCCCCTGCATAGTTTGCTGTTAAAGAAACCCAAAGGATTGAACCTATAACAGGCGATAGAAATTGCTTATTTCGAGAAGTTTCGTGCTGTTTATATCAAAATGAAGAACATCGCCCTGAGCTTCATTTGCAAACTATTGCAAACATTGTTGCTGACAAGGATAATTTTAAGGATTTTATTATTGGCGATCAGCCTCATCGCGTTCTCCTCAGCAACCAACTTAGTATGAAAGTCTCTGAACGGTGAATACACTGATCATGTTGAACTTCATTGTATAAGCCAATTGTTCATTGATTTTATTTGTTTAGAGTACATAACAATGAGTCTAACCACACTGTTGTTTTTGCAAGGGGAGTATTATTTATCATTTAATATTTAGCGGCTCCATTGATGCAGGGCACTATAGTGTTATCGAATAAGACGTTAATTTTGGGAGAAATACTACTATAAAACCCCGTTCGACGAAAAGGAACATTGTCCGGTCGTATGTTAACTGCAATTGACGCAATAAAGTGAGAAATCGGACAAAATACGAAGCCACTTTAAAAATCCAATATAAATTTGCCATAAAAATACTCCCATTTTCTTTTAAGAGCCACCAATTTCCAATCGCTTTGCATAATTTATCACAATCAATAAAGCTCAAGGGGAAGCTATGGAACGTGTAGGTCACTATTTCCCTCATCAAGTTTTCAGTCATGGGCAGTTATATGTTGCAAAGTCGTCTTTCTCTGTAATCATACAAATAATGCATATAAGAAAATCCTTCCGTAAATATTTTCCCAATGACCGTCATGTTTTGACGGGTTTCAACTAGTTATTATTATTATTATTATTATTATTCAGACAGGCTGCGTAGCTCATCGGTAACGTTCTCACCTGCTGTACCCAAGGTTGCAGGATCGAATCCTGGCGCAGTCAACTGGCATTTGAGGGTATGCAAATGCTAGGGAGCCGTGCCAGTAGATTTATTGGCACGTTAAAGATTCCCTTCGGGGCAAAATTCCGACACCCCTGCGCGGCGTCTCTAAAAGCCAGAGTAGTTAAAAGGGACGTAAAAACAGTCACATTATTATTATTCTCATATGTTCACCATATCATCGGGTATAATTCACTATTTCATCAGCATTGTTGCAAGATGAAGTGGAGTTCTCTATGTTGCTAGGTTGAGGATCGAACTAACTATGGAGCAGGTCTCTAGAATGACTGCCTTCTGCATACTGCTATGGAGTTATTATTGTTATTTGCGTTAGTGGACCGGATAGAATGTAGCCGATTGTCAAATTTGGGCTGCTCTTGGAATGTCCCTTGTTTTATACAGCAATTCTCATCATCATCATTATCATTATCATCTCTATCAACATGAGAAGAATGTGGTGGTATTGTCAGATGGTCCAGTGATTTGAAAGTGCATCAATTGTCCTGTACATCTGAACGCCTCTATTTTAATGCCAGTTGATTCACGTTTTATGACATTCAGTATATCAGATGTATCTTTGTAATTCTGGCTGATTCATTGGTAACATAAACAAACTTTTAGTAGCTGGGTTATACTGGTTAGTATTAACAGAAATCCAGAGCTTAAAGCAAAGCCGTCTCATAAAATGAGCGACAGGTTAACAGTGATAAACGCGCAATACTATTAGCTTGTCCCGAGGGTCTCTGTTATTGGTGGTGTCTGCGAGCATTCCGACACTCAGACAGACACCATTCCTACTGCGGTCACAGCGTCACACACAGTATCTGAAGGGTTTGGTGCAAGTGAGATATAACACAATTTTTCATTCATTTTCAGGAGTCACATAAAACTGATTACACCTCAGAGGTATGTACCGTATTTGAAACACTTACTTTAAGGCAGTATTGATTTATGTTCTATTTTAATTTCAATTTTCTGTGAGTATTTTGAGAAAATTTCCACAGCGCTAGATTGGAAGTGTATTGATTCAATATCTTACTTCACCTAGAAACCCAGACCTTGTGCCGCTTCATACTTATTGCCAAGAATTAAATCTATCACATCTACTCCAGCGCAATCGAGCTTCCACCAGGGGCTCACATCAAGTGGGACGTGGGTTGGCGACCACGGAACCCCAGCTGAGTCTGGCATTGCTTGCACTTACTTGTGCGGGGCTCCTCTCCGTCTTCTTTCCTCTCGTCCTCCCTTGGTCAACTCTTGTTCTTATCCGACCCCGACGGTATTAGGGTATCCGAGGCCTAGGGATTCTCTCACTTTCCAGCCTTAGTTGGCCCTTGTCTCATCTTTCCTGATCCCCCCTTCTTCGAGGGGTCAGACCTCTTTTCATTTTATGCGATTTTTTGCATCTACACTCCATTTTGTAGGTGTTTACAATCTCCGTTGCATGTTGTAAGTCTCTTCGATCTAAATTGCATTTTGTGAGTGTTTTCAACTTCAATTGCATTTTGTAAGGATTGACAATCTAAATTGCTTTTTAGTAAGTGTTTCATTATAGGGGATGGAACTTTGGTGAGTATTTTGAATTTCAATTGCATTTTGTATTTTCAACCGCTTTTTGCAAGTATTTTCAAACTAAATTGCATTTTGTAAGGTGCGCATTTTTCAAGTATTTTGATTCTTAATTGCATTTTGTGGGTATTTTGAATCTAAATTACATTTTGTAAGTATTTTCAATATAAATTGCATTTTGTAAGTATTGTCCATCCAATTGAAGAGTTTGAATCTACCATACAATTTGTAAGATTTTCAATTTCAATTGCACTTTGTAAGTATTTTGAATATCAATTGCACTTTGTGATTATTTGGAATCTGAAATGCGCATTTTTCAATCTGAATTGCATTGTGTATTTTCAATTTCAATTGCATTTTGTAAGTATTTTGAACCTCAATTTCATTTTGTCCATATTTCCAATCTCATTTGCATTTTGTAAGTATTTTGAATATCAATTGCATTTTGTAAGTATTTCGACTCTACATTGCATTTTGTACGTAATTTTAACCTAACCTACATTTTGTGCGTATTTTCGTTGTAAATTCCCTTTTGTAAATATTACTGCTCTCCATTTTGTATTCTTTAATATGTGTTAAGAGGGGCAGATGACCTCGTAGTTCCGCCCCTTAAAACAACAATAACTAACTAACTAAGTAACTAACTAACTCTGTCAAGGCAGCAATTACCATTATTATAATTAAGAAACAAGTTAAATCAAATTTGAATTTATTAAAATTAAGTTACGCGTCAATGAATCAATCAAAAATGGAAGCTACTTCAGAAGTTAAGTTAACATTTTAATTTATTAAACCAGAAGGACACAGCAAATTATATTGGAGCTTACCAAACTGTCCAAGACATAGTTGACGTAATGGTCATCGCAGGTGTAAACTTACCTCAGTCAAACATCTTCCTTCATCTTTGTAACCTCACAATTCATCCTCCTTCCTCATACAAACCACAACGATCTCCACTTGACCATCCTTCTTTTCTAGTTGTTACGTCACAATGAACATCATTTTCTTGATCCTAATCGCTTCTGTGTTTAGTATGCCTCTTTTCATCCTGTTCCTTACATAATTGCTGGCAACTCAGTTCCCATACACATCAATTTCCTCCGACTGTCGTGACAGTTAAATTCTATATTCCTTCCCGGATAATCTTCCTCAATATTCGATGATCCACTCTGGCAATCGCAAACACAACTCGAACCTTCTTCCTGACTTGTTGGCACTGTCTACATGGACAGACCAAATCACAATACTTCCTCAAGCTTGCTAGTAGTCCTTTGTTAGTCCGTTGTCATGGAGATTTGTCAACAACTATGCCCACTATATAAAATGTTTAGCCCAAGCATTAAGGCAACCATTTTGTACCTCATCCAGATAACCTCTCATACGGTCCACTGCCTTCTTATCATTTTAATATTCCATAGATCTTCATTTCCTTCGTCTGTAGCAAACAACTCCTTCCTCTCCATGCTAGTAGTGCTATCTATCGGATCAGCTATCTTGTATCGGGTAAACGTGAAGCGCTAGACACGCATCACAGTGCCCTTTAAAAAGCCATTCATGCTGAAAACATACATGTTTATACCACAAAACGGCATGCATACGTAATACCTACATACATGTAATACCCCGCCCAAATTTCACCATAAACGTAACTTCCATCTTATGGTACAAATGATTGATGATAATCAAAAATTTAATATATTTACATTAATAATGAATTTGCTAATTCAAACGAATAATGATTAGATCCAGGCTATTAAAGGTCAACACAATGAAACTGGAGAACGCGTCAGTTGGCCGCTGAGAAACAACGCAAACACGGGCTGATTCAGGTCGCGCACCATTGTTTAAATATCTGTAGCTCGGGAACTATTACTTGCTTATCAATTATGAACACATCAAATGAAAGCTTATTTTGTCACCAACAACTTTTATAGAAGACTTGTCTTCGATATTCGTGATAGTTTGCCAACAAATGTCTAAAAAGAAAAACGTGGCACTTAATAAAATCGCGGCATTTTTTCGTTTCCTGTTAGACCGGAAGTATCGCTAACATGCCATCCCATGAATTAACTTATCGCTTATTTTTTCTCCTTTACTTTAATCCAAGTTAGGGCACTGTAAGCCAAATCGTTCGCTTACAATGCGCATTCCAGCGACACCACCTACTTCTCCAGCATTCCAGGAGTTCAAACGGCTGGAAAGCCAGGAAGCTGACACGGGAAGACCGGGGACTTTTAATATGTTGTTAAGAACATCAAATAGGACAACTATACCAATTTTCAGCTTTACTAAAATGTTTTCAAGGTTAAAACCTAAAATTTCTGGGCTACTGTATTTCTCCTCTAGTTCTTGTAATAGCCCGAATTTTCTGCAGTTGCATTTGCATTCTCAAGCCCTCAATCAGAAAGGTTTCCCTGGCTAGCACATATCTGACATATTGTGATAACCCTAGAACCTGTTAGGAGTCATTAGCAAGCAAGAATCGACTTCCACGATTCTTATACAAGGAACTGCGCACTCTTCTTTACCTCACTTAAAGGTATTCGGAGCGTAGTCATGGCTAGAAGTTGAACTATTACAAGATTGTAACATACTTCAGGAGGCCAGGGATTTTCAAAACGAAATGTTTGGAACAATTAGTCTATTGACGTAACCCGCAAGAGGACAGCACCGTACAGAGACATTGAGAAGGCTGTGGATTACAACGTGTGTCTTGTTTCTCTATTCTCCATTTTCTTTTGTCTTCTGTTTATGTGCCATGTTGCAGCCGCCATCAAAATCAGGTTCCAATAGCCCGGACTTTTAATCTATTATCTCTATTATATAAAAACAAGTGTCCTGACTGACTGACTGACTCACTGACTCATCATCGCCCCGCCAAAACTATTAAAGTTAGAAACATGAAATTTTGGGCATATGTTCGTTGTAAGTCGAAAACACCCACCAAGGAAAGATTTTTGGATATTCAGGTTCTAAAGGGGTGTTAAGGGGGTCACCTGCATTTCATTGAATAACAATATCCCCGGCTTGGTTTCATTGAGGGATGCGATACTCGGCATATAAACTCATCACTAAAAATAAGAAGACATGTGTCTGAGGGTTTATCGATGTGGTGTATATTATGAGGTGAAAGGGGTGAAAAGTGGGGGTTGATGAATTTCTAGCGGAGCGTGTATCTCTTAAACGACATGGGCGAGGAGTTTGAAACACAGCGGAAAAAGTCAGCTTAAAAAATAAATAAATAAATAAATAAATAAATAGGAGTTTGACCGTTTTTTTCATAAATCCAATTTAAGGAGCCCATGGACAGGGGTGAATTTCTGGGGGGAAAAAGGAAAGAAAGTGTCCTAACTGATTGACTGACAGATTCACTCGTCAAACTCAGGGGCAAAAACTGCTTAGAAATAAGTAAATAGGTGTTCGACAGTTTTTTTCATAAATCCAATTTAAGGGGTTCATGGGGAGGGGTGAAATTTTGAAAAAAGAAAATTGAAAGAAAAAGTCCTGACTCACTCACCATCGTCCAGGCAACATTATTGAATTTAGAAACATGACAATTTGAGGATATGATCATTGTATGTCAAAACCGTCCACTAAGGGAGGATTTTCGGATATTCAGGTTCTAAAGGGGTCTTGAGGGGGTTAAACCTGCATTTCATTGAATAACAATAACTCCAGTTTGATTTCATTGGGGGATGTGATACTCCGCATATAAAATCATCATTAAAATAAGAAGACACATGTCTGAGGGTTTTTCGATGTGGTGTATATTATGAGGTGAAAGGGGTGAAAAGTGGGGTTTGAAGGATTCCTAAAGGAGCGTGTATCTCTTAAACGACATAGGCGAGGAGTTTGAAACTCAGCGATAAAAAAATCAGCTTAAAAAATAAGTAAATCGGTGTTCGACCGTTTTTTCATAACTTCAATATAAGGGGCCAATGGGGTGGGGTGAAATTCTGGGGGAAAAAAAGGAGAGAAAGTGTCCTAACTGACTGACTAACTCACTCACTCATCAAACTCAGGGGAAAAAGACAGCTTAAAAATAAGTTAATAAGTGTTCGAGCGTTTCTTCATAAATCCAATTTAAGGGGCCAATGAGGAGGGGTAAAATTCTGGTAAAGATAATTGAATGGAAATGACCTGACTGACTCACTCACTCATCATCGCCCAGCGAAAACTATTGAAGTTGGAAACATAAAATTTTGGGAATATGTTCGTTGCATGTCGAAAACGTCAACTAAGGAAGGATTTTTGTTTATTTGGGTTCTGAAGAGGTGTTAAGGGGGTAAACGTGCATTTCATTGAATAACGATATCTCATGAGTTGTTTCTTTGGGGATGTGATATTCGGCATATAAACTAATCATTAAAAACAAGATGTTCAGTAAAGAACATATAGCCTACTTTCTCCAAAATGCATGGGTATTGTTATAACTCTTTGCCCTTTTCAAGGAGTATAATTGAATGTTGGTTGCAGTAGCTTGTTGAAATACAACGTGCTATAGGGATATTAAACATGAATATGAGGTGCCCTTTGCTAGTGCTACCTCTGTAAAAGAATCATTCAATTCGGTTTCACCGTGTTTGAATTGATATGGGGAATGGATTATCAGACATACGTGGCCGCTATTTGCAAACTATTGGGCTGATGACCTTGTAGTCAGTCATAAGATGCTTTCCACAAAAATGCATGTTGTTGCAAAATCTGGTAGAGATCAAATTATTAGGTTGGTCGTAATTTGATTTAAGCTTTTAACATTTGGGTGGCCGTCATTCCGTTTCCGTAAAGATGGCGGCGATATAAAACATGACACTGAGGTGCCCTTTGCTAGTGCTACCTCTGTACCAAATTTCGTTCAATTAGGTTTCACCGTGTTTGAATTGATAGGGGTAATCGATTTGCACACATACTTGGCCACCATCTGCAAACTATTCGGCTGATGATCTTGCAGTTTGGTCAGAATATGCTTCCCACATAAAGATATGTTGTTGCAAAATTTGGTACAGACTAGATTATTAGGTTGGTCGTAATTACATTTTAGCTTTTAATATTTGGGTGACCGCTATTACGTTTCCGTCAAGATGGCGGAGATATAATACATGCCACTGAGGTGATCTTTGCTAGTGCTACCTCTGTACCAAATTTCGTTCCATTCGGTTTCACCGTGTTTGAATTGATAGGGGTAATCGATTTGCACACATACTTGGCCACCATCTGCAAACTATTCGGCTGATGATCTTGCAGTTTGGTCAGAATATGCTTCCCACATAAAGATATGTTGTTGCAAAATTTGGTAGAGGTTGGTCGTAATTACATTTTAGCTTTTAACATTTGGGTGACCGCTATTACGTTTCCGTCAAAATGGCGGAGATATAATAGATGACACTGAGGTGATCTTTGCTAGTGCTACCTCTGTACCAAATTTCGTTCCATTCGGTTTCACCGTGTTGGAATTAAGGGGGGGAATCGATTTTGACACAAAGATGGCCGCCATCCGCAAACTATTAGACTAATGACCTATTGATTTGGTCAAAGGATGCTTCCTCCATAAAGGTATGTTGTTGCAAAATTTGGTAGAGATCGGATGATTAAGTTATTCGTAATTTGGTTTAAGCTTTGACATTTGTGTGGCCGCCATTACGTTTCCGTCAAGATGGCGGCGAAATAAAAGATGACACTGTGGTGTCCTTTGCTAGTGCTACCTTTGTACCAAATTTCGTTCAATTCGCGTTCACCGTGTTCGTATTGATAGGGGGGGACGCACATTCAGAGTACACACACTCACACACACACAGACTCACACACACACACACAGAGACAGACACACTTTTTTTCGCCCTGTGTTGAACTCATAAGTCTACTTTCATTTTTTGCAAAAATCGAAAGTAGGCTAATAATCAGACATATGTCTAAGGGTTTATCGATATGGAGTATATTATGAGGTGAAATGGGTGAACATTGGGGGTTGAAGGATTCTTAACAGCTTAAAATATAAGTAAATAGATGTTCGACCGTTTTTTCATAAATCCAATTTAAGGGGCCCTTGGACAGGGGTTAAATTCTGGGGGGAATAAAACAGGAAAGAAAGTGTTCTAACTGATTAACTTACTCACTCATCAAACTCAGGGGGGTAGAACAGCTTAAAAATAAGTAAATGGGTGTTCGACCGTTTTTTTTTCATAAATCCAATTTAAGGGGTTCATGAGAGGGGTGAAATACTGAAAAATAAATGAAAGAAAATGTCCTGACTTACTCACTCACTCATCATCGCCCAGCGAAAATTATTGAAGTTAGAAACATGAAATTTTGGGGTTATGTTCTTTGTGTGTCAAAAACGTCCACTAAGGAAGGATTTTTGGATATTCAGGTTCTAAAGGGGTGTTAAGGGGGTAGACCAGCATTTAATTGAATAACAATATCTCCCGATTGGTTTCCTTGGGGGATGCCATACTCGGCATATAAACTCACCATTAAGAATAAGGAGACACATGTCTGAGGGTTTTTTGATGTAGTTATATTATGAGGTGTTTGTGTGAAAAGTGGGGGTTGAAGGATTCTTAACGGAGCGAGTGTCTTTTAAACGACATTGGCGAGAAGTTTGAAATTCAGCGGAAAAAAATCAGCTTAAAAAATAAGTAAATTGGTTTTCGACGGTTTTTTTTTTCATAAATCCCATTTAAGGGGTTCATGGGGAGGGGTGAAATTCTCAAAAATAAATGAAAGAATATGTCCTGACTCACTGACTCACTCATCATCGCCCAGCCAAAATTATTGAACTTAGAAAGATAAAATTTGTTCGTTGTATGTCGAAAACGTCCACTAAGGAAATATTTTTGGATATGCAGGTTCTAAAGGGGTGTTAATGGGGGTAGACGTGCATTTCATTGAATAACAATATCTCACGAGTGGTTTCATTTGGGGATGTGATACTTGGCACATAAACTAATCATAAAAAAATATAAGCTGACACATGTCTAATGGTGTTTCGATGTGGTGTATATTATGAGTGATAGGGGGTTGAAGGATTCCTAACGGAGCATGCATCTCTTAAACGACATAGGCGAGGAGTTTGAAACTCAGTGGAATATTTTGTATTTTATGGTTATATTTAAGTACCGGTAGTTAATAAAAAATATTGATTCGTAGTGTCAATGAAGTAATGAATTTACCTTAAATCATTTTATGATCAGCTTAATAATACATAAATAAATGATTAAATCAATAAGTGTTCGACCGTTTTTCATAAATCCAATTTAAGGGGCTCATGGCAAGGCGCTTTCTATCGCACTCGACGCCTGGCGTCGCGGGTCGTCCATGTTAAATTAGTGGATTTCTCGCGAGCCAATGGTCCGATTTCGACATGCGACATATTGTTGGACTCGGGCTGACGTCCTCTTTCCTACGGACCACGTATTATATTTTTCATTTTTTTGGAAGTGTTTGTTTTTGAAAGTAGGCGATAGTTTGAAAACCAAACATGATACAACGTTGAGTCATGGTTTAAACAAATGTTCTTTATGTCCTTTATTTTCTAAAATAACACTTTTTAATTTTTTATGTTTTTTTTGAAAACAGTCCAATTTTGAAATTCCTATATTTTGGAAACTAGGAACTTTACAAAAACGTTTGTTTGACGTAAATGAATGTTCCGTACCCCCTCTACCGCCAAAATAAATTTTAAGCCTTTACGAGTAAAACTTTGCAGTTCTACCCCCCCCCCCCTACTTTCATATAAACTTTGCCGATATCTCCCGAACTCACGGTCGGATTTTAACGAACGAGGTATTGTTGGCGTTGTAATGACGTTCTCTTGGCTAAGCATGTGCGATGGTAACTTATTTAAAAAAATAAAATGAAAACGTTTGTTTTTTGGATTGGAGCTATTTTGGAAACGATGAATTGGGAAAAAGTTTGTTTGCCGTTAATGAAAGGTGGGTATGCCCTCTAGGCGGACAGCAAGTTTCAAGGGTGTAGGAAGGAAAAAATGATAGCCTACTTTCTCGCGAACATTGGTGATCATTGGCGAACGAATGGTCGGAATTTAACAAATGAGGTGTCGTTGGACTCGAGCTGACGTCCTCTTTCCTATAGACCAATCGTATTTTTTTTATTTTTTTTTGAAAATTTTTGTTTTTAAAAGTAGGTGATAGATTGAAAACCAAACATGATAGAACGTTGTTCAATAGTTCAAACCAATGGTCTCTAAGACCTTTATTTTTTTATAATAATAATTTTTTTTTCTGAGACTTTTTGAAAACACTGACATTTAAAATTTTTACTATTTTGGAAACTAACACGTTGACAAATAAGTTTGTTTAACATAAATGAAAGATCCCTACCCCCTCTACCACGAAAATAAATGTCAAGTCTCTAGGACAAGCACTATGCATTTTGTTATTCTTTTATTTATTTTTTAATAAAAGAGTGTTTGTAGACAGAGAGCCGGTAGCGCTTGACACATGTTCCAACGAGGCTATGACTGAGCATGGTGAATACTGGAAATGGCTATTTCGACGGGGGCGATGTATGGCAAAACGAGGGGTCGCTTTTTGATATTTTTTCCTATGACGAATGAATGAAGGCGAATATTTTGAAATGTGACAAGCATGCTAAGATTTTTTACCCCTGAAGGGGATCTTTAACGTTTTAGTTAACGGTGATGAGCGAGATCGCTCTCTGACACAACAGATGGTTGTAGGATATGACCAAGTGATTCTTAGACGTTGGCGATCTCGGTGACCGTGCCCGGAAGAAATTAATTGCTATTTTGGTGGGATGGCGGGGCAGCTTATGACGGTTGGTTTTGTGATATTTCCTATGACGGATAGAGGCGAATATTTGAAAATGTGTTAAGTGTGCTAGGATTTTTTTTACCCCTGAAGGGGATCTTTAACATGCTAGTAAACGGTAATAAGCGAGACTGCTGTCTGGCACAGTAAATAGTTTTAGAATATGGAAACCTATAACATTTGCTCGACCAAGTCATGTGCATATACGCAAAAAGCCAAAACGGTAAGGTCATTGGCCTGAAATGTTATAAACTAAATATTGAACTGGGTAAAGTCATGTGTTTTAGAGTGAAAGTAATTGGTTAACATGATCATGTATTGAGGATGGCCACTTGATAGTAATTATTATTACAGTAAAATATTTAATAATAATAATAAGACACACGTTTTGAATGCTACAGAACTGTGTTGCTTGCTTGCACTCAACCCACGACCTGGCCAGGCCTTGTCAAAGCGACTGTTGATAACACAAGAATGTCTACGTGGGCAGGAAGTAAAGGGTCATGTTACTTGGCTGTTAGAGGATAGCAGGTCTGTCGTTTAAACAGACGAGGTAGAGCCTAGGAGGTCTGGCGTTTAAAGAGAGAGACCGCCATTTTGGTTCCTAGACAGCCGTACTACCGATGTATAAGAGGCAGCCATTTTGGTTCCTTATTAAAAACATGAAACTAGTATAAGGTACACGAATTTTATTCAGATTGAGGTATGTGAAGAGGCGTGGGAACACGTGTGAGAGAGACAAAATTTCAAGGTCAAAACGCTGAGAAAATGCAACACTCTCTGTTGCTAGGCTAACTGATAACGATTGCGTTAGTGATGCACTTGCCATTTTAGCACACGGACGTATACAGTACAGCTCTGAACTGAACATTGGAAGAACAATCCTTTTATTTTTTTGGTAAGTACCTATGAATGATTATTTTAATAATGTCACGCTAATGAACCTTAAATTTGTAGTTATTGATTAGGTAATTGAAAATGAAAATCCACAGCCTGTTTCCAGTCTCCGACTGGGTCAGGAATGGAATGAATGATGCCCCCATCTAGCGGCGAGGATATGAACTGTGTCGGCTGCCGAGGCCTGACGCACTCCTCTGGGGCTATGATTAAATGAATTACAGATGAAATGATAGAGGAGAGTGTTGCTGGAATGAAATTTTGGCAGGGAAAACCGGAGTACCCGGAGAAAAACCTGTCTGCCTCCGTTTTGTCCAGCACAGATCTCACATGGAGTGACCCGGATTTGAACCACGGACCCAGCGGTGAGAGGCCGGCGTGCTGCCGCCTAAGCCACGGAGGCCTTGATTAGGTAATTAATGATTTTTATTTATTTATATATTTGTTTGCAGATAACCGGTATACCTTACTTGTTAGAGATACAAGAAACCATTGCGCATTTGGGCCCACTAGAAGGAAACAGTAACTAGCCAGTGCAAGTGAAGGTGAGATTATTTTTTTAAACTAACTTGTTTCATTTTTTGTTGTTGTTTGATATTATTTTATTTTATGAAATGCATGTATTAATATGAATTTAGGTATTTATAGCGGTTTATTTTATTTATTTTTAGAAACTTGGAATGAAAAGCCTTACCATCGTAGCAGTTGCTGAAAACCCAAGACGCAGTAGAGTGAAACCATTGTTTCCAGGCAGTGAACTATTGAAAATTCAGGTAAGTCTAACTTAAAAATGCTATTCCATTATCGGCAAAGTTTTTATGAAAGTAGGGGGAAGTAGAACTGTCCATTTGACACTACTGCACAGTTTTAGTCCTAGAGGCTTGAAGTTTATTTTGGAGGTAGAGGGGGTACGGACCATTCATTTACGTCAAACAAACTTTTTTGTAAAGTTCCTAGTTTCCAAAATATTGGAATTTCAAAATTGGACTGTTTTCAAAAAACATAAAAAATAAAAAAGTTTTATTATAAAAAATAAATGACATAAAGACCATTCGTTTGAACTATGGCACAATGTTCTATCATGTTTGGTTTTCAAACTATCGCCTACTTTCAAAAACAAATATTTTCAAACATTTTTTGAAAAATATAATAAGTGATCCATAGTTGAGGTCGTCAGCCCGAGTCCAACGATATGTCGCATGTCAAAATAGGACCATGGGCTCGCAAGAAATCCACTAATTTTACATGGACGCCCCGCGACGCCAGGCGTCGAGTGCGATAGAAACCGCCTTGCCCCCATAATCATGGGGAGGGGTGAAATTCTGGAAGAAAAACGTCCACTAAGGATTTTCGGATTTTCACTCTCATCGACCAACCACAACTATTAATGTTAGAAGAATGACATTTTGGGGATATGTTTGTTGTTGTCGAAAACGTCTACTAAGGAGGGATTTTTGGATATTCAGGTTCTAAAGGGGTGTTAACGGGGTTAAACCTGCATTTCATTGAATAACAATATGACACGATTATGACGCGAGCGAAGCCGCGGGTACCTGCTAGTAAAACATATATTTCTCATTCTAAAATGCAGAATATAACGCTTAATTTTATATCGTCTGAGTAGTTATAAAACAATAATTATAACATAATTCAAGTAGAAGAAGCTCACTCCGGTATGTTTCAAACACCAGTCGACCGCGTGAGAGACAAGCACTATACCACAGAGCCAAACATGTCCGTAACACCTCAGTGTTTTAACCGAATTACACATACAACGTGTTAGCAAATAATGCCTTTAAATAAACGATTTCATCACTGAAGTAGGCTACATCTTCATTATAATAAATCATTTCATACAAAGTTTATATTATTTCTATAAGTAGGCTATATCCCATGCAACATACTACTGAAATATAGGACAGGCACAAGAGGCCAGCTGCCATCTTCTCATGTGACAGAGACGGCTCAGCCCTTCTAAGTTACTCATACAGTATACTATTATAATATTGAATTGTAAAATCCAACGGGTCACGTCATTTAGGATAGCTTAATTCACCCTCGGTTCGATAATTGGAACTGGTGGGTCCTAGGGGTTCTAATGCTTGAATAATTCACACGTCCACCATCATGAAATGGTAGGGCTGACGACCTTGTAAATTTGTCACAAGACGCGTCCCATATGATAGTATGTTGTTATCAAATTTGGTAGAGATCGGATGATTAGTTTAGTCGTAGTATTATTTTACGTATTGAACGTTTGGGTGGCCGCCATTTAGTTTTGGTAAAGATGGCGGTGATATAAAACATGACACTGAGGTGCTCTTTGCTATTACCTGTACCAAATTTCGTTCAATTAGGTCTCTTCGTGTTTGAATTGATAGGGGGGTGGGGGGTGGATATACATACTCGCACACGCGCACACACACACACACAGACTGACAACATTTGGCCCGTGTAGATCACATAACCTGAAAAAATTCATGGGATTAAAATATACTGTTTTCTACTACAGGCCGATCCCGTGGTGTTGGGGTAGCGTGCCTCACCCGGAGGCCCCGGGTTCGATTCCTGGCTCCGTCAGGAATGTTAGAAACTGACGTGAGAGCTGGAACGGGGTGCACTCAGCCTCGTGAGGACAATATAGTAGCTTTCTGACAGTGAGGCAGCGTCCCGATCACGAAAACCAATATTAACGGCCGAGGGGACCCGATGCGCTGATCACGCGTCACCCCAATCTCTGCAGGCCAAATGGCTGGGCAGCGGTCGCTTGGTAGGCCTAGGCCCTTGATGGGCTGTAGTGCCAGGTGTTATAATACAGGGACTTTATATATATTTGCTTGGCAAGGACGTTCTCACTCACGCGCTCCACCAGTGACGGCTCAGTTGCCGGCTGCCGCGCGAGCATATGTGAGGTAGAATACGGTGCTTAAAATCAGTATCTAGCATTTTTACTCACCGTGTTTACAGTACATCCTGAAAATGTTCCTCATCCGCTGCTAAACATAATGGGCATCTCCTTATGAAGTTTCCAGTTACCCCGGTTAATTTAGCTTCAGTTTAAGGAAATAACAACCTTTACGTCTATCCTTATTGTTTACTGAACCTGTACGCTTGAATCCCTTACCCATTTGGTTTATTGTCCGATTTATAAGAATGGATCTCCCTGGAAATTTCACTCAAAACTTTTGTCTTGTTCTAGCACACGATTTCCTGCATTTTTTGTACGTATTGTGCAGATATAAACTTCCCGTAACGAATATTTAACATAAGGCATTACAGCACTGTACACAACCACAATAAAACACTTATTTATTTATTTATTCGTGTCAGAAGTACAAAGTATGTGTTGAACAGACGACTTCAAACAGTTTCTGCCCAGAACTTAGCCACTTCGATAGCACTTGAATTAGCTTCAGTCAGGTCATACATTGTGCATCTGTACGGGCACAATGGACAGGAGAAGAGGTGTAGTGTTGTCTGGGTTGCGCCACAATCACACAGGACTGTCTTGGTCGGAAAAAGCCACTTATATAAGTTGCCCCTGGATCTTGCAACTTCCACCCTCAGTCTGTTCATGGACTTCCGGATTAGCCAGTTCTCTGTGTGACCAGGAGGTAGAGATTCCTTTGGATCCATCCATTCAGACAGACTGCTGGTCCTTTCCTTCCACACGGCAACTCGAGCTGTTGCTGCTGTTCCTTGTAATGGTTGAGTAGTTGTTAGGAAGCTCTTTCTCGATTTTAATCTCCTCTCAGCAGGTTGATATCCGAAGAGTGAGTGTGATACGATATGATATACACTACACAGTAACTTTATAAAACACCCAATTAGCTCGGAACTCATGCGCCTACCGCAGCAAGAGCGTGGGATTACGGCCGAAAGCCAGGCGCGCCAACCTGTAACAGCCGGCCAAGGTCGAGCGGAATCGCCTTGACAAGCAAAAAAAAAAAAAAGACTCGGTATTATTACTACAGGAGAGAGAGACCTAATGGGTGATATGTTTCGCTCGTCAAGCGAGCATCATCAGTTCCAAATACATTCCAGGCTGCTGCCGTGAGTTCCTGCGGTGTGGCCTGTCTCTTTCACGCTGCTTTTCACTTTTAAAATATTCGTGCACTTTGTAAACTATTTCTCGGGCTTGCCTATGCACAACCTGTCGTTTACTTCCCTCTGCTTCCATAGCACTCGAAATGTGCACAATCGCTTCCACTGGATCTTTAAATATTACGATATAATCACTTCGCTTTCCTGACAACACACTGGCTCTGGCACTCAAGACAGACTGACTGTGATTGGTGGACTGGAAGTGAGGCATGACGTAATGGTAGTGTTGTGTTCTGCTGACTCGAGCTTTAGCACCCACTGACGGTCACTGCCCTCCAAAAGAAAAACAACCCTGAAAAACGAAAAGCATGGCAACTATTAGGATACTTAACGCTTTAGTATTTTTCCAGTTATAGTTGCCAAGCTTTGCTCAGTTTCGAGGATTTTTGTTTTGTTTTTGGATTTGACAGAGCTGTAAATCATTGCCAGTTCTCATTCTGCTATTTATAACTTACTAACTGAAGTACCCGTGCTTTGCTACGCGTCATAAATAAATAAAAATGTGAAGGAGGCAGTTAAAACAGGGGATAGGCGAGGTGCTGCGCAGAGAGAGATTAAGGATAGAACATTTTGTCCAACTACACCGCTCGGCGTTGACCGTGTTTTATAGCACAAATTTGGGTTTTACTCGCTAACCGTTGGAGATACCTCTCGGATAGAAAATGTAATTTTAAACCTCGTACATGCCATCAAAAGTTTACTATTTCTTAGCGTTCTCTTTTTATTTGAAATGGAAATATGAAAGTTTGAAACCAAAGGGTGTAGTGACGTCACTAAAATGGTCGCCATCTTTAAATAGTGCAAAGTATTGAAATCAAAAGTAGCCTATATGTTAACCAGGTAAATCAGCTTCTTCCATGTAAAATTCATGTAAATCGGACCAGTGGTACTTGCGTGATTGAGTAATACACAGACACACACCATCTTATTTTTGCCTTGCTTAGCTCGCGTCATAGTCGTGTCATATTGTTATTCAATGAAATGCAGGTTTAACCCAGTTAACACCCCTTTAGAACCTGAATATCCAAAAATCCCTCCTTACTAGACGTTTTCGACACACAACAAACATATCCCCAAAATATAATTCTTCTAACTTTAATAGTTTTGGTTGGTCGATGAGAGTGAACATCCAAAAATCCTTCCTTAGTGGACGTTTTTCTTCCAGAATTTCCCCCCTCCCCATTGGCCCCTTAAATTGGATTTATGAAAAAAAAAAACAGTCGAACATCTATTTATTGTAATTATTTATTTATTCATTTATTTATTTTTAAGCTGATTGATTTCCTCCGAGTTTCAAAACTCCCTTCCTATGTCGTTTAAGAGATACACGCTCCGTTAGGAATCTTTCAACCCCCACTTTTCATACCTTTCACCTCATAATATATACCACATCGAAAAACCATTAGACATGTGTCAGCTTATTTTTAATGATTAGTATATATGCCAAGTATCACATCCCCAAACGAAACCACTCGTGAGATATTGTTATTCAATGAAATGCACGTTTACCCACTTAACACCTCTTTAGAACCTGAATATCCAAAACTCTTTCCTTAGTGGACGTTATCGACATACAACGAACATATCCCCAAAATTTCATGTTTCTAACTTCAATAATTTTGGCTGGGCGATGATGAGTGAGGGAGTCAGTCAGTCAGGACATTTTCTTTCATTCATTTTTGAGAATTTCACCCCTCCCCATGAACCCCTTAAATTGGATTCATGAATAAAACGGTCGAACACCTATTTACATATTTTATAAGCTACTTTTTCCGCTGAATTTCAAACTTATCGCCTATGTTGAATAAGAGATACAGTACATGCTCTGTTAAGAATCCTTCAACTCCCAATTTTCACCCCTTTCACCTCATAATATAATATACACCGTATCGATAAACCCATAAACATATGTCTTCTTATTTTGAATGATTAGTTTATATGCCGAATATCACATCCCCAAATGAAACAACTCGTGAAATATTGTTATTCAATGAAATGCAAGTTTAACCCCCTTAACACCCCTTGAGAAAATGAATATCAAAAAATCCATCCACAGTGGACTTTTTCGACATACAACGAACATATCCCCAAAATTTCAAGTTTCTAACTGCAATAGGTTTGCTGGGGGATGATGAGTGAATATCCAAAAATCCTTCCTTAGTGGACTTCTTTCCCCAGAATTTCACCCCTCTCATGAACCCCTTAAATTGGATTTATGAAAAAATAACCGGTCGAACACCTATTTACTTATTTTTGAGCTGTTCTTCCCCCCTGTGTGAGTGAGTTAGGACACTTTCTTTCCTGTTCCCCCCCCCCCCTCCCAGAATTTCACCCCTCTCCAAGAACCCCTTAAAATGGATTTATGAAAAAAACGGTCGAACAGCTAGTTACTTATATTTTAAGCTGTTTTTTCCCGCCGAATCTCCAACTTGTCGCCTATGTCGTTTAAGAGATACACGCTCCGTTAAGAATCCCTCAACCCCCAATTTTCACCCCTTTCACATCATAATATAGGCTACACCACATCGATAAACCCTTAGACATATGTCTGATTATTATAAATGATTAGTTTATATACTGAATATCACATCCCCAAAGAAACAACTCATGAGATATCGTTATTCAATGAAATGCACGTTTACCCCCTTAACACCTCTTTAAAACCCGAATAAACAAAAATTATTAATTATTTGACGTTTTCGACATACAGCGAACATATTCCCAAAATTTCATGTTCCCAACTTTAATAGTTTTCGCTGGGCGTGATGAGCAAGTGAGTCCGACAGGACATTTTCTTTCAATTATTTTTACCAGAATTTCACCCCTCCCCATGGGCCCCTTAAATTGGAATGATGAAAAAACAATTGAATACCTATTAATTATTTTTAAGCTGTCTTTTTCCCGTGAGTTTGATGAGTGAGTGAGTTAGTCAGTCAGTTAGGCCACTTTACCTCCTTTTTCCCCCCAGAATTTCACCCCACCCCATTGGCCCCTTAAATTAATTTACGAGAAAACGGTCGAACACCGATTGACATATTTTTAAGCTGATTTTTTTTCGCTGAGTTTCAAATTTATTGCCAATGACGTTTAAGAGATAGGTCTACACGCTCTGTTAGGAATCCTTCAACCCCCACTTTTCACCCCTTGCACCTCATACTAATACCACATCGAAAAACCCTTAGACACATGTCTGCTTATTTTTAATGATTAGTTTATATGCAGAGTATCACATCCACAAATGAAACCACTCGTGAGATATTGTTATTCAATGAAATGCAGGTTTAACCCCCTTAAGACCCCTTTAGAACCTGAATATCCAAAAATCCTCCCTTAGTGTACGGGTTTGACATACAACGAACATATCCCCAAAATGCCATGTTTCCAACTTTAATATTTTTGGCTGGGCGATGATGAGTGTGTGAGTGAGTCAGGACATTTTCTTTCAATTTTTTTCTTCTTCAGAATTTCACCCCTCCCGATGAACCCCTTAAATTTGATTTATCAAAAAAAAAGTCGAACACATTTTTAAGCAGTTTTTCCCCTGAGTTTGAAGAGTGAGTGAGGACACTTTCTTTCCTGTTTTTTTCCCCCAGAATTTCATCCCTCCCCATGGGCGCCTTAATTGGATTTATGGAAAAACTGTCGAACACCTATTTACTTAATTTTTAAGCTGATTTTTTCCGCTGAGTTTCAAACTCCTCGCCTATGTCGTTAAAGAGATACACGCTCCGTTAGGAATCCTTAAACCCCCACATTTCACCCCTTTCACCCCATAATATACACCACATCGAAAAACCCTCAGACACGTGTCTTCATACTTTTTAATGATGAGTTTATATGCCGTGTGTCTTTTCCCCCAATGAAACCAATCGGGAGATATTGTTATTCAATGAAATGCAGGTTTAACCCCCTTAAGACCACTTTAGAACCTGAATATCCGAAAATACTCCCTTAGTAGACGGTTTTGACATACAATGAACATATCCCCAAACTGTCATGTTTCTAACTTCAATAATTTTTGCAGGGCGATGAAGAGTGAGTGAGTGAGTGGGTCAGAACATTTTCTTTCAATTTTCTTTTTTCAGAATTTCACCTATCCCCATGAACCCCTTACATTTGATTTATGAAAACAACTGTCGAACAGCTATTTACCTACTTTAAACAGTTTTTCCCCCTGAGTTTGATGAGTGAATCAGTCTGTCAATCAGTTAGGACACTTTCTTTCCTGTTTTTTTCCCCCAAAAATTTCACCCCTCCCCAATGGCCCCTTAAATTGGATTTATGAAAAAACGGTCAAACACATATTTACTTATTATTTATTCTGATTTTTTCCGCTGAGTTTCAAACTCCTCGCCTTTGTCCTTTAAGATATACACGCTCCGTTAGGAATCTATCAACCCCCACTTTTCACCCCTTTCACCTCATAATACACACCACATCGAAAAACCCTCAGACACGTGTCTTCTTATATTTAAAGGTGAGTTTATATGGCGACTATCACATCCCCCAATGTAACCAATCGGGAGATATTGCTATTCAATGAAATGCAGGTCTACCCCCCATTAAAACCCCTTTAAAACCTGAATATCCAAAAATCTTTTCTTGGTGGGCGTTTGCGTCCCGTGAGGAAGATGCATACCAAATTTCATTCCAATCCGTTCGGTGGTTTCTGAGACTTCGTGATGAATGAATGAGTGAGTGGTATTTGGCAAATACAGTGTGCTTCAAAAAAATGTATACACACTTTGAACTTCCATAGAAAATTTATTTACCGTTCTACAAAGTAAAATTTCAGGAAATTAGAAAGCTGAAAGTCCAATGTAAATGAAACATAAATAACAAATGTTAATACTGTTCCAATTGGCGACCTGCAGCATCAATACAATTCTGAGTACGAGTCACCACTGATTCTTGTCATCGTATCAAAACGTCCAATGAGATTTCTCTACACACGGCTTGAATCTCATTCCAAAGAATGTCTAGGTTACGTGGTTTACGTTTGTACACCTCATCTTTTACTGTGCCCCATAAGAAGAAATCCAGCGGTATAAGGTCTGGAGAGCGTGCTGGAAACTCGATTGGCCCCCTGCGTCCTATCCACTGGCCCGGCAAATTTTGATCCAGGTAAGCTCGTACGTCCCTGTGATAGTGCGGCGGGGCAGCATCTTGTTGAAAATAAAAATTATCATTACCGTATAATGCACGAATGGCAGGAAATATGGAATCAGCAAGCATTGTTAGGTAAGTTATACCAGTTACAGTGCCTTCAAATCGAAAAGGTCCAATGAGTCCCCTTGAAGACAAACCGCACCACACATTTACACCAGGCAAATTTACAGCTTTTTCAATTGTAATGTGAGGATTTTCTTCACCCCAGTAAACACAATTGTGCCTATTGACAGTTCCATTAAGTTTGAATTGGGCTTCATCCGACCAAAAGATGCTACCCATAAATCCCGGTTCACGTATCACCATCTCCTGAACCCATTCACAAAATTGCAACCTTCGATCTGGATCGTCGTCACTTAGCTGTTGCACCAGCCTTGGAATGTAAACACGATACTTGCCTGTCTTCAGAATGCGTAGCACGCTGCTAGCACTTACATCACTTTCACGTGCCCCTTGCCTTGAAGATTTGTTAGGAGAGCGTTGAAACAGTTCCAAGACTGCCGTTGATGACTCATCACTTGTAGCTGTTCGAGGTCGACCTGAATGACCTTTATGCACATCACACACTGTTCCATGAACTTCGAATTTGTCTCGTATGCGTGTAATTGTTAATCTTGAAGGTGGTTCTGTATCATACTCCCTTCTCCACTGTCTTTGAACTTCATTTATATTCTCAAACTTCCAGTACCACTTAATAACCTGCTTACGTTCTTCAAAACTCAAACGTACGTCCGCCATGTTGATATTACAAATTCCAACTGACAATATAACATAGAGGGACGATTATGCTGCCACCTGGCGAAGAAATATAACATTAGCCTTGTAGAGCGGGAAAACTACGATAGTTTAAAGTGTGTATACATTTTTGAAGCACCCTGTATATAGTAGATAGTGTCAAATCTATGTTATGCTATACACGGTTGACAGTGCTGTGTGAGCAGTTGAGTAACTAACGGGATTTCAATTAAAGATCCTCATTTTCAATACCGGTAGTGCAGAGCGCAACTGGCATCCAGTCGGCCGTGTCTCGACTTGAGCTATGTTGCCATGGAAACTATCTGCCTTGCCATTCCTTCATGAGTATATTTTTAGCCTATTTTCAATTTTGAAAAAATAGGCTTATGAGATCACCTTTTGTCCGTGTGTGTGTGATTCGTGTGTGTGTCCCCCCCTAATAAAATCTAAACGGCTGGAGCGATTTCAATGAAACTCGGAAAGTTCATAGCACTATTCCCGGCGACCTCGACCGTGCCCTTCAAATTTTGTTACGACTCACCAATCCAACATGGCGGCTGTGCGAAATATTTCACCAGCATTCAATATCTCCGAAACTATTACCGATATTACCCTGACATTTTCTATGGTGATAGAGGGAACTGCTATAAGTTCACTTATGTGACTTTTGAAAACCTGGTAACTACAAAACCAACATGGCGGCCAAGCGAATTTGCGACTTTTAAATAGACGTTTCTCGCGATTTGACCAACCAAACGCAATGAAACTTGGTACTGTATATGTTTATATACATTGTAATGCACCGACATCTAACTTCGTTCAATTGTTTACATAATCACAAGATGGCGGATGTGCGAAATATTTCACTGGCATTCTATATCTCTGAAACTATTAGCGGTAAAACCCTGAAATTTTGTTCGGAGATAAAGGGCACTACTGGAAGTCCATCTATAAGACTTTCAAAAACCGGTTAACTACAAAACTAACATGGCGGCCAAGCGAATTTGAAAATTTTAAATAGACCTTTCTCGCGATTTAATGTTCCAAGAGCACTGAAACCTGGCAAAGGAAATATTTATACACATTGTAATCCACTGGTATCTAATTTAGTTCAATTGTTTACATAACCTCAAGATGGCGGCAGTGCGAATTTTAAAATTAAGATTTTATTTATTGTGATGTAGTCATGCGATCGAAGTGAAAGTTTGAATAATGAACCTACGCAATAATTTTCCTTTAATGGTACATGACTCTATGGCCTATACATTTAACAATCCAACATGGCGACCATCCGAAATATTTAGACGATACTGAATATCTACGAATCTATTTTAGCAATCAAACTGCATTTTTTAATGTTCATAGGGGCTATGAACTTAAGTTCACCTATAGGACTTTAAATAACCTGGTGATCACAAATCCAACATGGCGGTGACGCGAATTATAAATATTCACATGGACGTTTCTCGCAATTTAACCATCCGCGTGCAGTGAAACTTGGTACAGTAAATCCTTATACGAATGTTAATCCACTGGCATCTAATTTATTTCAATTGTTTCCATAACCTCAAGATGGCAGCTGTGAAAATTTTTAAAATCTCCTTGTTTTTTCTTGTGTCCTAATTATGCGATTGAAGTTTGAATACTACACGTTCACAATAATCTGCATGTAACAGTACATAACTCTAGGACATACATATATAAAATCCAACATGGCGACCATCCGAAATATTTAGTCGGTTCTCAATATCTACGAATCTATTACAGCAATCAAACTGAAATTGTGTATGTTGATAGTGGCAATTAACATAAGTAGGATATATGAAAATAGGCTGTATAGTTCTTCACGGAACTACTTGTTTATGATGTGATTAGCCTGTGCTTGAGTGCAAAAGGGCCAAAATCAGAAGAATGAGAAAGACTATTGAAAATGCATGTAGCCAGCGTTCCTTCTGGGTCCTAAACTATGTGTATGCAAAATTTGGTTGAGATTGGTTGAACGGTGTAGATTTGTATACGGAACAGACCCACATACCCACATACAGACTTTCACTTTTTTATATAAGATATTATCGAATATAAGGGCTGTTAATTTATTACTATACCGGCATTTGAAAGTTTCTTATATTTTATAATTATAAATTACATTGTGTGTTTCTGTTGATTTTTACCTTTTAGAAATTACCTCAGCATGCTTTAAAAAAAATTTACTCGTTATTTGTACTATTTTTCTTGGTCATTCATGGATTTCTTTTGAAAGTATAGAAGCTAGAATTATAACAGCTATCGCTAAAGTAATTAAGATGAGTGATATAACATATACACATTTTATTTTGATAATTTTCAATTTATCTTTTCTGAGAACTTCAATCATATTTATATTTAACACCTTCCAAATTTTCCATATTAATCAAAAATTTCATTTAATAAATAATGATCCAAAATTCAAATTTTAGGTGCAGATGACCTAGCTGTTCCACCCCTTAAAACTCTAATAACTAACTAACTAACTAACTAAAAATCAAATTCTGTTCATTCTCCTTACATTTATCACTTGGTGGATTTCCTCCTTTTGACTCAAAGTTAAATTCGACTTTTTATACCATTCATTCTTGTTGTTGTTTTAAGGGACAGAAAAGTGAGGTCATCTGCCTATTTTTTGTACGAGGCTATTATGAATTACTGTAATTAGTAATCACATGCAGGCTGTGGTAGTAATGGTTGCAATACATTTTTCTTCCCATTCTCTGGCAACCCAAGATTCGGAACCCAGGGCATTGTACTTCAATTCCAATAATATTATCGAAGAGATCATACACAGCACTAAAATTTGTATTTGTGGAGCCCGATAACGAAGGATAGTGGAAGAAAAAGGAGTTTTTCTTTTACAGGGAACGTGCGTATGGCGTTATCAGCTGGCAGACTCACAGATGTACTCAACGAATTATATTAAATGAAATCTCTGTTCAAACAACATAATTAATATGGAGAGCTAGGTTTTAGTTGGAACTTTCCTTAACTTTTAATTAAACTCACTTGGCTCATTTTGTTAGTGAGGCTACGACTGGCTTCTCCGCCGTCCACAGAACATACGATATGGGGACACATATCTCTTGTCATTCAGGTTAACCTAATTAAATTAATCTTGTTAAATGAAAACCCACATTAATTCAAGCCAGTTTTATCATCTTTAGCGAAATGGAAAATCTCTTGTAAAATTCAAAACTTTTGGTGACTTCTTATTACATACTCCTCAGACCTAGAAGTTGTATTCTACGAACTCGTGGGCAATAAGTAAGTTAACGGGTTAATTCAGCGCCTTAAGAGGGAGGATATAGGCTAAAGAGAAACGAAAGAAAGTATCATTAATAATTCTGTGACTTAGCTGTTTCGCCCCTTAAAACTCAAATAACTAACATAATGTTATATCCCCAACCCCAATACAGGGGTTGTGACTACCTAAACCCATAACTAATAATAATAATACAAGGAAGTGACTACAGATGGACAGACAGCTGAAGCAACAACCATTGCCCCATGACCACAACACTGTAAGCGCAAGCTTGCAGTATTACCTAACAACAACAATAGCAGGTATACAAGCAGAATTCCGCTGACGAGGAATAACCTAATTAAGCTCTCAAATACTCAAGACACCTTCACGTCCGGGACATTGGGACATTCATTCTAACAGTGAGGCAAGCAGACGGTTCCATGAGGTAGAGTGCATCGGATCCTGGAAGGCGGCGCCCTTCGGGAGCAGGAGACCACCACACCATGGACGACGCCCAAGTTACGAGACCACGAGTCTAGACTTCCAATGGTGAGAGTGTCGGTTAATCCTTTTTCTTCATTCTCCACCCCTTAACTACCCTTTCGCCTCTTTACTTTATTACAATAAACCGCAAGGTACAAATGAGGAACTTCTCTTTCTTTAGCCCCGGCATTGCTCTCCCAATTCCTCTCTACACAATCACGGTATGGTCTGCCACCGCTTCGCTGACGCTCCATGTTATCAGCTGTCAGCACGAGCCCTCGCCTGCATGCCATTGCTCCCGAAAATGCCATGCACGCTGACCTGTAATAGGTGCCCATCATGAAGTTATTTCAAAACCCCCTACACTCACTCATTCCTAGCTCCATAACATTCACACATTTCCCTCACTCACACACTCCGCTAAGCACGTCATCCCCTTGTGCGGCTACCTCTCCTGTTGCATCGTCACCCCTTTTCCAAACATCACCAACCTACCCGAGGGGATGACAACCTTAAGAATATATTCTCTAACAATAATTTCACGTATTCCCAAAGAAACTATCAGAAATATATTTCTAAATTTTCAAAATTCTCAGCATAATTATTGTTATATGATTTTCAATATCTGACTTACATTTCCCTCATATGTCCAATGCTTGTAGGAAATAATAGCCTTTTCTTTTATAAAACGCATGTTAAACCTCCAGCTTTAACGTGAACCTTAGGAATTTTGCACATCTGATAATTTATTTTTGTCAATACTGTATGTTGTGTTTCTTTTTCTTGTTTGTTTTATCTTCTTTTTTCTGTCTTGTTTTTGTTTTCTCGTCTCTATTTTTCTGCTCTCTTGATTATCTTTTTCTTCTCTGTTGATTTTCATTTTCTTCTCTACTATTTTTTCATTTTATTGTTTTCCTTATCTTTCTTCTTTTTTCTCTCTTGTTTTCCTTCTCATCTCTGAATTCTCTTGATTTTCTTTCCCTCAAGTCTTCATTTCTTTAGATTTTCTTCTCTTCTCTTCTTATATCTAGATTTTCTTCTATCTTGCTTGCCTTCTCTTCTTGTTTTCTCTTTTCTCTCCAGTTTTTCTTCCCTTCTTTTTGTCATTTTCTTGCTTTTATCTCTTGTTTTTCTTCCCTTCTCTCTTTATTTTTCTTCTCTCTAAATTTTCTTCTCTTCTCTTTTCACTTTTCTCTTTTAATTCCCTTCTCTTTTTCTTTTTCTTGTTTTTTCCAACTTGTTTTTCTTCTCTTTTCATTTTATTCTTTATTGATTTTCTCTTTCTTCTCTCTTGTTTTTTCTCTCCACTTTTTTCTTTTTGTTCTTTCTTGTTTTTCTTCTCTTCACTTCTTTCTCTTTACCTTTTATTTTCTCCTTTTTCATTGTTTCTTATTCTTTTTGATTTTTGTTTTTGTTGTAGTTTTGTTTTCTTCTTTTGGAATTATTAGTTCATATCAATCCTAAGCCACTTAATTTATTTTCAAAATTGTTTCATTAAAAGTCTTATTATAAACCTACTGATATAAGTGGGATTCAATTTGTATCTGGAAGTTTACCATGCACTTAAAGACAATTAATAAATTCCTATGAACATAGGAGATAGGAGGTGAAGGGCAACTCAAAGCAAGGAGGAAGTTACAAAATTCGTTAACTAGTTATTATTAGGATTTTGGAAGTTAGAAGTCCGTTTGTGGAAGCAAGCATTTCCTCGAATGTTCTGTCACGCACAATCATGACATTAATGTTATTGTATTTTTGGCTGTATATCTTCACTTAACGCGCCAGAGCATGTGTATTGGCATTATCCTGACAGGGTAACCAGTGGTTTTGTCATATCCATGAGTCATTCTTGTAATGGATTTCTGTAGTTTTACGTTCTCGGTCAAATGTTGGAAAGGTACCCAATAGAGTAGACAGCGGCATCCGTCTTCTTATTACTCACCAATTTCATTCAACATAATTTTCATCATCCCTCCTTAAAGTATTTGCTGAGAATGGGGTGGGGGAAGGGTATAAATTCGTGTAAACCACTTGCCTCATAGATACAGTATTTACATAATTTGAAATCCGGTAAAAACAAGTAGTTCCGTGAAGAACTACGGTAAATATCCTATTTTTATATATCCTACTTATGTTAATTGCCTCTGACAAAATACAACATTTGAGTTTGATTGCTTTAATAATATTGAGAACCGTCTAAATATTTACATATTTACATATGTAGGACATAGGGTTGTGTAGCCTACTATTACATGAAGATTATTGCGTAAGTGTATTGTTCAAATTTCCATCGCATGATTAGGACACAAGCATTAAAAACGCGATTTTTAGCCTATTTTCATTTTATGAAAAATAGGCTTATGAGATCACCTTTTTTCCGTGCGTGTGTGTGTGTGCGTGTGTGAGAGAGAGGTGTGGGTGTGTGTGTCCGTAATAACTTCTCAGCGGCTGAAGCGATTACAACGAAACTCGGTGATGTCATAGCACTATACTGGCCGACCCCGGCCGTGCCCTTCAAATTTTATTGTGTCTCACCAATCCAACATGGCGGCTGTGCGAAATATTACACCAGCAATCAGTATCTCCCAAACTATTACCTATATCGCCCTTAAATTGTGTACGGTGATAAAGGGCACTACTACAAGTTCACCTATGAGACTTTCACAAACATGGTGACTACAAAACCAACATGGTGGCCAAGCGAATTTGAGACTTTTAAATAGACTTTTCTCGCGAATTAACTATCCAAACGTAATAAAACTTGGTACATTAAATGTTTATACACATTGTAATGCACTGGAGTCTAATTAAGTTCAATTGTTTACATAACCTCAAAATGGCGGCTGTGCGAAATAATTCACTCACATTCTATATCTCCGAAACTATTACAGATATCACCCTGAAATTTTTTACGGTGAAAAAGGGTACTGATACAAGTTAATGTATCTAACATTCATAAACCTGTAAAGTACAAAACGAACATGGCGGCCAAGCGAACTTTAAACATTTTAATGGACATTTGTCGTGATTTAACTCTCTGAGCGCAGTTAAATGTGGTACAGTAAATGATTTTTCATATTGTAATGCACTGGCATCTAATTTAGTTCAATTGTTCACATAACCTCAAGATGGCGGCTGTGCGAAATTTTAAAATTAAGTTTTTATTTCTTGTGTTTTAATCATGCGATCGAAGTGAAAGTTTGAATAATGAACCTAGGCAATAATTGTCCTTGAAAGGTACATAACTCTATGGCCTATACATATAAAAATCCAAAATGGCGAGCTTCCGAAATATTTAGACGGTTCTCAATATCTATGAATTTTTTACAGCAATCAAACTGAAATGTTTTATGTTCATAGAGGCTATGGACATACATATGTTCACCTATAGGACTTTCTGTAACCTGGTGAGCAAAATTCCAACATGGCGGCGACGCGAATTATAAATATTTAAATGGACGTTTCTCGCGAATTAGCTGTCCGAGTGCAGTGAAACGTTGCATGTTAAATGCTTATACATATGTTAATCCACTGGAATCTAATTTCTTTCAATTGTTTGCATAATCACAAGATGGCAGCTGTGCGAAATTTTAAAATCTCGTTTTTACTTCTTGTGTTCTAATCATGCGATTGAAGTTTGAATACCACACGTGCACAATAATCTTGATGTAATAGTACAAAAATAAAAATCCAACCTGGCGACCATCTGAAATATTTAGACGGTTCTCAATATGTACGAATCTATCGCAACCGTCAAACTGAAATTTTGTATGTTGATAGAGGCAATTAACATTAGTAGGATATATGAAAATAGGCTGTATAGTTCTTCACGGAACTACTTGTTAAAATACCGCACAGCGGCAATCTTGTGTTTATGAAAACAATTGAAATAAATTATATGTCACTAGATGAAACCCGTCAAAACATGACGGACAATGGAAAACAAATTTACTGAAGAAGCTTCTTATATAAGTTACATTCTTTGTACGATTACTTTTTAGCACTATTGCAACTTAAAGGGCGTCAAAAGATAGCCCTCTCAGCATTGCAACATATTGCTGGCCATGACTGAAAACGTGATGAGGTCATCATCATCTTTCACAGTTTCCAGTCACTGGCCGGGTCTGTTTGGAACACAAGCCTCTCCAACGTCTTCTGTCTTCCCACCATCTCTCAGCCTCCACCCTTGTCCAGTCTTCTCCTCTCTTCTTCACGCTTTCGTCCACCCCCTCCAGCCACCTGTCTCTCGGTCTCCCTCTTGGTCTCTTTCCTTCCCAGTTCGTCTCGTGTATCCTCCTGGGTATCCTCTTCTCCTCCATTCGTTTTACATGTCCATACCATCTAAGTCTAGATTTATCTATACCATCCTGTAATGGGTCCTCCTTCATTAATTCTCTGGTCCTCTCATTTCTTATTCTGTCCCTCTTTGTAGCACCAATACTGCTTCTCAAGAACCTCATCTCACTGGCTTGTATTTTGCTCTTCTCCCTTCCTTTCATAACCCAGGTCTCCAAGGCATACGTCAGGATAGGGACATATTACGATATATGATCTACTTGCTGTTCTGAGGGACATCCCTGTTCCATAACATGCTTCTCACACTCCTCCGGATTGCTTCTGCCTGTCTCCCCCGCTCATTTATTTCTCTACAGTTTCTTCCATTCTCTTGTATCAGGCTTCCCAGATACTTGAAACTCTCCACTTTCTTCAGCTGTTCCCCACCTATTGTTATTCCCGTTGTGGACCTTTCCTTCTTCCTTGTTGTGATCACCATCTCACTCTTATTTATGCTAAATTTCATCCCATATCCTTGTATTATTCCTTCCCACACGTCCAACTGTTCCTGTACCTCCTCCTCCTTATTTCCACAAATCATCAAATCAGGCCGTTTCTCTGTTCCACCCAGTCCGATCTCTCTCCTCCCACTTTCAGACAGCTCACGCTTCCCTTGTACATCTCCTTTATCCTCCTTATAGTCCATTTTTCTACTCCTCTATCCTCCAGGGACTTCCATACTTTGTTTCTGCATACACTGTCCTATGCTTTCTCAATGTCCAGGAAGGCCATCAGTAGATCTGTTCCATACTCATAGTGCTGTTCTTGTAACTGCCTTACAGCAAAAATCAAATCCACTGTGGACCTTCCTGCTCTGAAGCCATGTGGTTCTTCCCTCATCCCTCCTTCTATCCTTGTCCTAATTCTCCTTTCCAAAACTTTCTCAAACATCTTTGCACAATGACTCATCAGTGTTATTCCCCGATAGTTTCTGCATTCTGTTCTACTACCTTTCTTGAAGATCGGGACAATTATTCCCTTTTTCCAGTCCTCTGGGGTCTTCCTTTCCTTCCATGCTGCCTTCATCACTCGGTACAACCATTGTATCCCCAACTCTCCTGCTGCTCTCACCATCTCCACACTCAACTCATCCATACCCGGTGCCTTCCCTCCTTACATCTTCCTCAATGCATCTTCCACTTCTTTCCATCTTAAGTCCTTTTCTGTTTGCAGTTCATCTACTGTACCTCTTCCCCGATTTCTTCTTCCTCGCCGTGGTTTCCATTTGGGTTCAGGAGTTCTTCAAAATATTCTTTCCACATTTTCTTCAGTTCTTCCCTATTTTCTATCCCTTGTCCCATTTTGTTAACCATTCTAACATAATCCGTAGGATCTTTCCGCCTCTTATTCTTTACCATCCCATACAGGACCTTTTTTGTACCTTCACTATCCTGCTGGTCATGACTTAAAACGTGATGAGGTAAATAGCCCAATACGTTCAAGAGTTTCTCCTTGATCTTGATTGATTGTGATAAAGTAGGCAGATCGAATAGGACATTGTTGCCTATTAAAAGAAAATGTACTGTACCTGCAAGTGTTTTATCGGAAGGTGTTAAATCAAGTCGTAGGATTTGAGCTCTCTGCCTAATATTACTGCACCTATTATATCCGAATCCAAGCAATTTCTTACATATTTCTTACAATTAATATATTACCATATATGAGTCCTTGGGAAACGTTCAGATTTCTAAGGAGCATAACTATGGCTCAAACGTTCGGAGTATGTGGAGGCGAATCACTTAATTCCAAGGAATTGAAAAGTTCAATAATAGGGAAATGAAGTAGCTGGCTTTCATCTTCAGTATCCAATCTGTTAACGCTGATGTATGTGTTTGAACTACTGGATATAAGTTCAATGACTTTTAAATTAATATCATTACATTGTTGCAGCTTGGCAAATATTTTATATTCCAGCAGATCAATTTTACCCTCACAACAGTAAAGACCAAAGTAACCACGCATAGATTTTACGCAAGAGAAATACAATGTAGAACAATGTTTACATTTGATCGTCAAAGACCTTACAGTACACTGTACTGCATAATATCTGGAATTGTTTCTGAAATGGCCTATTTATATTGGATTTTAAATGTGGCTTCGTATTATTCGATAACACTATAGTGTCCTGAAATAACGAAGCCGCTAAATATTAAATGGCAAATAATACTTCCGTTGCCGAAATCAACTGCGTAGTTAGACTCAGTACTCTAAACAAATATTCATTAAACAATTGTCTTATACAATGAAGTTCAACATGACCGTCCAGAGACTTTCATACTCAAGTTGGTTGGTGAGGAGAAAGCGATGAGACTGATCGCTTAAAATAAATTCCTTATAATTGTTCCTGCCAGCGAAATTTTTTGCAATAGCTTGAAAACGCAGCTCAGAATGACGTTCTTCATTTTGTTATAAACAGTACGAAACTGCTCTAAATAAGCAATTTCCATCACCTGGTATAGGTTATGACAGTACATTTTGCAGGGGAACATAGAATCACTTCGCCAACTACTGGAACGACCATAGGCCTAAACTCAATACTCACTTCGGCAGTCACCCTAATGGAGGCAGTTTTTGAATTCTATGTCCCGTGCATGTCAAAAATCGTATTAACACATGGAGGCCCACCTATTCTTGTCTATCGCCCCGGAGACCAGGGTTACATTTCCTGCTCTGCCAAGAAATTGAATTCTGGTCTGAGGGCAAAAACGGGGCACATTCAGTCTCTTGAGGTATAACTAAGAAAAGGAAGGTTTAATTCCCACCTCGACAATCTTGGATGTGATTTTCCGTGGTTTCCCACTTCCACTTAAGGCAAATACCGGGATGGTTCCTAACTTAAGGCCATGGCCGTCTCCTTGCCATTTACCACCTTAATTACAAATACACACAGTAATGCAGCCATCACAATAACACAGGTTATGAGAGAAAATGTCACACATACACACCCAAGTACACGGGGCTGAGTGACCACGATGTCGGAGCCCTTCAAACGAATTATGTTTGCCAAGTGTCTCTTATGGCGAAAGCAATTGTGGACACGCGCGAGTGCCTTGAAAACTACTTTTTTCTTTAATAATTTAAGAGTATATCGACGATGCATAATTATAACTTTTAGTCTAGGACGCTAATAACTTGACCACCGAAGCATTGGGAGGAAATTGCAATATTAAGGTACATAAACAACATAGCCTACACATTCAACTGTCGGTTAATGTTCCTCAAAATTTCCCTTCTTAAATATTCCCTCCTCTATAATTCTCCATCACGTGAAAACGTGCCATGTCTTGGGTTTTAAATATATCGATGCAATGGTGCTGCCATCTGCTGTCAGTTACTGGAACTATATGGGCGATGTACTGCCATCTGTTGTCAGTTATAGGAACTGATTGCAGATATTTAAACGGCGTACTGAGGACAACAGTTTTGCTCTTTTGATCACATGCTGTAATGCAATGGTAAAACGGAAATAAAACGTATTGAGAGGGAATGTAGAAATATGTATCTTTAACAGACATAAAACCTTACTAATACTCCTTGATTAAACAATATTTCAGTGGTAAAAAAATAATATATCGGCGAGGGCTCGGATCGAACCGGTGAACCTTGGAACCACAGTCAGTCGCCTTAACCGCATAGCTAACCGCGCACTCTCTTTCAGCAGCTGACGCAGCCGTTCATTATCTTCAAAAGCCGCTGTCTGAAGGAAATAATCCATTTCATTATCCAAATAAATCAATGTTGCACATTCGTATACGTTCATACTGTTATTATATTTTATTGTCAGAACTTGGTTAATGTATGTTTTCAATTACATGGAAGCTTATTAAATAACTTACATTTTAATGGACTTCTCACCGCCATTTTGTCATGACCCCAGGCGGATTGTGCGCATGCGTGAGGTGAAAGAATTCTGCTATTTTCTATATTAATTCAAAAATATACCGTAATATATTTGTTTATTTTAGAGGCACGCTGCAAATCTAGAGGTCAAGAGCTTTCGTTAGAGTGCTCTACGAAGTAAATCGGTTCTGTCGTTCTCTCAATCTCGTGATAACAAAAATCACCTTACTGTTTTAAATATATAGATTGGATTACAATGTGCATACGCATTTACTGTACCAAGTTTCACTGCACTGGGATGGTTAAATCACGAGCAACACCCATTTAAATATTTAAATTTTGCGTCACTACCATGTTGGATTTTTGATCACCAGGTTATTGAAAGTCCCATGGGTGAATTTAGGTTAATAGCCCTTATCAACATTTTAAAAAAAGTTTGATTGCTGTAATAGATTGGTAGATATCGAGAACCGTCTAAATATTTCGGATAGTCTCCATGTTGGATTTCTATATATGTAGGCTATAGAGTTATGAACTATTAGATGACGATTATTGCGTAGGTTTATTATTCAAACCTTGACTCCGATCGCATGATTACGACACAAGAAATACGAATTAATTTTAAGACTTTGCACAACCGTCATCCTGAGTTTATATAAACAATTGAACTAAAGTAGATGTCAGTGCATTACAATGTGTATAAACATTTGCTGTGCCAAGTTTCACTGCGTTCGGATGAATAAATCTCATGAAAAGACTATTTAAATGTTTCAACTTTGCTTTGCCGTCATGTTCGTTTTGTAGTTAACAGGTTTTTGAAAGTCACATAGGTGAACATCTAGTAGTGCCGTTTATTAGCGTACACAATTTCAGGGTGATATGTGTGGTAGTTTCAGAGATATAGAATGCCGATGAAGTATTTCGCACAGCAGCCATAGTGGAATGGTGAGACATAATAAAATTTGAAGCACACGGTCGAGATTGGACGAAATAGTACTAAGACCTTACCGAGTGTCATCGAAATCGCTCAAGCCGTTTAGATTTTGTTAGGGGACACACACACACAGACAATCACACATACGCACACACACATTCATACACACGAACAAACGGACGAAAGGTGATCTCATAAGCCTATTTTTTCATAAATGAAAATAGGGTAAAATAGGGGAGAGGGGCGAGCAACAGTAAGGTTCCAGAAGATTCATACAAAACAAAATGGTGACACAATGGCCTTTTTCGGATAAGGTATTAAACGTGGTCATTTCTTATATATTGTATTTTATTCTTTCGTGATTATAGTAGATTATACTGTATTAAACAGGCAGACTACAGTACATCAGTATCTGAAAGGAACTTTCTGGGCACTGCTTTCTTTCTGCTTAAATCTCTAACACACTTAGGAATAGACCGGACTCTGCGTAATGAAACGAATATACGGTTTAACGCAATTAAAATACAGACACAAACTCGGTGTTCGAATTTTGGCACTCATAGTGTCTACCTTGAGTATGTTTTCACCGAGTTTTTCCATAGCCTACTTCCTGTTTATTAAGATTACATTTATACACATTAGGCTACTACAGTTACCACAGAAATAAAGGCTAACAAACATATCCAACACAAAAGTGAGGCTGATGACTAAGCTTTCCCAAGGCTCTAATATGAATTAATGCAACAGTAACTAACTATTTAACAAGAAGTTCCGTGGCGAACTAAAGAGCCTACTTTTCTTAAAATTTAAGATTCATGCCAATGATTAATATAAATGGATCTATCTAGAATAATGACGAAATTATGTTGGTAATATCGAAATTTCTAATTAGTTCGAAATACTGTATACTTGGCATAATGTAGCCTAATAGAGAACTACAGTTGGCAGCCCTGGTGACTGAGTATATTCTTAGTTCCATCTCTTAAGGTACAGAATACAAAATTTGGTTGAGGTCCAATGGATAGCATGGACGTTCCATGCAGTTAAACATTGCATCTAACAGCGCGCGTAAAATTATGTTGGCATCAATGACATACATGTATTGGTCAGAAATAATCTGAAATAATATGATCTATTGTTGTGTCAATTTAGAATGAAATCCATTAGTTAGTAGAGAAGTTACATGCATTTTAAAATTGGACCTATCAGCAGGCTTAGAATCATGTTGGCAGCACTGGTGTAGGCCTATATTATTTACTCCAAATTAATCTAGATTGCCAGGTACTATACGTGCGCAAAGTTTAGAGCAATTGGCTTGCGTACTTTCTGATATATTGATATTAGGGTAACAAAAATAGAGACAGTATTTATTAACAGTAGGCAGCCCTGGTTGCTCCTAAATATACGCATACTCATATCTGTTATGGTACACATAACACACACGAAATTTGGTTGACATCCAAATGATAGTATAGAAGTTACGTGTATTTAAAGTTAGACCTCTCAGCAGGCTTAGAATCATGTTGGTAGCACTGACGTATATAAGTTACTCCAAATTAATATAGAATGTCAGGTACTATGCGTGTGCAGAGTTTAAAGCTGTCTGCTTGCATACTTTCTGATATATTGGTATTTGGATAAAAACAATAGGGAGTGCATTTATTAACAGTTGGCAGCCCTGGTGGCTCTTAAGAATATGCTCATTCATATCTGTGTATGTACACATAGTACATACGAAATTTGGTTGAATTCCAATTGATAGTGTAGAAGTTATATGCATTTAGAAAATTGGACCTATCAGCAAGCTTATAATCATTTTGGCAACACTGCCATGTATGGCCTCGTGGAAATTAAACTGCAATATTGTTATCTATACGTATGCAATTTTGAAATAGCTCCCATTCATACCTTCCCATGGAGCTCAAATTTCAATTGCGATTTTTCAGCAGATGGTAGCACTGACATCATTTTCAAATATGGCTGTGAGATATTCAGGTATAGATCTTTACTCCTACCGAATTTTGTTTCGATTGCTGCAGCCGTTTAGGAGTTGATAGGGGGGACACACACACAGCCAGCCAGACAGACAGAAGGACAGACAGACAGACAGACAGACAGACAGACAGACACACATTTGCCCGATCTCATAAGTCTACTTTTTCGTCATTTTTGCAAAATGTGAAAAGTAGGCTAAAAATATTATACATTTAAACCATATTTGTAAACTTCCCACGATTCTGAATTTTTTGGCATTCTCAGCGACCCAGATAGAAAGGCTACAAGAACCTCACTTCCGTAAGGATGTTTACTTCGTTTTTTAACTTGTCTGAATAATAGAGTCTTGTATCGAGCGGGACGTGCACTGTAAGATGATGTGTGCCGCTGCTATACTGCCGGAAGGCGTGTTCTTCAAGTGCTCGGCGGGTAGGAGCGAGATTGCGAGCAAGGCGTTTCCACACAATGACTTCCACTATTCATCACTACACTTGTTACGGCGCTTTCAAAGCCTGTATGTGGAGATGTTATTCTCTATGTTTAACGGACTGGCTGCGTGGCTCAGCGTTAACGTTCTCACTTGCTGCGTCCAAGGTTGCAGGATCAAATCCTAGCGCAGTCAGTTGATATTTGAGGGTGCGCAAATGTGAGGGAGTGGTGTCAGTAGATTTACTGGCACGTTAAAGAGATCCTACGGGGAAAAATTCTGGCACCCCGGCGTCTCTAAAAGCCAGAATAGTTAGAATGGACGTAAAATAAAGAAAATATTGGGTGTGTGCAACTACGATGCGCAACAATATTTGAGCGTGACAACGTATTGTCGGACAGATTTGTTTAAACTGTCGCTCTTGCGAAATTTCAGCTTCGTATATTTTTAGCCTATTTTCATTTTATGAAAAAAGAAACTTGATACGGTAAATGCTTATAGAAATTTCAATTCACTGGCATCTAATTTATTTCAATAGCATTTATAAACACAAGATGGTAGCTGTGAGAAATTTTAAAATCTGATTTTCATATCTTGTGTCCTAAACATGCGATTGAAGTTTGAATACTACACCTACACAATAATCTTCATGTAATAGTGCATACCTCAAAGTTCTATATATATATAAAATCCAACATGGCGACCATCCGAAATATTTAGACGGTTCTCAATATCTACGAATCTATTACAGCAATCAAACTGAAATTGTGTATGTTGTTAGAGTCAATTAACTTAAACAGAATATATGAAAATAGGCTGTATAGTTCTACACGGAACTACTTGTTTAATTATGCATTTTGACGCCATGTGTTTCTTTCGACTCCTTCACTGAAATCGGTACTGTTCGGCTTCCTTTGATCATAAATAAATTATTTTCTACAAAAATCGTCCTGGAGATATATTTTATAGAATGGTGAAAACCGCATCAAAATCCATCCAGAGGTTCACCCATGACATCCAAAAAATTTAAGTTAGTAAGTATAGTAGTTGATAGCAGTAGTAGGTTTGCAGTGATAGTGTTCATATCTCCTTCACCTTTAAGGGCAAATTACCTCTTTACAGGGTAATTTCTCCTGATGCAGTAATACTTGACTCCGCCTCATTGCGTAGTGGCTAGCATGCTTGACCGTCACCGCGGAGGCCCAGGTTCGATTACCGGCTCTGCCAGGAAATGTAATTCTGGTCTGGGTGCTGGAACGGGATACACTCAGCCTCGTGAGGCAAAACTGAGAAGAGGTGGGTTTAATTCCTACTTCAGCCATCCTGGAAGTGTTTTTTCTTGATTTCCGACTTGTCCCCAATGCAAATGCCAGGATGGATCCTAACTCAAGGTGATAGCCGCCTCCTTCCCAATCCCCATCGGAACTTTAAACAAGAAGTTCCGTGAAGAACTATACAGCCTACTTTTCATGCCAATGATTATTCTACAGAATATGAACCTATCTAGAATAATGACGAAATTAAGTTGCTAATATCGAAATTTCCAATTAGTTCGAAATACTGTATACCTGGCATAATGTATCCTAATAGAGCACTACAGTTGGCAGCCCTGATTACTGAATATATTCTTAGTACCGTCTCTTACGGTACTAAATACAAAATTTGGTTGAAGTCCACTGGATAGCATGGACGTTATATGCAGTTAAACATTGGATCTAACAGCGCGCGTAAAATCATGTTGGCAACAATGTCATGCATGTATTGGTCAGAAATAATCTGAAATAATATGATCTATTGTTGTGCCAATTTTGAATGAAATCCATTAGTTAGTATAGAAGTTACATGCATTTTAAAATTGGACCTATCAGCAGGCTTAGAATCATGTTGGCAGCACTGACGTATATTAGTTACTCCAAATTCGTCTAGAATGCCAGGTACTATACGTGTGCAAAGTTTAGAGCTATTGGCTTGCATACTTTCTGATATATTGATATTAGGGTAACAAAAATAGGGACAGCACATATTAACAGTTGGCAGAACTGGTTGCTCCTTAGAATACGCATAGTCATATCTGTTATGGTACACATAGCATATACGAAATTTGGTTGAAATCCAAATGATAGTATGGAAGTTACATGTATTTAAAGTTGGACCTGTCAGCAGGCTTAGAATCATGTTGGTAGCACTGACGTATATAAGTTACTCCAAATTAATATAGAATGTCAGGTACTATACGTGTGCATAGTTTAAAGCTGTCGGCTTGCATACTTTCTGATATATTGATATTTGGATAAAATAAATTAGGAGCATTTATTAACAGTTGGCAGCCCTGGTAGGTCTTAAGAATACGCTCAGTCATATCTGGTTATGTACACATACAACATACGAAATTTGGTTGAATTCCGCTTGATAGTGTAGAAGTTATATGCATTTAAAAATTGGACCTATCAGGAGGCTTATAATCATTTTGGCAACACTGCCATGTTTGGCCTCCTGGAAATTAAACTGAAATATTATGATCTGTACGTGTGCCAATTTTGAAATAGCTCCCATTCATACTTTCCAAGATATCCAACATGGAGCTCAAATTTCAATTGCGATTTTTTAGCAGTTGGTAGCACTGACATCATTTTCAAATATGGCCGTGAGATATTCAGGTATAGATCTTTACTCCTACCAAATTTTGTTTCGATTGCTGCAGCCGTTTAGGAGTTGATAGGGGGGGACACACACACAGCCAGCCAGACAGACAGACAGACAGACAGACAGACAGACATTTGACCGATCTCATAAGTCTACTTTTTCCTCATTTTTGAAAAATGTGAAAAGTAGGCTAAAAAATCCTCTCGGCACGTCGGAAGTCGGAGGTAGTTTTCACCGGGCAAACTAGGGGATTGGCTATAATAGGCAACATATGCAGGTTTTCGTAGAAGGATCAGACCTCATTTATTGCGAGAAAGTATTTTACAATGTAATTGGAGCTCAATTAACTTTTCTTTCGTCTTACTATGCATATTTTTAGCCCACTTTTCACATTTTTCAAAAATGAGGAAAAAGTAGACTTACGAGATCGGGCAAATGTGTGTCTGTCTGTCTGGCTGTGTGTGTGTCCCCCCTATCAACTCCTAAACGGCTGGAGCAATCGAAACAAAATTTGGTAGGAGTAAAGATCTATACCTGAATATCTCACGGCCATATTTGAAAATGATGTCAGTGCTACCAACTGCTAAAAAATCGAATTGAAATTTGAGCTCGATGTTGGATATCTTGGAAGGTATAAATGGGAGCTATTTCAAAATTGGCACACGTATAGATAATAATATTGCAGTTTAATTTCCAGGAAGCCATAGATGGCAGTGTTGCCAACATGATTATAAGCCTGCTGATAAGTCCAATTTTTAAATGCATATAACTTCTACACTATCAATTGGAATTCAACCAAATTTCGTATGTTGTATGTGTACATAACCAGATATAACTGTGCGTATTCTTAAGACCCACCAGGGCTGCCAACTGTTAATAAATGCTCTTTATTTCTTTTATCCAAATACCAATATATCAGAAAGTTTGCAAGCCGGCTGCTTTAAACTATGCACACGTATATTACCTGACATTCTATATTAATTTGGAGTAACTTATATACGTCAGTGCTACCAACATGATTCTAAGCCTGCTGAAAGGTTCAACGTTAAATACATGTAACATCCAAACTATCATTTGGATTTCAACCAAATTTCGTATGTGCTATGTGTACCATAACAGATATGACTATGCGTATTCTTAAGAGCAACCAGGGCTGCCAACTGTTAATATGTGCTGTCTCCATTTTTGTTACCCTAATATCAATATATCAGAAAGTATGCAAGCCAATAGCTCTAAACTTTGCACACGTATTGTACCTGGCATTCTAGATGAATTTGGAGTAACTAATATACGTCAGTGCTGCCAACATGATTCTAAGCCTGCTGATAGTTCCAATTTTAAAATGCATGTAACTTCTATACTAACTAATGGATTTTATTCAAAATTGGCACTACAATAGATCATATTATTTCAGATTATTTCTGACCAATACATGCATGACATTGTTGCCAACATGATTTTACGCGCGCTGTTAGATCCAATGTTTTACTGCATGTAACGTCCATGCTATTCATTTTACTTCAAATTTTGTATTCTGTACCTTAAGAGTTGGGACTAAGAATATATTCAGTCACCAGGGCTGCCAACTGTAGTGCTCTATTAGGCTACATTGTGCCAGGTATACAGTATTTCCAACTAAATGGAAATTTCTATATTAGCATCTTAATTTCGTCATTATTCTAGATAGATCCATATAGATTAATCATTGGCATGAATCTTAAATTTTAAGAAAAGCAGGCTCTTTAGTTCGTCACGGAACTTCTTGTTAACATTCTTTTGTCTTAGGGGGACGGTAACCTTCTTGTCATTTGGGGCCCATTTTTAGCCTACTTTTCACATTTTGCAAAAATGTGGAAAAAGTAGGCTTATGAGATCGGGCAAATGTGTGTCTGTCTGTCTGTCCTTCTGTCTGTCTGTCTGTCTGTCTGGCTGTGTGTGTGTGTCCCCCCTATCAACTCCTAAATGGCTGCAGCAATCGAAACAAAATTTGGTAGGAGTAAAGATCTATAGCAGTATATCTCACGGCCATATTTGAAAATGATGTCAGTGCTACCAACTGCTGAAAAATTGCAATTGAAATTTGAGCTCAATGTTGGATATCTTGGAAGGAATGAATGGGAGCTATTTCAAAATTGGTACACGATTAGATAGTGATATTGCAATTTAATTTCAAGGAGGCCATACATGGCAGTGTTGCCAAAATGATTATAAGCCTGCTGATAGGTCCAACATTTAAATGCTTATACCTTCTACACAATCAATTGGATTTCAACCAAATTTCGTATGTGCTATGTGTACATAAGTGGATATGAGTGAACGTATTCTTAAGAACCACCAGGGCTGCCAACTGTTAATAAATGCTCTCAATTTTTTTAAATCCAAATACCCATAGATCAGAGAGTATGCAAGCCGACAGCTTTAAACTATGCACACGTATAATACCTGACATTCTATATTAATTTGGAGCAACTTATATACGTCAGTGCCGCCAACATGATTCTAAGCCTGCTGAGAGGTCCAAATTTAAATACATGTAACTTCTACTCTATCATTTGGATTTCAACCAAATTTTGTGTGTGCTATGTGTACCATAACAGATATGACTATGCCGATTCTTAAGAGTAACCAGGGCTGCCAACTGTTAATAAATACTGTCTCTATTTTTGTTATCCTAATATCAATATATCAGCAAGTATGCAAGCCAATACCTCTAAACTTTGCACACGTATAGTACCTGGCATTCTAGATTAATTTGGTGTAACTGATATATGTCAGTGCTGCCAACATGATTCTAAGCCTGCTGATAGGTCCAATTTTAAATTGCATGTAACTTCTATACTAAATAATGGATTTCATTCAAAATTGACACTACAATAGATCATATTAATTCAGATTATTTCTGATCAATACATGTATGTCATTGTTGCCAACATGATTTTACGCACGCTGTTAGATCCAATGTTTAACTGCATGTATCGTCCATGCTATCCATTGGACTTCAACTAAACTTTGTATTGTGTACCTTAAGAGATGGAATTACGAATATATTCAGTCACCAGGGCTGCCAACTGTAGTTCTCTATTATTACCAACTTAATATCGTCATTATTCTAGATAGATCCATATAGATTAATAATTGGCATAAATCTTAAATTTTACGAAAAGTAGGCTCTTTAGTTCGTCACGGAACTTCTTGTTATACTTGTAGTCACACTGCCCTTATGCAAGGTTTGTAACTGATGTGTAACTATCTAACAGTCTGTTACTTCTTCACGTCAAATTTTATCTCCCGCAGAGATATTGGTTGATTCCTCAGTTTAGGGCTGCGACAACGCGGTCTAGTAACCCCGTGTACTTTGGGTGTGTGTAGAATCAGTCTGATAAACGGTGTTAATTGTGTTGGCTGTATTAGTCTGTAATTCAGGTAAGGACTGCAGACGGTCAATTTCAAGTAGTAGTTCCTAATGTTGGTACCAAATATACCGTCAACGACACCTAGCTGTGAACTTGTCTACTAGATGCCACCGCAACCTGTAATTTGCAACGTACGTTGGACTTCCCTCTGAAGGAAAGCATACTGAGGGATTATCAGCGCTCTTTGAAAATCCGACGACATCGGCCGGCTTTGAACCCGCGACCTTGGGCATAGTACAGCATGCTACCAGCTAGGCTACGTCACCGAAGCCGCTTCCCACATAGTCAGATGGAAAACTGAATGTGATCTCGTTATCATGGCAACATCTGATAGCTCATCCCTCATCAATTTAGAGGCGTTGTCATGGTAACCTCTGATGGCTCTTGGCATTTTCTACTAATTCCGAAATCATTTTTCTCATCCTTTGGCGTAATGGAGGGTTGTATCAAAAATTCTTTCAGACAAAAGTTTTAGGTAATTATTAGGGAAATATCGTCCATTTTGTACGGTTTTGATATTGTGCCTATTAAGAGAGATATGATTAATGTTTCCCGAAAACCCCTCTTTTTTCCACCCCATTGGCCAATGGTTGGTGCTATCAAAAACTTTTTAAACATAATTTTTTGGCACTTATCCGACACATAATATGAACTTTGAAGGGAATCAATATCTCACATATTAAGAGAGTTATAGTGATATTACACTTTTTCGAAAAAAGCCCCCCATTTTTACCCCCCTTCGACCGATTTTGCCCATTTACGAACTCGACCGAGATTTTATAGGGATACATATTATGTAAACAATTGAAAGTGATTGGTGCAAAAATACGGCAGTTATCGTGTCCACAAGGAACTGATATATATATTTACATAAATTATATACAAACTTTTGAACTGACGGTGGTTTTGGGGTCTGGGGGATGTGAAACGCGAAGATATGTCGAAATTTTCCGGAAGTCTAAACATGGTACCCATTGCAATAGTTAGCTATCTAATGAAATCTACCTACAACGTCGCAAAGCTCCGAAACCAATCAATCAACAACAAAAAGTAATACTTGAAGAGTTAGATTTGTGTTTTGCAACAAGTAGTTCCGTGAAGAACTATAGAGCCGATTTTCATATATCCCACTAATGTTAATTGCCTCTATCAAATACTAAATTTCAGTTTGATTGCTGTAATAGATTCGTAGATATTGAGAACCGTCTAAATATCTCGGATGATCGCCATGTTCGACTTTTATATAAGTAGGGCTTAGAATTATGTACTGTTACATGAACATTATTGTGTACGTGTAGTACTCAAACTTCAGTCACATGATTAGGACACAAGAAGTAAAAAACAGCTGCCATCTTGTGGTATGGAAACTATAAATTAGATGCCAGTGGATTAACATTTGTATAAGGATTTAATATACCAAGTTTCACTGCACTTGGATGGTTAAATTACGAGAAACGACCATGAGAATATTTATACCTGGCGTCGCCACCATATTGGATTTGTGATCACCAGGATATTGAAAGTCCTATAGGTGAACTTATGTTCATAACCCCTATGAACGTAAAAAGAATTCAGTTTGATTGCCTTAGTAGATTCTAAATATTCCGGATGGTCGCCATGTTGGATTGCTATATGTATAGGCCATATAGTCATGTACCTTTAAAGGAAAATTATAGCGTAGGTTCATTATTCAAACTTTCACTTCGATCGCATGATTACGACACAAGAAATAAAAACTTAATTTTAAAATTCGCACAGCCGCCATCTTGAGGTTATGTAAACAATTGAACTAAACTACATACCAGTGCATTACAATGTCTATAAACATTTGCTGTACCAAATTTCATTGCGTTTGGATCATTAAATCGCGAGAAAAGTCTATTTAAGTCTTTCAGATTCGCTTGGCCACCATGTTCGTTTTGTAGTTAACCGGTTTTGTAAAGTCTCATATATGAACTTCCAGTAGTGCTCTTTACCTCTGTGAAATATTTGAGGGTGATACCGGTAATAGCTTCAGAGATATAGAATGCCGGTGAAGTATTTCGCACAGCCGCCATATTGAAGTTTTGTAAACAATTGAACGAAGTTATATGTCGGTGCATTACAATGTATATGAACATATACTGGTTCATGATTCATTGCGTTTGGATGGTTAAATCGTGAGAAACGTCGATTTAAAAGTCTCAAATTCGCTTGGCCGCCATGTTGGTTCTGTACTTACCAGGTTCTCAAAAGTCACATAAGTGAACTTCTAGTAGTTACCTTTATGACCATAAAAAATCCAGGATGATATTGGTAATAGTTTCGGAGTTATTGAATGCTGGTGATATTTTTCGCACAGCCGCCATGTTGGATTGCTGAGACGTAACATAATTTGAAGGGCACGGTCGGGGTCGCCCGGAATAGTGCTATGAGCTTACCGAGTTTCATTGAAATCGCTAAAGCCGTTTAGATTTTATTAGTGGGGGACACACACACGAATCACACACACACGCACACACACACGGACAAAAGGTGGTCTCATAAGCCTATTTTTTCAAAAATGGAAATAGGCTAGAAATTAGATGCCAGTGGATTAACATTCGTATAAGGATTTACAGTACCAAGTTTCACTGCACTCGGATGGTTAAATTGCGAGAAACGTCCATGTGAATATTTATACTTCGCGTCGCCGTCATGTTGGATTTGTGATCACCAGGTTATTGAAAGTCCTATAGGTGAACTTATGTTCATAGCCTATATGAACATAAAAATATTCAGTTTGATTGCTATAATAGATTCGTAGTTATCCAGAGCCGTCTAAATATTTCGGATGGTCGCCATGTTGGATTGTTAAATGTATAGGCCATAGAGTCATGTACCATTAAAGGAAAATTATTGCGTAGGTTCATTATTCAAACTTTCACTTCGATCGCATGATTACGACACAAGAAATAAAATTTAATTTTTGAAATTCGCACAGCCACCATCTTGAGGATATGTAAACAATTGAAATAAATTAGATTCCAGTGAATTACAATGTGTATAAACATTTTCTGTACCAAGTTTCATTGCGTTTTGAACATAAAATCGCGAGAAGGGTCTATTTAAATTTTCAAATTCGCTTGGCCGCCATGTTCGTTTTGTAGTTAACCCGGTTTAGAAAATCTTATAGATGAACTTCCAGTAGTGCCCTTTATCTCCGTACAAAATTTCAGGGTGATACCGCTAATAGTTTCTGAGATATAGAATGCCGATGAAATATTTCGCACAGCCGCCATCGTGTGGTTATGTAAACAATTGAACGAAGTTAGATGTCGGTGCATTACAATGTGTATAAACATATACTGTACCACGTTTTATTGCGTTTGGTTGGTTAAATCGCTATAAACGTCTATTTAAACGTCGCAAATTCGCTTGGTCGCCATGTTGGTTATGTAGTTACCAGTTTTTCAAGAGTCACATAGGTGAACTTCTAGTAGTTCCCTTTACAACCGTAAAAAAATCCAGGGTGATATCGGTAATAGTTTCGGAGGTATTGAATGCTGGTTTAATATTTCGCACAGCCGCCATGTTGGATTGGTGAGACGTAACAATATTTGAAGGGCACGGTCGGGGTCGACTGGAATAGTGCTATGAACTTACCGAGTTTCATTGAAATCGCTCCAGCCGCTTAGAATTTATTAGGGACACACACACACACCTCACACACACACACGGACAAAAGGTGATCTCATAAGCCTATTTTTTTTTTTCAAAATTGAAAATAGGCTAAATAGACATAAAGCAGCGTATCTCTGATATTTGTCGACGCTTATATCAACGTCAGGTGTGGAAGTTTTTGACGGAGTGTGAATGCTGGGCACCCATTATTCAATGCCTATTGATTGGTCCCCAGTGACAGTCTATCAGCATGACGGTTGAGTGCTCTCCGACTATTCAAAGATCGATTTGTAAACTTAATCAGGATTTCACAGGGTCTCGTCCACCTCACCCTTGCATGTGTGACAGAAAGTGATATGACACAAACCTCTCTTTGCTGCACCATATTCAAGCTGACTTCTATTTAAAAAATGTTCTTTTCAAATGTATGGAAATTGACGGTAATTTTTACCGGTGAATCGAGTGTCAGATATTTTAGATAATGGTCTGCACCTATTACCAAATTTAAAATGTAAAATGAGTGAATTGTGGAGCACATCTATCATACCGCAAATGATATGTGAAATAATAAGGGATGAATGCACAGTGCAACGATATGGCGAAACTGACTATGGGAAGTGAGTGACAAGTTTGATTGAATATCGTTTTGGAAGTCATTCATCAGTGTGCCTTAGTAAACGAAATGTAATGCTTTTCAGTCGGTCAACACGATTGTGTGCAATTGTAATGGGTGTTTCCCTAATTCATAAAATAATTTATGTTTGACCCTCACTATTATGTGTCAGAAAACTGTATCATAATGATGGTCATTATAACACTGTTTTTCATTATGATACAGTTTCTCCAGCCAATCAGAGCTCGTTCATTGATCAATTAGGTAACGATACCTTCACGCATGCGCTCAAAATCCAACATGTCGGACATAAACACAACATCGAACTATAATAAATTACCGACATGGAATACCCACCGTCCATATGTTCACGTAAATAAACTGGCGAATATGAGACAAGAAATAGCACTGTACCTTAATATCACCAACACTAATTTCTACACAGCGCATTGCCTTCAAACGACTCCGGTGACAATATTACTGAGGGACGGCAGATGTAAACATATGGCCTGCATATGGCATTGCAAGCACACAGAGCGCATGCGTCGGTCGTTCAGAGATCTTGATAGACAGAGATATACCCAGCGCTCCCTCTTCGATCACAAAATTCAAGTGGCTGACTCTCAACAGATATTTATGAATATTTATGTTAAAACATATAATGAAGTTATAATTATCGTCGAACATAAACAGTCGTATGCAACTCGCCTATAATGGTAATTAAGACACTCGTATGGAAATTATAAAACTCGCATACGCTCGTTTTATAAAAATACTCGTGTCTTAATTATAGCCATTATAGGCTCGTTGCATAATGTACTATTACATGAGATTAACAAATTCACTTGGATGAATAGTTTTGTCAAGCGATCATCAGATATTTTACACTTATGCTATTAAATCTATGTCTACAAGTATGTTGGTGATGGCACTTACAATATATACACTTATTTAGTTGCAGCAGTTATTATAAATTAGTCAAGATTTGTATGTTACTGTATATGACTGTGATTTTTAGCCTATTTTCATTTATGAAAATACAGGCTTATGAGATCACCTTTTCTTCGTGTGTGTGTGTAAAAGTGCGTGTGTATCCCTAATACAATCTAGACAGCTAGAGCGATTTCAATGAAACTCAGTAAGGACATAATACTATTTTTTCCGACACAAATCGTGTTCTTCAAATTTTATTAAGTCCCACAAATCCAACATGGCGAGTGTGCGAAATACTTCACTAACATTCCATATCACTCTGAAATATTGTACGGAGATGAAGAGCACTACTACAAGTTCACCTATGTCACTCTCAAAACGAACATGGCGGTGAAGCAAAGTTTAAACATTTGAATAGACTTTACTCGCGATTGAACCATTCAAGTACAGTGAAACATGGTACAGCAATTGCTTATACTCATTGTAATGCACTGACATCTAATTTAGTACAATTGTTTACATAAACTCAAGATGGCGGCTGTGCGAAATTATATAATCTCCTTTTTATTTCCTGAGTCTTAATCATGCGATTGAATAAACCTACGCAATAATCTCCATCTCATAGTACATAATTCTATGGCCTACATATATAAAATCCAACATGGCGACCATCCGAAATATTTGGATGGTATATCCACGAATCTATCGCAGCAATGAAACTGAATTTTTTATGTTGATTGTTGCAATTAACATAAGTCGGATATACGAAAATAAGCTATTTAGTTCTTCACGGAACTACTTGTTTTTGTTAAGATGTGATGATCAATGGGATGTGATTTCTGTAAGTTGAATATATGCTATTTGCGGAGTGGAGTCAAGGTTGGAACATGTAGGTTATTGAATGTATCTTCCTGCTCCAATAAAAAAAAATTGAAATGAATTGTCTTTCCCAAAGAACTATTATATCGTAATTTATGGTTGGAATTTGACACGTGTTAATGTGTGTTTTGGCTTTCTTTTGTATTTTTCATTGATATGCGAGACGTTTATACCTCGTTAAGATGTTGTTGAAAAGAAGTCAGGACTGATATTCAACTTATAGAAATCACACCCCATTTACCGTCACAAGATATTTTTTAAAGAAAAAAATATTTATTATGTTTTATAGTAATAGGCCTATAAAGTCGCCGTTTAGATATGTCATTTTCAAAAAATGTTGTTATATTATCATCAACTTAAAGCCCAAAATTGTTACAGGTCTGATTCTTTTACTATTTATATATATATTTTTTATGAATTTTTCAAAGGAAAATTCCAAGTATAATATGTATTCAAAACTTGCTAGCAATTAATATAGTTTCTTTTAAAAGACAATTACTGAGGGGGGCCACAATATGATCGAAACTAGTATAATAAATTAATGTATATTAATTTATTGACATGAGGTGAAAAAGTATAATTATTAAATACCCATTGTATTTCATTTAGTTTATACATTAATAAGGAAGCTCTTAAAATAATTAAATTCATATTATTAAATACATATATAAAATTTTCCAACATTAGAGGATGTTGTTTTAATCCAAGGTCCAATATGAAATTGGACGCAATAGTACACAATAGTACTAGAAACAACATCTTGTAATGTTTGAAAATTTTATTTATATATTTGAAACGTTTATTTTAATCAAATTATTGTAAGGATATAAATTTTTATTTTATTAATGTTAAACGCTGTTAATGTTCTAACGCAGAAGAAGATATCATTGCATGTTGAAACATGTTTGTTTGAATATTAATAATAATAATAATAATAATAAGCTACATAATTTAGAATTGAAAAGGTGGATTAAATAACATAAATATTTAAACACAAGTAAGCCAACAAATAGGTAAATACAGTTCCATACTGTCCCCGATAATCCGGATAGTAGGCTGTAAGATATCCGCCCCCTTAATCGGATTGCCAATAATCAATCGCACCGGCTCAGCTACATCAATGAAAATGGCACTGACAGATACTACCGAGATTAGAGCACAGTAGTTAACAAGAAATTATTGTGGAACACACCAAAATATACGGGGGTACATACTTACCTTTTACTTACCTATTCAAATTAATCTCGGGTCTGGGTTGCCAACTGGATCACTTAAAAGTATGCCCTCACAATAACCTCCACCATGATATTTAAAATGAACCAAGACGGAAACAAGAAACTTTAAACTGCACAATAATTTATTTCACATAAAGAGAATAATTTAACAAAATTTTAACAACAAAATATATACGTGGCGATCAGAAGCCATTGTCAATGTAACCATGTCCTCCTGTAGGACTTGTAGACTTTACATACAAAATTTCAGCTTTCACTAGCTCAAAAGAACGTAATAATAATAATACACTTGGAATGGATAAGGGAGTTGGGACGAGACATATAGCAATTGTTTTCCTTTTTCATAAACATCACATTTTATTTATAACCGCAAGGCTGCTATGTAAGTGACCTTGGCCTCTATCATTCAGTTGTCTGGCCAGCTGCGATACACCCTACACCATGTCGCATGCTTGCATCGTCAAATGGACCCACCTGTCCAGCCAACGTTAGCATATGCTAGTTACCTCAGAGCCTAGCTCCTTTTCAAAACACTTTAAATGTTCACGTCTCAACTCAAATATTATCACGCAAATCTTTTAAATGCTTCATTCAAATATCAATGGATTACTCTAATAATCCCAAATCTTGTTTAATTGCATAATCCAATGGTTGAACTAGCGTTGTTTAGAGTATAATAACAAAAACGTTTAATGTTTATACCAAAATATTCATTAATTATTTATAACATTTTAAATTGTTTATAACATTGTCAAACGACAATTGAAAAATTTATACACTCCTCTATTAACCCCGTTCGTTTCAAATTATTATCAAAGATATTTACATAGTTATTTACAATATTTATATTATTTATATTAGAAATACATTAAACCACACGTTTATCCGGTTGATAATTACTTAAATCGTGGTGATATAATCGACCAATGAAGGTTAGTTATATTTAAATGTTAGATTCAGGTTTAATAAGATTTAATAATTATTATTATTATTTGTGACGGTAACCTCCATTCAAAATCGTTATTTCAAATTATTTAAACACTCTTGTTAATTTTAACAGTAACTTCACATGATTAATTTTCAAAGGACCTGGACAATACACTCAGCGGAAAAATACCTCGCTCAAAACGCACAAAATTGCACAAAAAATGGCCCAGAATTCATCATATATCTCAATATATATGGCATCAAAATCTTCCACAATACATACAAAAAACCTCCACTTACAAATTCATCAACTTCATTAATATTACTGTGGGAACCTCCTTCACTTATTCAAGGGCATTATTCATCAGCGACTTTTACACGCCCACTGAACTAACGATTATACATCCATAGTTCCTCTTTAAAAATTCTTATATTCATTAATTGTATCAAAACTGTTATTATATTTAACCTTCGTGGGTTTCATTCATGAATCGATATGAAGTAAAAATTTGCCAATCACAAATAAATTTAATAGCAAATACGATTAGACACGCCTTCCTGGTCTATCAAAATTGAGATTAATATCTTCTAAGTATCGCAGTATAAAAATACTATCTTCAATCAAAGTTCATCTAAACTGCATAAATAATCGAATAGAATAGAATTAGACTGCGGAATGCAAACATTATTGTTCCAATCTAGAATTGAGAAAAACTCCTATCAAATGTTCATTATTATAGTGTACTCAATAAATCGTACTCAAAGTTCATATTTCATAAAATTGTCTATAATGCAATGGTATTTCAGAACTGACGATAAATGTCTATGTTGCAATCATATTCATAAAACGACTAGTATTTCCAAGATCGTCGACAAAGTAATAGATTTTAACGCTCTAAAATATTTTAATTATTCTTCTTTCTTGAGGATGACAGAAAATTGGTCAAAGTAATTTACTGAATAGAATTACTTTAATAAAGTGACACGCTGTCTGAATTCAAATTTGCCATAGAAAATCGTTCACTTTACAGTCAAATCGTGACTACAAAAATATGCAAATTACTGAAAGAATATATTATATCAGTCTCAACTGATCCAAAATTATTTAAATATGCCAATGACATAATAATGTCTCAATAAATCGTAGAAAAAGGCATAAATCTTCAAAGTGTACAGAGTACAGAAATATCAAGCAAGAATATGGGGCAAAATATATGGGACAGAAAATATGGGAAAAATGGTTGCTCAGATATCGCTAAAAGGCTCAAATAAAACAAGAAACGTTCACGACTACCTTATCTGTTGATTAAAGTTCTAGAGAAAAATCTTCCAAAGAAGACTGCTGTTGGTTCCATTTCACCACCGTAAAGATGTGCTCCGACCTCGAACCTGGAACCTGCACCCTCGGAGAATAGAACTGCTTCCTCTTCCGGAAATTGCACTGCTCCGTGTGGACGATAGACATCCTTCTGGCAAAACTCTTCTTTGTGAGCCGGGTCCACCCTGGCCTCTCTTGATAGTTCCCTGAAGTTCTGGTAGAAATTCGCCATGAAGTTTATTGCAATTATTTCCGCAGAAATGTTCATAATTGTAGAGTATGAAGATATTTCCACTGCCATTTGATATAATTCAGCGTTGGACTACGATGCATGAATGTAGTTGGATATTCACTACATGCTCGCTTTTGTAGAATGACGATTAGCGAAGTTCCATGCTGCTATTTCACTCCATTGATATATGTCCCAATTGCATTAAAGTTTTAGCCTTCCATCTCCACTTCCGTTATAATAATAGTTGAAAGAACTGCCAGATTATATTGTTCCATTGTAGAACGTAGCGTTATATCACCAAACGTAATCTTCAGTATCACGGTTGCAATACACGTGTCAGCCGTAGTGTAGAATGTGGTATTATAAAAGTGCTTCTCAGGTGGCGAGAAAATCACTTTTGTCTGCAGTCTTAAAATGTCAATATCTTCCAAAGTATAATCGTGAAAATGTTCAACTTTCCTACACACCTCAATACTGTAATGCACAATTGAATTAGCATAAAGGCAATAGCTAACTCTTGATAGATAATCTCGTAGACTCGTTTATGTGTGCGTTCCAACTTCGCCTAGTTTCAATAACCGTAAAATTGTCCTGCTGCACGCTCCGTGCTTGTTCGATGCGGTGGGCTCTACCACACATGCTAATGACGACTTGCTTCACTAAATAACTCGAAGTCTGACAATATGAGAATCAGAAAAACGACTATAAGACATCAGAAAATGAGATATGAGCTCTGAGAGCTTCTCTCTCCTGTGCAAGACCTTTTATCAACTTCTTAAGGGGCGTATCCATCCCTTCCATAGCTTGTTCCTCCGTCATTGCTAGAAGTTCTAACTTTGGCTATACTTGACGGATTTTCAAATTTCAAAAACTCAAAATTAATTTCTTCAAAATTCCAAATCAATGCCATAACTGAAAACAGTTTTCCACAATTCTGCATGCCAAAAATAATTAAATATGGTAGTTTCAGTAATCTCCGTCTCCCTCCAAACTATCATTCATTGGTTCGAGCCTCTCCTCCAATAGCGTAACTTCTTCCTTAGCACAATTCCTCGTTTCCCTGCGACTGCGTCGTAAATCTCAGATCTTTCTCGAACAAAATCATGACGTCACCAAAATCTCAGCTCAACCAGCCTACTTGCATGAAGTCTGCGTCATCCGTGCTTACGTCATGAATATCCACGTCACAACTATGACAGCCATAACTTTATTCACCTATGCCAATACAGCCACCGTGGTCTCAATATAAATCAATTTACGGGGGCATTCTCCCTTCACCACGTTTTAAAAACAGTTGCAAATTGTTTTTAAACTCTGTGTTATAAATATCTGAATTCACTTGAACACGAAATTGAATTATTATTGGCTTACTCTTGTATGATATTTCCTCTATGTTCCTTAATCATAAGTCTCTTCTTCTCTGGGTTGTGTGTGGCTAATGCATTCTCTCCTTTCTACTTTCTCTTCTGTCCTGAATTCCTGTTTTCCAAATTCTGCTGGCTTGTAGAAGGACCAGGATCGATCACTACATCCTGTCTTTTCTTCTGGTTTTCAGCTTCCTTCTCTCGTAATTCCTTCAAATACTGCTGACTTTCTTTCTCTCTCTCTCTTGATACTTGTCGGGTGTCATAACCTGACCTTGAGAATTCTGATTCCGATTCTGGTACTGGTTATTTCTGTTGTAGTTCCTATTGTACCCATTGTTATTATAGTATCTACCTCTTCCGTTATTATAATTCCCTCTATTGTTATTCCAGCCTCGTCTTTGCTGATATGGACGGTAACCTTGTGATCTGTTGTTGCGAATATAATTGTTCCTAAGAGGACCTACATTTTCAGTTTTTTCTTCATCAGGCTTATCAGTTTGCTGAACTTGATCCATGTAGACTGTATTAATGTCTTTGAATTCGTGCCTCTGACCTTTTTGAACCAAATTTGGCATTGGACTCGTGTAGTCAAGCCTTCTCAATAGTTCGTCCATACTGGTCAAATCCCTGATATTTGACGATATGATAAGTCTTCTTACCTCCACAGGCAGCATACGAGAAATAGCATCTATCAACTGCTCTCTCGACAATGGGGGTTGTAAGAATCTCAAGCGCGATAACTGGCTCGTGAAGAAATCAGCGTACCGTGTTGGAAGAGTACCTGAATACTTCCTCGAGTATACCTCAGCCCTTAATGAATTTTGTGCTTCTATTGACCAGAATCGTTTTATCAGTGCCTCGGCAAATTCATCGAAATTACTAAAAGTGTACCGAAATGCTCTGAACCATTCAAGGGGTCCTCCAGCTAGAAATCTTTCTACGATTCTCATCTCTCTTTCTCTGGGAATATGGGCTTCAATAAAATAGTCTTTCAGGTTCCTGATATACTCTATCGGTGTTAGACTATCAGTATTACTAAATTTTTGAGGTTTGTCCTCAAAGTTTCGGTTGACTGTCACATTTCTTGGATATGAATCCATATAATTCTTCCCTCTATCACGATATTTCCATTCAGGCTCAATATTCCTATCCTCTTCTTCTTCCCGAAATCTGAATATACGTTCCTCAGGACTAATATCTCTCTCTTCAGGAGCGAGGTTACATCTTCTGACGTAATTCCTATCATCTTCACAAGTCAACCCTTCTGGATCCTTATCTGTGATTTCCGTGATGACTTTACTATTCAACTCTTCTTTATACGTTTCCATCATGCTAGCTTCTCCTAGTTTCAAATTCTGAAGCTTGCTCGTAGTTTCATTGACATCAGAGACAACCTTATGAATTTGTTCCTCTAACGCGGTTTTTAATGCTTGCACGTCCTGACCTATTTGAGTTCTGTCCTCTACCTGCTTTTCGGATAGCGAATCCATCCTTATACTCAAATCCTTTCTAATTTGAACTACCTCATTATTTATATCTACTTGTGTACTGGCAAGTTTTCGTTCAATTCGCTCCTGAATCTGTTTGACATGTCCCCCACTTGACCTGTTCCATTCATCTTTCCAAACCGTTACATTTGCAGTTAACATTTCCGCAATATCTACTTCAATGTCTTCCTTAAGTAAACGATTATGATCTAAGACTTGGGTTCTCATGACCTCTACATCATATTTTAATCCAGCTAGAGAAGCTGTTGTCCTAACAGACTCGTCAACCAACCTAGTTGTTAAAGCACTAATGTTACGAGTACAAAGCGTTTTTGAAGTTTCAATTTCTTCTCTAACTTTATTAACATTAGTTTGAACTTTGGCAATGTCTACAAAAACTGTATTAACTTCTACTTGTATCTTATTGATATCGCTTTGCATCTCATTTACATCAGAATGAATATTATTTATGTCTACTTGAACGTTTGACACATCGGTTCGAACATTTGTAATCTCTCTTTGAACTTCTTCTACCTTATCTTGTACAGTAGCAACATCATTCCTAACAACGATTACTTCTGCTCTAGCACATGAAATATCACCCTGGACATTAGCAACATCAAGATTCAACATAGTAAGGTCTTTCTGTACTTTAGAAACATCAGTCTTAACATCTGAAACATCTTTGTGAATGTCAGTCACAGCATTCTGGATTCCCTGGGTACTGGTCTGTAAACGCGACACATTATTTTCTAAGTTTGTAGAACTGGTCTGAAGACCTTTCATATTCTCCTCCATTCGACTAGTATTCTCCTCCATCATCTGCTTCATACTGTTATTCATGCTAGCTTTCATCTCCCTCGCACTTTCATTCATGCTAGCTTTCAACTCCTCCAACATCATTCTCATACTCTCATCTGCCATCTCAATAATATTTCAATAATAGACTGCTTTAGGGACATACATCAAACAGAGCAAGATAACAACATCTGAGCAACATCTTTCACCATATATAAGTTTGAGCAATTTTCTGTCTTAAATCTAACTTATAATTACCTTATAATTAACCTTCGTAGACACCTCATGTTGAAATAAACTCAAGCACATGTTCAAATTTCTTTGGTTCATTTTAAAATATCCTAACACAAATAATTTACATTTACAATCCAAATAATTTAATTTTATCTTTAATATGACTAAACATGTCATAAGCCGGTCAAATAAAATAAGACTCCAGATCATAGGCGATTTTTCTAAGTTTCCGGCCTATTTAACCTCTCTCAAGTTGTATAAGATCTGATTTTTCCTGAGTGTAATTTTCCTAATACAACACAACATTTAATCCCTATATAATCACACTCTCAAATTCTACAATTGGCCAAGACATCTAACAAAGAATCAACCTCTTTATTTGAGTCTTCACAATCCCATTGACATCGATAACTTGGTAATCCAATGTTATTCGAGCATTCCACACGAAATTGCGGTGCCAATTCTACTGCAATAACTTGGTAATCCAATGTTATTCAAGCACTCCGAACTTCAATTGTGCCAATTGAGCCAATCGAGCCAATCGATCCCCACGGATTAGGGTCGCCAATCCTACTGTCCCCGATAATCCGGATAGTAGGCTGTCAGATATCCGCCCCCTTAATCGGATTGCCAATAATCAATCGCACCGGCTCAGCTACATCAATGAAAATGGCACTGACAGATACTACCGAGATTAGAGCACAGTAGTTAACAAGAAATTATTGTGGAACACACCAAAATATACGGGGGTTCATACTTACCTTTTACTTACCTATTCAAATTAATCTCGGGTCTGGGTTGCCAACTGGATCACTTTAAAGTATGCCCTCACAATAACCTCCACCATGATATTTAAAATGAACCAAGACGGAAACAAGAAACTTTAAACTGAACAATAATTTATTTCACATAAAGAGAATAATTTAAGAAAATTTTAACAACAAAATATATACGTGGCGATCTGAAGCCATTGTCAATGTAACCATGTCCTCCTGTAGGACTTGTAGACTTTACATACAAAATTTCAGCTTTCACTAGCTCAAAAGAACGTAATAATAATAATACACTTGGAATGGATAAGGGAGTTGGGACGAGACATATAGCAATTGTTTTCCTTTTTCATAAACATCACATTTTATTTATAACCGCAAGGTTGCTATGTAAGTGACCTTGGCCTCTATCATTCAGTTGTCTGGCCAGCTGCGATACACCCTACACCATGTCGCATGCTTGCATCGTCAAATGGACCCACCTGTCCAGCCAACGTTAGCATATGCTAGTTACCTCAGAGCCTAGCTCCTTTTCAAAACACTTTAAATGTTCACGTCTCAACTCAAATATTATCAGGCAAATCTTTTAAATGCTTCATTCAAATATCAATGGATTACTCTAATAATCCCAAATCTTGTTTAATTGTATAATCCAATGGTTGAACTAGCGTTGTTTAGAGTATAATAACAAAAACGTTTAATGTTTATAACAAAATGTTCATTAATTATTTATAACATTTTAAATTGTTTATAACATTGTCAAACGACAATTGAAAAATTTATACACTCCTCTATTAATCCCGTTCGTTTCAAATTATTATCAAAGATATTTACATAGTTATTTACAATATTTATATTATTTATATTAGAAATACATTAAACCACACGTTTATCCGGTTGATAATTACTTAAATCGTGGTGATATAATCGACCAATGAAGGTTAGTTATATTTAAATGTTAGATTCAAGTTTAATAAGATTTAATAATTATTATTATTATTTGTGACGGTAACCTCCATTCAAAACCGTTAACTCAAATTATTTAAACATTCTTGTTAATTTTAACAGTAACTTCACATGATTAATTTTCAAAGGACCTGGACAATACACTCAGCGGAAAAATACCTCGCTCAAAACGCACAAAATTGCACAAAAATTGGCCCAGAATTCATCATATATCTCAATATATATGGAATCAAAATCTTCCACAATACATACAAAAAACCTCCACTTACAAATTCATCAACTTCGTTAATATTACTGTGGGAACCTCCTTCACTTATTCAAGGGCATTATTCATCAGCGACTTTTACACGTCCACTGAACTAACGATTATACATCCATAGTTCCTCTTTAAAAATTCTTATATTCATTAATTGTATCAAAACTGTTATTATATTTAACCTTCGTGGGTTTCATTCATGAATCGATATGAAGTAAAAATTTGCCAATCACAAATAAATTTAATAGCAAATACGATTAGACACGCCTTCCTGGTCTATCAAAATTGAGATTAATATCTTCTAAGTATCGCAGTATAAAAATACTATCTTCAATCAAAGTTCATCTAAACTGCATAAATAATCGAATAGAATAGAATTAGACTGTGGAATGCAAACATTATTGTTCCAATCTAGAATTGAGAAAAACTCCTATCAAATGTTCATTATTATAGTGTACTCAATAAATCGTACTCAAAGTTCATATTTCATAAAATTGTCTATAATGCAATGGTATTTCAGAACTGACGATAAATGTCTATGTTGCAATCATATTCATAAAACGACTAGTATTTCCAAGATCGTCGACAAAGTAATAGATTTTAACGCTCTAAAATATTTTAATTATTCTTCTTTCTTGAGGATGACAGAAAATTGGTCAAAGTAATTTACTGAATAGAATTACTTTAATAAAGTGACACGCTGTCTGAATTCAAATTTGCCATAGAAAATCGTTCACTTTACAGTCAAATCGTGATTACAAAAATATGCAAATTACTGAAAGAATATATTATATCAGTCTCAACTGATCCAAAATTATTTAAATATGCCAATGACATAATAATGTCTCAATAAATCGTAGAAAAAGGCATAAATCTTCAAAGTGTACAGAGTACAGAAATATCAAGCAAGAATATGGGGCAAAATATATGGGACAGAAAATATGGGAAAAATGGTTGCTCAGATATCGCTAAAAGGCTCAAATAAAACAAGAAACGTTCACGACTACCTTATCTGTTGATTGAAGTTCTAGAGGAAAATCTTCCAAAGAAGACTGCTGTTGGTTCCATTTCACCACCGTAAAGATGGGCTCCGACCTCGAACCTGGAACCTGCACCCTCGGAGAATAGAACTGCTTCCTCCTCCGGAAATTGCACTGCTCCGTGTAGACGATAGACATCCTTCTGGAAAAACTCTTCTTTGTGAGCCGGGTCCACCCTGGCCTCTCTTGATAGTTCCCTGAAGTTCTGGTAGAAATTCGCCATGAAGTTTATTGCAATTATTTCCGCAGAAATGTTCATAATTGTAGAGTATGAAGATATTTCCACTGCCATTTGATATAATTCAGCGTTGGACTACGATACATGAGTGTAGTTGGATATTCACTACATGCTCGCTTTTGTAGAATGACGATTAGCGAAGTTCCATGCTGCTATTTCACTCCATTGATATATGTCCCAATTGCATTAAAGTTTTAGCCTTCCATCTCCACTTCCGTTATAATAATAGTTGAAAGAACTGCCAGATTATATTGTTCCATTGTAGAACGTAGCGTTATATCACCAAACGTAATCTTCAGTATCACGGTTGCAATACACGTGTCAGCCGTAGTGTAGAATGTGGTATTATAAAAGTGCTTCTCAGGTGGCGAGAAAATCACTTTTGTCTGCAGTCTTAAAATGCCAATATCTTCCAAAGTATAATCGTGAAAATGTTCAACTTTCCTACACACCTCAATACTGTAATGCACAATTGAATTAGCATAAAGGCAATAGCTAACTCTTGATAGATAATCTCGTAGACTCGTTTATGTGTGCGTTCCAACTTCGCCTAGTTTCAATAACCATAAAATTGTCCTGCTGCACGCTCCGTGCTTGTTCGATGCGGTGGGCTCTACCACACGTGCTAATGACGACTTGCTTCACTAAATAACTCGAAGTCTGACAATATGAGAATCAGAAAAACGACTATAAGACATCAGAAAATGAGATATTAGCTATGAGAGCTTCTCTCTCCTGTGCAAGACCTTTTATCAACTTCTTAAGGGGCGTATCCATCCCTTCCATAGCTTGTTCCTCCGTCATTGCTAGAAGTTCTAACTTTGGCTATACTTGACGGATTTTCAAATTTCAAAAACTCAAAATTAATTTCTTCAAAATTCCAAATCAATGCCATAACTGAAAATAGTTTTCCACAATTCTGCATGCCAAAAATATTAAATATGGTAGTTTCAGTAATCTCCGTCTCCCTCCAAACTATCATTCATTGGTTCGAGCCTCTCCTCCAATAGCGTAACTTCTTCCTTAGCACAATTCCTCGTTTCCCTGCGACTGCGTCGTAAATCTCAGATCTTTCTCGAACAAAATCATGACGTCACCAAGAATCTCAGCTCAACCAGCCTACTTGCATGAAGTCTGCGTCATCCGTGCTTACGTCATGAATATCCACGTCACAACTATGACAGCCATAACTTTATTCACCTATGCCCATACAGCCACCGTGGTCTCAATATAATTCAATTTACGGGGGCATTCTCCCTTCACCACGTTTTAAAAACAGTTGCAAATTGTTTTTAAACTCTGTGTTATAAATATCTGAATTCACTTGAACACGAAATTGAATTATTATTGGCTTACTCTTGTATGATATTTCCTCTATGTTCCTTAATCATAAGTCTCTTCTTCTCTGGGTTGTGTGTGGCTAATGCATTCTCTCCTTTCTACTTTCTCTTCTGTCCTGAATTCCTGTTTTCCAAATTCTGCTGGCTTGTAGAAGGACCAGGATCGATCACTACATCCTGTCTTTTCTTCTGGTTTTCAGCTTCCTTCTCTCGTAATTCCTTCAAATACTGCTGACTTTCTTTCTCTCTCTCTTGATACTTGTCGGGTGTCATAACCTGACCTTGAGAATTCTGATTCCGATTCTGGTACTAGTTATTTCTGTTGTAGTTCCTATTGTACCCATTGTTATTATAGTATCTACCTCTTCCGTTATTATAATTCCCTCTATTGTTATTCCAGCCTCGTCTTTGCTGATATGGACGGTAACCTTGTGATCTGTTGTTGCGAAAATAATTGTTCCTATGAGGACCTACATTTTCAGTTTTTTCTTCATCAGGCTTATCAGTTTGCTGAACTTGATCCATGTAGACTGTATTAATGTCTTTGAATTCGTGCCTCTGACCTTTTTGAACCAAATTTGGCATTGGACTCGTGTAGTCAAGCCTTCTCAATAGTTCGTCCATACTGGTCAAATCCCTGATATTTGACGATATGATAAGTCTTCTTACCTCCACAGGCAGCATACGAGAAATAGCATCTATCAACTGCTCTGTCGACAATGAGGGTTGTAAGAATCTCAAGCGCGATAACTGGCTCGTGAAGAAATCAGCGTACCGTGTTGGAAGAGTACCTGAATACTTCCTCGAGTATACCTCAGCCCTTAATGAATTTTGTGCTTCTATTGACCAGAATCGTTTTATCAGTGCCTCGGCAAATTCATCGAAATTACTAAAAGTGTACCGAAATGCTCTGAACCATTCAAGGGGTCCTCCAGCTAGAAATCTTTCTACGATTCTCATCTCTCTTTCTCTGGGAATATGGGCTTCAATAAAATAGTCTTTCAGGTTCCTGATATACTCTATCGGTGTTAGACTATCAGTATTACTAAATTTTTGAGGTTTGTCCTCAAAGTTTCGGTTGACTGTCACATTTCTTGGATATGAATCCATATAATTCTTCCCTCTATCACGATATTTCCATTCAGGTTCAATATTCCTATCCTCTTCTTCTTCCCGAAATCTGAATATACGTTCCTCAGGACTAATATCTCTCTCATCAGGAGCGAGGTTACATCTTCTGACGTAATTCCTATCATCTTCACAAGTCAACCCTTCTGGATCCTTATCTGTGATTTCCGTGATGACTTTCCTATTCAACTCTTCTTTATACGTTTCCATCATGCTAGCTTCTCCTAGTTTCAAATTCTGAAGCTTGCTCGTAGTTTCATTGACATCAGAGACAACCTTATGAATTTGTTCCTCTAACGCGGTTTTTAATGCTTGCACGTCCTGACCTATTTGAGTTCTATCCTCTACCTGCTTTTCGGATAGCGAATCCATCCTTATACTCAAATCCTTTCTAATTTGAACTACCTCATTATTTATATCTACTTGTGTACTGGCAAGTTTTCGTTCAATTCGCTCCTGAATCTGTTTGACATGTTCCCCACTTGACCTGTTCCATTCATCTTTCCAAACCGTTACATTTGCAATTAACATTTCCGCAATATCTACTTCAATGTCTTCCTTAAGTAAACGATTATGATCTAAGACTTGGGTTCTCATGACCTCTACATCATATTTTAATCCAGTTAGAGAAGCTGTTGTCCTAACAGACTCGTCAACCAACCTAGTTGTTAAAGCACTAATGTTACGAGTACAAAGCGTTTTTGAAGTTTCAATTTCTTCTCTAACTTTATTAACATTAGTTTGAACTTTGGCAATGTCTACAAAAACTGTATTAACTTCTACTTGTATCTTATTGATATCGCTTTGCATCTCATTTACATCAGAATGAATATTATTTATGTCTACTTGAACGTTTGACACATCGGTTCGAACATTTTTAATCTCTCTTTGAACTTCTTCTACCTTACCTTGTACAGTAGCAACATCATTCCTAACAACGATTACTTCTGCTCTAGCACATGAAATATCACCCCGGACATTAGCAACATCAAGATTCAACATAGTAAGGTCTTTCTGTACTTTAGAAACATCAGTCTTAACATCTGAAACATCTTTGTGAATGTCAGTCACAGCATTCTGGATTCCCTGGGTACTGGTCTGTAAACGCGACACATTATTTTCTAAGTTTGTAGAACTGGTCTGAAGACCTTTCATATTCTCCTCCATTCGACTAGTATTCTCCTCCATCATCTGCTTCATACTGTTATTCATGCTAGCTTTCATCTCCCTCGCACTTTCATTCATGCTAGCTTTCAACTCCTCCAACATCATTCTCATACTCTCATCTGCCATCTCAATAATATTTCAATAATAGACTGCTTTAGGGACATACATCAAACAGAGCAAGATAACAACATCTGAGCAACATCTTTCACCATATATAAGTTTGAGCAATTTTCTGTCTTAAATCTAACTTATAATTACCTTATAATTAACCTTCGTAGACACCTCATGTTGAAATAAACTCAAGCACATGTTCAAATTTCTTTGGTTCATTTTAAAATATCCTAACACAAATAATTTACATTTACAATCCAAATAATTTAATTTTATCTTTAATATGACTAAACATGTCATAAGCCGGTCAAATAAAATAAGACTCCAGATCATAGGCGATTTTTCTAAGTTTCCGGCCTATTTAACCTCTCTCAAGTTGTATAAGATCTGATTTCTCCTGAGTGTAATTTTCCTAATACAACACAACATTTAATCCCTATATAATCACACTCTCAAATTCTACAATTGGCCAAGACATCTAACAAAGAATCAACCTCTTTATTTGAGTCTTCACAATCCCATTGACATCGATAACTTGGTAATCCAATGTTATTCGAGCATTCCACACGAAATTGCGGTGCCAATTCTACTGCAATAACTTGGTAATCCAATGTTATTCAAGCACTCCGAACTTCAATTGTGCCAATTGAGCCAATCGAGCCAATCGATCCCCACGGATTAGGGTCACCAATCCTACTGTCCCCGATAATCCGGATAGTAGGCTGTCAGATATCCGCCCCCTTAATCGGATTGCCAATAATCAATCGCACCGGCTCAGCTACATCAATGAAAATGGCACTGACAGATACTACCGAGATTAGAGCACAGTAGTTAACAAGAAATTATTGTGGAACACACCAAAATATACGGGGGTTCATACTTACCTTTTACTTACCTATTCAAATTAATCTCGGGTCTGGGTTGCCAACTGGATCACTTTAAAGTATGCCCTCACAATAACCTCCACCATGATATTTAAAATGAACCAAGACGGAAACAAGAAACTTTAAACTGCACAATAATTTATTTCACATAAAGAGAATAATTTAACAAAATTTTAACAACAAAATATATACGTGGCGATCAGAAGCCATTGTCAATGTAACCATGTCCTCCTGTAGGACTTGTAGACTTTACATACAAAATTTCAGCTTTCACTAGTTCAAAAGAACGTAATAATAATAATACACTTGGAATGGATAAGGGAGTTGGGACGAGACATATAGCAATTGTTTTCCTTTTTCATAAACATCACATTTTATTTATAACCGCAAGGTTGCTATGTAAGTGACCTTGGCCTCTATCATTCAGTTGTCTGGCCAGCTGCGATACACCCTATACACCATGTCGCATGCTTGCATCGTCAAATGGACCCACCTGTCCAGCCAACGTTAGCATATGCTAGTTACCTCAGAGCCTAGCTCCTTTTCAAAACACTTTAAATGTTCACGTCTCAACTCAATTATTATCACGCAAATCTTTTAAATGCTTCATTCAAATATCAATGGATTACTCTAATAATCCCAAATCTTGTTTAATTGTATAATCCAATGGTTGAACTAGCGTTGTTTAGAATATAATAACAAAAACGTTTAATGTTTATAACAAAATGTTCATTAATTATTTATAACATTTTAAATTGTTTATAACATTGTCAAACGACAATTGAAAAATTTATACACTCCTCTATTAATCCCGTTCGTTTCAAATTATTATCAAAGATATTTACATAGTTATTTACAATATTTATATTATTTATATTAGAAATACATTAAACCACACGTTTATCCGGTTGATAATTACTTAAATCGTGGTGATATAATCGACCAATGAAGGTTAGTTATATTTAAATGTTAGATTCAGGTTTAATAAGATTTAATAATTATTATTATTATTTGTGACGGTAACCTCCATTCAAAACCGTTATCTCAAATTATTTAAACACTCTTGTTAATTTTAACAGTAACTTCACATGATTAATTTTCAAAGGACCTGGACAATACACTCAGCGGAAAAATACCTCGCTCAAAACGCACAAAATTGCACAAAAATTGGCCCAGAATTCATCATATATCTCAATATATATGGAATCAAAATCTTCCACAATACATACAAAAAACCTCCACTTACAAATTCATCAACTTCGTTAATATTACTGTGGGAACCTCCTTCACTTATTCAAGGGCATTATTCATCAGCGACTTTTACACGTCCACTGAACTAACGATTATACATCCATAGTTCCTCTTTAAAAATTCTTATATTCATTAATTGTATCAAAACTGTTATTATATTTAACCTTCGTGGGTTTCATTCATGAATCGATATGAAGTAAAAATTTGCCAATCACAAATAAATTTAATAGCAAATACGATTAGACACGCCTTCCTGGTCTATCAAAATTGAGATTAATATCTTCTAAGTATCGCAGTATAAAAATACTATCTTCAATCAAAGTTCATCTAAACTGCATAAATAATCGAATAGAATAGAATTAGACTGTGGAATGCAAACATTATTGTTCCAATCTAGAATTGAGAAAAACTCCTATCAAATGTTCATTATTATAGTGTACTCAATAAATCGTACTCAAAGTTCATATTTCATAAAGTTGTCTATAATGCAATGGTATTTCAGAACTGACGATAAATGTCTATGTTGCAATCATATTCATAAAACGACTAGTATTTCCAAGATCGTCGACAAAGTAATAGATTTTAACGCTCTAAAATATTTTAATTATTCTTCTTTCTTGAGGATGACAGAAAATTGGTCAAAGTAATTTACTGAATAGAATTACTTTAATAAAGTGACACGCTGTCTGAATTCAAATTTGCCATAGAAAATCGTTCACTTTACAGTCAAATCGTGATTACAAAAATATGCAAATTACTGAAAGAATATATTATATCAGTCTCAACTGAACCAAAATTATTTAAATATGCCAATGACATAATAATGTCTCAATAAATCGTAGAAAAAGGCATAAATCTTCAAAGTGTACAGAGTACAGAAATATCAAGCAAGAATATGGGGCAAAATATATGGGACAGAAAATATGGGAAAAATGGTTGCTCAGATATCGCTAAAAGGCTCAAATAAAACAAGAAACGTTCACGACTACCTTATCTGTTGATTGAAGTTCTAGAGGAAAACCTTCCAAAGAAGACTGCTGTTGGTTCCATTTCACCACCGTAAAGATGGGCTCCGACCTCGAACCTGGAACCTGCACCCTCGGAGAATAGAACTGCTTCCTCCTCCGGAAATTGCACTGCTCCGTGTAGACGATAGACATCCTTCTGGCAAAACTCTTCTTTGTGAGCCGGGTCCACCCTGGCCTCTCTTGATAGTTCCCTGAAGTTCTGGTAGAAATTCGCCATGAAGTTTATTGCAATTATTTCCGCAGAAATGTTCATAATTGTAGAGTATGAAGATATTTCCACTGCCATTTGATATAATTCAGCGTTGGACTACGATACATGAGTGTAGTTGGATATTCACTACATGCTCACTTTTGTAGAATGACGATTAGCGAAGTTCCATGCTGCTATTTCACTCCATTGATATATGTCCCAATTGCATTAAAGTTTTAGCCTTCCATCTCCACTTCCGTTATAATAATAGTTGAAAGAACTGCCAGATTATATTGTTCCATTGTAGAACGTAGCGTTATATCACCAAACGTAATCTTCAGTATCACGGTTGCAATACACGTGTCAGCCGTAGTGTAGAATGTGGTATTATAAAAGTGCTTCTCAGGTGGCGAGAAAATCACTTTTGTCTGCAGTCTTAAAATGCCAATATCTTCCAAAGTATAATCGTGAAAATGTTCAACTTTCCTACACACCTCAATACTGTAATGCACAATTGAATTAGCATAAAGGCAATAGCTAACTCTTGATAGATAATCTCGTAGACTCGTTTATGTGTGCGTTCCAACTTCGCCTAGTTTCAATAACCGTAAAATTGTCCTGCTGCACGCTCCGTGCTTGTTCAATGCGGTGGGCTCTACCACACGTGCTAATGACGACTTGCTTCACTAAATAACTCGAAGTCTGACAATATGAGAATCAGAAAAACGACTATAAGACATCAGAAAATGAGATATTAGCTATGAGAGCTTCTCTCTCCTGTGCAAGACCTTTTATCAACTTCTTAAGGGGCGTATCCATCCCTTCCATAGCTTGTTCCTCCGTCATTGCTAGAAGTTCTAACTTTGGCTATACTTGACGGATTTTCAAATTTCAAAAACTCAAAATTAATTTCTTCAAAATTCCAAATCAATGCCATAACTGAAAATAGTTTTCCACAATTCTGCATGCCAAAAATATTAAATATGGTAGTTTCAGTAATCTCCGTCTCCCTCCAAACTATCATTCATTGGTTCGAGCCTCTCCTCCAATAGCGTAACTTCTTCCTTAGCACAATTCCTCGTTTCCCTGCGACTGCGTCGTAAATCTCAGATCTTTCTCGAACAAAATCATGACGTCACCAAGAATCTCAGCTCAACCAGCCTACTTGCATGAAGTCTGCGTCATCCGTGCTTACGTCATGAATATCCACGTCACAACTATGACAGCCATAACTTTATTCACCTATGCCAATACAGCCACCGTGGTCTCAATATAATTCAATTTACGGGGGCAGTATCACAGTTTTGTGGGAAGGATCCAGAGAATAATACTAAATGAAAAGAAATTAGACTATCGAAGGGTAGAGAAATGCAAAACACGAAGAAAAACATCACCAAACACCTGTACTTGATTATAGTAATCTGACCAGGTACAGTTCTTCGTCTGTGAAAGGAACAACTCGTTGCTAAGTTGGGAAATTGTGATGAGCACATTACTGTGGTAACTTGGCTAAATCCGTGTTGTAGACATTACCCTTGATGGAGTTGGCACTGGAAGAAAGCTCAGCTTATAACTTAGTGGGATAATTAACCTGAGAAAGCGCTGATGTGCTGAGCTGTATAAACAATGAGCCGAGGCTGGTAGCCTTGGGTCTTCCCTTTGTATGTATCTCTGGATATGGAGCGCCCGAGTTCAACTGGAGCGAGTTAATTTCTGACATCAAGCTGACGTTGTGCACCGAAGGGAGAGTTCATTAGGCAGTCACTTCAGATCGACAAGCTCTGCAGGTAATTCCAGTGTTTAGTGGAGAAAGATTGGCTAATTGTTCTTTTTTAATATGCAGCACTGGATTCTCCACAAGCATTCCGTTGGCCTACTTCAGACCAATACATTACATCGTTTGAGGCCTGTAAAGTCCAATGAAGCCCTGTAATAAACAAGAACTCACCTCCATCTCCATTCGTCGCTGTGGCTGTGTTGATGTAAATATATATGTCCTAATCTACCCTTTCAATCTCCACTTTTCAATACAAACTTGCACTTGGAGGAAAAATGTAAAGTGCGAGTGAAGATTCAAGGAGAAATAATTTCAACTCTGAGATTTGCTGATGACATCGTCATCTTGACCGATACGCCTGAGGATTTGAATGAGTTTTTGAATGGTATGGACTCCGTCTTGAGGAAAGAATTCATGATGAAAATTAATAAACGTAAAACAAAAATATTGGAATGCAGCTGAAATAAATCAGAAACCTCTATAGACATCAAATTGGCAGGTGAAAAACTAAAGGAAGTAGGAGACTTCTGTTACTTAGGAAGCAAAATAACCAGTTACGGACAAGGCAAAGAGGATATAAAAAGTAAGTTAGCTCAGTCAAGGAAAGCATTTCTACAGAAGTGGAATCTGTTGGCATCGAATATAGACTTAGCTATTAGAAAGTCATTTTTGAAGGCCTTTGTCTGCAGCGGGGCACTCTATGGTAGTGAAACTTAGACAATTGGTGCAGCAGAAAAGAGGACAATTGAAGCGTTTGAGATGTGGTCTTACAGGAGAATGATGAAGATCAGAAGGGTAGATAGGGTTACAAAATAAGAGGTATTAAGACTAGTGGGAGAGGAGAGACGTTTCTGGCGACTGCTAATGAATAGAAGAGATAGGTTGGTAGGACACACACTAAGACACCCAGGAATAGCAAGCTTAGTAATGGAAGGAAGAGTCGAGGACAAGAACTGTATGGGTAGACCAAGGTTACAATATGTTAAGCAGGTTGCCTCGGATGTATGGTGTGGTAGCTATGTAGAGATGAAACGATTAGCTCAGGACAGGGAGGCACGGAGTGCTGCATCAAACCAGTCAAAAGACTAAGACTCAAACAACAAGAACTTGTACTAGGGATTAAGTAATCATTTATTCATCCACCATTATTCGTTAATCACGTGGCACATTGACTTGCATTCTTGGCTGTCAAAATGAAGTTTCGCGTTCAATTCTCGAATGAACTGAGACGAGATGGGCTCAGTTTTTACCTCAGTGGTTCTAGAAGTGGTTTACCATGAACCCCCCACTTCTACTCCAGGTGAATGCTGAGACGGTACCTAAACTAAGGCCACGACCACCTCCTACCCTAATTCTATGACCAAATTCAACACACACACAATGATACAGGTTATCAGACTGCTTCCACAAACACTCAAGTACACCGGGCTTTATGCCCACTATGTCACAATGCCACAAACTGAAAGTTGGTGAGCATACGTCAGTGATGAGAAAAGGGGCAGAAGAAATAAGAAAAAGGCTAATTGCCAATGAGGTACTAGAGGAAGAACATATCTTGCAAAAGAAGAAACTATGCGACACTCGGAAGCAGATAGATGACGAAGACCAATACGGTCGACAGAACACAGTTGAATTATATTATTATATTATTCCTGTAAGGGCAATTAGAATACGTATGGAATCCAGACGTAGATAATTGACGTGTGTCACCGCCTCAAAAAGGCGGTACAATCAGTCTTCAGCCGGGTTTGTTGTCAGGTTCGTCCAAAGGGGAGAGAAGGAAAACATTTTGCTGATGAGGAAGGTAAAAAAAGAATCTCAAATCACCCACCTAGGCTTGACAGGTGGAACAGTGGTCTACATCAACCAGAGCATAACACCACATCGTCGAACGATCTTCACCCAAGCGAGAAAGCTGAAGCAGGAGATGGGTTATACATTCGTTTGGGTAGATCTAACAGGTACTGTCAGGCTCAAAAAGAAGGAAAATACTGAAAGCGATTTTTATTGTATCGTCATACCAAATCATACTCATGTCATGAATTCAGCAGTGCCACAAGGGTCAAACTTTGGTCCATTAGACTTTCTTTTATATATTCATGATTTGGCGCAAGTTGTAAGGCACTCAGAATGTTTGTTGTATGCAGATGATGTTAAACAATTAATAATGTGGGTGCTATGTAAAAGTTGCAAGATGGTTTGAATAGACCTTAGTTTCGGGGCATAGTGAATGGACTTACTTTAACATTAACAAGTGTTGTTACATGATAATATCTTGGAAACTTGACAATCTGATTCAACCCTATGTTATTAACAATGTTGTTATTGAACGAGTATACGAATATAACGATTTAGGAGTAACAATTTCTGATGATCTTTCTTTTAGGCAACAAGTTGATAAAATAGTGCCACAGCCGTATAGAAAAATAGGCTTCCTGTTTGGAAATACTAGAGACTTCCGAAATGTAACATCACCGTTAATATTGTATCAGTCTATTGATGAAAGCAAACTTGCATATGCATCCTCTGTCTGGCATCCTAGTTACTTTACTTATAAGAATCATATTGGAAACAGTCAGATGAAGTTCATTGGATATCTCTATTATAGAAAGCATGGAACGTTTGAATCTCTGACGGAATTACTTTCGCTGAAATGCTTCAAGAGTTTCATTTAAATAGCGTGTCAAAAAATATAAATTCAGCCTACATATGATTGTGGCCGCAAAACTTGAAAACTAGCATTCCGATTTCGCTGAATTTTTTTCATTTTTTCTCATTACGGCGAAGAGTGTTTAGAATGTGGTTTGAATGAAATAGGATGGGTAGTTTTTTATGAGTGAAAATGAAAATCCACAGCCTGCTTCCAGTCTCCGACCGGGTCAGGAATGGAATGAATGGAACCCCTATCTAGCGGCGAGGATATGAACTGTGCCGGCTGCCGAGGCCTGGGGCAATGATTAAATGAATGACAGATGAAATGAAATGATAGTGGAGAGTGTTGCTGGAATGAAATTTTGACAGGGAAAACCGGAGTACCCGGAGAAAAACCTGTCTACCTCCGTTTTGTCCAGCACAGATCTCACATGGAGTGACCGGGATTTGAACCACGGAACCAGCGGTGAGAGGCCGGCGTGCTGCCGCCTAAGCCACGGAGGCTTCTAGTTTTTTATGAGTAATTTTATGAAATTAAATTAAATTACAAGACCACACCAATATTGAATGTAATAAATTGACGGACAGACTGTTGCTAGGTGACAACGACTAACTCTGTATCATGATAGCAAAAGCTACACTAATACGGAATCGAATTTGATGGACAGATTGATCGTCTTGTGGATTGTCGCTAGGTGACAACGACTTATTCTGTATCATGATAGTCCGGTAAAAATTGCAAAAGGACATAGCCCATCTTAAAGTTGGTTAACCTATGCAACGCCATGAATAGAAAGTGGTATCCATGGTAGTAATGCACATCCACTTAAAAATCTTCTATGAGCAAATGCAACATCCCATACTATAATCCCTTTGATCAATACATGCTATAAAAAGTTCCATGATTTCAATCGAAAAGAAGAGGAGCAGCACAATCATCTCAACAACGCGAAGAACAATTATAAAGACGTATACAGTTGCAATATCTGAATGATCTTCATGTCTTCAAGTCATAAATGCCTCACAAACGCTCAAATATAGGCCGCCCGTCTCGACGCACTATCACAGAACATCAAAGTATCAAGGACGATAATGAACGTGTCAGAATCATAACTTCTCAAAGAGCTACAATACTTTCATTTACTTAACCATTTCATATCAGACTGAGCCACAGCGAAGCGTGCCCGGGTTCAGCTAGTAAATAAATAAATAAATAAATAAATAAACTGAGGCTGAAAATGACGTTATATGTGAAGTACGGTTGTGAAACTTGGACCACCTACAGGAGACACATAGTTCTCTTGGAGAAATGTCACCAACGTTGTTTGAGAAGAATCTTGAAAATAACATGGCAAGACCGGCGTACCAACATCAGCATCCTCGAAGAAGCCAATGCTACAAGCATTAAGGCCACAATAATCAAACATCAACTTCGATGGACTGGTCATGTTGTCCGTATGCCCGACTCTCGTCTCCCTAAGCAAATCTTGTATACTCAACTTACGAATGGACACCTTACGCAGGGAGGACGGCGCAAAAGGTACAAAGATGCCCTGAAATCTAACATACAGAAATGTAGGATCAACACCGAAAACTGGGAGACCACAGCTTCTAACCGACAAGCTTGTCCTCAGCTTGTTCGTGGAGGTCCACAACACTTCGAACACGAACGTCGAAGGCATGCAGTGGACTTGCGACAGGCAAGGAAAGAACGAATGGCCGCTCAAAGGAACAATCCTCAGCGAGTTATGGGTGAAATATATGTTTGAGAACATTGTGGAAGAGATTGCGGCTCCAGAATTGGTCTGCATAGTCATCATAGGACCCACATACATTGAAGTCTTACAATCCCAAAGAAGACATGATACTCGTTAGCGAGTGCTAGCCTATCAATCAATCAATCAATCAATAATCAATCACACGCATAAAAGTTCCTTGTGAGGAATATTCCAGTCAGCTGAAACCATGACGTTATAGCCGACTCGTTGCTGAAACACTTGTTGTTATAACTGATTTCAATTGCATATGTGTTGATTTTAGCTTGAACAGATCATGGCTGGACTCTACAGTTAAATTATCGTCTTTATCTTCGATTCCCGAGGCCATGGAGTAATGAGTTGTTTCAAAATGGCCTCCTATCTAATGTAAATTTATCAAACTTTGATTACGGAGAAAACTCTTGTCCCAAAAAGCGTCGTTCATTTATGTTACATCTAGACCTACAGTAATAGCCTCGAAGTTACATTACGAATTGGTAGAATGTTCACACCGTTGTTCACAGTGACTGGGAGATAATGTCATAAGTTAGCGTGGTGTATCTCTCACCTTGTATTCTACTGTGTCACTAAAAGACAAGTAGAACGGTTGGTTGGTTCCTCAGTTTAGGGGCTGAGACAACGTGGAAGCCCTGTGTACTTTGTGTTTGTGTAGAATCTGTCTAATAATCTGTGTTAATTGTGATGGCTGTATTAGTATGTGTTATCTGTTATTTTAAAATTCAAGTAAGAACTGCAAATATTCGATTTTCAAGTAATTGCAAATTTTGCTACCAAACGCCACCGTCAACGACCAACCAGTTCTGAACTTCGTTAGTATATGCCACCGCAGTTGGTTCCTGGCGACTAACGTTGGAACCTAAGAGCGTTACTCAAATGTAACCTATAATTTAACTTCACACAAGTGTAAGGTTCTTTATCATGCCTCAAATCTATGTCATGGGACCGCCGGCTCGTAAGGTAGGCATACTTAGGGATTTTTGACGCTCTTAAAAAATCCGACGACTTCGGACGGGTTTGAACCCGCGACCTTGGGCATATAAGCTCACCATGCTACCAACTACGCCACCGAAGCCGCCTAAAATTAGATCCATGAAGAACTACAGAGCCTACTATTCTTAAGGTTCAATACCCAACACCTGGCAATAATATTTAGACCATAGTAGGCCTATATCCTGTATATTTTGAGTCTTAATGTGCATTTCTTAAATTGTTTCTTTGTACTAAATCTGAGATATTGATAGACTTGGGCTCTAAACTCTAATGAGCCCTCACATCGTGGAGTTTATTACTTAGAAATTATGTAAACTTATTTTGAGGCATACCTTGTACATGGACAATATGGCAGAAATTCAGTTAATAGTACGGAAGTTAAAATTAAACCGATAAACGTGATAACACTTATATTGGTTTCACGTACTTTGAATATTTGCTATAAGTATGTCTAACCATGGCGTGACAGTTTCCACAGTTTAAATTTTTTTCCATAGGTCTAAACTTTTAATGAGCTTAGATTCAAACGTATTGAGAGCATTAATCAACAGTTAGCAGCCCTGGTGACTCTGAATATATGCACAGTCATATCTCTGGAGGCATGTATTGTTCATACCAAATTTGGTTCCAATCCATTAGGTGGTATGAAAGTTGCATGTAGTTCAATATCGGCCAAACCAACTCTCGTAAAATTATGTTGACTGCACTGCCGTACGTATGCAATCAAAATAATCAGGAGTATTATGGGCAATATATATATTTTCTGAGGTATTCAACTTCAGGTTCAAATTTCAATAGTGATTAGCCGTTGGTAGCAATGACATTACTTTAAAACATTGTCCTGGGATGTTCTCGCATAGATCATTGCTCACACCAAATTTAGTTTTGATAGCTGCAGCTGTTTAGGAGTTAATAGGGGGGCACTCACACTGACAGACGTTCAGACACACCCACACATACATCGGCCCCGATTGATGTCGTAATCTCAGTTTTCATAATTTTTTGCAAAGTGTGAAAAGTAGGATAATAACTGACCCCCCCCCCGTGACTTGCTTAGCCATCATAAGTAACTTGCTATGTTAATGCGTTATTTCGTATTTGAATTCTGTATGTAATATTCCCCTTCGTCTCCTGAGTCAATGGAGGAGTGATCCAAGAAAGCGCTTCTGGTGGTTTCTAGTGCTACTAATTGCCGCAATTGTTGCCAGAAGAGGAAGTGTTCGTGGCTGCCATTAGACGGAATGTTTAGAGCTAAGTCGTTAAAGCCTTTTATGGTCCTTAAGCAGGCACTAAGACATCCTTAAAGGAGCTACACTGCCTTTAAAAGTTTACTTCAGCTCTTACGTGACTTCCACTCACACTAAGGGAAATCTGATGAAATGTCCCCCAAGGGATCTTCACTCGTGTTCCAGAGAATCCCTTAACTATTTCCAACAGGGAACTATAAAATTACTCTGCGGAATTGATTTCTCTCGAGTGTAGAATCTTGTTACATGTGCTGCCTTTACAAATCAGAATACTTAAGTTGAAACATACAGTATTATGTCTCCTAACCACACAATGACAAAGACATTACAGGGTCCATGAAACAATAACGATATATCTCATTTAATAGTCTAACCTTTCCCAAGTTCTTGGGTTCTGTTGTTGCATAGGTGAACTTCTTTATTTGTTGACTTATTTAGGGACTTTGCAACATCGTGGTAATGTAGCCCCGTGTACTTAGGTGTGTGTGGAATATATCTGATAACTTGTCTTCTTGTGAAGGCTGTTGTACTGTGTGTATTCGTAATTCAGGTGAGGATTAGGAAGGAGACGGCCTTGACATTAAGTTAGGAATCATCCCGGTGTTAACTTTTATCTACTTATTTCGCGAGGTAAGTGTACCATTTAAATAAATAAATGAATTAATTAATTAGCTACTCTTTCGATATTTTATGCAATTATACACTTCAATTCGATGATAAACAAATTTACAGCACGACTGATACCAATTCAATGTTGTATTGATTGATATTAAGAGACAAAGAATGCCAATAGGATGCATTGGTGTGCCATGGTACCAACTTCTTAACGATTGGGTGTTTTCATTAAAACATTAATTATTTAAATAGCACACTGCTTAAAATAATTATGATCAAATTTACTTGAAATTTCCCAGAGGTTCAGAATACTAAATAGTTAAAAGTTATTCCCAATAATTATGCCAGCTGTCCTAAGGTACAAGATATACCAAATTTTCAGGGCAAATATTTCCTCTCTTGATATTCAAGATATAAAGGCCACTGAGTCAGTCATTTTTCAACCAACTTATTAATATGGCGCAGGACTGATTACCGTAGCTTTTCAGCTAAATACATCCCGCTGGGGCTATAACAAAGATTCTGCTCAGTTATAAGAAATAAGCGGCATTATGTGTGAATCGGTATTGATGCCATCCAGTGGTGTAAATATGAACTAATAATTATATTTGATAAAGAATGGAAATGCATTTGCCATTGTTAGCAATTTTTTTTTGGTAATCCGTATTGATAAATGAATTCTGAAGTATCGTTTGGCGTAAATTTTAAACTTTAGAAACGTATTTGAATTGCAGCCAATGGCCATAGCGGGATATTATAATTGAACGACTGTAGGCTCCCCATCAAGTACAATTTGAAGTAGTTCCAACTTTGGCTCTACCAGATGCCACTCTCAAAGACATCTTGCGGCGAAGGTTTGAACTTGATAGAGCGTTACTAACCAAATAACCTACAAATTTAGCTACACACTACCAATTGTAGTGGGAGGTTCTTTTACATGCCATAAATCTATGACATTGGCCCACTGGCTATACTTCCTCTCCGAAGGAAGGTTTACTGAAGGATTTTAACGCTCTTAATCCGACGACTTTGGCTGGGTATTGTACCCGTTCGTCCTGGGGATGCGATGACCCACCTGCTATTACATCGCATTCCTGGAGTTCCAGGACAGAGCGGAGTTAAAAGAACCTCTGGTCAAATAAGGAATGTGTCGGAAATTCAGCTGAGATATCGAAAAAGCAGTGGGTAACACGAGACAGAGTATCTCTAGGGTCGTTACGGGCTTAAGTTTAATAGAAAAATGCAAATATAAATGGGCGCCATCAACTGAATTCCTAGCAAACCACTTCCTTTCCGGTTAAGCCTTAATCAAAACAAGGAAAGAAAAAGGAAAATCACATCATCATCAGATCACAACTAAGATAAAAACAAATTTATTTCACTTTGATAGTCAGACAGACATTTTAAATATTCATCCTACCTGAGAGCATGGTCGAATGCCAACGTTAAATTGTCATTGTCCAAAAATCGAACCATCTCTTTTCTAACCAAAAATATTTCATCCACATACAACAGAAAAAATCTCTAAAGTTCTCTTGGGTTCTCAGGATCACTGTAGCACTATGTCTTTCGTCACTGACATTTGTGATACCTGAGACCTAATTTCTCTTTAATTTAACATCATGGATGTGGATTTGAAAAAGTTATTAATCTGTCTAAACATACACATTATAATCACATATTTTAAACATCACGTAATTTTATGGCTTGCATGGCATAATTTAAATGTTGAACACGTTAGTAAAATGCTCCTAAACATCGAATAATTAATTTACACTATTTACATTGTCATTAATAATTGCTTGTTCGTGAATTACAGAAAATTCACTGCTCATTGGTCATACTTATCATCATCATCAAAGTTAAATATTTCTCACATTAGTTCTCATCTCAAAATTCAACATATTCCTGTCAGAATCATTAACTCATCACCATTAAATCATTTAAATGAAAATTATTATCACCACTTCATTATGCTTTCTAATTATTCACACACTCTTATCTTATTATCTCCTTCAGACTAAATCGTCTTAAATCATCAATATAAATTGTTTAATTCCTCAACTCAGGTTGCAATTTCTTCAAATCATCTCCATTTAATTTATTTTAATTCCATATAAATTCATTATTCATCAGCTTCTTTAATTAATTATCACCTTTTAATTCAGTTATTCATCATCTATCCAATCGTCTATTAATTTATTTAAATCAGTTTATTTATCCAATCTCTAATTCATCCATTTATTTAATTCATTAATTTATTCCAAAATTTAATTTATCAATTTATTTAAATTTTATTCTTCTGGTTATTTAGATTTTTATTATTTCATCTAGTCATTCTGATTTTTATTTCATTAGGTCAGATCATTAATATGCTTAAATTTCAGATTATTATTTCATTAAATATTATTCTCAGAAAATCTTGTATTATCAACTTTATTTATTTGTTTAATTTCCTAACAAATTGTTTAATATGGGTTATAGAACGTTGTCTTACAGTTTTATCACTTCCAAGTTATATCTCGTATTTAATTATCATGCCAAAAAATATTGTTGCATTCACGACATCACTTTGGATCTGACTATCCACAACTACATTATATATCCTCAATTCTTCAAATATCACATTTGAATACCACAATTATTCCACAAAACTCCATAAATATTCAGCACATACAGCATGAATCTCAACAATTACGCTAGACTGGGTTCCACGACCTCATGTCTGCCTCAAAATACATTAGCAACATTGCAACTATCAATTGGCAACTTCCACAAAATGCCTATCACAAACTTCGCTTAACCATGTTGCATGATCTACAAAAAATATATAACTGGCTTCAAATTATCAACGCGCACAATCTCCAATAACTGTAATTGATCTGATCACATCTAGACAACTTCTTAAACAATTGAAAAAAATATTAACTTAGTAATTCAAGATCTGCTTTCAAATAGCATAAATTCTCTTACAATTCTCGTAATTCACATCACAGAAAAACACCAATGTGCTATAATCTCTCATATCAAAATCTGCAATATTAATCTGCCTTAAAATAAATCTGACCATTAATGATTCATCTTACAAGATTCAATTACTTTAAATCCTTCTCAAAGGTATCAAACACAATTATAAAAATCATCAAAAGCATCAGCTGTAACAGCGGTTAAACTGAAAGTACTCTCAAAAGAGTATAGCAACAAAATATTGGATTGGCAAACAAGAATTACAAATGTAAACCTGTTGACATTTGTCTTTACTTTATTCAACAAAATTTCGACTGATATGTGACTAGTAGTTCCTTGTTTGATTCTCTTACAGTCTCATGTACACTCGGATGATAAAAATGAGTCCCTCAATGGCAAGTAAGATGAGTAACCACCGTACAATCGTATAAATACGAAAGACCTCGCCCCGTCGACTAACATGATAGTGCCCTGAACGATGGGTAAGATGAGTAACCACCATACAATCGTATAAATACGAAAGACCCCATCTCGAAGACTAAAATGAGTGAATGTACCAGATAGGAATCAACAAGTCTCTAGTTGTCATATAAAAGCGATATTCATTCACTTAAGTGAATAACATCTTAATATCTCCAAACAATCCAATGGAAAAAATCCCTACTGATGAATAATACACACTCGCTAGTATGCAATGAACTGACGAAGTAATTTTGATAATCAATTGCAGATCACGAGTTCGAAATACTCGTTACACAAAAAAAACTATTCATGAAAACTATCCTTACTGGAAAAATGTCTAAAAGACCAAACATCTGCTTAATAAAGCCAACCAATGGTGAGAATTTCGCATAATGATGCCTGCCATGTCATATGGTCACGCCATATTCTAGCAAAAATTCGAAGCATATAAAGTCAAAGCCATGTCTTAAACAATCGTATCACTCCTATTAGAAAAATATACATGTGTGCCCAGTATTCATGAAAATAATCGTATCATTAAGTTATAACTCTTACAGTACCTTCTCATAGTCAGCTGTTATTACATTTCAAAGATCGTCGATTTTCCCTATGTAATGAATTTCTCGAAAGATCGGCGTGAATATCATTCCACCGACGCAATGACGATTGCCTTCAAATCCCAAGTGAATCAGCTGGTAGACCTCCTCCTCGTCAGGAATCGAATCCATCGCTCCGTGGTGCCATGGCGTCTCTGTCTGCGTTTACTCCGACATGATGAATTTCTGGTTATCCATAGCGGATATTGTCCAAATCCTCACGAAAAAGTTCATAGAAACAGCGGACCCCCTATTCCTCTTCTACGTTACGCCACTGTTCCATACAATGTTCAGTTTGAGTGTTGAAAGTTCAATTTCCTATAACTGTAAAGTCTCACTTTCAGAAAATAAAATTTTATATGAGAGTGTCTAAGTTTATGAAACACCCTGTAGCTGTGTTCGTACTCGGTAATTCATAATACTGCATAAGAAAGAATTGCATTAATGCACGAGCTAATGTTCCTAAGTGCATTTGCTTAAAACATTTCATTTGCTTACAATCGTTAATGTTACTTGGAATGCGTTATGAAATGCATAGTCGTAATGTCATTAAGAAAAACTATGTTCATTTGAAGTTCACAGTTGTAGTATCTCGTAACTATCTGCCTTTATAATTCAAATGTTGGATAAACGTTCCAACTCAACGTTGTAATAAAGTTCAGCTTCTGTCATACTGCTTGCGTATAAAATGTGAAGTAACCCGCTCGGCCATACTGCAATGCTATAATAATCTCCGCCTAAAGCTGGCCTCGCCATGTCGCTCTACTATGCTCTTCTGCGTTTCCAAAATGCAGCTTGGAATAAAGTTCTCCAACTCGTTTTACTGTACTGTTATAAACCCCGGCCTTCTCCTGCCTGCCTGGCCCGGACATCTGGTTATGTAACTGGTCTTCACGCGGCCTACTGCTGGTGTCCGCCCGGCTCACTGACCTACTTGTCGTTCGCTGCTGGGTGAAGTTGAAACTGTCGCTTTCACTTTCTGTGACAAAAGCTGTGCGCTGCGCGACCTCGGCATACGTCCTACTCTGCCCGCTCTCTGAATTCGACTGTGTTGCTTGCTGTACTGGACTCTCTTGCTAACAGAACTTTACTGCTTGGCTCCCTGAGCTCGACTGACTTCCTCTGGACTGCAATGACCCTTACCTGCCTGGCGCAGTCATGTGACGTTCCCCCCACCTCTGTGGTCTTGCGTCACAAATACAATCTCGAACCCCTATCATCTCGGCTATTAAGTTATAAAATAACTTAAGGGTTATCTGACTTCCTTCAAATAATTACCACATATAATGCATGTTATATTTCCTCTTCTGAGATGTTTAAATACCATGTTCCATATAGATCTTAATAAAGCTTCATATTTCCATCCATAATTCCATCTGCTTGACTGCATTCAGAGCCTTCTAAATTCTAGACCTTCTACGTTATCCTGACATTCCTCTTGACTCGATCTGAGCGCTATCTTTTCATAACTCTTCCTAAAATCTCAACTACGGCTTAATGTCTGCTGGCGTAGCCGATAGCCTCAACTAGGTATCGGGTACATCTCTCCCGTACATCTCCTTTTTTATCAGGATTGAGAAAAAAAAATACACTCTCAGGCATTCTATATATTACATGTACACGATAGCTCTACACTCCCCTTATTCAGCATGATGGTACTTTCTTACTCTCAATAATGATGATTGATATCCAATGATTAGCATCTTGATTCAGTATTACTTTGACGTCTGTTTCTTCTTTCACTACTCGTGCTTGCTCGATTGACATCTCTGACTGTCTCCTCGGGTGGTGTACTAGGTTGTCTATTTTCTTGCCTCGATCTCTCATATTCACGATTATCTCGTCTTTCATTTGGCTCATTTCTTCGGCCATCCTGCCTGTCGTTCCTATTATACTGATGACCTTGGCTCCAGTTGTTTCTACCACGATATCTAGTGTTGTATCGATTCCTATCTTGATATCTGGAATCCTGATTATAATTTCTGTATCGGCTGTCTCTTGCTTCCTGATCGTATGGCCTCTCATATGGTCCTCTATATCGATCATTTCCACGAACGTTACGGATGTTTCCTCGATTTCCTTCGTTCCTTCTGTTTTCCCAGGAATCTCTTCTGTCCGTCTGAGCTGCGTTGTCAACGACTACCGCATTCACCTCTTGCGTGTTTCGATTGTCGTTTCTTGTATTTCTAGGCGTAACTTGAGCGCTTGTATAGTCCAATCGCCGTAAAATGTCGTCATAGTGCTCAAGTGTGTTTGCTCCCGACGCTATGAGTGATCGCTGTACCTCAATCGGTAACTGTCTCGCTATAGCTTGCAAAAGCTCTTCTACAGGCAATGGAGGAATCAGAAACTGTAATTTAGCCAACTGTGAAGTAAAATAATTGGCATAATGCGTCGGATGTGACGTAGAATACCGCTTCGAGTACATTTCTGCTCTTACGTTCAGCTGATCCTCTGCACTCCAAAATCTCCTCAAGAATGCTATGGCAAATTGCTCCATATTCGCAAAATTGCTTCTGAATGCACTAAACCAAGTTAACGCAGGCCCGTCTAAGGCGCGTTCGACTATCCTTAGCTCTCTTTCCTTGGCTACTCTATGTTCCGCCATGTAGTCTCGAATATCTCGCAGAAATTCGACTGGTATGACCCCTGTGTTTCCAGAAAACTTCCTCGGCTTGTCATCCAGATTTCTGATAATGGTAACTGGACCTGAGTATCGTTCACTTGTACCCAACGTACTCCTATTCAAACTCGGATTATCCTGAGGGGGTTGAACTTGCCCTTTCGAATGTCACATTCGGTTGCGTTTGACGGTCTTCTCCCATGCTAACTTCTTGATTACCCATACTGCGGTCTATCGCTGTCTGATTTATCGATATTTCACCTGATTTAATATTTTGACTTGAGAAACTATTAATCATAGATTCTAGTTTAGCCATCCTATCTTCTGCCAATTTCTCTACGGTCTTGACCTGAGTCTTCAACTCATCCAACGACGTAACATTCTGCGTTTTGTTACTCTCGTATAAATCGTTTTTCAACTTGTCAATCTTGTCTTCGCATGTATTCTTCACTGACGCGACTTGTTCCTTTAACAGATCAACATCTGTCCTAAATAGAGTTGAATCTATCTTCATCGCTTCCTTGTTCTCCGTAAAACTCGCTTCTAAGTTCGCCATACCTGCGATTAATTTCTCATCTAATCCTGCACGTTGTTCTTTTGCTTCGGCATCGACTTCACTATACCGTTCTTCCACGATTGCACCGACTCTATTTTTGAATAAAGCTAAGTTTTCATTAACCTTTTGCTCTATATCATCATCCATCTTCCTAATATCTTTCTGCAATTGATTCTCTAATGATTTTAAATTAGAATTAACCTCTCCTAAGACTTCCTCTTTAATGGTCCCAATTACTGACTTTAAATCTTTAATCTCATTACCTAGATTCATTTCTAGACCTTTGATTTTAGTCTCGAAAGATACTTCGGTAGACCACTCTTGAATTTTGCCTACATCTGCCACTAAACCATCGATGTCGAATCTCAACTTCGATACATCCGATTTAATGTCTTTCTGTATAGACATAACGTCTGTTCTTAAAGTAAAAATGTTTTCTTCTCCTCTACTTTCTAATTCAATAATATTCTTTCTTAATATTTGAACATTTTCCTCTCCTTTCATATTTACTGCAATTATATCTAATTGTAAAGTCTTAAGCATTTCATTATTCTTTAAAGTTAATCTATTCTCTAACCTAGTTAACTTGTTTTCTAACTCTGTGTTAGTTTCTTCACTACGAGCTTGTAATTTCTCTTCCAATGATTTGAAACTATCCTTCAAGTTAGCTTCGCTATTTGACTGTAATCTGGTCTCCAATAATATCAACTCATCTTTACTATTTGACTGTAATAATTTTAAATTTTCTTCATTATTTGATTGTAACCTAGTCTCTAATGACTTTAAATTATCTTCACTAGTTGACTGTAATCTAGTCTCTAATGACTTTAAATTATCTTCACTAGTTGACTGTAATAATTTTACATTAGCTTCGTTACTAATCTGTAATGATTTTAAATTTTCTTCAGTACTAGTCTGTAATGCTTGCACATTTTCTTTACATCTAGCTTCTAACCTAGCTTCTAAACTATTTATCTGTTCTTTAACTTCCGTTTCCATTTTAGAAATAGTTTCTGCAATACCAGACATACCACTCTGTAACTCTCCTAACACCTTAGCTAAATCTTCCGGCAACATAATTATATTTTCAATAGACGTTTATTCAGAGACGTTAGACAACAACACATCACAATGTCTCAATTCCTGCATTCACTTGGGTATAGGAAAAAATGACTTATAACTAACATGATATAATACTAATACGATTAACATGAACACTGGAATGGGCACACAAGTATATTGTCTGACTAAGTTTAATAAATTTTATAACACAAATAAATGAACTTGAGATCAATCTCTCAGTAATCTAAATCTGATGTGATTCCATAGAATAAACAAAATCGAAGCCCCACAGGTGGGTAAAGCCAATTCTCCCTCTCTCTCTGTACCCGTTCGTCCTGGGGATGCGATGACCCACCTGCTATTACATCGCATTCCTGGAGTTCCAGGACAGAGCGGAGTTAAATGAACCTCTGGTCAAATAAGGAATGTGTCGGAAATTCAGCTGAGATATCGAAAAAGCAGTGGGTAACACGACACAAAGTATCTCTAGGGTCGTTACGGGCTTAAGTTTAATAGAAAAATGCAAATATAAATGGGCGCCATCAACTGAATTCCTAGCAAACCACTTCCTTTCCGGTTAAGCCTTAATCAAGACAAGGAAAGAAAAAGGAAAATCACATCATCATCATCAGATCACAACTAAGATAAAAACAAATTTATTTCACTTTGATAGTCAGACAGACATTTTAAATATTCATCCTACCTGAGAGCATGGTCGAATGCCAACGTTAAATTGTCATTGTCCAAAAATCGAACCATCTCTTTTCTAACCAAAAATATTTCATCTACATACAACAGAAAAAATCTCTAAAGTTCTCTTGGGTTCTCAGGATCACTGTAGCACTATGTCTTTCGTCACTGACATTTGTGATACCTGAGACCTAATTTCTCTTTAATTTAACATCATGGATGTGGATTTGAAAAAGTTATTAATCTGTCTAAACATACACATTATAATCACATATTTTAAACATCACGTAATTTTATGGCTTGCATGGCATAATTTAAATGTTGAACACGTTAGTAAAATGCTCCTAAACATCGAATAATTAATTTACACTATTTACATTGTCATTAATAATTGCTTGTTCGTGAATTACAGAAAATTCACTGCTCATTGGTCATACTTATCATCATCATCAAAGTTAAATATTTCTCACATTAGTTCTCATCTCAAAATTCAACATATTCCTGTCAGAATCATTAACTCATCACCATTAAATCATTTAAATGAAAATTATTTTCAACACTTCATTATGCTTTCTAATTATTCACACACTCTTATCTCATTATCTCCTTCAGACTAAATCGTCTTAAATCATCAATATAAATTGTTTAACTCCTCAACTCAGGTTGCAATTTCTTCAAATCATCTCCATTCAATTTATTTTAATTCCATATAAATTCATTATTCATCAGCTTCTTTAATTAATTATCACCTTCTAATTCAGTTATTCATCATCTATCCAATCGTCTATTAATTTATTTAAATCAGTTTATTTATCCAATCTCTAATTCATCCATTTATTTAATTCATTAATTTATTCCAAAATTTAATTAATCAATTTATTTAAATTTTATTCTTCTGGTTATTTAGATTTTTATTATATCAACTAGTCATTCTGATTTTTATTTCATTAGGTCAGATCATTAATATGCTTAAATTTCAGATTATTATTTCATTAAATATTATTCTCAGAAAATCTTGTATTATCAACTTTATTTATTTGTTTAATTTCCAAACAAATTGTTTAATATGGGTTATAGAACGTTGTCTTACAGTTTTATCACTTCCAAGTCATATCTCGTATTTAATTATCATGCCAAAAAATATTATTGCCTTCACGACATCACGTTGGATCTGACTATCCACAACTACATTATATATCCTCAATTCTTCAAATATCACATTTGAATACCACAATTATTCCACAAAACTCCATAAATATTCAGCACATACAGCATGAATCTCAACAATTACGTTAGACTGGGTTCGACGACCTCATGTCTGCCTCAAAATACATTAGCAACATTGCAACAATCAATTGGCAACTTCCACAAAATGCCTATCACAAACTTCGCTTAACCATGTTGCATGATCTACAAAAAGTATATAACTGGCTTCAAATTATCAACGCGCACAATCTCCAATAACTGTAATTGATCTGATCACATCTAGACAACTTCTTAAACAATTGAAAAAAATATTAACTTAGTAATTCAAGATCTGCTTTCAAATAGCATAAATTCTCTTACAATTCTCGTAATTCACTTCACAGAAAAACACCAATGTGCTATAATCTCTCATATCAAAATCTGCAATATTAATCTGCCTTAAAATAAATCTGACCAATAATGATTCATCTTACAAGATTCAATTACTTTAAATCCTTCTCAAAGGTATCAAACACAATTATAAAAATCATCAAAAGCATCAGCTGTAACAGCTGTTAAACTGAAAGTACTCTCAAAAGAGTACAGCAACAAAATATTGGATTGGCAAACAAGAATTACAAATGTAACCCTGTTGACATTTATCTTTACTTTATTCAACAAAATTTCGACTGATATGTGACTAGTAGTTCCTTGTTTGATTCTCTTACAGTCTCATGTACACTCGGATGATAAAAATGAGTCCCTCAATGGCAAGTAAGATGAGTAACCACCGTACAATCGTATAAATACGAAAGACCTCGCCCCGTCGACTAACATGATAGTGCCCTGAACGATGGGTAAGATGAGTAACCACCATACAATCGTATAAATACGAAAGACCCCATCTCGAAGACTAAAATGAGTGAATGTACCAGATAGGAATCAACAAGTCTCTAGTTGTCATATAAAAGCGATATTCATTCACTTAAGTGAATAACATCTTAATATCTCCAAACAATCCAATGGAAAAAATCCCTACTGATGAATAATACACACTCGCTAGTATGCAATGAACTGACGAAGTAATTTTGATAATCAATTGCAGATCACGAGTTCGAAATGCTCGTTACACAAAAAAAAACTATTCATGAAAACTATCCTTACTGGAAAAATGTCTAAAAGACCAAACAACTGCTTAATAAAGCCAACCAATGGTGAAAATTTCGCATAATGATGCCTGCCATGTCATATGGTCACGCCATATTCTAGCAAAAATTCGAAGCATATAAAGTCAAAGCCATGTCTTAAACAATCGTGTCACTCCTATAAGAAAAATATACATGTGTGCCCAGTATTCATGAAAATAATCGTATCAGGAAGTTATAACTCTTACAGTACCTTCTCATAGTCAGCTGTTATTAAATTTCAAAGATCGTCGATTTTCCCTATGTAATGAATTTCTCGAAAGATCGGCGTGAATATCATTCCACCGACGCAATGACGATTGCCTTCAAATCCCAAGTGAATCAGCTGGTAGACCTCCTCCTCGTCAGGAATCGAATCCATCGCTCCGTGGTGCCATGGCGTCTCTGTCTGCGTTTACTCCGACATGATGAATTTCTGGTTATCCATAGCGGATATTGTCCAAATCCTCACGAAAAAGTTCATAGAAACAGCGGACCCCCTATTCCTCTTCTACGTTACGCCACTGTTCCATACAATGTTCAGTTTGAGTGTTGAAAGTTCAATTTCCTATAACTGTAAAGTCTCACTTTCAGAAAATAAAATTTTATATGAGAGTGTCTAAGTTTATGAAACACCCTGTAGCTGTGTTCGTACTCGGTAATTCATAATACTGCATAAGAAAGAATTGCATTAATGCACGAGCTAATGTTCCTAAGTGCATTTGCTTAAAACATTTCATTTGCTTACAATCGTTAATGTTACTTGGAATGCGTTATGAAATGCATAGTCGTAATGTCATTAAGAAAAACTATGTTCATTTGAAGTTCACAGTTGTAGTATCTCGTAACTATCTGCCTTTATAATTCAAATGCTGGATAAACGTTCCAACTCAACGTTGTAATAAAGTTCAGCTTCTGTCATACTGCTTGCGTATAAAATGTGAAGTAACCCGCTCGGCCATACTGCAATGCTATAATAATCTCCGCCTAAAGCTGGCCTCGCCATGTCGCTCTACTATGCTCTTCTGCGTTTCCAAAATGCAGCTTGGAATAAAGTTCTCCAACTCGTTTTACTGTACTGTTATAAACCCCGGCCTTCTCCTGCCTGCCTGGCCCGGACATCTGGTTATGTAACCGGTCTTCACGCGGCCTACTGCTGGTGTCTGCCCGGCTCACTGACCGACTTGTCGTTCGCTGCTGGGTGAAGTTGAAACTGTCGCTTTCACTTTCTGTGACAAAAGCTGTGCGCTGCGCGACCTCGGCATACGTCCTACTCTGCCCGCTCTCTGAATTCGACTGCGTTGCTTGCTGTACTGGACTCTCTTGCTAACAGAACTTTACTGCTTGGCTCCCTGAGCTCGACTGACTTCCTCTGGACTACAATGACCCTTACCTGCCTGGCGCAGTCATGTGACGTTCCCCCCACCTCTGTGGTCTTGCGTCACAAATACAATCTCGAACCCCTATCATCTTGGCTATTAAGTTATAAAATAACTTAAGGGTTATCTGACTTCCTTCAAATAATTACCACATACAATGCATGTTATATCTCCTCTTCTGAGATGTTTAAATACCATGTTCCATATAGATCTTAATAAAGCTTCATATTTCCATCCATAATTCCATCTGCTTGACTGCATTCAGAGCCTTCTAAATCCTAGACCTTCTACGTCATCCTGACATTCCTCTTGACTTGATCTGAGCGCTATCTTTTCATAACTCTTCCTAAAATCTCAACTACGGCTTAATGTCTGCTGGCGTAGCCGATAGCCTCAACTAGGTATCGGGTACAGTATGAACCCGCGATCTTGGGCATAGCAGTTCAGCATGCTTCCGACAACGCCACTGAAACCTCATTTAAAACACCGATAAAAATGTTTCCCTTAATATAACCATGACGAATAGAAATAAACAGTGTTATCACTCCGCTACTTAAGCATTCTAGTTCATGGTCCAGCCAGTGTGTGGCGCGGAATTCGCGACGAACCATAAGCACGTATGACAGTAACCCACGAGGTTAGTACTGTAATATCCTGTGTGCGAGAAGTCATATTATTCGAGGGAATTTGTTTCTTTGTAATAATTTACGAATGTCTGTGCAGTGCTTTGTGTGTGCAAACAACTAAGTTTTCTGTTGCTTCGGGAAAATGTCGTTAAGTTTTGTTCCTGGAAGTAAATCGGGTTACGAAGAAAATCTGATGGTAGACATTTTCCACACCGCCAAAAGAAACAAATCTGTTTTCGAAATGGGCGAGAGTTTTTCCGTGGAAGGATAAGCAATTGTCGATCAAAAATAGAATCTGTGACGAACGTTTTTCGGAAGATATAATTATTATAAAGGCGGACTCTTTCGAAGTGAACTATGAGAACGTGAAACTTCCTCGCGTGAAGTGGAAATTAAAACCAGGATCAGTACCTCAAATTTTTCAAAATTTACCGAAATATCTATCCACTGATGTAAAATCACGAAAGCCGCCCAGTAGGATACGGAATGAAGGCAGCCTTCCATGGTTACTTGTTCTATTTCGTGCCATCCTTAAACGAAAAAAAATCCGTCTTAATAAAAATAGGCCTAAAATAATAATAGTTATTGATTCTTTAGGGACTTAACGACATCGTGGTCACGCATCCCCGTGTGTTTGGGTTTGTTTAGAATTCGTCTGATAACCTGTGTCATTATGATGTCTGTAGTAGTGTGTGTATTTTGAATTGAGGTCGGATTTGGGTAGGAAGCGGCCGTGTCCTTCAATTAGGTACCATCCTGGCATTTGCCTGGAGGAGAAGTGGGAAACCACGGCAATCCACTTCCAGGATAGCTGAGGTAGGAATCGAACGCGCCTCTTAACATTTTTGCCTCACGAGGCTGAGTGAACACCGTTCCAGCCCTCAGACCAGTATTAAATTTATTGGCAGAGCTGGGAATCGAACCCGGACTTCCGTGATGATAGCCAAGTGGCCAAGAATGAGTCGGACATATAATAATGGCCAACCTGCCAATAAAATAAACGGTCATCCAATTCTTCGCTTCCGTTACAGTCCTCCTGATCTTCGGATCTTGTTTCAACTTTGTCTTCAGTATCAGAGTCACAAATTCCTTTGAAATTACTGAATCATGAACTAGCTATTCGTTATCTTTCAGCAGAAGGTGACACGCTTCATCTGCATCCTTAGTTTTTCGTAAGGCGCAGTCTCCTTACTGATATTGACTAAGGCAACATACTAAGCCAAATAATCGTTATAACAGCACACCTGCCACTCACTATCAGTATGTAACATCATTGGGAGCGCTGGTACTATCAATATCACGCTGACAAAGTGTTACACGTGATAAAGTTATTTTTAGGCACGCTATTTCACAACTCCAGAAAAATGCTTACTATGGTTTGGTGTAAGATGTCACGAGACGATAAGATCATAACTTGAACTGTTGGCTTGATATTAAAACTAATATAACGAACCATGGCGCTGTCAGACCAATGCGCGACTAACGGAGGGTTTTAAACGATAGTTCTACATGGGGACTGAGAATATTAATGCTAACTTTTTGACAGTATTATTCATAAGTCTAAACACACAATTTGTTGTAATCAGCGTAACCGCAGTCTTCAAGAGGTTTACGTAGCCCAGCGCGTATCCCACTATTGAACAGCTGACTGTGTAGCGTTGGGGATCAGCGCCGCTAGCGCTAGCAGAGCGGGGCGCGGTTGAACTCGGTGAGTGATAACACTATTTATTTCTATTCGTCATGATATAACATTGCCCCAAGTTAGTTGCAACCTCGAGGTACGAGAATCTCTTCTAACAGTGGATAGACATTGGTTGGTTGGTTCCTCAGTTTTGGGGCTGCTACCCTGCGATCATGTAGCCCCGTGTACTTTGGGTGTGTGCAGAATCTATCGGATAACCGATGTTAATTGTGATAGCTGTATTAGTGTGTATTATCAGTGATTCAGGGAAGGACTGCAGACGATCAATTTCAAGAAGTTCCTACTTTTGCTACCAAATGCTACCTTCAACAACATCTAGCTGTGAACTTGGCTACTAGATGCCACCGCAACCGGTACCTGGTGGCATACGTTGGAACTTAATTGAGCGTTAATCAAATCTAACCTACAAATTTAGCTTCACACAATTGTAGTTAGTGGAATGTCCTTTTACATGCCATAAATCTATGAAATGTGCCCGTCGGCTTTACTTCCCCTCTGAGGGAACGCATACTGAGGGATTTTAACGCTCTTTAAAAAATCAGAGATTTCGGCCGAGTTTGAACCCATGATCTTGGGAATAGAAGCTCAGCATGCTACCTACTACTCCACTGAAGCCGCCGGATAGACATAAGTTCAGGTTCGTTTTGAATTTCATTGCAAATTTTATCGTCCAAGATTCTATTTGAGGCAGAGACTTCAAAAATTCAGTAACTCCAAATTTTGACAAAATTGAGTCATGGATTGGAGACAGCATTTTAACTTGTCCCACTTAACTGGAAGGCAAGAATAATTTACCTCCGTTATTAACATACGTGCAGATAGTTGTTTTAAGTCCGCTTCGTTGCGTAGTAGCTTGGCTGTCGCCGTGGAGGCCCAGGTTCGTTTCCTGGATCTGCCAAGAAATTTAATTCTAGTCTGAGGGCTGGAAAGGGGTACGTTCAGACTCCTGAGCCAAATCTGAGAAGAGGCGTGTTCAATTAGTACCTCAGCCATCCTGGAAGTGGTTTTCAGTGGTTTCCCCACTTCTACTCCAGGAAAATGCTGATGTAGTATCTAAGTTAAGGCCATGGCCACTTCCTACCCAAATCCTACCTCAATTACAAGTACCCACACTAGTTCAGACATCACAGTGACGCATGTTATCGAACACATTTTACGCACACGGGGCTAAATGACAACGATGGCTCAAAGACCCTTAAACTGAATTGAATTGAATTGAACGATATTTGGTACAGAGGTAGCACTCACAAAGAGCACCTCGGTGTCATATTTTATATTGCCACCATCTTTCAAAAACTTAATGGCGGCCATTCGAAAGGTCAAAACTTAAAATTAAATTACGACCAAACTAATTATCGGATTTCTACGAAAGTTGGTGACAATATACCTTCATATGGGATGCATCCTGCGCCTAAACTACAAGGTCATCAACCATACCATTTCAGGATGGTAGCCGTGTAAATTATGCGAGCTTTATAATCCATATCTTGGGACCCACCAGTTCCGATTATCGAACCGAGAAAGGTTCAAAAGGACGTGGACCGTTCGAAATTAAAAGTTTACTAGTTGAAACCCATAAAAATATGACGGTCATTGGGAAAATATTTACTGAAGGATTCTCATACATGCATTTATTGTACGATTACTTTTTGACACTGTTGTAACTTTAAGGGCGTCGAAAGATCGACATCAGCTGTTGTTTTAAAATACGTGGAAATCGTCACTCCACTTGCTCCACGGAAAATATAGTTCATGCATTTCATGCACAACTTTCCAGGGTGTGACTTCATTTTTACATGCCCAGTTGGGAGGGTATAAAACACCCTTTCTTCTCAATTAATTTTGCCAGAAGGCCACTTGGTGTAATTTTACAGTTATCTGAGATTCCCAGGGGCCAAGTTAATGTTAGCCATAAGATCACTAGAGTTGAGGGAGGTGGGACTAAGAATTCCTGTCTCTCTCTCCTTCTCCGCATTTGGAGTTTCAAGAGCTTTTATCTGAACTGCAGCTGCTGTGTATGGACTAAATCTGGCGACACAGACTTCTTTAACAACAATACTACAATAAGACAGGGGTGTATTAGCCTACTTTCGATTTTTGCAAAAAATGAAAGTAGACTTGTGAGATCTACACAGGGCCAAAAATTGTGTGTCTGTCTGTGTGTGAGTCTGTGTGTGTGTGTGAGTGTGTGTACTCTGAATGTCTGTCCCCCCCCCCCCCTATCAATTCGAACACGGTGAAACCGAAATGAACGAAATTTGGTACAGAGGTAGCACTAGCAAAGGGCACCTCAGTGCCATGTTTTATATCGCCGCCATCTTAACGCAAACGTAATGGCGGCCACCCAAATGTTCAAAGCTCAAATCAAATTACGACTAACCTAATCATCCAATCTTTACCAAATTTTGCAACATATATTGATATGGCGGGCGACTTTCGACTAAACTACAAGCTCATCAGCCCAATAGTATGCAGATAGCAGCCATGTATGTGTGCAAATCGATTCCCCCTGTCAATTCACACACGGTGATACCGAATTGAACGAAATTTGGTATAGAGGTAGCACTAGCAAAGAGCACCTCAGTGTCATGATTTATATCGCAGCCATCTTGACGGAAACGTAATGGCAGCCACCCAAATGTTCAAAGTTTAAATCGAATTACGACTTACCTAATCATCCGATCTCTACCAAAATTTTGCAACGTCATATATTCATATGGCAAGCGTCTTTTGACTAAACTACAAGGTCATCAGCCAAATAGTTTGCAGATGGTGGCCAAGTATGTGTGCAAATCGATTCCCCCTATCAATTCAAACACGGTAAAACTGAATTGAACGATATTTGGTACAGAGGTAGCACTAGCATAGGGCACCTCAGTGTCATGTTTTATATCGCCGCCATCTTGATGGAAACGGAATGGCGACCACCCAAATGTTAAAATCTTAAATCAAATTACGACCAACCTAATAAAATACTGATCGTGTGGCCTCCGGAGAGACCGAGTGCAGGTCTTTCTAGTTGACGCCCGTGGGCGACCTGCGCGTCGTAATGAGGATGAAGTGATGATGGAGACGTCTCATACACCCAGTCCTCGAGCCACGGGAATTAACCCCAGAAGATTAAAATCCCTGATGGCTCGGCCGGGAATCGAACCCGGGGCATTTCGAGCCAAAGCCTAGCGCACTAACCATTTAGCCACGGAGCCGGACACCAAACTAATCATTTGATCTCTACCAAATTTTGCAACAACGTCCGTTTTTGTGGGAAACATCTTTTGACTGAACTACAAGGTCATCAGCCCAATAGTTTACAGATAGCGGCCATGTAGGTGTGCAAATCGATTCCCCATATCAATTCAAGCACGGTGAAACTTAATTGAATCATTTTTTTTTCTTTTTACAGAGGTAGCACTAGCAAAGGGCACCTCATATTCATGTTTAATATCCGTATAGCACGTTATATTTCAACAAGCTACTACAACCAACATTCAATTATACTCCTTGAAAAGGAAAAAGAGTTATAACAATAGGGATGTATAGAACTAGCACCGATAGAGCGCACTGCTGTGGTACTGGATAGGCGCAAGGCGCTCTTCAGTTGTCTCCTGTGTTCTCATGTCGCTAATATCCACGAATTTAAGTTGTTTAAATTGCTATTTTCGTGACTATGCCGAGCTATTGCAGTGTTCCTCTTTGCTAAAAATCAGGGAAGCCCGTTTTCGTTTACCAATTTCCACAAAATAAAGAAATGAGGAAGAAATGGTTACATGCTATTAGAAGGAAAGATTTCGGTTAGAAAAATCTGACCTCAAATATTAAAGTGTGTACCCATAATTTTCAACCCGATGACTTCACGAAAACTGTGTTGGGTAAGTGTGATGTACAAAGGGAAATAATTCCTATTTTTTACCTATAAACTGATTAGACATTTCGATAACAGCCACTGAATGTAGCCTGTGCGTTTGTATTTGAAGGTGAGGGAGCAAGATTAAAACCGGGCGCTGTTCCATCGCTTATTCCGTGGACCACGAACGCTTAAAAAAAAAGGAAGAGGCCATACACAAGAAAATTGCCGGATTTCCACGATAAGCCTACAATAGGCTATCGGAATCTGCAGAATACATCTCCATTGAAGTACGGGAAGAAATCGTCAATATACACGAAGAAGTGAATTTGTGACTCCAATTTTCAAAGACATCAATACCGTACTCGGACAAATACTTCAAGAATAAATGTCGCAACATTAAGTCACAAACACACTATGGTTGGTTTCTTGAAATCAGAATTAATCGTCAACTTCCATCTGCCCGACGGAGAATGTGCTAGCGACTGACTTCTACATTCTTGAGACATACCGGTAGTCAGATGAATGGAAACGGTTCGTGGCCCTAAAGCAGAGATTCTCAAACTCATAAAAAATTGTACACCTAAGTCGTTTCCAAGGAGTACGGGAACGATTCTTATTGAGATATAGACAAAATGACATAAGAACCAAACGTTGGAATGAATTTTCGTGGTATACATTACCGGTATCAACTTTCTTTGATTATGTTTACCTTAAAACGTGACAGTATCTTATAAGCTATCAACCTAAGATAATACATGAATTGAAGTCTATAGCCTATGCAAGGGGAGCAAGTGAATATTTAAATCTCAATTTAAGATTTAAGTCTTATGGAGATATATTTATCAATATAGGCCTACAATACTCAAGTAATTGTAATCTTTAGGAGAAAGCATGCTGAATAATAAAGCGTCTTAGAATTTTGTCATTACCGCTGTATTAATTTTTCCTTCCTCCCGCTAGTTTTAGTGCCTAAGGTCCGTAGCTCATTTTGCAGATGTTTAACGCTTAAACACTGAGAATCGTCCATAATACATTAGGGTATATACCTATAGAATTAATTAATAGACTATAGTCTTGGAGGAAAATTAGAGAAGATAGGCTATACTTTACTTAAGCTTAGAAATCTCGGTCACAATCTATACATTCCTCGCAGCTGACTGGGAGAAACATAAGACGATCGCCTTGCGCTTACCCAGTACTACACGAGCACTATCTGGCGTGAACTTTCTCCGGCTACATCCCTATACCCATGCATTTAGGAGAAAGTAGGCTATATGTTCTTTACTGAACATCTTATTTTATCTTCATTCTTGTTTCTCCTGCCCACCCCTATGGACATCAAATTGGCAGGTGAAAAGCTAAAGGAAGTAGGAGACTTCCATTACTTAGGAAGAAATTAACAGTGATGGACAAAGCAAAGAGGATATAAAAACTAGGTTAGCTCAGGGAAGGAAAACATTTCTACAGAAAAGGAATCTGTTGACATTGAATATAGATTTAGGTATAAGGAAGTCATTTCTGAAGTCCTTTGTCTGGAGCGTGGCACTCTATGGAAGTGAAACTTGGACTATTGGAGCAGCAGAAAAGAGGAGAATTGAAGCATTTGAAATGTGGTGTTACAGGAGAATGATGAAGATCAGATGGGTAGATAGGGTTAGTAGATAGGGTTACAAACGAAGAGATATTAAGACTAGTGGGAGAGGAGATATGTTTCTGGCGACTGTTAATGAAGAGAAGAGATAGGTTAGTAGGACACGTACTAAGACACCCTGGAATAGCAAGCTTAGTTATGGAAGAAATGGTAGAGGACAAAAACTGCAGGGGTAGACCAAGGTTAGGATATGTTAAACAGATTGACTCGGATGTAAGATGTGATAGCTATGTAGATATGAAACGATTAGCTCAGGACAGGGAGACATGGATAGCTGCATCAACCATTCAAAAGACTGAAGACTAAACAACAACAACACAACTACAACAACAACAACAACAACCTGCCCATGGAATTCGCTATGTGAAGAGGAATGAATTCACTCGCCTTTTGCATTCCATGGACCACAAATCATTATCGGATTTAGATTTTGCAGATTATATCACGTTGCTTGATGAAACAAAGTTTGGACTTGGTCAAAATACTGGAAATGGATACTGAGACAAGCACGATCGTCTACGGATCAATTATGATATGAACAAGTACATGTTGTTTGGTGGAGCACAGGGTATTACGTGGTCATACTAGGCCTATAAAGCAAATTCACAAATGTACATATTCTGGCATTGTTATCTCTATTGATGGAGATGCAGAAAAAGATATGAAATACTGAATCAGAACGATAACAGTCGTATTTCAATGTGTGTGCTTAACCTCGTATACAGCAGCGATCAGTACAGCCACAAATATGAACTTTTCAAGAACATTTTCTTCTTATAGGCTAAACTTGTGATGCATGGAAAGTCACAGGCATTGTGATTAAGCTTTACTTTAGACTAGTCGTTGGGAATCAGATATTGTGACCGTATCACTAATGAAGACGTCTCAAGAAGTTCAGACTCGGTATACCGGCCAACGAATGTAATTATCGTTTTTAATGTTTTTGAAGCACGAATGACCACCAATTTGATGGTATGAAGTCGAGGCACTGGTTCCCACATCAAAATGAATATTCTTTATAATATCCTTTTTTTTTGCAAACTTTCAAAATTCTATGTTTATCACTTGTTGAATAAGCAATTTCGATATTTTATTTATTGAAGATGGTAGAAGCGCGAAATATTCAGTATCATCTTATTGCAACTTAAGCAACAATCTGAATGCCACCTTTGTTGACCATTGATGTACTAGAACGTTATTTGTCGATTATAATGCTTGAAAGCTGTAGCGGATTCTTAATGCCCCATGTTGGTAGCGATAAATGTAACAGTTTCGCTAGCCCACACTGTTGGGAGAAAATGTAATTGTTTACCTTTGCCTAAGCTATGTTGTTTTAATGGGCGCCAAGACCTCAATGCAATGCTGAAATCTAAATTTGTATTTAACAACGTCTAGCTCTGGTAGAACACCGTCAAGAATCTATTCACTCAGATCGTGGTATGATTTGATCATTAACCCAACAAACAATTGTATCAGGAGAAGGAATTGGTCTATATCTATTGCTACCTACTGAAAGCAAAGATTGCATTGTAAAAGAAATGAATTTATTATATAAAACAAGTATAGCAAAATTAATAATAATAATAATAAGTACAAAATTTAAATTGGAGCGTTGTGATTTGAATATTACCGATAGAAAATTACGTGAAAACGGAGTCTGATAAATTGATTTTACTCTTATTTCCAAGCTATGAAGTTACTGAAATATGAAATATAAAACAAAGAAAAATGAGAGATTGCGTATTTCTGCGTCATTTGCGCTTACCACTGGAAATTGCCAAAGCATTTCCTTCGTACTTGATGATGCTGTGAGCCTCCCACAGTCTCCTGGAGGTCGTCATCTTCGTCGATGTTTGATGAGATTCTAGTAGATTAGATAATTCTGTGGTCCGTACCTCGGACCCAAACACTCGTACAACCGCACTGGTTAAGTTTTGCAAAAGTTAGTCTTCAACTCCACTGAACATCGGAGCGACACGCACTTGCAACCGTACTCCGCAAGTTCTACACAGATTGTCCTTGTTTCACGGCGCGTCGAACGATATATCCACACGTTGGCTCCCCCACCATGGTACCGTCTTCCAGCTTACGTTGTCTCCACTGATTGGTTGAGCACGCCGCTAGTTCCCCTCCTCTGCCTCATTACACTCGGCGCGCGGGAGGGAGAAGTCGATTTCCGTCCCAACAATTCGCCTTTTCTTGACGATGCGACCAAAGCTTGCGTCATACTTCTCGACAGGAATCAGCTTGTACTTGAAATCCCAGTGAGTCACGTCTCTCGATATACCCTAACTGACGAAAACTCCGTAAAATTCCGTAATCACATAATTTTCTATGATATTGTCGTTCGTAATAATTTGCTTGATAGCGTTTTCTAAGACATAGAAAACCTATCTGAATGCTAATAATTTTTATAAAATGCTCCGAAAATACCTTAATAATAATTATAATAAATTAATAATAATAATAAATTAACATGAAAAATTCTCTTGGCTGAACAATTTGCCGCGTAAATAAATATAGAATGGCTTCCTACTGACTTATGCCAGTTGCATAAAACCCCTCGAAAAACACGTTACATATTCGCCTCGGATCATCGGATGATTTACCGTGACGACGGTCCATTATCCGATTATCCCAGACACGTTAATAAACCCCATCCAAAATACATATTACATAAATGAAATCACCCTAAATTACAGATATATACACTCATATTTTTTCTTCACGCACTGTGCGTCAAAGTTTGTTGTCACTATGGATTGCACTTTGCAACCAGTCCAATGTTTTACATATGGAATAGTGTTCCACGGATATTTCCGCCTCTCAAATTTCTCTATGTTGGAGAAATAGACATAATTAATGTGTGAGCACTATGTATTTATGATGTCATATCACACGCATTGAAGGTGTTCTGATATATTTATATCACCATAGAACTTCCTAATTTCACTTGAGGTCCCCTCCTTATGGTGACATTTAATTCCACTTATCACCGATCACACGATCACACTATTGTGGCAGCGCCTCGTGACCATAATACTTAATCTCTCTTTAAAGTAGATTAAATTAATATTGACTTCTGAAAAAAAAACAGTAAATGCGCATTACATATAACACCAATTATTTCTGTGCCGTAATCGCCCTGTCTTGTTAAGTTCCCGTTAACCATATTCTACTTAATACTAGTTCTCAACACAGACCATTTCCCCTCACACAAATAATACCATTGTACAAATTATCTTAAATTACACACTTACAAATCTTACATGGCGAGACCGTAAACAGAAATCACGTGTGCTGATATGTATGAGTTTCATGAAGGACTGTCTCGCATTCTGATGGCCCATCTTTTATCTCGTGGACGCCTTAAGCTAACAAGCCCTATACAAGCGCTCCCCCATCTCTTGGAGATAAATGGGAACCCATCAGCGCTGCCAAAATGGCCTTGGTGCATCGAGACAATTTAGTGCTCAACAGCATCCGACAATCCCGTCATATTTCCCTGTACCTTAAAAACTCTCATTTACTTACATACTACCCCCCTGTGTGACTTCTGATACGCCTGCCTGGAAGACCATCTCCTCCCACGCACCAAATACCACACTTACTCATTTGATAGGCTGGCTCGCCAGCTAAACATCCTCACTTTATGACACATACTTTCAGAGACTATGTATATTATACGTCCCGTATAATCTGTTTCCCTCACTATTCTCCAGCACATATGCTGTTTTGCCAATACGTTTGGAAACTATAAACGTTTCTGCGTCACCTGCTTCCAACCTTGCAAGTGGCTCCCTTTAAATGAACGTCATCACGTTGCTCCACTAGCATATTTCTCAGTGTCTGTAACGATGCCCTGTTGCTACTGTCCACACATGCACATATTAAAATACCGTCCTCTGCTTTAACCACAGGATAATCCCTACATAAATTAGTGTCCCTCGATAGCATGTCTGCAAGAATGTTATCTTTACCTTTAATATATTTTACTGTGAATTCGTATTCCTGCAGAGCAAGAATCCACCTACTAACTCTGTTAGAACTGAGTTTACAAGTCCTCATATACAGTAATGCATGGTGATCTGTGTGGATCTCAAATTTCCCCCCTACTAAATACATTCCAAATTTCCCTAAACTGAAAACAATACCTAAAAGCTCTAACTCAGTAATCGTGTATCTTTTATCCGCTGCTGTCAGTCCTCGCGAGGCTAAAGATACAATGCACAGATTACCCTCATCATCATTCTGACATAATACTCCAGCAATGCCTATATGTGAAACATCTGTCATAACCACATATTCCTTATTTTTAACGGATATTTCAGCACTACAGCTTTCTCAAAACCCTCCTTCAGTGCTCTAAAAGCCTGATCATGCTTGGACTCCCATCTCCACCGAGTCCCACTTTTAAGCAATTCCCTGAATGGTTCTACCAACCCTGAGTATTTAAGAACGAACCTCCTGAAAAAGTTGCAAATTCCCAGGTAAGTTTTTAACTGTTTAACATTCTGTGGCACCTCTGCGTTAAGTATCTTACTAACCCTACTTTCTTCTGGTGTTACACCTCTACTCGACACTCTATGACCTAAAAATGTCACTTCTGACTGACAGAATGACGACTTAGACAGCTTCAAAGTGAACCCTGCCTGATCTAACTTCTGAAAAACTATATCTAAATGACCTAGATGCTCCTCAAAACTGCGTGAACTAATTACCATATCATCTATGTAAATGGTAACAAACTCTCCTGTGTCATCCCCTAATACGATGTTTAAAGCCCTAATTAAAGCTGCTGAACTACTCTTTAACCCATAAGGTGTTCTACAAAATTGATAAAGGTTATATTTATGACTAAAAGCTGTAAATGGTCTATCTTCGTACATAAGTGGCACTTGCCAAAAACTGGAACTCAAATCTACACAAGTGAAATACTTCTTCCCCTCAAATGTTTGCATTAATTCCTCTATTGACATCGATTTCAGCTGATCTGAACTAATTCTACTGTTAACCAAACGAGCGTCTAAACAAATACGAACAGTGCCGTCGGTCTTGGGTACCGTGATCAAATAATTAACATACGGACTGTTAGAGTGCTCAATAATCCCATCTTCAAGCATCTGGTTAATTTGTGCCTCAACTGCACTCTGATAAGCGAAAGGTACAGGATATCTATGTCCTGTGAATACTGACCTATCAATAACGTTCAATGAATGTGTATAGCAATTGGCCATACCAATGCGATCCTCAAAAGCTCTCCTATTACACCATAACACATATAGAGCCGAACACATTGTTCCACCTCTATATTTCCCTGAAATGCAGCCTCACGTAACGAGTCCTCTAGACTTCCGTTCGTAATCACACTGCCCACAAAACATGGAGAACCCCGCACTACGGCTGGCGATATCTCATTTAAAGTACAAATCACACCTACAATACTACTCCTCTGAATATGGTCATTGAACGCTACTTCTACTTCAGAATCTCCCCATTTAAATTTCTAACTCCCTACATCATAACATAAGTTACCAGACACTCTACTTAGCCACTCTGAACCCAAGATAACACTGAATACTAAATTTGGAATTACAAGACAAATCTGCTTCTCTACATGATTATTAATTTTAATGTCTACTAAAACTTGCTTAGAAATTACTTTAGACCTCTTCCCAACAGCTGTGATAACAAAAGTGCTTTTAATTGGCATCTCCTCAAAATTTACTCCAGTTCCTTTCATTTTATCATAAAATGCACTACTTATGCAACTCTTCATACAACCACTATCAATTAAAACATCTGTGTACGCCTCGGACACGTTAAATTTAACTATGGGGCTCTTACTAACCACTTCCTGAATAATACCTTCATCATTTAGTTCATGTAATAATTCATTTCTTACATTTAGGTCATAGGGTTCCTGTATAATTGTATGGACAGGGCATGCTACAGACTGAGATTCTGACCTTACTTCGCAGCCTGGTTCGCGTTTAAAGAACCGCTACAGCTGGCCGTAGTACTACTAACTACTAAACTGGTCTGGTTGTTCTGGGCTATGTTGTCATTGTTTGGCTGTATATTACTACCACTAGGCTGTCCTCTTCCTTGACCCCTATTCTGGTTGTAATTATTGTCATTATAATTTCTCCCTTGATTTCCCCTGAAATCATTGTTTCTCCCTTGATTTCCCCTGTAATCATTGTTCCTTCCTTGATTTCCCCTGAAATCATTATTCCTCCCTTGGTACTGATTACCATAGCCATTTCCTCTGTTCTGATTTAGCTGATTACTATTATTTCTATTTTGAGCGTTGGCCCCTTCGCCACCGTTCCCTTGAACTTCCTGATGCCTGGCTTCATTAGGTCTATTATTATTATTACCCTGGTTCCGATTGAAATTGTCCTCATAACCCCCTCTCCCTAGTGCATCAAATGTGCTTAACAAATTTTCTACTTGTGATATAGTCTTTACATTCTGGATACAAGCAGCCTCCTTGATCCTATAGGGAAAGTGCCTAAGTAGCAACCTCACCACATCACTTTCCTCCTTCAAGCCATCCAGATATTTACACGCTAATACCTGCCCTAAAAAGTATTCCGTCATGGTGGAGCTTCCTTTAGGGTTATATTTACCACACACTACTCCCTCACGATGCTGCGACTGAATAACCTCATTCCAGAACTTTTCACAGAATTTCATTTTAAAATCATTAATATCAGTAAACTTGTCTCTGTAGACAGCAAACCAATTCCTCGTTTCCCCCACAAACACTTGTTCTAAAATTTCAACTACCTGGCACCACTCAATACTACCATTTTCCAACCTCTCCCCGAATTTATTTTCTATAGTGTTCATGAACTCCATTGGGCACCCCTGTCGATTGCTGAACTTACCCAGTTCTACCTCCCTGTGTGTGCTATTCACAAAAACTGGCCTATTCTGACTATTTTCTTGCCTGATCCTAGCTTTTAATTTTAATTCTAATTCTGCGATTTTCTCCTCAGCCTTCCTCTCAATACTGTTTACTGTTAATTTAATGTTTCCTTCTGATTCTTCTACTTTATCATATAGCTTTGCTTGTTTCTCCTCAATCTTGCTAATGCTCTCTCTATTACTCTCTCTTAAATCATTTACTTCTGCAACTATTTGTGAGTGGACTTTCTCAATTCTACCCCCCAGCTGTTCCTTAACCTCTTTAGTAGCTACCTGAATTTTGTCAATTTCTCCCCCCAATTGCTTTTTGACCTGCTGTGTTTCCAGTTGCACTAGTTCTTTTAAATTTTCAGCCTGTGTACTGATTCTAATTTCCAACTCCTCCTGTACTTTTCCTAATTTTCTGTCTACATCTGCAATAATCTCTTTAGCCTTTTCTTCCATCACCCCCCTGATCTCACCTCTAATCAGTTCGAATTTGTCACTCATTTCCCTACTGTTTTGTTCTAATTTAGCATTTAAAGTTTCAGTACTCTCTCTATATTCCTTACTGTTTTGTTCTAATCTGGCGTTGTTTTGTTCCAGTTTAGCATTTAAAGTTTCAGTACTCTCTCTATTTTCCTTACTGTTTTGTTCTAATTTTGCATTATTCTGTTCTAATTTTGCATTATTCTGTTCTAATTTTGCATTTAAGGCATCACTACTAACTTTGTTCTGATACATGAACTCGAGAAGTAAAGTTTTTAATTCTGGTTGGCCGCCTACACTCCCTGTTTCAGTATCGGGATTTACCTCCGCTACCCCGGTACAACCATCACTCGACATACTGCTCGTATCATCACTCTCCAGTTGATGACCACTACGTAACCTCATCTGTCTTTCTTTCTCATCCCCCATAATGATATACACTGATAAAGGCAAATAACCCCCAAAATACAGGCACAGAAATATATACCCTTCTCCTTCCACAAATGTTATTAGGTTTTCAGCCCCAAGTTGTCGGCGACAAATGTAGCGGATTCTTAATGCCCCATGTTGGTAGCGATAAATGTAACAGTTTCGCTAGCCCACACTGTTGGGAGAAAATGTAATTGTTTACCTTTGCCTAAGCTATGTTGTTTTAATGGGCGCCAAGACCTCAATGCAATGCTGAAATCTAAATTTGTATTTAACAACGTCTAGCTCTGGTAGAACACCGTCAAGAATCTATTCACTCAGATCGTGGTATGATTTGATCATTAACCCAACAAACAATTGTATCAGGAGAAGGAATTGGTCTATATCTATTGCTACATACTGAAAGCAAAGATTGCATTGTAAAAGAAATGAATTTATTATATAAAACAAGTATAGCAAAATTAATAATAATAATAAGTACAAAATTTAAATTGGAGCGTTGTGATTTGAATATTACCGATAGAAAATTACGTGAAAACGGAGTCTGATAAATTGATTTTACTCTTATTTCCAAGCTATGAAGTTACTGAAATATGAAATATAAAACAAAGAAAAATGAGAGATTGCGTATTTCTGCGTCATTTGCGCTTACCACTGGAAATTGCCAAAGCATTTCCTTCGTACTTGATGATGCTGTGAGCCTCCCACAGTCTCCTGGAGGTCGTCATCTTCGTCGATGTTTGATGAGATTCTAGTAGATTAGATAATTCTATGGTCCGTACCTCGGACCCAAACACTCGTACAACCGCACTGGTTAAGTTTTGCAAAAGTTAGTCTTCAACTCCACTGAACATCGGAGCGACACGCACTTGCAATCGTACTCCGCAAGTTCTACACAGATTGTCCTTGTTTCACGGCGCGTCGAACGATATATCCACACGTTGACTCCCCCACCATGGTACCGTCTTCCAGCTTACGTTGTCTCCACTGATTGGTTGAGCACGCCGCTAGTTCCCCTCCTCTGCCTCATTACACTCGGCGCGCGGGAGGGAGAAGTCGATTTCCGTCCCAACAATTCGCCTTTTCTTGACGATGCGACCCAAGCTTGCGTCATACTTCTCGACAGGAATCAGCTTGTACTTGAAATCCCAGTGAGTCACGTCTCTCGATATACCCTAACTGACGAAAACTCCGTAAAATTCCGTAATCACATAATTTTCTATGATATTGTCGTTCGTAATAATTTGCTTGATAGCGTTTTCTAAGACATAGAAAACCTATCTGAATGCTAATAATTTTTATAAAATGCTCCGAAAATACCTTAATAATAATTATAATAAATTAATAATAATAATAAATTAACATGAAAAATTCTCTTGGCTGAACAATTTGCCGCGTAAATAAATATAGAATGACTTCCTACTGACTTATGCCAGTTGCATAAAAACCCCTCTAAAATCACGTTACAAAGCTATGTAAGGCCGCCATATTGAAATTATTTAGCTAAGGAATTTGTAATATAGGCATGCAACTTCACTGATACTATTTGTAGAATGATACGTGTGTTTCGAATGTAGTGGGTTTATATGATTTGTTCAGCCGTTAGCCAACTTAGGCTTTAAATATCGGGATGACCTCCATTTTGTGTTCGATAAAATTGTGGAAAAGCAGGAGGGATACCCGTGTGGTAAGTTTCATTAAATTCTGTTCAGGCGTTTAGGAATTGATAGTGGTTATATGAACACATCGTACAGTTCTCTTAAGCCAATTACATCATCATGAAAATAGGCTAAAAGCAATGTATAATCTTACGGAAGGAATTCATGATGAAAATTAATAAATGTAAAACAAAAATACTGGAATGCAGCCGAAATAAATCAGAAACCTCTATGGAGATCAAATTGGCAGGTGAAAAGCTGAAGGAAGTAGGAAACTTCTGTTACTTAGGAAGCAGAATAACCAGTGATGGACGAAGCAAAGAGGATATAAAAAGTAGGTTGGCACAGGCAAGGAAAGCGTTTCTACAAAAAAGGAATCTGTTGACATCGAATATAGATTTAGGTATTAGGAAGTCATTTTTGAAAGCCTTTGTCTGGAGCGTGGCGCTCTATGGAAGTGAAACTTGGACTATTGGTGCAGCAGAAAAGAGGAGAATTGAAGCATTTGAAATGTGGTGTTACAGGAGAATGATGAAGATCAGATGGGTAGATAGGGTTACAAACGAAGAGGTATTAAGGCGAGTGGGAGAGGAGAGATGTTTCTGGCGACTGCTAATGAAGAGAAGAGATAGGTTGGTAGGACACATACTAAGACACCCAGGAATAGCAAGCTTAGTTATGGAAGGAAGGGTCGAGGACAAGAACTGTAGGGGTAGACCAAGGTTAGAATATGTTAAACAGATAGCCTCTGATGTAGGATGTGGTAGCTATGTAGAGATGAAACGATTGGCTCAGGACAGGGAGGCATGGAGATCTGCATCAAACCAGTCAAAAGACTGAAGACTCAAACAACAAACAAAACATTACCAATAACTAGTCCGCTCATGCATAGCTCGTTGATATTGTATTAAATGAGCGCTGTAGGATTATTACAGGATGTCTGATGCCAACCACAGTAGTTAAAATACAATATCCGGCTGACATTACTCCATGCGATTTCAGAAGAGAAGTGGCAGCTGACAATGAAAGACGTAAATCATCTGCTAGTATCTCATATCTAATGTCTGGATATCAACCAGCTGGATATGAACCAGCTTCCTTGCAACTTCTCGACCTTTACAACTATCTGCAGCAACAGAACGTGTTACCATGTGGAAGGAAAAAGCACTCAATCTGTTAGGCTGGATGGAACCTTAATAAACACTAGCTCCTGGTCACACGGAGAAATGGACTGTCTGGAAATCCCTGAACAGACAGTCGGTGGAAGTCGTGAGATCAAGGGATAACTTGTGCAACTGGCAATTTTCAACCAATACTGGTGAAATCCATAGTACAAAATGCCTCTTCTGCTACACCTTGTGCCCATCCAGTTGTACAATGAATGACTTAATTAAAGCTGACCGAAATGCTCTTAGGGATGATAAATATTAAGCAAGAACTGTTTAATGTCGTCTTCTATTACATAATATTGTTTGTACCTGTCTACGTTTTACTTTTGAACTTCTGATACGATAAAAACAATAACAATGTTAGTTTCTCCATTCATAAATCTCTAATTGTAATCTATTCCAAGTTGCACGCGTCATTAATACGATTTAAATGTATATATTGATTACGGTATGTCACACATTGAAAAGGAAGAAATAAGGTTACAGTACATTTGGAAAATCGTAACAAAACCTTAATAATTCATTTACACGAATCTTCATTCCCTATCCCTTTAACACCCCCCCCCCCCCAACAAAAAATATGTTGGGTGCGTTTCAATATAAAGACTGCTTTTCCCCGCCTAATTGGATACGAAGAAACAGGGCTACATTTGGAAAATTAAAACAACGTAAGAATAAAAAGTTAATAACCACAGCCCTAAAGGGCAATATTAGAATTTCAGTTTGTTCTGATGGTGAGTTAAGGAGCTGGTGCAATTGCTGGGGTGACTGACTTCCCTAGCCCTTCAAATAAAGTAGGCCTACTTGGGATGGGAGTTTAATAATCTTCCGCGCACAATAAAGAAATTGACAGAGGGGCAGGTCTCTGCTCTTGACATCTCATTACGCGAGGAAAACCATTAAGATTCATGTAAATGAAGCGTTCAACTTGGAATATCATTAAGGATTTACTAAACCATGTCTACTCTCTTTGGGAAACATAGACGTGTTATTTGTGATGTGTCACAGAATATAGTTCTTGAATGACAGGTTATTCTGTCAGAACAGTCAACAATTACCCAAGAAACTTCAGTCATTAAACTGGAACTTTTCATTTTATCATCACAAAACTTCCAGTGTTATTTGATTTTTAAGCTATGAAGTTTGGAGGTAGTGCTGTTAGGTGTACGTGTTCCTCGGTATGTAACAGTGGCGTAGCCATGGGGATGTTACTGAGGGGTTAGAGCCCCACCCCTCACCCCCCACTTTGGAATGATAAAAAGTAGTTCCGTGAAGAACTATACAATCTATTTTCATATATCCTACTCATGTTAATTGCCTCTATCAACATAGAAAATTTCAGTTCGAAGGTGGTGATAGAATCGTAGATATTGAGAACCGTCTAAATATTCCAGATGGTCGCCAGGTTGGATTTTTATTCTTGTACAATTACGTTAAGAGTATTGTGTACGTGTGGTATTCAAACTTCAATCGCATGATTAGAACACAAGAAGTAAAAACGATATATAAACATTTTGCACAGCTGCCATCTTGTGATTATGCAAACAATTGAAATAAATTTAATGCTAGTGGGTTAACATTTGTATAAGCGTTTAACGTGCAATGTTTCACTGCACTCGGACAGTTAATTCGCGAGAAACGTCCATTTAAATATTTATACTTTGCGTCGCCGCCATGTTGGATTTGTGATCACCAGGTTATTGAAAGTCCTATAGGTGAACATATGTTCATAGCCCCTATGAACATAAAAAAATCAGTTTGATTGCTCTAATAGATTCGTAGATATTGAGAACCCTTTAATATTTCGGATGGTAGCCATGTTGGATTGTTATATATATATATATATATATATATATATATATATATAGGCCATAGGAAAATTATTGCTTAGGTTCATTATTCAAACTTTCACTTCAATCGCATGATTACGACACAAGAAATAAACACTTAATTTAAAAAATCACACAGCCGCCATCTTGAGGTTATGTAAACAATTGAACTAAATTACATACCAGTGCATTACAATGTGTATAAACATTTGCTGTACCAAGATTCATTGGGTTTGGATCATTAAATCGCGAGAAAAGTCTATTTAAAATGTTCAAATTCACTCGGCCGCCATGTTCGTATTGTAGTTAACCGGTTTTTGAAAGTTTCATAGTTGAATTTCCAGTAGTGCCCTCTATCTCCGTAAAAATTTCAGGGTGATACCGGTAATAGTTTCAGAGATATAGAATGCCGGTGAAATATTTCGCACAGCCGCCATCTCGAGGTTATGTAAACAATTGCACAAAGTACAATTTCGGTGCATTACAATGTGTATAAACATATACTGTACCAAGTTTTATTACGTTTGGTTGGATAAATCGCGAGAAACATCTATTTAAAAATCGCAACTTCGCCTTGTTGGTTTTGTAGTTACCAGGTTTTCAAACGTGATATTGGTGAACTTCCAGTAGTACCCTTTATAACCGTACAAAATTCCAGGGTGATATCGGCAATAGTTTCGGAGATATTGCATGCTGGTGAAATATTTCGCACAGCCGCCATGTTGGATTGGTGAGACGTAACAAATTTTAAAGGACACGGTAGGGGTACTCCGGAATTGTGCTATGAACTTGCTGAGTTTCATTGAAATCGCTCTAGCCGTTTAGAAGTTATTAGGGGGACACACACATATACACACACACACACGAATCACACACGCACACACACACACACGGACAAAAGGTGCTGTCATAAGCCTTTTTTTTTTTCATAAAATGAAAATAGGCTAAAAATAAAATAGGAACTGAGTATATGGAATACAAACATGATAATGAAATGTACCTGGAAATAAAGTATGGGAAGATCGGATAAGTTTAAATACCTTGGTGAATGTATCCAGACTAATAGACTGGATAAAGAAGCAAATAAAGAGAGGGTCAGAAAGATGGAACCAGGCCTAGCATGTAAATTAGTGCAGAATAGATACAACAAGATATCAATATCGTAAAGGGCAAATATAAGGTACTATACCATGGTTGTCAAGCCAGAGAGACTCTATAGTTCAGAATTTTTGATACTGAACAAGAAAGGGGAATTGGAGGAGATAGAGAAGAAAATCCCAGAAGTTTACGTCCGATGTATTTAGTCCCTCTACTGCAACGTCACAAGTATGTTACGCTGTCCAGCTGGAATTTCTCCTGCTTTCCCTATCACTGTTGGAGTACATCAGGGATCAGCACTCGCGCCGCTTCTGTTCATTCTGTGCATGGATATGGTGACAGCTGTCATTCAGACACCTCATCCATGGACGATCTTATATGCTGATGATGTGTTTCTCGCAGATCAACTCGCGAAAATCTAGAAATTTGAACTCTGTGCTGGAAGGAATGTCTGAGCAAAAATGGCTTAAAACTCAATATAGGGAAAACTGAATACTTGCAATGTGGTACACAGACCAACGTACCATCAGCATTGAAGAGCATCATCTCACTAAAACCACACACTTTAAATATCTCGGTTCCCTTATCACTTCAAATGGCGAAACGCTTCTCGATGCTCGAGCACGAGTTAACACTGCGTGTATGAAGTGGCGCCTAGTCACAGGAGTGCTGTGCGATAAGAAAGTACCTATCCCTTTGAAAGGGAAAGTTTACAAGTCAATGATACTGTACGACCAGTGGCACTTTGCGGCACAGAATGTTGGCCAGCTTCAACCAAGCATGAACAAGCCCTACATGGAATGGAGATGAAAATGTTACTTTGGTCCATGGGTGTTACACGGAGCAGTGAGTTCGTCAGTAGTAGCAGTGGTGGTGAGTCAGTTTACAGAGAGTGATTCTGAGATCTGCTCCCGAGCTAAACAGACGTCTCTGTGCCGAGCTCCGACCTAACCGATGCCAACCGATGATCCACCTTCCACGCCGCTTCATCATCGCTGCCTCCGAGTCAATAGCCATCCTATAACCCGCATCTAAGCCTACAATCCCCTCCCATTCAAATATCCGTTACCCATTGTCGTAACCAAGCCATTGTTGCCAGCCCACCTTTCCACACCATCCACGTCAAGAAAATCCATCACCTACGAGTTACGGCCAAGCCTAACTCTCCCTCCAACCCTGCAGCAGCCAAATAATTAATTTATATTAATTAATTATTTAAATTTTTTCCGCCTGCGCGCACATTGTCACGGCTACAACCTCTTCAGGAATACACCACGTCCCACTCAGAAACAACTTGCTAAATTCGCTCCAATCCCCGACATCGACTTCAACACGTGCCTTCATTACACTCACCCTCGGAGAACATCATCGTGGGCCACAATCATCATGATTAGGCCAGCACGGAATCCCCTAGCAAACCGGATGGCTGTCATCGAGGTACTGAAACCAGTATGGCAGACCATCACGGACATAGAGGAAACATCCAATGGGTTTATAATCATTACCCCTACCAGCAATAGCCGTTTGAGGAGTATTAGTAGTGCCCTCTTAAGTCACACTGGCATTCCCCTACATCTATACATCTCACCCAAATCAAACAATCAAACAGAATCCTACACTCAAACAGATGACACTCACGAGCCCAAACAGGACGACACAACTGCCAAAATCCCTGTCCCGCCACCGTTGCCGCCTACACTCAAATACTCAAAGGCTTCCCAAACAACCTCACCTGAACTCTTCCACGAACAGTCACAAACAGAGCCAGACATTAAGGAAACATGGACCCAAACTCACCTCGCTCACATCAGACCTAAACGCAAACATAAAAACACGCAATTCACCAGCCCTAACAGCCATACAATTATATTCAAGCCTACAGACAGTAAACAAAGCTCAGGTCCAACAATACAAGAACACGAAGGCTCACAAACAACTCCCTCGCAGGCAATTGCCCCTCCATCAGAGAGCGATGCCTCACCCGACAATTTCCCTCCCTTAAACACAGCAAAATCAAAACCCCATCCAAAAACACGAGCGACTCGTCGCCTTCCTCCCAAACCACACACTACACTAACGATCCTGTGTTTCAACTGCCAGCGATTGGGACATGATGCTGCTAGTTGCCCCCACGAGGCGCGGTGCAACCGGTGTGGAGGTAGTCATCACCACGCCGATTGTACCGTAGCCAGAGACCAACATAGGTGCGTCAACTGTGGTGGTGCGCATGCAGCGTCATATTTAGGTTGCCAGTACATCAAAACAGCCATAAGGCGGAGGCAGTTGAAACTCAGACAAGGCCAACACGCTAACATTCCATCCCTCATGTCACTCAAAGTCCATCCGCCCCCAACACATACAAATTCAGCCCTTACACAGCTACTACAGCTCCTCTCCCAACTCTCAGCCATCCCTCTTCCATAGACACTCAGCCACAAATCGAACACAGGACTCCGGGATCGCTAGGTACCTGCCTGGGGACTGGGTCCGAACCCGGTCGCCTGGGATGGAGCTTGGCGGAACGGAAAACACAATACAGCCCGGATTTTACATACCACACAAACAATAACTTGCGGCGGTAAAACTATATTTTGAATTTTTAAACAATCTTCAACTCATAAATTAAATTCAAAATTACGTCCCTACAATAAAATACACCAGGCAGAGTAGCGCATAGACGCAACGGTACCTGGTCCCCTAGCGCCGCTGGCCTGCTCGCTTCGCTCGCAGCCAGCGGCTTCAAAACCGATTAGCAGGTGTTAACACGGCTTGATCGTGTCAGGAATGAACATATCCGGAAACAGATGAGAGTTGCAGCCATTACCGATAAAATGAGAGAAGCACGGCTTCGGTGGTATGGGCATGTCACTAGAAATGATGAGAACTCTGTGGCAAGAACAAGAACAGCTCTCCAATACGATCCAGGAGGAAATCGACCCCGTGGACGTCCAAAGAAAAGATGGCTGGACAGAATCAAGGAAGACTTGGTGATGTGTGGACCTAAACCTGACAGGAAGAAGTGGCGAACAGCAACCAAACAAGCGGACCCTGCCCCATCGCGGGACACACGCTAGGAAAGAAGGAAAGAAGAAGAAGAAGAGAAGAAAGAAATAAAAATCTTGAGGAAGATCTTAGGACCTGAAAAAAGAAACGATGGTACATGGCGGAATAGAAAGAACGAAGATTTATACAGACAGGCAGAGACAGTCACAGATACCATACGATAGAGAGGAATTAAGTTTTATGGACACCTCACAAGAATTTATTTATTTATTTAGCGTATGGCCCATACAATCAAGTAATATACAGAAATAAATGATATACACATTTACATTACAAGAAAACAACAAACAATAAAAGACACCTTACAATTGAATGTGCCGGCCCCGTGGTGTTGGGGTAGCGCGCCTGCCTCTCACCCGGAGGCCCCAGGTTCAATCCCCGGCTCCGTCAGGGATTTTAAAACTGACGTGAGAGTTGGAACGGGGTGAGGACAATTGAGTAGCTGTCTGACAGTGAGACAGCGCCCCGATCACGAAAACCAAGATTAACTGCCGAGGGGACCCGACGCGCTGGTACTTGAACCACATTAGTGAAATTGAAATGGTTCAGAATGAATTCCTAAGATATCTGCAGTATAAAATGACAGGTATTTATCCGAAATATGATAGCTATGGAAATCTTCTAATTTACCTGAATTATACATCACTGGCTAACAGACGAAAAATTGCAATTCTTGTTTTTGTCTTCAAAATATTCAATAACCTTTTGTATAGTCCGTATTTAATATCACAGTTTAATTTACGTGTCCCACCTCCCTCAACTCGACCTAAGTTTATTACATTTTACTGCCCAAGAACTAGAACTGAACAGCATAAACATTCCCCAATAATAAGTGCTATTCAATTATACAATGAACATTCAATAGCAAACAACCTCGACTTATTCAGTTACACATAGTTCCTCTGTTTCTGCCTGCTGTGCGATCACATGAACTCGTAAATTCCACCTACCAATTACCTGCACAGAATTATAATATTTTCGTATTTAGTTGTAGAATTAATTTGCATTACAATCTCAGCATTATGTCTGTCAATTATATTATAATTTGATAGAATTGTGTAACCAAATGTACATGTGTTTCTTTTTATTAGGCATATGCCTGTTAGAAGCACAATAAATCCAAATAAATAATAATAATAATCACGCGTCACCCCAATATCTGCAAGCCAAATGGCTGGGCAGCGGTCGCTTGGTCGACCTTAGCCCGTCATGGGCTGTATAGTTCCAGGGGTTGACTTTTTTTGACAATTGAATATCAAGATCATTGATCAACTGTACTGCTTCTGGAGTTGCCATCAAGAAATCCTCTTGGCCGCCTGTGTACACTGCGTTTCACATTCGCTCACTGTATGGTGGATGGTCTGTCGAGCAGTTCCGCAGTCACACGCAGCTGTCGGCAACTTGTTCCATTTAAACAGCTTGTCTCTGCACCTACCGTGGCCTGTTCTTATTCTATTCAGGACAGTCCATGTTTTACGTGGTAGCCGGAATCCAATTGGAACTTTGGCACCCGAGAACGTACTGTGTAGGTGCATCCCCGTGGCTGCTTCCCACTGTATTTTCCACTCTGTAGTTGGATCATAGCCTCTAGCAAGATAAAAGTGACTACAAATTGGGTGGATGAAACAAGAAAGCACATGGAGAAAGTTGGGGTCAGTCTAAAAGAGATCTGGAATAGAGGTGCTTCGAGTTATGATTGATAAATTCAAAGGGTTCCTGGAAAAGCAAAGTAGAAAAGCCAAGAAAATCTGGTCGGAAGAGAGGAATAGAAACTACAGCGGAAAGATGAAGAAATTCTGAAAAAAAGGACTAACCAGCAAGTCAATTGTTTCACTTGGTACAAAGTAGACCAAAATCGAAGAAAGAAGAAGAAGAAACTAGAAACTGATAATAAACAATAAGCTAAATGAACAGTTTTTAAATTAAAATAATGACACATTCTGATGAGTCTATAACTCAGTGACGTAACTACGGGGGCTGATCGGGGGGATCAATTCCCCTCCAGAGTTAAATAATAAAAATATGACATTTATTGAAGTTTTTAATTTTGAAAGAGACCAATCTTCCGATTGATGACAAACGATAAGATTCTTTTTTCTTTTTGTCGTGTGGCCTCTTGAGAGGCCAAGTGCAGGTCTTTCTAGTTGACGATTGAAACTCGACTTTCAAGTGAATTTCTTAATTTCATGTTTCTATATTCAGGTTTGGGGAACCACCCACTACAATTGGGTGAAATCGTGTTGGCCGACTGAAAAGCATTCAATCCTGAAACAAACAAATGAAAAAAATAAACTAAGGGAGATCATTACATACAATAGCCGAAAATGTATAATATATAGAGGGAAATGCGTGTGTATAAGTAGAGATAGGCTAGTCTTAGATAAATAGCGCTCTTGCATTGTGCGTCATCCCATTGTTTAGTAAACATCTCAATTGACGCGTCGTTGTATTGTGAGTCCTCTACTCTTATCTTGTTCGTAACCACTGGGGTTGGCCGCGTAGGAGTGAGGAATAATTGAGCTGAAAGAAACGAAGCCACTCTCTCATTCTTATGCACATCACACTTCTAGTTAAGGGTTGGGACGTGCGGCAAGGCAATAGGGAAGGTTTTGCTCCCAGATGACAAGACTGTGAGGTCGTGAACTACAATGATATGAGCACCGTAAATCTAGTGTCTTCCTCAGCGAGGTTAACGTAGTATCGAGCCGTTTATAGCATACTGAAAAATAATCATCTGCCTGAAGACACAATTTCTAGAGAAATGCGTAATCCCAGTAATGCTTCATGGATGCCAAACAAGGTCACTAACTTCGAAGCAAAGAACGCTCCAGATAGTACAACGCAGGATGGAACGAAAAATCCTCAATATCACGTTGAAAGACAGAATAAGGAACGAGGAGATACGTAGAAGAACCGGTATTAAAGACGTCATCAACACAGTGGACAGACTAAAATTGAAATGGGGAGGCCACGTAGCGAGGATGGAGCATAGGAGGTGGACGCACAGACTAACGATGTGGGAACCAAGAACCGGCAGGAGAAACGTAGGAAGACAGAGGACACGCTGGGCTGACACATTCAAGAAATTTGCCGGACCACAATGGAAAAGAAGAGCAAGAGACATACAAGAGTGGAAGACCCTAGAAAAGCTCCTTTTCAAAACAAAGTTTATGCGAGGAAAGGAAAGGAGCAACTCAGTGCAACATAGTGAACCCTTAAATACAAAAGCGGTAGTGCATGAAGGACAGTTAAAACTCGACTAAAATAAAGTGAACGTGCTAAAAATATTATTAATTTTCCAAATATTAGATATAAGAACAAGAATACATACCATAGAGAATATCAATAGCTATAAGAACAATTAAGAACAGAGACGAACATGCCAGAAAAATGCACCACAAGGTGCCTCACTACCCTTTAGGACGGCTCACCTAATGAGTGTAATGTAGCAAAATCCCTGCCTAGGAAGGAGGCCATTGCCCTTAAGGTATTAAAGGGCTGGATTTATTATTATATTATTATTATTATCTTCACAAGTGATAAGTTACTTTTGTTAACTCTCCCCCCTCCAGGGAGTGTGATATCTATTAAGGAATGCTTTCCAGTTAGTCAATAAAAATTGTGCCCAATTACATTAGGCGGGAAAACAAGTATTTCTGTAACCTAACCTGAAATAAATAATACATTAGATTTATCACAAAATACGTAACTCGCTTTTATATACAACAAGATGTTCAGTAAAGAGCCTATAGCCTATTTTCTCCTAAATGCATGGGTATTGTTATAACTCTTTGTCCTTTTCAAGGAGTATAATTGAATGTTGGTTGTAGTAGCTTGTTGAAATACAACGTGCTATAGGGATATTAAACATGAATATGAGGTGCCCTTTGCTAGTGCTACCACTGTGAAAAATTTCATTCAAATCGGTTTCACCGTGTTTGAATTGATATGGGGAATGGATTTGCACACATACATGGCCGCTATTTGCAAACTATTGGGCTGATGACCTTGTAGTCAGTCATAAGATACTTTCCACAAAAAGGCATGTTGTTGCAAAATCTGGTAGAGATCAAATTATTAGGATGGTCGTCATTTGATTTAAGCCTTTAACATTTGGGTGGCCGTCATTCCGTTTCCGTCAAGATGGCGGCGATATAAAACATGACACTGAGGTGCCCTTTGCTAGTGCTACCTCTGTACCACATTTCGTTCCATTCGGTTTCACCGTGTTTGAATTGATAGGGGGAATCGATTTGCACACATACTTGGCCACCATCTGCAAACTATTGGACTGATGATCTTGCAGTTTGGTCAGAATATGCTTACCACATAAAGATATGTTGTTGCAAAATTTGGTAGAGACTAGATTATTAGGTTGGTCGTAATTACATTTTAGCTTTTAACATTTGGGTGGCCGCGATTACGTTTCCGTCAGGATGGCGGTGATATAAAACATGACACTGAGGTGCCCTTTGCTAGTGCTACCTCTGTACCAAATTTCGTTCCATTCGGTTTCACCGTGTTTGAATTGATAGGGGGGATCGATTTTTAAACAAAGATGGCCACCTTCCGCAAAATATTAGGCTAATGACCTATTAGATTGGTCAAAGGATCCTCCCTCCATAAAGGTATGTTGTTGCAAAATTTGGTAGAGATCAGATGATTATGTTGGTGGTAATTTGATTTAAGCTTTGATCATTTGTGTGGCCGCCATTACGTTTCTGTCAAGATGGCGGCGATATAAAACATGACACTGAGGTGACCTTTGCTAGTGCTACCTCTGTACCAAATTTCGTTCCATTCGGTTTCACCGTGTTTGAATTAATATGGGGAATCGATTTTGACACAAAGATGGCCGCCATCAGCAAACTATTAGGCTAATGACCTATTAATTTGGTCAAAGGATGCTTCCTCCATAAAGGTATGTTGTTGCAAAATTTGGTAGAGATCGGATGATTATGTTAGTCGTAATTTGATTTAAGCTTTGAACATTTGTGTGGCCGCCATTACGTTTCCATCAAGATGGCGGCGATATGAAACATGACACTGAGTTGTCCTTTGCTAGTGCTACTACTGTACCAAATTTCGTTCAATTCGCGTTCACAGTGTTCGAATTGATAGGGGGGACAGACATTCAGAGTACACACACTCACAAACACACAGCCTCACACACACACATACATACACACAGCAGACACACTTTTTTTCGCCCTGTGTTGATCTCATAAGTCTACTTTCATTTTTTGCAAAAATCGAAAGTAGGCTAAAAATGGCCAAAATGGGACCCCAATGGAGCCTGATATTGCATTTACTTATGTGAGCCGGACACTTCTCTGTCACATTTTCTATCGATCTCACTTGGTCAATTCTTCTTTTCTTTCGACGCCGTCGGTATTAGGGCATCCGAAGTCCAGACACTCTTTCAGTTTCATGCCTGATTCGCCTTTGCAGATTCATTCTTGATACCCTCATTTTTACCACGGAATCCTCTGCTTTCTGTTATTTGTTTTTTATTGCGAATGGCTTTAAGTGCCGGGAGTGTCCAAGGACAAGTTCGGCTCACCAAAGGCTGTAGCTACTTCAATGTGGACACCCATGGGGTGAGCTACAAGTTCAGTTCAATTTCAAATAGTTTCAACTTTCGCTACCAGATGCCACTGACACCTAGTTGTCAATTTTGGAACTTTGATTGAGCGTTTCAACGAAATCAAACCTACAATTTAGCTTCACACAAGTTTAATTAGTGGACGGTTCTTTTACATGCCGGCTTTACTTCCCCTCAAAAGGAAGGCATACTGAAGGATTTTAACGCTCTTAAAAAATTCCGACGACCTCGGCTGGGTTTGAACCCGTAAAAGGTCCTAATGAGGGCAAAATGTGTGTAGCCCCACTGTGCCTAGTACACACTGTAGGGTAGTCCTATACCTCTGCGCCGTCAAAGACTAACAATTGGTGAGCTTGAGTGTAGGCAACCCTGAGGAATTCCTTAACTGTGTCTATTTTCACCCCTTTCTTCCAGTGACTTTAAGGCGGACCCTCTTCTATCTTCCTTCCATGGCTCTACTTCTATCCAAGTCCTTTTATCTTCATTCTTTGAAGGTCGAAGGCATTTATTTTCCCCTATTACATTTTTTAAAATATTTTATTGTTTGATGTTTTCACTTCGTCATCTACTTTTTAAGTCAGCTGCGAGTAGCTGCTTGTAGTACTAGGAATAAAAGTTGTAATCATCGTCATTTTCATCATCGTCATTCACATAATAAGGCCAGATGACCTCTCTGTTCCGCCTCATAAAACAATAATCAACACGTTCAACACCACCGAAATTTTTATAGGACATTAAATTGAGCATAGGCTAAAGAAAATAAAACAATAAACCAATAATTATTTATCTATTTATTCAACAGTGCAGTCAGTTCTGCTACATAGGAAGCATTGTCACTGACAATAATAGGTGCACCACAGAAATCAAAAGGAGAATTGCCATCGCTAAACAGGCCTTCAGCAATAAGAGACGACTTCTGAAAAGCAGGCACATTAGCATTAAAACTAGGATATCGTTTACCAAAACATTTGTCTGGAGTGTTTTGTTATACGGATGCGAAACTTGGATTCTAAGGAAACAGGACATACAACGCCTGGAAGCAGCGGAAATGTGGATGTGGAGAAGGACGCTGAAATTAAGCTGGACGGAGAAAAAGACTATCGAATGGGTCCTCAAGGAAATAGATTAAACAAGAAAATAGATCACTACAATAGGAAACAGGAAAGCAAAATTCATTGGCCTCACTCTACGTCATAATGAGGTCCTGACCATCATACTGTAAGGAAAGGTTCTGGGGAAGAAAGGAAGAGGAAGACCGCGGAAGGATCATCTGGTTTCTGTGATGCATGGACGACAATTTAAACAGTATGCTGTCTTAAAACGTTCAGCAAGTGAGAGACAAATGTGCTTGCCTTTAGATGATGATGATGATGAAAATGATGATAATTTATTTATGTTCGACCCTGACTGTTATATGTCAGAAAACTGTATCATAATGAGGCTCATTATAACATTATTTTTCATTAAGAAACAATTTCTCCCACCAATCAGAGCTCAAGAAACAGTTGTGTGACCAATTAGATAAGGATACCTTCGCGCATGCGCTCAAAATCCAACATATCTATAAAAATTATCGAAAGTGCACCGTCCATATGTTCGCGTAAATAAACTGGTGAATATGAGACAAGAAATAGCACTGTACCTTAATATCCCCCAATCCAATTTCTACACAGCGCGTTGTATTCAAACGACTTCGGTGACAGTTTTACTGAATATTGGTGCACAATCTGAACATATGCATTGAAGCACACAGAGCGCATGCGTCGGTCGGCCAGAGAGTTTGGAAAACAGAGGTATACTACCCAGCGCAGCACCCGATCACAAAATTCTAGTGACTGAACAGATATTTATGAATATTTAGGTTAAAACATATAATAAAGTTATAATTATCGTCGAACATAAACAGTCGTATGCAACTCGCCTATAATGGTAATTAACACACTCGTATGGAAATTATAAAACTCGCATACGCTCGTTTTATAAACATACTCGTGTCTTAATTATAGCCATTATAGGCTCGTTGCATAATGTACTATTATCGTACGCCACATTAAAACATTAAATTATCACATTCATGAAAATTGATATAAATTCCAGCTATTAAAGTACAGTATCTACATGAACCTACGGTATAGGCTATACAAATATTCAAGTTCTTTATGTAGCATACAGCGTCCATTGTTGCTGCTAAGAAGTCCTTGAAGTCTCCACAATATGCAGGGTTTGGTCACTCGATCACTCGGTGATAATTGACTTTATGTTCGACCCTGACTACTATATGTCAGAAAACTGTACTATAATGAGGCTCATTATAACACTATTTTTCATTATGAAACAGTTTCTCCCACCAATCAGAGCTCAAGAAACAGTTGTTTGACCAATTAGATAAGGATATCATCGCACCTGCACTGAGTTCCACGGCCTTCTAATTTAAATTTCCTTGCGTGGCCTAGTGTCATAGTAGGGTAATCGAGGAGTCCATGGTCAAATACAAGGCATTCTCTGCGCCTCGTGTGCTCTGTTCAGTACATAAAACTAGCGAAATCTCGACAGATATTTATGAATATATATGTTCGAACATAAAATAGTTTTAATAATTATCCTCGAACATAAACAGTCGTATGCAACTTGCCAATAATGTTAATTAATACACTCGTGTGGATATTATAATACTCGCATACGCTCGTTTTATAAACATACTCGTTTCTTAATTATTGCCATTATAGGCTCGTTGCATAATGTACTAGTTTCTCAGCACCACAGTCACATTTTGTAGAAGAGACTTTTCCCCACCTATGAAGCGCATCTGCATATCTCCCATGGCCAGTGCGGATACGATTTAGGGTTGTCCACACAGCACGAGGTTGATCAAATCATGGTGGCTTTCGCAGGATACAGGGCATGTTACGACATCGATCAGGGCAGTGTTGTTGCCAATTTTGGCTCCAGGAGAAAAGAATGTCGAACTTCTGTTCTGGCAGAATTCTGGCTGTATAAATAGCAAGGTGTCTTGATCTGAGCAGTTTTTGCTCCACATAGGCTGCGTCGTTTAACAAAGGCAGCTGGGGATTATCCATTATCTTCTGATATTCACGTACGAGAGCACTCTTCCTTCTAGCATCAGGCGGTGGGATATGTCTCAGAATTGACAGCCATTAATTGGGAGTAGATCGTATGGTCCCACTAATACAGTAATATGCATGGTCTCATTCAACTGTATGTCGACTTTCTGTGTGTGAGCGCTGTTTATCCACTCTCATGCACAGTATTCTGCAGTGGTGCATTTATCGATAGATATCATCGATTAAATACATACGGAGCTTTGAAGCCAATTTCCAGTGTTCCCTATTGGTAATTGATATTGCAACTTTTCACTCGGTCATCACAATGCAATCGCAATCATATTATGTTTACGTTTATTATGTTGGCCATTCTTTTGACGTGACAACGTCCAATAAATTGTTGGAATAGAGTGACGTTCATGAAAAAGTGTTACAGTGAATATCTATGACTTTTGTCATTATTATAGATTTTCCCGTATTGATTATGATATATTACACTAATATCCACTTCATGATACAAAAGTGTTTTTATACGATATCCTTACACTCTTAGACACATGCTTCGGCTCTGTGAGCCTTCTTCAGTCAAATACATCAATGGTTCTCATAAGACAGTGAATGTGTTGATCTTGTAATGAAACTTTAAAAAAATCCTTTTACAATCGTCAAAGTTATTTAAAAACGGACATAAAATGCTTAAAGAATTTGACTATGTGCAGAAGTTCAGGTCATAGGCCCTTCGTCCCAATTCAAACACAGGACCCCATTGTACAAGTTTCTTGTAAAAAATCGTGTATGAAAAATCCTTGTGGCTACGGTTGAACGGAAGTTGCTTGCTTAAAACTTTGTCATTTTGGTTCAACAACCGTAGATTTGAAGACGCTGGAGATAACACCTCACTATTTGAAGGATATACAACAGATGTCTTGTTGTTGGTCTGCTTTGATCACTGACACACTTACAGAACCAAGGCCGGTTAGTTAAATCTTTGATTCAAATTTTCCGTGACTTATACTTTTGTCAGTTTAATGTACCATTCCTCCTATATTTTTCAAGATACAGTGATGAAACTTAGTATGATGCTATAAACCGGTATTATAAACACTTTTTTGTAAAGAAAATATTTCGGATTTTATGTGGTAACAAGTCGCTAATTTTTTTCAAAATGTTGTCTGTCAAAATTGAAGTGCTCTAAAAAATAAAGCAAATAAGATATCAAAATTTTGTTCCACAGATATCTTTAAACTATTCTAAAGATGTTATGTGCTAAATTTAGTAACATTGAATTAGATGGTTTTCTTGAAAAAGGTACATTTTAAGGGTAGATGTTGCAGAAAATTCATATATTTCTAGAATAAAAACGATTTAAGTAATCATCACAAAAATTAATACACATATGGCCTAACCCCAGCTAACCAAGTATTTTAAATTCTACAACATTATATTTAAAACTCTGGGAGTTAGATCAATTATTTTACTGAAGTGCAATTTTGCATACGTCCCCCTTAAGCATTTTATGTCCATTTTTAAATAACTTTGACGATTGTAAAAATATTTTTTTTAAAGTTTCTTAACAAGATCAACACATAGACTGTCTTATGAGCATCATTAATGTGTTTGACTGAAGAAGGCTCACGGAGCCGTAACATGTATCTAAGAGTGTAAGGACATCGTATAAAAACATTTTTGTATTGTAAAGAGGATATTGGTGTAATATAAAAAAGTGTTACAGTGAAAGGTGATGATATCGTTTTATCTCTCTCCTGCTTCAACGCTCTCTCTCTCTCTTCTGTTACTGCGCTCGAGTGTCACTACTGCCGGTTTTCGATGTCACGGTTGAACCTCTGGTTGAAGTTTGATGCGGTTTCCACAATTCTGTAAAGGATATCTTGAGGAAAATTTCTGTAGAAAATAATTTATTTATGATCAAAGGAAGCCGAGTAGTAACGATTTCAGTGAGAAAGACGGAAAAACACATGGCGTCCATGCGCTTTTTAAGCTTACGCTGGGCAAGCCGTTAAAAATATCTATATATAAGGTACGTTCAAAAAGTAACGAGCCGGAGGCTTAATTACAGAAACCAGTACCTGTATGTTAGAAGTATTGGCCCTGGCTGTTAAGGCACTTGTCCCACTGTGACACGAGGCGGTGAATGGCTGTCTCATAAAATTCCCTGGGCTGTGATGTGAACCAGTTCCGCACGTACAGCTGGACGTCGACGTCCGAGGTGAATCGTTGGCCCCGCAGAGCCCTTTTCAGGGGACCAAACATGGCGTAATCACATGGAGAGAGGTCTGGACTGTATGGAGGGTGGCCGAGAACCTCCCATTTGAATTTCTGCAGGAGTGCCGCGACTGTGTTGGCCGTATGAGGTCGTGCATTGTGGTGGAGCGACCACGGCGGCTATGGCGTTCACTGTCACTCGGCGGTCCTCGGTAATGAGTGCATCAACCAGCTGGACGTTGTCATCGGCAATGCAGAGTGGTGCCCCAGACCAGGCATCATCGGCTATCGACACCCGTCCTTCCCTGAAGCGCTTGTGCCACGCCTTGACCCTTTCAAGGGACATGCAGTGTTCGCCGTACACTTGTGACATTCGGCGATGAATGTCCGTTCCCCCTATTCCTTCCCCTCTTCAGTTGACGCCTCCATGTCACTGTTTGCAATGAAACTGGCAGCGTTGGATGATTGATGCATGCTGCTGCTCGCTTTGTATCGTCACGTGACGTGCACGCGTGCCCTCTAGCGACGGGCTGTGACCTTCCACGCTCTGGTCGGAACCACACCTCGTTACACACGCCACGATTAGCCGATGTTGTCACCGGTTTGCGCATTCCAGCCTCCGGCTCGTTACTTTTTGAACGCACCTTATACTATGAGTGTAAGAATTGTTCAGCATGAGAAGTTCTACAAAAACGTCCGCGAGAGCATATCTCTATCTTCAATACATCGCCCACTATAAGTGTTTTTACGTTTTCATTTCTTCCAACAATCTCCATTCAAATACTGAGGCGTCAATTTACTAGCTGGCTAGGGGCGAGTCTATCACCTCAGTTACAGCCAGCAGCAAACTGTCGAGTCGTGTTGAGTTAAAACTTCAGAGAAGAGTGGTTGTGTTTGGAGTTTCCCAGGAAGTTCAACTTTGCTCTTCTTCATTTCACCTGTGAACTTTCCGTTTCGCAAAATACATAGGCTAATTAAAATATATATGAAGCTGAAATTTCTCAAGAGCGACAGTTTAAAGAAATCAGTCAGAGAAGAAGTTGTCACGCTCAAAAATCGTCACGCATCGTAGTTTCATACACCCAATAATTTTCATTTTAACAAGGAACACCGAACACTAAGAAAAACCACTGTAAGTCAAAACTAACAAGTAAAACTCTTTGTAGCACTTGGCTCGCGACAACATATTACCCACTACTTGACTAGAACACAGCGCACATATGACTGGTGTAGGATAGGTGGGTCTCGAACCCTTCCAACACTAGGACACTCGCGATCGACTCGATGGCTAATTTTAGCCTATTTTCAATTTTGATAAAATAAGCTTATGAGATCACCTTTTGTCCGTGTGTGTGTGCGTGTGTGTGTGTGTGAGTGAGGTGTGTGTGTGTGTGTCCCTAATAAAATCTAAACGGCTGGAGCGATTTCAATGAGACTCGGTAAGTTCATAGCGCTATTCTTGGCGACCTCGACCGTGCCCTTCAAATGTTGTTACGTCTCACCAATCCAACATGGCGGCTGTCCGAAATATTTCACTAGCATTCAATATCTCCGAAACTATTAACGATATCGCCCTGTGATTGTGTACTGTGATAAAGGGCACTACTAGAAGTTCACCTATGAGACTTTCAAAAACCTGGTGACTACAAAACCAACATGGCGGCCATGCGAAGTTGAGACTTTTAAATAGACTTTTCTCGCGATTTAACTATCCAAACGCAATGAAACTTGGTACAGCAATTGTTTTTACACATTGTAATGCACTGGAGTCTAATTTAGTTCAATTGTTTACATAACCTCAAATTGGCGGCTGTGCGAAATATTTCACTGACATTCTATATCTCCGAAACTATTACAGATATCACCCTGCAATTTTGTACGGTGATAAAAGGTACTGATACAAGTGTACTTATGTATATTTCATAATCCTGTAAAGTACAAAACCAACATGGCGACCAAGCGAATTTGAATTATTTTAATAGCCTTTTCTCGTGATTTTACTCTCTGAGCGCCGTGAAATGTAGTGCAGTAAATGATTTTGCAGTTTGTAATGCACTGCCATCTAATTAATTCAATTGTTTACATAACCTCAAGATGGCGGCTCTGCGAAATTTTAAAATAAGTTTTTATTTCTTGTGTCGTAATCATGCGTTCGAAGTGAAAGTTTGAATAATGAACCTAGGCAACAATTGATTGTCCTTGAATGGTACATAACACTATGGCATATACGTATAACAATCCTAAATGGCGAGCTTCCGAAATATTTAGACGGTTCTCAATATCTATGAATCTTTTACAGCAACCAAACTGATTTTTTTAATGTTCATAAGGACTATGAACATATGTTCACCTATAGGACTTTCAGTAACCTGGGGAGCACAAATCCAACATGGCGGCGACGCGAAGTATAAATATTTAAATGGACGTTTCTCGCGAATTAACTATCCGAGTGCCGTGAAACGTTGCACATTAAATGCTTATACAAATGTTGATCCACTGTCATCTAATTTATTTCAATTGTTTGCATAATCACAAGATGGCTGCTGTGCGTAATTTTAAAATCTCGTTTTTACTTCTTGTGGTCTAATCGTGGGATTGAAGTTTGTATACCACACGTACACTATAATCTTAATGTAATAGTACAAATATAAAAATCCAACCTGGCGACCATCTGAAATATTTAGACGGTACTCAATATCTACGAATCTGTTACAGCAATTAAACTGAAATTTTGTATGTAGGTAGAGGCAATTAACATGAGTAGGATATATGAAAATAGGCTGTATAGTTCTTCACGGAACTACTTGTTTCCATTCTCGCTTCCGAAGCTGGATTATAAAAGCTGTCGGATTACCGAACCTGTCAGTCTGCCAAATGTCAGACTGTCGTGAATCTACTGTATTAGTTACTGTACTTAAGAGGACAATGCTATCCTCCAAAATGTTGTTCCATATTGTTTTCATAGGACTTTTATTGGCCTGTTTGCCATCTCTTGATGAATGCAGTACATTTGCATTTGTCTGTTGGCACAGGCTAGAGTAAAATATGGCTTTTCACCGATGTCTCAGTCTCACTCATGAAAGCTACTGAGGTATGGGTGGTGCTTAGTAATGACATTCAGGGCACAGTCAGTGCCTGTGGATGCTGTGAAGGGTTCTACTCATAGGGTTAGTACCGCTATACTGACTCAGTGAGGAAAGCAATGGCAAACTACCTCACTCCTCTTCTTGCCTAGTACGCCTCAATAGAGCGCTGCTTTGGGTTTTTGTGGGTATCTACCCACATAACCTAACGGCGGTGCTGTTAAGGATCCAACCAGCCTTCGGGCTGACTACCTAACAGACAGGACTTTTATTTATATTACTTGCTGACTGGAAGACGGCCTAGAAGTTGTCGTCATAAATGGCTACTCCGATTTTGGTCTACTCCATGATTGGGAAGCCATATACAGAATGGAAAGAAATCCTAGTACCATAACATGCCACACAGTGGGAGATTCCTTCAATATAGGGGAACTTCATTCATTGTTTGATTTATATTTACCTGTGCCGGTTTTGACTTCCCATTCGATTAAATAAGCCACCAGGAACAGTATATATTTGCCAAATACTGTTTTATTTGTATCATTTACAAAATAATTAGTACATTTTACCATAAATGTAAACACATATATTTACTGAACGATCTTGCAGTCAATTAGTGAAACTAGATTATATGATTGCTCTTATTTGATTTTAAGGCAGCTAGTTTTATTTAAATAAACCTTTAGTACCAATTTCTATATACTATTGGTTAGACCATATGATAAAAACATCAATTTAGTCATAAAGTAAAAATTACGTAAAATAAAAGAGATGTTATATTGTCTTAATCACTGCCATAATTGTCATCATATAAATCTTACATACAAGACTCGATTAGCAATCTTACAATTCCGGACATTATTTCTGGATGCTGTGTCTTGGCAGGAGAATGTTTACTAGCAATGTTCAGAGGTGCTTACCAATCTATTGCCGTTAAAACCGTATTTGTATTAATCATTGATGACTTTCTTGTTCCCGGTATTTTCTGTTGTTTTTATTTCTGGCCTCCAGTCCTTCTTCTGACAGCTAGCGTATTGGTAGAAATCTCTCGGCTATAATAAAAAAAATAAAGTTAATGCTCAAACTTACAAAAGATTTCTCGATTGTTTTCACTAACATACTAAATAAGTTTCAAAGTGAAATGAATCCAGAACCTGATTACCACAGAACAACTAGTTACAATCTTGTTTGAAATTCAAAATTTACAAAATCTTTCCAAAATATTAACATATAATCTTTTGAAAATGATGTTATTATTATATTTGAATTGCAGCCAATGGCCATAGCAGGGTCTTTTAATTGAACGTCTATAGGCTCCCAAACAAGTTCAATTTCAAGTCGTTACAACATTGGCTACCAGTGATTCCACTGTCAATGACACCTAGCAGCGAACGTTGGAACTTGATAGAGCGTTTGTAACCAAATAACCTACAAATTTAGTTACGTATTACCAATTGCAATGGTAGATTCTTTCACATTCCATATATCTATGACATGGGCCTGCCGGCTTTACTTCCCCTCCAAAGGAAGACATATTGAAGGATTTGAACGCTCTTAAAACTTCCTATGACTGCGACCGGGTTTGAACCCGTAAGCTTGGGCATAGCAGTTCGGCAAATTGATGTTATAACTAACCCTACAATGAAATTCAAAGTTCTAATCCAAAATCTTACTTTAAGACACCAGCAATAGTATTGCAGCGCTGCACTGAGTTAGTTATTGTTGCTTTAAGAGGAGGAACAGCGAGGTCATCTGCCCCTAGCGCAGAACTGTAAACACAGCACAACACAAGTCAAATGTATTGATAGCACGTTGAGTATCAGTCGCAGTCTCTGAGCTCGCACACCTCATTACTTCACTTTAGGCGCTAGTATTTGCTATTGTGATGGGCGAATGATTCTGAAGTTCGAACGGGCTCGCACCGGCCCGATACGCAACGTAGGCTCGATACGGTATCGAACCTGTTCGAACTGTCAGGCGACCCACACTTATTTAAGTATGCGGAGCACTGACGGCCCAGACGATATTTTCTGCAAACTTTCGCTCGCGTACGATATGTGTGAACGTATTAGACTATTAGTAGTTCGAATACCGGGTGAGTTAGCCGTGGTCGTTACGGCATGGCTGCTGGCAGTCGTTCACTTCCGGAGGCTCGAATCCCACCGCCGGCAACCTTGAAGATGGTCTTCTATGGTTTCCTATCTTCCTTCCAGGCAAATGCCGGGGTTGGTCCATAACCCTAGACCACAGCCGCTACCTTCCAACTCCTCGCCCTTTCATTCAAACTTTCCTCCCCAGACAACACTCCACACGCGACGGTACTTGTAGCTCACCCATTGGGTGTCCGCCTAGAAGTAGCTACCGAACATGTCCTGGGACACTTCCGGCATCAAAAGCCATACGCAGAAAAAAAGTTGTTCGAATCCCACTGTCGGCAGCCCTGCAGATGGTTTTCAATGGTTTTCCATTTACACACCAGGCACATGCTGGGGCTGTACCTTAATAAAGGCCACGGCCGCATACTTCCGTGCCTAGCCCTCTTCTATCCCATTGTCAGCATACGACCTATCCGTGTAGGTGCGACGTAAACCGAATTGAACATAGGCCTAATAATAATATTAATATAGATTATCCACCGCCCCCCTTCTCTGATACGTCTTTGGTTTCTGGGAAGGATCTAATACTGTCGAGGATAATAACAAATATATGTTCCTGAAACTGAACAAATTTTTCGCATATTTTCTCATATTGTTGCCGCACCATTGTACGAAGAAGGTGTTGTGACCCGTCCTCTTTGCTCTGTGCACACCAGTGATGTTTAGTAGGCAGTTTGTATATTCTGGGGAGACATGTGCATCCGATCATCGCACAAACACAGATTGTAGCTGCCTCCACAATACAGATTCAGATTGAAGGGGTTTATGCACAAACTATACAGCAGTGCACAGCATACACATGACAAGCCAGTACCGCGTAGCACAATGCTCGAACACTGCCTTCTTGAGGTTTCTGGGTGATAAGAGCACACCGCTAGGTCATGGCGCGCACAAAAACTCGAACTTGTTCGAACTCTGACGTCATCTGTTCGAGCAGCTCGAGCCGGGCTCAAGCACATCACTAATTGTCCGTTCAGACTAAAGTGTGTACTATGGGCGCTTATGGGCTTTTACATTTAGCGGTCTTCCCCAGAATTGATGGCTTCGAAGCCTTTAAAAACTGTATTTTCCTTGTCTTATGTAATAACTTATTGGTCATGAGTGGATAGTACACGACCCTGTACACCCATTTCGTGATAGGTAATTCATACATTCTCAATAAGTTATACAACGTGAGTTTGTAATTTATCTGACAATAGATTCCGCGCGTTGGTTGGAACAGCCCGCACACTGCTGTATGAGCATTAGAGCTCCACTCAACGCAAGGGTGCAGATCTCTCTGAGATATTTCAAACAGCATGTAGAGAAGTGCGAGGGTAGTGAGTGTTCCGGGTAATAATAATAATAATAATAATAATAATAATAATAATAATAATAATAATAATAATAATAATAATAATAATAATATAGTTTTTATGTATTGTTGTAAAGCACTTGGTTTAGAAATATTCAGACAGAGCAGGACTGTCAATTACTACAAGAAGATCTCAATAATGTGGCATCCTGGAGTAAATTAAATCGCTTGAACCTTAACATAAAGAAATGCTCAGTTATGAAGTTTACTAGAAACAAATTCCAGGTGATGTTTCGGTACCGGATATTGGATGCGTATCTCACTATTAACAATTCTATCAAAGACCTAGGAGTCCATTTTGATTCAAAGCTAACATTTTCATTGCACACTCATGAAATGGTAGCTAGTGCTTATAAAATGCTAGGCTTTATAAGAAGAAATTCTAAAGATTTCGTCAACCCAAAAATTATAAAATTATTGTTCAATTATTTTGTTAGAAGCAGATTAGAATATGCATCCAGCATCTGGAATCCCTGGTACTTGAACCACATTAGTGAAATTGAAATGGTTCAGAATAAATTCCTAAGATATCTGCAGTATAAAATGACGGGTATTTATCCGAAATATGATAGCTATGGAAATCTTCTAAGTTACCTGAATTATACATCTCTGGCTAACAGACGAAAAATTGCAATTCTTGTTTTTGTCTTCAAAGTATTCAATAACCTTTTGTATAGTCCGTATTTAATATCACAGTTTAATTTACGTGTCCCACCTCCATCAACTCGACCTAAGTTTATTAAATTTTACTGCCCAAGAACTAGAACTGAACAGCATAAATATTCCCCAATAATAAGTGCTATTCAATTATACAATGAACAGTCAATAGCAAACAACCTCGACTTATTCAGTTACACATATAGTTCCTTTGTTTCTGCCTGCTTTGTGATCACATGAACTCGTACATTCCACCTACCAATTACCTGCACAGTATTATTATATTTTCGTATTTAGTTGTAGAATTAATTTGAATTACAATCTCAGCATTATGTCTGTAAATTATATTATAATTTTTGATAGAATTGTGTAACCAAATGTACATGCGTTTCTTTTTATTAGGCATATGCCTGTTAGAAGCACAATAAATCCAAATAAATAAATAAATAACCCATGTTTGTAATGGTGAATTGAATAAATAATAATATTAATAATAATAATAATAATCATCATCATCTTCCTAGCGTTTGTCCCGCTTTGGAGCAGGGTCCGCTACTTTACATGCCAATCTCAATTTCTGTCGGTGAAGGGCATCATGAGGACACAGATTAACTTGTCGCATGTCTTCTCTAAGGCGATCAAGCCACCACTTCTTAGGTCGCCCACGAGGACGTTTGCCATCCGGGTTGAGGCACAAGGCAGTTTTGCCACTGATTGTTCGTGACTGCGTATGATGTGGCCGTACCAGCATAGACGAGCCTTCCGCATTTTATCCTGTACGGGCGCAACTCCCATCCTCCTTCGGACATCGCAATTCTTGTTATGGTCAAGTCGCGTCAGACCAATCACCGAACGAAGCTTGCGCATCTCCATAACATTCATGGCTTGCTCGTGTTTAACAGAGGCCGGCCAGCATTCAGAACCATAGAGGGCGACTGGGCGCACGACGGTCTTGTAAATCTTGGCCTTAAGATAGGTGGGTATCTTGCGGTCAAAGAGGACTCCAGTTACCTCCCTCCATTTGAACCAACTGGCACTCACACGAGCTCGGGCATCAGGGAGGGTGTCACCATCTGAACGAGTCAAGGAGCCAAGATACCTGAATTGGTCGACTCTTTGAAGATCTTGACTACCTACAAGGATGGTGCCAGGCGTCGGTGACCCACACTCCATATACACGGTTTTCTGGACATTCAGATTCAGTCCATTCTCAGCCAGCCTCGTATTCCACTCCTGAAGTTTCTCTTCAAGAACGTTGCGTTCTTCTGCAGGCAATAAGACATCATCAGCATACAGAAGCGTCCATGGATGTTGCGATTGGATATCTGATGTTATTGTATCCATGCACAGAATAAACAGAAGTGGTGACAGGGCTGATCCTTGATGGACACCGACTTGAATGGGGAAAGGAGATGTGATTCCCGTGGGACATCGCACAACACTACTGCACTTACGATACAGAAGTTGTGCCCAGCGGACGTATTCTTAAGGAACACAATGTGAACGGAGTGCATGCCAAATCAGTTCATGTGGAACCCGATCAAATGCCTTCTCGAGATCTAAAAAGGCGATATGAATAGATCTGTTCTCACGGTATCTCTCAATGAGGAGCCGTGCTGCGTGAACAGCATCAGTTGTTCCACATAATAATAATAATAATAATATTCATAATGTAGAATTTTGGGCTTATGCCGTGTTTAATTATATTAAAATTCGACGCGTTTCGAAAGAAACCATGTCTTTCATCGTCAGGAATAATCTGGAATACGACAATGTTGCTAAGAGAAAGCAACGAAGAACATATAGAAGGTGCCCAAAGATGGACGCCATTATAGCCCCATGTTAGGGACAACGGAAAGCAGCAGTGAATTACTTTCTCAGGGTTCTGATAATAGGTAGCCAGGATTCACTGAGATTGTAGCCGGTGTCGCGGTTGAAATTATCTGGGTGTTTATGTATTTCAACCGCCTCCCTGATGATTCTGGGGCGATATTGCTTTATACGGGCCATAACATCCACTCCTTGGAACATGACATCATGGCCAGGTGTTAAAGCATGATCGGCAACAGCTGATTTATCAGGTTGAATGAGCCTGATACATCTATTATGTTCCTTAATGCGAGTGCATATTGTTCTCGAAGTCTGCTGGCCATGATGTCATGTTCCAAGGAGTGGATGTTCTTGCCCGTATAAAGCAATATCGCCCAGAATCATCAGGGAGGCGGTTGAAATACGTAAACACCCAGATAATTTCAACCGCGACACCGGCTACAATCTCAGTGAATCCTGGCTACCTATTATCAGAACCCTGAGAAAGTAATTCACTGCTGCTTTCCGTTGTCCCTAACATGGGGCTATAATGGCGTCCATCTTTGGGCACCTTCTATATGTTCTTCGTTGCTTTCTCTTAGCAACATTGTCGTATTCCAGATTATTCCTGACGATGAAAGACATGGTTTCTTTCGAAACGCGTCGAATTTTAATATAATTAAACACGGCATAAGCCCAAAATTCTACATTATGAATAGTAACACGGGCCGTGAAAGTCTAAATGACAATAATAATAATATTGTATGGCCTCGGGTGCTGGGTGCAAGCTTTGTTATTTGACACCCAGAGAGTAGCTTGCATGTCGAAATTTTGTTGTTCCTTGAAGCGCTATGAAAGTCAAGGAGGTTAGATATCTAAGCTCCTTGACACTATAGCGCTTTCTAGTAGAGAAATAAGGAACTTTGTGTTGGCGAAAAATCCTGTGATTAATTTTGCAACTATGAACACGGACTACTGAATTCAAATGGGTTCTTTGACATGCCAACAACGTATGGCATGCATGTCGTAATTTTTGCCGTTTTTCAAAAATCACTTACCACTGCCAGGAGCGAACCTGCAAGCTTGGGGTTAGAAGTCCGACACGATAGCCCCTCACCCACCGTGGGTAATAAATCAACAATAAAGACTTACATTGAGACACGTGGTATTTATGAACACGACTAATATTCTATTTGCGTTATCTATGCAAGTAATAATAAAAAGTTGACGATGTATGTTGTGTTGTAGCTCGGAAACGTGTCATACTTGCTGTTATCAGAGTCAGAGTTATTCGTCTTGAGTGCTGTACGACAGATGCTCCATTACACGAGGCAACATTTGTACCATTAGAACTGTAGTAAAAATAATAATAATAATAATAATAATAATAATATTGGTTTTACGTCCCTTTTAACTACTCTGGCTTCTAGAGACGATGGGGTGCCGGAATTTTGCCCCGAAGGGGATCTTTAACGTGCCAGTAAATCTACTGACACGGGTCCCTCACATTTGCGCACCGTCAAATGCCAGCTGACTGCGCCACGATACGAACCTGCAACCTTGGGCCCAGCAAGCGAGAACGTTACCAGTGAGCCACGCAGCCAGACAGAACTGTAGTACACCTTTACCCTAGACGGACACTACCATTGCACGTAACCGTCGTCCGGGCGATTTCTTTCCAACAGGCTATTTAACTATTTAAATTACAGTCATTGTTTGCTATATTGCTTGGCCGAAATATTGAATAAAGTTCCCCTAGATTGATGAAATGTACAACTGTGAGTCGTAAAAAATATTCTTTAATGGTGACACTGTGCCCAACTCTAGGAATGGGTATTCCAAGTTTCAGACACCTAGATATCAAGGGAAAGGCTGTAGCCGCTTTTGAAAGTTCAGATATTTGAATATCGCGCTACATTGCTTCCAGAAGCATTTAGAAGGAATTTACCGATAGTTGGATGTCAAGTGACGTAGCGAGTAATAGCAGAGGTGGAGGCTATTTATTGATTAAATAGTTAACTATGGAGCAGAGACTTGAGACTGGGATCAGATTACTGGCACGGCCAAATGAAAGAGAATGCAATTAGTTTCAAGTAAATCGGACCAGGGATTCAAGAGATATGAGGATTTCTAGATATCAGGTGATGACGCGTGACCCTGACCGTTTTGAATAAAAGCCAGCTGGGCGAGGCATGGTCAGCTCATTCTAACACAAGCACTTGGCGAGCAAGTTGCGTCTACGCTGAGCCAAGGCACATGGTTGCCGAATCTACACAGAAGTTCTTTTCAAGTCGTGATAGTCACGAAAAGTGCTGCGCTACGAGTTGGAACTTAGTAAGTTTCTGGTGAGGAGAATCACTGAGGTGATTGATTTTTCTACAGACATTGGTGGAAATATTTATATTTCTACAATGACATATGCTAGACTTTGTCTAGAAAATAGTATTTTGTCACAGTCCAGTAAAAACTTAATACTTGGATGTTTAAATCCATTTCAAGTCAGTTTTCATTTTTGTAACTAGTTAACCACTTCGATCTGTCAGTACACTGAAGACTAGTCTATAACGGTGGCGTTCATTAGTCTACGCAAGGGAAACTGCAGGTTGCTTAGCGCATGGCAGATGGTGATATAACAAACCATGCCCAGGGAACGATCTTCAGAACAGCCGTTAATTGCTTAGACTGTCAGTGTTTTTCTTGTACTGATAAGATTACCGTGAGTTATGTTACAACTGACATATTTAAGAAGAGATCACTTAGATCTGACCCTATTTAAACAAACTGTTATGGCTTTGATAGAAGCCCATATTAAAATGGAACCACAGTTTATTCAAACGTCGAAAGATACTACCACTATGTCTGACTAGACGATTTGTGGGTATATGATGGCGGCCGATACAAGGATTATACGTGCTTGTCCGATAGGGAATGTCTATGGATAAATCTGGTACAGACCAGGTTTACTACGCTTCAAGACCATCAAGAAATGTAAGCCACATTTGAATTATATTATGCCTAGTTAATTGGAACAAACTATTTTTCTGCAGATGACCAACACATTTTTTTCGTCGTATTTAAAGCTTGCAATGATTTACGCAAGACTTATTAGAGTTATTCTGAGCATTTGCAACACTCAGAACAGTTTAGGATCGATGACCGAGCATTTCGAAGATTTATTTGAATTTTTCATATTTTAAGGAAACCACGGAAAACCCCGATGTAACTGTAAAAGTTAAATTTATTTTTGTTGAGGAATGGATGTTTTTTCCATATTCGAAGGTTCGAACATGTGGATTCTCACATAATGAGATGATAATTAAACACATTTAAAATAATAATAATAATAATAATAATAATAATCCACTAATAATAATAATAATAATTTTTATAATTTTTCTAAATAATTCTTGGATATTATATTTTCTAATAATCATATGTATTGAGAAAGAGCCTATGAAGTAGTTTAATCATTTCTAGTTTGGAACAGGAGATTTTCCGAAGGAGAGTGGTTAGCGCAAGCCCGCATTCAACCAACATGTCAGTTCTGGTTGAACAGTTGATATTGGCAATGAGTAAAGTATATTTTTCAGATAACACGGAGAGGCATGAAACGGGAAGCAAATGATATTTGTATCAAATAGGATATTTTTGTATTTATATAAAATCATGACGTAAATACAGTCGAAAGTGAAATAAAGATTTTCATAAGTATGGTAAATTCACGGGTTGAACTGAATGGTAAAATAAAATAAACTTGTCAGTTTATTAATCTTCCAGTGTTGATAACAAGCAGGGGCTTGATATATTGTATAAATTTTGGGAAGAAAATTTATGTGTGTGGAGTAGTTGAATGCCATTCCCAGGTGCGCATGTTTAAGTCGCAGGAATGAAGGTTTTTTCGAGCATCAATCAAATAGCAGGTTCGATGGCTCAGGTTTATAGTAGGAGTATTGGAACTACACATTTCGTCGTATGAATGACCCGAAGGTTATTTCTTGAAACCATCAGTTCCTATTTCAACCTTGTTTACGAATTCCATTTAGACTTTGATTTTGCTAGAACCCGGATTTGTCATGATAGTAGTTTATTCTTCTTCAGAGGAAGACCTTTGCCGTTGTTGTTGTAATATTGTGTTTTTACACAAATAATAGAATGGGCCACTGCCAATTTAAGATAATTCTTTAACCACGAATAATTTGAAGGATATTTTCAATCCTAGTGCCATGAACTAAATGAATTCATTATAAAACTACAATTATTATTTCCGCATTCTGTCGAAGAATTGCAAGTTGTGAAAGTTGCTAGAAATGGCCTTAAATATAAATATTTTTATAATATTGTTCCCAAGTGGATAATTGAATAGTTGAATGGTTCAACCATTTATTGATCAAGTTGATGATTCAGAAATCATATATTTTGTTTGGAACTTGAAGTTCGTAATCGAGTCACTTCTCGAAATGTTTAATGTCAGAAGAACAATTAATTGTTGTTGTGCTTCGCACAGTTCTTCGATGCTATGCTCAATGGTCAAATACTTTTCAGATGTTATTAATATGTGTTATTAATTTGTGTTGCTTCAATTATGATAATATTTTCGACGATATATTTTTGAAACTGGAAAAACAAGTGAAAGTTTAAAAATTCTATAAACATTTATTCTGCGAGTGTTAATATCATGTAAATATTCAAACAGTGATCTACGTTATTTCCAGTATGGACAATTAACTTTGAACTGGAATTAAATATTAATAATTTTGGAACACAGTCCACAGGACTATTAATCGGACTTGTGTTTCCAAAAAGATTGTCAAATGTGTTTGGAAAATTTCTGTATATTGTGTGTAAATAAGAGTGTGGATCGCCACACGTGGATGATGCTGCTTTGAGCATCCTTGCAGTCAGATTTTAACTTTAAAATAAACTGAGATAATTTTACCAGATGTGTTTCTCCCAATTAAATCTCCTTCTATCCTTATTGTTGCATTGAGCCAAAAATCAGCAAAGCATTTTTTTAATTTGATGTCGTTTTTGCGATTTGCTTTAACCCATCTGGCGCTCCGGGATATTTTGACTCTCGTGCTGACTGATTATTGGTAAAATGCATATGTGGTCGTGCGGACTCCGGTCTAAACGGGCACATAAAATAAGATAGAGAGAGAAATGGCTTCGAACGTGGGTCTCGATTTAGACATGGTCAATCGCATGCCGATTTGAAATTGTGATAATTTTTATAGAAATGTTTTGGGAGTTGAGAGATGTCTGGTTTGGATGAATAAATTAGTAGGAGACCCAATTAGTGGGGAAAATTAATAATTTAACTGGTTAATAATTAGAATGGGTTTGATTATTTTTTGATAATGGTTTAACCATTAGGGCGTCAAGTAAATTCAGTAGTAAACGTTCGATGACTGGACATACACATTATTAGAATCCAGGTGGAGGATATTTGAGAACTTGCATATTTTTCTTGTGATATTATGGTAAATGTAATTCGTAAAAGTAGAGAATTTTGTTTTTCCATCACGTCGACATTAGGACAAATCTCATTTTATTATAGTGTTCCAATTAGCTATTCATATTTCTTGTTCTAGATATAAGCTTGTGTTTGCCACTGTTGTATACCCCTAAGTTTTGAATAATAATTGAAATTATGGAAGAAATGATGAGGATGATGAGGAGTTTGGAAGAGAGTTCAAAAGAGGCTGGACTGCGTGTAGCAGCCATTATGAAAGAAAATAATGAGGCTTTAGAAAAGAAACTTAAGGAAAATTCTGATTCTTTAAAAAATAAACTTAAAGAAAGTTCAAACGATAAACTTAAAGAAAATTCTGATTCTTTAGAAAATAAACTTAAAGAGAATTCTGATTCTTTAGAAAGCAGGTTAAAAGATAACTTGAAGGAAAGTTTAGATGAAAAACTTAAAGAAAATTCTGATTCCTTAGAAAATAAACTTAAAGAAAATTCTGATTCTTTAACCCTCTTAGTGCCAGGCGAAAAGGTAAAGGTGAAGTCTAAAAGAGCCAGGCTGTTTTAATGGAAAATGTAGGCTTTCAGAAAAAAATATGTATATCCCCTGTTTTGAAAGATACGAAGGCGAAATTTAGTCAGGGAGTGCAAAACATAGCTATCTAAATTCAGGGAAATTTTCAAATCATTATGAAACTTTTTTCTTTCTTTATTAATTATTTAATTAAAATAATTTCTTCTGTAAAATAAAAATTAGAAAGTTTGATTATTCCTATTACCCCACGCTTATAAATGGAGTAAAAATGAACACTGGAGAGCACACATACATAACAAAAGAACCAGGGAATACAGTTTTTTAGTTTAAAAAATATCAGCAGGGGTGTCAAAAATCCGAAATTCTAAAATCTAGCATATTCATAAAATACCGTACACCAACAATGGCATTGTTGATATAAATAAAATAAAAATAATTACAGAGAAAATAAATAAACAGAAGGGAACCCTGTAGTTTTATCTTTCACATTTGTGGTTGTGTAGCCTGCGGAGGATTGTCCTGGTCAACATTCCTTTCTTCCCACTCACTATTACTATCAACATCATTACCAACACTATCACTTGTTTGGTTATGTACGATCGCATTCAGCGCAGGTAATTCATTGTCCGAAGCGGAATCGGCACTTGATTCAGCACACACAAGATCGCAGTCACTATCCACGAAGTTCAAGAGTTCACCACTTGACTCATCAATCATTAATTCTTCAATTTCTTCCTCTCTCAAACAATGCTTCCTTCCCCTGGACGCCATGCTTTTACAAGTCGCGCGTAAACAAGTCAATGAATTTCAAATATCGCTCGAGTATGTCGATAAGCAGAAAACAAAAGATGTTTGCCAGGAAATGGTTGCTAGAACTCTCTTCAATGGTCACGTCAAGTTTAGACGCCATTTTCGGTCTATAAGCCCCTCTAAGAATACAAAAACGAAGCGTCTCTCAGAGCGACGCTGGCAAGTTTCGTTCATTTTATGAGGATCGCTCCCAGCGGCTCTGGCACTAAGAGGGTTAAAAAGTAATTTGAAAGAAAATTTAAACAGTAAATTTAATTCAATGGAAAGTAAATTTAAAGAGAATTCTGAAATTTTGAAAATGACACTTGAAAGTAAAATGAATAAATTATGCGATAAAACACATGAGCTCGAAACTTTATTAGCTACTAACGCAAGTTTAATGGACGAAAAATTTCGCGATGCCGATCTTCGATCCCAAAGCTTAGCTGATAGGATAGAACATGGTCTTAGGAAAGTTGGTGAAGACATGGTCAACCTGGAAGTCCGAGTGAAGAAGGAGAGTAACGAGATGGGAATTCTAGTTGTTCAACGTTTAACGGAACAATTCAAAGAACTTGTCATGGGAGAAATAAGAGAAGGTGTGATTAGTGAATTGCAAACTGAAATCAAGACCACAGTTGTCAATGAAATTAAAGACACACTCAAGCTGGAGAATCAAGAGGGAATCAAGGAGATTAGGGAATCTTTGTCATCCCATATTGAAGTAATTGCCAAGGATATCCAAGCAACTCAGAAGGACATATCAGATATGACAGGGTCATTGAAAAGCCATGAGGCTGTTATGAACCAGATATCCACTGATGTTAAGGACAATTGTAAAGAAACTGAAGCAATTAAGAAGATGGCAGAAGAAAACCAGAAGGAACTTGAGGCTATGAAAACTCAAATAAAGGATGAGAAACAGTCTGATCATCTGTTGAAAATGCCAAATGTAAGGGGAAAGGAACAGATACAGATAAATCTAGGAGGAGCTAGAGAGACTGATAGTCAAAGACAGGATGAGGTCAGGACAGTATTTCAATCCAACCCCATAACTGTATTTAAGAATATAGAAGACAAGCCTTCTAAATTTTCAGGGCGAGATTCTGTGACACCCGTGGAATTTTTGAGAGAAGCAGGTGATTACCTGAAAGATTCTAAGATCCCTAAAGAAAGACAGATCCGAGTGATAGGGAAGTTTTTGGAAGGTCCTGCACTTCTTTGGTTTAGAGCATTTAGATCCACTCTAACCACTTTTGAGGAGTTTTCTCGTGGGCTATTAAAGAAGTTTTGGTCCCCGGAAACCCAACAGCACGTCAGAGCAGAGTTATATTCGAAGAGATTCTCAACGTCACAACCTACTCGATACTCTACGTACTTTTCTGGACAGCTGTCTAAACTCCAACATTTAGATCCGCCGATGCCAGATAACGAGTTGATTACTGCATTGATACGTCAATTTCCAGCAGACGTCCAGAGGACTTTGATCGCTGCTGATATCTATAATATGGAACAGTTTGATGAAGTATTACAGAAGCTGGATCATACAAACGCTCAATTCTTCCATCAGAAGGGAGTAAAGAATAACAACGCTGTGTATGCTGTTATGGCTGATAGTTATTCTCAGACACCTCGAGAGATTCGAGAAGGGCGAGAAGAGAAAACGCCGAGGGAAGATCCAAATAAAGGTGGATGGAACCAGTACAGTAACGGATACAGTTACAAGCCATATGCGAGACCGGATGGTGGTAATCGATACAATACTCGATGGAGAAGACCACGAGATAGTCAAGGAAGGTACCAGGAAAGAAGATATTATGGTAGAAATAACTACAATAACAGAGGGAATGTGGATACTCGTCAGTCCAATGAAGAGTTTAACAAGGACACGAGGAAAAATTTGGAAGCAAGACACCAAGATAACTTGCAATTTTTGGAGCAGAGGCCCAATGAACCAGGTCCATCGGGAACACAACAATCCCGGGGGAATGGTAATGAAAAAAAAACACTTCGAATTCACAGTAGAAGATAGAATTTTGAACACTTTCACTTCCAGAATTATTAAATGGCAAGCAGAGGATGATGACTTAATTCAACAGAATGACGAACGAAAAGAAATGGGTACCAGAATTAGAATTCCAATCATATCATGCGAAGTATTCGGTATGCCTGTCGATACTTTGATCGATACTGGGGCTATGCTTTGTCTCGTGAGTGAGAAGCTTTATATTCTGTGGAAACTCAAAGAGAATTTAGAGGAGATTCCAGTATCAGGAATTAAGATCCAAGGAATAATACCCAATAAAATATCTCTGTGTAAAACACAACTATACTTATGTATTACGATAGGAGGACATGATTTCAGACATGTGTTTGTTGTAATGAAGGACATGGCTTTTGACATGATATTGGGAGCAGATTTCATTCAGAAATATCAAGCAGTGATAGATATGAAGACAGAGACGATTAGATTCAAGAATACCGAAGAGATTAACTTCGAGGGAAAAGAAGAAGAAGACATCGAGGGAGATGCTCAATGGTCTCTGATTTTTCATGAAGCTGAAGGAAGAGAAGTCTACACTGAGAAGGAGTCCCCAGAGCTAGGGAAGATTTTGGAAGAGTATCACGATATTTTTGATATTAAGCCTGGTGAAATTAAAGATTTTGAATATCATATTCGTGTAAATGATGATGCACCTTTTCATGCTAAATTGTATCCAGTAGCAGAAAAGCATCGAGAAAGAGTAAAAGTGCTTATCAAGGAAATGGAAAGCAACAATGTGATTGAAAAGTATACTACATCTTATGTCAATCCATTAGCAGTAGTGTCTAAGCAAGATGGAAGTCTGAGACTATGTTTAGACGCGCGAAATTTGAATTCAAGATTACTGCCAGGGTATGACAGACCACCAATCATTAGGGAACTGTTAAGGAAATTCCAAGGCAAGGTCTGGTTCTCTAATATTGATCTCACTTCGTCCTACCATCATATTAGGCTTAGTGAAGATTCTAAGAGGTTTACAGGATTTATGTTTGACCAGCAGACATATGTATTCCGCCGTTTACCATTTGGAGTCAAAACATCTGGATCCGTTTTGATCAGAGCACTGGAACAAAATTTGAGTCCTGAAGTAAAAGAGATAGCAATTCGTTATATTGATGATATCTTAATTGCATCCGAGACTAAGGAGGAACATTTGTTACATCTTCAAATGTTATTCGCAGATTTGAGAAAAGCGAACTTCAAAGTAAACCTTCGAAAATGTCAGTTCTTTCGAAAGGAAATAAAATTTTTGAGTCACATTTTGGATGGAGAAGGATACCGTCCCAATGAGACGAAGATACAAGCAATTGCAAATTTCCCTAGACCTACTAGAGTGAAGAATGTCCGCAGTTTTCTCGGGACATGCCAATTCTTTGCAGGGCATTGTCCAAACTTCACCAAGACAGTTGCGCCATTGCAGGAATTGTTAAAGAAAGGAAATAAATGGAAATGGGATAAAGATTGTGAACAATCATTTCAAGATGCCAAGAGGTTATTGGTAAACAGTGTGAAATTGGAGTATCCTGACTTTACCAAGAATTTCATCATAGAATCTGATGCATCCACCGTAGGGATTGGAGCTATTCTACTTCAAGAGGATGAAGACCACAAAAGACATTACCTGGCGTTCATTAGCAGGAAACTTCGTCCATCAGAGAGAAATTATTACACCACAGAGTTAGAAGCACTTGCTGTAATATTCGCATTGGAGTCGTGGAAGAAAATGTTAATTGGACATTCAGTCATTGTGAGGACTGATCACCACGCATTGGAGTTTATTTTGAGAACAAACTTTGCCAGCGATAGAATAACTAGATGGTCCCTTTTTATTCAGCAATTCAACCTAGTTATTGAACACACTCCTGGAAAGTTGAACGTGGGAGCTGATTTATTGAGTAGAGCAGTGGAGTCTACATCTAAGGTTTTTCAAGTTAACCTAACGCAGGAGGATGAAGATACCTTGAGAAGGTTAAGGTTATTGCATTTATCCCAGAGGAGAGACCGACGTCTTAGAAACATTTTTCGTTTTCTACAGGGAAACATGGATCCCAATGATGATGATTTTATGGAAACTGAAAGAATTTCCAGAGATTTTATGATGTTAGATGGTTTAATCTACAAGTTTGCAGATCCCGACCATACGAAGCTGAGAGTTGTGATACCTCCACGATTGCAAAAACCCATTATTTGGATGGCACATCGAATCGCAGGTCATACTGGAGTAGATAAGACAGTCAACATGATTCAAGAGAAATTTTCGTGGGAGCGAATGCGACAAACTGTCAGAAACACTATTCGAGAATGCGACTTATGCCAAAGGAGTAAACATAATTCTAGATTATTGAGAGAATTACCGAGGCCTATTATTCCTTCTAAGCCTTGCGAAATCTTCGCGACTGATTTATATGGTCCTCTCCCAAAGTCTAAAAGAGGTAACCGATATATTCTGGTGACCATGGATGTATTCAGCAAATACACCATGTTACATCCAATTCAGAAGGCAAACGCAAAGTATTGTGCGAAGAGAATTAGAGACAGCGTAATTCCGGAAGCAGGCAAACCGGAATTCCTTTTATCAGATCGTGGACCTCAATTTACATCTTTGGAGTTTCGAACCATCATGAATAATCTTGGGATTAGACAATTGTTTTGTTCTATTAGACATCCAGAGAGCAATCCAGCGGAACGCGTGATGGCTGAGATAGCAAAATTTTGCCGCCTCTATTGTCCAAATGAGCATTGGAAATGGATGGATGTTCTTTCTTTAGCATCCGAATCCATCAACTCTACGATTCATGAGAGTACTGGACAGATTCCTATGTTGCTTCATCATGGAATTAAACCAACACGATTATGGGATCGAATCATCTCTATTCCACCTGAGATTGCACCAAGTCGTCAGATGAGGGAAACTCTAGCTTTAGACAAGTTAAGGAGTCAAGCTGAGAAGAGAGAGCGCAGAGTGAGAGGAAAGCGTTTTCGCAGACCCTTGCGCGTAGGAACTCTTGTTTTAGTGAAAAGACCTACACCCTCTGACGTGCAAAATCGAGTGTACTCGAAATTTGCAAGCCTTTACGCTGGACCCTATTGTATTGTGGAAGTCAACAATAATGGAAGCTATGAAGTAGCCAATACACGAACTGGTAACATCGTGGGAACTTACAATGCATCGAATTTGAAGATCTATTATTCAAGAACCAGATGATTTAATGTGTAGATAGGAAAAATAAAAATTTTTCAATTTTTATTTTTTGCTAGGTGTGGGGTGGATGTGCCCAATTCTAGGAATGGGTATTCCAAGTTTCAGACACCTAGATATCAAGGGAAAGGCTGTAGCCGCTTTTGAAAGTTCAGATATTTGAATATCGCGCTACATTGCTTCCAGAAGCATTTAGAAAGAATTTACCGATAGTTGGATGTCAAGTGACGTAGCGAGTAATAGCAGAGGTGGAGGCTATTTATTGATTAAATAGTTAACTATGGAGCAGAGACTTGAGACTGGGATCAGATTACTGGCACGGCCAAATGAAAGAGAATGCAATTAGTTTCAAGTAAATCGGACCAGGGATTCAAGAGATATGAGGATTTCTAGATATCAGGTGATGACGCGTGACCCTGACCGTTTTGAATAAAAGCCAGCTGGGCGAGGCATGGTCAGCTCATTCTAACACAAGCACTTGGCGAGCAAGTTGCGTCTACGCTGAGCCAAGGCACATGGTTGCCGAATCTACGCAGAAGTTCTTTTCAAGTCGTGATAGTCTCGAAAAGTGCTGCGCTACGAGTTGGAACTTAGTAAGTTTCTGGTGAGGAGAATCACTGAGGTGATTGATTTTTCTACAGACATTGGTGGAAATATTTATATTTCTACAAGGACATATGCTAGACTTTGTCTAGAAAATAGTATTTTGTCACAGTCCAGTAAAAACTTAATACTTGGATGTTTAAATCCATTTCAAGTCAGTTTTCATTTTTGTAACTAGTTAACCACTTCGATCTGTCAGTACACTGAAGACTAGTCTATAACGGTGGCGTTCATTAGTCTACGCAAGGGAAACTGCAGGTTGCTTAGCGCATGGCAGATGGTGATATAACAAACCATGCCCAGGGAACGATCTTCAGAACAGCCGTTAATTGCTTAGACTGTCAGTGTTTTTCTTGTACTGATAAGATTACCGTGAGTTATGTTACAACTGACATATTTAAGAAGAGATCACTTAGATCTGACCCTATTTAAACAAACTGTTATGGCTTTGATAGAAGCCCATATTAAAATGGAACCACAGTTTATTCAAACGTCGAAAGATACTACCACTATGTCTGACTAGACGATTTGTGGGTATATGATGGCGGCCGATACAAGGATTATACGTGCTTGTCCGATAGGGCATGTCTATGGATAAATCTGGTACAGACCAGGTTTACTACGCTTCAAGACCATCAAGAAATGTAAGCCACATTTGAATTATATTATGCCTAGCTAATTGGAACAAACTATTTTTCTGCAGATGACCAACACATTTTTTTCGTCGTATTTAAAGCTTGCAATGATTTACGCAAGACTTATTAGAGTTATTCTGAGCATTTGCAACACTCAGAACAGTTTAGGATCGATGACCGAGCATTTCGAAGATTTATTTGAATTTTTCATATTTTAAGGAAACCACGGAAAACCCCGATGTAACTGTAAAAGTTAAATTTATTTTTGTTGAGGAATGGATGTTTTTTCCATATTCGAAGGTTCGAACATGTGGATTCTCACATAATGAGATGATAATTAAACACATTTAAAATAATAATAATAATAATAATAATAATAATCCACTAATAATAATAATAATAATTTTTTATAATTTTTCTAAATAATTCTTGGATATTATATTTTCTAATAATCATATGTATTGAGAAAGAGCCAATGAAGTAGTTTAATCATTTCTAGTTTGGAACAGGACATTTTCCGAAGGAGAGTGGTTAGCGCAAGCCCGCATTCAACAAACATGTCAGTTCTGGTTGAACAGTTGATATTTGCAATGAGTAAAGTATATTTTTCAGATAACACGGAGAGGCATGAAACGGGAAGCAAATGATATTTGTATCAAATAGGATATTTTTGTATTTATATAAAATCATGACGTAAATACACTCGAAAGTGAAATAAAGATTTTCATAAGTATGGTAAATTCACGGGTTGAACTGAATGGTAAAATAAAATAAACTTGTCAGTTTATTAATCTTCCAGTGTTGATAACAAGCAGAGGCTTGATATATTGTATAAATTTTGGGAAGAAAATTTATGTGTGTGGAGTAGTTGAATGCCATTCCCAGGTGCGCATGTTTAAGTCGCAGGAATGAAGGTTTTTTCGAGCATCAATCAAATAGCAGGTTCGATGGCTCAGGTTTATAGTAGGAGTATTGGAACTACACATTTCGTCGTATGAATGACCCGAAGGTTATTTCTTGAAACCATCAGTTCTTATTTCAACCTTGTTTACGAATTCCATTTAGACTTTGATTTTGCTAGAACCCGGATTTGTCATGATAGTAGTTTATTCTTCTTCAGAGGAAGACCTTTGCCGTTGTTGTTGTAATATTGTGTTCTTACACAAATAATAGAATGGGCCACTGCCAATTTAAGATAATTCTTTAACCACGAATAATTTGAAGGATATTTTCAATCCTAGTGCCATGAACTAAATGAATTCATTATAAAACTACAATTCTTATTTCCGCATTCTGTCAAAGAATTGCAAGTTGTGAAAGTTGCTAGAAATGGCCATAAATATAAATATTTTTATAATATTGTTCCCAAGTGGATAATTGAATAGTTGAATGGTTCAACCATTTATTGATCAAGTTGATGATTCAGAAATCATATATTTTGTTTGGAACTTGAAGTTTGTAATCGAGTCACTTCTCGAAATGTTTAATGTCAGAAGAACAATTAATTGTTGTTGTGCTTCGCACAGTTCTTCGATGCTATGCTCAATGGTCAAATACTTTTCAGATGTTATTAATATGTGTTAATAATTTGTGTTGCTTCAATGATGATAATATTTTCGACGATATATTTTTAAAACTGGAAAAACAAGTGAAAGTTTAAAAATTCTATAAACATTTATTCTACGAGTGTTAATATCATGTAAATATTCAAACAGTGATCTACGTTATTTCCAGTATGGACAATTAACTTTGAACTGGAATTAAATATTAATAATTTTGGAACACAGTCCACAGGACTATTAATCGGACTTGTGTTTCCAAAAAGATTGTCAAATGTGTTTGGAAAATTTCTGTATATTGTGTGTAAATAAGAGTGTGGATCGCCACACGTGGATGATGCTGCTTTGAGCATCCTTGCAGTCAGATTTTAACTTTAAAATAAACTGAGATAATTTTACCAGATGTGTTTCTCCCAATTAAATCTCCTTCTATCCTTATTGTTGCATTGAGCCAAAAATCAGCAAAGCATTTTTTTAATTTGATGTCGTTTTTGCGATTTGCTTTAACCCATCTGGCGCTCCGGGATATTTTGACTCTCGTGCTGACTGATTATTGGTAAAATGCATATGTGGTCGTGCGGACTCCGGTCTAAACGGGCACAACACAGGAGAAGAGTTAACAGTCTGTGCATTGTCTGTTCCAAATCTCGAATAGCCAGAGATTTATTGCAACCTTCACCTGATACATGTGATTATTAGTAACAGTGCTTCCCGTTATCTATATATCGTATGGCTTTTAGGGCCGCGAGTGTCCGAGGACATGTTCGGTTCGCCAGTGTCCGTAGCTGCTTCCAGCGGACACCCTTATTAGGGTGAGCTTCAATTTCCGTTCAATTTCAAGTAGTTCCAACTTTCACCACCAGACATCATTGATACCTAGTGGTGAACGTTGGGATTTTGATAGAGCGTTCCGACGAAATCTAACCTAACAATTTAGCTTTACACAAAATTAGTCTGTGAAAGGATCTTTTACATGCCATAAATCTATGACATGGGACCGCCGGCTTTATTTCTCCTCCGAAGGAAGGCATACTGAATGATTTTTTAAGTACTTCCCTAATAATCTATACAAAATCCTGCTCAGTAAGATTAATAAATCGCAACATGAATTTAATAGTAAGTCACAGAACTTACAAATAATTTACATGGTATTAATTGTTGTAAACAATATTACCAAAACCCTAATAATGGACAATGGATATTAATTATGTACTTGTTTCACATACATCTATGTTGTGTTTTTCATCTGTCGCTTTCCTATCCCACATTTCCCTGTTAGCATTAAAATGTTTCGCTAATTTAAGTTACCTGTCTTCCAACATTCCTTATTTAGTAATTTTTAGCCTACTTTTCACGTTTTGCAAAAATGAGGAAAAAGTAGTCTCATGAGATCGATACAGGAAAATGTGTGTTTGTATATCTGTCCTTCTGTATGTCTGTCCTTCTGTCTGTCTGGCTGTGTGTGTGTCACCCCCCACCCCCTACCAACCCCTAAACGGCTGCAGCAATCGAAACCAAATTTAGTATGCGTCAAGATGTATACCGGAATATCTCAAGCCCATATTTGAAAATGATGTCAGTGTTACCAACTGCTGAGAAAACGTACTAGAAATTTGAGATCCGTGTTGGATATCATCGTAGGTATGTATGGGAGCTATTCCATAATTGGCACACATGTAGATAATACTATTTCAGTTTAATTTCCAGGATACCATACAGGACAGTGTTGCCAAAATAATTTTAAGCCTTCTGATAGGTCCAATGGTTAAATGCATATATATTCTACACTGTCAATTTGATTTCAACCAAATTTTGTATGTAATATGTGTACACAAACAGATATGACTGAGAGTATGCTTAAGAGCCATCAGGGTTGCCAACTGTTAATAATTGCTCTCTCTATTTTCATCCAAATACCAATACTGTATATCAGAAAGTATGCAAGCCAACAGCTCTATGCCTTGCACACTCATAGCTCCTGACATTCTAGATTAATTTGGAGTAATTAATATAAGTTAGTGCTGCCAACATGATTCTATGCCTGCTAATAGGTCCAATTTTAAAATACATGCAACTTCTTTACTAACAAATGGATTCCATCCAAAATTGGCACAATAAGATATTATAATATTTCAGATAATTTCTGACCAGCACACGCATGACTTTGTTGCCAACATGCATTTACGTGTGCTGATAGATCCAATGTCTAACTGCATGTAACGTCCATTGGACTTCAACAAAATGTTGTATTCTGTACCTTAGGAGATGGAACTAAGAATATATTCAGTCACCAGGGCTGCCAACTGTAGTGCTCTGCTAGGCTATATTATACCAGGTATATTTCGATTTAATTAGACATTTCGATGTTACCAACTTAATTTCGTCATTATTCTAGATAGGTTCATATACTAATCATTTTCATGAATCTTAATTTTAAGAAAAGTAGGCTCTTTAGTTCGTCACGGAACTTCTTGTTTTAAAGTGAGTTATTCATTTTCACTTTCCATTCTGGTTGTATGGTTCTTAAGTTTAGGGGCTGCGACAACGTGGTCATGTAGCCCCGTGTACTTTGGGTGTGTGTAGAATCTGTCTGATAACCGGTGTTCATTGTGATGACTGTATTAGTGTGTGTTATCTGTTTTTTAATTTAAGTACTGCAACTTGGAATTTTTCAAATTGTTCCTACTTTTGCCGCCAAGCGACACCGTCAACGACTACTAGGCCAAGTTCAGTACTTAGGTACTAGACGCCACCGCAGTCGGCTCTTGGCAACGAACCTAGAAACCTAAGAGCGTTGTTTACATTCTTAACCTATCCAATTTAGCTTCACACAGGTGCAATTAGTGGAAGGTACTTTAACATGCCATAAATCTATAACATGTGTCCACCGGCTTTACTTCCCCTCCGAAGGAAGGCATACTGAGGGATTTTTAATGCTCTTAAGAAATCCGACGGCATCGGCCGGGTTTGAACCCGCTATCTCGGGCATAGAAGCTCAGCATGCTACCGACTATGCCACCGGAGCCGCCACTTTCCATTCTGTTTACATCTCTCTTATCTACAAACTTTGCTGTTATTATTTTAGTTTCATTGCATTCCCTGATCAGGTGTGCTGCGTCAATAACCTTCCCACAAAAAAGGCAAAGGTCCTCCTTTCCTAATTCTCTCAATGCTTTCTTCTTATACACCCTCATTAACCACCAAATTAATTATCCCTCTCATTTCTCTTTTCGATAGAGATTCAAGCTTTCTGTGCATTATATAAGCAACATATATGTTGGACACTAGATTCTGAACAGCCCCTGCGTAAACACGTTTACTATTAGAAATGAGGGTTTTGTAAAAATTTCACTTTCAGCAAATAGAGTGGAAACATTACAAAAATCGTTTCAACATTTTTATGCTTTACCAATCAGGAGAGTTAATTAAAACATACAAAATTCACGCACGAATTCAGAATAATGAACTTGTGTCGATCTGTAGTGTAGTGTATATTGTTTGCTGTAGGATATTAACAGGGGTATTTGTTCACTATTAACAATGTAGCAGTTCAGTTCATTGACTTGAAAAATAATGGAGGCACAGTTTCGGTCTTTATTATTACAAATGAATTAAACATATCACGCAGTAATTAAATGATAGCGGAAACTGGAACAAATGCTATAAAACGGAGTTATTGTATCCTCCCGTTATTGATGTATACTGTATTTCTTCTAGAAATACTTAGGAAGCAAAATAACCAGTGATGGACGAAACAAAGAGGATATAAAAAGTAGGTTGGCTCAGGCAAGGAAAGCATTTCTACTGAAAAGGAATCTTTTGACATCGAATATACTGCAGATTTAGGTATTAGGAAGTCATTTTTAAGACCTTTATCTGGAGCGTGGCACTATATGGAAGTGGAACATGGACTATTGGCGCAAAAGAAAAGAGGAGAATTGAAGCGTTTGAAATGTGGTGTTACAGGAGAATGATGAAGATCAGATGGGTAGATAGGGTTATAAATGTGGAGGTATTAAGATGAGTGGGAGAGGAGAGATGTGTCTGGCGACTGCTAATGAAGAGAAGGGAAAAGTTGGAAGGACACATACTAAGACACGCAGGAATAGCAAGCTTAGTTATGGAAGGAAGGTTCGAGGACAAGAACTGTAAGGGTAGACCAAGGATAGGATATATTAAACAGATTGCCTCGGATGTAGGGTGTGGTAGCTATTTAGAGATGAAACGATTAGCCCAGGACAGGGAGGCATGGAGCCCTGCATCAAACCAGTCAAAAGAAAAAAAAAGTTGGGTGCTTTTCAGTCGGTCAACACGAATGTACCCAAAAGAGCTGGGTTATGCCTTAATCCTGAAAAAAAATTACATGAGATTAACAAATACACTAGGATGACCAGTTTCGATCGTCAAGCGATCATCATCAGATCAAAAGACTGAAGACTCAAACAACAACATTTCTTCTAGAGATGGTAATAAGCTATGTTCAATAATCGATTAATCGACTAACCAAATAATAGATAAATCGGCTAAATGAAGAATCGATTAATAAGATAACCGAATAATCGATTAAATGATTAGTGGACACGAGATAAGAAAAGAAGTCTAAATGGCCGGCCATCGCTTAGACTAACTAGGTTAAGTTACGCTTACATTCGGAATGATGTAGAGAAATCTTCAAAAGTTACTCTCTGCCCAAATATACCAAGTGAGTTGCCTAGAATCAAACTGCACTTTCTCCAAAATTATCGAAAATGAGATTATTGTATGCTTCAATGCGGAATTGTCGGAAGAATATAATAATCTGGTCGGTTGGTGTCAAACTGCACTATATCCATGTTAAAATAGGTAAGACAATCACCTCTTGGAGACGAACAGCACTTTCTCCTGCGGATAAAGTGCAGAATGACTCCAAGTTAGCGCCAGCCAATGGCAGCCTCCCATTTGTCGCCATAGATTTGGTATCAAAGTACTCATTTGTCAAGGTTAGTTCGGACACCAAAATTTATGACGTTAAGGAATCCATGAAAGGTGTTGTAAAAAAATGTACATCTTATTTACAAAGGTTTGGAAATCCACTTATTCACCTTAATTTTTGTAATGGTCTGGATTTTTCAGTAAAATAGATATGTATTACGTCTAAAATGCCTTATTTCATCTTGTAAATGAGATACTGTATATTCTTAAATTACATTTTATATTGACACCTGAGTGCACTTTATCCATGACCTAGAGACAAAGTGCACTTTCTCCAACATTAAATCTCCTTAAATATTCAGGTAGGTCATTAAAATCGGGTTTTATGTATTGCAAATGAGTTCCGTAAGTCAAATATTTAATATACACACATCAGTTTCACTAATTAACTTTGAGTTCAGCTGGAATCAGTTTATAGGCTCTACTGAATAATCATGTTTTGGAGAAAGTGCAGTTTGATTCTAGGCTACTCAAGCGTCCTTCCTTGTTTATGTTAACAATAAACAAAGGAGACAGTGACAGTGGAAGTAGACTACAAACTTCGATCAATTTGGGAAGGGTTTCGAAAAAAGAAACGGAAGAGTATTCAGCAAAGATTTTGAATTATTGTTAAACGTTTATAATTTAGGACAGGAACGTTTTTGTTTTACTTTGTTTTAGCCTGGTTTTCACAAAGAAGGTTGCCTACTGTATTTAACAAGTAGTTCCGTGAAAAAATATACAGCCTATTTTCATTATTTTCGTATATCCTACTTATGTTAATTGCCTCTATCAACATACAGAATTTCAGTTTGATTGTTGAAATAGATTCGTAGATATTGAGAACCGACTCAAAATTGCGTATGGTTGCCATTTTAGATTTATATATATGTAGGACTTAAGAGTTATGTACTGTTACATGAAGATTATTGTGTAGGTGATTTATTCAAACTTCAATCGCATGATTAGGTCACAAGAAATAAAAGAGGGATTTTAAAACTTCGTTCAGTCGCCATCTTGTGGTTATGAAAATAATTTAAATGAATTAGATGCCAGTCGATTATGATTTGTATAAGCATATACTGTATCAAGTTTCACTGCGTTCGGTGGTTAAAACGCATGAAATGTCCATTTGAATATTTAAATTTCGCTTCACTGCCATGTTGGATTTGTGCTCGCCAGGTTATTGAACGTCCCATAGGTGAACTTACGCTTATAGCCTCTATACACTTACAAAATTTCAGTTTGATTGCTATAGTAGATTAATAGATATTGAGAACTGTCTAAATATTTCGGATGGTCGCCATGTTGGATTTTAATATATGTACGCCATAGAGTTATGTACTATTAGATGATGATTATTGTGTACGCTCGTTAAGCAAATGTTGATTTTGATCGCATGATTAGAACACAAGAAATAAAAACTTAATTTTGGAAATTCACACAGCCGCCATCTTGAAGTTATATAAACAATTGAACTAAATTACATACCAGTGCATTACCCAATGTGTATAAACATTTGCTATACCAAGTTTCATTGCGTTTGGATCATTAAATCGCGCGAAAAGTTTATTTAAAACTTTCAAATTCGCTTGGCCGCCATGTTCGTTTTGTCGTGTGAAAAAGACCTTTCGTACCACACTCACACGTGAAAATTGCGTGAAAAAATTCTAGAGTGCCCCTGACCCCTTTAAACGCATTATACTGTATGTATTGATGAATTTTACAGCTTAATTTGGTTCTTTGATAACCTTATAACCGTCTGGAAACTTTCACAGTAATGTAATAATTGGAATTGCATTGCGTCTTACAGAAATGGATGGACCTGTGAGATTCTGCTACCATGGTTACCGTGTTGCATTCTTTCATTATTTCATTGTAAATGTACATGTTTTAAGGTATTTATTTAATTGTGAGGCATTTAAAGAGTAAGTGAGAGCGCTTCGCTTACGCATTGGGTTATGCTGAACCTGTAGGTACCCCATATGTGTAGGTTGGTGTTAATGGGATCTTATTTTCGGTACAAAACTGGAATGGGACCTTAGCAGAATAATAAAGGGAGGGATGATTCCATAATTGAATCGGCTGGAGTTGAAAAGCATTAACTCAGTTTTCACTACTTTTCAGGAGAGAGTAAAGCGTCATTGACAGAACAGAACTTAACAAACACACTATATTAGTCATCTATGTTGTGAAGCAACTATTCAGATTATATTTGTGTTTGTGGAATATAAATTTTAATTTAATAAGCAAATTTTTTAAATCAATTTTGAAAACGTGACTTAATGCCCTTCAGCTCCGTGGTCAGCTTAGTGCAGCATAAATTCATCCCGAATTAATATTTCACATGCTATATTATTTTAAAATGGATTTGTATTATAAAAACCACCTAAATTCTGACCAAATGTAATTTACAATAGCACTGTAACACGCGTAAATCTCGCAGTGCGGCCAACATTAAGTACGGAATACGGCGCTGAAAGGCAGCAAGTCATTGACTTAATGCTGTTCTCCTCTGATCGCACTACATGTAGCAGTGGTTTCTGGCTTAAAAAAGAAGGCTGACATAATTATTTCCTATGCCGTTCCAAGGCCCTCGTGTCAATGATTCAGAATACTAATTGTTTAAAAAATAATCATTTTTACTTAATGCTTTTCAGAAATAATCGATTGAAAATACCCGCCTTATGGCTATTTGGCTGCATTAAATATATTATTATTAAAATACCCGCCTTAATTTCTTCCTACATCATGTGTAGGTGAAGTGGTGTATGGATGTATTATTTCATTTCTACTGCTTGTTTTGAATATGGACCATTTACTGAAGGGCATAAACTAACTGGATGGGATTCAGTTGGGTGGAAACCAGTTAAACAGTCTGTCTTATGCAGATGGCCAGTTTGTTATGGCAGACTCTGACGAAAGCTCACAAGCTAACATGTTTACATTTGAACAGAAATGTAGAGAATATGGTGTGAATATCAATATTTCAAAAACAAAGTTGATGTCTGTCGGGAAGGAACTTAAGAAAATAGGATGCCAGGTAGGAGGAACGAAATTGCAACAAGCCCTTGGTCTGTGTACTCTTTCAGAATGGTAGTGTATGAAAAGAGAAAGCGTCTAGGTGCAGAAAAGCTAGTGTTTTCTCAGTTGCGACTGTATTCTGTATTTTGCAAGAATGAAGTTTCTTGTAGCTGCTGCATGGAAGTGAATGCTTGGTAGATTCAGAATATCTCATACATAACCTGGAGATGACTAATATGAGGGTAGCACAAAGGATTGCTGGGAAAAATACATGGGAGCAAAGGCAGGAACGTACTCGCAATGAAGAGATAATGGCTAAGTAATAAATAATAATAATAATAATAATAATAATAATAATAATAATAATAATAATATCGTATGGTCTCGGGTGCCGGGTGCAAGCTTTGTTATTTGACACCCAGAGGGCAGCTTGCATGTCAAATTTTGTTTTTCCTTGGAGCGCTATGAAAGTTAAGGAGGTTAAATATCTAAGCTCCTTGACACTTTAGCGCTTTCTAGTAGAGAAAGGAGGAACTTTTGTGTTGGCTGAAAATCCCGAGATTAATTTTGCCATTATGAACACTACCTACTGAATTCAAATGGGTTCTTTAACATGCCAACAACGTATGATATGCATATCGTGATTTTTGCCGCCTTTGACAAATCATTTACCATGGCCAGGAGCGAACCTGCAAGCATGGGGGTTGGTAGTCCGACACGATAACCACTCACCCACCGTGGCAAGCTAAGTTACAAATGAACATGTGAGATGAATCTGTTCAGATGAACCGACTCCTACGGTGGGGTCATTTCATGAGAATAGTAAAGGACGGATTACCTCTAACTCGGCTATAGAGGTTCAGAGGAGCAGAGGTGGATCTAGAAGATACAGCCTAATGTTTAGATTCAGTTGGTTTATCGGCTTTTACGGCCAGTGAATTAAAACTCAGCAATTTTTCTAGGTTTGTGCCGTGTCTTGTGTGGGGTGCGCTTCATAAAAGGGGAGGTACTGGCATTGCGGCAGGAGATGGCAGTTGAACACACTGCGACTGCGCGGAACACCTATTCCAAACTTAAATATATCGGCTACCCGCATGCCAATGGTTATTATTGCAGCAGACGACACGCAGTCAGTGAAAGAAGGAATGTGCTGAGTGAGTGAAGCAAGTAGTGACAAACTGAATGTTTTTGGAATGCGCGTTACGCAGTGAGCGGGAAGACCTCTGCAGTTCAAGCCAGACTGCCATCTCCTGGCGCGATATCAGCAGCGCGCAGTTTGCTACTCCTGTAGGGGAGGGGGTCCAGGCGGGGACACCAAGAGCCCGCCGATGAGCCAGCTTGGTGTCCTAGGTGAAATCCCACACAAGACACGGCACAAACCTAGAAATTTTTTTGAGTTTTAGGTTCAGTGTTGAACAATTTCCAGGAGAGGGATATAGATGCAGAGGATGCCGCAGTGCTGGCTGCTAATAGAGAATTATGGAGGTGAGGTGTTCCCAAACAGAGGATTGCAGACCAGGCTAGACGCTGAGAGGAACGACAGTCTCAAATCAAGATGTATGTACTAAGGGCTGGTGCAAGAACAAAGAGACTAATAGCAAAAGACGATACACTGACAGCTGTCGTTTTTCACCGCTACTCTTTGTATGGACCACTTGCCTGCCTAGCCTGCACATAGTGGTGTTTCGTGCAGGGGCTCACAACTAGTGCATGTGGATTGGCTACCACGGGACCTGAACTGAGTCAGGCATTGCTTCATCTTATTTGTGCCAGGCTCCTCCTTGTCGACCTTCATTGAGCGGCTTCGGTGGCGTAGTTGGTAGCATGCTGAACTGCTGTGCCCAAGATCGCGGGTTCAAATCCGGCCGAAGTCGTCGAATATATTAAGACCGTTAAAAATCCCTCAGTATGCCTTCCTTCATAGGGGAAGTAAACCCGGCGGTCCCATGTCATAGATTTATGGCATGTTAAAGAACCTTCCACTAATTACACCTGTGTGAATCTTAATTGTGTAGGTTAAGAATTATATACAACAAGATACACATGATCTCATGTTTGTAAAATTAGAGTTCAATTTTAAGTTGTTTTAATCCAATCGACGGCTTCTTGATTAAGCTGGTGGAGTTCTTGCATTGTCCCTTTGAATGCTCTGAGAGGACATTCGAAAGCTACGTGGTCCATAGTTTGCCGATCTTCTGCACAGTCACATTCAGGGGAGGACTTCCAGCCCCATTGATTCAGTATCGCTGCACACCTGCCTTGGCCAGTTCTTATCCGGTTCAGTGTGCACCATTGACGTCGACGTAAACGAAAGCCTGCAGGTCGTTCCCAAGGAGTCACAATTAGATGGTGATGTGTCAGAGAAGTTTGTTCCTGCCATTGATTGTTCCAGGCATCTAGAATGTTGAAGTGATTATCCTGCAGGTTGACTGCTGTTCGCCATGATGCTTGTCTGGACTTCAGTCGCTGCGGTAAAGGTACTGCGAGCTCAGAGTGTATTGGCAGCGATGGGTTGTTTTCAATTCTCTTCCATGTGTTCAGCAATGATTGAAGTCTTCTCAGGGGTGGAGGTGGAATGTTACTTAGAACCGGAAGCCAATGTGTGTTTGTGGATCGCATGCATCCTCTGATGAGGCGCATTGCTTGATTGAGTTGTGTGTCAATAATTTTGGTGTGGGCACTGTTAAGCCAGGTAGAGCAGCAATATTCTGCAACTGAGTATGTAAGAGCTAGGGCTGTAAGATAGGTTAAGAATGTAAACAACGCTCTTAGGTTCCTATGTTCGTTGCCAAGAGCCGACTGTGGTGGCGTCTGGTAGCTATGATCTGAACTAGTAGTCGTTGACGGTGGCAGTTGGCGGCAAAAGTAGTAACTATTTGAAAAATTCAAAACGTCTGCAGTCCTTACTTGAATTAAAAAACAGATAACACACACTAATACAGTCACCACATTTAACACCGGATATCAGACAGATTCTACACACACCCAAAGTACACGGGGCTACATGACTGCGTTGTCGCAGCCCCTAAACTTAGGAACCAACCAACGGACCTTCATTGGTCAACTTTTGTTCTCTTCCGATCCCGACGGTATTAGGGTATCCGAGGCCTAGGGAGTCATTTATTTCCCCACCTTCATTGGCTCTTGTCTTTTCCTTCCTGATAACCTCATTCCTTGAGGGGTCAGGTCTCCTTTTCTTTATTTGGTGTATCCAGTCTTCTGCTCAAGGCCCTCAAGGAAGCAGTGTGTATGTAGTCCCACTATGCATGGTGCACCTAGGATAGTGCCACGCCTTCAAGGGCTCAAAGCTGATGAGTTCAGGAGTTCGGCGACCCCGAGAGATTTCTGAGCTGGCTCCGATTTTGGACGAGCCGGGAATCGAACCCGGATCTCAGGGCTAACAGCCAAGTATCCTAGCCACTGTGTCACAAGGAGGACACGCAGAGAGAGAAATATAGTGTTTTAGAGTTTCCAAAAGGCATATCCCTAAATACAAATAAGTTCCCTTTTGACATTCCGAATCATGAGGAAATCTACACGGTGGCCACAAAGTTCCGTTACCCCTGTCTAAATTATATAAAACGTGACTTTGTGTATCTCTTTCAGACAGAATGCAGTAAACAATGGCTGATACGTCTGCTTTTACTGTTTGAACAGCGTATTATAATGAGTTGTTGGGTGCACGATAGAACTCGCTTCGAAAATACTATTGAAGAGATCCATTCTGACTTTCGCCAGAGTTTTTGACCTGATCCCTCTCCGAAACATTACTGAGGCGTAACTCTTTTCCACAGGTGATGGAAATTGTCGGAGACAAACTGACGAACCTTCCAGAAAGACGAAACATGCAGGCCTTTCGAGAAGTGTGTGAAGAGATCGCTTTGACATCGAAGGCAATCTCCAGAATTGTTCATATCCCTGTCGATCATGCAGAATTATCTGGATCATGTTTGTTTCGGAGGAGGATCCCGTCGAATACGCTGTCTTAAGTCAGAACGGGCCTCTTCAATAGTCTTTCCTGTGTGAGTTCTGCAATGAACCAAAGAACTTGTTATAACACGCTGTTCAATAGTGTAAGTAAGCGTGTCGGTCATACTGTCTGAAACAGGTAGGCTACACAAAGGTACAGCCTTTTCCGATTCAACACGGGACTGTAAAATGGGTTGCCTACCCACCCGCAATCGGCTTGAAATCTGCGCTCTAGCGACGGGGCTGAGTTCGATTTCACTGATGGCCGCCTTCTTTTATGCAGCATTGCAAAGTATTTTGCTCTTTCAAAATATATTTAAGCAGACTTCACAATAAGTTTGAACGATTTCTGTTTCAGAACTTGCTATTTTACGCTTCTGTTAATGGCCTTTGCAGAGCATTTCTATGAAATAAAATTTTATTTTACAACATCGTTTATTGCAACACAATGTATTTTATCATTTCAAATGATCTTGTCGACTTCGTCGTTATGGTTGGGGTCCATCGTTATGCATTACGGACACGGACACGGACACGGTGACGGACGTGACGTCATGCAGCCGCGCGGGAAGTGACGTCATGCAGACCTGGCTCATAACATGTCATTTCAGACTAGCGCATGAAGTTTTCACGTGATTCTTGCACCTCCCGCTACCCGTTGTTCCCCACGCGGGAAGCCGGTGCGTTAGCTCAGTGATAATGCATGACTTGCAACTTGTCGATCATGAAGCGTTCAACTGCTGCTCAACGAAATAAGGAATGTAAGGCACGTAAAAAGTTAGAAAACATTGAATTAACTGATAATACTGCTTCTCAACGAAATAAGTTTTTTTTCATTTAGTCGATGTACCCTCTAGGTTGGTGGTTCCCACGGACTCAGCGAGGGAACTCACCACTACCGCCTCTACGGGCAGTGTCCTGGAGCTTGGAACATCTGATCGGGATAGATTCAACTGGGGAGGTGTGATCAGCACGTCGCCCAGGCGGCCTCACCTGCAAAGAGAACACGGTCCTCATGAGGGGAGGGATTGGAAGGTTAGGACGGATAGGCAAGGAAGAGGGAAGGAGGCAGCCGTGGCCTTGCAGTAGGCACTGGGACCGTATTTTGTATTTAGTTGGATATAGGTTAAGTTGGCAATAACACTGATGGCAGTACTGCGACATTCCTTTGAAATACAGGTGCGCGGTAGGACTGTGGCGAGGTTAGGAGCTGTCAGCAACCCGCCGTACAGACCGACGACCACATGTTTGATATTTAATACCTGTATTGAATACAAGATGGACACAGCACCACTGTCGTTATTTTGAACACTGTGGTAGAGCAATATACACAATGCAGTATGAAACAGAGAATGGGGAATGCATCCTGTGAATAAAGGAATATAACTGAGAACTTTTATATGAGTGTAAATGCATACAGTACTATAACATGTGATTATTGAACTCGGCAATGATACATATATCGATAGTTACTGTCGATCAGAGAACAAGGTGCATTGTGGATCACCTGGAGACAGTATGATTTGCGGGAGCAAACGAACAGTTGATTAGTGAATACAATTTCAGCCAGGAGGGTCATAGAGCTCTCTGGTCTGAGCACATGTACGTGCGTTGCCGTGAAATCGTGTTTGTTCAGTAACATGGAGTTGATCCGACATATACGTGTTACAGTATAACCCGTGATTGGATTTTCGTCTGATCTTATTATAGTTTCAGACAGTGTTAGCCTTCAATTTGAGCACAGTGAACTTGCATTCACGTCTGATAACTTCTTCTTAAGCCAATGGCACAACAACGTGTTCTACATTGCAGTGCAGAATAAACAGCTTTAGCCATGATTGTCATAAATGATATGAGAGAGAGAGATATTGCTACGATATGAAGATGCAGAATATGGGCTAAACACAGACGAGAAATGTAACACATAGCAGCGTTGAATACTCAGGATGATTACTTGATTCCAATATGAGCAACTACAGTATAAGGCTTTATAAGAGAAGATTGAAGAGATTATGAAAGTCGGAATGACAATTTGTACTGCTACATAATGAAACTAGCTTGGCTTACTACATCAATGTTGTCGTGCTCTTTAGCAAGTGAAAGAACTATGAACGTTGGCAAACGAACATCTGTTAGCTTCGTCTCGTTCGCGACCGATAATCGGGCCTTCATGATATCCAGTCGTTTCTTGATCGGTGCAGCTGAGCAGATAGGGTTCGATCCCAGGCAGGAGTATGTGTCATAGCATTCTCACTTCATTCAACTAGAACTTCAACAAGGTAGCTGGAAGTTATCTTTTAGTAGACAGTATGAATTTTTCATTCTTTGAATGTTCCTTTTCACCAATTTTGATTAGAGTAGTTAAGAATTACAGATGAGGGCTAGGGTGAATCTTTAATCATTTCTGTCCGAGTATGTATTTCACTTTGTAGTTCAATTTAGTAGTTATTGTAGTGTTACTTTGAACATTACGTTGCTTTCATTAAGATATAATTTGGGAATAAAATAGAAGAAAATAGTTTGTTGGGAAGACAACATGAGAAAACTTATAGGGAGAAGACGACGTTAAAATTATATAAGAATAATTCTAGCCCAAGCAGATGTCCCATAATCCGTCGTATACGTGAATTCGACTTTGAACAAATTCTCTGGACTTTTTGAATTTGACTTCGAATATTTTTGAAAGCTCATGCAAGTTTTTGGATAGACATGCAGGTCTATATTTTTTGTCAGATTGAGCATAGACATGGAACATAGTGATTTCTAGTGTGATTCTTTGCGATTGTGCAAATTTATTTCTGGTAATCCAGATTGTTGAAATTCTTTTGATTTCGACTCCCTTTGTGAGCTCGTTTAGTGTTTTAATTTTTTGTCGATTCTTATGGGAAACTCGGACTTGGTTTAGCGTTCAAATCTAATGTTTGATTTGTACCTTCTCAAGATAGGCTCTTTTCCATGCTGTAGTTTTGACGTGTTTTCCTTTGAGGAGAATCTCCAGTGGAGTTATTTTCAATTATGCGAAAACTGAATCGTTCTTTTCACAGTGGTCGGTTGAGAAATACGAAAGAAATACTTTATTAAAGAAAATGAAATTAGTAATGATATGTAATGTAAGGAGAGAAATGTTTAAAATATATGTAAGTCATAATCGAGATGACAGACTTTGAATTCTCACACAGTTATTTAGACTTGTGAATACAATACATTATCACTGTTCTGATAAAGATTATCCTCGACACTTTAACTTTTGGCTAATTTGAAGCAACATATTTATCCATGATTGTATAAAATCTTGTGTAATATTCGTAATGTTTGGAAATTTATTAAGAGCTGTTAAGCGATTATATGGTAATAATGGAATTTCGTCTGCGTATTTGAATTGCAATTTAGGAGATATTTGACATATGTGGATAGTCAATATCAATTTTTCCAGCGTTGAATTAGCTTTAGAGCTAATGCTGAGTGCACTACGGTGTATTATTTTGAACGTGAAATTGAGTCACGATTTTAGCTAGTGGAAAGCTAATGTACAATTTTGAATCCAACATTTAAGAAACCAAGTATTGTAACAACATCGTTAATATTTGTTAAGATTTGGTAATAATTGTTTTTAGAATAGAGTTTAATTGGAAAGACTGTAATATTAATACTTGTATAAACTTGAGCTATTTATAACTAAAATATTGAGTGATAGAAAATCTAATATCTGTGAGAAAGTGAATTGAAATATAATCATTATAATTAACAATACGACGTCCGATTAGCTTAACTGTTTGTCATTTAGGACGGAATGGACTTGAAATTGAAACCAAATATTTTTTATTTATTTATCGTATGGCTTTTAGTGCCGGGAGTGTCCGAGGACATGTTCGGCTCGCCTGAGTCTGTAGCTGCTTCCAGCCGACACCCTAAAGGATGAGCTACAAGTTCCGTTCAATTTCAAGTAGTTCCAACTTTTGCCACCAGATATCAATCATACCTAGTGGCGAACGTTGGAACTTTGATAGAGCGTTCTGACGAAATCTAACCTAACAAATTTTGCTTTACACAAGTTTAGTCTGTGAAAGGATCTTTTACATGCCATAAATCTATGACATGGGACCGCCGGCTTTACTTCCCTCCGAAGGAAGGCATACTGAAGGATTTTAACGCTCTTAAAAAATCCGACGACTTCGGCCGGGTTTGAACCCGCTATCTTGGGCACAGCAGTTCAGCATGCTACCGACTACGCCACCGAAGCCGTTGAAACCAAATAAATATATATGAATACATGAAATTAACAGAGATGAATAATTCTAGGCGCAACTAAATCTCAAAAATAAAATGTAATTATGTAAAATATGTATATATTAATTGCTACGATTGAATAGAATATGTTTATAAATATGTCAAAAGGGTTTACGATCATATTAGAATATTTTGTGTGTAAATTTTTTTTTTTGGAACTTCGTTAATAATGATGAGACGATAGGCAGTTTGTGGCCTAATTAAGGCGGTTGTTACTTAAATATTTTTCATGCTTCGGCAGGGGCATAAGATGATAAACTTTTGTTCAGTGGAGTTTCTACTTCACGACACTGCGGCTTCAGTTAATAAACTTTTGTTAAATTTTAAAATTCATACGAATGACTTAGTGATTTCTATTCGAATTAGAATGTGCTTCGAGAACCAGTGGGCCATTAGCTAGGATGCTTTTTAACAAGGCCGAGATTAGATTAATTTAATTATCTTTAAGACTCTTGGTAGCTCACTTTGGGCTATTTTTCATTTTTTATAGACCACTGGCATCTTCTTATCACATTCTTTTTAATTTTGTGGTATTCCTATCCATGGTCTATCCTTGGTGGTGGTGTTTTGGGGGTTATTTTCAGCAGGGGCTTCCAGATTCTACGATCCTGCATTTTCTTCGGATTTCACCAGGTAAGACCACGTGGATACGGATGCAGTACCATCCCGGCATTTGCCCGAAGACGAAGTGGGATACTACGGAAAACCACTTTGAGGATGGCTGAGGTGAGAATCGAACCCCCTCTACTCATTTGGACCACCCGAGGCTGAGTAGACCCCGTTCCAGTCCTCATACCACTTTTCAAATTTCGTGGCAGAGCCGGGAATCGAACCAAGGACCTCCGGGGCGGCAGCTAACCATGCTGACCGCTACGCTACGGAGGCGACTGTAATAAGGAATATAAGGAACGTAAAAAGTTAGAAAACATTAAATTAACTGAGAATACTGCTGCTCAACGACATAAGGAATATAAGGAACGTAAAAAGTTAGAAAACATTAAATTAACTGATAATACTGCTGCTCAACGACGTACGGAATATAAGGAACGTAAAAAGTTAGAAAACATTAAATTAACTGATAATACTGCTGCTCAACGACATAAGGAATATAAGGAACGTAAAAAGTTAGAAAACATTAAATTAACTGATAATACTGCTGCTCAACGACGTAAGGAATATAAGGAACGTAAAAAGTTAGAAAACATTAAATTAACTGATAATACTGCTGCTCAACGACATAAGGAATATAAGGAACGTAAAAAGTTAGAAAACATTAAATTAACTGATAATACTGCTGCTCAACGACATAAGGAATATAAGGAACGTAAAAAGTTAGAAAACATTAAATTAACTGATAATACTGCTGCTCAACGACATAAGGAATATAAGGAACGTAAAAAGTTAGAAAACATTAAATTAACTGATAATACTGCTGCTCAAGGACATAAGGAATATAAGGAACGTAAAAAGTTAGGGGTGACCCTTAAAGAGGTGCCCGCGCGGGAAGGCTAAGTTAATGGGTAATGCAGTCTGTTGAAAGAGTCCTGGGGCTTCGAGCAAAACGAGAAGCCCTCCTGAGCCTGTCTAACATGTGTAGCATTTGTAGCATGCGTCATTTGAAATGATACAACGTCTAGTTTTTCAGACTGACTGTGATTTTTTTTGTGTTGTATTTTATTTACAACACAATTTATTGCTTTTTAACCCAATACCACAAAAAAGATACAATTTGGAAATGATTTGTTACAAAATTGTAATCCGTCTTCGATGCGACTAAAAAAGCTAATTTATCACAGACGTTACAGAGCATCCATCATTTTACAAGCAGAGGGCCACTCGTCGCATGAAGTTCTCTCTTGCATTCGACAACATCAGAGGAGTAATTTTGTAAAATAAAATTTCATTTTATAGGAAAGCTCTGCAAAAGCCATTAACAGAAGCGTAATATAATAAGTTATGAAAGAGAAATCGTTCAAACTTATTGCGAAGCCTGTGTAAATATATTTTGAAAGAGCAAAATACTTTGCAATGCTGCATAAGAAGGCGGCAAACAGTGAAATCGAACTCAGCTGATTGCGAGTGGGTAGTCAACCCATTTTACAGTTCCGTGTTGAACCGGAACAGGCTGTACCTTTAGGCTAGTATGATTTACACAGGGGTAATGGGACTTTGTGGCCACCCTGTACTACTCCCCCACCATTATTTTGTAAGTATTACATTGAATACAAAATACACAAATGTTGTTACATGAGTTATACTTGTGTTCAAATGATATTATCATCAACATCTGTGTTTTATGGTGACATGACATCTCCAACATAAAAAATACATTTGGGGAATGAGTGCATAACATCAATTCAGCATGTCCCAGCATATGGAACAATCTCTGCTTCCTTGTTTAGTGGCTTCCATAACGAACAGTTCATCCCATGTAGGTGAGCGGTAGTACTCTCCATGTGAACTATACTTAATTTATTTCTTGAGACGGCGCGGCGTAAACTATCTAGTCTACCTCCTGGTGTAACGTCTATCATTCTTGGCTGTCACCCTGGAGGTCCCGGTTCGATTCCCGGCTCTGTCAAGATATTTAATTCTGGTCTGAGGACTAGAACGGGGGACACTAAATCCATTACTCTCCGATATGAAATGAAAATCCACAGCCTCTTTCCAGTCGACCGACCGGCTTAGGGAATGGAATGAATGAAGCCCCCATCTAGCGGCAAGGATATGAACTGTGCCGGGTGCCGAAGCCTGTCGCACTCCCCTGCGGCAATCATTAAATGAATGACAGATGAAATTAAATGATAGTGGAGAGTGTTGCTGGAATGAAATTTGTGACAGGGAAAACCGGAGTACCCGGAGAAAAACCTGTCTGCTTCCGCTTTGTCCCGCAAAAATCTCACATGGAGTGACCGGGATTTGAACTATGGACCCAGCGGTGAGAGGCCGGCGTGCTGCCGCTTAAGCCACGGAGGCTTTGCTTTCCGATATCTTCTGCTATTTTAATTATTCGTTACATAGTGTTGTCCGCCATAGAAACCTGCTTAAATTTCCAAGCAGCTTGGAAGTTTAACTCGTAACATTTAAAAATTCAATGCTTTATTATATCCAGCTATACCAGGTAGGATAGCCGTGGTCGTCATGGCGTGGCTGCAGGCAGTCGCTCACATCCGGGAGACGAGGAGGTTTTAATCACCCCGCCGGCAACCTGGAATATGGTCTTCTGTGGTTTCCCATCTTCCTTCCAGTCAAATGCCGGGCTTGGTCCATAATTATGTATATTTCACAGCCGGTACCTTCCAATTCCTCGTCCTTACATTCACACGTTCCTCCCCAGACAACACTCCACACACGACGGTACTTGTAGCTCACCCCTTGGGTGTCCGCATAGAAGCATCTACAAACTCTGGCGAGCCGAACATGTCCTCGGACATTCCCGACACTAAAAGTCATACGCTAATAATAATAATAATCTCCAACTATTTTATTTGAGCTATTTGTAAACAACATAACTACATGATTTTTGGCTGTTGTAATGTTCTTCATGTAAACTCTCTCATCTCTTGAAGATTTCAAAAAGGCCAAATAAGTCTTAGAGGTATCACATCTTTGTTGGAAAGTGTTTCGGAACACACTTGGCCGTAGTGATTTCTAAGTGTATGGTGCCATAATGGAACTAAACTTCAAGTAGGTCCAAACCTTGTTATAGAACGTAATAGAATTGCCTTTGAATTTGTAATTGGCGATTTCAATTTCCTGCTTTATCGTTTCATAACTTTGGCGTTTATTGGGTGCTTTTTATATCGACGCACTTCCACTCCTATCAATAGCATACTTTCATTCCATGTCCACCTGGTTGTGTAGTGGCTAGCATTCTTGAATACGAAGGAAAGAAATGAGTAAAAAGATGTGGCAGTATTTACGGTACGTTGGGACAAAGATTCTAACACACCAGGAGGTGGTATTTTACTGTTTTTCCTCAAGGAAGGAATGATTTTTTTTGAATTTAATTTTGAATTTACAGTATTGTCGTTCTTATACTGGCCACTGAGGCTACAAAGCCTCTTTATGCAGCTCTCTTCATTCAGAGGGCGGTTAAATAAAATAAATGAAGAACGTTGATGAACCCTTGGAAGAAGATGATGACTGGTACTTACAGATGCTGGTCTCAGATATGAAGACTAACTCTACTGATTCTGGGGTTACTGCTCCCAGAGAATGAGTCCTTGTTACTTGTATCGCAGTGGCTAATTGTTTCACACGTATGATTTTCTATTGCAAATGTTAAGTACTGCAGATTACTGATTTTCTGACTCCATCGATTTATACTGGTTCGTGGGATCTGACTGAATAATAGCGCTCTGATTCCTTTTGGTGGATTATCGCAACTAATTCGCCCCTGACTTGAACAATACTTGGCATATTTCACCAGTATTCGTAGATTAACTATTTATCGTTATGGCCCTTGAATTTCAGTAAACAGACTTAGGTTCTCAATACATCATGGTTTTCGAGACAGGAAGTCTTTGCGACTTATCTGAAACTAGGCGAATTATTCCCGTGAGAATAATCCAACCTGCAATTCCGTATAGAATCCTTAACACAATATTGTGATCGTCCTGAATTACATTCCTTCCCAAGATCAGCCAAGCTTAGCCAAACTTAACCTCTTCAATTATCAGTCCAAACACCTAACAACTGACTTGATGCCGACCCCAGGCCGATTCAACAACCACTCCTCAACACGGAGCCACGAAAAAGATCAACTACTCCCTCAGGACACACAAATTAGAATACTGTTCCCTGTATAGACAACTATACATATCAGTCACATCCCCTCCAACTCCCTGGTCTACACACCATAAAATCATAGCTCCAACCAATGAGGACGCTGTACAGTATAATTCCTTTCTAATTTCACTGAGACACACCTCTAGTACATAGATGACAAACCTACTCCTCCCAACTTACAGCATGACTCATCCTTGCACGTGGCCTGCTTGGAGAAACCCGTCACTCGCAAGACACACTTCCTGGTTACGTGCACTTATCCAGGCACTCAAATAAATATCCATACAATGTTAAGAAAATATTCACTTCTAAACTGACTTCGAATCCTGCCATAAACAATATTATATAAGAATCAATCACATTATATAATACACTCCAATAAATAATTGTTTAATATATAAAAGCATCAAATAAAAATATGTACATGATTATGGAAATCTTGAGTCTCCAAATTGTGGGTTAGATCCCTTGTAACTATGGGACGGTTTCAATAGTTTAAGTACAAAATAATCATATTCGGTTTAACTTTCATTAAAGCAATTAAATATTCACATTGGCCATCATAGTCCGACTCCCAGGTATGTGCGATTATCGAGGTGAAATGCCTCGTGGCTTAATGATTGCAAGATCACGTAAAATTACAAGCTTTGTTTCTTCATTGCCTAAGTATGTAAATCTAGCGATTGTGGCCTGACACAAACCAAACCAAACCCCGTGGCACTACAGCCCATGAAGGGCCTAGGCCAACCAAGCGATCACTGCCCAGCCATTTGGCCTGCAGATTGTGGGGTGACGCGTGGTCGGGTCCCTTCGGCGGTCAGGTCTGTGCGACCGGGCTGCTGCCTCACTGTCAGGCAGCTACTGAATTGTCCTCACGAGGCTGAGTGCACCCCGTTTCAGGTCTCACCTTAGTTCCTAAATTCCCTGATGGAGCCAAGAATCGAACCCGGAAATTAAACCCGTGGATTCGGGGCGGGGGCGAGGCAGGCGTGCTGACCCAACACCACGGAGAGGCCTGACACAGCCTAACTCAATTTTCCCTGTCTTCCTTTCTTTCTCTTTCTAGTTTGTTTGTATGCTTGTCTGTTTCTTTCTTTCTTTCTTCCATTTTTTTTATCGATATACTATTTTAAAAGCTTAGTCCCAACGAACCATAAATACTGCCATATATTTATTTCATTGTATTGTGATTGAATTATATTTCCTACAATACTTGCCCGCATCCGCGACAATTTCTCGTATGCGTCATAATTCGGATACGGTTTATGGAGCCCAGATCCAAACAAAAATTGTTTATTTATTTTCTCGTTTCATTTATTTACTGCTTGATTTCAATTGCGCTCATGTTGTTTAGTGTGATTAGCATGGTTGGCGATTAAAATTAATTATTTAATTGCTCTGTGATGAAGTAATTATAATGTGTACTTTTATGCACAAAATAAAGCCAATATACAAAGTGACATGCGTGTTGTGATATCAATCAATAGCCATAATAGTCTTTTGGGTTTGTTCCCTATCCTATATACTGTATGGTATAAACAAATGTGGATAATGATGTACTGCATTCTGATTGTCATACAAAGAGCTCTGCTATACATTATCTGCGCATCACTCGGTGATAGTCCTCAGGATCTCGCGTGACTAAATTGAACAAAATTCACGTTTAATTATCTTTATATTTAAAACGCTAAGGTGATTTTTTTAACCTCAAGGTTGAGATAACGTCTTAACTCATTGATTTCGTAATGCATTCTAACGAGTGCTCTTGGCATGTAGATTTGCAGAGTATCTTTAAAAAATATATATGTTAGGGCATATTTTTAATTATTAAAGAAAAATTTAATATTTGGCCCTTGCGCACAATGGCTCTATTCCAACAGTGAAATGGAGGATCCCACCGCGCCTTACTGAGATCTTTGTTTATGAGAATTAAAAGAGGGGGGGGGGATATTGTTGTGACACTATGGCTCAAACTTTTATAGCAGATATATTTGGGGGCAAAACACTTAATGGGCAGAGAGCTATAATCCTTCGACTTGATTTAACATCTTTCGATAACACACTTCGATTTTCCAATTTCCAATTCGCTTGGCATGCTGTATCACAATCAATAAAGCTCAAGGGGAAACTCTGGAAGGTGTCGGTCTCTCTTTGCCTCCTGAAGGTTACAGCCATGGCCAGTTATACATTGCGAAGTCGATCTTTCGACGCCCTTAAAGTTGCAACAGTATCAAAAAGTAATCGTTCAAAAAATGCATGCTTGATAAGAGAATCCTTCAGTAAATATTTTCCCAATGACAGTCATGTTTTGACGGGTATCAACTAGTTATTATTTTATTTGTCCCAATATCAGCGTAAACAGGACAGGCTCCAACATCCTTAATGATAATTTCGTAGCGTGAATTAAATTATAACTAGCGGACCCGTGCGAGAACTCTCGCATAATAGGTTGTGTGCGCCCCATTTGTACAGACCACCCTCCCAGCTTTAGTGCTATGCGAGCAGGCCGCGACAGAGTTCTTCCAGGGGCTAACGTCTTGTTTATTTGTTTAGAAGCACTTTATAAACTAATAAATATATTTCCGTTGACTTTTCAAGAAATGCAAAATTTTTACTGTACTATTGAGACGATTTGGAAGATTTTGGTACAAACCACACCTTTTAACTCCCTCTGGTTTAGGAGTTTGAATTTTGTGAAACATAGACTACACCTTTGGCCGAGCCGGGCCTCCCTGGTGACAGCCAAGAGTGCTAGCCACTACGCAATGAGGTGGAGAACTGCACCTTTAACCAGTGATACTAGTAAGCTGGTTGGCTAATCATTTAAAATCTACCCGTCATTCATTTGAAATGAAGCCTGCGAATATGAGCATGTGCTTGCTGGTAGAGCATTTGTTCATTAACGAACCGTAGGTAATAATAATAATAATAATAATAATGATAATAATAATGAAGAAAAGGAGGATATCTTTTTATGGACATATAACCCGAATGAAATCAACACGGCTATCCAACCGAATTTTTACTTTTCTCCATGAGAAAAAGACAAAGGGGCCCTGGTTCAGAGAAGTAGAGAAAGATCTCTTGGAGATTGGGATAACATGTGAAGATAGCCAGGAGCGTGGCCCACTTAGGGAAATTCTTCAAAAACATCGGAGTTTTCAACTTAAGCCGAAATTAAAAACCGGGAAGGCGTGAACGACTCAGAGAAAGGTGCAACATCGATTGTGAATGAAAGAGTACTGGGCCAACAGTAAAATGCAGAAGAAACAGTTGACATGACGTGGTCCTTAGTTGGCCGTAACGAAGGAAGAAGAAGAAGAATAATAGCCAAACTAAGATACTATCGTACAGTTATCCGACCTGAGGCACTGTAAGCAGCAGGACACCTGGCAATGAATAGGAAGGGTAAGGTTGAGAAATCGGAAACCAAGGAAAGGAAGATCCTGAGGAAAATCTTAGGGCCGTTGAGAGACGATGGTGAATACAAGAGATGGCATAACAATGAGCTGCACCATCATATAGAAAGGATATCTCTAGTAATTCGGAAGAGAAGAATATCTTTCTATGGCCACTTAACTCGTATGAAACCCGAGAGAATCGCCAATCGGATATTTACCTATTTTCTTAAAATGCAAACCAAGGGCCCCTGGTTTAGTGAACTAGACAAAGATTTGCAAGAAGTAGGCATCACACACGCAGACATTATGGAACGTCATCTTTTGAAGGAAAACCTTGGTGCATGCCACCAATTCCATGAAGAGCAAAATTAAAAACCGGCAAGAAATGGTCTAATTAAAGAAAGGAATTTCACAGGCAGTGGAATCGTGAAAACTTGGTTAAGATCAAGGCCCAAAGACGGAAGCAGTTGAAATGACGTGGTTCATAGCTGGCCTAAACGAAGAATGAATAATAATAATATTAATAATCTTCTGTTTTTTATTAGGAATATTCTACAATACAGTAGTTTTTCTTCACACCAAAATTATTCTACTCTACACATTTCGGTCTTCAGCATCTTCCTCGGTTAAGCCTCTGGTAAACATGCTTCTCTTTACACCATCCATTCAGTGAATTCTTGGTTTACCCCGTTTCCGTTTGCCTTCATCTTGCCAGAGTAACAATAAATTTGAAATTATTGTCATGCCCGGAGGGTTTACACCCTCAGGACATGCACCCCCAAAGGGAGAGGTGGCTTACGCCACTAAACCCACATACACCCACAAGTGGGACATCCACAAATACATCTAAAACCAATCCACTACTCTACGAGTACCACACTTCTGCCACAACATCCCACACCCTCTTCTAACCCCAGGAAATACCCCAAGCTGGGAATTACAGCAAAACCCACGCATCATCTATAACACTGCAAGAGGCGGCCGCCTAGCATAAGCGGTTAGCCAATACCTTGCCCTAATTACACACAAGCACACTTGGAAGAATCCAGCCCACCAAACACTGGGGAATGCTGATCGAGCAACGAGAAACAAATAAGAAGGAGGGCCAGCTTGAACTCAGAGTCTATCGCCGCCCGTGGCTACGCCGGATTGGGTCCAGGTCATCACCAAGATAAGAGTGTGCTCAGATATCCTTAAACACATTATTGTACTTCTGTCACTTCAAACCCACAGTTATACTTGTCAAATTATTACATTGTGTTACACGAGCCCTAACAAAGGGACATCTCACTTACCACACTGATCAAATAAATACTTGTTCAGTAACTCTACACATTTGTTCTCATTGACTGCATTTACACTCGCCTTTACATCCTAACTCCCCACCTGATATCTCCCACTACCTATAGCCAGCCATTACATAAGTGCTCGATAAGAACTTCTATTGTGCTAACCTTGAATAGCTCAAGCCGCTCAGTATTACCGCAAGCTCAGCAGGTTGGCTCATTGCACTCACACCTGTTCGCTCCGCACAGTTAATCGCTCCCTCTCCATCACGCAACCCTTAAGGACGATTGCACCTCCTTAGTGCTAACTCCCATTTCCCCCACAGCCTTTAACAAACCCTCACACTCGCGGTTTCGCCCAGTTACGGGAAACTCGCACCTTTTGGAAAGCACCCCTAAAATTATACATTCACACACTTTGTTCGTCCATCCCCCCAGCTCCCGGACAGAACATTATACTATTTTGAATCCATTTCACATGTCCAAACCATTGTAATCTTCTTTCTTCAGCCACTTCTAGTACATTATTTCTTACATGCATAATTCCTCTGATTCTCATATTTCTAATTTTATCCAATCTTGATTTTCTTGCCACCCTCCTCCAATAATCCATATCTGTCACTAATAATTTGTTTGCTGTCTGTTTAACGTCCATGTTTCGGCTCCATATAACAATATACTTCTTGCCAATGAACTGTAAATAATTTTCTTAGTTTTGTGTAAAATATTTCTACTCCATAAATCGGTATTTAATGTTCCAATGATCTCCTAGTCTCACTTACTCCTTTCTCAATTACAGATGAATTTGTTCCTCCAGCTTATAGTATTGAACCCAAATATTTAAATTTAGTGACTGTTTGAATAATGATAATAATATATTTTTTTATTTTTTTAAGGGGAAGAAATGCATTTACGCACAGAGTGTCGGGCTCCTGCTCCTGAGTAGCAGACTACCCTCGTTACTTCTGAACACTAGCCTGGAACCGTTTAGCACATTACTTCACAGAGTGTCGGGCTCCTGCTCCTGAGTAGCAGACTACCCTCGTTACTTCTGAACACTAGCCTGGAACCGTTTAGCACATTACTTCACAGAGTGTCGGGCTCCTGCTCCTGAGTAGCAGACTACCCCCGTTACTTCTGAACACTAGCCTGGAACCGTTTAGCACATTACTTCACAGAGTGTCGGGCTCCTGCTCCTGAGTAGCAGACTACCCTCGTTACTTCTGAACACTAGCCTGGAACCGTTTAGCACATTACTTCACAGAGTGTCGGGCTCCTGCTCCTGAGTAGCAGACTACCCTCGTTACTTCTGAACACTAGCCTGGAACCGTTTAGCACATTACTTCACAGAGTGTCGGGCTCCTGCTCCTGAGTAGCAGACTACCCCCGTTACTTCTGAACACTAGCCTGGAACCGTTTAGCACATTACTTCAGGCTAGAGTCATTTTATATTTGCCCGTAGGGCACTCTTCCGTAATGAATTATCTTCAGTGGCGATCCAGATCCGTCTTCTTTGTTCGGAGGATATCTTCAACAAAACTTGCTACAAGTTTCCAATGTTCTACATTTTGTAGCATTACCGCAACAATATTGTCAGGAGATATCTCTACATCAATTTCATTTGAAGAGACTGCCTACTTTGGACCCACCGTCCACAAGAGAAGAAGGTGTGATTAGCACTATCTACCTCATTAACACAGTAGATACAATCTGGTGAATCCACTTTCCCCATCTTCTTAAGATAAGAACTGAAGTACCCATAGCCAGTCAAAAACTGAGTGAGATAATAACCAACCTCACCATGTTTCCTCTCTGTCCAAACCTGCACCTGGGGTATCATTCTCCTAGTCCACTGGCTTCGGTGTCCTTGCTCCCATTTGATCTGCCAATTGTGAAAGGTTTGTGCTCTTCCTGTTCGTCTTGCATTTTGTAAACCTACTTCCGATTTCCTCCAGTAAATGTACTTGCGTTCTTTCGCTAGAAAAAAAAAATTGGAATTATCCCAGCAATAACAAGAACTGCTTCTTCAGAGACCGTGCGATAAGCAGATGCCACGCGTAAAGCACCCCGCCGCTGCACTTGTGCTAGTGACTTTCTATAAATTTCCTTATCCAGGGCATCCGCCCATATTTCCGCTCCATACAGCAGAACTGAATGGATGGCTGTCATCAGTAATCTCCTCTTACTAGATTTTGGCCCACCAACATTGGCCATTAGCCGACTGAGAGACGTTACTCCTCTTGCCGCCTTATCCGCAGTCCGTCTAATTTGTTCTCCAAAATTCAATTTATTGTCGATCATGAGGCCCAGATATTTTGCTGCTGGCCGCGTCTCTACTTGTATGTCTCCTACCTGTATTGGGAGTATTGTCTGAATTCTCTTCTTTGTTAGGACTACAATTTCTGTCTTACTAAGTGCTAGAGACAGACCATGTTCCTCCATCCAACTATTGATTGTACGCATTACCATATTGAGTCGCAACTGTGCCTGCTCGACACTTCTTCCTGCTACAAGAGCAGCAACATCATCTGCATAACCTACTAGGATAGTTTCATCAGGGACTTAAGATCTCAGCAAGCTATCATATGTGATATTCCATAGATCTGGTCCTAAAATCGAACCCTGTGCTGCTCCGGCTGAGACCCGTACCCTGCGTTGTCCTTCTGTCGTGTTATAAATCAACGAACGATCTTTCAAGTAGGAATTTATCATCCGTAAGAGATAATTTGGAACATGAAATGTATTCTCCAACGCATTCAGCATGTCACTCCACTTGACAGAGTTGAATGCATTTCTTACGTCAAGAGTAACAAAGAGAACCACACGACGAGAGTGGTGATTGTAATTCTCCGCCCGCTGGACAGCTGAAACAATTTCTTGTATCGCATCCAGGGTCGATCTTCCTGTTCGAAATCCATATTGTCTTGGTGATAAGTCGCCCGCTGCCATGATCGCTTGGCGCAACCTGACCCTCAGAAGCGTCTCAAAGAGCTTCCCTGTTGTATCAAGCATACACAGAGGGCGGTATGATGATGGTAAATCCGGGTCTCCCTTACCCTTATTAATGAGCGCCAGACGACAGACCTTCCAGCAGATGCTGAACACTCCTGCTTTTAGACACTCGTTGAACATTCGTAATATTAATTGTGGATGTAACTCGATTATTAATTTGAGAATCTCATTTGAGATGCCGTCAGGACCAGGGGATTTTTTGCTTCGCAGAGACTGAGTAGCCCTACTCAACTCATCCTCAATAAAAAGAGGAATTTCAACATCTACATCGAAATTCTGCTCAGGGATTGTTGGATGTGTTGGGAAAAGAGTTTGGACAATAATGGCCATACTGTTTGCATCCATGACGCACGGTATTCTTTGTGACCCAAGCTTCTATCTGACAATTTTACAACCCAATCCCCATGGATCAGTGTCAATATCCTCACATAGCTTCCTCCAGCTCTCAGCTTTGCTTTGATTTATGGTTTTCCGAAGTAGCTTCTTTGCATCTCTATGTTTGGCTGATAAGGCATTGGCATCATCCAGATTTCTTGTCCGTTGTGCAGCACGTCGGAGTCTAAGGCAATTCCGCCTCAATTCTGCAATTTCATGTGTCCACCAATATGCAGGGCTCTTCCGATGGTGTGATCTTAAACTTGGCATTGAGGTATCACATGCCAATGTAAAAAGATTCATAGTTGAGGAAACGAGATTCTCAACATCAGCCTCTCCGTCAGGCTCCATATCCTCAATTAGTTCTACACCACTGGCTAACGCCTCCTTAAATGCGTCAAGATGGATCTTATTCAAATTCCATCTCCGTTGTTCCTGAGTAGATAAGTTCTTCCCACTTATATTATTGCACACATCAAAATTAATATACTGATGATCACTACCAGTGTAGTCTTCTATAACCTTCCATTCCTTGATGTGTGGTACTAACGTCTCAGAAGCCATGGAGATATCCGGAATGGTCTCTGTATAACCCGGACGCCGAAAGGTTGACACTGCGCCTATATTTAAGATCAAAAGCCCTGTCCTTGATGTCATTTCCAGAATGAACTTACCTCGGGAATTGGTATGTGGCATACCCCATTCCACTGCCCTGGCATTGAAATCCCCAGCTACAATGATTGCTCCAGTTGTATTAAGAATGGCATCTTCCAGAGAGTTGACTTTCTGACGAAATTTTCCCATTGTTTCATTTGGAGTAAGATAGACACTAAAATAGGTGACTCCTCTACTCTTTAACCAAACGAATCCCTTCCCGCTCCCATGTTCTTTAATTGGAATTTTTCCAGGGTTTAAGATCCAAATAGCAGAGGTGCCTAATTGATCTCTAAGCCAGAGAGGTGACTTCTTATCTTGGTACTGTTCACTAATTATCAGCAGATCAGCTTGTTTCTCGGCAGCTAGCTGGTACAACAGATGATGGGCTGTTCTACTCCTTTCTATATTAGCTTGTAGAACTCGGATCATTTTCGTTTCAGGTACGTCGCTTTCTCCAGGGCCTCTCGGAACACCTTACATTGGCCCGATCCGGCCACATGACACAAATCCTGCTGCGTAACGCCCCTCTCCTCGCATAAGACACACTTCTTTGGGTTGATGCAATCCTTGGCTTTGTGATCATTCTGTCCACAGTAGAAGCAAGACTTGCTTCTGTCAGGGCCCTCACAAATTTTGGCTATATGACCATAACTAAGGCATCGGTAGCATCGAAGAACTGATATTCTCCGCCTCACTCTACAACTGATCCATCCTACTTGAACCAAGCCTTCCCTTGGAAGATCATTTGCAGCTTTTCCTGGCAGAGTTATAACAGCCATTCTCTGTTACCGACTGTTAGTCTGCGTTACCATAATCCTCAGACCATCCGGGGGTTCTTTAATAATATCCTTAATGGACTCTAAAACTTCATCTTTGGTCGTGAGAGCATCAAGATCTCTAATCTCAATTGTCACCCTCGGCTCAAGACTGCGGACTGTCGCATCTTGTCCCAGGATATTCTTCAATGAGTCGCTAAATGCCGCATTATCCCGATTGCTTTTCCCGAGAGTAACAAGAACTTCACCGGCTCTAGTCTGGGTTATAGACCTAACTTCCGTTCCTGTGTCAGCAGGATTTGCCTTTTGCCGAATCTCCCGTAACACATCGGCATACGACTTGCCTTCTGCTGGCTTAATTAACACAGCTGGCAGTCGAGACTTTGTTAGTTGCTTCTTGAGCATTTGACTCTGTCTCTTGCCTGGAGAATCTTCCCGCTGTAATTCAACCTGCATTTGATTTCTTTTCTCTCGTGGTTTCTTCTTGGACACAACCTTAGTCCATGACTCTACTTCTCCTCTTTCCGTTTCTTCCCTTTCTCTTTCGTCATTAAGAGAGTTTGATGCTTGTGCTCGATCAGTTATTGTGGTTTCGTCGACTTGTTGTTTCTCCTTGTACCTAGCATTCTTACAGAAGACCATGCTGTCAATGGCCTCCTCCATCTCCACAATACCATCCTTCATATCCTTGGATATGTTTTTCTGTTTCGCCGCAGCAAGCTTCATCTTTTTAATAATATTATAGCATTTCTGCAATGTCTCTTCTTCCGTTCTCCTCAGTTTGTCAAGATGTTGGGATGGGAGAAGTATTGTATCTTCCGCAACTGCCCCATCACTCGATGACTCTCCCGTTATATTCACCTTAGACAATCGAGGCCATACCTCATTTTTCCAGTTCGCATCTCTTTCTTGGTTCGTTAGAAGACGATTCATATTCCGAAACTGGTAAAGCGCAGGTCAGGCCAGTGGCGTGGGAAGAAAAATAGCCCTGACTCCAAAGAGTCCAGACCCTCCCTCTATTATCAAGCTCGTACCCAAGGTAGCGGGGCTCTAATGGCCGCCGAAGTAGGCCAGACCGTCTTACTGCCCCCTGACGACGGAACCTATATGCTCTGTTGACTATACTACTAATCTAAGCTCAGATGGCTTTGGATAATACGATTAGATTACGTCACTTCCTGTCACAGAGGAAACTTCATGCTCTATGGGCTAATAGTACACGATAAAACGTAACCCCAAAATCACGTAACAAATCCAGTCTACACTCGATGAAGTTGATTTGAGGAATACAATTTAGTGAGCACCGTATGTTAAACTATGAACTACGATACACACTGACCTGTTCCCAAGCTGGAATACAATTCTCACTTCCACAAATAACATTTCTTTCCGATAAATACACCAGTACCACACAAGCACACTGTATGTCAAACATGGCCACCACAACAATCGATAATAGTAATATTAATAATAATAATAATAATAATAATAATAATAATAATAATAATAATAATGGGATATTGGCTTTCACGGGCAGTGAATTAAAACAAAGCAATTCTTCTAGGTTTGTGCCGTTTTAATTCACTGCCCGTGAAAACCAATATACCTTCTTTTTGGAACCTTCATAGGGAGGTTAAGGCTGCTTGAGCTAATAGTTCTTGCAGTAAAGAGACGCAGGTGCGCTTTATAAAAAGGAAGGTAGCGCGCAGTACAATAATAGTAATAATAACAATAATAATATTATTAATAATAGTGATCTGCAGTCTGGCTTCCTAGGCGAGAGTCGAGCGTGGATCTACACAACAACTTGTTAACACAAGAGGAAAATCAAACGCGGATGAGAAGAAATACATCGTGGAGGAAATAAGTGAAAGATGTGGTGAGACGAGTGAATTCATTGTTAGATTAATTAAATAATAGGTACTGTACCCTTTTGAACATAGGACCTTCAGGACAGGATTCTATTCTCGGGGGTGGTGCGTTCCTACTTGAAGCTAACAACTGTCCTGGGATACATCATTTGGAAGATCAATAGGGCTGATTAATAAATCATCACACACAGGATTCAAAACCAAAGGAAAAACAACTTTATTAACACTGGTAAAGAAATACTGAAATGATCGAAAGGAACGCGAAAACCAAAAATATTAACTCAGGAAAATCAAAATTTAGAATAAGAAACTATTCAGAATTGAACCAATCTCCAAAACAACTTAACGAATTACAAATTTTGAAATAAATCCAAAAGAAATCAAGATGACGAAAAAATATTAAAATCAATCCAAAAGATTTAAAAATAAATAAAAATTTAAAAAAATGTCAAAAACTCAAAACAAAATGAATAATTAAATTTCAATTAAATTAATCAACCTCAGTTAAATTAATTACATGTCAATTAATCAACCATATTTAAATTAATTACACTTTAATTAAATCATTCTCAATTAAATCAATTATCAATTCAAATAAATTAACCTTAATTAAATTAATTATCAATTCAAATCAATTAACCTCAATTAAATTAATCATCAATTCAAATAAATCAACCTTAATTAAATTAGTCATCAATTCATATCACTCAGTGAATCAAATAATATTCAAATTACATCAATTAACTTTAATTGAATTGTGAATCCCATCATTTATCAATAATCGATTATCAATCAATTAATCCAATCTCTCAATTAAACAAACAACTAATCATTGATCATATGCCAAGATGAAAATCAATCTGATCTGACCATACTTAATATTCACTGTAATACATTCCACACCTCTGAATTCAATATTCAAAAATACAATGGCATCTTGCCGTTGTGTGCCAATTAATTAATACAACAAACATTAAGCCATTGGCATATCCACCATTAATTTAGGGCTTCCATAATTATAATATTCATGAGGTAATCATTTTATAACATGATCTGGCAACATTGCCCATGTGATCCCCTTTGGTGGATTAAGACACTTTCACCAAATCACAATACTCATGTATCCATTATTCACAACTACAAAATTCGCCCTTCAAATGAATATGAAATTTGGCACACTTATACCTTTGAGCCTTTAAACATTCATCAATGCGTACTTATTAATACCAACTGGCAAATTTACACTCATACGACCTCAATGAGATTTGAGTTTGGAGTTTGAGATGTGCTACACTGATACTTAAAATAAACACAAAATACCTTAGAAATATGATCATTCAAGGATTGAACTCAGGACTCGTAACAAAATGATCCGGGTCCTGGATTCAATACCGTCTGTCAAAGTCTTATGGGCGTGTGCTTAACTATACCACATAAATACAACTCGAGATGCTTGCGAGTATCATGGCAAAAACATAAGCTTACCGTAAGGCAAGAAAATAAGGAAACCAAAATGAATACCAACTGTATGCAGAAAATTTGCATATTCCAGATACACAAAAAAACATCCTATGTTCACATACCGCACCGAGCGACAAAAATTAAACAACGGTGTGTGTATCTTGTCAACGATGCCTGCGACCCTGCAATAAATAACATAACACAAATGTGTATTTACAAGAGGAAACGCTAACAGGGAAAATATATACACTCGCAGGCTTCGAAGCAAGGACTCTCACCTACCTTTTTCAGAGCATTGCACGTCCACAGACGCTTGCTACTGTCTGAGGGAGCAATTAACTTCACGAAAAGGAAAATCAATCACCAAACGAATCCCATTATAATAAAAGTCACCATTATTATTATTATTATTATTAATAATATTATTATTGCTATTAATGCTAGCAATATGATTATCACCTTAAATTATTACCGCCGTAATGGAATCTACTATCCAAAGGTTACTGGGTATCAGTACCCTAAAATAAATTCGGTCTTGAAATCCATGAATTATTATTATTATTATTATTATTAAGATCCATCTGGTTATTAATCTATTTTAATAAAATCTTCGCGGCAATGCCAGGACAAAAAAAGGTTAATGGATTAAAGTACCCTTTACATAAGTTTATCCTCAACTCGATAACAGATTATTATTATTATTATTATAATTAACATAAATATTATTATAATTAATACCTTTATAATAGACTTGGATTACAAGGTTAGTGTAATACAGTGCCATATGTAAATCTCATCATGAATTAATTTTGGAAATGAATCTGAATATTATATAAGTTTCTCTGACTAGGGAGTCAGCTGCCTACATGACCGTCAAACTTAGCCTCATTTGAACACAAAGGGTCCCGTTATGGAGAGGGGTGGGGAGTGTACGACCTTGGCGAGTGCCACCGTAGCTCAGACACTAATTGCTGTGGGCTCCCAAACTGCACTCTTAGTAAAATACACAGGCATCATGGAAACACAAGGAGAAATGACCTCACCATCTAGATAGTCTTTGGTTCGACCTGAGTGGAACCTGGTCATGGAGCAATATCATTATCATGGTCCTATTTATCACACAAAACCTGTACGCATAGCTTAGTCTTACCTGTTTCACAGGGTATGCCCAATACACCTCACTTACCTTTCTTTTCCTTTACAGTTGGCAGTCGAGTGACATATGGCTGTGTCACCTGCAACTTATTATACCTTTTCAATATCATTATACCATTTTATTTATTCCTCGTTGAACCCCGGGGCCTCACGGAACCTCCCGGCATCACATTGGCATACATTCAACTATTGTGCCCATTTAGCATGCAATATGCAAATCACAGAATACCAGCATTGCTCAAATCGGGATTATCGGGGTTATGGTATGTTCTCCCACTGTGTGACTTACACATTTTGGATTAAATAGAGGATACACTTCCAAAATAATAAACAAAACCAACTCCTACTATAAAACATTTAATTAATCAAATATATGGCGCTACAAAAATTAAACAAATAAAATACTGACCCAATAATTCTAACTTGTTCAGAGTGAACAAGGAATACATAATAAAACAAAGGTTAAATCATAATAAATGGTTTCCTATAAACCAACAAACTTATATTTCTTTTCACTTCCATATAGTGTCCTTTTAAAATTCCATAAAATCAAGAGCTCCAATAGGCTCGATACTTTTTATATACTCTGTGTTATTCTTTTACAGAACATCACTTCCTATTATATGAGTATCTTATAATTAAAAAGAATATGTAATTCTTATATAAAGTACTGTTACTCATTTACTTAAATTTTTGGGCTTTCACAATGTTCTTCGCTTACCATCTCTCTTTCAAGTCAACAATTCACTACTATGATTGGGAAAACATTTGCGCACCCCCGAGTTATAGAAGACTACTTGAACACGTCAAAAATTAAGATCACTCCCGGATTCTAATTGTCTTCACTAAACTCGTGAATCACTACATTATATACTATTACATTAGGGATTTATCATTATTTGTCTTAAAAGACCATTATCTCATAAGAAAGCAACGATCTGAACTTGCAAGCGGTAATCTTCATCTAAAGGAACCTCGGTTCGAAGACCGGGTCGTTAAAACAACTCTCAACACTCCTGTATACTATAACTTCAAACAGACAGCTTTTAACCCTACCACAACAATCTCCATGGTAAGGATCTAGCTTCTACCACTTAGCGTGATTTATTGCGGGGAGGGAGACTTCACGGTCTTAGCCCACACGGGACGAGCGATTCTTAGCTTCATACAGCTGTTTCTTAAATATAGTTCTTTGAACAAGCAAGGCTTTCATTATTTTATTTTTAACAGCATATTGAGGTTCACAAAACCTATTCTCTTAAACTCGGCATGAATTAATTATGAAGTATCCTCATTGGTGGGTAAGAGTAATTCACTACAACAACAAATATTTAGGGGCTTCAACAATAGACGAATCTAGGTTCGACTCTTTCAACTGCCTCGGGAACCATATCCCATACTGGAGGACTTATAACATTTGCGACTTAGGGTGGCCTTTGCCTTGAACCTGCGCTCATAATAAAATAAATATTTCGCACCCTTTTACAACGCAATACACACATGGCCTCGTGATCACATCACTATTTAGAGGACTTACCATAGCTCAACTACCACGACCAACTGCCCTTCGTAATTAGTGTTACCGAGTATATTTAACGCATTCCTAGCGTGACAAAATTCTTTAATGCGCTTCACAGCGCTTACATATTATTGAGCCAAGTTGCCTTCAATGAACTGATAAATTCAAAAATCAACATTTGATTATACATCTCAATTTTATATTAATCCTCTCCCGTGCAATAATCGCTTTATCTTAAGAACATGTGTTCACAACATGTATTTATTCTTTTAATGGAGCTCAATAGCTACTACTTTTCTATAATTCATCATAATCTTTATTCATTTATATCACTGTTATTATTTTTATTATTACGCTTGCTTTCACATATTTAAATCATTTATCAAATACACTGATATTTTATTTCATGCATTTTCCCCAAGGGATTTATTTATTTCACATAACTATTTTATACTTTCTCATTTTTAATCGTTCAGATCGCGCTATTATTCTGTTATTTGTTATTCAAAAACATCCCTATACTCTCATTATCAGGTGGATTGTACGCAAATCTTCCCAACACATAACATAATCAAATGGTTACTCACATGATATGACGGTCTCCGACCGTATTTTCCAGCGATGTTTCATTTTTGCCCACTTAATGTGTTTAAGTCATCTTCCCTAATTCCATTTCACACACTGACACTTCTTGATACACATACACATAATTTACCTTAAACACTGGTAACATTTTGAATACAATTTGTATTTTTTATAATACACAAATAAATTCTCTAAAAATTATTACACTAAAACAGATTTTTCTAAATTTACATTACACTGCTTTTAATCACTGGGGCTTTGATTTCCGCCGTACACACGTGATTTCTTTCTCCCGTCTCCAAGGGTGACACTCTTAAACGTCAGCTCCCTATCTGGCCAGATGATGAAAGTCTCAATCAATCTCCCCTCCCTGGAACGGTAATTTCTTCAGATCCGGTTTTCTGACTGTCGGCTTCTATTTTTACTAGCTCGAAGTCGTTTCTTTCTAGACACTATTTAGTTAGTCTAGCTAAAGTCTATCCTGTTTATGGCCTCTAGAATACTTTATCGGTGACCTTCCTACTTCCCTAGCATTTACTGCTATTTCTTAATTTCGTAACTTATTGCTTGTCACTGTTCGCTTGTCTCCTGTAGACAACGTCTGGTATTAAATTCTCGCTTCTTATTATTCTGCGCGCTAGTTCCTATCTTTTCGGTACACTAGGCGTTACTTATTTCGTCCGACCCTGATCGGGTTCCTTAATTTTGCTAGAAATGTTTGTTTCACTATTATTGGTACTTCAAAACGTTACGATACTTTCCGTCGTCTCACTGAACTGTTATTTGAAGACCTATCGCCTGTTCTTTAAGTTCGGAGCCTACTTTGACTGTAATGCTGAACTTTTCACTATAAAGACTGACGCTTGCTGAACTAAATCCTATACTAGGATTGTTCTAAGTCTTCACACGGCTATACTATGATGATACTTCTCGGCTACTCCCCTACGAGTGCTTGTTGATGATTACGGCGTATCACGACTGCCCTCGATGTGATGTAGCGTCACGTCCCCTGGACGGAATAATACTGCATTCGATGTTTGATGTAGCCTGACGCCCCCCTCGGGCTGTCGGAAACTGCATGTGCTGTGATGCTCCAACGTCACGCCCCCCTGGGCTGACTGATAACTGCATGTGCTGTGATGCAGCACCTCCGTACGAGGTCTGTTGTAAACTGCATGATTGGCCAGGCTCTGCCAGGACTTTTATACTTTTTGGCGACAAAAAGATAAAATCCTCGTCTTTTTCATAACCAACTTTTGAAGCAATAGTCGAACACTTTTAAAACTTATATCTCTGGAAAGCTCGTTTTCTAAACGTATACTGACTTCTTTGCACAATAAAATCGATCGTACAATTCCGAGATATTAAATAAAATTTGTTCTTCAGACACGTGGGTGTTGCAGTTGATTTTTAATCCCTACCACCTTGGGTCTCGGGGATCTTTTAATGACGTAAGGCCACGTTTGCACTTCTTTCCTGTGCAATTATTATACCATCTTTCCCCACTCAAAAATCTCAATTCCAAAACGATTCACAATGATGTATTTCTTTTATTACTTTTATGTTCGCAAATGGCTTAAATCTAATTATTCCTCTTCTTGCATAACAGCGCGGTTGCCGTTTTACTGCTGCGTAAGATCAATTTACGAAACCTCATCTCGCTCACTCCGAACGGAAAGTTCCTCTCGTTCTAATTATAGCCATGATCGCTCCTTCTCCGTGCGTCACGCATGATATCATTTCCTGGGGCCACCTGGGCTCTTATTCTTACACAACCTTATGCCCGTCCTCTTGCATAAAATCTTTCCAAACCATTCTAAGGACTGTATTTTTCCTTCCTTCTTTTACCAATAGAACATGGATTCGACCCCTTGAACCAATGGTACATGGGTTCACTATGTTCTCATTAACATATCACGATTAAGCCGATGTTCAGCTTGCTCCCCCAATACACTCAAATGGATACTCTAAATACTTCTCCCACTCAATACCACACTTACCTGCGTTAATCTAAGAGAAAGGACGTGTCAAATCATCCCTGACACAGTTCAGAGTGCATCCGTATGAATAATTATCACCACATGTGTCGTAATAAGGGTATTAGCATTAAACTTCCTCCCCTTCTATCCATACCTGATATTATTATTACTCTCGATATTGTTATTATTATCCCTAGTTGGCATCAAGCTTATTATTATGATTATCAATAACCTGCGTCATTAGTGCGTCTATAAATTTTACATTCTTTAAATCTCTCTCTCTTTCTAAATCTACGTGCCATTTGCTCTTTCCGGCAACTTCATCCTGGGGCTGAAATACATACAACATATTGGGGTGAACACATGCAGCCCTATCAGTATGTACAATTTGGCGCGGTTTGCGAACAAATATCATCGCTAAGCATCTCCTGAACTAACAAATAGCGTTCCGTCGTCACGGATACACTTAACCTACGACAAATGATACTTAAACTTAAAAAAATCTAATATTACACTAAGACGAATATCTATTCCTGTATCGAACTATAATAAACACGACCCATAAAACTATGACATAGATAATTAATGGAAATTAATACTCATCATATTTCCAACGTTGGCCGTCATCTTCTCCAGCAATAGATGTCAGCAACCCCTAGCCATGTGCCTTTAACACCATACCGGCACTACACTTATTCACATTCAATGCACTAATCCACTGAGTGATTGATAATCATGGTTAGCAATATTTTTCACCTTATTCATACAAACCAAAATAACACCACTGGTACGTGTGTTGTATTCCAGTACCTTATCCAACACGCGTACTTTACATCACAATACACTTTTCACATAAAAATCGGGCTAGGATTACGCAACACTCGTTAAATCATGCGCCAATTCTTCGGTTATTCCACTCTTCATACGCGCCGGACTGACAACCACGATGCGTTTTCTCTTCCCACTGTTCATTCACGGAACTGTCCTTGTTCCAGCGGTGAGAGTTCGAGTCTCGGGCGATCAACTGCGCACCACCCAACTTCTGCGACTGACAGTACTGTTTCTACAGCTATACAAATTGTGTTAACTTGTAACACTGCAAGCTCTCCCTGCACACATATGCTGCCTACTAAAGTTACTACTGCTTCTCTGAAATGTTCAACCTGCAGCCTTGAGTCGTACTGACCATTTACATACAACTGAGTGTCATTGTCTGTAGCGTGAAAACTGCATGACGACTGACTGTAAACTGACTTTACGCGAGTGCTTGTAACTGTTTGTCGAAAATGTGTCGAACTGCACAGTAGCACATTGCGAACACCCTAACAGTCTCGAGCGGGCTCGCAAAACTATGCATCTACTAACATTCACTCGCGCACTAACTGCGTGACAACCAAACTGCGGAAGACTAACAACTCTCCGTGTGGACTGCTAAAAAACTAACCCAGTGGACTGCGCAGGGGTGCAATATATCTAAAACATGGCGACTGAGCACCTGAAGATTGTTCCACAAGCAAGAGCTCCGTACTCCAACACATCTATTTCAATACACTGTGTACACATTATTCGTGATAGTAAGGTCCGTCGAATCATAGGATTATCATCGATAATCGATCGTAATTTTAGGGGATATCAACACTGCGTCCTCCGGACTATTTATGGCAAAATAGACGCCATCTCCACTCTCACAACAAACTCTTCAACCAAGACAGATCCGCGGAAGGATCTCAGTTCTGGACCACTGATTTGTTAATTTCTTGATGACTTAATTATTCTGTTCATCTGCAAAAAATCTCAGGATTACTTCCGGCTTATTGTAGTCAATGGTTCGATCCTGGGTGCTGCCGTATCGTAGAAATAAATTAATTTCGCTACTTAGGGGCGTGGTGTAACCAGAATAAGGCGTACAACAGAACTTTCCAGAACATAATCTGATGCAAGCCCCTCCGAAAGTCCTTGAGCGTACACCTGCGTGGCAAATGCGCGATATGGAAGTATGTTCTCGACTAGCCTTTGTCTGCGATTTCCGTGCGACGTACCTTTGGTTCGTCAAGTGGCCAGTTGCATGACTTTCACTAATAACACTGCGGCAGGAGCTTAACATGATTAAAATGACGCAAAATCAGACTTCCTTTTCCCTGCAAATCGAGGCTCATTTAAACGCTGTTTTTTAGCATTACTGAAAACCATGCGAACTTAGCCTATGACCGTAGGATAAGGGCGCAGTACCGGTAATTATAAATAGGCTACTGTATTTTTAAACTTTTGTTTTAAATATCGGGGTGGCAACAGCCCCCTACCGACCCTACCCCATACGTGCCACCACTCCGTCCCGCGCTACCCCCGATAAACGCCTATATCTGCCCCTCACCTGGAGGACCCGATTTCGATTCCCGGTTCCGTCGGTGATTTTAGGAACTGACATGAGGGTTGGAACGAGGTGCTCTGAGCCTCGTGAGGACAATTGAGTAGCTGTCTTACAGTGAGGCAGCACCCCAGGCAGTCACGGAAACCAACGTTAATGGACGATCTACTAACTACACGTCACCCCACAAACTGCACGCTGAAAGGCTGGAACGTGGTCGCTTGGTAGGCCAGGACCTTTCATGGGCTGAGGAACCATGTTTTTAGCCTATTTTCATTCATGAGAAAATAGGCTTATGGCATCACCTTTTGTCCGCGTGTGTGTGCGTATGTGTGTGTGTGTGTTCCTAATAAAATCTAAACGGCTAGAGTGATTAAAATGAAACTCGGAAAGGTCTAGTACTACTGTATGTTGACCGACCCCAACCAATCCCTTTAAATTATATTACGTTTCACCAATCCAACATAGCGGCTGGGCGAAATATTTCACAGACATTCTATATCTCCGAAACTACTACTGATATCACATTGAAATTTGCACGGAGATAAAGACCACTACTAGAAGTTCACCTATGTGACCCTCAAAAACCAGTTAAGCACAAAATGAACACGGTGGCCAAGCAAAGTTGAAAAGTTTAAATAGACTTTTCTCGCGATTTAAGCATCCGAGCGTAGTCAAACATGGAACAGCTAATTTAGTTCAATTGTTTACTTCAAGATGGCGGCTGTGCAAAATTCTAAAATGAAGTTTTTATTTCTTGTGTCCTAATAATACAATCGAAGTCATCGTTTGATAAATGAACCTATGCAATAATCTTCATCTAATAGAACGTAACTATTTGACCTACATATATAAAAATCCAACATGCCGACCATCCGAAATATTTAGACGGTTCTCAATATCTAGCTACTAATCTATTACAGCAATAAAACTGAAATTTTGTTTGTTGATGGAGGTAATTAACGTAAGTAGGATATATGAAAATAGGCTATTAGTTCTTCACGGAACTACTTGTTTTATTAGCGATTTAGAGGGTGAAGCTGATCATCAAACGGTTGTCCTCCTGTCTCCTGTCGTATGACCTAGAAGTTTTCCTCATAAACTACAGGACATTCCTTTGTTCTATTAATTCGGGAACGTCGAGTAATCAAATCCAGTTTCTTTTGAATGAGATATTAAATTGAACTGCCGGCACCGTGGTGTTGGGGTAGCGCGCCTGTCTCTCACCCGGAGGCCCCGGTTTCGATTCCCGGCTCCGTCAGGGATTTTAAAACTGACGTGAGGGTTGGAACGGGGTGCACTGAGCCTCGAGAGGACAATTGAGTAGCTGTCTGACAGTGAGGCAGCGCCCCGATCACGAAAACCAAGATTAATGGCCGAGGGGACCCGATGCGCTGATCACGCGTCACCCCAATATCTGCAGGAAAAATGGCTGGGCAGCGGTCGCTTGGTCGGCCTAGGCCCTTCATGGGCTGTATAGTGCCAGGGGTTGACTTGTTGTATTAAATTTCACTGGAAGTTCAGTAAAGTTAAATCTTTCTAAAGTTGCAGCCCCGCAGAACTGCGATATCGATTTGCTGGATATAATCTGTCATACAACACCATAAAGATAGAATAAAGCATAACTACCGAATCGAAGAGGTTTTGAGATGTTACAAACTTGAGATGGATGGCTGAAGGGGAAGTACGCTCTTGGAAGGTATCGCCAAACTCTAGAGAAAGTGTGAAATTTATGTCATTCGTTTTGGAACTTGTTGGGGCATGTATATCATAGGTTCTCCAAGTGATAGTTGCACTAGTCCAGCATTGCAACAAGCAGGAATTTTATGACGCAAGTAGGTGTTGGTGATGATGATGACAGTAGCTAGGGGCTTATCAAGTAAGTTAAATCATTAGCAATTAGTATTACCAACAGACTCCGCGGTGTAGCCATGCACGTTAAATCGCACACCATAACAACGATCTCTGGACGACGCGTTGTGTTCCACCTTTAAGGTGTGATCTCCATATGGATCACTTTGTAGCGTCAATTCAATCCCATTTTAAGTTAATATAATTCAACAAGAGTTTAGTGCTTTTCAGTCGGTCAACACGAATGTACCCAAAAGAGATTGGGTACATTCGTGTTGACCGACTGAAAAGCACTATACTCTTGTTTACTAAGGCAACACTGAAAATATGGCTTCATACACCACAATGTTAATATAATTCATTTATTGTCAGATCATATTCGTAATCTGAGGGCTTTTACTCTAGGCAAATGCTGGGATGGTACCTAACTTAAGGCCATGGCCACCTGCTACGCGAATCTTAACTCAATCAGGCCTACCAATGCACACACTAATACAGACATCACAGTAACATAAGTTATCAGACAAATATTTCACACATTTCAGTACACAGGCCTACATGACCAGGATGTAGAAAAGTCCATAAAAGAATGAACAACAAACAACACCCTTTAAGTTTCTCGTGTTAACGTGACATTGGGACTTATCCAAAACAGTTACGAAGAGTGCACCTATTTCTTGTTTGTTTGGACAACTATCCTTTCTCACATTTTCATAAAGATATTTTATTGTTTCGAGGCTCCAACCCAGTGCTACAAAAACTGAGGTATCTTGTTTCCACCTGAGGAACATATTGGCTAATACCCAACTCAATGTAAAATTCGGGGGGAAGATTTTGAAATATAACAAGTTCCCAAAGTACTTAGGAGTAATACTTGACCGAACACTCTCTTACAAGCGACACCTCCAGAGCACAGCAGCTAAAATTAGAAGCCGCAACAATATATTGCTAAAGCTATGAGCAACATCTTGGGGAGCTTCTGCCACTACTACAAGATGCTCTGCCTTAGGTCTAGCCTTCTCTGTGGCTGAATACTGCGCCCCAGTTTGGCTCAATAGCCCACATGTCAAACTCGTTGACACCCAGTTGAACAACACCATGAGACTAATCACTGGTTGTATAAGAACTACACCAGCATATTGGTTTCCAGCCCTCAGCAATATTCTTCCACCCCACCTTCGTAGAGAAGTTGCCTTGCTACGGGAGTACTACAAGATCATGGATCACCCTACACTACCAATTCATGAAGACATCCCCTCTCTTCAAATGAACAGGCTCAAATCCAGGAAGCCACCCATTTGTCATGCCCAGAGGCTTGTAAGAAACCATTTTGATTCCAGCATGCAGTGGATTACTGAATGGACACTAAAAGCTTGTCCTGAGTCGAGCTCCTTCCTGGACCCTACAAGATCATCCACTCCAGGTTCCGATCTGCCTAGGAGGGCTTGGGCAACTCTCAATAGGATTCGGACAAACCACGGAGTATGCAATGGAACTTTGTTCAAATGGGGAAAAATTTTGTTTCCTCAGTTTGATTGTAGTGCTCTTAATCAAACCATCCAACACATTACAACTGACTGTTCTCTGAGGGCATATGGAGGGGACTGGATCGACTTCCTGTTGGCGACACCTGACGTGACCAATGGATAGACTCATTATACCTGAGACTGTAACAATAGTGTAAACAGTAAAAATAATTCATAATGTTGAATTTTGGGCTTATGCCGTGTTTTATTATACTAATATTCGACGCGTTTCGAAAGAAACCATGTCTTTCATCGTCAGGAATAATCTGGAATACGACAATGTTGCTAAGAGAAAGCAACGAAGAACATATAGAAGGTGCCCAAAGATGGACGCCATTATAGCCCCATGTTAGGGACAACGGAAAGCAGCAGTGAATTACTTTCTCAGGGTTCTGATAATAGGTAGCCAGGATTCACTGAGATTGTAGCCGGTGTCGCGGTTGAAATTATCTGGGTGTTTACGTATTTCAACCGCCTCCCTGATGATTCTGGGACGATATTGCTTTATACGGGCAAGAACATCCACTCCTTGGAACATGACATCATGGCCAGGTGTTAAAGCATGATCGGCAACAGCTGATTTATCAGGTTGAATGAGCCTGATACATCTATTATGTTCCTTAATGCGAGTGCATATTGTTCTCGAAGTCTGCCCGATGTAAACCTTGCCACAAGTACAGGGAACTCTGTAGATACCCGGTTGTTGCAATTTAGGCAAACTGTCCTTAGTTGGTCGCAGGAGTTGCCTAATCTTAACAGAAGTTCCAAATACAGTCCGTATGTTGTACCGACGTAGGATTTTAGCAATACGATCCGTTGTGTTATGTATGTACGGAAGGTAAGCAGTTCCTCTTACATCTCTTTTCTCAACTGACGTCCTATTATTATTTGTTGGTTTCAGAACCGTAGAAATCAAAGCCTTGCTATAACCGTTGCTCTCAAAGGTGGTTCGCAGGGTGTTAATTTCTTCTTGTAAAGAAGACACTTCACAAATCCTCCTAGCCCTGGTAGTTAGAGTTGTAAGGATACCATGTTTCTGGGCAGGGTGATGGTGAGAACTTGCGTGGAGATATCTATTGGTGTGTGTTGGCTTACGAAAAACGCTGTGTTCTAAAGATCCATCCTCTTTCTTGGTGACGAGAACATCTAAAAAAGGTATTTTGCCGTCAGATTCCTTTTCCATGGTGAAACAAATAGAAGGGTGCTGGAGATTAAGGTGATCCAGGAAATGGCTAAGATTTTCCTCACCTTCCGTCCAAACAACGAACGTGTCATCCACATAACGCCACCAGATCTTCGGTTTGAAAGGAGCCGACGACAAAGCTTTCTCTTCAAAGTTCTCCATGAAGAAATTAGCCACAACAGGAGAGAGAGGACTACCCATGGCCACACCACCAGTCTGCTCATAAAAATTCCCATTCCATAGAAAGTAGGAGGAGGTCATGCAGTGATAAAAAAGTCTTGTGATGTCTTCAGGAAAAAAGCCATTAATGAGAGACATAACACCATCAATAGGTACTCTCGTAAACAGAGACACCACGTCGAGACTCACTAGAATATCACCCGGCTGAAGTGTTATAGCTTTTAACTTTTCCACGAAGTGTGTGGAATCCTTAATGTACGAAGGCGTGTTACCCAGAAGCGGCTGAAGTAGTCTACCTAAGTATTTGGAAAGGGCATATGTAGGAGAACCAATCGTACTAACAATAGGTCTAAGAGGAACATCTTCCTTATGTATTTTAGGAATACCATAGAGTCTCGGAGGAATAGCATCCCTTGAAAGGAGAGTCTTCACTGCATCCGCTGGAATAGATGATTGCTTGATCAATTTGACGGTGACATTTGAGTAGCGAGTAGTAGGATCACGACTATTAATCCTATATACAGGATCTGATAACAAAGACGAGATCTTGGAATCATAATCAACCTTATCCAATACCACTGTCGCGTTACCCTTGTCAGCGGGGAGAACGATAATATCAGAATCGTCCCTTAGATCTTTAAGTGCCCAGCTTTCGCCTTGTTTTAAGTTGGTGTTAGGCGGCTTAGCGGTCTTGAGAACTCGGGAACATTCTTGCCTGGCTTCCTCGGCCTCTTCAGGTGTGAGGTGATGTACCGAGGATTCTACGGATGTAATAAGTTCTTCAATAGGAATTCTTCTAGGCGCTACAGCAAAATTGAGACCTTTAGCGAGAACCCAACAGGCAGTTCTCGCTAAAGGTCTCAATTTTGCTGTAGCGCCTAGAAGAATTCCTATTGAAGAACTTATTACATCCGTAGAATCCTCGGTACATCACCTCACACCTGAAGAGGCCAAGGAAGCCAGGCAAGAATGTTCCCGAGTTCTCAAGACCGCTAAGCCACCTAACACCAACTTAAAACAAGGCGAAAGCCGGGCACTTAAAGATCTAAGGGACGATTCTGATATTATCGTTCTCCCCGCTGACAAGGGTAACGCGACAGTGGTATTGGATAAGGTTGATTATGATTCCAAGATCTCGTCTTAGTTATCAGATCCTGTATATAGGATTAATAGTCGTGATCCTACTACTCGCTACTCAAATGTCACCGTCAAATTGATCAAGCAATCATCTATTCCAGCGGATGCAGTGAAGACTCTCCTTCCAAGGGATGCTATTCCTCCGAGACTCTATGGTATTCCTAAAATACATAAGGAAGATGTTCCTCTTAGACCTATTGTTAGTACGATTGGTTCTCCTACATATGCCCTTTCCAAATACTTAGGTAGACTACTTCAGCCGCTTCCGGGTAACACGCCTTCGTACATTAAGGATTCCACACACTTCGTGGAAAAGTTAAAAGCTATAACACTTCAGTCGGGTGATATTCTAGTGAGTCTCGACGTGGTGTCTCTGTTTACGAGAGTACCTATTGATGGTGTTATGTCTCTCATTAATGGCTTTTTTCCTGAAGACATCACAAGACTTTTTTATCACTGCATGACCTCCTCCTACTTTCTATGGAATGGGAATTTTTATGAGCAGACTGGTGGTGTGGCCATGGGTAGTCCTCTCTCTCCTGTTGTGGCTAATTTCTTCATGGAGAACTTTGAAGAGAAAGCTTTGTCGTCGGCTCCTTTCAAACCGAAGATCTGGTGGCGGTATGTGGATGACACGTTCGTTGTTTGGACGGAAGGTGAGGAAAATCTTAGCCATTTCCTGGATCACCTTAATCTCCAGCACCCTTCTATTTGTTTCACCATGGAAAAGGAATCTGACGGCAAAATACCTTTTATAGATGTTCTCGTCACCAAGAAAGAGGATGGATCTTTAGGACACAGCGTTTTTCGTAAGCCAACACACACCAATAGATATCTCCACGCAAGTTCTCACCATCACCCTGCCCAGAAACATGGTATCCTTACAACTCTAACTACCCGGGCTAGGAGGATTTGTGAAGTGTCTTCTTTACAAGAAGAAATTAACACCCTGCGAACCACCTTTGAGAGCAACGGTTATAGCAAGGCTTTGATTTCTACGGTTCTGAAACCAACAAATAATAATAGGACGTCAGTTGTGAAAAGAGATGTAAGAGGAACTGCTTACCTTCCGTACATACATAACACAACGGATCGTATTGCTAAAATCCTACGTCGGTACAACATACGGACTGTATTTGGAACTTCTGTTAAGATTAGGCAACTCCTGCGACCAACTAAGGACAGTTTGCCTAAATTGCAACAACCGGGTATCTACAGAGTTCCCTGTACTTGTGGCAAGGTTTACATCGGGCAGACTTCGAGAACAATATGCACTCGCATTAAGGAACATAATAGATGTATCAGGCTCATTCAACCTGATAAATCAGCTGTTGCCGATCATGCTTTAACACCTGGCCATGATGTCATGTTCCAAGGAGTGGATGTTCTTGCCCGTATAAAGCAATATCGTCCCAGAATCATCAGGGAGGCGGTTGAAATACGTAAACACCCAGATAATTTCAACCGCGACACCGGCTACAATCTCAGTGAATCCTGGCTACCTATTATCAGAACCCTGAGAAAGTAATTCACTGCTGCTTTCCGTTGTCCCTAACATGGGGCTATAATGGCGTCCATCTTTGGGCACCTTCTATATGTTCTTCGTTGCTTTCTCTTAGCAACATTGTCGTATTCCAGATTATTCCTGACGATGAAAGACATGGTTTCTTTCGAAACGCGTCGAATATTAGTATAATAAAACACGGCATAAGCCCAAAATTCAACATTATGAATAATAACACGGGCCGTGAAAGTCTAAATGACAATAGTAAAAATAATGTATAGTAGATTTTAAAGTGATTTTCTTTGTACCTTTCTCTGAAATCTTGTATTGCCACACGATAAATAAATAAATAAATTGCTTAAGATCTGGCAATTATTCTAGTTTTTTTTCGTGTCTTTTTCGGGGTATCGCCTAGGTGCACCAAGTCAGGCTCGTCAGAGGGGTCCCCCCAGGGGCTCACATCTAGTGGGACGTGGGTTGGCGACCACTGGGCCCCAGCTGAGTCCAGCATTGCTTCCACTTACTTGTGCCGGGCTCCTCTATCTTCTTTCCTGTCGACCTCACTTGGTCAACTCTTGTTCTCTTCCGACCCCGACGGTATTAGGGTATCCGAGGCCTAGAGAGTCTCTTCCTTTCCCGCCTTAATTGGCCCTTGTCTCATCTTTTCTGATTCCCTCCTTCTGCGAGGGGTCAGCCTGCTTTATCTTTTCTTGTTTTCTCCTGCTTTCTGCTCAAGGACCTCAAGGAGGCCGGGTGTATGTAGCCCCAACACTTTTGGTGCACCCTAGATAATGCTACACCCTCAGGGCCTCACGGCTGGTGAGTTCGGGAGTTGGCGACCCCGAGGGATTCCTGATCTGGGTCCATTTTCCCCTTTTGTCCCTTACCTTTGGGGCGGACCCTCTCCTCTTTCACTTTCCTATCTGCCTTTCATGGCTCTCCTTCCTTCAAAGTCCCTCAATCCGCATTCTTCGAGGATTGAGGGCATTTCTTTTCCTCCTGTCCTTTAATTGCCTTATTCTCCTTTAGTTTTCCATTTCTTCTTCTAGTTTTAGGTTAGTTTTTTAGCCTACTTTTCACATTTTGCAAAAATGAGGAAAAAGTAGACTTATGAGATCGGGCAAATGTGTGTCTGTCTGTCTGTCCTTCTGTCTGTCTGTCTGTCTGTCCTTCTGTCTGGCTGGCTGGCTGTGTGTGTCCCCCCCCCCCCCCTATCAACTCCTAAACGGCTGCAGCAATCGAAACAAAATTTGGTAGGAGTAAAGATCTATACCTGAATATCTCACGGCCATATTTGAAAATGATATCAGTGCTACCAACTGCTGAAAATCGCAATTAAAATTTCAGCTCCATGTTGGATATCTTGGAAGGTATGAATGGGAGCTATTTCAAAATTGGCACACGTATAGACAATAATATTGCAGTTTAATTTCCAGGAGGCCATACATGGCAGTGTTGCCAAAATGATTATAAGCCTGCTGATAGGTCCAAATTTTAAATGCATATAACTTCTACACTATCAATTGGATTTCAACCAAATTTCGTATGTGCTATGTTTACATAAACAGATATGACTGAGCGTATTCTTAAGAGCCACCAGGGCTGCCAACTGATAATAAATCCTCTCATTTTTTTAAAATCCAAATACCCATATATCAGAAAGTATTCAAGCCGACAGCTTCAAACTATGCACACGTACAGTACCTGACATTCTATATTAATTTTGAGTAACTTATATCCGTCAGTGCTACCAACATGATTTTAAGCCTGCTGAGAGGTCCAAATTTATATACATGTAACTTCTATACTATCATTTGGATTTCAACAAAATTTCGTGTGTGCTATGTGTACCATAACAGCTATGACCATGCCGATTCTTAAAAGTAAGCAGGGCTGCCAACTGTTAATAAATACTCTCTATTTTTGTTACCCTAATATCAATATATCATATATATCTCAAAGTATGCAAGCCAATAGCTCTAAACTTTGCACACGTATAGTACCTGGCATTCTAGATTAATTTGGAGTAACTAATATAGGCCTACGCCAGTGCTGCCAACATGATTCTAAGCCTGCTGATAGGTTCAATTTTAAAATGCATGTAACTTATACACTATCATTTGGATTTCATCCAAATTTCGTGTGTGCTATGTGTACCATAACAGCTATGACTATGCCGATTCTTAAAAGTAAGCAGGGCTGCCAACTGTTAATAAATACTCTCTATTTTTGTTACCCTAATATCAATATATCAGATATATCAGAAAGTATGCAAGCCAATAGCTCTAAACTTTGCACACGTATAGTACCTGGCATTCTAGATTAATTTGGAGTAACTAATATACGTCAGTGTTGCCAACATGATTCTAAGCCTTCTGATAGATCCAATTTTAAAATGCATGTAACTTCTATACTAACTAATGGATTTCATTCAAAATTGACACAACAATAGATCATATTATTTCAGATTATTTCTGACTAATACATGTATGTCATTGTTGCCAACATGATTTTACGCGCACTGTTAGATCCAATGTTTAACTGCATGTAACGTCCATGCTATCCATTGGACTTCAACCAAATTTTGTATTCTGTACCTTAAGAGATGGAACTAAGAATATATTCCGGCACCAGGGCTGCCAATTGTAGTGCTCTATTAGGCTACATTAGGATACATTATGCCAGGTATACAGTATTTCGAACTAATTGGAAATTTCGATATTAGCAACTTAATTTCGTCATTATTCTTGATAGATCCATATTGATTAATCAATGGCATGAATCTTAAATTTTAAGGAAAGTGGGCTCTTTAGTTCGTCACGGAACTTCTTGTTTGTTTTATGTTTGCATTTCATTTTCATCTTCACGATCACCCAAACCATTAGGGGCCGATAACCTAGATGTTAGGCCCCTTAAAACATTAATTATCATCTTCATCATCATCTTCAGAGGGTTCTTGGCACACCATGCCCTGACTATCGCTGGGGTCCATCGCACACGTCTTTGCCAATGTGCCAAAATTTATTTTTATTTGAGGGTTGTATTATTATCGACAATTCCATATAATTCGTGAAATAGTCCTACTAGTCCTTCGATGTTGGGAATGTACCGATAAATTTGGCACCTCTTGTAGCATTACCTCTGATAACGAGCTCTTGCAGCTCTCAGCTAATCATTATGAATTAATTTCAGAGCTGTCAGCAGGAAGCGTCTCCCCATTAGTAAGTCTCGTTATTTGTGGGTTATCTTCAAGAATTGTTCCAATATAATTGTAGGGTTCGCTGATGGCTGAATTAGCATGCTGTGAATTCCAGCCACAATGACCAGTAAACGTGCTCTTGATACGGACTGAAGCTTTGTACTCGGCATTAATACGTATTTAGTTCCCTTTTGTTATTCTGACTTCTGTGATGGCAATTCATGCAAAATATGGTTTTGACTTACAAATGTGTTAGAGAATTAATGAATAGAGGATTCAAATGGAATTCAAGAAATTGCCTTCCCAAACATACACCCACAGAATAATACTCTTCAGATCTGAATCACGCAGCTCTCATTGACTAGAGTCCTCCAGCAGTTAATTCATTCTTCCCAGGGGGCAAACTGAGGGATTTGGGTGTAAACCATGATAAGTAATAGATCACTTACTGGAATTTGGTTCACCTACCATAGTGTTAATGCAGCGAATGGGCATGGTGGTGCAGTGGTCAAGCTGCTTGCCTCTCAACATGTCGGACGGGGTTCGATTCCCGGTCAATGCATGTGAGATTTTCGAAGTGAAATATCACGTACTAGGTTTCGTATTCCACGTAAAATTGGAGATCCCGTGGCTCATGATCGAGAGATTAACGGTCACGTTCTGTCCAAGAATGTCCTTTAGTCTCTTTCGCAATAGTCGGTGAAAAGGATCCAAAAATTCACTCTTGATTTCCAGCCTCCCCCCAGCCCCCATTTTTTGAAAGAAACTTAGTGTATTTGTATTATTCTCTGTTAAATACCTAAGCAACCCAAAATTGCTTGATGAGTTCAATCTACCAATAAACTCCAATCATCATTAAATAATTAGCTTAAAAAACAAAAAAGTCGCGAGTTGATCATGCGCAGCACCACTCTTACCCTCCAAATTGATCAGCTGACTAAAATACTAATTAACTAGCGGGCCCGTACGAGAAATCTCGCATGTTCATAAGGCACACTTTCCCCAACAGGTTTATAATGAGAGACTTAAGGAGAAAGTTTCTTATGTTTTTATTTGAACCAAATGACTATATAACACTGTTTATGTTCGACCCCTGACTATCATGTGTCTGAAAACTGTATCATAATGATGGTCATTATAACACTATTTTCATTATGAAACAGTTTCTCCTACCAATCACAGCTCAAGAAACAGTTGTTTGACCAATTAGATAAGGATACCTTCGCGCATGCGCTCAAAATCCAACATGTCTATATAAATTACCGAAAGTGCACCGTCCATATGTTCGCGTAAATAAACTGGTGAATATGAGACAAGAAATAGCACTGTACCTTAATATACCAAAATCCAATTTCTACACAGCGCGTTGATTTCAAACGACTATGGTGACAGTTTTACTGAATACTGATTCACGATCTGCACATATGGCATTGAAGCACACAGAGCGCATGCGTCGGTCGGCCAGAGAGCTTGGAACACGGAGATATGCTACCTAGCGCACCACCCGATCAAAAAATTCTAGTTACTGAACATATATTTATGAATATTTATGTTAAAACATGTAATAAAGTTACAATTATCATCGAACATAAACATCCGTATGCAACTCGCCTATAATGGTAATTAAGACACTCGTATGAAAATTATAAAACTCGCTAAAGCTCGTTTTATAAACATACTCGTGTCTTAATTATAGCCATTATAGGCTCGTTGCATAATGTACTATTACGTTTCAGGGGTCCCTACAACCAAAATGCGAACTGAACAGCAGTGATGTCGCGTATTTTAAGACAGCAACAGTATTTGCAAATCGCACACTTCTTTCAAAAAATGATATTTATGAAATTAGAATGCAATTCGTCACTGGTAATGTAATTTGTGTGCTGAGTCCATTGATTGGCAGCTTAACCGTAACACTCACCGGTTTTTCGATATTTATGAAATTATACGATTTGAGTACTCATTCCTTTAAATTACTGTTTCTGAAATCCATGCAAAATGATAAAGGAAATATCTTATAATGTTATAATGATATGAAACAGACGTCACAGCGCCCAAAATGTGAAGTGGACAGCAATTATGGAGTGTATCTTCCTGCAGCAACAGTATCTGCAAATCGCACACTACGTACAGTTTTTAAAAGTCATCTTATAAATAAATTATATATATTTATGAAATTAGAGTGCACTGCGTCACTGGTAATATATATTCTCTTTCATTTGATTGCTCATTTTCACGATCGGTCGCTTGTGAGTGCCGCAGCAGGGATCTATACTACTGAAATAATATACATTATATTAATGCTGAATTTTTATCAGTCCACATGAATCTTTATGAATCAAAATTTAGTTAATCAATAAAAGTGGTTAGGAGTACTAAAATTATTAGCAAATTTTGTCAGTAAGTTCAATGAAAAAGTAACCAGGTCAGGGAATACTGGAGGAAAACCTTCAACATTTTTGCATCATGTCACTAAACCCTTGCGTAAGATTAGACCAGGAGAGAGTGACATAGAGTCATAGGGACGCCAGGAAATTGCTCAGCTACATCCGTTTTCCTTTCCTTACTGACTTTTGGACAGACCTTCTACTCTCTGCCTTTCTTGGCTATCTCTCTTGCATTTACTTCTTGACAAATGATGAGGCTCCAATTTCAAGTGTTCCCAGGGTATCTTTTAGTAACAGGTATCATCTTCACAAAACATCAATCACCACAATTATAAGCTTCATGATCATCATCGCCTTCAGCAGCATCCCATCATGTTCAGGAGTTATTTGTGGAGAATGACCAATAATACACGCTTAAACACTCCAACTTCTTCAACAATAATACAGACCCGGCACGTCTTCACACGAGCGCTGTGGATCAATTAGTGTTCGCACCAAGATTTGAAGAACGTACACAATTTACATGGTTGCGTTACATGTTGCACAGTGAGAATAAGTACACGGCTTTAGATACAAAGTAATAGGAACCCCGGAAAACATCAGTCATTCTGGAAATTCTATGGCATTTCAATGTGTCTAAGGCTATTTTTGGAGCAGGTGCCGGTTGGGTGGCATCTAGTAGCCAAGTTCACAGCTTAGTGCCGTTGACGGTAGCATTTGATAGCAAAAGTAGGAACTACTTGAAAATTGATCGACTGCATTCCTTACCTAAATTCAGATAACACACAATAATACAGCCATCACATTTAACACCGGTTACCAGACAAATTCTGCACACACCTTAAATACACGGGGTTACATGACCACCAACAATCCAACCAATTACTGTAACATGCGAGAAAAATAATATAATATGAAAATAAATCGTCGTCTTCTCCACAACCACTAGGTTGGTGGGTAACATGCATGTCTTCCAAAACGTCTTTTTTATCGGGCCTGTAGTTTCAAATGGCAATAAGTGTGCTTGCCTTTAATTCTGTCTATAAATTGAGTCCTTGGTCTTCCCCCCAAAAAATTACATGTAATTAAAAAAATATTTTTATTTGTACTTATTTGTCTGACCCCTAGAGGATTTGCCAAACAGCACAGAATAATATAGCCGAAATAATTTTCTAACTACAGTAACAATGACTGTAAAACAAGAGTTATGACAAAACTACTTGTTTTGAAGTGGTCCATACAAATCGTTTCTTATGAAGGCAACTGATGATTTGAGGATTGTTAGAACAATTTCTTCTTGAACTTTTTTCGATTTTGTAAATCCCTCTCCAGTTAACAAATAACTTCGAAATAGTACCCCAATAGCCGCAAAATAATCCAGTAACTGCTATTGTATTCATCTGAAATGTTTCTAAAGAATAGGAAATCGTAAGTTCATATATTATCTATTTCTCTTTGCCTACTTCTTCTGGTTGATTCATGAGGACTCAAATCGAATAGTTGGATGAATGATTTCCGATTCTTTCTCCCGATTATTGATGGCAATAATACCTATACGACGGGTGCTGCCATCCACGGCCTTTCCCGAATTGTGTTATGACTTTTGATTCTTAACATTTTTCCCCTGGAGCAGCTCCCCAGAACACAAGGCAGAGTTGCATACTAACTACAGTGTCTGCAGTGGCTACTGCCTAAGGACCTTCCAGGAAGAGCTCGAACAGGTGATAGGCATTCATTTTTATAGATTACTAGCTGTTATACACGGCGTTGCTCGGGATCTCAATAGGATATCAAGAGATCGTACTTTTGCTCGCATTGTTGTATTGTGTGCAACCCGCTGGATGGTCGTTGTTAAAATGAGCAATAGTATTGCCATTTTATTATTGTCCTCGAGCGTGCGTTTTATGTGATCAAAGATTATTAAGTAGGTGGGTACGACGGCTCCATACTGCTTGCACCTTATAAAAGTTCGCTATTATAACTCATTATTTAAGGAGCCTATTTTAATCCTTTAACGTAACTAATAATTTTTTAGGGCAAACGAATTTCTTTTCCTTAATTTTATATATAAAGAAATTCTAATTATAACAATTCTATTCCAAAGAAATTATATTATAAAACGAACTTATAGTGCCTACACATTTTTAAAAAAACATTTTTGTAACAAAATTATCTATTAGGCGAAGACTTGACAGATCTCAATTCACCCTTGAGATCGCCTCCACGTCTCCATCTCGTTGATGACGTCCTTAAATAAAAATATAAAGATTGTGGGGCATGCAAATTCAGTGTTTCAAGCTCCTATTTACAACTTTTTTAATTAATATGAAAAGAGTATTCTTTCCTTACAGGAAGTAATGAGAATAATAGTGCTGTATAGAGCAAAAAAAGAGCTTTCGTATGATATATCACACGAGTAAATCGAAGGTAAATATAATAGGGCACCCCTTGGTCGCCTTAAGCGCATTGCATGTATTGTTGAATTTTACATCCTAAGTTAATTCCGGAATATTTTTATAGCCATTTCAAATTTTTGATCGCTTTCTATTAATGGAGGAACAGACAGACAGACAGACAGACAGACAGAAGGACAAAAGTAAAATTTTTAGCCTATTTTCATTTATGAAAAAATAGGCTTATGAGATCACCTTTTGTCAGTGTGTCTGTCTGCGTGTGCGTATGTGTATGTGATGGTGCGTGTCCCCCCCCTAATTACTTCTAAACGGCTGGAGCGATTGCAATGAAAATCGGTAATTTCATAGCGCTATTCCGGACCACCCCGACCGTGCCCTTCAAATTGTGTTACGTCTCACCAATCCAACATGGCGGCTGTGCGAAATATTTCACCAGCATTCGATATCTACGAAACTGTTACCGATATCACCCTGGAATAGTTCACGATGATAAATGGAACTACTAGAAGTTCATCTATGTGATTTTTGAAAACCTGATAACTACAAAACCAACATGGCGGCCAAGCGAATTTGCGACTTTAAATAGACGTTTCTCACGATTTAACCAATCAAACGCAATGAAACATGGTATAGTATATGCTTATACACATTGTAATGCACTGACATCTAACTTCCTTCAATTGTTTACATAACCTCAAGATGGCGGCTGTGCGAAATATTTCACCGGCATTCTATATCTCTGAAACTATAAGCGGTATCACCCTGAAATTTTGTACGGAGATAAAGGGCACTACTGGAAGTTCATCTATAAGACTTGCGAAAACCGGCTGACTACAAAACGAATATGGCAACCAAGCGAAGCTGAAAATTTTAAATAGACTTTTCTCGCGTTTTAATGATCCAAACGCAATGAAACATGGTACAGGAAATGCTTATACACATTGTAATGCACTGGTATCTAATTTAGTTCAATTGTTTACATAACCTCAAGATGGTGGCTGTGCGAAATTTTAAAATTAAGTTTTTATTTCTTGTGTCGTAATCATGCGATCGAAGTGACAGATTGAAAAATGAACCTAGTCAATAATTGTCCTTGAATGGTACATAACTCGATGGCCTAGATATATAACAATCCAAAATGGCGAGCATCAGATATATTTAGACGGTTCTCAAAATCTATGAATCTTTTACAGCAATCAAACTGATTTTTTTTTATTTCATAGAGGCTATGAACATATGTTCACCTATAGGACTTTCAGTAACCTGGTGAGCACAAATCCAACATGGCGGCGACGTGAAGTATAAATATTTAAATGGACGTTTCTCGCGAATTAACTATCCGAGTGCAGTGAAACGTTGCACGTTAAATGCTTATACAAATGTTAATCCCCTGGCATCTAATTTATTTCAATTGTTTGCATAATCACAAGATGGCAGTTGTGGGAAATTTTAAAATCTCGTTTTTACTTCTTGTGTTCTAATCATGCGATTGAAGTTTGAATACCACACGTACACAATAAGCTTAATGTAATAGTACAAAAATAAAAATCCAACCTGGCGACCATTTGAAATATTTAGACGGTTCTCAATATCTACGGATCTATCACAACCTTCAAACTGAAATTTTGTATGTTGATAGAGGCAGTAAACATGAGTAGAATATATTAAAATAGGCTGCATAGTTCTTAACGGAACTACTTGTTATATATATAGACTAGCTGTTATACCCCGCGTTGCTCGGGGTCTCAATAGGATATATAGAGATCGTACTTTTGCTCGCATTGTTGTATTGTGTGCAACCCGCTGGAAGGTCGTTGTTAAAATGAGCAATAGTATTGCCATTTTATTATTGTCCTCAAGGTTGCTTTTTATGCGATCAAAGATTGTGTTGAAGTTGTTATGTAGGTGGGTACGACGGCTCTATACAGCGTGTACCCTAAAAAGTTCGCTATTATAACTCATTATTTAAAGGGCCTATTTTAATCCTTGTATGTATTATTAACGTAACTAATAGATTTTTCGGGCAAATGAATTTCTTTTCCTTAATTTTATAAAAAAAATATTGTAATTACAACAATTCTATTCCAAAGAAATTATATTACAAAACAAACTTATAGTACTTACACTTTTTAATAGACATTTGTCTAACAAAATTATCTATTAGGCGAAGACTTTACAGATCTCAATTCAACCTTGAGATCGCCTCCACGTCTCCAACTCTTTGATGACGTCCTTAAATAAAAATATAAAGATTGTGGGGGCATGCAAATTCAGTGTTTTAGGCTCCTATATACAACTTTTGTAATTAATATGAAAAAAAGTAATTTTTCTTTACAGGAAGTAATGAGAATAATAGTGCTGTATAGAGCTATAAAAGACCTTTCGTATGATATATCGCACGAGTAAATCGAAGGTAAATATAATAGGGCACCCCTTGGTCGCCTTAAGCGCATTGCATGTATTGTTGAATTTTACATCCTAAGTTAATTCTGGAATATTTTTATAGCCATTTCAAAATTTTGATCGCTTTCTCTTAATGGAGGAACAGACAGACAGACAGACAGAAGGACAAAAGTAAAATTTTTAGCCTATTTTCATTTATGAAAAAATAGGCTTATGAGATCACCTTTTGTCCGTGTGTCTGTCTGCGTGTGTGTATGTGTATGTGTATGTTACTTCTAAACGGCTGGAGCGATTCCAATGAAACTCGGTAATTTCATAGCACCACCCCGACCGTGCCCTTCAAATTTTGTTACGTCTCACCAATCCAACATGGCGGCTGTGTGAAATATTTCACCGGCAATCGATATCTATGAAACTATTACCGATATCACCCTGGAATAGTTAACGATGATAAAGGGAACTACTAGAAGTTCACCTATGTGATTTTTGAAAACCTGATAACTACAAAACCAACATGGCGGCAAAGCGAATTTGCGACTTTTAAATATACGTTTCTCACGATTTAACCAACCAAACGCAATGAAACTTGGTACAGTATATGCTTATACACATTGTAATGCACTGACATCTAACTTCCTTCAATTGTTTACATAACCTCAAGATGGCGGCTGTGCGAAATATTTCACCGGCATTCTATATCTCTGAAACTATAAGCGGTATCACCCTGAAATTTTGTACGGAGATAAAAGGCACTACTGGAAGTTCATCTATAAGACTTGCGAAACCGGCTGACTACAAAACGAATATGGCAACCAAGCGAAGCTGAAAATTTTAAATAGACTTTTCTCGCGTTTTAATGATCCAAACGCAATGAAACATGGTACAGGAAATGCTTATACACATTGTAATGCACTGGTATCTAATTTAGTTAAATTGTTTACATAACCTTAAGATGGCAGAATTTTAAAATTAAGATTTTATTTCTTGTGTTGTAATCATGCGATCGAAGTGAAAGGTTGACTAATGAACCCTTGCAATAATTTTCCTTTAATGGTACATGACTCTAAGGCCTATACATATAACAATCCAACATGGCGAGCATCCGAAATATTGAGATGGATCTCAATATATACGAATCTATTACAGCAATCAAACTGATTTTTTTAATTTTCATAGGGGCTATAAACGTAAGTTCACCTATAGGACTTTCAATAGTCTGGGAATCACAAATCCAACATGGCGGCGACGCGAATTATGAATATTCACATGGTCGTTTATCACAATTTAACCATCCGAGTGCAGTAAATCCTTCTACAAATGTTAATCCACTGGCATCTATTTTTTTCATTTTTTCCATAACCACAAGATGGCAGCTGTGCAAAATTTTAAAATCTTGCTTTTACTCCTTGTGTCCTAATCATGCGATTGAAGTTTGAATACTACACGTACACAATACTCTTCATGTAACTGTACATAACTCTTAAGACCTACAGATATAAAAATCCAACATGGCGACCATCCGCAATATTTAGCCTGTTCTCAATATCTGCGAATCTTACAGCAATCAAACTGAACTTTTGTATGTTGATAGTGGCAGTTAACATAAATAGGATATATGACAATAGGGTGTAGAGTTCTTCACGGAACTACTTGTTTATATGTAGGATTAGCTTTCTCACATATGCTTTAATCACATGTACTCTATTTAGGCTAGGCCTATATTATTTCTTTTGCATGTCCCAGCAATTGGAATATACCATGTTCACCGACTGAAGAGTTTCAATATCAGTTGTAATTCATTTCATCCTTAACACGATGCACTGTTCTGCTGCGGGCGTCAAGACCTGCAACAAGTCCTCTCCGACGGCCCCATGCCATTATTTGAATAAACTATCTGTTAGGATGCTTGGAGCACGAAAGTTAAAGTAAATACTAGTTCCCCAATCATTATTATCTCTACTGCAAGGGGTTATATAGACTGAGGAAAAGAGGGAGGAAGAATAATATACGCGGCTTCGATGGCGTAGTCGGTAGCATTCTGAGCTTCTAAGCCCAAGATAGCGGGTTCAAACCTGGCCGAAGCCGTCGGATTTTTTAAGAGCGTTGAAAATCCCTCAGTATGCCTTCCTTCGGAGGGGAAGTAAAGCCGGCGGTCCCATGTCATAGATTTATGGCATGTTAAAGAACCTTCCACTAATTGCACCTGTGTGAACATAAATTGGATAGGTTCAGAATGTAAACATCGCTGTTAGGTTTCTACATTCGTTGCCAAGAGCCGACTGCGATGGCGTCTAGCAGCTAAGTTCTGAACTTGGCCTAGTAGTCGTTGACGGTGGTACTTGGTGGCAAAAGTAGGAACTATTTGAAAAATTCTAGGTTGCAGTACTTAAATTTAAAAAAACAGATAACACACACTAATACAGTCATCACAATTAACACCGGTTATCAGACAGATTCTACAAACACCCAAAGTACACGGGGCTACATGGCCGCGTTTTCGCAGCCCCTAAACTTAAGAACCAACCAACCAGAATAATATACAGTATCAAAATTCTTTCCTCCTCGACCTGTTTGATTGGATGCGACGTTTGATGAACAGAGTTCAGCTGGCCGTCAGGTCGCTCTGTCAGGGTGATAATTATACATGGGGATTGAGTGACGAGTGCGTAGTGGCTGGTCGGTGTGAGATAAAGAGTGAATGACCTCGCAAATAACAAGCACAATCAATATATTGGAATTTCCATATTACTGTGAGAGATTCGCACTTAACCCGTAACACTGTAGGAAGATTTGCCAATCAAGCTGGATGAAAATCAATTTTCAATTATTAGGAAAAAACTGTTATTTTGGTTTATATATTTTTTTTTTCTCCCAGCACAATTTTTTTCTGCTGACAGTATAAATGCTCTGTAAATACCTATAATAGTTATCTTTTTGACGTGACAGACCACAGGGACGGTTGCTTTTGATGTGTCGCATGGTAATAATAATAATAATAATTATTATTATTTATTTAGTATGTTTCGACCCATACAGGATCACATAAAGCAAGTTATGATCTGTTGCTGTTATTTTTCTTGTTCTTCCAGAATTCTTTCATCATGTCGCTATGTTTAGCTCGACGTTCGTCAGTCCATTTTCCCCTAGGTCTGCTGGGCTTATCTTCTGATGCAGCTTCCCAAGTGTAGATCTTATGTCTGAATGTTTTGCGGTCTTCGATATCTGTGGGTGTGATGTTGGCGTTATTGAGATCAGTTTGGACTTGTTTAATCCAAACCGTTTTCGTCTTTAATTTTTGTGAGTACATCAATATTTTCTTTGTTAATCGGTTGTCATCTAGCCTCATAATGTGTCCATAAAATGTCAAGCGTCGTTTACGGAAATCGGTTTCAATATTTGAATATTTTTCTGTGATCTTGTGCGATTGTAAACGATATCCTTCATCTGTAAGTCTTGGGCCAAGAATTTTTCGGATGATTTTCCTTTCAGCTTTCTTAATATTTTCAAGATCCCCTTTATAATTGAGGTTTAAGGTCTCACTGGCGTAGAGCGTTTCGGATTTGATGACCGTCGCGTAATGTCGAATTTTAGTGTTAATGCTCATGCATTTTTTTGTTGTAGATGTTTGCAGTTTTCCCATTTTCTTTCCGCATTTTGAGTTCCCGTGTTCTTTGTGCTATTCTTTCTGTGCCTGTAGGTTCAATAATTTCACCTAAGTATTTGAAATGATTAACCTTGTTGATTGAACCGTATTTTGTTACCAAAGTTTGGGTTTCAATGTGTTTTGTAGCCATGAATTTAGTTTTTGTGAAGGAGATTTGCAACCCTACTTTCCCAGCACATACTTTGAGGACGTCAATCTGGTGAATTGCCGTTAGTTCATCTCCGGAGAGGATTGCCAAATCATCAGCAAAAGCTAAGCATGTAACATTGATATTATCCTTCTGTCTTCCTATCACGACAGGTTTCCACATGTTGCGACTTTTAAATTCTTTTTCCCATTCTTTGATGACCTTATCTAGAACGATGTTGAACAGCAATGGAGAAAGTCCATCACCCTGCCGAACACCAGTTTTAATGGGAAAAGGTTGGGAGATCTCTCCAATGAATTTGACCTTGGAAATTGCGTCGGTTAAGTTTTGTTGGATGAGTCGTCTCGTCTTCGGATCGAGATGGTTTTCTTCGAGTACATTAAAAAGAGATTTTCGATCAATGGAGTCATAAGCCTTCTGAAATTCGACAAATGTACAGATGGTTGGGAGATTTCGTGTGGCTCGAAGTTTCAAGGTGGACTTCAGATTGAAGATTTGTTCGACGGCTGATCTGTTTGGTCTGAAGCCAGCCTGATATTCACGGATGAGTGGCTCGAGTTGTTCTTGCGTGCGTTGTAAAAGACAGGCGGAGAGAATTTTATAAGCGATGGGTAAGAGGGAAATTCCTCTGTAGTTATTCACATCAGATTTATCTCCTTTCTTGTGGAGTGGGTGGATGAGTGCGCATTTCCATTCGTACGGTAGTTTTTCACTTCGCCAAATGTCCTGAATGATCTGTGTGATTTCCTGTAGTGATCGTGGTCCTAGATTTTTCAATAGTTCTGCGATCATTCCGTCTTCTCCTGATGTATTTCCGTTCTTGAGTTTTTTGATGTGGTGATGGATTTCTTCTTGCGTTGGTGGTTTGGCTTCGGGTCGTATGTGTTCTGGGACTGTGTGTATAAATCGCTCAGGTGGTTCAGGATAATTGAGGAGGTCAGAAAAATAACGTGCTAGTTCTTCACAGTTTTCTTGGTTATTGAGTGCGAGACTTCCGTCTTGTTTCTTGAAAGACAAGTTTTGCGGTGTGTAACCTTTAATTCTATTCCTGAAAGTTTTATAAAAATCTCGACTGTTGTGATTCCTGAAGTCATCCTCGATTGACTGAAGTTGCTTAGTTATAAAATTACGTTTAGTTGTCCTGATAATTTTGGTTGCCTGTTTGCGGACGCCGAGAAAGTGTTGTGAAGTTTCTGAAGATTTGTGGGTATTGTATTTTTGGAATGCGATTCGGCGATCAATAATGACTTGATCACAGTTGGAATCCCACCAGGGGTGTTTTGCTTTCTTTTTTAGTGGAATCAGTTCTTTGGCTTTTCTGATAATTTTGCTGCAGAAGTCCGTCCAATTGTTCACTGGTTCTTTATCCCATTCTTCTGCGATTTTTGTTTCTTGAATTTTGGATGTGTCAAATTTTGGGATGTAATATTTTTTTTTATGAATCCTCTTAGGTGAAAATTTCATTTTGATCCTTGTGAGATAATGATCTGAATCAATGTTTGCCCCTCATCGGACTTGAACGTCATGGATGGTTCTATAGTGTGCATGGGAGATGGCAACATGATCAATTTGGTATTCACCGAGATGTTGAATGGGAGATCGCCAAGTTTTCTGTTTGTGTGCAGGTTTCCTGAAATGCGTAGACATAACTTTGAGATTGAATTGATGACAAATGTCTACCAATCGTGTGCCATTGCTGTTTGTATTTTGGTGTGCAGAATTTTTGCCAATGATTTTTCGATAGATTTTTTTCTTTGCCAAGTTGGGCATTGAAATCTCCCATCAGGATTTTCACGTCATCTTGATGAATGTTACTGATAATTTTTTCCAGTTTTTTTCCAAAATCTTTCAACATTTTCAGGTTTTTCTTGTTGTCGATGTTATTAGGTGCATGATCATTGACAAGAGTGTATTTCTTGTTGGCGCTCTGGATGCGCATGGTCATAATTCGATCATTAACGGGTGCGACTTCTTTGACAGAGTTAATGATGGATATGTGGACAAGAAAAGCCATTCCGAAGATTGGTGCACCTTTCGCGACTCTCTGTAATGTTTTGCTCTTGAAAATGCGGTAATTTCCATAGTCCATAGTTTCGTTGTCAGTCATTCTAGTTTCTTGAAGAGCAAGAATGAGAATTTATTGTCTGTCGATTTCTTGAGTGAGATTGTATAATTTTCCAATTTGAATTAGGGTATTAATGTTTAGTGTTCAAATGAATGATTTCTGTTTGTAGGGAAGGTGACCAGAGATCTCCGACTCTCTCTGCTGCGCTTGCCTGGACTCCCCAGAATCCGAAAGTCCAGTTGCCGATTGTGGACGGGTGGATTGGGTACCACCTGGGGTAGAGTTGTGATTGCTTGCACAGTTCATGTTTGCTTGTACTTGATTTATTTGGCCTGGTGAGTGCCAGGACCATATAGGACCAGAGGTTGTTGAGGCCTTTGGAACATCGTGTTTCCAGCCGAGCTCACTGAGCTAACAGACGCTGACCATTAGCCGCTGGATACCAGTACAGACACTAATGGATTTAAGTTGCATCAAAGATAGTTCTTCCACCTTCTTCGTCGTTGGGAATTATTTTCCTCTTCCGCCGTTGTAGCTGTTGACCATCTTTGCATTTCCCCCAACACTGATCGGCTCGCCGACCTAGTTTCCCGCTGGGATTGGTTACCCAACCTTCCACTAGGTTGCTCGGCTTAACAGTGGCAACTCGGGTAGGTTAAATGTTGGAGTTGGAGTGACAGAGGCTAGTTGGATTCACTTGGTGAAACCAATGTATTGCGCATATCACTCCCATTATGCCACCATTATTATTATTATTATTATTATTATTATTCAGAAAACCTTAACCAACACTGCGCCCAAAGTGAAATTCAGGGGAGAAATTTCAGAGCCCTTCGAAATCAAGACTGGTGTAAGACAGGGAGATGGACTATCACCTTTGCTGTTCAACGGTGTGCTCGAAAAAGTCATCAGGCAGTTGCGAAAAGTAATGAGCATTAACAAGTCTGAAAATGGAGTCAGATTGGGCTACAAGAAACAGAACCTGATGGTTGACTGCCTAGCATTCGCAGATGACCTCGCAATTTTTTCAGATTCCCTCGATGCAGCCGCAGCGCAAATTAATTAACTCCAGATTCAAGCAGCAAAAACGGACCATAAGATCTCCTTTGAAAAACCAGAATTCATCACTAATATCAAGCTAGCGCCAAATGAGCTGGATGTAGGACAGGGGAAAATCAAGCAAACGAAAGCCTTCAAATATTTGGGTGAGTGGATAGACCACAATTTCTTCGAGAAGACAGCTTTCGAGTCACGAATCAGGAAATTGGAAATGGCATATATTCTAACAAAGGCCATTTACAACAAGAAATCCATGTCAACAAATGCCAAGTTAAGACACTACCAAACAGTCATCCGTCCAGAGGCTTTGTGTGCTGCAGAGTGCCTTGCAAAGCATCGCAAGGGACTAACAGAGAATCTGGAAGTGAAAGAAAGAAAAATTCTATGAAAAATCTTGGATCCGGTAAAAGAAAATGGGGAATATTGGAGACGGCACAACCACGAACTTGACACCCATGTGGAATTATAACTGATACCATGAGGAAACGGAGAATTGCCTTTTACTGTCATATAACAAGAATGAACCCAGCACGATTGACAAATAGAATTTTCACCTACTTTCACAAAAAGAAAACCAAGAGAGCTAGGTTCAGTGAGGTGGGCAAAGATTTACAAGAAGTGGGAATTACAGGCAACGATATTTGGAAACGTGCCGCCCTTAAACAAAAACTAACAGCACACCAATGTTTCCAAGAAAAGCCAAAGCTTCCAACTGGCAAGAAGTGGACTACAGAAAGGAAACAACAGCATCGAGAACTAATGCGAAAGTACTGGGAGGATGTTAAAGCTCGATGCAACAAGAAACGGCCGAATCGAAAGAATAATAATAATAATCCTGAACAGTAGCAACTATGGATTTAGTATTGTACCCAACTGTCATCATGTGGACCATGTGTTCGTATCCCAACTAACTCACGGTCTTTCGAGGTATGGGACGTTCCTGCCCACCATACGACCACATGCTCAGGATTTAAGTCTACCAGGTAACTACTCTACATGAAATACACAACATATTCCTAAAAATCAAGTATTTACTGGTCTAAAATCATGGCTATACAACAAATACAAATAAAGGACAAATTATATTTAATTCCCACAAATAAAAATAGGGTGATTTTGTGAGTTTTCTTCATAAAATAGTGCTACACTGCACTCAAATCTAATTCTAGCATCCTATCATTGATACTTTCAGACTTCAATGGATTTCCATAGTGTTCATCATGTGACATAATTACTTAACTGGAGTATCATAACACAAAAGTCACATATCACATCAAAATGACGTTAATAACAAATTACTCCGTTTCTTACAGCATTTACTTTAATTAGCATAAATTCATTATTTTCTACATTAATTAACAAATATTTGTTGTGTCGTGTGGATCATCTTCCTTCTTTCCGTCAATTATGAACGCTTTAAGAAAAGTGGTCCTTATCCCCTCCAAAATAAACATGGATAGAATATGTTTATAGTTTCACCATACAACGATTTTTCTGGGTCTTGTCGGGCTTATATCGTTACAAACGTGTCATGTTCTTAGAAATCACATACCCGTCTGCATAACTTAGTGTGACCTGGCAAAATGCATTCTAAAAAGATGCCTAACAATTTATTTGGTTCAGTGTTCCTCTTCAGAGAATAACTGGGCCAAATATTATCCGATTTCTTTGATCCAATAACGTATGTGTGTTGCAACACATCATTCAATTCAATTGGCATCATCAAAACACTCCTATGATAATTGCATATTGAAATATCGAGATTCTTCAGTGTCCTACTGTGACCCTCATTTAAAGGACTGGTCGACCAACCTTCCCCTTCCCCCAGCAGGCATAAAATTCGTTCCAGCAGGCTAGTCAAGATGGCTGCCGCAGAAGTGGTCTATAACCCCACCCCCTCTCATCTGCTGTCAAGGTCAGATTTGTTTACAACTGCAGTACAGTAAAGTTACGCTAGGTGTGGCCCCTAAGTAATTGAGTCATTTAATTATTTAACACCTATAATTAGTGCATTGGGCTCAACTTGGCTCCTTATTAACATTCATGGCTGGGGATGACTCTGGTGATAGCCTTGCCGTTCTATGGTGAATACTGTGGCTTTTGACGCGCATCATAACGAAAATCCAAGATTTTCGCCAGCAGTTGTCACAATAATATAAGGAAATCTGCGTTTCCTAAGCGAAGAATATGATCCTTACCTCTCAGGGTAGATCATTCATATACATGCTCACGGAGTCTCAACGGATCTCAATCGTGGCCATAATTCATGCAAGCGATGGCAACAGACAGGCTCTGTCCAATTCGCTGCGAATAATACAGTATGCTCAAGGGCGATACTCACTCGTAGATTTAGCCAACTTCTCACCTAACGTGCAAGCTATACTAGTTGGCCCCCCCAATTATTTATTACGTAAATCACTGGATTCTACGTTAATTCTGCACGCGATATGCGGCTTCAAACAATACTTCACATAGATGACTCAATCATTAAGGCACCCGCGCTCTTTCTGTAATAACACTTAAGCCAAAGCTCTAAATAGCTCCTAACAACAAGGTATGAATTTACTGGCTTACTTTACTTTAATGGTCCTCAAATATAATCCTAAGGATTGACCATATCAAATATTCATTCAACATTTCACTGACACTGAAAAATTCTCGTATCTCGCTATATTCCACATTAATTCTTACTGTTTACCAAAATACAGTATCTTTATATTAGACATGACACAATTTGAACATTATTTAGGCCAAAAATGCCTATTACTTTACTGTTGCCGACCCATATAATAATTATTATTATCATTCATTTAACGTTACCGTTACATCCATCACTATTTTTGGCCTGAATGGCCTTAAACAAATCACCTTCCAAGCCATATTTTATTCAAGACGAGCGGTGAAAACTCGTTCAGTAAGTGACTGTGACATTTTAGTCTCAAAGTGATAAAATCGTTATATGGTGAACTATTTAGTTATAATAACATAATTACTTGGTACTCACTTTTTCTTTTCGCTGGATAGTGCCAGCAGCTCATCCTGCGACCCAAAATGATGCTTGATTTAAGCCATCATGATATACTTTTCACAACACTTAATTTCACATATTTTCCACCTGATAAACATACTCTTATCAGTGGCCTCATTCACTTTCACACATTGCATATTAATCACTATACACATGAACACTTTTAAATCACTATCGCACAATTTATGTACACTTATTCACTATTTCACTGGTTGATCCTTAAATCGGACTTCTCCTACGCCTGATCTCAGAGATGCGATGCAATTACGCCAACCGCTGGTCTTCGTGAAATCTAATAGCGTTTACGGACGTACGGTCCTCGTCACCTGCAACATCGTTCAGCTCACTGTCAAGATGAAGTGGCGATGCTTCCCCAAGCTCCCATCATTGTAGTGATCCTGCTGATAATGTCATACTCAACACTGACAGTACCTCCTGGTATGTGTATTGTTCACAAACATTATAAGTTACTTTTTCGCTGTGGCGAATTTCTATTTGCGTCAGATAATAGATAAATATCTATATTAAATTAACTTCGACGCACTTCATGATTATACTTATGAAGCTGTATGTCTTGCTCCCATTGTTCTTTAACGGCTGAGAGTCGATACTTTAACATTTGGCGCGCTCACTGGCGGCGTGTATACTGCTGAAGACTGGAGATGAACTGGTGAAGACTGGAGAACAACTGCGGAACAACTGGCTTGGCTTGACTTACTCCCCCTATATAAAGGTTTCTCGTACAAAATAGTCCACTGGACATGTGAGAGCGACTCCTATCTTGAAATAATGCCTCTTCAGCCGAAATGGCATATACACCTTGTTTATTTAGGTGTGGAGGTTTCATAACCGTTCGCGTGCCGGCGATCGCTTCGGCCAATTAATTACAATTAATTGCCTTAGTTCAGCGCGTGGGGACGCCATCGTGGTAATTCCCCCTTGCCTGGTCAGCAAATCACTCCTCTCGAGTGTAGGCTAGGTTGTAATTCGTTCATTTGGAGATATCGGCTTTAATTTCGGTGAAAAATCACTCCTAAATTACCTCTCCTTGAATATATTCACCTGGGTGTACATTTCACTTCATCTCATTGCTCCACTTAGCGGTAATTAATTAATTTCCGTGTGCAGTCGTTCCCACCATAGCTTCCCTCGTTGTCAAGTAGTGAATACCCGAGTCATTAATTTTGGGCTGTCTTATCGGTCCAGACGTAAATAGTCCGCTCGGCGCCTAGGGTTACCACCCACTTGCCAAGTGTAATTTGTAAAATGCCAAACTGGCCTCCTTCGTTCTTATATGCTTAGAAAACGTATATTTTCTTGCATTTGGTTGCAATTCTTTACCTTAAATTGCTATGATATTCACATATAGGTCGTGAAATCATGCTACATTATTATTATCTCAGTATACCTCTCATTATTCTTTGGGTTGCCTGAAACTGTTCCCCCTCAGAGACCAATGGTTCGACTCTAGGCATAATCATGTGCCTGGTCTTCTCCGATGAGACCTGAGTTCGATGCCAGACTGCCGTGACTGATTGGGCACATTTTTCCCCTGCTAAGCTCGGAAAATTCATTTCACAAGTGAATTTTTCGGGCCCCTCAGATGGCATCGACTCCATGCAGTATTTACTTTAAGCGGTCAGTGCTCTCGGCACTGGGATCTCTCGTTCCCCCATTCCACTCTGTCTGCCTTCTCGTAGACTCTCGTTCTGTCTTCTCAATTGTTCATTCATCCCCTCTAGCTCCGCAGCGGCTTCCCTCAACTGGTCATAAAGTTCCTGCAGTTGACAGCTGCATTCTCCCTTCGTATCCGTTGGGTCTGCGAGCTGGTCGCTTCGCTCCGTTCCTTCCTGGGGCTGCAAGCTTTTCTCAAGATTCTTTCCGTGCATACGTAATGATTCCCCGTCCACTTGGGTGTGCATTGCTTGCTCCTCTCTTGTATCATAATCCTCTGGTGGACTATACAACTTCAAATTAGCGGCATTTACAACGACTTCTCTACCTGTTGCTTCGTCTTTGATCCGATATGCATTATTTTGCAAGTCCCTTATAATCAGGTAGGGTCCTTGATAGGCATGCTGAAATTTTTTATATTTCCTGCTCTCTGGATCTGAACTAGCGGGTTTCTTCAATAAGACGTATTCCCCCACGAGCAGTGGTCTATGATAACGTTTCCTCCTGTTTCTCCGCTGCCGTCTATCTGCTTGTTTCTTGAGATACTCGAACGTTCTCTGGATCCTCAACTCACGTCCAGGTTGTGCATCGATGGGTGTCCGAATGACATTATTCCATGGCCTCTCTGGTCTTCTATCAAGATGTAGGCTCACTGGCACCTCTCCTGTCGCTTCGTGCACGGTATTGTTGATACAATATTCAATAATCTCAAGTACATCGATCCATTTCCAATTCTCAGTAGAGCAGTATATCTTCATGTACTTTTGCAGTTCCCTCATAACTCTCTCAGCGGAATTCGACTCCGGGTGTCGAACTGTGGATAAAATCTGTCTTATACCCAGATTTTCTAACACCCTGCGAAATTCTACGCTGGTAAAACAGCTCCCATGATCAGATAAGATGTTCTCCGGCTGCCCTAATATAGGAATGATTCTTTCCTTCAGCCTCTTAAGTACCTGTTTTGTACTGGTTTTCTGAATTGGACCCAGGACTACCATTTTCGAAAACACGTCTAGAGCAACTAGGATGTGTCTATTTCCTCTTCTAGCTCTTGGAAGCGGCCCAAAGTTGTCCAGTGCCAGAAGCTGACATGGCTTCTCTGGTAAGAGTGGTATAGGTTTCTGCCTCATTAAATACGAATTAGGCTTTACTCGTTGGCACATATCACATGTCCTGATTGTATTCCTGACTGTCTCTCGAAGTTTTGGCCAAATAAATGCTTCATTAAGCAGGGCAACAGTCTTATCTACACCGGGGTGACCAAAAGCTCGGTGTGCTAACCATAATAGCCTCCTCTGCAGTGCTGGTGGTACAACAATCCTGGGTCTGGTGTGGTCTGAGTCGCTCCATTTATGTAGCATCTGGTTAAACCATAGATGTTCTGCTGATAGTGCTTCGGCTTCCACATACATCGGTGTTCCTCTGTCCAGCTTTCCCTCGAAGTAATTAATCATCAACCGTATCCAGGGATTTTCACGTTGAAAACCGGTGATGTTCCTCAGATCATCTAAGGTCTTCTGATCTCTATCTTCTATCTCGATAGCTAGAACTTCTTCTTCATCAGCTGTAGGGTATCTGCTCAGCAAGTCAGGTATGATATTGTCCTTCCCCGGGCAATACACTATTTCCACTTGAAATTGCTGTATGTACAGGGACCATCTCGTCAGTCTTTGACTCGACAAGTCAGTTTTCAACAGGAACGTTAGGGCTTTATGGTCTGTTCTCAATATAATTCTAAAGCCGTAGACTAGCTTTCGCCAATACTGTAGGGCACACAGTATCGCATGTAATTCGATCTCCGTGACCGTATAATTCCTTTCATTAGGTTTCAACCTTCTGCTTATAAATGCAATCTAAGTTTTCTCCTCTGGCCTGTCCACATTCTCCTGATATAACATTGCTCCGATCCTTATAAATGATGCGTCAGTCTGGATAATGAATTTCTGACTGTAGTCAGGATATCCCAATTTTACATAATCTAACAGCATCTGTTTAGACTTCACGAAGGCTTCCTCGCATTGCTCCGTCCAGCGCCATCTTCCTCCTTTCTTCAGTAAGTCTTGGAGTGGTGCTACGGTCTCGGTATACTTCGGGCAATGGCTTGAAAAGAATCCAATAACGCCTAGATATTGCCTGACGTTCTTTACCTTCGTTGGTCTCGGGAAATGTTTAATGACTTCCAATTTTCCCGGATTAGGTCTGACTCCTTGTGCATCTATTACGTGACCTAGAAATTTAACTTCTCTCTGACCAAAGTTAGACTTCTTTATATTGACCTGAAAGTTAGCCTGACTTAGGTCATATAACAACTTGCGTAGATCTCTGACGTGTTCTTCGACTGTTTCAGAGGTCAGTAGTATATCATCTACGTAGCATATGGTTGTTGCTTTTACATCTTCAGACAGGTTCCGATCTAGCGCTCGTATCAACGCTGAACATGCTGTTTTCAGTCCAAATGGAAGACGTACATAAGAATAGGTATGCTGGTCAAATAAAAACCCAGTTAATAGACTTGTTTTCTCCTCCAGAGCAAGATGGTGAAAACTTGCCGTCAGGTCAAGATTTGAGAAAACAGTCTTTCCTTTGAACCTTCTGAGAACCTCCTTAATGGGCGGCACTGTGTCAAATTCCGGTATAACCTTGGAATTCAAATTTCGTAGGTCCAGGCATATCCTCACACTTCCGTCCTGTTTAGGTACAACTACCAGTGGGCTGACATAGGGTGTGGCTGTCTTTACTTTGACGACTGCCTCTAGCATTTCCTGTATTGCTTCTTTGACTTTTAAATAATGTTTCTCAGCTACGGGATACGGCTTCTGTTTGAATGGCGTCCAATCGCTGACTTGGAACGCATATTGGAAATTCTTGATCCGGCCAGGTCTCGAATCGAAGACTCCTTTATATTCAAATAGCAGTTCACTTAGCATTTGCTTATGTTCTGGACCAATTTTAGCTTCCTCAATCTTCTCTTCCAGGCATTCTTCAAATTTTGGTTCGAGGTCCTTTTCAATGTCTGCGGCCAGTGTTGCCAACTCTTCCTCGATGTCTTCTGTTGTCGACACTGCATCCCCAGTCATATCTCCGTATGCATGCCATACGTACTCTTCTGGTCTCGTTTCATTGTGCTTTAATGAGAGTTCTAAATCTTCCTTTCCCTCACTTGCGCGAAACAAAACAATGTCTTGCGAGAGATCTATAATAACTTTATATTCTCTTATGAAATCCATTCCAACTATGAGGTTAAAAGGCAGCTTATTTACAAGTAGGAAGCTCTGTGAGAATGTAGAGTTCCCTATCTGCAGATCTAAAAATACTTGGTATCTGCATATCATAATTTTATCTGGTATGACACCTTTTATTTTCACGCTTGAAATAGGTATTTTCAATACGTGGATTTTACTCTGGATTTCATTATATAATGCCTGTGTTATTAAACACACTGTTGACCCTGTATCAATGAGACTTCTTATCTTCATGCCCGCAATGTTTACAATAATAATGGGTAGTTCCCTTCTTACATTGACCATCCCTTCATCTAGGTCTTCGATAAGCTCCTCAGGTTTGGCAATCCAGTTAACAACATTTACTGCATTCCATCCTGAACTTATCTCTCTTTGGTCATTTAATTTTGGCGTTTTTTTTTCAATTGCTCCATTCTTTGTGGAGTTCTTCTGCCTGTCTTCATACTGTTGAAGTTCCAGACTTTTGGCACCGTCATCATTTTTATATATGTCGGGTGACCTTCTATTTCTAATCGCTTCATCCCAATGAACTCGCGATTGTCTCGGGTCATCTCCGCGCTCTTCCATGTATCTTAAAGATGCGTGATAGCGTTCTTCCGCTTCTTCATCGAACCCGCGACTCTGTTCTTGGGATCTCCATCCTTGGTTGTTCCCATTTCGGCCGTAATTCCTTCTGTCATCAGGCTGCTGGTCTCTAGTCCCGCGCTGATTCCAGTTTTTCCTCCCTTGGTTTCCACGGTTCGATCCTCCTCGATATGCTGGCCTCCAATTCTGGTTTTCACGTCCTTCACGTTGCCAGTCTGATTTTTCTGTTTCGGTGCTCGTAGACTTGCTTTTTGTCTGCACCTTAGTCGCTTCAGTCGGTGTAGTCGTCATGTTGACTTGTTCTACGTTTCGACTTTGCCTTGTGTGCTGCACTGTGGTTAGATCGAGTTGTCTCAGCACCTCCTCCATATCGATCGCAGTTTTTGCGTTTGCTGAGATTAGTAGACGTTGTACTTCGTACGGTAGCTGCTTGGCTATCGCTATGCACAAATCTGACTCGCTAAGCCCTTCATCAAGCTCCCGGAAACGGCATAATTGACTCACAAAAAATTCTCCGTACTTTGTTGGATTACTAGTACTGTAACGCCTGGAATACAGGTCCAATCTGAGGTTCTGTTGTGTGCTCGCATTCCAGTATCTGCTTAAAAATGCTTGGCGAAATTAGTCAACGGTGTCGAATGTGTACCGAAAACTCCTAAACCATAAGGCACACTCACCTTCAGTTAATTTTTCAATCGCTCTCAGCCTTCGCTCTGGCGGTACTTTCGCGTCATTCAAGTTCTCGGAAACTTCTTTAAGCCAGTACTTGGGTGTCATGTTAGAATTACTCCCAGAGTATTTCTTTGGTTTCTCATCACTAGCCCTTACAACTGTGACTATTTGATTTTGAACAGCATTTTCATGCGGTGTTGACATGGCAATTGGCATACCAGGTGTGGTATACGGGCTGTCACTTGGCATGGCTGCATTCTTTGGAGTAGGCTGTATTTCTATATCTGCCCATTTGCTTCTCCTATTCTCGTCTACACTTCCTTCGCTAGACCTAGGATTCCGCAACATGGATTCCTCCTGCGCGATCATTCTAGTCTCGATTTGGCTGTGCCTATTTTCTGCCCTTTCCAAACGAGCTAATACCTCTCGTTCTATTTTCTCTAGGCAATCTCGGTTTCTTTCTGCCATAGAAAATACCTTTTCCTTGTTATCCTTAAGGTTTTCCTTCAGGTGGGTAATTTCCCCCGCTAGACTTTCTCTTACTTCGGCAAGAGTCTTATCGCTGGCTTCCGTCTTTAAGCCTTCTCGATGTTCTAACTCTTCTCGTAAGCCTGTAACTTCCCTTTGAATGTGACCTTGTATATGAGAGATTTCAGTCCTTATTTTCGTGATTTCTCCCTGGTCCTCATCCTGACTTTTATGAATAACTGCTAGGTCACTCTGAGTTTGTTCCAACTCTTTCTGCACCTTCCCGACCTGTCTCTTCATATTTGACATGATCTCCTTATTCTCTTGATCAGAAGTTTTTATTTCCTGGATTTCCTTGCATTGATCAAGGATATTCTGATCTTGTTTTCTCAAGGCTTCGTCTACCACCTTGGCGTAACCTGCCATTCGCGTATTCCATTTAACGTCACTATCTTCGAACCTTTGATCCACGGTCTGAGTGAACGTATTAAATTGCTCTAGTTGACGTTTAGTATTAGCTTCATTCTGACTTTGAATGTCTTTAAGCTCCATGGACATACTGCTTAAACTATCGTTAATCTCACGCTGTGACTCTCTGCACGCTTGCAGATTATTCTCTAATTTTAACTCAATAGACTCAAAGCGTTTATCGTTATCAGCTTGCATTTCTGAGACCACGCTAACAATATTAGCTCGATTATTCACTAATTGAATATTTACTTCGGCTCAATTAGCCTCCAACCTATTGTTTATTTCGGCTTGATTAGCCTCTAATTGAGTATTTACTTCGGCTTGATTAGCCTCTAGTCTAGTGTTTACTGTGGCCAACATCTGGCTAACCTCAGTCTGATTAGCCTCTAATCTACCTGCTATTTCATCCTTAAATTCTCTAATTTCTTCCTTTCTCTTAGCATTAACATCATCAAAATGTTCCCTCAACTCAGCAATACACCTGAGTACGTCTTCAGTTCCAGCCATCCTGTATTTCTTAATTTGAGATTCAGGTAGGCCGCAGCTGAACATGCCGGCGCGTTCTGTTGGAAAGGAAAGGATTCCGATCCCACGACAAAAACAACAACATATTATAAAATGTCAAAACCACCTATGGAATGGGTATAGACCCTCGTACCCGTCTGACAACAGTGTCTGACGTCTGAATATCATCTAGAAAGACTCACAATCGCTCAAACAAAGTTTGAGGAAAAATATTATTTTATGGTTTTCCCCATGAAAACCATGCTATTATTATGGGGTTTTCTGAATCCCATAAGCCATCCACGTACTGGGCGCCATGATAATGAAGAAGGTGGGGTCATGGGAGGTGGTCTTCGTTATGACATCGCAGTAACCATCCAAGGTCTCGGTTGTAATGTCGAATGCCCCTCTTGGGTTTCGCCATGATAATGAAGAAGGGATGACACGCTTTAACCCACACACCTGGGCGACAAGATAACGTTTAGGGGTATATGCTTTGGTCAGTTTGTGCAATGCCAAGATCGCTCATATTGCACTGACGCAGGCGGTTCCATAATGAATTAATACCGTCCCACATTGCTTGGGCCATGATAAATAAAGGGGGTTGTGTGTAAGTTACATTTACATTTAAGTATGTCTTATGGAGGATTATCAACATTTATTTTACGTGATGGCTTATTAACAAATGGGGTGCGGCCTTTTCCTATTCTGTCCTAATTTATATGCTGTATTTGTTTCTACCATTAATATCTTGGCCGACTTTAGTAGTACCGGTGACTCAATCCTAGTGCAGAGACATCTCCTCCATGTACCCAACTGTCATCATGTGGACCATGTGTTCGTATCCCAACTAACTCACGGTCTTTCGAGGTATGGGACATTCCTGCCCACCATACGACCACATGCTCAGGATTTAAGTCTACCAGGTAACTACTCTACATGAAATACACAACATATTCCTAAAAATCAAGTAATTACTGGTCTAAAATCATGGCTATACAACAAATACAAATAAAGGACAAATTATATTTAATTCCCACAAATAAAAATAGGGTGATTTTGTGAGTTTTCTATTAAAATACTGCTATGCACTCAAATCTAATTCTAGCATCCTATCATTGATACTTTCAGACTTCAATGGGTTTCCATAGTGTTCATCATGTGACATAATTACTTAACTGGAGTATCATAACACAAAAGTCACATATCACATCAAAATGACGCTAATAACAAATTACTCCGTTTCTTACAGCATTTACTTTAATTAGCATAAATTCATTATTTTCTGCATTAATTAACAAATATTTGTTGTGTCGTGTGGATCATCTTCCTTCTTTCCGTCAATTATGAACGCTTTAAGAAAAGTGGTCCTTATCCCCTCCAAAATAAACATGGATTGAATATGTTTATAGTTTTACCATACAACGATTTTTCTGGGTCTTGTCGGGCTTATATCGTTACAAACGTGTCATGTTCTTAGAAATCACATACCCGTCTGCATAACTTAGTGTGAACTGGCAAAATGCATTCTAAAAAGATGCCTAACAATTTATTTGGTTCAGTGTTCCTCTTCAGAGAATAACTGGGCCAAATATTATCCGATTTCTTTGATCCAATAACGTATGTGTGTTGCAACACATCATTCAATTCAATTGGCATCATCAAAACACTCCTATGATAATTGCATATTGAAATATCGAGATTCTTCAGTGTCCTACTGTGACCCTCATTTAAAGGACTGGTCGACCGACCTTCCCCTTCCCCCAGCAGGCAATAAAATTCGTTCCAGCAGGCTAGTCAAGATGGCTGCCGCAGAAGTGGTCTATAACCCCACCCCCTCTCATCTGCTGTCAAGGTCAGATTTGTTTACAACTGCAGTACAGTAAAGTTACGCTAGGTGTGGCCCCTAAGTAATTGAGTCATTTAATTATTTAACACCTATAATTAGTGCATTGGGCTCAACTTGGCTCCTTATTAACATTCATGGCTGGGGATGACTCTGGTGATAGCCTTGCCGTTCTATGGTGAATACTGTGGCTTTTGACGCGCATCATAACGAAAATCCAAGATTTTCGCCAGCAGTTGTCACAATAATATAAGGAAATCTGCGTTTCCTAAGCGAAGAATATTATCCTTACCTCTCAGGGTAGATGATTCATATACATGCTCACGGAGTCTCAACGGATCTCAATCGTGGCCATAATTCATGCAAGCAATGGCAACAGACAGGCTCTGTCCAATTCGCTGCGAATAATACAGTACGCTCAAGGGCGATACTCACTCGTAGATTTAGCCAACTTCTCACCTAACGTGCAAGCTATACTAGTTGGTCCCCGCAATTATTTATTGCGTAAATCACTGGATTCTACGTTAATTCTGCACTCGATATGCGGCTTCAAACAATACTTCACATAGATGACTCAATCATTAAGGCACCCGCGCTCTTTCTGTAATAACACTTAAGCCAAAGCTCTAAATAGCTCCTAACAACAAGGTATGAATTTACTGGCTTACTTTACTTTAATGGTCCTCAAATATAATCCTAAGGATTGACCATATCAAATATTCATTCAACATTTCACTGACACTGAAAAATTCTCGTATCTCGCTATATTCCACATTAATTCTTACTGTTTACCAAAATACAGTATCTTTATATTAGACATGACACAATTTGAACATTATTTAGGCCAAAAATGCCTATTACTTTACTGTTGCCGACCCATATAATGATTATTATTATCATTCATTTAACGTTACCGTTACATCCATCACTATTTTTGGCCTGAATGGCCTTAAACAAATCACCTTCCAAGCCATATTTTATTCAAGACGAGCGGTGAAAACTCGTTCAGTAAGTGACTGTGACATTTTAGTCTCAAAGTGATAAAATCGTTATATGGTGAACTATTTAGTTATAATAACATAATTACTTGGTACTCACTTTTTCTTTTCGCTGGATAGTGCCAGCAGCTCATCCTGCGACCCACCATGATGCTTGATTTAAGCCATCATGATATACTTTTCACAACACTTAATTTCACATATTTTCCACCTGATAAACATACTCTTATCAGTGGCCTCATTCACTTTCACACAATGCATATTAATAACTATACACATGAACAATTTTAAATCACTATTACACAATTTATGTACACTTATTCACTATTTCACTGGTTGATCCTTAAATCGGACTTCTCCTACGCCTGATCTCAGAGATGCGATGCAATTACGCCAACCGCTGGTCTTCGTGAAATCTAACAGCGTTTACGGACGTTCGGTCCTCGTCACCTGCAACATCGTTCAGCTCACTGTCAAGATGAAGTGGCGATGCTTCCCCAAGCTCCCATCATTGTAGTGATCCTGCTGATAATGTCATACTCAACACTGACAGTACCTCCTGGTATGTGTATTGTTCACAAACATTATAAGTTACCTTTTCGCTGTGGCGAATTTATATTTGCGTCAGATAATAGATAAATATCTATATTAAATTAACTTCGACGCACTTCATGATTATACTTATGAAGCTGTATGACTTGCTCTCATTGTTCTTTAACGGCTGAGCGTCGATACTTTAACATTTGGCGCGCTCACTGGCGGCGTGTATACTGCTGAAGACTGGAGATGAACTGGTGAAGACTGGAGAACAACTGCAGAACAACTGGCTTGGCTTGCCTTACTCCCCTTATATAAAGGTTTCTCGTACAAAATAGTCCACTGGACATGTGAGAGCTACTCCTATCTTGAAATAATGCCTCTTCAGCCGAAATGGCATATACACCTTGTTTATTTAGGTGTGGAGGTTTCATAACCGTTCGCGTGCCGGCGATCGCTTCGGCCAATTAATTACAATTAATTGCCTTAGTTCAGCGCGTGGGGACGCCATCGTGGTAATTCCCCCTTGCCTGGTCAGCAAATCACTCCTCTCGAGTGTAGGCTAGGTTGTAATTCGTCCATTTGGAGATATCGGCTTTAATTTAGGTGAAAAATCACTCCTAAATTACCTCTCCTTGAATATATTCACCTGGGTGTACATTTCACTTCATCTCATTGCTCCACTTAGCGGTAATTAATTAATTTCCGTGTGCAGTCGTTCCCACCATAGCTTCCCTCGTTGTCAAGTGGTGAATACCCGAGTCATTAATTTTGGGCTGTCTTATCCGGCCAGACGTAAATAGTCCGCTCGGCGCCTAGGGTTACCACCCACTTGCCAAGTGTAATTTGTAAAATGCCAAACTGGCCTCCTTCGTTCTTATATGCTTAGAAAACGTATATTTTCTTGCATTTGGTTGCAATTCTTTACCTTAAATTGCTATGATATTCACATATAGGTCGTGAAATCATGCTACATTATTATTATCTCAGTATACCTCTCATTGCTCTTTGGGTTCCCTGAAACTGTTCCCCCTCAGAGACCAATGGTTCGACTCTAGGCATAATCATGTGCCTGGTCTTCTCCGATGAGACCTGAGTTCGATGCCAGACTGCCGTGACTGATTGGGCACAGTATTAAGGGTAATCATGGTGAAGCGTACAAGGTGAACCATCTTCTTTACATAGATGACATTAAACTGTATTCATCAACTAAAGTGCACCTAAAATACCTCATCTCTATCACTCAGAGCTTTTCCTGACATATCCATATGCAGTTTGGTGTTGATAAGTGCAGAACACAGACTGTTATTAGAGGCTCGCACTCTGCACAAGTAATATCTGTTGGAGAGGGACAGAGAAGTATTCAGCCGTTGGAGAAAGGCGCATTGTACAAATATCTTGGGTTCACCGAGAGTACCCGTCTCAGACATGGTGATATCAAGAAGAATATAACAGATATAACAGGTAATTCCCCCTTGCCTGGTCAGCAAATCACTCCTCTCGAGTGTAGGCTAGGTTGTAATTCGTTCATTTGGAGATATCGGCTTTAATTTAGGTGAAAAATCACTCCTAAATTACCTCTCCTTGAATATATTCACCTGGGTGTACATTTCACTTCATCTCATTGCTCCACTTAGCGGTAATTAATTAATTTCCGTGTGCAGTCGTTCCCACCATAGCTTCCCTCGTTGTCAAGTGGTGAATACCCGAGTCATTAATTTTGGGCTGTCTTATCCGGCCAGACGTAAATAGTCCGCTCGGCGCCTAGGGTTACCACCCACTTGCCAAGTGTAATTTGTAAAATGCCAAACTGGCCTCCTTCGTTCTTATATGCTTAGAAAACGTATATTTTCTTGCATTTGGTTGCAATTCATTACCTTAAATTGCTATGATATTCACATATAGGTCGTGAAATCATGCTACATTATTATTATCTCAGTATACCTCTCATTGCTCTTTGGGTTCCCTGAAACTGTTCCCCCTCAGAGACCAATGGTTCGACTCTAGGCATAATCATGTGCCTGGTCTTCTCCGATGAGACCTGAGTTCGATGCCAGACTGCCGTGACTGATTGGGCACAGTATTAAGGGTAATCATGGTGAAGCGTACAAGGTGAACCATCTTCTTTACATAGATGACATTAAACTGTATTCATCAACTAAAGTGCACCTAAAATACCTCATCTCTATCACTCAGAGCTTTTCCTGACATATCCATATGCAGTTTGGTGTTGATAAGTGCAGAACACAGACTGTTATTAGAGGCTCGCACTCTGCACAAGTAATATCTGTTGGAGAGGGACAGAGAAGTATTCAGCCGTTGGAGAAAGGCGCATTGTACAAATATCTTGGGTTCACCGAGAGTACCCGTCTCAGACATGGTGATATCAAGAAGAATATAACAGATCAGTATACTTCACGACTTCGCAGTGTTCTCTCTTCAAAACTTAGCGCTAAACATATCATTAAGGCAGTTAACACATTTGCAATGCCCGTAGTTACATACTCCTTTGGTATCATCAGGTGGACTCAATCTGAGCTGCACGATCTGCAACGAAAAACAACGGTGCTTTTATCACGCCATCGTATGCACCATCCGATATCAGCAACAGAGCGCCTGACTCTACCTCGGTCTGAAGGTGGTAGAGGACTGATAGACATTATGAACCTTCATACAAAACAAGTGACAACTCTGCGTGCATTTTTCCAAAACAAAGAAGAAACATCCCCTCTCCATCGCACTGTATCTTCAGCTGATGATAATTACACACCGCTCCATCTGTCATCTTTAGATTCACCAGTAATCGAAGTGAAAACAACTGAATACAAGACCGGGAATTGGAAACAGAAGGCGCTTCATGGGAAGTTTCCACATGAGTTAGACCAGCCTCACATCGACAAGTTAGCGTCGCACGCATGGCTGACCCACTCGGTCCTCTTTCCGGAAACTGAGGGTTTTGTTGTAGCTATCCAAGAACCAGTTGTTGCTACTCGAAGTTATCGGAAATTTATCATAAAAGATCCAGCAACAGAGAGTGAGAAGTGTCGCCGCTGTGGCAAATGTATTGAGACCATTCAACACATAATATCAGGTTGTTCCCACCTTGCCAACACTGACTACAAACATCGACACGATCAAGTTGCCAACATTATCCACCAGAAACTGGCCTTGAAGTACAAACGTCTTCAAAGCTCCGTCCCCTATTGGAAATACACGCCATCTGCAGTACTCGAAAATGCCACACACAAGCTCTTTTGGGACAGAGGAGTTGTGACAGATGTCGTAGTCAGTAACAACCGGCCAGATATCATTGTCATCAATAAAGAACACAGAGATGCATTACTGATAGATATCGCATGTCCCAACACTCAAAACGTCCAAACAACAGCTGCTACTAAAATATATAATTACACAGAGCTGGCAATTGAGATAAAGCAGATGTGGAAACTTGAGTCGGTGACTACCATCCCAATAATTTTATCGTGTACTGGTATTATACCCAAAACTCTCCACCGTAGTCTATCAATATTGAATCTGCTCCTGCAGATATATATTGAACTACAGAAGGCAGTTCTGTTAAACACATGGAAGTTCCTTGGTGACAATACCCTGGCCGATTACTCAGCAAGGCTCGATGATCTAGATGGAAATTTAACTCATCCTACAAATGAAGGAGACTCGTGAAGGCTGCGGGCACGACATGGATGTGAAGTCTCTGAACAGTGTAATCGACGAAATTATCTCAGTACAGATGGTTCTTTGCTAAGGCTGAACCAGGCTGTAACATAAAATGTAGCCGGTAATTGCCGTGATAATGTTGTCAAACAATAAATAATAATAGTAATTAGCGGACCCGTGCGAAATTACTCTGGCATAATGGGTTGTGTGCGCCTCATGTGTACAGACTACCCGCCCAGCTCTAGTGCTATGCGGGCTTTACGTGAAACAGTTATACTAGGGGCTATCGTCTTGTTTATTTGTATAAAAGCAGTTTATAAACAAATAAATATATTTCCGCTGACCTTTCAAGAAATGCAAGATTTTACCTGTACTATTGAGACGATTTGGAAGATTTTGGTACAAGCCACACCTTCTAACTCCCTCTGGTTTAGGAGCTTGAGTTTTGTGAAATATACACTTTAGCGTATTATACTGTATATATAGATGATAATAAACATACCAACTAGAATCTCATTCCAAATTCAGACATTACGGTACGTGAGTCAAACCGGAATGCTTATACTGTAGTCGCTGAGATAATTACCACAAAAGGACTAAGCAATCCGATTTGGAAGAGAATGAAGGGAAGTTCCTTGTGCCCAGGAGAACAACAGAGGAATTTACCTTCCACTTAAGGCCAAACCGAAGATTGTGTTGTAAATATCACTACCGCAATGAAGAAAAGGAGATAGAGTTTCTATAGACACATTAAAGTTGGTATTTGTGCTTAAAAAGAATGTGTTAGTTTGTGGGGTATGTAAATACTTGTTTCCAGCCTAATGTAATTGTGCACAATTCGTGTTGTCCGACTGAAAAGCTTACTTTATAAAGGTATTAAAAGGCTCACTAACGGGATTCTCATCTACCAGGAAAACAGAAGTCCCATGGGTGAAAGAAGTCCACCAGGGTTCAGAAAAGTGAGGGATTAAGGACGAGTAAATAGCAACCAGAGAAATGTTCAGAGGTGTTTAATGTTATTGATTTTACGTCCCTTTTAACATCTGCGGCTTTTAGACAAGCCCGGGTGCCTGATTTTTGCCCCTAAGGGGATCATTAACGTGCCAGTAAATCAACTGACATGGCTCCCTCGAATTTGCGCACACTCAAATGCGCCAGGATTCGATCCTCCCAGCTTGGGCATAGCAGGCAAGAACGTTACAGCTGAGCCATGCACTCAGCCAATGTTCAGAGGGAAAGTAGTGGGAGTGAACGACCTATCCGACAAGAATATGAAAAAGAACGGACTATTCTCAGCAGAAGAACGAGCTCGAGCAAGTCAAAGGATGAAGGAGTACTGGTAGAAGGATTACATGACAGTTCCCCACACTGACACTTCCACACACTGCCCAGAATACTGACACTTCCCCACAGCCCTTGGACGCGGCTACCTGTTTAATGACTCAGAAATAATCTCGGCTGACAATTCCACACACATCCCCCCCCCCCCCCCCCCTAAGGCTATAGGCCTCAGCGATCATCGTTACAGCCGCACCAGTGTCAATGCACCTTAACATAATACTCCATTGGAGTGAAGTAAAGCGCTCGGTCTATGCACTTAATTACTAACACGGTCTCAAAAATACCATTGTGATGTAGTGTAATTTTCATCAAAATAAAATAAATGCAGAGTCTGATTTCCATCACACTTTATCCAGGCAGTGGACTGGCAAAATAATAACAAAACCGATCATTTTGGTGCTGTTATCATTTTGGCGTGTTTAAAATCAGCTTTCTAGGCTTCGTCAGTTGTTTTGTATTTATTATTATTGTTATTATTATTATTATTATTTCTTTTTTGTCATATTTATTCAACAATAATATTAACCTACTCCATTTGCCGTGAATAGGCAACTCATTTTTAATGTACTAGTACTTGTACTTGTACTGATAATAGCTGAAGAGTATTAAAATGTTTGCCTCAAACCTTATACAGTAGATCAGTAGTTAAAGAATATAATATGTGATTCCAGATATATTAAATGTGCTAAACAACAGTAGGTCAAATTTCAACTTCATCGTTTTCATAGTCGCCTTGGTGGTGGGGGGAGAGATATGTGTGGAAATGTCAGTCGAGATTATTTCTGAGTCATTAAACAGGTAGCCACGTCCAAGGACTGTGGGGAAGTGTCAGTGTGGGGAACTGTCCGGACACCGGTAGAAGAGGAAACAGTGATGGGAGTTGTATGAACACAACACACAGATGGTGGAAACGAAAATAAATGAATAACAGAGCGAAATGTGCGCTTGACTGTATGCCATTCTAAAGATTTGAGTGGTTATCGTGACGGACTTCTAACCCCCAAGCTAGCAGGTTCGCTCCTGGCCGTGGTAAGTGACTTTTGTAACGCGACAGAAATCACGACATGCATGGCATACGTTGTTGGCATGTTAAATAACCCATTTGAGTTCAATAGGCCGTGTTCATAATGGCAAAAATAATCTCAGGATTTTCTGCCAACCGAAAACAAGTTCCTCCTTTCTCTACTAGAAAGCGCTATAGTCTCAAGGAGCTTATATATCTAACCACCTTGAGATTCATAGCGTTCCAAGGAACGACTAAATTCGACATGCAAGCTGCCCTTTGGGTGTCAAATAACAAAACTTGCACCCAGCACCCGAGGCCATACGATATTATTATTTCATAATATCACGCTTTTAAATGCTATTTGCCGATATAACTCGGGAAATTTGGTGGATAATTATCGTAAGTTAGCAACACTGTCGTAATTTCACAGCTAAATGATGTCTCCGGTCTGGCTAACCATTCCTCTCGTCGCTGCTCACGCCATACCATGGACACACATCAGACAGTGGCTGCCTTGTGGTCTGTGCGTATTTTATTTACAACTTGTGCTTCACGTGGTTTCGACTCGCTCATTTTCGAGGTTCTGTTCGTGTCTTCAGTTTGAAACGGTCTGCTTTTATACATTCACTCTACAAGTTGCTGATTTTTTTTCACGTTTGGCCTGTTACCATAAATAACAGGCTTCGGTGGCGTAGTCGGTAGCATGATGGAATGCCCTAGATCACGGGTTCAAACTCGGCCGAAGTCGTCATTACTTTGAAAGCTTTAAAAATCCCTCAGTTTGCCTTCCTTCGGAGGGGAAGTAAAGCTGGCGGTCCCATGTCATAGATTTATGGCATGTTAAAGAACCTTCCACTAATTACACCTGTGTGAAGCTAAATTAGGTTAGGTTAAACATTTGACTAACGTTCTTAGGTTCCCACGTTCGTCGCCAGGAGCCGAGAGCGATGGCATCTGGTAACCAGGTTCAAAACTAGTAATCGCTGACGGTGGCGTTTGGCGGCAAAAGTAGGAACTACTTGAAAAAATTCAATGTCTGCAGTTATTACTTAAATTGAAAACAGATAACACACACTAATACAGTCATCACAATTAACACCGGTTATCAGACAGATTCTACACACACCCAAAGTACACGGGGCTACATGACCACGTTGTCGCAGCCCCTAAACTAAGGAACCAACCAGCCAACTTGGCGTAGTCGGTAGCATGCTGAACTGCTATGCCCTAGATCACGGGTTCAAACCCGGCCGAAGTCATCGGATATTTAAGAGCGTTAAAATCCTTCAGTATGCCTTCCTTCGGATGTATTGGTACTACAATTGGCAGCCAAACTTGTAAGTTATTTGGATAGAACCTCTCTATCAAGTTCCATCGTTCGCCACTAGGTGTCAGTGACACTGGCATCTGGTAGCCAAAGTGGGAACTACTTGAAATTGAACTTGTTGAGAGCCTGCGGGCGTTCAATTGAAGTACCCTGCATTGGCTGCAATACATACATAATAAACCGTTCACCCATTTTATGGTAGTGTAATTCTTAGTGAGGCTTCTCTGAGGGGCTCACCTTTAAAAAGACTTAGGTTGGCATCCATGGGACTCAAATTGAGTCTGGCTGTTTTGTCACTTACTCTACTTGTGACGGGCTCCTCTATTTTATCTTTCGGGTTTCGAGGTTAGACCTATTAGTGTTTCCTTAATTTCTGTGGCTTTGTATACTACATTACATTACACTACATGTTCAAAACTCTGCAATTTGAAGATGAACTAATATTTTACTTATAATTCCTCTTTATAATACTTCTAATTTATCAAGCTTGTAATTCAATACTGGACATTTGCTGGGACACAGGCATTCCGGTTTCACTTCTGTGTTGTAATGTTTTATTTTAAGATGTTTGGATAAGCACTTTTTGTTGTAGCTATTCTTAGTTATACCGTACGCTCTTACCATCTTGTGTATCCTCTCCTCTATACCAGATTATTCTAAACCAATTTCTTGAATTGTCTCTCGCAGATATTGGAATTTCTTTACCTTTTCTATTCGACCAATATCTGTTACTAAAAACGTCTGGGTACTTCTCTTTTATTACATTGCATTATGCGAACCGGCCAAAACTTAGGACCACGCAAATATCATTTCATTTCCTTCTCATAGTTCTTTCTTCCTTTCTCTTCCTCCACACTTCCTTCATTCTTTCAGAGTGTTGCGACTTTCTCTCTGTTGTCCATCTTCCTCCCATGCGTTCTCTCTTTTCTCCCACAAGAACTTTTATGTTCGAAAGTATTTCTCTGAAGCGTGTTCTATCTCGACAGTCGTCATCTGTAATTCCTAGCCTCCGGAGTTCTTCCTTCATCTGCTTCGCGTAACCCCCTTGGCTCTTCAGATTATATATCTTATCAAATATTTGTATATTTATTATTGTTGTATAATATTATTGTTAAATTAAATTAGCCATGTAATGCCCCTTGTTACAGAAGTGTAAGATCGGGAATTTATAACATTTCTTTTCCACAATAAATTAATATTTACCGCGAATGCCTGATTAACAACGTTAGGAATGCATTTGATTTCGCTACAATGGAAATATAGTCTGTGAGTTTCTTTGTGTTCTAACAATGCTAACAATATTACCGCGACCCCACTAAGGAACAGTTACATGTATATTGTATATTTAACCCTTAAAGGCGGGTTCACACGGAGTCGTGAAGCGGGCGAGAGCACTACTAGTTTTGAGCATGCGTCACGACTTGCTAAGAACCCACGACCTTTTTCAGTTCACACGGACGAAGTATTCTCGCTGGTCGTAAGTTTCTCGCGCGTTGTTCAATCATGGCAGAACGTGAAGCGGTCATGCTCACTCCGACCAGTCGGAGATTTCACGCCCCACCTTTTCGAGGGCGAGCACTACCCCCACCCCCACTACCACTGGTTCACACGAGGTCGTGTCCACGACCGGCTGATCGACCAGTAGTGCGCTCGCACGCTTCACGACTCCGTGTAAACCCGCCTTAAGGACTGGCGTGAAAAAATATAACATGAAGACTGGTGCCGGGTCATTTTGACCCATAGTGTGTCACTTCCTTTTTGTCGTAGTTGTACATATTTTATTGAAGTAATTTTACACCTGGTGTCTTCCTGTGAACTATTCCCAATCTAAAATGTGGTTTATTTATATTTTCCAAATTTAACATGCAGATAAATGACAACAATTTTCCTAGCAGTTTAATTGGCCTTCAATCGCATGATTAGAACACAAGAAGTCAAAACGAGATTTTAAAATTACGCACAGCAGCCATCTTGTAATTATGCAAACAATCGAAATAAATCAGATGCCAGTGGATCAACATTTGTATAAGCATTTAACGTGCAACGTTTCACGGCACTCGGATAGTTAATTCGCGAGAAACGTCCATTTAAATATTTATACTTCGCGTCGCCGCCATGTTGGAGTTGTGCTCACCAGGTTACTGAAAGTCCTATAGGTGAATATATGTTCATAGTCTCTATGAACATAAAAAATTCAGTTTGGTTGCTGTAAAAGATTCATAGATATTGAGAACCGTCTAAATATTTCGGGAGCTCACCATTTAGGATTGTTATATGTATAGGCCATAGAGTCATGTACCATTCAAGGACAATTATTGCCTAGGTTCATTATTCAAACTTTCACTTCGATCGTATGATTACGACACAAGAAATAAAAACTTAATTTTAAAATTTCGCACAGCCGCCATCTTGAGGTTATGTAAACAATTGAATTAAATTAGATGGCAGTGCATTACAATCTGCAAAATCATTTACTGTACCACATTTCACTGCGCTCAGAGAGTTAACTCACGAGAAAAGTCTATTAAAATATTTCAAATTCGCTTGGTCGCCATGTTCGTTTTGTACTTGACAGGTTTATGAAATATACATAGGTAAACTTGTATCAGTACCCTTTATCACTGTACAAAATTTCAGGGTGATATCTGTAATAGTTTCAGAGATATAGAATGTCAGTGATATATTTCGCACAGCCGCCATTTTGAGGTTATGTAAACAATTGAACTAATTTAGACTCCTGTGCATTGCAATGTGATTGTACTTCACCAAAATGGGTAGATTTTCTCCCTTATTCTTACAGTGTTCCGACTAACGTAAGCCGAAAATTGTCAGGCGAGGACTGGCGCCATGGGTAAATCTGACCCGATCGTAAATAATATAGAAATAACTTGAGTGTTTAAAAAGATATGGACATGTTACTTTTGTAGGGTGAAGGTTAAGGCTAGAAAGGAAGGTACTGTAAGCGACAGGAAATAAGGGCTGACCAAAACGAAAATATAAAGCATTATTTAAGGCTCGGCTCAAAAATAGCCATGCGCCAGTCCTCGCGGGTTAAAAGTCGGTGGTTCACCCAACTCAGATCGTTGTTGAAGGGGTTCGCGAGTCAAATAAGGTTGGGACCCTCTGTTCAGAAGAATGGTAGTCTATCCACAGGATGGAATGGCCTGTTTATGCTCCCGATCTGAAGTGTGTAGAGCAGGCGTGGACTCTGCTTAATCCACGGCAATATGCAAATCCTTTATATATAGAGAGAGAAGGAATTATTTCACAGCAAATCATCAACTGGAAATCATTCATTTCATTAATTCCCAACAGCGTTACCTCAATAAGGCGGCAAAGACTGCCACGAAAACACATTATCTTTATCAAGTTAAAGGAAATATATACATTGTTGAAGGTTCTGTGAACCAGTTAACAATAACGAAGTTGTCTCTACTTACTTACTGGTCGGCGCTACAGTCCCTGAAGAACCTTGGCCTACTTTATCACCTGCCTCCAATCATCTCTATCTTCTGCCATCCTTCTCCAGTTCCTGATTCCCAGACTCCTAAGGTCGACTTCCACGTCATCTATCCACCGTCTCCTGGGTCTTCCTCTTCTCCTTCTTCCACCCGTCTTTGTGTAAACACCTTTTTGACACTACGCGATTCTGGCATTCTCTGTACGTGTCCTGCTCATCTTTTCCTCCCCTGCTTAATTTTCTTCAAAATATCTACCTGTCCGAAGAGTTCCTGTAGTGTAGTTCCACATTTGTCCCTATTCTCCAACCTTCCTGTCTCTCACTGGCCCGTATATTTTCCTCAAAATCGTCCTTTCCCATCTTCAAGTCTTCTTCTTTTCTATTCAGAACCCTACCCTCCTATCCATACATAACCACAGGTCTTAGTATTGTAATGTAAATTTTTTCTTTAGTATTCCTACTAACATTTCTGGATTTAAACCTACTTTACAGAGCTTTACCATAATAATTTGGCTACCTGTGTATTACATTGTTCCCTGCCCAGTCATTGGGCAAATTCGAGTTACCAACTGAAGAGTTACAACGGTTAGTTTGTAGGCTATAGGCAACACTAAAAGAATGACTTCAAAACTTAACATATAGAAGACTAATTTTTGTTCGAGTAGGTCGTACCTTTTGGCTGGATGTGTACCTAACGCCAAGTTCTGTACCGCCTTGAGGGAGCGAGCTGAGAAGCCACTGATGAATACACTCCACGACAAACGTCCCGTTAGTAGACACAGCGGCCACACGCGACTTGAGTTAGAGTAACTTTCGCCATAATTTATTTAAACCCAACGCTCCCGACATACAGCAGCTCCCAGTGGGCAATTCAACTCGGCGAGAAACATTTCTGTGCAAACTCCAGGTACTCTTAAAAGTGTCTGCTAACGTGAAACACGTCAGATGATACACAGTAGCAGTTGTTGATACTTCGGGAGCTTTGCGTCATCGAGCTTATGTAACCCCGTGTACTAGGGTGTGTGTAGAATTGAATCGGTCGGAGCTGAAAAGCGTTAAGTCAACAAGTAGTTCCGTGATGAACTAAACAGCCTATTTTCATATATCCTACTTATGTTAATTGCCTCTATCAACATACAAATTGTCAGTTTGATTGCTGTAATAGATTCGTAGATATTGAGAACCGTCTAAATATTTTGGATGCTCACCATGTTGGATTTTTATATTATAGGCCTTAGATTTATGTACTATTACATGAAGATTATTGTGTAGGTGTTTTATTCAAACTTCAATCGCATGATTAGGACACAAGAAATAAAAGCGGGATTTTAAAATTTCGCTCAGCCGCCATCTTGTGATCATGAAAATAATTTAATTGAATTAGATTCCAGTCGATTAAAATTTGTATAAACATACACCATATCATGTTTCATGCGCTCGGATGGTTACACGCAAGAAACATCCATTTGAATATTTAAATTTCGTGTCGCCGCCATGTTGGATTTTTGCTCGCCAGGTTATTGAACGTCCCATAGGTGAACTTATACTTATAGCCTCAATACACTTATAAAATTTCAGTTTGATTGCTGTAGTAGATTAATAAATATTGAGAACCGTCTAAATATTTCGGATGGTCGCCATGTTGGATTTTAATATATGTAGGAAACAGAGTTATGTACTATTAGATGATGATTATTGACTACGTTCAATATGCAAATGTTGATTTCGATCACATGATCAGAACACAAGAAATAAAAACTTAATTTTCGAAATTCGCTCAGTCACCATCTTGAGGTTATATAAACAATTGAACTAAATTAGATACCAGTGCATTACAATTTGTATAAACATTTGCTGTACTAAGTTTCATTGCGTTTGGATTATTAAATCGCGAGAAATATCTATTTAAAACTCTCAACTTCGCTTAGCCGCCATGTTCGTTTCGTAGTTAACCGGTTTTTTGAAAGTCTCATAGATGAACTTCCAGTAGTGCCCTTTATCTCCATAGAAAATTTCATGGTGATAACGGTAATAATTTCAGAGATATTGAATGCCGGTGAAATGTTTCGCATGGCCGCCATCTTGAGGTTGTGTAAACAATTGAACGAAGTTAGATGTCGGTGCTTTACAATGCCCATAAACATATACTGTACCAAATTCATTGCGTTTGGTTGGTTAAATCGCGAGAAACGTCTATTTAAAAGTCGCAAATTCGCTTGGCCGCCATGTTGGTTTTGTAATTTCCAAGGTTTCAAACGTCACATAGGTGAACTTTTAGTAGTTCCCTTTATCACCGTACAAAATTCCAGGGTGATATCGATAATAGTTTCGGAGATATTGAATGCTGGCGAAATATTTCGCACAGCCGCCATGTTGGATTGGTGCGACGTAACAAAATTTGAAGGGCACGGTCGGGGTCGCCCGGAATAGTGCTATGAACTTACCGAATTTCAATGAAATCGCTCCAGCCGTTAGAAGTTTTTAGGGGGGGGGGGGACACACACCTTCACAAACACCATCACACACACACACGCACACACAGACAGACACACGGACAAAAGGTGTTCTCATAAGCCTATTTTTTCATAAATGAAAATAGGCTAAAAATGGTCATTTTTTAAAGAATTATTATTCTGAAGTATTGACCCAAGGGTCTTGGAGCGACAGAGGAAAGAAGTAAGTCAATCTTCTGTTTAAGCTGCACACAAAACATGTTCATCTTATCAGCAGGAGAAAAAGCACGGAAGCTCACTGTCAAGGCGAAAGCCATCACAAAGCAATTTGTTTTGTGTGTTTAAGCCTGAAATCACTGCTACATGTAGTGCGATCAGAGGAGAAAGGCCTTAAGGCAATGAGTTACTGCCTTTCAGCGCCGTATTCCGTACTTAATATTGGCCTCACTGGAATATTCCCGCGTGTTTGAGTGCTATGGTACATTTCATTTGTACAGAGTCTAGTTGGTTCTTATGTTACAAATCCATTTTAAAATAAAATATCATGTGAAATATTCATTCTGGATGGCGTTATGCCGCACTAAACTGACCACGGAGCTGAAAGGCATTAAGTCATGTTTGCAAAATTGTTTAGAAATATATGTTGATTAAATAAAAATTGATATTTGCTTCGCAACACAGATAACAAATATAGTGTGTTTCTTAAGTTCTGTTCTGTCAATGACTTTTTATCTGTCTCCTGAAAATAAGGAAAATTGACTTAATGCATTTTCAGCTCCGACCGATTCAACTTGTCTGATATAATCTGTGTCACTATAATGTCTGTGATTTATATTGTGGACTGTTGATCTTGGTCGGATTTCAGTGTACCGCACAATGGTCCTGTATAACCTTGGATGTAAACTTTGCCCACATTACTCCAACCTATTGTAACAGCCGGTACGAAGGGATTCTCTGTAATTTGGTCAAAATGTTTGTGGAATTTCTATCTCTGGTGCAAAGGAAACGAAAATTTGGTCCAGTGTCCTCTTGAGCTCCAAACATCCTAGTCTGTTGGCGGCCTGCTTTCTCAAATAATGCAGTTGTTGATGTTGAAGATGTTTAGGGGCTTTGCAACACCGTGGTCATATAGCCCCATGCACTTGGGTGTGTGCAGAATTTGTCTAATAACCTGTGTCACTTTGATGTCTGTACTAGAGTGTGTATTTGTAATTGAGGTAGGACTTGGATAGGAAGTGGCCGTAGCCTTAAGTTAGGTAACATCCCAGCATTTGCATGGAGTAGAAGTGGGAAACCACGATAAACCATTTCCAGGATGGCAGAGGAAGGATGCAAACCCGTCTCTTCTCATTTTTGCCTCACGAGGCTGATGTACCCCTTTCCAGCTCTCAGACCAGAATGAAATTTCTTGGTAGAGTAGTAGGATCAAGGAGCTGTGAAAGCAAACAAGGAAATATTTTCTATTTTGAATTCAAATGTTCACAAGAGAACCACCGTATGTAGTCTGAAGAGAAACGTACTTCGCTACCTTCTTATCCAGAATACTCCCGTTTGAATCACTGAGTTGCCATGGAGAATTGAAATCCTACCATGAATAGAAACATGAATAAAATCTACATATTTTGAGAAATGAGGCCTTTATTATTTTCCTTGAAAGATACAATTAAAAAGCAGTAAATTATTACTTAAAGGAATGCAACAATATATATTTTTCACTCACATAAAGAAGGATTCTTCAGGAGGATAATTTAAAGAATACGAAATAATACTAGCAAATTCGGTGATACAATCTATTACATTTTGAAATCTTCAACAACAAAAACATGATAGTTATTTTCGAAATATGTAACATCCTCAGATGTAGTATGAATTGATCTATATACTCATAGTTCCACCTAGTCAATACTTAAGAATTAAAATGTATTTTAAAAATGGGCACATATGTTTCGAGTCAATTAAAACTCATCTTCAGCATTTCACACAATGATGTGAAATATTTCTATGACATGCCCGTTTTAAAAGACTTTAATTCAATTAAACCACATTAAAAGTTAAAAATCGTTTTTCTCTTCTTTTCCGACAAATTATTATTACTGAAACAGCGCACAAAGTGCAAAATACAAACCCGAGTAACCTACTGTACAATATTCCAATCCCGATTGGGTTATTGGTTGGTTGGTTCTTAAGTTTAGGGGCTGCGACAACGCGGTCATGTAGCCCCGTGTACTTTAGGTGTGTGTAGAATCTGTCTGATAACCGGTGTTAATTGTGATGGCTGTATTAGTGTGTGTATCTGTTTTTTAATTTAAGTGCAGACTGCAACTTAGAATTTTTCAAATAGTTCCTACTTTTGCCGCCAAACGCCACCGTCAACGACTACTAGGCTTAGTTCAGAACTCAGCTACTAGACGCCACCGCAGTCGGCTCTTGGCAACGAACATAGAAACCTAAGAGCGTTGTTTACATTCTTAACCTATAAATTTAGTTTCACACAGGTGTAATTAGTGGAAAGTTCTTTAACATGCCATAAATCTATGACATGGGACCGCCGGATTTACTTCCCCTCCGAAGGAAGGCATACTGAGGGATTTTTAACGCTCTTAAAAAATCCGACGGCTTCGGCCGGGTTTGAACCCGCTATCTTGGGCATAGAAGCTCAGCATGCTACCGACTACGCCACCGAAGCCGTGATTGGGTTATTGCTGTATGTATTTGTCGGCAATATTTTGCATGATATCGAGTACAGCATTCACTGCATAGATCACACACACATTCTTCAGTTGGTTGGTGGAATCGCTTGTTTTGGCAGAACTTGTAGTGAAAGCCATTGTAGCGTATCGTGTCATTACGTGTCGGAGTTCATAGTTTGCCTGTTTCCATTCATCAGTCATTATTACGTCAGTTGAGTAGAAATCATCCCAGATAGCGTTTTGCTTTTCTTTGAGTATTGAAGGGCACTCTCATAGGCCTCGGTGCGCGGCAGTAGCATTTGCAGTCTAATGTCTTCTATGAAGAAAATTTATTTTGTGAAGACATAAGTCAGTCTGGACAGCGCTGTCTTCCCGATACTCAAGACTCTTTTCACCTAGCAGCCTTTGACTTTCTCTAATGTTAATAGGTCGTTCTCTTTTAGTTTGTCCCAAATTATGTGGATTCCTGAAATCGCTATTGGTGCTATGGCTTTTTAAATAATGTCATAGCCGTTTTTATTGAGAGTTTTTGAGGCTGTTGAGTGTGGTAAATTGCTTTTATCGCTGCTGTTGCTCTTTCTTTCACATGAATGTAGAAATTAAAATAATATTAAAATGCGTGATACTGCATAAAGTAGAATAAATATTTATAATTAATTATTAATTATATAATTAATTAATTATAATTAGAATAATTCATGCAGTACCACTCATTTTAACGAGGACATTTAATTTGTCCGAATAGAGAAGAAATAATATTTTTAACTTTTAATGTGGTTTAATTGAAGAAAAGTTTTTTTTTAAATGGGCAAGTTCTGGAAATGTTTTACATCATTGTGTGAAGTCCTGAAGATGAGTTATAATTGACTCGAAACATATGTAGGGCCTACACGGTTCTTAAATAAACATTTTCATTCATATAGATCAACTCATTCGATTTGCAAGTCAATAGGAACAAATCACTCTTAAAAAGAAAATACAAATATGGTATTTTTTAAAACTCATCTTTCCTCATATTTTGAGAGGTCAGACCTTTTCTCATTTGCTTCGTTCTCTCGAGGGTGGATGGTCGTAAAACCCATGGTTTACCCTGTCAGACCGAAGAGGAGTCTCAAAAGGCTCGATGCGTGTGGGCCACCACCACTATGTTACACCCAAGGTAACACTAAGCGGTCTACTGGCTTGGAGGCCCACGCCTAATAAGTACGGGATTAGGTGGTCCCAAGAGCGTCATGAGTGGATTCCTGCCTGCCTAACTTCAGCCAACATCGCTGTTAATTCACCAAGCTTCGGTCTTCGTTATGTCTCGCAACAGTCTGTAATGTGGAGCAGCAAGTCCGATGGTTTGATTTTAAATTGTTTGCACTTCTTGAGTGCGAACTTTTTCGGGTTGTTTCAGACTCTCTACAGGGAAATGGCGGAAAGGTTCTTTATTACAAGTTCCGGGGAACCCACCCTATATTATAATCCTAATAATAACAGTTGCATTACCACAGTCATCTGAGAAACACAGGTTATCGCACAAATTCAACATACATCTTAGTACACAAGGCTAATCGCTGAAATGTCCGAAGACCAACAACAAACATTTTTCAGTTGATGAGGACAATTTTTCTCTTTTACTGTATATTTTAACAAGGTTACGTTTTGGGGCTAGAGGGAGGGGAAGGGGGGGGGGGGGGGTGATTAACATGGTGGTTACCTTGACAACGAGTGTTCGCATTTAGGCCTATAAATTCAAGTTCAGTAGAGACATCTATATGCTGCTATATCGAACATTAGTTACTATGTATACTGTATGAATTGCAACCAATGGCCTTAGCAGAGTATTTTAAGTTAACGCCCGTAGGCTCCCAGTAAATTCAAATTTCAAGTAGTTCCAACTTTGACTACAAGATGCCACTGTCACTAACACCTAGTGGTGAAGGTTAGAAACTGATAGAGTGCTGCTGACCAAATAACCTACAAATTTTGCTACAAACTACCAATTGTAGTGGTAGGTTCTTTTACACGCCATAAATCTATGACATGGAACCACCAGCTTTACTTCCCCTCCGAAGGAAGACATACTGAAGAATTTTAACGGTCTTAAAAATCCGACGACTTCGGTCGGGTTTGAACCCGCGATCTTGGGCATAGCCAACTACAACACCGAAGACGGTCCCAATTTACTCTTACTGAACGTTAGTACGTACTGTATATCGGTTGCGATATAGTAGAAACTCATAGTGTTGGACTAAAAGTTCCTAAAATTACTCAAGTTCATTCAAAATTTCGATTCTTTTTTATCTAGCGTCTCCAAGTATCATTTTAAACATTAATAAAAAAATAAAAAATATCCTATAGCCTCGAGTGCTGGGTGCAAGCTTTGTTATTAGACACCCGAAAGGAAGCTTGCATGTCTAATTTCCTTGTTCCTTGAAGCACTATGAAAGTAAGGAGGTAAGATATCTATGCTCCTTGAACACTGGGGCGTTCTACTAGAGAAATGAGGAACTTTGTGTTGGCAGAAACTCCCGAGATTAATTTTGCCATTATGAACACGGCCAACTGAATTTAAATGGGTTCTTTGACATGCCAACATCGTATGACATGGTGTCGTAATTTTTGCCGCCTTTCAAAAATCACTTACCACGGCCAGGAGCGAACCTGCAAGCTTGGGGTTAGTAGACCGACACGTTGACCACTCACCAACCGTGGCAGATATTAATAACAAGTAGTTCCGTGAAGAAATATACAGCCTATTTTCATATATCCTACTTATGTTAACTGCCACTATGAACATACAAAATTTCAGTTTGATTGCTGTAATAGATTCGTAGATATTGAGAACCGACTAAATATTTCGGAAGGTCGCCATGTTGGATTTTATATATGTAGGTCCTAGAGATATGTACTGTCACATGAATATTAGTGTGGACCTGTAGCATTCAAGCTTCAATCGCATGATTAGGACACAAGAAATAACAGGGAGATTTTAAAATTTCGCACAGCTGCCATCTGGTGGTTATGGAAACAATTGAAATAAATTAGATGCCAGTGGATTAACATTCGTATAAGGATTTACTGTACCAAGCTTCACTGCACACGGATGGTTAAATTGCGAGAAACAATCTTGTGAATATTTATAATTCGCGTCGCCGCCATGTTAGATTTGTGATCACCAGGTTATTTAAAGTCCTATAGGTGAACTTATGTTCATAGCCCCTATGAACATAAAGAAATTCAGTTTGATTGATATAATAGATTCGTAGATATTCAGAGCTGTCTAAATATTTCGTATGGTTGCCATGTAGGATTGTTAAATGTATAGGCCATAGAGTCATGTACCATTATAGGGAAATTATTGCGTAGGTTCATTATTTAAAATTTCACTTCGATCGCAAGATTACGACACAAGAAATAAAAACTTAATTTTAAAATTCGCACAGCCGCCATTTTGAGGTTATGTCAACAATTGAACTAAATTTGATACCAGTGCATTACAATGTGTATAAACATATCCTGTACTAGATTTCATTGCGTTTGGAACATTAAATCGCGAGAAAGGTCTATTAAAATTTTTAATTCGCTTGGCCGCCATGTTCGTTTTGTAGTTAACCGGTTTTTGAAAGTCTTATAGAAGAACTTCCAGTAGTGCTCTTTATCTCCGTACAAAATTTCAGGGTGTTACCGCTAATAGTTTCTGAGATATAGAATGCCGGTGAAATATTTCGCACATCCGCTATCTTGCGGTCATGTAAACAATTAAACGAAGTTTGATGTCAGTGCATTACAATGTGTATAAACATTTACTGTACTGAACCCTTTATCCTCTGATGGATAAATGATTCGATGTTTTGTTTCTACAATTAATTAATATTTCCACCAGCGTCATGAAATAGCCAGACGAAGATGAGGAAACTTCAAGCATTTGTTGGAGACAGTGGGGACATACCTGCAGCAGTTTGACAAAAGGCTTAATACTTAAGAATTGTGAAAAGAAAGAGCCTAGCAATGTTTCATAAGGACAGGTGGTGGCTACCGCAAAATAGAAGGGACGCGTGGTGAGACACGCTTATGGCATGTTCATTGTACTATTCGCGCCTAGAAAAAATATAATGCAGTAACGTGAGTGGCTGATGGTACTACTGGACACTCCTACGAGGCCGAGGTCTGATAAAAACCGCGAAGGTAATGAAAAAGTGGAACCAATGAGAGATGAATGCTTACGAACGCGCCAAGTCTAGCTTGGGCACGCGATAGCTAGCATTAACGCGGGAGATCGGCTAGACAACATCTCTACGATCGATTCTAGAATTAAAGGGCATATTCTTGACCTGCGCATTTTTACGAGTTCAGTGATATTTGTTTCATTCCTGTACCACAATTATTTGGAGAAATTTTTATATAATTCCCCCCCCCCCCCCCCCCCATCGATACCTAGGGCCAGTTCATTTATAAATGGCGTGAAGAGCCAAGAAATATTATTACATTTTGTGCGTCTGAGGACGTAGGTTATTATTACATTTTGTGTGTCGGAAGACACAGGTTACCATTACATTTTGTGTGTCGGAAGACACAGGTTATTATTACATTTTGCGCGTCTGAGGACGTAGGCACTTGTACTTTGCGTGTCATGAGGACACAGATTTTTATTAATACAAATGTGTTGTAAATTCAGTGTGATAGATAGTCACAGTACTATTTTGTAGGGACAGTATCATCGACAATTCGCCAACAGACAGTTCTGGGGAAATAAGTACCTAAAACGGTGAATTTAGTAGACAGATATCGAGTGTGTAATAATCTATAACTTTTTGCATCAGCACGAGAGATGACATCGCTTATCCTGGAAGAAGTTTGGAACTGTCAACACTCCGTCGAGATGTTTGAGATGAGCTAAGCAGCATTAAGTAGGGAGATGGCTGAAGATGTTCGCTGACGGGTGACTGGCCGAGGATGAGTACTGAATAATATTCTTATTATCTGACAAGTTAACTTATGGTATATGGGACATATTTTGTTTGTAAATATCTTGCTTGTGTTGATTAACATAGTGTATTTAGTTTTGGTCTGACACACCTTTTGCATGGAAACAGCTCGCACAATTTTTCATAGTCGTAAGTTCTTGTTTGTTTGTTTTAACTAACGTGGCTATGTGGACAACCGTGTTTGCATATGTGTACGCAATGCGGTTAAGAAACGTCTCTCGGAGATATATTGTGTTTCAGAAGTAGGACTGAATTAATATAATCATACAGTAGATTGGAGGGTAAATTAATCTTTGTAATGTTTATTATTGATCAGATTCAGTGAGTTTATTGCCGTTGGAGCAATGTGAGTTGTGGCGAAGAGCAATCAGCTCTCTCGTAGGTTTTAATATTCTTAAATAGATTGTGAGCATCTGATTCAACCGACCTGTGTGAAAAGTGTTATGTCATTCCCAGCAGTGTGTGTGTGTGTATTTTATTGGTCATTACAAGCGGGAATTTCAGCTTAGACTGATTTCTGTCAGCTTGGTGCCAAGTCCATATCGTTACCTTGCGAGGACATATGTGGCTATATCGATTAATGTCTTACCATATGTTTATGTGGTTGAGATTTGTTGCTGTTGATTCTACGAGATAACGGGACAGTTGGTCAAGTTATTTTTACACACTGGAGCTGGACGATGACAAGTGTTGAGGAAGGGGGGAAGCTGTTTTCACAAGGCGGGCTGAAAAGATTGCATCGAGGTCATTAGTGAAGTGCTTGTTGGCTCCGTAATAATACTTGAAATACAGAATAAGAACTGATCGATGATAAACATTGTTTATATAAATGGGAGTTGCCTACGAATCACTATAATCTCCGAAGCGTTAGCTTAACGTGCATTTTTGTTCATATAAGGTAATCTCAGCCGGTGAGGCTTTTGTTGTTGTTGGTTCCATTCCATGTTTATGTTCCGTATTAGTGGCCCGTGCAGTCCCGTGCGATGCTGTCTTTTCCTTGTTTGTGTATTGAGCAATGGCCATGTTGGCAGCTCATTTGTCAGATGCGTCATCGCACTGAAGGAGGGTCTCGAGGGAGATTCCTGTAAATATTAGATTTTAGATTGTGTGTCAGCATTAATTTTAAGGGTGTTTATTAGTGTTGTGACCTATAGGCCTATCCGTAAACTTTGATTTACGAGATGATTGTTCGTAAGCATCGTGGCTGTTACCCGCTGTAAACGAACAGTCATCCAAGTACTCATTCCTCGTAGTTAGTCATTACGCGTACATAAAATCCCAATGCAAGTTGGTGGAACTTGGATCCACATTTTTATGAGGGGGAGATCCGTCTGACTCCTCAACGTTGCTAGATATTTCTGTCATGGGAAGATTCAGGGAGGAATTTTATTATTGTTGTTGTCTATATTCATTTTTTTGCACTAATAGTCATTAAATTATGTTATTATTTTACGTCTTGTCACTTCCTTTCTTAATTATAGTTTTAATCCTATGACCCTTCCCTCAGTAGAGCATGTTGTTTGGCGAACGTAAACATCACACTATGAACTGAGCGCGACCCCTTGATCAAGATTCTTGCATATAAACACTGCGATACTGAAGGGTTCATAGGAGGTAAACTGGCGCGGCCAAGCGTGTGGCGGTTCACTGTGGTGTAGCAGCAAAGAAATTGCACATGTCAATGTAAGCGTAGTTGGGTTTACAAACTGACGCAACAATGAAGGTGTATTTTTGTTGCTGGTTCGCCGCTGGAACACATTTAGTTGGCGTATTTGAATAAAAAAAACTGACATGCCACAAGTGGAGGCAGATATGACAGTATTTTAATCACCGGAAAGTGATATTTTATTAAAAGTAATTGAGGCGAAGAGGATACCGCCAACTGTGTGAAATATAAATTTAAATCAGGAGTTTGCAATGTAAAATACGGTTTACGTTTTTGTCTATTGAATTAAAGTAAAAGTAATATACGTGATATCGGGCGCCCAATGATTAAAGTTAAAACTAGATTTGTTTAGAAAGTCAAACTCATGAAAATGTTAGGAGGCTGGTAGCCTTAAATGACAATTAATACTTTGTTAATTAGTCAGTGTTAATATCAGATCAGGATAACAATTTAATGACTGAATATGTGTTTGGGTTTAAATTAAATTGAGTAAAATTAGAACCACTCAGAGATGCGATTGACTAGTGGGATTAAATGTAAATTATAAATGAACTGAGTAGGGTAAAGGAATTAAATGTGCATTAGGATTGTATGTGTGTGTCAGGAGGCATTGCTTTATGCCATTTCCCTAATGTCTCATATAAAGTGTATAACATGGCAACAGTAGAACAGATTCAAGAAATCATTGAAAATGCTGCTAGGAGGACACAGGAATTGTTGGACACTAAATTGGCGTAACAGAGTGAAACACTAAACACTAAACTATCTGAACAAAGTGAAACAATAAACAATAGTATGTTAGAACAAAGTGAGTCTATAAACAAATTGTCTGAGCAGAGTGAATCACTAAAAACTAAACTATCCGTACAAAGTGAATCATTAAACACTAAACTATCTGAACAGAGTGAGTCATTAAACACTAAACTATCTGAACAGAGTGAATCATTAAACACTAAACTATCATAACAGAGCGAATTATTAAACGCGAAATTATCTGAACAAATAAACAACAGTAGGATTGAACAAAATGAATATCAGGCGGAACAAGCTAGATTATTAAAAAGTGAAATCAATGACACTATAAATTCGCAGTTAGAGGCGCAGAATGTTAAAAACACGAAACAATTAGCTTCGTTAACCGCAGAGATGAAGGATCACACTAATCAACAGATGGTATTGCTGGCCCTAGATGTTAGTAAAAACAATGAAAAACAATTAGATCAGATTAAGAAAATGGAAATTATTTTTGATCAAAAACTTAGCATTCTGGATGAAACGGTGTTAGGTAAATTAGAGCAAATTGAACTAGCATGCACTATGAGTGCGAGCGAGGTCAAGATAGCTCAGGATAAGATGGAAGGACGATTTAAGGAAATGGAAAAAAGCGGCAAGGTCATTCAGCAACAATTATCAGCGGTAGATGAAAATATATCCGGCATAATTAAAGATATGGACCGCCTCGAAATAAAATCAGCGGAGCAATGGAAAAGCCTAGAAGCGGATCAGGATCAATTAAAGAATACCATCGACGAAAGGCTGAGCCAGATAGAAAGCTATCAGGATGACACTAAAAGCCAGATTGAGGAGAAAGTAAACACGATTAAGGAGAAAATAAGAAAAGATTGGCGAAAAATGAATATCGATTCTAAAGAGGAAATATTAACCATCCTTAAGACAGTAGGCGAAAATCATACTCGTATTCAAGCGTTAGAACAAGAAATTAAGAGTAAACTTAAAGAACAAACAGACAGGATCATTAAAGCTGAACTGAGGTCGATAGAACAATCCTCGATATTTAAAACGGGAACAATGAAAGATAAGCAGGATGACTCAAATAGCCCGGAAGGGACGAGCACAGCAGGAAGTCAAACTCAGACAGAGAGCCCATTAACGACAAACACGGAGGGGTTTCGCAAGAATATTGAAAGGAGTTCCACGCCACAGGACGGTCATCAGCCCACACAACTTATCCAAGTAATTCGCTCGAACGATTATAAACCGCAGAAGTACACGGAGAATTCAGGGGTGACACCTAAAGCTTTTATTAAAGAAATTGAAGATCATTACAATAACACTGGGGTACCTGAAGCACGTAGGTTAAGGATGATGGAGAGATTTTTATCAGGAAATGTCCTTACATGGTTTTTAAGCTTCAAATATACATTTGGAACTATGGCAGATTTTAAAATCGCGTTTCTGCGCAAATACTGGTCTCCGGCATTGCATCAGAGTTTAAGAATGGAGCTTTACTCTAGGAAATACCAAACTACCCAGCAAACGAAATACTCAGATTTCTTTAACATGCAAATGCTAAAATTTCGCGACCTTGATTACCCTTTGAATGAAGCGGATCTGGTGATGACTATAGCGCGGCAATTACCAGTCAACGTGCAACAAGTACTAGTCGCAGCGAACGTTAGTACGGCCTTACATGCAGAACAGATATTACGCCAGATAGATGAGACTACATCTCAAAATCATTATAGAGGAGGAAGACAACTGGAGTTAGTAAATACGACAGAGGTCATAAAACCAAAACAGGCGAATACTAAAAGGCAGGGTACAAATACAAGCACATCCACACCTAGGCGAAACCAGGAAGAGGTAGAAAACAGACCGTACCAGCGTAACGAGAATAACTATAACAATAGGTCATATCAAGGCAACAATAGATATCAACAATGGCGTGAAAATCGAAGAAATGAGGGGCCTTATGGAAGATACGGTGATTACAATGGGAATCAAAGATGGAAAGGAAGGAGAGATCAAAATCAAGGAGAGGCACGTAATTATCGAAATGACTGGGATGATAGGCACGCTCAATCACAAAATTACCTAGAGGAATTACACGCTAGTCAAGATGGAGAGCAAGGACGATGGGAAAAAGCCATTGGGAACATGAAGAATCCAGACACACATACTGAGGAAGCTGGAAGTCTACTGAGACAAGAGGAATGTCAGGGGCGTGGGCGACAAAAGGATGATGGGAGTCGCAGCGGAGCTAAAAAAAATCTAAATTTGGATAAAGGAGACAGTCTACAAACGCAACAGTCAAAGTTGAAGATGGATGGATAGTAGCGAACATACAAGAATGGATTGCTTTGCCAGAAGATTGCCTGGAGGAGACGGTGAAACCACGGAACGATGAAATTAGGCAGTTACCCATTATTTACGCGAGGATTGGTGGAATTAATATATGATGTTTATTGGATACGGGGTCGCAGATCAGTCTGGTATCGGAGGCCTTGGTTCGAGAGTTGAGACGGAGTCAGAATATTCCTGTGATTCCCGTACCACAACTCAAAGTGAGGGGTGTTATTCCTGAAGGCACCGTCACTTGTAAACGTCAGGCATACTTAGAGCTGAACATTTTGGTACACACTTTTGGACAAACATTCATTATCATGGCAAAGATGAATTTCAATATAATTCTTGGTGCAAATTTCATTTGTGACTATCAAGCAGTGATAGATTTGCACAAGAACACAGTCAGTTTTAGAGAGTATGATCAACTGAAGAACGTGGGATTTCATATGGATGAAATCACTACCGGAAGAGATGTAAATTCTTGGGCATTGGAAGCAATATCGGAAGAGACGGAAGAGGAGATACGAAAGGCAGAAGATAACATCATAGAAGGAGCTGTTGTGGAACTAGATGAGGAGAGTGAATCCCAGGAGATATGGTCTTTATTAACAGGAGATGACAGTGATGCACAATTTGAAGAGTTACTACAGGAGCGGCTCAATGACATTCAACTTGGGGGTGAACATAGAAAACAATTGGAAGAGATTTTAAGGAAGCACAAAGCAGTATTCGATACAGTACCTGGGAAAATATTAAATTTCAAATATTCAATGCAAGTCGTGGATTGGTCACCTTTCAAAAGTAGATTGTACCCAAATCCGGAAAAATATCGTGGTCAAGTCAAGGTCATTATAGATGAGATGTTACAAGCTGGAGTGATAAGGAAGACACCTACACCTTATCTAAATGCGATTTTGGCAGTCACAAAACCAAATGGATCTATTAAACTTTGTTTAGATGCCAGAAATCTCAACATGAGACTCATTTTTCCTGAGTATGACAGAGCGCCAATTATCAGAGACGTACTAAAAGGCTTTAAGAACAAGAGCATTTATTCATCAGTTGATTTGACGTCCAGTTTCCACCATCTTGAATTGGATGAGAAGTCACAGCTTCTACCTGGCTTCTTATTCGATAACCAAACGTTCTGCTTCGTCCGAATGCCTTTCGGAGTCAAAACAGCGGGCTGTGCTTTAATCCGAGCCCTGGATCGGAATCTAACCGAGGAAGTTAAGGAGATGACGGTGCGCTACATTGATGACATTCTGCTGGCATCCGACAACATTGAAATTCACATGGAAAATTTAGATAAAGTATTAGGCAACCTTAATGCATCAAATTTCAAAGTAAATCTGAAGAAATCACATTTCTTCAAGAGCGAGATCTTATATTTGGGTCACATCATTGACAAGGAGGGAGTGAAGCCAAACCCAGCCAAGATCGAAGCGATAAAGAATTTCCCTACACCAACGAGAGTCAAGCACATTCGGGCTTTCTTAGGCGTAACGGGATTCTTTAAAGAAAACTGTCCAGGTTACACGGAGACTGTAGCTCCAATGCAGGAAATGCTAAAAAAAAATGGTTGTGGAATGCGGAATGCGAGAAGGCGTTCCAAGCAACAAAACAGCTACTGGAAAACTGCTTTAAGTTAGGATATCCAGACTTCAAGCACAAATTTATAATCCAAGCGGACGCTTCACTAATTGGTATAGGTGCCATGCTCTACCAAGAAGATCCAGCTAACCTGCAACATAAAACATATTTGGCATTTGTCAGCCGAAAATTGCGTAAGCACGAGCGCAATTATACTGTAACGGAACTAGAGCTGTTGGCCATCCTTCATGCGCTACAACAATGGAAACGAATAATTTATGGATACCCTATTGTTGTCAGGACTGATCACAAGGCACTAACATTCTTGTTTAAGACGTCGATGGCAAGCGAACGTGTGACACGTTGGTCTATATATATTGAGCAGTTTAGCATTGAGATTGAACATTGTCCAGGGAAGATGAACGTGATTCCGGATGCACTCAGCAGGAACCCAGAGCCTGATGTTGAAGAAACAGCGATGGTGCAACACTTGGAGTTAACACCGAAGGACCGGGAATTCTTGGAGGAGTTACGTGAGATACAGCGAGAACAGGAAGCGGAACCATGGATGATGCTATTAATTCAATACTTCAGAAAGCAGCTACCTACAGGAACACCTGCATTTCGAGAAGCGAAAGCAAAAGAAGGAAGATATGTTTATGTCAACAATTTGCTGCACAAATGGGTAGATAATGACCACACCAAGTTACGCATACTTGTACCTGCATCTTTACAGCGAGGATTGACATGGCATACTCACGAAAGTTACGGACACGTCGGAGTAGACAAATGCGAAGCGACAATAGGAGAGACATTTACATGGCCACGTATGAGAACAACTATATGTGACGTCATTACGACTTGTGATCCTTGTCAGAGGACAAAGCCCAATAACTATTTAATGAGGCAGTATCCTAGACCATTGCTACCTCAGAAGCCCTGCGAGCTAGTGGCCCTGGACTGATTCGGTTCAATCCCAAAAGGTAGGCGAGGTTGCCGTCACTTGCTGGTGTGCATTGATGTGTTTTCTAAGTTTGTCGTATTATGCCCCATTCAGAAAACTACATCGAAACAAGTACTCAGTCGTATTCGAAATAGAGTTATTCCAATCCTTGGAAAACCAGAATTTATATTGTCAGACCATCGCAGCTATTTTACAAGCACCGAATTCAAGAAAGGTATGGAGGACATGGGTATAAAACACGTTTTAAGCAGTATCCGACATGCCCAAACTAATCCAAGTGAGCGAGCAATAAAATGTGTGACATCATACTTGAGAATCTTCATTCCCAAAGAACATCATAAGTGGGTGGATAAAATTAAGGATGTAGATACATGTATGAATTCTACCAGGCACGAGTCAACAGGACAGATCCCTATGGTCTTACACAAAAACGAGTATCCAGTCAGAACGTGGAAAAGCATCATTAACTGCCCACAAGATCCCATGATAGCACCTGACCTGCGAATAGAGAGAACGAGAGCCTACATGAGAAAACAAGCAGATCGCAGATTACGGCGAGTGAGAAATAAGAGATTTCACCGTGATCTAGAAATCAACCAGCTCGTTTTGGTGAAACGACCCGCTACATCGGATCCAGAGAAGAAGATCTTCAGCAAATTCTGTGAAAAGTTCGTAGGACCCTATTCTATTGTAAGAAACCTAGGAAATAATGCATAGAGAGTGAAAGAGTTAAGCACAGGAACAATGTCGGTCTACAATGCAGCCAATTTAAAAACGTATCGAAGAAGTGAGCCATGGGAGCGCCGAAATAATGATGCAGTTTAAATATATGGACGTCCTATATCAACCAAGTGGACGGGGTCAGTTGAGTACGGCACGTGAAGAAGGAAGTGGAGATGGTGTTGACAAACATTAACGAGACGGGCAGATTGTTGCCTAAGGCATCAGCGCGTCACGCAAGCAGTTGAGAGGGTGAGGTCCAAGCAGGAAATAAAACGAGTAAATGCCATTCAAGACAGGTAGCGGCTAGACCAAGTAATAGAAAAGGGGTGATTCTGAAATGAAACAAATTGGCCTACGGAAGTCTTTTAAAAATTATCGACTTTATCCTAAGTTCGACATTTTGTGAGTGAAGGAGTTGTGAACCCTTTATCCTCTGATGGATAAATAATTCGATGTTTTGTTTCTACAATTAATTAATATTTCCACCAACGTCATGAAATAGCCAGACGAAGATGAGGAAACTTCAAGCATTTGTTGGAGACAGTGGGGACATACCTGCAGCAGTTTGACAAAAGGCTAAATACTTAAGGATTGTGAAAAGAAAGAGCCTAGCAATGTTTCAGAAGGACGGGTGGTGGCTACCTCAAAATAGAAGGGACGCGTGGTGAGACACGCTTATGGCATGTTCATTGCACTATTCGCGCCTAGAAAAAATATAATGCAGTAACGTGAGTGGCTGATGGTACTACTGGACACTCCTACGAGGCCAAGGTCTGATAAAAACCGCGAAGGTAATGAAAAAGTGGAACCAATGAGAGATGAATGCTTACGAACGCGCCAAGTCTAGCTTGGGCACGCGATAGCTAGCATTAACGCGGGAGATCGGCTAGACAACATCTCTACGATCGATTCTAGAATTAATGGGCATATTCTTGACCTGCGCAATTTTACGAGTTCAGTGATATTTGTTTCATTCCTGTACCACAATTATTTTGAGAAATTTTTATATAATTCCCCCCCCCCCCCATCGATACCTAGGGCCAGTTCATTTATAAGTGGCGTGAAGAGCCAAGAAATATTATTACATTTTGTGCGTCTGAGGACGTAGGTTATTATTACATTTTGTGTGTCGGAAGACACAGGTTACCATTACATTTTGTGTGTCGGAAGACACAGGTTATTATTACATTTTGCGCGTCTGAGGACGTAGGCACTTGTACTTTGCGTGTCATGAGGACACAGATTTTTATTAATACAAATGTGTTGTAAATTCAGTGTGATAGATAGTCACAGTACTATTTTGTAGGGACAGTATCATCGACAATTCGCCAACAGACTGTTCCGGGGAAATAAGTACCTAAAACGGTGAATTTAGTAGACAGATATCGAGTGTGTAATAATCTATAACTTTTTGCATCAGCACGAGAGATGACATCGCTTATCCTGGAAGAAGTTTGGAACTGTCAACACTCCGTCGAGATGTTTGAGATGAGCTAAGCAGCATTAAGTAGGGAGATGGCTGCAGATGTTCGCTGACGGGTGACTGGCCGAGGATGAGTACTGAATAATATTCTTATTATCTGACAAGTTAACTTATGGTATATGGGACATATTTTGTTTGTAAATATCTTGCTTGTGTTGATTAACGTAGTGTATTTAGTTTTGGTCTGACACACCTTTTGCATGGAAACAGCTCGCACAATTTTTCATAGTCGTAAGTTCTTGTTTGTTTGTTTTAACTAACGTGGCTATGTGGACAACCGTGTTTGCATATGTGTACGCAATGCGGTTAAGAAACGTCTCTCGGAGATATATTGTGTTTCAGAAGTAGGACTGAATTAATATAATCATACAGTAGATTGGAGGGTAAATTAATCTTTGTAATGTTTATTATTGATCAGATTCAGTGAGTTTATTGCCGTTGGAGCAATGTGAGCTGTGGCGAAGAGCAGTCAGCTCTCTCGTAGGTTTTAATATTCTTAAATAGATTGTGAGCATCTGATTCAACCGACCTGTGTGAAAAGTGTTATGTCATTCCCAGCAGTGTGTGTGTGTGTGTGTATTTTATTGGTCATTACAAGCGGGAATTTCAGCTTAGACTGATGTCTGTCAGCTTGGTGCCAAGTCCATATCGTTACCTTGCGAGGACATATGTGGCTACATCGATTAATGTTTTACCATATGTTTATGTGGTTGAGATTTGTTGCTGTTGATTCTACGAGATAACGGGACAGTTGGTCAAGTTATTTTTACACACTGGAGCTGGACGATGACAAGAGTTGAGGAAGGGGGGAAGCTGTTTTCACAAGGCGGGCTGAAAAGATTGCATCGAGGTCATTAGTGAAGTGCTTGTTGGCTCCGTAATAATACTTGAAATACAGAATAAGAACTGATCGATGATAAAAATTGTTTAAATAAATGGGGGTTGCCTACGAATCACTATAATCTCCGAAGCGTTAGCTTAACGTGCATTTTTGTTCATATAAGGTAATCTCAGCAGGTGAGGCTTTTGTTGTTGTTGGTTCCATTCCATGTTTATGTTCCGTATTAGTGACCCGTGCAGTTACGTGCGATGCTGTCTTTTCCTTGTTTGTGTATTGAGCAATTGGCCGTGTTGGCAGCTCATTTTTCAGATGCGTCATCGCACTGAAGGAGGGTCTCGAGGGAGATTCCTGTAAATATTAGATTTTAGATTGTGTGTCAGCATTAATTTTAAGTTTTTTTTATTAGTGTTGTGTCCTATATCCGTAAACGTTGATTTACGAGATGATTGTTCGTAAGCATCGTGGCTGTTACCCGCTGTAAACGAACAGTCATCCAAGTACTCATTCCTCGTACTTAGTCATTACGCGTACATAAAATCCCAATGCAAGTTGGTGGAACTTGGATCCACATTTTTATGAGGGGGAGATCCGACTGACTCCTCAACGTTGCTAGATATTTCTGTCATGGGAAGATTCAGGGAGGAATTTTATTATTGTTGTTGTCTATATTCATTTTTTGCACTAATAGTCATTAAATTATGTTATTATTTTACGTCTTGTCACTTCCTTTCTTAGTTACAGTTTTAATCCTATGACCCTTCCCTCAGTAGAGCATGTTGTTTGGCGAACGTAAACATCACACTATGAACTGAGCGCGACCCATTGATCAAGATTCTTGCATATAAACACTGCGATAGTGAAGGGTTCAGTACCAAGTTTTATTGCGTTTGGTTGGTGAAATCGCGAGAAACGTCTATTTAAAATTCGCAAATTCGCGTGGCAGCCATGTTGGTTTTGTAGTTACCAGTTTTTCAATAGTCACATAGGTGAACTTCTAGTAGTTCCCTTTATCACCGTAAAACATTCCAGGGTGATATCGGCAATAGTTTCGGAGATATTGAATGCTGGTGAAATATTTCGCACAGTCGCCATGTTGGATTGGTGAGACGTAACAAAATTTTAAGGGCACGGTCGGGGTCGCCCGGAGTAGTGCTATGAACTTACCGAGTTTCATTGAAATCGCTCCTACCATATAGAAGTTATTAGGGACACACACACACACCTCACACACCCACACACACACGCACACACAGACACACGGACAAAAGGTGATCTCATAAGCCTATTTTTTCAAAATTGAAAATAGGCTAAAAATAAGTGAAGTGGACTCAGGAAAGCAACCCATAGTGCATGGATGAAGGAATACTGGGGTAAGAAGAAATCTCACCAAAGTTAGGAACCATTTTGTCCAAGGGGCCTCAACGAACCAAGAAGAAGTGCTACTAACATAACATTTTAGTGGCAACAAATATCACTAAATTATTGTTAGTTCAAATTTATTTGAAAGTGCTATTTTTAGTGCGCCAGTAATCAAGGCCTGTATGGTTACTATGACCGGCATTCTACGAAATGTTCGAGGCATCGAATTCGTTTGTTCTTTATTTTAGAAGATTTTCTACCACAAGAATGAATTAAATTGTATATAGGCTATATATTTTTAGCCTACTTTTCACATTTTGCAAAAACGAGGAAAGAGTAGACTTAAGAGATCGATCCGGGAAAATGTGTGTCTGAATGTCTGTTTGTTTGTCCGTCTGTCTGGGCTGGCTGTGTGTGTGTGTCCCCCTATCAACTCCTAAACGGCTGCAGCAATCGAAACCAAATTTAGTATGAGTAAAGATGTATACCGGAATATCTCATGACCAAATTTTAAAATGATGTCAGTGCTACCAACTGCTGGAAAAACGCACTAAGAATTTGAGCTCCACGTTGGATATCTTGGAAGGTATGCATGGGAGCTATTCCAAAATTGGCATACATGTAGATAATACTATTTCAGTATAATTTCCAGGAGGACATACATGACAGTGTTGCCAAAATAATTTTAAGACTTCTGATATGTCTAATTTTTAAATGCATATAACTTCGACACTAACAATTGGATTTCAACCAAATTTTGTATGTAATATGTGTACATAAACAGATATGACTGAGCGTATTCTTAAGAGCCACCAGGGCTGCCAGCTGTTGATAATTGCTCTCTCTCTCTCTCTCTTTAAAATCCTAATACCAATATATCAGAAAGTATGCAAGCCGACAGATTTAAACTATGCACACGTATAGTACCTGACATTTTAGATCAATTTGGAGTAACTTATATACGTCAGTTCTACCAACATGATTCTAAGCCTGCTGATATGACCAATTATTAAATACATGAAACTTCTCTACTATCAGTTGGATTTCATCCAAATTTCGTATGATTGTGCTATGTGTAACATGACAGATATGACTATAAGTATTCTTAAGAGAAATCAGGGCTGAGAACTGTCAATAAATGCTGTCTACATTTTTTTACCCTAATATTCTAGATAGGTTCATATACTGTAGATTAATCATTGGCATGAATCTTAATTTTAAGAAAAGTAGGCTCTTTATTACGTCACGTACTTCTTGTTTAAATTGTGTTAATTATTGTGAACAATTTGTTGACCTTCAGTCGTGTTTTGGGGAGGGAGGATAAGACGGTCAGCGATTATCTTTGGTGAAAGGGACATCCATCGATATATTGGTCAAACGTGCCTAGACTGAGTTCTTTAGTAGGAACGCTGCTGACGTTTACTTGAATTTCCTGAATGAAATTAAAATAGAAATTTCCGGATTCGCAGTCTACCTACTGTAGCTTTACACAGTACGGTAGTTTTAATTCGCTCAGTCTGGTTGTTTCGTTAATGCTACATGGAATGGATTCCAGGACTCTCTACAGATCGTGGTTTGTATATACAGTTCCCAGAAGTGCTCTCTAAATCACGAACCTGTAATCGTATATACTGAATATTGGCTGCTATAGATTATCGATGAACAGTCTAACTTTAATTGGCAGCAAATTAATGGCGAAAGTGTGTTGGTCACCAATTACGAGTGTTAACATTCTCTGAATTTTTCACGTGCCTGCTAATTTCGCTCTCAATGGATTGTCTCCGTTCAGTATACAAGCATTGTGTAACTATAGTGACCCCGTTTCGTAGCCGTACGTGTTATGCTTACCCATGAGAAATCTCGCAATTCTATGAGAACCGTTTTAACATGGATATGTTCTAAAGCCTGTCTTTAGCCTAGACCAATGCATGAATATCAAATGGTTACCATAGCAATAGAGGTTCGCATCTAGACCTATGCATTCTAGTTCAGTAGAGATAGTTTTTAGCCTACTTTCGATTTTTGCAAAAAATTAAATTAGACTTATGAGATCTACACAGGGCCAAAAATTTTGTGTCTGTCTGTGTGTGTGTGTTTGTGTGTGAGTGTGTGTACTCTGAATGAATGCCCCCCCCTATCAATTAGAACACGCTGAAACCGAATTGAACGAAATTAGGTACAGAGGTAGCGCTAGCAAAGGGCACCTTAGTGTCATGCTTTATATCGCCGCCAACTTGAAGGAAACGTAATGGCGGCCACCCAAATGTTCAAAACTTAAATCAAATTACGACTTACCTAATCATCCGATCTCTACTAAATTTTGCAACAATATACCTTAATGTGGGAAATGTCCTTTGTCCAAACTACAAGGTCATCTGCCTAATAGTTTCAGGATGGAGGATGTATGAATCATGCAAGTAGGCTATTATAGCCCAACCATAACTTACGATTCAACAAGGCCTGATCTCAACAATTCAGCTTATCGTACATATGGAGGTTTAAACTGTCCTCAAGGAGGTGACCGGTAGGATATTAGCCTATTATAATAGAATATGTGTCGCCTCCGTAGCGTAGCGGTCAGCATGGTTAGCTGCCGCCCCGGAAGTCCTGGGTTCGATTCCCGGCTCTGCCACGAAATTTGAAAAGTGGTACGAGGACTGGAACGGGGTCTACTCAGCCTCGGGTGACCCAAATGAGTAGAGGGGGTTCGATTCCCCCTCAGCCATCCTCGAAGTGGTTTTCCGTGATTTCCCATTTCGTCTTCGGGCAAATGCCGGGATGGTACCTTCTTCAAGGCCACGGCCGCCTCCTTCCCTCTTCCTTGCCTATCCATCCTAACCATCCCTTACCTTCCCTCATGAGGCCCCTGTTCGCTTTGCAGGTGAGGCCGCCTGGGCGAGGTGCCACTCACACCTCTCCAGTTGTATCCACTCCGATTAGATGTTCCCAGCTCTAGGACACTGCCCGTAGAGGCGGTAGTGGTGAGTTCCCTCGCTGAGTCCGTGGGTTCCACCAACCTGGAGGGTAAACGACTAAGAAAGAAGAAAAAAATAATAGAATATGTAACCGTAGAAGTGACTTAACAGGTCTGATTGACCATGCCATATGGTTGTGGGTCTTACACAAAATGGCCACTATTTGTGTTCTTAAATCCATTTATATTCGTAACTGCGTAAGGTTATATCCTTTTAGGAATGTATGGAACAAAATAATACATATTTAGTATCAAATGGTTTATAGAAGCGCCAAAAAACGTTAATGAAATCGTTGATTGCAACACAAAATATGATACATTCGTACTAAAGAAGTTATTTACATTTCGATATTGTACTGCATTCGTGGCGTAGTTGTAGCGATGAAGCTTCATAGTGAAGGGTTCCGTGGCTCGAATCCGCGTGGTTTCGTTTATTTTTTTTACTTCGTTTTTTTGTGTGTTAATTGGTTCATAACTGCTCACACGTTATAATGTTAAGCATATATTGTGTGTATTTGCAATCGAAAAGATTATATAATATGCTGTACTCATAAAACCACACATTTCAACACTCGACTAGAGCTATTTAAATTCTTTGTCCTTGATCCGCGGTTTGAGACTATCGTTGTTATTTTTGGTGTTGATTCTTTAGGGGTATTGCGGCATCATGGTCTTGTAGCCCGGTGTACTTGGGTGTGTGTAGATGTTGTCTGATAACCTGTGTCACTGTGAGGTCTGTAGGCTTACTAGTGTGTGTACTTTTATACGAGGCAGGACTTGGGTAAGAAGCAGTTGTTGCTGCTGTTTCATTTGAGATTCATGGACATCATTGTCATTTAGTCCCGTATACTTGGGTGAGTGTTGAATGTTGTCTCATAACCCGTGTTATTGTGATGGCTGTATTAGTGTGTGTATATATCATTCAGGTGAGGATTCAATCAATCAACGTATAATATCCGTATAGCACGTTGTATTTCAACAAGCTACTACAACCAACATTCAATTATACTCCTTGAAGAGGACAAAGAGTTATAACTAAACCCATGCATTTAGGAGAAAGTGGGCTATATGTTCTTTACTGAACATCTTGTTTTTATTGTTGTTTTAAGGGGAGGAACTACGAGGACATCTGCCCACGTTCATTAGAGATATCTATATGTTGCTATAAGAACAACTTACAGGACTAGTGGCTTTTGATAACTTACTCCAATCTACGTTATCAAAATCCTATTTTTTTAAACTTACTCCAATCTACGTTATCAAAAGTCTTTTTTGATAACTTACTCCAATCTAATTTATAAAGGGTCTCTTCTTTTATAACTTACACCAAACTACATTATCAAGAGCCTTATTTGATAACGCCTTTTTTGATAAAGTACTCCAATATACGTTATCAAAAGGCTTTTTTTTTATAACTTACGCCTTTCTATATTATCAAAAGCCTTTTTTTATAACTTACTCCATTCAACATTATCAAAATCCTTTTTCTTTTGATAACTTACTCCAATCTACAGTATCGAGAGCCTTCTTTGATAGCTTACGGTACTCCAATCTACGTTATCAAAATCCCTTTTTTATAACCTACTCCAATCTACATTATCAAGAGCCTTCCTTGATAACTTACGGTATTCCAATCTACGATATCAAAAGCCCTTTTTTATAACTTACTCCAATTTACGTCATCGAAAGCCTTTTTTTATAACTTACTCCAATCTACATTATCAAGAGCCTTCTTTGTTAAAGCATTTGTCTGGAGCGTAGCACTTTATGGAAGTGAAACTTGGACTGTTGGTGCAGCAGAAAAGAGAGGAATAGAAGCATTTGAATTGTGATGTTACAGGAGAATGGTAATGATCAGATGAATAGATAGAGTAACAAATGAAGAGATATTAAGATGAGTGGGAGAGGAGAGATCGTTTGGTAGGACACATAACCTACTGTGATACCCTGGAATAGCAAACTTAGTTATGGAAAGAAAGGTCGAGGATAAAACTTGTAGGGGTAGACTTCGCTATCGTTTCGTTCTACCCTCCAGGGTTGGCTTTTCCCACGGAGTAAGCGAGGGATCCCACCTCTACCGCCACTGAGGGCACTGTCCTGGAGCTTGAGACTCTGAGTCAGGGAAACAACTGGGGTGTGTGACCAGCACTACTCCAGGCGGCCTCACCTGCAAAGCGAACAGGGGGCCTGATGAAGGGATGGGAAGAGTGGGACGGTTAGGCAAGGAAGTGGGAAGGAGGCGGCCGTGGCCTTAGAGTAGGAACCATCCCGGCATTTGCCCAAGAACGAAGTGGGAAACCACGGTAAACCACTTCGAGAATGACTGAGGTGGGAATCGAAACCCCTCTACTCATTTGGGCCACCCGAGGCTGAGTAGACCCCGTTCCAGTCCTCATAACAATTTTCAAAGTTCGTGGCAGAGCCGGGAATCGAACCCAGGACCTCCGGGACGGCAGCTAACTATGCTGACCGCTACGCTACCGAGGCGACCGTAGGGGTAGACTAAGGTTAGAATATGTTAACAGATTGTATCGGATGTGAGGTGTGGTACCTCTATAGAGATGAAACGATTAGCACAGGCCAGGAAGGCATGGAGGACTGCATCATACCAGTCAAAAGACTGAAGACTCAAACAATAACAATGGAAAACCAGGATCCGTATATAAATATGGGGGAAAAGAGACATTTCGAAAAGTTTGAAGATATTCGTTATTTCACTGCCCCTTCCAATCACCACAACAATCAACTAACAAGTGGTGGTAGGGTTTGTTATTGCTACCATCATTACGTGCTACATCCTCAGCTAAGAGGTGGTATTGAATATCGTGTTATTCTGGACTCCATCCTATTACGGGCTCTTACATTTGGATTGGAGTAGCTCTAGCAATTGAGCCCCAAGGCGCGACGCCGACGCGGCGAGGACACCCTTTTTACGGTGAAGCTGTTAAAGTCTTGATGTGCATTAACAGCTCTTGTGTAGCACCTGGTCTCGATGGCCTCCAGTACTTCCTGCGGTTTCCTCATTATCGCCGCTCTACATTGATTCGGACAGACCGCTCTGCCAGTGAAGCCTCCGATGGAACTAAAGACAGCGTTGCCATTGTTTCAGATAGGGGCATGAACAACGTTGCTTATCCATCCCCACGCACTTGGGTGTGAGTAGAAGTTGGCTGATAACCTGTGTCATTATGATGTCTGTACAAATGTGTGTATTTTTAATTGAGGTAGGAGTTGGATAGGAAGTGGCCGTGCCCATAAGTTAGATATCATCCTGGCATTTGCCAGGAGTAGAAGTAGGAAACCACGGAAAACCCCTTCCAGTATTGCGGATATAGGAATCGAACTCGTCTCTTCTCAGCTTTCCTTCACGAGACTGAGTGTACCCCGTTCCAGCCTCAGACCAGAATTATATTTCTTGGCAGTGCCGTCCGATGGAACTAAAGACAGCATTGTTAATGTTTCATTTAGGGGCATGAACATCGTTGTTAATTCCTCCCCGTGTACTTGCGCGTGTACAGAATTTAAGTGATAACCTGTGTTACTGTGGTGCCTTCAATGCTGTGTATATAATTGTTATTGATTCGTTTAGGGGATTTGTGATAACGTGGTAATGTACCCCGCTTACTTGGATAATGTGTGTGGAATCGCTTTGATAATCTGTGTCACTGTGATGGCTGCAGTGATGTGCGTTTATGTATTTGTACCAGGTGAGTTAGCCGTGGTCGTTACGGCATGACTGCTGGCAGTCGCTCACATCCGGGAGGTGAGGAGGTTCGAATCCACCCGCCGGCAACCTCTAAGATGGTTTTCTGTGGTTTCCCATCTTCGTTCCAGGCAAATGCCGGGGTTGGTCCCTAACTATAGGCCACAGCCGCTACCTTCCAATTCCTTGTCCTTCTATTCCAACATCCCTCCCCAACGGTACTTGTAGCTCACCCATTGGGTGTCCGTCTCGAAGCAGCTACAAAAAACTGGCGAGCCGAACATGTCCTCGGACACTCCCGGCACTAAAAGCCATACGCTAAAAATGTATTTGTGGGTAGGAAACGGTCATGGCCTTAATTAAGTAGGTATCCCCCGGCATTTGCCTGGAACAGAATTTTGAATCCACGGAATGACACTTCTTGTATGGCTTAGGTCGGAATCGAACCCACTTTTTCTCAATTCTGATTTATGAGGTTTAGTGTACAGAGCCTGGAATCTCAGACCCCTAAACCCAGAGTCGCAATACATATCTCAAGAACGTGAAGTCGAGTCTACCGTGGTTTGTTCATTGGATATTTAAATTGGGTAGCATTAACATTTTATCCTCCAAACTGTTGTCTGAGTCTTCCTCTAAACCAGGGGTCTCAAAGTACCCCCCTCCCTCATGGGGGCCCAGAGGGTGATAAAGAGGGGTGCCGGCTTTGATTGAAACATTTATATTTCATATTCTGTAACAAATATTACTATCCTCATATTCATGAACCTATCATAGGCAGGTAGCTCCCAAGACCATTCAAGAATAAAATAAAAAAACTCGTACCTTTGCTGTCTTATTTCACAAGAACTGACCAGTAGATCCTGCCAGCAGGAATTCTGAGAAAATGTGGCGAGTAACATTTCCCACACAGCTCCCTTTCATTCCCCACCCGCAGTGACATCTCCTTACCAAACACTTAATGACAATAAGCCGCTTGTCTGTGTGACCGCCACTTTCTTTCAAGAATGTATTCCAAGAATGGATTCTTTTATTTCTGCCGTTGCCGATTCGAATTCCAGTCAGTTCAAAGACAGTGAGTGAACAGATGAATTCTAGTGCGTGGTTAGCCAACTTTACAATAAACTGATACGAGTGACGCCATTACCCATGGATAAGTGGCTTATTAGAAGTGGTAAAAAGAGACCCCTTCGGAAAATGAACCAGGTTTGAATTTAAACAAAGTGCATTGTTCTTCCGCGTCTACTTCTGCTCCCATCAGGATGATTAATTCTACACACAAAGTGAAGGTGCGTAAATATCAAGACGATTATCTGACATTAGGCTTTACCAGCATTCTTTCGAATAATAATCAGTTCCTTGTTTGGAGATTTTAGCAAACGGCAGTTTGAAGCCTATGAAATTTACGAGACACTTGCAGACTAAACATCCAGACTGTGCAAGTAAACCTTTAGCATTTTTAAGCAGCACGAGCAACATTTAAAAGGAAATGTTAGATTCCTAGAAAAGCACCCAACATTTCCTAAGAAAGCGCTAAGAGCATCCTTGGAGGTATCCTATTTAATTGCAAAATCCAAATTACCATATATTATTGGTGAGAAATTACTTCTTCCTGTAGCCGTGAAAATGTGCGCGATCATGCATGGAGTAAAGTTCGGCGAGTGTTTGAAGTCGATACCGTTCTCAATTGATACAGTAACTCGTCGTATTGATCAATTGCTACCACGTCTCCTTGATAGCCCAAAATGTGCCCTGCAACTTGATGACAGTACTGATATCGTAAACAGTGCCCAGCTTCTTATTTTTGTTCGCTACTGTCATGAAAATGAAATGCACGAGGATTTTCTAATTTGTAAAGCTCTAGAAGGGCTGACTACAGGCGAACATATTTTTAGCCTACTTTTCACATTTTGCAAAAATGAGGAAAAAGTAGACTTATGAGATCGGGCAAATGTGTGTCTGTCTGTCTGTCTGTCAGTCTGTCTGTCTGTCTGTCTGTCTGTCTGTCTGTCCTTCTGTCTGTCTGTCTGGCTGTGTGTGTGTGTCCCCCCCCCTATCAACTCCTAAACGGCTGCAGCAATCGAAACAAAATTTGGTAGGAGTAAAGATCTATACCTGAATATCTCACGGCCATATTTGAAAATGATGTCAGTGCTACCAACTGCTAAAAAATCGCAATTGAAATTTGAGCTCCATGTTGGATATCTTGGAAAGTATGAATGGGAGCTATTTCAAAATTGGCACACGTACAGATCATAATATTTCAGTTTAATTTCCAGGAGGCTAAAAATGGCAGTGTTGCCAAAATGATTATAAGCCTCCTGATAGGTCCAATTTTTAAATGCATATAACTTCTATACTATCAATTGGAATTCAACCAAATTTCGTATGTTGTATGTGTACATAACCAGATATGACTGAGCGTATTCTTCAGACCTACCAGGGCTGCCAACTGTTAATAAATGCTCCTAATTTATTTTATCCAAATACCAATATATCAGAAAGTATGCAAGCCGACAGCTTTAAACTATGCACACGTATAGTCCCTGACATTCTATATTAATTTGGAGTAACTTATATACGTCAGTGCTACCAACATGATTCTAAGCCTGCTGACAGGTCCAACTTTAAATACATGTAACTTCCATACTATCATTTGGATTTCAATCAAATTCCGTATGTGCTATGTGTACCATAACAGATATGACTATGCGTATTCTAAGGAGCAACCAGTGCTGCCAACTGTTAATATGTGCTGTCCCTATTTTTGTTACCCTAATATCAATATATCAGAAAGTATGCAAGCCAATAGCTCTAAACTTTGCACACGTATAGTACCTGGCATTCTAGACGAATTTGGAGTAACAAATATACGTCAGTGCTGCCAACATGATTCTAAGCCTGCTGATAGGTCCAATTTTAAAATGCATGTAACTTCTATACCAACTAATGGATTTCATTCAAAATTGGCACAACAATAGATCATATTATTTCAGATTATTTCTGACCAATACATGCATGACATTGTTGCCAACATGATTTTACGTGCGCTGTTAGATCCAATGTTTAACTGCATGTAACGTCCATGCTATTCATTGGACTTCAACCAAATTTTGTATTTTGTACCTTAAGAGACGGAACTAAGAATATATTCAGTCATCAGGGCTGCCAACTGTAGTGCTCTATTAGGATACATTATGCCAGGTATACAGTATTTCGAACTAATTGGAAATTTCGATATTAGCAACTTAATTTCGTCATTATTCTAGATAGGTTCATATTCTGTAGAATAATCATTGGCATGAAAAGTAGGCTGTATAGTTCTTCACGGAACTTCTTGTTTCATTACCTTATTATTATCATCATAAGTGCAAATGACCTATATGTTACGCGCATCATACCAATAATCACCGCCGCATAAAGTCTTTCTCGACTGTGATTTTTAAAATATTTATTTTTGGTTGGTTGGTTCTTAAGTTTAGGGGCTGCGACAACGCGGTCATGTAGCCCCGTGTACTTTGGGTGTGTGTAGAATCTGTCTGATAACCGGTGTTAATTGTGATGACAGTATTAGTGTGTGTTATCTGTTTTTAAATTTAAGTACAAACTGCAACTTAGAATTCTTCAAATAGTTCGTACTTTTGCCGCCAAGCGCCACCGTCAACGACTACTAGGCCAAGTTCAGAACTTAGCTACTAGACGCCACTGCAGTCGGCTCTTGGCAACGGACGTAGGCATCTATGAGCGTTGTTTACCTATCAAATTTAGCTTCACACAGGTGTAATTAGTGGAAGGTTCTTTAACATGCCATAAATCTGACATGGGACCGCCGCTTTACTTCCCTTCCGAAGAAAGGCATACTGACTGATTTTTAACGCTCTTAATATATCCGACGGCTTCGGCCGGGTTTGAACCAGCTATCTTGGGCATAGAAGCTCAGCATGCTACCAAATACGCCACCGAAGCCGCCATATAGTTATTTTTATAACAATACATTGTGTACATTATACGTTGAAGTGTCAATTCAATACCGGTAGTAGTTTCCCTTATCATCCTCATCGTAAGAGCAAATGACCTACAGTAGATGTTACGCCCATTACACCATTAATCACCACACACAATAAGTCTTCCTCGCCTGTGAATTTTGAAATATGTATTTCTATTACGGTAGTTTGTAAGTTTGACGTGTCAATTCAACAGTAGTTTTTATTATCATCCTTATCAAAAGGGCAAATGACCTAGATATTACTCCCTTATTGTCTTTGGGGGCAAATGACTTAGATTTTAAGACCTTAAAACATTATCATCATTCCACCGGGCGAAGCCGGGTACTACTGCTAGTTCTCTATATTTAGAATAACAGACAAAATGAACTTGAGAAACCCGTTTTAAGACCCTAGAACCATTCACGTACGTAGTAGTGTAACTGTAAGAATATCTTAATAAGTCTATTTTTGACTGACAAAGCGGGCTGCATCACACCGCCCCTACCCGTGTTCTGGAGCAGAATTGCGATAATAATTGCGACTTGCGCTGAAAACAGTTATCATCATGAAAATATTATGCCTCTGAATAAGTGCGATGGTGTTGGTGCAGTACATTAAGCGTTGGTGCTTTCAATTTACTTTCATTTTTTCCGATCCTTATCCACTGTTGTTACCTCAGGAGCTCGGGACAGCCAAAGTTTCCCAAAGTGCTCCGATTATTTTCCCATAGCGCTATGCGACAACAGACGACACTATTGGTCACTTTTCTAACAGCCAATGAGATATAGGCCCTAGCCAGTGTCTTTTATTTCACTTATTCCTCTTTCTAATCATATTTTTCAATTTATTTGTAAATGACATGTATTGTGTCAGTACTGTAGTTAGTAAATAGCTGTTTCCCTATTCATTATTATCATTATCATTACGGGAAAATGACGTGAATGTTTGTCCATTATACCGTACTATGCATCACTCCCACTACCACCACAAAAAGTTATTAGCCTACTTTTCACATTTTGCAAAAATGAGGAAAAAGTATTTATATATTTATATATTTATACGGCTCTAAATATCTACGAATCTATTATAGCAATCAAACTGATTTTTTTATGTTCATAGGGGCTATGAACATAAGTTTACCTATAGGACTTTCAATAACCTGGTGATCACAAATCCAACATGGCGGCGGCGCGAATTATACATATTCACATGGACGTTTCTCGCAATTTAACCAGCCGAGTGCAGTGAAAATTGCTACAGTAAATCCTTATACAAATGTTAATCCTCTGGCATCTAATTTATTTCGATTGTTTCCATAACCACAAGATGGTAGCTGTGCGAAATTTTAAAATCTCGTTTTTACTTCTTGTTTCTTAATCATGCGATTGAAGTTTGAATGTTACACGTACACAATAATCTTCATGTATCAGTACATAACTCTAGGACTTACATATATAAAAATCCAACATGGCGACCTTCGGAAATATTTAGTCGGTTCTCAATATCTACGAATCTATTACAGCAATCACACTGAAATGTTGTATGTTGATAGTGGCAATTAACATAAGTAGGCTATATGAAAATAGGCTGTATAGTTCGTCACGGAACTACTTGTTCATTTATGAAAAACTAGGCTCATGAGATCACCTTTTGTCCGTGTGTGTGTGTCCCCTGTAATAAAATCCAAACGGCTGGAGTGATCTCAATGAAACTCCGTAAGGCTATAGTAGCCTACTACTTAGTCCGACCCCGACCGAGCTCTTCAAATATTAATACGTCTCACAAATCCAACATGGCGGCTGTGCAAAATATTTCACCGGCATTCTATATCTCCGGAACTATTACTGATATCACCCTGAAATTTTGTATGGTGATAAAGGGTACTACTGGATGTTCACCTAAGTGAATTTCAAAAACCTGCTAAGTACAAAACGAACACGACGGCCAAGCGAGGTTGAAAAATTTAACTAGACATCTTCTTCTTCTTAAGACGCCGTCTCCAAACGAAGGTTGGCGATCCACGTAGCCAGCCAGCTCTGACCTTGACATTGCAGTATGAAATGCTTCCTCTGATGTATATCTGTGCCATCTTCTAATGTCCTTCAACCATGAATTTCTGCGTCTCCCAAAGGATCTTTTTCCTTGTATCTTTCCTTCAATAAATGGCTGTAATAATTGGTACCTCTCGTTTAGCATGATGTGACTTAGATATTGTGTCTTTCTTTGCTTTATAACATGTAACAGTACTTTTTGCTTTTTCATCCGATGTAGGACCTCGACATTTGAAATTTTCAATATCCTTCTTATGTTAATTGGCTCTCTCAACATACAAGAATTCAGTTTGTTTGCTGTAATAGATTCGTAGATCTTGAGATCCGTCCAAATCTTTCGGATGGTCACTATGTTGGATTTTTGTACATGTATATGTAGGCCATAGATTTATGTACTGGTGCATAAAGATTATTGCGTAGTTGTATTATTCAAACTTCAATCGCATTATTAGGACACAAGATATAAATACGAGATTATAAAATTTCGCACAGCCGCCACCTTGTGGATATAAAAATAATTGAAATAAATTAGATGTAAGTGGATTAAAATTTGGAAAAGCATTTACCGTACCAAGTTTCACTGCACTCGGATGGTTAAATTGCGAGAAATTTCCGTTGAAATATTTGAAATTCGTATCGCCGCCATGTTGGATTTGGGTTCACCAGGTTATTGACAGTCCCATAGGTGAACTAATGATCATAGCCTTTATCAACTTAAAAAATTTCAGTTTGATTGCTGTAATAGATTAGTAGATATAACCGTCTATATATTTCGGATGGTAGCCATGTTGGATTTTTATGTATGTAGGCCATAGAGTCATGCACTATTAGACGACGATTATTGCGTAGGTTCATTATTCAAACGTTGACTTCAATTGCATGATTTGGACACAAGAAATAAAAACGTAATATTAAAATTTCGCAGAGCCGCCATCTTGAGGTTATGTGAACAGTTGAACTAAATTAGATATCAGTGCATTACAATTTGCATAAACATTTGGTGTACGTCATATTTCACGGCGTTCGGGTCTTTACATCACGAGAGACGTCTAGTTAAATTTTTCAACCTCGCTTGGCCGTCGTGTTCGTTTTGTACTTAGCAGGTTTTTGAAATTCACTTAGGTGAACATCCAGTAGTACCCTTTATCACCATACAAAATTTCAGGGTGATATCAGTAATAGTTCCGGAGATATAGAATGCCGGTGAAATATTTTGCACAGCCGCCATGTTGGATTTGTGAGACGTATTAATATTTGAAGAGCTCGGTCGGGGTCGGACTAAGTAGTAGGCTACTATAGCCTTACGGAGTTTCATTGAGATCACTCCAGCCGTTTGGATTTTATTACAGGGGACACACACACACGGACAAAAGGTGATCTCATGAGCCTAGTTTTTCATAAATGAACAAGTAGTTCCGTGACGAACTATACAGCCTATTTTCATATAGCCTACTTATGTTAATTGCCACTATCAACATACAACATTTCAGTGTGATTGCTGTAATAGATTCGTAGATATTGAGAACCGACTAAATATTTCCGAAGGTCGCCATGTTGGATTTTTATATATGTAAGTCCTAGAGTTATGTACTGATACATGAAGATTATTGTGTACGTGTAACATTCAAACTTCAATCGCATGATTAAGAAACAAGAAGTAAAAACGAGATTTTAAAATTTCGCACAGCTACCATCTTGTGGTTATGGAAACAATCGAAATAAATTAGATGCCAGAGGATTAACATTTGTATAAGGATTTACTGTAGCAATTTTCACTGCACTCGGCTGGTTAAATTGCGAGAAACGTCCATGTGAATATGTATAATTCGCGCCGCCGCCATGTTGGATTTGTGATCACCAGGTTATTGAAAGTCCTATAGGTAAACTTATGTTCATAGCCCCTATGAACATAAAAAAATCAGTTTGATTGCTATAATAGATTCGTAGATATTTAGAGCCGTATAAATATTTCGGAATGTCGCCATGTTCGATTGTTAAATGTATAGGCGATAGAGGCATGTACCATTAAAGGAAAATTATTGCGTAGGTTCATTATTCAAACTTTCACTTTGATCGCATGATTACGACACAAGAAATAAAAACTGAATTTTAAAATTCGCACAGCCGCCATCTTGAGGTTTTGCAACAATTGAACTAAATTGGATACCAGTGCATTACAATGTGTATAAACATTTCCTGTACCAAGTTTCATTGCGTTTGGAACATTAAATCGCGAGAACGGTATATTTAAAATTTTCAAATTCGCTTGGCTGCCATGTTCGTTTATAGTTAACCGGTTTTTAAAAGTCTCTTAGATGAACTTCCACTAGTGCGCTTTATCTCCGTACAAAATTTCAGGGCGATACCGCTAATAGTTTAAGAGATACAGAATGCCGGTGAAATATTTCGTACAGCCGCCATCTTGTGGTTATATAAACAATTCAACGAAGTTAGATGTCGGTGCATTACAATGTATAGAAACATATACTGTACCAAGTTTTATTGCGTTTGGTTGGTTAAATCGCGAGAAAGGTCTATTTAAAAGTCGCAAATTCGCTTGGCCGCCATGTTGGTTTTGTGGTTACCAGGTGTTCAAAAGTCACTTAGGTGAACTTCTAGTAGTTCCCTTTATCACCGTAAAGAATTCCAGGGTGATATCGGTAATAGTTTCGGAGATATTGAATGCTGGTGAAGTATTTCGCACAGCCGCCATTTTGGATTGGTGAGACGTAACAAAATTTGAAGGGCACGGTTGGGGTCGTCTGGAATGGTGCTATAAACTTACCGAGTTTCATTGAAATCGCTCCAGCCGTTTAGATGTTATTAGGGGGACACACACACGGACAAAAGGTGATCTCATAAGCCTATTTATTCAAAATTGAAAATAGGCTAAAAATATAATTGTAATGTCAGCGGATTTGGACAACACACGTGCGGATACGGATACAAGTCGTGTGGTTGCAAGACGGATGTGGATAACAGCCGTGCGGATGCGGGGCGGATGCGGATAACGTTTTGTTTATCCGCTCAGGGCTCTTTCTATCGGCGATATGGTGAACTGCCAGCATGCCACGCACCTACTGGGGACAATGAGAACCTCTACAAGACACACCACAGCCAAAGTACATAATTATTACATATTCAAAATACATTTCAAGCAAATAATATGTAAGTATACACAAGGAGATTAGTATTCTTTGCCGTAAAAAAAAATATTCTATGTCGGAAAAATATATCATTATTCTCATTTTGCAAAATTTTGGCTTATATTGATAGTGTAAATTGAAACACTCATTTGTGCGAAATATCCGACGTGCAATAAATATTTTGACGTACCACATTTGGTTGCCAAGGAAGTAATATTCGACGTCATTCTCAGTTAATGACCGATATTCTCGTATAATTTCTGGGAGATGGATGGATGGATGGAAGGAAGAAAGAAAGAAAACATTAGTGATTTGCTTCAGCCCAGCTCGAGCTGCTCGAACAGATGACGTCCGAGTTCGAACAAGTTCGAGCTTTTGTGCGCGCCGTGACCTATCGGCGTGTTCTTATCACCCAGAAACCTCAAGAAGGCTGTGTTTAGAGTATTGTGCTAGGCGGAATCGACTCCTCATGTTGTTTCTGTGCACTGCTGTATAGTTCGTGCATATAACTCCTTCAAACAGTATCTGTAATGTGGAGACAGCTACAATCTGTCTTTGTACGATGATTCGAAGCACATGTCTCCCCAGAATATACAAACTGCCTACAGAACATCATTGGAGCGCACAGAACAAAGGCGACGGGTTACAACACTTCCTTAGTTCAATGTTGCGGCAACAGTATGTGTATATATGCGATTAATTAATAATTTTTTTTCTCAGTGACTCCTGCATCAGTGGACTATATTTTTAATTCAGATGTTAAATTATGAGACTATCTGTTCTCTTTTTTCTTTTCAATATTTCATTAATCCGTAATATGATGTAAGTGTGTACCATACCATACCATTAATAATAATAATAATAATTTGTTCCGTTGCAGGAACATATGTTTGCCACTATCCTCGACAGTATTACATCCTTCCCAGAAGCCAAAGGCGTATCAGAGATGAGGAAATAATCGTATTATTATTATTATGTACAATTTCTCTTTCCCTGCACAGAGCACCTGGTAGTCACCACTCCTCCCACATCAATATACTGAGAGTAGTAGTCAAATAGGTTCATTCACACCGTACGCAAGAGAATCCCTACTTAGTATAAAACAAAGTACCCGATTCTTGGATATCACGGGTAATCTCGAGGACTACTGGATGGATTTTGATACGGCTTTCACCATTCTGTAAAGGTAATCTCGAGGAAGATTTTTGCAGAAAATACTTTATTTATGATCAAAGGGAGCCAAGCACTAACGATTTCAGATTTCAGTGAAAAGGTCGAAAAAAGAACCTGGCGTCCGTGCGTTTTTAAGCTTACGCTGGTCAAACCGTTAAACATATCAATATACTATGAGTGTAAGAATTGTCAGCATGAAAAATTCTACAAAAAAGTCCGCGGGAGCATATCTCTATCTTCGATACTTCGCCCACTATAAGTGTTTTTAGTTTGGACGTAAGGGGGATTTGTGTCTCGTGCACCTCACCATTCTTAAATTACGTCTGACAGGAATTCCTTGCAAATTCATAACTGTTCCCGGGCGAAGCCGGGGTGGGCTGCTAGTGGTTCCATAAAGTATCGTCTGGGCGATCAGCGCTTCGCATAGTTTATGTATGGGGTCCCTTGACAGTTCGAACAGGTTCGATTTCGTATCGAGCCTATGTTGCGTATTGTGCTGGCGCGACCCCGCTCGAACTTGTGTATCATACGCTCCTAGTAATGTGCTTGAGCCCGGCTCGAGCTGCTGGAACAGATGACGTCGGAGTTCGAACTGGTTCGTGCTTGGCGCGAGCTTTTAAGCGAACCGCAACCTATCGGCGTGTTCTTATCACCCAGAAACCTCAAGAAGGCTGTGTTTAGAGTATTGTGCTGGGCAGAATCGACTCGTCATGTTGTTGCTGTGCACTGCTGTATAGTTTGTGCATATAACCCCTTCAAACAGTATCTGTAATGTGGAGACAGCTACAATCTGGGTTTGTGCGATGATTCGAAGCACATGCCTCCCCAGAATATACAAACTGCCTACAGAACTTCATTGGAGTGCACAGAACCAAGGCGACTGGTTACAACACTTCCTAGTTCAATGTTGCGGCAACAGTATGTGTAGGCGATTAATTAATTATTTGTTTATATCCTTGACAGTATTAACTTACATCATTCCCAGAAGCCAAAGACGTATCAGAATGGAGGGCGGTGAATAACCTATATTAATACAGTATTATTATGTAAAATTTGGTTTACGTCGCACCGACACAGATAGGCCGTATGGTGACAAAGGGATAGAAGAGGGCTAGGCGCGGAAGGATGCAGCCGTGGCCTTTATAAAGGTACAGTGCCAGCATGTGTGTGGTGTGCAAATGGGAAACCACGGAAGACCATCAGCAGGGCTGCCGACAGTGGGATTCGAAACACTGATAGTCTAATACGTTCACATATACCGTGCGCGAGCAAAAGTTTGCAGAATATATCGTCTGGGCCGTCAGCGCTCCGCATACGGTACTTTATGTGTGGGGTCGCCTGGCAGCTCGAACAGGTTCGATACAGTATCGAGCTTGCGTTGAGTCGAGCTGGCGCGAGCCCGCTCGAACTTCAGTATCATTCGCCCATCACTAGAAAACATCGGAAGTATCCAAATTTAAATACACGGGCGAAGTCATCCAATCTTCCGGACTGAATCGTGAAGCAAACTAAGAATTGATCTTTAAACTGCAAATACGAATAGCCTACATGCTCGCTTGGAACAGATATAATATGAAAAAAAAAACAGAAATGCAAAATTACGGCATTACAAAACTTTAATCAAGCCTGAATCTCTATATGCTTCTGAAACGCTGATTATTGGGGACAGATCCTTAATTAAACATGTGGAAAAGCAAGAAAGGAAAACATTTTTCGACCATCTGTACAGGGGGAATCTGGATGAAAAGAAAATCCCAAGACTTATACCAGCACTCGGAGAAAATCTCAGACTAATTTAGGAAAAGAAGATTGAAATTTTACGGGCATATCCTCAGGATGGGCAATCAGAGACTTGTCTTGTCAATGAAAGTTAAAAACACCTGGCTGATTGAAGTTGGAAAAAAGATCTTCAGAAAATAGGCATCACAGATTGTACTAGACAGATTAAGTTCAGAGAATTAGTCGTTAATCACCGCTTTGCAGACCATCCAAGCACTATCACTAACAAAAGCTGGTCCGAAGATCGCAAGAGAAGCCACACCGAGAAGATGAAGAGATTTTGGGAGAAGAGAAAGGCAATGCCATCAGCTGAATAAGTTCAATCGTGTTTCTTAGTCGGGCAGGACGAAGAAAGAAAGAAAGAAAGAAAGAAAAAAAGAAAGAAAGAAAGTCAATCTAAAACAAGTAGTTCCGTGAAGAACTATACAGCCTATTTTCATATATCCTACTTATGTTAATTGCCTCTATCTACATACAAAATTTCAGTATGATTGCTGTAATAGATTCGTAGATATTGAGAAACGACTAAATATTTCGGACGGTCACCATGTTGGATTTTATATATGTAGGTCCTAGAGTTATGTACTGTTACATGAAGATTATTGTGTACGTGTAGCATTCAAACTTCAATCGCATGACTAGGACACAAAAAGTAACAAGGAGATTTTAAAATTTCGCACAGCTGCCATCTTGTGGTTATGGAAACAATTGAAATAAATTAGATGTCGGTGGATTAACATTCGTATAAGGATTTACTGTACCAAGTTTCACTGCACTCGGATGGTTAAATTGCAAGAAACGTCCATGTGAATATTTGTGCTTCGCGTCGCCGCCATGTTGGATTTGTCATCACCAGGTTATTTAAAGTTCATAGCCCCTATGAACATAAAAAATCATTTTGCTTGCTGTAATAGATTCGTAGATATTCAGAGCCGTCTAAATATTTCGGATGGTCGCCATGTTGTATTGTTAAATGCATAGGCCATAGAGTCATGTACGTACCATTAAAGGAAAATTATTGCGTAGGTCCATTATTCAAACTTTCACATCGATCGCATGATTACGACACAAGAAATAAAAACTTAATTTTAAAATTCGCAAAGCCGCCATCTTGAGGTTATGTAAACAATTGAACTAAATTAGATACCAGTATATTACAATGTGTATAAACATTTCCTGTACCAGATTTCATTGCGTTTGGAACATTAAATCGCGAGAAAGGTCTATTAAAATTTTCAAATTCGCTTGGCCGCCATGTTCGTTTTGTAGTTAACCGGTGTTTTGAAAGTCTTATAGATGAACTTCCAGTAGTGCCCTTTATCTCCGTCCAAATTTTCTGGGTGATACCGCTAATAGTTTCAGATATATAGAATGCCGGTGAAATATTTCGCACATCCGCCATCTTGTGGTTATGTAAACAATTGAACCAAATTAGATGTCGGTGCATTACAATGTGTATAAACCACTGATCTCTATACATGGATCGCTGATGGCAGTTCTCCGCTGCACGAGAAAGTACGCCAGGTTGAGCGTGCGGTCCGCCATGTTGGTCTACCCATTCTCGAGCCCTCCTCATGGGCAAGCAAAGATAATGTAGTCAATTTTAAATCGTAATTAATGGTGCTTTGGAGCACATAAAAATATAGAGATATGTTCACTCATAGCATAAGAGCATTGGGATCACTGACACGTCATTCCGAGGTCAGTAAATCTCCGGAATATCAATAAAAATGAATGTATAATAACGGCTGACAAATATCAAGTTAGGTGCTGAGTACACGCAATTAGCGATCAGTAACAGAGTAACGAGTGAAAAACAATTTCTGGAAACATTCTTGTAACTTGTATATACGGTATAGGCTACATGTATATATGCCACAAAATTATGCATTCTTCAAATGATGTACCTATAGGCCTAAACGTAGCTCAATATACAGGCCTAGAGTCGACATATCGTAATCGGTAATTGGTAATGAATTCCTGTTTCCATGAAATAACCAACACTTCCTCCAAGTAATCCCAGAACTCTACATCAAATACTACAGCTTTTAATCACGCTAGCAGCACAATAAACTTAATAATAACGGGAAGTAGATCAAAGCCAAAAATGCACTTGAAGCCAAATCAATTTCACTCCTCAGCTCCACATAAAACTTAACACAACTAAAAACCTACTCAAAATATACTCTCCCCACCGATTTACAACTATTAAGCGAACTATTCGCACCCAGAACCGAAAAACCCTGAAATGGGATCAAATTTAAACACGCAATAGCCTAGCCCGATCACGTCTGCTTCAGCACCACTGCATATGTATACATAACTTCACAATAACTTCAAAATTACGGCTAAGCGACCTATCTGCCTGAGAAGTAAAGGTATTACCGGCTTGCCTGGGATGATAGGTCACCAAACCGGGACTTAAAACTAAGATTTTAAGCTTTAAATAACCAAATTCAGCCCATTTTACAACTACAAGAAACACAAAATATTTACTGCCAGTATAAATACATGTATAACATCAAACTACCAGTAACCAATCACAGAGCCGGATTCGCAATATTGCACAATGCGCTCGCTGCCATTTTTCTATACCTGTCATCGTCTATTCGGCTTACTGCTGCCTTAGCTACCAGCCATCCATGTATAGAGATCAGTGGTATAAACATATCCTGTACCAAGTTTTATTGCTCTTTGGTTGGTTAAATCGCGAAAAAAGTCTATTTAAAAGTCGCAAATTAGCGTGGCCGCAATGTTGGGTTTGTAGTTACCAGTTTTTCAAAAGTCACATAGGTAAACTTCTAGTAGTTCTTTTTATCACCGTAAAAATTTCCAGGGTGATATCGGGAATAGTTCCGGAGATATTGAATGCTGGTGAAATTTTTCGCACTGCCGCCATGTTGGATTGGTGAGCCATAACAAAATTTGAAGGGCATGGTCGGGGTCGTCTGGAATAGTGTTATGAACTTACTGAGTTTCATTGAAATCGCTCCAGCCGTTTAGAAATTATTAGGCGGACACACGCACACACACAAGGACAAAAGGTGATCTCATTAGCCTATTTTTTTTTCAAAATTGAAAATATTCTAAAAATAGGCTAAAAATGGCTTAGTAACTCTAATCCACTTCGTCGCACGATCTCATCAGTTAACTTTCAGTACGTTTGTCCACATTCTTTTGCTAGAGAGCGTGTGTGCTAGTGTGCTTGTTACACAGACACTCGAGCAGTAATGCAATGGAGCTGTATTAAATCCACCATCGTCTTTTATTACTCTCACTGAGTGCTGTAACAAGGAGCATTACTTGAGAGAACATCTGCGGAGTCTTGTAGCCTGCAAAAATCTTATTTCCGGTGTTGCACCTCTAGGCTCTCTGCAGCTTAGCCGAGAACCATACAAAACTTAATTGAATGTCCTCAAGTGGCTTCCAGCCTGTTGACAGCGCTGCTAGCGATAGCTGCGAAGAGTCTCTCAAGAAGGAAGCCAAGATCTAGTCGTGTGGATCGTGAGCTACTTTCTCACAGAAATTACTACAGTACCATTTTCCTTAACTTCGCTTGCTATGAGCATTTCAATGGCGCACTTAACGGGCTGGGACAGATCTGAGGTCCTTCTTTCAAAATATCCAAGCACGACATCTTTAACGAATTCTGCCAGGGAATCTTAAACTCGAGGACTGAATGGAGTCCTGAACTAAGCCCTATATTGCCTCCATCTACATGGGCTGGAGTTCTCTCTTTCATCTTTCCCGCCAAACTCTGGTTTTCTTCCGATCCTGATGATAAAAGGGTATCCAAGGCCTAGAGCAGAGTTTCATTTTATTCTTCCAACCTTCAATGGATCCTGGTTTTCATTTCCAAACTCGTTGAGACTTATGAGGGTCCATAACTATTTATATACTTATTTAATAGCCTATTTTTTGTTTTGTTTTGTCGTTTACCCTCCAGGTTGGTGGAACCCACGGACTCAGCGAGGGAACTCACACTACCGCCTCTACGGGCAGTGTCCTAGAGCTGGGAACATCGAATCGGAAGGGATACAACTGGTGAGGTGGGATTGGCACCTTGCCCAGGCGGCCTCACCTGCAAAGCGAACAGGGGCCTCATGAGGGAAGGTAAGGGGTGGTGAGGATGGATAGGCAAGGAAGAGGGAAGGAGGCGGCCGTGGCCTTGAAGAAGGTACCATCCCGGCATTTGCCCGAAGACGAAGTGGGAAACCACGGAAAACCACTTCGAGGATGGCTGAGGGGGAATCGAACCCCCTCTACTCATTTGGGCCACCCGAGGCTGAGTAGACCCCGTTCCAGTCCTCGTACCATTTTTCAAATTTCGTGGCAGAGCCGGGAATCGAACCCAGGACCTCCTGGGCGGCAGCTTACCATGCTGACCGCTACGCTACGGAGGCGACTTAGCCTATTTTCATTTATGAAAAAAAAAAAAAGACTTATGCGATTACCTTTTGTCTGTGTGTGTGTGCGTGTGTGTACGCGTGTCTGCGTTCAAGTGTGTCGTCCCCCCCGCCCCCAAATAACTTCTAAACGGCTGGAGCAATTTCAATGAAACTCGGTAAGGTCATAGTACTATTTCTGCCGAGCTCGACCATGCCCTACAAATTTTATTACGTCTCACCAATCCAACATGGTGGCTGAGTGAAGTATTTCAACAGCATTCTATATCACTTAAACTATTACTCTTATCACCCTGAAATTTTGTACGGTGATAAAGAGCACTACTGGACGTTCATCTGTGTGACTTTCAAAAACCTGTTAAATACAAAACGAACATGACGGCAAAGCGAGTTTGAAACTTTTTAATAGACTTTTCTCGCGATGTAACCATCCGAACGCAATGAAACTTGGAACAGCAAATGACTTTACAAATAGGAATGCACTGACATCTAATTTTCTTTAATTGTTTACATAACCTCAAGATGGTGGTTGCACGAAATTTTAAGATTAGGCTTTTATTTCTTGTGTTCTAATGATGCCATCGAATCAACGTTTGAATAATGAACTTACGCAATAATCCTCATCTAATAGTACATACTTATATGGCCTACATATATTAAAATCCAAGATGGTGAACATCCGAAATATTTAGACGGTTCTCACTATCTATTATTATATGACAGCAATCAAACTGAAATTTTGTATATGTATAGAGGTTATAAACATAAGTTCACCTAAGGTACATTCAATAGCCTGGTGAGCACAAATCCAACATGACAGCGACGTGAAATTTAAATATTCAGATGGACGTTTCTCGCGATTTAACCATCCGAGCGCATTGAAATTTGGTACGGTATATGCTTACATAAATTTTAATTCACTGGAATCCAATTTACTTAAATTATTTTCATAACCACAAGATGGCGGCTGAGCGAAATTTTAAAATCTCGTTTTTTTTACTGTGTCCTAGTTATGCGATTGAAGTTTGAATAAAACACCTACACAATAATCTGCATATAATAGTACATAACTGTAAGGCCTAAGCATAGAAATCCAACATAGTGACCATCTGAAATATTTAGGCGGTTCTCAATATTTAAAAATCTATTACAGGAATCAAACTGAAAATTTGTATGGTTTTACAGGCAATTAATATAAGGAGGATATATGAAAATAGGCTGTATAGTTCTTCACGGAACTACTTGTTTATTTATTTCGTATTCTCCCCTGTCAGTGGGAGTTGAAATACACTACGGCACGGATGTAGCAATGGCATTCTGTTAAAGGTATTGTTATGGAAACTCAAGGCAATACTTTAATTCGGTCAAAATACTTTTAAAAAATGTAATTGGTATTCTGACCGAAGGCAGGTCTGGGTCTCCGAAGAGGCTATCCTCAGCCAGAGTTTACGTGCGGTAGGGTGGCTAGGGCCTTTCCGCTCCTCCTCATTTTGGCCAACAGCGAGCAGTACCTGGAACTGGCATACCATCCAAGTTCCGACCACGCTCAATGCTGCTTATCTGCGGAGTTGTCATGGGATCTGGTGTTTCAACATGGGCAGGCCGTTGCGTTGGCCCTATATACTGTACATGTTACTTTGGTAAGGCTCGTCAATATTGCAGACCAGAAACGTTCTGTGTGTTGATGTGTGAGCGAGAAGCTCTGTTAAATGTTCCCACACCATGTTAAAGCTTATATGTTTGTCTTACCGTTCTTTGCTGTATAAAGCAAATGAACGAAAATTTAATTCGATATTTTAAGCCAAATGTCTTTCAACTCATTGTTTATTGAAGGAAGCGTGAAGAATATTTACATTATTTTACGTTTCATGTAAACCTAGGATTATTTTAAAGTATTTTATCGTACCTTAAAATGAATATCCTAACAAGATAGTTACCGACTATTTGATATTTCTCAGATAAACAGGCCAAAATCAACTAGAAATACCTGTACTAGGCCTCTACGGATGCCACACGATCATCATTTTCACAGCACTGGGTATATAATTTTATTAATGCAGCCAATGGCCATGTACGAGTACTTTTCTTTACAGGACGGGTCAGAGAAGGAATATTGGAAGGATATTGGCTGTAGACCAGTTGAAACCGTCCTGTCATATTCCTGGTGGTGAAAACGGGAAACCACGAAAACCAGCACTGGATATATGACAGACTTTTAATAATCAATAACAATCTGGGAGAAAAGAAATTGAAAACACTTTAGAGAAATGGCGTGGAGTGTTTGATTCAGATGCCCATTCCCATGGGATAACAAGGATAGAGAATGGAGAAACGGAAGGATACACAATATATACAGCGAAAAAGAATGAGAACTATACACTGAATCAATAATTTAGATTTGGAATAGCATATACTGTAGATATAACAAATGACTAGGAACATTGAATATAAATATATATATGCATGACTGGCAGAGCATAGAGAAAAACTCATGATTTGTTTCATAGCTAACTAACAGAGCAGGAGCAGGTGACCTCGCTGTTATTCCCCTTAAAACCCCAATAACTAACTAGTAGAGCAAATGACACTGCCAAGAATTATGTTTAACATTTGAGTGAAAAGAAGGTTCCTAATTTTTACTAGCAAGAGTTGGTTTGCAATTCCTGCCCAGATCCACTTATTATGGAGTTGAATGGAGCAGAAAGAGTTTTAAACTTTCTACATAGCTGAAGAGTCCTGTAGAGACTTGGAGAATTGCGGTAAAACCTTTAAAATGATTTAGGACTACCCACATTTTGAGGGTCGGAGAACTTTCAGTACTTCCTCATCGCGGTGATTGATTAGCAACGACACACTTATAATACAAAACTCGTATCTTATTAGGTTTCATATGAATGCAGATCGTTGCAACTGAAGTAGCGTGGTTCGTGGCGAGCACAGACGAGCAGAATGCCCGCTGCGGTGTAATCGAAGCAAAATGCTCCCGGGTGGTCAGAAGAAGGCAGAAGAAGAAATAGGCGACCTGAGGAGCCCTCTATATAGGCTCGGTCACCAACATGGCGGAAGATAAGTGGCACCAATCAGAAGCGATGACGTGCACACTGGGGGATAAATGCAGGAGGTACCCAACGCGTAATCCGAATAGGAATGCTAGAAAATAGCTAAAACTTACTAAATTACGTCTAAAGAACTTAACTCAAAACAAAACAGTAAATCTCGGGAACCACTGGATGGATTTTCATGCGGTTTTCACCATTCTGTAAAAAAATATTTATTTATGATCAAAGAAGGCAACCTGTAATGATTTCAGTGAAAAAGTCGAAAAAAAACTGGCGTCCGTGCACTTTTTAAGCTTACGTTGGGCAAACCGTTAAAATTATCAATGTGTATTATGACTGTAAGAATTGTTAAGCATGGAAAGTTCAACAAAAATAGTCCGCGAGAGCATACCTCTATTTTGAATACATCGCCCACTAAAAGTGTTTTTATGTTTTCATTTCTTCCAACAAATTCCATTCAATTACTGGGGTGACAGTTTACGAGCTAGCTAGGGTTGAGCCTATCACCCCAGTTACAAACTTGGTAGCGGGCGAACCTATTACCCCCAGATACACCCAGCAGCAAACTGTTGAGTCTTGTTGACTTAAGACTTCAGAGAAGAGTGGTTGTGTTTGGAGTTTCCATGGAAGTGCAACTGGTGTTTCTTCATTTCGCCTGTGAACTTTTCGTTCCGCAAAATACACAGTCAAGTTAAGATTGGACGGAAGGGGGATTTGGGTTTCATGCACCTCACCCTTCTTAAATTACGTCTGACAAGAATTGGTTGCTCATGCATATCCATGATAATATAATCAATAGATCAGTCAGTGATTTAACCCATCATGCCGAGACGAAAAACGGATATAGATCGTAGTTCATAGACATCGCTAAAAAGCACGTATCACGTAATGCATTCATAACTGTTCCCGGGCGGGTTGCTAGTTAACTAATAAGATAGATAATTATTGTGTTTTTATCTATAGTGAATTTACTAATCTCATGTAGTTCTTTTTTCCAGGGTTAGGGAATAACCCATCTCATTTGGGGACAATCGTATTGACCGACTGAAAAGACTCAAACTTTTGTTTTGTAAAATAAATAATTATAATATTAAATAATATTGATGTGAATTTAAACCATTTTAAATTCAGTAATTGAGTTAGTAAGCAAAGAGAATGAAATTGACACTACACAGAGTGGACTCAAAGCAAACCATAGACAAAGAGAAGAACAAGTAGTTCCGTGAAGAACTATACAGCCTATTTTCATTTATCCTACTTATGTTAATTGCCACTATCAACATACACAATTTCTGTTTGATTGCTGTAATAGACTCGTAGATATTAAGAACCGACTAAATATTTCGGATGGTCGCCAGGTTGGATTTTATATATGTAGGTCCTAGAGTTATGTACTGTTACATGCAGATTATTGTGAACGTGTAGTATTCAAACTTCAATCGCATAATTAGGACACAGGAAAAAACAAGGAGATTTTAAAATTTTTCACAGCTGCCATCTTGAGGTTATGGAAACAATTGAAGTAAATTAGATGCCAGTCGATTAACATTCGTATAAGGATTTACTGTGCCAAGTTTCACTGCACGCGGATGGTTAAATTGCGAGAAACGTCCATGTGAATATTTATAATTCGCGTCACCGCCATGTTGGATTTGTGATCACCAGGTTATTTAAAGTCCTATAGGTGAACTTAAGTTCATAGCCCCTATGAACATTAAAAAATGCAGTTTGACTGCTAAAATAGATTCTTAGATATTCAGTATCGTCTAAATATTTCGGATGGTCGCCATGTTGGATTGTTAAATGTATAGGCCATAGAGTCAAGTACCATTAAAGGAAAATTATTGCGTAGGTTCATTATTCAAACTTTCACTTCGATCGCATGACTACATCACAAGAAATAAAAACTTAATTTTAAAATTCGCAATGCCGCCATCTTGAGGTTATGAAAACAATTGGACTAAATTAGATACCAGTGGATTACAATGCGTATAGATATTTCCTGTACCAGGTTTCAGGGCGCTTGGAACATTAAATAGCGAGAAAGGACTATTTAAAATTTTCAAATTCGCTTGGCCGCCATGTTCGTTTTGTAGTTAACCGGTTTTTGAAAATCTTATAGATGGACTTTCAGTAGTGCCCTTTATCTCCGTACAAAATTTTAGGGAGATACCGCTAATAGTTTCAGAGATATAGAATGCCGGTGAAATATTTCGCACATCCGCCATCTTGTGATTATGTAAACAATTGAACGAAGTTAGATGTCGGTGCATTACAATGTATATAAATATATACTGTACCAAGTTTCATTGCGTTTGGTTGTTCAAATCGCGGGAAACGTCTATTTAAAAGTCGCAAATTCGCTTGGCCTCCATGTTGGTTTTGTAGTTACCAGGTTTTCAAAAGTCACATAAGTGAACTTATAGTAGATCCTTCTATCACCATAGAAAATGTCAGGGTAATATCGGTAATAGTTTCGGAGATATTGAATGCTGGTGAAATATTTCGCACAGCCGCCATGTTGGATTGGTGAGTCGTAACGAAGTTTGAAGGGCACGGTCGAGGTCGCCGGGATTAGTGCTATGAACTTTCCGAGTTTCATTGAAATCGCTCCTGCCGTTTAGATTTTATTAGGGGGGGACACACACACGAATCACACACACACACACACACACACACGCACACACACACGGACAAAAGGTGATCTCATAAGCCTATTTTTTCAAAATTGAAAATAGGCTAAAAACAAGAAGTTCCTTGACGAACTAAAGAGCCTACTTTTCTTGAAATTTAAGATGCATCCAATGATTAATCTATATGGATATATCTAGAATAATGACGAAATTAAGTTGGTAATATCGAAATTTCTAATTAGTTCGAAATACTGTATACCTGGCATAATGTAGCCTAATAGAGAACTACAGTTGGCAGCCCTGGTGACTGAATATATTCTTAGTTCCATCTCTTAAGGTACAGAATACAAAATTTGGTTGATGTCCAATGGATAGCATGGACGTTACATGCAGTTAAACATTGGATCTAACAGCGCGCGTAAAATCATGTTGGCAACAATGACATACATGTATTGGTCAGAAATAATCTGAAATAATATGATATATTGTTGTGTCAATTTTGAATGAAATCCATTAGTTAGTATAGAAGTTACATGCATTTTAAAATTGGACCTATCAGCAGGCTTAGAATCATGTTGGTAGCACTGACGTATATAAGTTACTCCAAATTAATAAATAATGTCAGGTACTATACGTGTGCATAATTTAAAGCTGTCGGCTTGCATACTTTCTGACATGTGGGTATTTGAATTTTAAAAAATTGAGAGCATTTAATAACAGTTGGCAGCCCTGGTGGCTCTTAAGAATACGCTCAGTCATATCTGTTTATTTACACATACCACATACGAATTTTGGTTGAAATCCAACTAATAGTGTAGAAGTTATATGCATTTAAAATGTGGACATATCAGCTGGCTTATAATCATTTTGGCAACACTGACATGTATGGTCTCCTGGAAATTAAACTGAAATATTATTATCTATACGTGTGCCAATTTTGAAATAGCTCCCATGTATACCTTCCTAGATATCCAATATGAAGCTCAAATTTCAATTGCGATTTTTCAGCAGTTGGTAGCACTGACATCAGTTTCAAATATGGCCGTGAGATATTCAGGTATAGATCTTTACTTCCACCAAATTTTGTTTTGATTGCTGTAGCCGTTTACGAGTTGATGGGGGGGGGGGGGACACACACACAGCCAGACAGACAGAAGAACAGACAGACAGACAGACAGACACAAAATTGCCCGATCTCATAAGTCTACTTTTTCCTCATTTTTGCAAAATGTGAAAACTAGGCTAATAATATTGATGTGAATTTAAACCATTTTAAATTCAGTAATTGAGTTAGTAAGCAAAGAGAATGAAATTGACACTACACAGAGTGGACTCAAACCAAACCATAGACAAAGAGAAGAAAAGAAAGAGAACTTCACTTGGTCCACAATCAAAGCTAATGGCAGTGAAATAAAGAAGAAACAAAACAACTCATTCAGCATCTTCGCTCAAGCGAACAATAGAGTAGGCAGCAGGAGGACCACTTGGTATAAAAACTCCGTTCTATAGAAGAGAGTTAATCGAAAGAAATGTTACATTATTTTCTTGGCACATTAGGCTACCTGCCGACAGAAGGATATGAAGGGCCCACGGGAATATGGGGGAATGTTACTCAAAATGTAAAATTGAGATATCAGCGCGATCTGGTGGCCACTTTGCGGCGTATTGTTCGTGTCTGCCTAAGAACAATGAGGGTCGTGAGAGAATGACGTTTCAAGTTGACGCGTACATATAAGTACATTTAAGTAATGAGACTTTAAAACTCGTTTCCTGGACATTTTACATTATTTGACATTCCCCTTTCTTCCCGTGGACCCTTCCTATACAGAAGTGTGCATTTCATTAGAATTTTCACTTTTTTTTGTGTGTTCTCAATCATTTTCTGCTTCTTCTTCTCGCAGATAGGTCACTTGGGACCACGCGGAATCAACGTATGTTGAGCCTTCCTCCTTCCCAATAGCTCTTCATATGCATGGATTGTTGTAGTTTCTGTTCCTCCGACAATGCACGTCCTGTTGGTTTCTTCTGATCTTCCTCAAATACCGTTGTGTGAGCAATATTTCTGATAACATTTCTATTCATCAGATCTGGGGATCTCATCTCCACTAGGTCCCTCTCCACCTGTTTGTACCACTTTGGTCTTGTACGTTTGTTCTGCAGAAATTTGTGGATTCAGTAAGTAAATCTCATTTGATTCATTCTTTCCAAATGGCCCAAAAATTCAATTCGTCTCATTCTCATGGTATCAGTAAGTTTATGAATTTTCCTATATATTTCAGAGTTAGGTATGGGATAGTGTATGCCATTTTTAATTCTGGGCCCTAAGATCTTTAGCCTAACTTTCCTTTTCTTAATCTCTAATTGTTCCTTTAATGTTTTAAGTTATACATTGAGCGTTTCTTAATCATTTTATTGAACACCTGTTGTTGTTGTTTGAGTCTTCAGTCTTTTGACTGGTATGATGCAGCTCTCCGTGCCTCCCTGTCCTGAGCTAATCGTTTCATCTCTACATACCTACCACACCCTACATCCGAGGCCATCTGTATAACATATTCTAACCCAGGTCTACCCCTACAGTTTTTGTCCTAAACACTTCCTTCCATAACTAAGCTTGCTATTCCTGGGTGTCTTAGTATGTGTCCTACTAACCTATCCCTTCTCTTCATTAGCAGTCGCCAGAAACATCTCTCCCCTCCCACTCGCCGTAATACCTCTTCGTTTGTAACCCTATCTACCCATCTGATCTTCATCATTCTCCTGTAACACCACATTTCAAATGCTTCAATTCTCCTCTTTTCTGGTGCACCAATAGTCCAAGTTTCACTTCCATAGAGTGCCACTCTCCAGACAAAGGCTTTCAAAAACGACTTCCTAATACCTAAATCTATATTCGATGTCAACAGATTCCTTTTTTGTAGAAATGCTTTCCTTGACTGAGCCAACCTACTTTTTATATCCTCTTTGCTTCGTCCATCACTGGTTATTTTGATTCCTAAGTAACAGAAGTCTTCTACTTCCTTCATATTTTCACCTGCCAATTTGATGTCCATAAGGGTTTCTGATTTATTTCGGCTGCATTCCAGTATTTTTGTTTTACATTTATTAATTTTCATCATGTATTATTTCCGTAAGACGGAGTCCATACCATTCAAATACTCATTCAAATCCTCAGGCTTGTCGGCCAAGATGACGATGTCATCAGCAAATCTCAGAGTTGAAATTATTTCTCTTTGAATCTTCACTCCCGCTTTAAATGTTTCTCCAATTTCCTTCATTGCTTGTTCAATGTAAAGATTGAACAGTATGGGTGATAAGTTGCAGCCTTGCCTCACACCTTTCTGAATACCAGCTTCTCTCTCATGTCCTTCAGCTCGAATGACTGCTGTCTGGTTTCTGTATAGATTGTATATCACCCTCCTATCCCTGTACTTTATTCCAATAGATTTCAAAATGTCAAACAATTTAGTCCAGTCAACGTTCTCAAAAGCCTTTTCTAAGTCTACAAATGCCATGAACGTTCTCTTATCTTTCCTTATTCTACCTTCCAAAATCAGCCTAAAACTTAGTACAGCTTCCCTTGTTCCTACATTTCTCCTGAAACCAAACTGGTCTTCACCCAACTCCGTTTCTATCTGGCTTTCCATCCTCTTGTAAATTATTCTAGACAGGATCATTGAAGCATGAGTAATCAAGCTGATTGTACGGTAATCTTCACACCTGTCAGCTCCCACTGACACCTGTTAACATATTTTATAACCATACAAAGTAATGTTTTCTTCCGTCCATAAGAAATAGCGTCCAGAGATTGTGAGGGATACCTGAGTCGAGACCGTTTTCTCTTTTTTCAATGACTTTGGAATGTACCCTCTAAATCTGGTGATTTCAATCCATGATCCTCGCTCCTTAAACTTAATTTAAAAATTTAGCACAGCGGCCATCTTGAGGTTATGTAAACAATTGAACTAAATTAAATGCCAGTGCATTGCAATGAGAATAAATATTTGCTGTACCAAGCTTTACTGCGCTAGGATGGTTAAATCGCAAGAAAAGTCGATTTAAATGTTCCATCTTCGCTAGGTTGCCATGTTCCTATTGTACTTAACAGGTGTTTGAAAGTCACATAGGTGAAAATCTAATAGTGCCCTTTATCACCGTACAGATTTTCAGGGTGATATCATGAATAGCTTCGGAGATATAGAATGCCGGTGAAACATTTCGCACAGCCGCCATGTTGGTTGGGTTGGTGAGATATATTAAAATTTGAAGGGCACGGTCGGGATCGGCCAAAATTGCACTACGACTTTACCGAGATTCATTGAAATTGCTCAAGCCGTTTGGATTGTATTAGGGGACACAAACACACACACTGACAAAAGGTGATTTTAAAAGCCTACGTTTAGCCTACTTTCGATTTATGCAAAAAATCAAATTAGACTCTACACAGGGTCAAGAATTGTGTGTCTGTCTGCGTGTGTGTGGGTGTGTGTAAGTGTGTGAGTGTGTGTACTCGGAATGTCTGTCAACCCCCCCTCTCCTAGCAATTCGCACACGGTGAAACCGAATTGAACAACATTTGGTATAGAGGTAGAACTAGTAATGGGCACCTCAGTGTCATACTTTCTATCGCCTCCATCTGGACGGAAACGTAATAGCGGCCACCCAAATGTTCAAAGCTTAAATCAAATTACGAATAACCTAATCAACCGATCTCTACTAAATTTTGCAACAACATATACCTATACGGCGAGCGTCTTTTGATTAAACTACAAGATCATCAGCCCAATAGTTTGCAGATGGCGGCCATATATGTGTGAGAATCGATTCACCCTATCTTTTCAAACAGGGTGAAACCGAATTGAACAAAATTTGGTACAGAGGTAGCACTAGTAATGCGCACCTCACTGTCATGTTTTATATCGCCACCATCTTGACGAAAACGTAATGGCGGCCACCCAAATGATAAAAGCTTAAATCAAATTATGACCAACTTAATCATCTGATCTCTACCATATTTTGCAATATTATACCTTTATGTATGGAGAACCTTTTGACAAAACTACAAGGTCATCAGCCCAATACTTTGCGGTTGGCGGCCATGTATGTGTGCAAATCGATTCCCCCCCCCCTATCTATTCAAACATGGGCAAACCGAATTGAACAAAATTTGGTACAGAGGTAGCACTAGCAATGGGCACTTCAGTGTCATGTTTTATATTGCCACCATCTTAACGAAAACGTAATGGTGGCCACCCAAATGTTAAAAACTTAAATCCAATTACGACCAATCTAATAATCTGATCTATACCAAATTTTGCGACAACATACCTTTATGTAGGAAGCAAATTGTGACCAAACTACAAGATCAGCAGCCCAGTAATTTGCAGATGGCGGCCATGTATGTGTGCAAATCGATTCGCCCTAAATATTCAAAGACTGTGAAACAGAATTGAGCAAATTTGGTAGAGAGGTAGCACTAGCAAAGAGCACCTCACTGTCATGTTTTATATCGCCGCTATCTTGACGGAAACGTAATGGTGGCCACCCAAATGTTCAAAGCTTGAATCAAATTACGACTGAACTAATCATCCGATCTCTACCAAATTTTGCAACAACGTATATTATATGACGAGCGTCTTTTTACTAAACTGCAAGGTCATCAGTCCAATAGTTTGCCTATGGCGGCCATGTATGTGTGCAAACCGATTCCCGCTATCAATTCAAACACGATGAAACCGAATTGAACGAAATTTGGTTCAGAGGTAGCACTAGCAAATGGCACCTCAGTGTCATGTTTTATATCACCGCCATCTTGACGGAAACGCAATGGCGGCCACCCAAATGCTAAAATCTTAAATCAAATTTCGACCATCCTAATCATTTGATCTCTACCAAATTTTGCAACATCATACCTTGTTGTGAGAACCATCTTTTAACTTAATTACAAGGTCCTCAGGCCAATAGTTTGCAGATAACGGCCATGTATGTGTGCAAATCGATTCCTCCTATCAATTCAAACACGATGAAACTGAATTGAACGAAATTTGGTTCAGAGGCAATAGCAAATGGCACCTCAGTGTCATGACTTATATCACCGCCATCTTGACGGAAACGGAATGGCGGCCACACAAATGCTAAAATCTTAAATCAAATTTCGACCAACCTAATCATTTGATCTCTACCAAATTTTGCAACATCTTACCTTGTTGTGAGAACCATCTTTTAACTGAACTACAAGGTCCTCAGGCCAATAGTTTGCAGATAACGGCCATGTATGTGTGCAAATCGATTCCTCCTATCAATTCAAACACGATGAAACTGAATTGAACGAAATTTGGTTCAGAGGTAGCAATAGCAAATGGCACCTCAGTGTCATGTCTTATATCACCGCCATCTTGACGGAAACGGAATGGCGGCCACACAAATGCTAAAATCTTAAATCAAATTTCGACCAACCTAATCATTTGTTGTTGTTTGAGTCTTCAGTCTTTTGACTGGTTTGATGCAGCTCTCCATGCCTCCCTGTCCTGAGCTAATCGTTTCATTTCTACATAGCTACCACACCCTACATCCGAGGCAATCTGTTTAACATATTCTAACCTTGGTCTACCCCTACAGTTCCTATCCTCGACCCTTCCTTCCATAACTAAGCTTGCTATTCCTGGGTGTCTTAGTATGTGTCCTACCAACCTATCTCTTCTCTTCATTAGCAGTCGCCAGAAACATCTCTCCTCTCCCACTCGCCTTAATACCTCTTCGTTTGTAACCCTATCTACCCATCTGATCTTCATCATTCTCCTGTAACACCACATTTCAAATGCTTCAATTCTCCTCTTTTCTGCTGCACAAATAGTCCAAGTTTCACTTCCATAGAGCGCCACGCTCCAGACAAAGGCTTTCAAAAATGACTTCCTAATACCTAAATCTATATTCGATGTCAACAGATTCCTTTTTTGTAGAAAGGCTTTCCTTGCCTGAGCCAACCTACTTTTTATATCCTCTTTGCTTCGTCCATCACTGGTTATTCTGCTTCCTAAGTAACAGAAGTCTCCTACTTCCTTCAGCTTTTCACCGGCCAATTTGATCTCCATAGAGGTTTCTGATATATTTCGGCTGCAATCCAGTATTTTTATTTTACATTTATTAATTTTCATCATGAATTCCTTCCGTAAGACGGAATCCATACCATTCAAAAACTCATTCAAATCCTCAGGCTTGTCGGCCAAGATGACGATGTCATCAGCAAATCTCAGAGTAGAAATTATTTCTCCTTGAATCTTCACTCCCACTTTAAATTTTTCTCCAATTTCCTTCATTGCTTGTTCAATGTAAAGATTGAAAAGTATGGGTGATAAGTTGCAGCCTTGCCTTACACCTTTCTGAATACCAGCTTCTCTCTCATGTCCTTCAGCTCGAATGACTGTTGTCTGGTTTCTGTATAGATTGTATATCACCCTCCTATCCCTGTACTTTATTCCAATAGATTTCAAAATGTCAAACAATTTAGTCCAATCAACGTTATCAAAAGCCTTTTCTAAGTCTACAAATGCCATGAACGTTCTCTTATCTTTCCTTATTCTACCTTCCAAAATCAGCCTAAGACTTAGTACAGCTTCCCTTGTTCCTACATTTCTCCTGAAACCAAACTGGTCTTCACCCAACTCCGTTTCTATCTGGCTTTCAATCCTCTTGTAAATTATTCTAGACAGGATCTTTGAAGCATGAGTAATCAAGCTGATTGTACGGTAATCTTCACATCTGTCAGCTCCCACTTTCTTTGGTATAGGGATGATAACATTCTTCTTGAAATCAGGGGGTACCTCACCTGTCTCATAAATCCTACACACCAAGTGAAATAACCTGATCAGACCTTCATCTCCTATGCAGCGTAGCAACTCAATCGGTATATCATCTATGCCTGGTGCTTTGTTCCTGCCCAAGTCCTCTAATGCTCTGTCAAATTCTGATCTCAATATTAAATCTCCTTTTGCATCCTCATCAATTTCCTCCTCCCTTTCCATTACATGATTCTCGATCTCCTTTCCCTTATACAAGCACTCTATGTAAGCTTTCCATCTCTCAACCTTTTCTTCCCGATCTGTTAGAGGCTTTCCATTTGTGTCCCTAATATTACAGCACTTAGTCTTCTTTTCCCCAAAAGTATTCTTAATCCTTCGATAAGCTGTGTCTAATCTTCCTAATTTCAGACAATTTTCTATACCTGCACATTTCTCTTTCAACCATTCTTCTTTCGCTTCCTTGCACTTCTTGTTAACCTCATTTCTCAGACGTCTGTATTCTGCTTTCCCCTTTTCATCTCTTAGATTCTTGTGTTTCCGCCTTTCATCCATCAATTCTAGTATATCCTGAGTGATCCACGGTTTTCTACCTATTCTTTCTTTCCTACCAATGTTTTCTTCTGCGGATTTTGTTATTTCATTCTTCAAAAGTGCCCATTCGTCTGCAATTGATGTTTGTTTTGGGGGTTTTGATTAGTCCTTCCTTTATACTCTTCTTGAATCTTTCGTTTACATCCTTTACTTTCAGTTTGTCTATTGCCCACCTTTTTGACTTTTGACTTTTCTTCAGTTTCTTCAACTTTAATCTGCATTTCATTACAACCAGATTGTGGTCAGAGTTTATGTCAGCACCAGGATATGTTTTTCAATCCAAAATCTGGTTTCGAAACCTCTGCTTGGCCATAATGAAGTCGATTTGGTAACGCCCTGTATCTCCTGGTCTCATCCATGTGTATATTCTTCTATTGTGGTTATTGAATAAGGTGTTAGCTATGACCAGCTCATGTTCGGTGCAGAATTCCATCAGCCTGCTTCTTCGATCTTTCCTTTCACCTAATCCGAAATCTCCTACTATCTTCCCTTCTCTCCCTTTTCCTACCACAGCATTCCAATCTCCCATTACTATAACATTTTCATCACCTTGGATATACCTCAGAATGTCATCTATTTCTTCGTAGACCTTTTCAACATCCTCATCATCAGCTTGACTGGTAGGCATATAGACTTGTACCACTGTGGTGCACGTAGGTTTAGTATTGATTTTTGCTACAATAATCCGTTCACTGTATTGCTCATAATATTCCACCCGCTGTCCAAGTTTCCTACTCAATATGAGACCAACCCCTGCTTGGCCATTGTTTGATTTGGTGCTAAGGACCCAATAGTCTCCTGACCAAAAGTCCTGCTCTTCCTGCCAGCGCATTTCACTAATCCCAACCAAATCCAACCTCAACCTATCCATTTCCCTTTCTAAGTTTTCTAACTTTCCACTTCCTAGCAGACTTCTAACATTCCACGCTCCGATCCGTAGAATGTCAGATTTCCTCTTTGTCACTTCTGTGATGTTAACCCCCTCTCGAGTAGTCCCCACCCGGAGATCCGAACGGGGGACTAGTTTACCTCCGGATTGAAATTTTACAAGGGAGGAGGCCATCATCACATGTAATTATGCATAGAGAGGTGCATATCCTCGGGAATAGCATTACGGCTGTAGTTTCCCGTTGCTTTCAGCCGTGCAGCAGAACGCAGTGTAGCCATTAGTTGGCTTATATTATCAATATCTTAACCGTCTATTAGACTAGTAAAGAATTGATTTATTCTGAAAGGCTGCTACTCCCTTTCAGAATAAGTAAAGAGCAATTCTACTACAAAATACTAACCTTCTACTAACAATTAAATACCAAAATTCTACTAACGAAAAAAATACTCAAGTTTCACCAACAAACAAATACTACCACTAAAACAGTCTGTCACCAGGCCCACTCACATGCACCCTCACCAGACACACTCACACACCACAGTCTAATAGAACAATGACATATAGCTAATAAACAAATTAACTTCATACTTACAACTAAAACTAACTACATACTTACTGTACTGTAATTTGAATTGACAATAATTACAAGAGAGTGAATCTACTGGTGAATAACTTTTAACAAAAGCCAATGTAAGCCAGAGTTGAAACTTGGTTGAATGCTGTCCAACACGAAAGCACGAAAATGACGGCGCATGAAGTGCATTTTGGCAGAAAGCCACAAAATGAGTTAGCAAGAATATTGGGATTAACAAATTAACAAATTTTGCAACAACATACCTTGTTGTGAGAAGCATCTTTTAACTAAACTACAAGGTCATCAGGCCAATAGTCTGTAGATAGCGGCCATGTATGTGTGCAAATGGAATTCCCATATCAATTCAAACACGGTGAAACCGAATAAAGTGAAATTGTATACGGAGGTAGCACTAGCAAAGGGCACCTCAGTGTCATGTTTTATATCCGTATAGCACGCTGTATTTCAACAAGATACCACAACAAACATTCAATTATAGTCCTTGAAAAGGACAAAGAGTTATAACAATACCCATGCATTTAGGTGAAAATATGCTAAATGCTCTTTACTGAACATCTTGTTTAGGCTACTTTTCATATTTTGCAAAAATGAGGAAAAAGTAGACTTGTGAGATCGATCCAGGCTAATGTGTGTCTGTCTGTCTGTCCAAACGGCTGCAGCAATCAAAATCAAATTTGGTAGGGGTAAACATCTATACCTGAATATCTCAAGCCCATATTTGAAAATGATGTCAGTGCTACCAACTGCTGAAAATCGGCAGTTGAAATTTCAGCTCCATGTTAGATATCTTGGAAGGTATGCATGAGAGCTATTCCAAAATCGGCGCTCATATAGATAACAATATTTCAGTTTAATTTCTAGGAGGCTATGCATGACAGTGTTGCCAAAATGATTCTAAGCCTGCTGATAAGTCCAATTTTTAAATGCAATATAACTTCTACACTATCCATTTGATTTCAACCAAATTTCGTATGTACTATGTGTACATAAGCAGATATGACTGAGCGTATTCTTAAGAGCCACCAGGGCTGCCAACTATTAAAACATGCTCTCTTTTTTTATCCAAATACCAATATATAAGAAAGTATGCAAGCCGACAGCTTTAAACTATGCACACTTACATTCTAGATTAATTTGGAGTATCTAATATACCTCAGTGCTACCAACATGATTGTAAGTCGGCTGATAGGACCAATTTTCAAATACATGTAACTTCTATACTATCAATTGGATTTCAACCCAATTTCGTATGTGCTATGCGTACCATAACAGATATGACTATGCGTATTCTTAAGAGCAACCAGTGCTGCAAACTGTTAATAATTTCAGTCTCTATTTTTACCCTAATATCAATATATCAGAAAGTACCCTATGCAAGCCAACCGTTCTTAACTTCGCACACGTATAGTACCTGACATTCTAGAGTAATTGGGAGTAACTGACATACGTCAGTGCTGCCAACATGAGTCGAAGCCTGCTGATAGGCCCAATTTTAAAATACATGTAACTTCTATACAAACAAATGGATCTCATCCAAAATTGAAACAACAAGAGATCATAATATTTGAGATTATTTCTGACCAACACATGCATGACATTGTTGCCAACATAATAGATCCAATGTATAACTGCATGTAACCTCCGTGCTATCCATTGTACTTCAACCAAATTTTGTATTCTCTACCTTAAGAGATGGAACTAAGAATATATTCAGTCACCAGGGCTGCCACCTGTAGTGCTCTATTAGGCTACATTATACCAGGTATATATCGAACTAATTAGAAATTTCGATATTACCAACTTAATTTCGTCATCATTCTAGAGAGGTCTGTATAGATTGTCATGAATCTTAAATTTCAAGAAAAGTAGGCTCTTTGTTCAAAAATTAAAAGAGGCTAAATATGAAATGTTGAAAAACTGGAATCTAGTCTAATAATTTGCACACCTCTGTAGTATATGCCGGCCCCTTCTCTTTCACTTCCCCTCCCGGGAGTAATACGGACAGGCGAGCTCTCACGTGCCAGTGCCCTCTTCGCAATAATTGTTTGTAAGCTGCACAGCGCTCTAGCCTTCGGCCTTTAGCGAGTGACGAGATCACTAAATGACAGCCTCCACGGCCAGGCACGTACTCCGTCACTCAGCTACGTACTGCAAAGAATCTCGCATATTACAGCAAGCCGTACTCTGCATAACATCATCAGCAAATTTATTTTTGTGTTCCTCCTAGGGGCTCACAACTGGTGAGACGTAGGTTGGTCACCACAGGACCTTAGCTGGGTCCGGCATTCTTTCTACTTCATTATATCAGGCTCCTTTTAATCCTTGTTGTTGTTGATTCATTTAGGGGATTTGCGACATCTTGGTTATGTAGCACATTGTACCTGGCTGTGTGTGTGTGTGTGTGGGATTTGCCTGATAACATGTGTTATTGTGATGGCTGCATTAGTGTGTGTAGTTGTAATTTAGAGGAGGCTTAGGAAGGAGTCGACCGTGGCCTTAATTTAGGATCCAACCCGCCATTCGCCTGGAGTAGAAGCGGGAAACAACGGGAAACCACTTCCAGGATGGCTGAGGTGGGAATCGAACCCGTCTCTTCTCAATTTTGCCTCACGATGCTGAGTGTACAGGACTTCGTTCAAACCCTTAGCTAAGGATTAAATGTCTTGGCAGAGCCGGGGATCGAACCCGGGCCTCCGCAGTGATAGGCAAGGGTGCTATCTTTCTTGTCGAATTTCCTTGGTCGACTCTTGCTCTCATTCGATACGACCGGTATTAGATTATCCGAGACCTAGGGTGTCTTTTGTATTCCTGTCTTCGTTTACACATATCTGTTCTTTTATTTCCTGTCATCCTCATTTTTCGATGGGTTATTATAATAACTCTTTCTCTCTTCAACACTACGTCACTACCTCTTGACGTAGTGACTGGCATTCCTGGCTACCACTGCGGAAGTCGGGGTTCAATTTCCAGTTTTGCGAAGAAATTTAATTTGGGTTTAAGGGTTAGAATGAGGTATACTCAGAATCGTGAGGCGGGTGTGACTCCCACTTCAGTCTCCCTAAATGTGGTTTTCCGTGGTTTCAAACTTCTACTCCAGTCAAATTCCAGGACGGTACCTAAGTTATGGGGCCTTATCTTTTCTTTAACTGACATGTATTTCCTAACCGAAGAAGCATTCTATGATGGATTACTAGGCAACACTGTAAAATGGCTACGTTCGTCTCCTAACCAAATCCTCTCCAGTTACACATAGAAGTATTTGAAATGTGGTGTTACAGGTGAATGATGAAGATCAGATGGGAAGATATAGTTACAAATAAAGAGGTATTAAGACGAGTGGGAGAGGAGAGATGTTAAGATGCTAATAAAGAGGAGACATGGGTTGGTAGCACACTTAGCAAGCTTAGTTATGGAAGAAAGGGTCGAGGACAAGAACTGTAGGGGTAGACCAAGGTTAGAATATGTTAAACAAATTGCCTCGGATGTAGGGTGAGGTAGCTATGTAGAGAGGAAACAATTAACTCAGGGTGGGGAGGTATGGAGGACTGCATCTAATCTGTCTAAAAACTGAAGACTCAAACAGAACACTACTGTTATAATGAAAGTAATTAAAGATACACTAGGGGACCCGTGCAAGAAATCTCTCATTTCGACATCGTCGTTGTGCATTAGCTTCGAACAACAGTGAACTGTATCAATAACAAAATTGCTTTCACTTATAGCAGGCACCTTTGTTTTAATTATTATTTTTGTCAACCTCCCATAGTCCATTCTTGTTCTCACTCGACCCGAACAGTTTTAGGGTATCCGAGGCCTAGGGTGTCGTTTGTCTTTCTATCTTCATTGTTTATGGAATGCTTTTGAGTCGGCCACTGATTGATGAAGACTAATTCAAAGATTATATATTAGGAAACTACGGAATTACTTAAGTAACTTGGACAAGAAATCAGTCATCACTTTGAAATCGAACCTAATAACGGACAAACCCCTTTCCATTTGACTTCTCTTGGCCAACTCTTATTCTCTTCTGATTTTGACGCTTTGATGCGGTTTGAAGACATTTTTCAGTGTTGCCTTAGTAAGCAAACGTTTGCTGCTTTTCAGTCGGTCAACACGATTGTACCCAACTGAGATGGATTATTCCTAATCCTGAAAAAACTTACACGAGATTAATAAATACACTAGAATGACCAGTTTCGATCGTCAAGCGATCATCATCAGATCCATTACACTTAGGCTATATAAGCTATGGGTGAAAATATTTACAATATATACACTTATTTAGTTGCAGTATTAGTTGAGATAATGCAACTCGTCAATATGTATTAGTTGTTGTCTACGTGATGTTTGGTTGAGATACTGGAAGTGAAGATTCAAGGAGAAATAATTTCAACTCTGAGATTTGCCGATGACATCGTCATCTTGGCCGACAAGCCTGAGGATTGGAATGAGTTTTTGAATGGTTTGGACTCCGTCTTGAGAAAAGAATTCATCATGAAAATTAATAAATGTAAAACAAAAATACTGGAATGCAGCCGAAATAAATCAGAAACCTCTATGGACATCAAATTGGTAGGTGAAAATCTGAAGGAAGTAGGAGACTTCTGTTACTTAGGAAGCAAAATAACCAGTGATGGACGAAGCAAAGAGGATATAAAAAGTAGGTTGGCTCAGGCAAAGAAAGCATTTCTACAAAAAAGGAATCTGCTGACATCGAATATAGATTTAGGTATTAGGAAGTAATTTTTGAAAGCCTTTGTCTGGAGCGTGGCGCTCTATGGAAGTGAAACTTGGACTATTGGTGCAGCAGAAAAGAGGAGAATTGAAGGATTTGAAATGTGGTGTTACAGGAGAATGATGAAGATCAGATGGGTAGATAGGGTTACAAACAAAGAGGTATTAAGACGAGTGGGAGAGGAGAAATGTTTCTGGCGACTGCTAATCAAGAGAAGAGATAGGTTAGTAGGACACATTATTAAGACACCCAGGAATAGCATGCTTAGTTATGGAAGGAAGGGTCGAGGACAAGAACTGTAGGGGTAGACCAAGGTTAGAATATGTTAAACAGATTGCCTCGGATGTAGGGTGTGGTAGCTATGTAGAGATGAAACGATTAGCTCAGGACTGGGAGGCATGGAGAGCTGCATGAAACCAGTCAAAAGACTGAAGACTCAAACAACAACAACAACTGGAAGTGGTGATTGACCTCCGGAATTTGCTTTTTTGGAGTGAATATGTGGTTGTTGTAGTGGCCTCAGTGGCTTAGGCGGCAGCACGCCGGCCTCTCACCACTGGGTCCGTGGTTCAAATCCCGGTCACTCCACGTGAGATCTGTGCTGTACAAAACGGAGGCAGACAGGTTTTTCTCCGGGTACTCCGGTTTTCCCTGTCACAATTTCATTCCAGCAACACTCTCCACTATCATTTCATTTCATCTGTCATTCATTTAATCATTGCCCCAGATGAGTGTGACAGGCTTGCACACTTCATATCCTCGCCGCTAGATGGGGGCTTCATTCATCCCATTCCCGACCCGGTCGGAGACTGGAAGCAGGCTGTGGATTTTTCATGTGGTTGTTGTAAATGTTCAATTCAGATTGCATTGTACAGCCTATTTATCTGGTTAAATCTAGCGCGGTCCTGTTGAGAGCAGTTAACTTGGTCACTGTATGCACTCGACGATTGAGAGGCAAAACAGTCTCAAATGAATATACAGGGTGTTTCTAAATTCCCAATACAAATTTTGAGGGCTTGTAGTGGGAACCATGACGGTTAAGTTTAGCAAAGTAAGTTTTGTCCGGAAACGTACCGTCTACCTGCTACCCGCAAATAAACACCACAGCACACGTTCACAGCTCCAACATTTTCGGTGCTCTGTCTGACTTCTGCTGCTTTTTGTCTGGGTCCAATTACAGGTGGGGTTAGATGTGACAACCACAGACATGGTACCACCGTGCCATAATCTGGTACGCACAATCACAACCCTCCAACATTCGCCGCAGTCATAAACTGTGCCAGTAAGTCTTCGTCGGATCCCACAGAGGTCTCGTAAATCAATGTTTGCATGTGACCCCACAGGTAGTAGTTTAGCGGTGTCAAGTTGGTTCAACGAGCAGGCCAAGCAATCGGGCCACCACGACCTATCCGCTCTTGCCCAAATCTGTGGTGCAGATGATCTGGTGCCGTAAGTGAAAAATGAGGAGGTGCGCCATCGTGCGGCAGCCACATATTTTGACGCAGTGGCACATCGTCTAAGAACTCATGCAGTATGTCTTCAAGGAATGCCAAGTACGCGGCTCCCGTGAGATCCCGTGGAGGAAGATATGGAATATTAACAAACATGTAGGGGATGTGGGACATCCGGTGATCGTTCAATGGTGTAGGAACTGTAGTCAGTGGCGCCGAAAACGCGGGAGGTTTGAACGTGTGCTGTAGTGAGTTTTTGCGGGTATCGGGTAAACGGTACGTTTCCGGACACAAGTTCCTGTGCTAAACTAAACCGTCTTGGTCCCTACTTCTTCTTCTTCTTCTTCTTCTTCTTCTTCTTCTTCTTCTTCTGCGTCTTCTTCTCCTCCTCCTCCTTCTTCTTCATCTTCTTCTTAACGTTTTCCCAGTGGAATGGGGTCCACTTTTCGGAACATTGAGCGCCACTTCACTCGGGCAGCTGCATATTCTGGTTGGAGATTTGCGGCCTTCATATCGGTGTTCATAGTGTCTTTTCACCGTTGTTTGGGCCTTCCTCTTGGTCTTTTCCCATCAACCTTCAGTTGGTAGGCAGTATCTACCACAGTGTTCCTTCCTGCTCTCAACAAATGGCCATACCATCGAAGTCTGTCTTCAGCCATTATATTATCGTTATACAAGTGGTCTCGCAGTAAAATGTCCATAGTTCGTCGCAGCATCTGCATTGCGTGGAGAGAATGTTCAGCACTTTTAGTGACAGCCCAACATTCAGTGACATACAGTGCAACAGGTAAGTTTGTATTTGCTTATCACACAGAACCCCTATGACATCTCTCCAACGCATCCATGCTGCATTGATCCTTCCTCCCCACTGCTAGCCCTCAAAGTGTGTAATAGGAATTCAGAAACACCCTGTTTGTATGAAAATGGGGAACCACAAAAATCATTTCAAGGACGACCAACGTTATAGTGGGGTTCGAACCGACTTGCCTGCCGATAGCTCAGCCCTCAATACCCTTACGCTGCACCTTAGGAATCGCAGCAACCGATGTCGGTTAACAGTGTTCCAGTAATGTTTTAAAAATGTTTTTTCGTTAATTATATCGAATAAACATAATGTTGAACAAGTTAATTGCTACTAATGTGTGATGGAGTGCTTTATGAATTATTAGCTCATTATTCATGGACACTTCAAACTGTTAATTGGCGGACAGAATGACGTATTACTTCACATGTGCATGCAGCATTTCCAGACTGTAGCGTATCCGTTTAATGTTCAATTTATTTTTGAAGTCCCCAATGGATGTGGGTTGGCTACCAAGGGACCCCAGCTGAGTCCCTTGGTCAACTTGTTTTCTCTTCCGACCCCGATGGTATTAGGGTATCTGCGGCATAGAGAGTCTGTCAATTTCCCTTATTTTGCCCTTGTGCTCATCTTTTCTAATTCCCCCGTTCTTTGAGGGGTCAGACCTCTTGTTTTCTTTGCATGCTATCTCCTGCCTTCCGCTCAAGACTCAAGACCACCTCTTGTGGTGCACCCTGAATAATGCTCCACCCTCAAGGGCTCACGCCTGGTGAGCTGGCGACACCAAGGGATACCTGGGCTGGGTCCGCTTTTGATGTGTAACATCTTTCCGCTTGGTTGCTGGATAGTTTTGTGGGAGTGATTTTGAAAATTGGGGACGGAAGTTGATCGGAACGATCGAGCTGGCAGTGGTGGATCAAACGGAAGTATGCACTGCCCGCTCGATCGATCAAACGGAAGTGTACTAGCTGGCAGTGGTAGGCAACGGAAGTATGCACGCTCGATCGATCAAACGGAAGTGTACTAGCTGTCAGTGGTGGACAACGGAAGTATGCACTGCCCGCTCGACCGATCGAATGGAAGTGTGCCCTAACTGGCAGTGGTGGATCGAACGGAAGTATAAGACGCACTGCCAACTCGATCGATCGATCCAGCTGGCCCTGGTAAGAGAAACAATCATCGCGCGGTGTCGAAATTTGATACCATGACGCACTCTCGGCCATGTGGAATGTATATGACATACTGAACGGAAAACGCTCATGCGAAATCTGGTGTCAAGTGATTTAAACAAATGACATGGTACATGTTCGAAGTCTTCGTATCAGTATTTAAATGGTAAAATGCCTTAATATCAAACATTGTAAGTAGTCGGCATTGCATTGGCATAAGGCGTTTTAAACTCAATGTCACTCAGGAATATTATCGAAACAAGCAAAATATAAATGAAACTTAATTCCGTAATGCTGTATTATTGGAACGTGGAAATAACTCACCATCTTGTGTAGTCGAAATAGCCGAGGGGTTATTTCGTATGACTGTGAATCTAGATATCCTGGGCGGGATAGATATTTTTGCTACCAGATTATCATTTTAAACGATATTTATCATATCAATATGACCCATTTTAACAGAATCCATATGAAATTACGTGTTGGTCTGTGAATCAAGAGGACCTGTTTATAAGGAATTTAAGGTTATGAACGGTGTCACGTCTATTAATCTAGTTGATCCATATCGTATTCTTTATTTAGGCTAGTGCTGGTGGAAGCAACAAATTATCTAATTAAATGAGTTCCGTATTATAAACTACAATATCTGTAAAACACTCCCTATTACAATAGATTAATATTTGTGCCAATAATAGTCTATTATAAAATACCGGTGTATCAACAATTTCATGTGAGGTTTCATCTATGTCAGATGTTACACATCATATGCGACTACTGTAAGGCTCGTATTTTATTCCCTTCTTCCACTGACTTTGGGGCAAACTCCTCTTTCCCCTTTCCTATCTGCCTTTCATGGCTCTACGTCTTTCCAAGTTCATCAATCCTCATTCTTCGAGGGTTGAGGGCATTTCCTATCTGTCTGTTTCCTTTTCTCCTTTTATTTTCCCTTCTTCTTCTACAGTTGTTTTTAAGTTAGTTATGTTATAAGTTTGTAGTGAGAAGTAATTGTAGAGTTGTAGGTTCATTTCATTATACTATTGTCGCTATCACCATATCATGAGTGGCCGATAACCAAGTTTCATTGCGTTTGGATTATTAAATCGCGAGAAAAGTCTATTTAAAACTTTCAACTTCGCTTGGCCGCCATGTTCGTTTTGTAGTTAACTGGATTTTGAAAGTATCATAGATAAGCTTCCAGAAGTACCCTTTATCTCCGTACAAAATTTCAGGGTGATACCCGTAATACTTTCAGCGATATAGAATGCCGGTAATATATTTCGCACAGTCGCCATCTTGAGGTTATGTAAACAATTGAACGAAGTTAGATGTCAGTGTATTAAAATGTGCATAAACATATACTGTAGGAAGATTCATTGCGGTTGGTTAAATCGCGATAAAACGTCCATTTAAATGTCGTAAATTCGCTTGGCTACAATTTTGATTTTGTAGTTACCAGGTTTTCAAAAGTTACATAGGTGAACTTTTAGCAGTTCTCTTTATCACCGTACAAAATTCCAGGGTGATATCGGTAATAGTTTCGGAGATATTGAATACTGGTGAAATACTTTGCACAGCCGCCATGTTGGATTGGTGAGACGTAACCAAATTTAAAGGACACGGTCGAGGTCGTCCGGAATAGTGCTAAGAACTTACCGAGGTTCATTGAAATCGCTCCAGCCGTTTAGAAGTTATTAGGGGCACACACACACGAATCACACACAGACAGACACACGGACAAGAGGTGATCTCATAAGCCTATGTTTTTTTCATAAATGAAAATAGGCTAAAAACACTCACTGCCTGAGAAGCGGTTGCAGAGCTCAAGAACTAATTATACCGAGAGGTTCCCAAGCTGGGTCTGTATTTCCTGTTTCTTCAGCTATTCTAGAGTCTCTCATATTCCCCAGTTCTTTCTGACTTTCATGGCCCTATTACCTGCAATGTCCCTTATTCTTCTTTGTCCGCATTCATTAGATTATTATTAGCCTACTTTTCACATTTTGCAAAAATGAGTAAAAAGTAGTCCTATGAGATCGATCCGGGAAAATGTGTGTCTGTCTGTCTGTCCTTCTGTCTGTCTGTCTATCTGGCTGTGTGTGAGTCCCCCCCTATCAACTCCTAAACGGCTGCAGCAATCAAAACCAAATTTAGTATGAGTAAAGATGTGCACCGGAATATCTCACGTCCATATTTGAAAATGATGTCAGTGCTACCAACTGCTGAAAAAACGCACTAGAAATTTGAGCTCCTTGTTGGATATCTCGCAAGGTTTAATTTCCAGGAGGCCAACAATGACAGTGTTGCCAAAATAATTTTAAACCTTCTGATAGGTCCAATGTTTAAATGCATATAACTTCTACAATATCAATTGGATTTCAACCAAATTTTGTATGTAATATCTGTACATAAACAGATATGACAGAGCGTATTCTCAAGAGCCACCAGGTCTGCCAACTGTTAATAATTGCTCTCTCTATTTTTTTATCCAAATACCAATATATCAGAAAGTATGCAAGCCAACAGCTTTAAACTATGCACACGTATATTCTGACATTTTAGATTAATTTTGAGTAACTTACATACGTCAGTTCCACCAACATGATTATAAGCCTGCTGATAGTACCACTTTTTAAATGCATGTAACTTCTATACTATCAGTTGGATTACAACCAAATTTCTTATGTGCTCTGTGTACCATAACAGAATGACTGTAAGTATTGTTAAGAGCAATCAGGGCTGCCAACTGTTAATAAATGCTGTCTATATTTTTTTACCCTAATATCAATATATCAGAAAGTATGCAAGCCAACAGCTCTATAATTTGCACACGTATAGCACCTGCCATTGTAGATTAATTTGGAGTAATTAATACAAGGCAGTGCTGCCAACATGATTCTATGCCTGCTGATATGTCCAATTATAAAATACATGTAACTTCAATACTAACAAATGGATTTCATCCAAAATTGGCACAACAAGATATCATAATATTTCAGATTATTTCTGACCAGCACACGCATGGTATTGTTGGCAACATGCTTTTACGCGTGCTGATAGATCCAGTGTCTAACTGCATGTAACGTCCATTGGACTTCAACCTAATATTGTATTCTGTGCCTTAAGAGATGGAACTAAGAATATATTCAGTCACCAGGGCTGCCAACTATAGTGCTCTTTCAGGCTACATTATACCAGGTATATTTTGAACTAATTTGATATTTCGATATTACCAACTTAATTTTGTCATTATTCTAGATAGGTTCATATACTGTAGAATAATCATTGGCATGAAAAGTAAGCTGTATAGTTCTTCACGGAACTTCTTGTTTTTCATTCTACAAGGACTGACACAATTATTTTTTTTAGCCTATTTTCAATTTTGAAAAAATAGGCTTATGAGATCACCTTTTGTCCGTGTGTGTGTGCGTGTGTGTGTGTGTGTGTGTGTGATTCGTGTGTGTGTCCCCCCCTAATAAAATCTAAACGGCTGGAGCGATTTCAATGAAACTCGGTATGTTCATAGCACTATTCCCGGCGACCTCGACCGTGCCCTTCAAATTTTGTTACGTCTCACCAATGCAAAATGGCGGCTGTGCGAAATATTTCACTAGCATTCAATATCTCCGAAACTATTACCGATATCGCCCTGAAATTGTGTACGGTGATAACGGGTACTACTAGAAGTTCACCTATGAGACTTTCAAAAACCTGGTGACTACAAAACCAACATGGCGGTCAAGCGAAGTTGAGACTTTTAAATAGACTTTTCTCGCGATTTAACTATCCACACGTAATGAAACTTGGTACAGAAAATGTTTATACACATTGTAATGCACTGGAGTCTAATTTAGTTCAATTGTTTACATAACTTCAAAATGGCGGCTGTGCGAAATATTTCACTGACATTCTATATCTCCGAAACTATTACAGATATCACCCTGCAATTTTGTACGGTGATAAAGGGTACTGGTACAAGTTATCTATGTATACTTCATAAACTTGTAAAGTAGAAAACGAACATGGCGACCAAGCGAAGTTGAGACTTTTAAATAGACTTTTCTCACGATTTAACCATCCAAACGTAATGAAACTAGGTACAGCAAGTGTTTATACACATAGTAATGCACTGGAGTCTAATTTAGATCAATTGTTTACATAACTTCAAAATGGCGGCTGTGCGAAATATTTCACTGACATTCTATATCTCCGAAACTATTACAGATATTACCCTGCAATTTTGTACGGTGATAAAGGGTACTGGTACAAGTTATCTATGTATACTTCATAAACTTGTAAAGTAAAAAACGAACATGGCGACCAAGCGAATTTGAAATATTTTAATAGACTTTTCTCGTGATTTAACTCTCTAAAAGCAGTGAAATGTGGTACAGTAAATGATTTTGCAGATTGTAATGCACTGCCATCTAATTTAAATCAATTGTTTACATAACCTCAATATGGCGGCTGTGCGAAATTTTTAAATTAAGTTTTTATTTCTTGTGTCGTAATCATGCGATCGAAGTGAAAGTTGGAATAATGAACCTAAGCAATAATTTTTCTTGAATGGTACATAATTCTATGGCCTATACATATAACAATCCTAAATGGCGAGCTTCCGAAATATTTAGACGGTTCTCAATATCTATGAATCTTTTACAGCAACCAAACTGAATTTTTTTATGTTCATAGAGACTATGAACATATGTTCACCTATAGGACTTTCATTAACCTGGTGAGCACAAATCCAACATGGCGGCGACGCGAAGTATAAATATTTAAATGGACGATTCTCGCGAATTAACTATCCGAGTGCTGTGAAACGTTGCACGTTAAATGCTTATACAAATGTTGATCCACTGGCATCTAATTTATTTCAATTGTTTGTATAATCACAAGATGGCTGCTGTGCGTAATTTTAAAATCTCGTTTTTACTTCTTGTGTTCTAATCATGTGATTGAAGCATGAATACCACACGTACACAATAATCTTAATGTAATAGTACAAAAATAAAAATCCAACCTGGCGACTATCTGAAATATTTAGACGGTTCTCAATATCTACGAATCTGTTACAGCAATTAAACTGAAATTTTGTATGTTGTTAGAAGAAATTAACATGAGCAGGATATATGAAAATAGGCTGTATAGTTCTTCACGGAACTACTTGTTTCATCATCATTTACTACTAAATAAAATAAGATATTCTTTCATTCCTATTACTTAGTTACTTATTTACTTACTTAGTTACTTATATACTTACTTAGTTACTTACTTATTTCCTCCCTCCCTCCCACCCTCACTCACTCTCTCCCTCCCTCCCTCACTCACTCCCTCCCTCACTCCCTCCCTCACTCCCTCACTCACTCCCTCCCTCACTCACTCACTCACTCACTCACTCACTCACTCACTCCCTCACTCCCTCACTCACTCACTCCCTCCCTCACTCCCTCACTCACTCACTCCCTCACTCACTCACTCCCTCACTCACTTACTCACTCACTCACTCACCTCACTCACTCACTCCCTCACTCCCTCACACACTCCCTCACTCACTCACTCACTCACTCCCTCACTCCCTCACTCCCTCACTCACTCACTCTCTCACTCACTCCCTCACTCACTCACTCCCTCCCTCCCTCACTCCCTCACTCACTCCCTCACTCACTCACACACTCCCTCACTCACTCACTCACTCCCTCACACACTCCCTCACTCACTCACTCACTCACTCCCTCACTCCCTCACTCACTCACTCACTCCCTCACTCACTCCCTCCCCTCCCTCACTCCCTCACTCACTCCCTCACTCCCTCACTCACACACTTACTCACTCCCTCCCTCACTCCCTCACTCCCTCACTCACTCCCTCACTCACTCCCTCACTCACTCCCTCACTCACTCACTCACTCCTCCTTCACTCACTCACTCACTCCCTCACTCACTCAATCACTCACTCACTCACTCCCTCACTCACTTACTCACTCACTCACTCACTCACTCCCTCCCTCCCTCCCTCACTCACTCACTCACTCACTCCTTCACTCACTCACTCACTCACTCCCTCACTCCCTCCCTCCCTCACTCCCTCACTCACTCCTTCACTCACTCACTCACTCACTCCCTCACTCCCTCCCTCACTCCCTCACTCACTCCCTCACTCACTCCTTCACTCACTCACTCACTCACACTCACTCACTCACCCCCCTCCCTCACTCACTCCCTCCCTCACTCACTCCCTCACTCACTCCTTCACTCACTCACTCACTCACTCACTCCCTCACCCCCTCCCTCACTCACTCCCTCCCTCACTCACTCCCTCACTCACTCCTTCACTCACTCACTCACTCACTCACTCCCTCACTCCCTCCCTCACTCACTCCCTCACTCACTCACTCACTCACTCACTCCTTCACTCACTCACTCACTCACTCACTCCCTCACTCCCTCCCTCACTCCCTCACTCACTCACTCACTCACTCACTCACTCACTCCCTCACTCACTTACTCACTCACTCACTCACTCCCTCACTCCCTCCCTCACTCACTCCCTCACTCACTCACTCACTCACTCACTCCTTCACTCACTCACTCACTCACTCCCTCACTCCCTCCCTCCCTCACTCCCTCACTCACTCCCTCACTCACTCCTTCACTCACTCACTCACTCACTCACTCCCTCACTCCCTCCCTCACTCACTCCCTCCCACACTCACTCCCTCACTCATTCCTTCACTCACTCACTCCCTCCCTCATTCACTCCCTCCCTCCCTCACTCCCTCACTCACTCACTCCTTAACTCACTCACTCACTCACTCACTCCCTCACTCCCTCCCTCACTCACTCCCTCACTCACTCCTTCACTCACTCATTCACTCACTAACTCCCGCACTCCCTCCCTCACTCACTCCCTCACTCACTCACTCACTCACTCCTTCACTCACTCACTCACTCCCTCACTCCCTCCCTCACTCACTCACTCACTCACTCCCTCCCTCACTCACTCCCTCACTCACTCACTCACTCACTCCTTCACTCACTCACTCACTCCCTCACTCACTCCCTCACTCACGCACTCACTCACTCACTCACTCACTCACTCACACCCTCACTCCTTCACTCACTCACTCACTCACTCCCTCACTCCCTCCCTCACTCACTCCCTCACTCACTCACTCACTCACTCACTCCTTCACTCACTCACTCACTCACTCCCCTCACTCACTCACTCCCTCCCTCCCTCACTCCCTCCCTCACTCCCTCACTCACTCCCTCACTCACTCACTCACTCCCTCGCACACTCCCTCACTCACTCACTCCCTCACACACTCCCTCACTCACTCACTCCCTCACTCACTCACTCACTCACTCACTCCCTCACTCACTCACTCCCTCCCTCCCTCCCTCCCTCCCTCACTCCCTCACTCCCTCACTCACTCACTTACTCACTCCCTCCCTCACTCCCTCACTCACTCCCTCACTCACTCCCTCACTCACTCCCTCACTCACTCACTCCCTCCCTCCCTCACTCCCTCACTCACTCCCTCACTCAATCACTCACTCACTCCCTCACTCACTCCCTCACTCACTCCCTCACTCCCTCACTCCCTCACTCCCTCACTCACTCCCTCACTCACTCCCTCACTCCCTCACTCACTCCCTCACTCACTCCCTCACTCCCTCACTCACTCCCTCACTCCCTCACTCACTCCCTCCCTCACTCCCTCACTCCACTCCTTCACTCACTCACTCAATCACTCCCCCACTCCCTCCCTCACTCACTCCCTCACTCACTCACTCACTCACTCCTTC